>JBANDB010000008.1:0-2400000 GCA_037576215.1 Armillaria gallica
CCTAACCCTAACCCTAACCCTAACCCTAACCCTAACCCTAACCCTAACCCTAACCCTAACCCTAACCCTAACCCTAACCCTAACCCTAACCCTAACCCTAACCCTAACCCTAACCCTAACCCTAACCCTAACCCTAACCCTATACCTGGCGTAGTCGCATCGAACAGATCGACCGCCTGCAGACTGCTCCGCAAAACTTGTCGGTCCTCTTCGGACAAATCCCACCGGACAAGGTCCCTTCCGACCTCGCGTTGGAAGTTCAGACCCCCGGAGGGCCCGAGGAGATCCCCGACATAAGAAAAATAGGTATTCTCAATCGACGAATGATCGTGTCCAAACGCAGGACACGCAATCTATTCGACTTAACTAACCTTTGGAAAAGGATAGTTCTCCTACGCCTGGATGAAGATGTACTCAATCCCGGATATCAATCGCCCGATTCTGAAGAGTCTGTCGCTAGCGACTCTTCTGACAGAATGGACGTTGATCCGAATATCTTAATCCAAATGAATCAAGCGTTAGCCCCTGCTGCTCTGCGGCACTTGGGTGCAACGGTATGATTGCAAGTAGTTCGTTACAGTTCTGCGCGCTGTCGTCTTCGCGGGCGGCCAGTGTCGTCGGAGCGTCCTCGGCTGCCCTCACCCGCGCCTTGGAATGGTCCTCGTTCACGGGGGTTCTTCGCCGTTAGGTGGGGTATCGACTTAGCAATCTAAACGTATGCGTCTGTGACCAGACGCTTGTAACCCTCTGCCGGCACTTGAGTACCGTATCAGTCGGGACAACTAACGCTTTTCTGCCACAGGCAATTCTTTTTTACAAGACTATTTATGTAATAAACTTACTATAACGTCGATCTTCACGACGCGTTGA
This sequence comes from Armillaria gallica, assembly GCA_037576215.1. Taxonomy (NCBI): domain Eukaryota; kingdom Fungi; phylum Basidiomycota; class Agaricomycetes; order Agaricales; family Physalacriaceae; genus Armillaria; species Armillaria gallica. The sequence continues at coordinate 871 of JBANDB010000008.1, forward strand.
GGCTGGTGTGTCCAGCTGGCGGGCTAACCCTAACCCTCCTGTAAGTTTTGACTTAGTAATAAGTCGCAGCACTCAACTAAGCAAATTTATTGACTTAGAACCCTAACCGCTAACCTAGCACGAACCTAACCGGTACTCGGCCCGACCGGACCGGACCGACGGTCTCAGGCCCGCTTAATGACGAAACACCGCCGCCCTACGGGGGCGGGCCTGATGAATAAGCGAATCGACGCACGGACCCCGGCCTTCGGGCCGGCTTCCGGTTCCGCGGAGATGGCTGGTCATCACTGAGTTTGATCACGTGACCTCGGGCTGGTACCCGACTCAGATCACGTGTTAGGTAAGCAAGATTTGTCAATAATCTTATCTAATCTAGACCGGGCCTAAGCGGCCCGGCCGTTAATCGTACGATTAATTATTTAACGCCGCGGCGCACGGACCATGCCTTTAGCGAGGCCTTATCCGCGCGTCGTCCTTGAGGCTGCTGCGTAAACGTCACTGAGAGCCAATGGCTATTGTCTCTCATGTCTTGGCAACATGCGACGAACGGTCCCTGAAGAGCTTTAAAAGCGAAACGGGGTGGGATGGCTTAATCTCCATCCCCCGTTGGACCTCAGTTTCGCTCACACAGCAAAGCTCAAGAACCCGCCTCTCGGTGAGTTCCGCTTTGTTCTACGAACCTTGCGATCCTTCGGATCGCACCCCCCTCCCAACGCCTTCGGCGAAGGTCGGGGGGCTAACCCTAACCTACACATTATAGTGGTATAAAGTGGTACATACTGAACTACCATTACAGACAGGCATTGAAGCATTGTTCAGAGGAGTGTACATCATGCGGCAGCTGATCTCACAAAAAGAGTACCACCTGTCATTAAGCAAGAATAGCCATGTTTCAAGGTGGAAGGGATTTCAAGTCCAACAGAAGCAAAAAAACACTTCCTGCATAGTCTCCAAGGAGTCAGTCAGCCCGCATTTTATGCAAGTATCAGTGGTCTTGCTGGCCTGTCATGTCTAATGGTGGTGAGGTTCCGGTCCATCTCAAAGGCGGAGAATTAAAGGTTTATATAACCCCGACAACCCTGGCAAGGTTCGAACCCAGGACCTCGCGGTGACGAGTTTACCAAATCGACCAAGCCTCTATAACTTCTGCAGTTTTCAACCATTGGACTATGACAGCTTAAATTGTATCAACACATAGCTGCATATGGCCCTCTGGCCCAATTCTGAACCAAGCATGGCAGCAAACATTTGAAAGAATTCCTGTTCATGTTAAATACCGTTACAGCCAAATATCTGTATCAAAAACCACAATTACAGCAGCATATACAATGAAAGGAAATAACAAGTCATGGTCATGTTTGGATGCTGGGAGGTGGACTGTGAAGATGAGGGTGGCACGTCGAGAATGACTGAGGACCACCCCATGGAGCCTGTCCATACCGGTCATCTCTGAAACGGTTGAGGATCATATGAGCTCATGGTTCCTGTCATACGTGAAAATGGTTTTGATCCTGTGCAAGCCTCATGGGGTAGGGGGGGGGGAGGGAGGCATCAAGACCCTGAGGTGACAGGCATCAGGGAGCCTGTAGATTTTGGGGGGAGGCGAGTCGAGTCTGTGGCAGTGCTGAATCTCCCTGGCTCCCCCCTTCTCATCCCAGAAGGGGAATCCATGGTGGTGGGGGTGGGGGGGGAGGGACCGTCCAGTTAAGGAAAGTGTGTGCCGATGTTTGGCTTTTGATGAAAAAGTGCTTCTGACCCCCAGAGAGCTCGCCTAATAGCGTTAGGGCTCGCCTAATAGTGTTAGGGCACTTGAAGCCACAGAGAAGTCGTCATCGCCGTTAGAGGCCAGGAGGATTGTATTGGCGGGAGACGGCGGCAGCCCTGCAACGATGACGGGCTTGGTGATGGTCTACAACGCTACCGTTGCATCTTCCAAAGGTGCCGACATCGTCGTCGCTGTGCTGGAGGGGCTGAAGAAGTCGGTGGTCGCCGTGGTGGGTGAAATTGGGGAAATCGGCGGTGACGGCGACCAAACGACGAGCTTGGCAACTGTACAACCTGTCCTCATCTTGTCTCCCAGTGCTACTGCTGCAGTGGGTACCGTAGCCAAGGTACCGGGAGTGGAGGAAAAAAGTCGCAGTTGTATTTGAAGGGGGGGGGGTCACACGAGTCGTCCTGTAATCGTGGGGGAACGGCGAGCCTGCTGGGCATAGGGGAGCATTGAAAACGTCCAGATGATGTTTCTTCCGTGTTAGAAATGAGCCTGTAGCAATGTGATGAAAACTAGTGAGCTACAGCAACAACAAAAAAACAGAAATCACACACCATGGCACCCAAAGTGAGTAAACGACGACCACGGGGACCGTAGAATTGGTCCTCGCCGTGTTTCTCAGTGAACCTGCCGCAGTAGATACCGCGGCTGAGGTTCTGAGAGTGATGGAGAAAAGTCGACCTTGATTTTGAAGTAGGGAGGGTAGTGCCGGGAGGGATTTCCAGTCTTCCAGGGTAACGGTGGGCTTTGCAGTCATCGGGGAGCCTTAGCGATGCCAATATAACGTTCCTCGGGTGCCGGGAATCAGCCTCTAACGATCCGATGAAAAACCGTTAGCTGTAGCAATAAAAATGAGAAAAACCACGCACCAGAGTACCAAAATCGACTCACACGTCGATTAAGCAGTCCTGCCGCCTCACAGGCACTGCCAAACACTTACCAGTGACCAGCTGGCATCCCATCTATGTCCTGCTAGCTCGCCGCGCCGTGTCTGAGCGAGACGACGCGAGGGAGGGGCATGGTCAATGCCAAGTGGCAAAACTCCGGCACCTGCCAATTTGGGCACGGATTTCGCCACGTGGCCGGCCATGCCGGTCCATGCCGGGAGTGCCGTGACGTTCAAACGCGCTCTATGCAGAGACGCGTTTGAGCTATTGTAACGCGCCAAATTGGAGACGTTTCAGGGAGGAATGAGGTGATGTATCACGGGGATTGTAGACCACGGATGTGGGGGATTCTTCAGTGTAAATAGATGTTTGTATTACACATTATGGTGGTATAAAGTGGTACATGTAACACTGTACTACTATTACAGACAGGCATTGAGGCGACATTCAGAGGAGCATGCATCATGCGATGGCGTCCCCCTGCACCTGTGTGGTGCAGGGCCGATCTCGGGAACCGCCCATCAATGAACTCTACAGGTATCATCACATAATTTACCAAGTCCTCAAGCTGTCGAGCTCTACAGCCATCGTTACATGATTGCTGAGTCATCACGCTGTCGAGCTACTACAAAAGGACGATGTAAAACAAAACATTGATCACTCATTATTAGAAGGCCGTGTATTGTTCTCTTGCACCAATGTGTTCAGGCGCTTGCTTGCCTGTTCTATAAGCAAGCAAGCAATGTTCAGAGGAGGGTGTATCATGTGGCCGTGTGCTCCGTACTTTGTGTAGTTCAGCAGTACTCATGTGTGTGCAAGTAAGTGTCATGTGGAGTGGATGCAGCACTGTACATGAGGGGTCCTTCACCCCCGAAACATAGCATCTTCTCTGCATGCACAGGAGTGATACGAGGTAGACGACTCATGTACAGTGTTATTCCCTTATTCCCTTGCATGTGCCGTCTCACTGCCTTCGCATGCCTTGCAGTTGAGCTCGACGCCTCCTCTCCATGCGGGGGTGTACGACCACCATTGTTCATGCCCCCTTGTGCATCATGCGGCAGTATCCCCCCGTGTCTGTGTGGTGCAGGAAAGTCCATACATGTGCACGCAAGCATCACGTGGAGTAGATGCAGCACAGTACATGAGGGGTCCTACACCCCCGACACACGGTGTCTCTACTACTGTTACTACATGCGCAGGAGTGAGACGAGGTAGACGAGGTAGACGACCTTCGTACAGTGGTGTTCCTTTGCACGCCTCACCTCACTGTCTTCACACGCCGTGCAGTCAAGCTCGACACCTTCCCTCCATGCGGGGGTGTGCGACTGCTATTGTTCACGCTCGCTCACTCACCCTCCTCGCTCGCTCATCTTGCCATCGTTTCTAACCATAGACCATGGTGTTAACCCAAGTCTAGGGCGGTCTGATCTGCCTGATCTGGCGAAAAGAGTACCGCGTATCTAATAAGCAGAAGGTCACGTTGAGTATAACACATGGGCCATCGCTCAGTTACTCCAGCATCGCACGCCAGGACAGTATCCGCCATTTCTTGCTTACAAGGCGAGCTATGACAGACATTTTGGCATTTAGCAAGAGCCTCAGGCATGATGCCCCGTCTTCTATCAGGGATCAAAGCGAACGACGTTCTTACGGTCCGTTTATTTCATTACATTCAGTTTGAAACTATTTGTCATCATCTTCGTGGCGTCAAAGTCGTGTAGCAGACGACCAGGCTGACGTCTATTCCAAGCCTGCTCGCTTTTACTAGCAGCCTAGGTGCTACGTCGCTCTCGGTGATATTGTAACTCTACGAGACGCATGCACCCTCATTTTCACCAAATGCGGCAGCAGTTCATCGTCGCTACCTTCTTCTCATGTACATAGAAACGGCCGAGGGTATATTAGGGCTCCACAACATTCTAGTTGACGAAAACCTTTTCCGCCCCTCTCCCTTTGGGCATCGACACAAGTCTACAATGAGCACAGGGTACTGAATGACATCTCCCTTGGCTCTCACTCCCAAGCCACCTTCCCTTCCTCACATGAAGAGAGCATCACGAGAAACACAGTTCGCACCGTTATCATCCTGCCCGCTTGCCCGGGGCCCGGGCCTCGCTTTCGTCGAGGATCCAAGCAACTTAGCTCCTGCTTCAGGCTTTCTGTCCATTCCACCTGAATGTTAGTTCGGTTGAATCTTTCGACCTCAAAATAAGTGCTGTCAGCTTTCCATTCATATCATGGACAAGAGCAGGATAGTGCTAGTCTACGGAGTACACCATAATACCGGCCGACCATGAACTAGACTACGAATCATTAACTGCATTGTGCCCTCCCCATTAACAGATAGCGACAAGTCCCTCTGGTTCCGGGTTTTTCGCTCCGCTGCTCTACAAGTCTGATTAACAACTATCTTGATTTTAGATGCTATCCAGTTATAGAGGGCATCACTCCCTTTTCGCGGTGACCAATTTATCACATCTATGATAGACTCTGAGGCGGGGATCGCAACTACGTCCTCTACTACATGAAGCTTCCGATACAAAGAGGAGAACAAGCACGGGTTCGAGCATCCTCACCAGCCTTAGTCGGTCGTGCTACCGAATGGCTCCTCTGGTGACCCACGGTATGCACTGGTTCTTATGGCCGCCGTGCTCGGTGTAACTCCGCTGTAACAGCTGAAGATTTCCATACGGCGAGACAGGCTGCTATGCACAATCATTGAATCACATCACTATCAATTTGTCTTCTCTCGAGGACGTCAACTATGGGTTTCCAGAGGAAGATTCGGCGGGTGTCAATGAGAAATTGCATACACTTGGTTTAACTACTCGTTGCTGTACATAGATATCATACATCTGCCCCTATCCTTACCCACTCAACATAACGCTCACAAAACGTAGAATTGCTCAATAAAGCCTGCAGATATGACTATTACCAGGCCAGGCAGCAACGGATACAACGAACAGACTCACCACCCTGTACCATCGATCAGATGAATCAATATACGGTAGTGTATTTGGAGAGGTCCCGAGTTGCGCAAACGGGCGCTGAACAAGGAAATGAATGACTCAGTAACATCAGATATTGGAAATGAACGAAGCGTACATGTGGAACAATTTTGTTGATCCTTCGGCATTTAAGTCCCCCCTTCCTGGCTATCGTATCCGCCTTCTCCTCTTTGAAGTACTCCTGGAATGCGACATATGTATCGTAGAATATTTCTAGACTAGCCGACATCTTCAGGAGTTTTGGATGATTGTCAGAAAGAGAAAATCGATCAGGCATGTCCTGGTACGGGTCTATCAGATATCATATTAATCAAGGTCAAATACAGCACTTGCCACATGCTTGCATGCCTTCATAGCTTCAGTTACACGACTCATCGCTCCCGGTGGTGCCATGGATGATGTGACCTCGCCAGATTTCTTCCAAGTGGTCCAGTTCATGAAATGGCCAACGACAGCCGCGTGAGGATTGCCCTTGTTCAAAAAAGGACCCCAATCCGACAGGAGGGACAATCCGACGTAATTCTTATCCACAATATTGGAGACCTCGATGCGATCGAAACTCTGGGGAGAAGACGTGTCGCTTTTCAGAATCCTCGGAAGGTCTCTGGCGTCATGATCATACGAATATATTTGTATTTTAAACCGCCGAAGTCGCTCTGAGAATTCGGCGAGCTGCGCCTTCACATAGAAAAACAGGCCACCCATCAAGTCGTCGTCAGTGGTACCGTGCTGTCGTCCTGCCTTGACTACTTCGTCATAACTGAAAGCAATCAATACACGCACTACGGATGATAACTGTTCTCTTACTCCCATCCGTCAAGTGGGCCAGAAGAACCATCATTGAGAAGGAGGTCTCCCACAGGGGAGAAAAGCCAGCGGTTTGGGATAGACATACGATCATCGTTGCTAGCACCAAAAGGGAGTAGCATCCCAGATCTCCGCCATGCATCTAAGGCGACTCTATGGGGAGGCCGAAGACTCGCATACTGTCGTTCGCGATAATCGATTCTCTCTGGTGCATTCATTGTGCTGTTCAGTTCTTCTTTCGCTGCGGCGTAGTCCATGTCCTTTTTCGACATCTGGACGAAGAGAAGCCTGATAGAGTCGAGTCTCCATTTTGTATATGTCGTGGTGGAGGATGTAAGGCGAGCGGGTGTGCCGTCCAGGTGTTTGAGGCTCGAGGCTCGTGCGAGAAGCGGAGAAACATGGGTCAGAAAGGATACAGGTAGGAAAACCGAGTACCATAAATGAAGAGCATGTTCAGCCGCCTCTTCCTTAACGTTAAAGTCAGATAACAGCAACCTACGCAAAATTAAGTAAACTTACCACATCCTCTATAATCCCCAGGATAGACAGAATGATAAGGTTGCGACAAACCGCCATGGGATTCATGTCATTGAGTACAATTTTGATCGTCCCGCTGTAGTTTTCTGGCAACCCATTGATTGTCCTTACGACATTACGCAGGTCTCCGCAAGCTAACGACAATATTATTTTTCTCATAGACAGTAGATGAAGACCAGCCATACCTATGAATGCAAGCGAGAGGTCTTTATTGCGTATTCCCTCTGTACCCTCATTGTTTTCCACATTGATGACGTCGATTGCTGTCATGTTTCCCCATCTAATGGCTCGGGTGTCAGTATTCGTGAATCTCCATAGAACCAGAGAGCTCTTTACAAGCCCATTCCCTTGCCAAATCTTTGCTTTGTCTGTAATCCTGTCGCTTTGCGACCGCCAGTGACAAATGCCGGTTTCCTGCTCTCTCTAACCCACGCCGGATACCAAGACTTTGAGTTCATGGGATGTTTACAATCTGGGACGGAATTAAGCGCAATCGTCCATCGACATCCAATACATGGGAATACCTTTCTTGTGGGATTTCCAATCCGCCGTCTGACACTCCTTGGAGCAATATCGAACGAGGTAACAGCCTGAGCATGTCAGCGCCGCATCGTTTGCGCAGGAGCGATCCTTAGAGGTTTTTCGATTAGCGCAGCAGAGGGGACGCAGACGCCGTCCCAATGCTAGTGGCTCTGCTACATTATTGGCATTATTGATTGAGAACTTAGAGAACGAAGCGTCAAGACGAGCGATAACATTGTTCGTGCTGGACATGCTCGTAGGTGATAGATGCTGATAAGGATACGAAGGTATATATACAGACATGTGCCAGAGATCACGTTGCTAGAGTCTGGAAGCGGCGACGGCGGCTTGGTGTATATCGTCCTAAGCCCGCAGATAGGCGCTCATAAGTGCTAATTTTATGTTAAACGTAATAGACTGCGTCTTCAACGATGTATACCCTCAAGGTAACTGTTAACATGCTGTGATATGACGCACAGTAGTCTCACCTTGGGTGCTGCGTCAGCATGCCTGGGCGGACGATATTCCTTTCTTCATAGTTAAGAATAAACAGCGAAGGCAACGATGAAATCCTGTCTGCATCTAACGGACGTCCTTTTCACAGCGAGCATAAGCGTTAGAAAGGGAAAATAAAAATAAAGAACCTCAAGAGCTTGAAATTCTGTTACGATTCGATCCGTGGCGCTGCTACAGAAACTATCACGAAATCCAAACTTCGATGGGGCAGAGGAAGCGTAACTTCGTCAGTCACAAATACTACCGTCGACTTTTCATTCGGTACAGCACGAAACGCAGCAGAAACCCTGCGCAGCACGGCCATCAACAGCAGGGGATTTCCCTGGCGAGACGATAGGGACCGAGGTCGTGAGAGTACTCGCGAACGGAAGATAGCCTATGATGATGGTACCATGAATCTCCATCACACTATCGGCCGGGAAGCCGCACGAGTCACCTGCTTATGTATCTTCGTCTAGGTTATACCCTGACTCTGCTAGCTCCTGCTCAATATGAAGGCGCGCCTCAAAGACATGAAACACGCACGCAGGTAGGCAAAATATTCACTGAATCAGAGCAGTAGCAACCGGAGCTGATTTCATCATATTTGTCTTGGCAGAAGAACCTGGTTCGGATGCTGTCGTCGCACATCTGTTTGAATAATGATAATGCAAGTGATAGTGAAATTGATGTAAGGGACCGGAAGTAGTGATGGTCGTAGGGTCGTGAGTAGTACATGAATGTTACAGAAAGCGAAGGGGCATAGAAATCAAAGGAAAGCAGCGCGGATCTGCTCAAAGATCAGACGGTATCAAAGAGGTAGAATGAGAAAGAAGCATACGTTACTAGATATAATAGAACTAAAATGCATTTTGATGACGAACGTGTAGAAATAGAAGAGGGAAAGAAAAAGAAGTCGTCAGATTATGCACAAACAGAAGCTGAAAGAAGCGAAACTAAAGGTTAGATCAACGTCGCGTCCTCAAGGTTGGTCCGGAGAATGATACTGGGGTGGGGAGAGATGACGGGGAAAGATTGAGTGCACGTCGTGAATGAGGAAAAAGGGGTGATGGAGCGGTAGAAAAGGCACTCACTCTAAAGGGAGGGACGTTAGTGATCGATGTACTATGAAAGCTAGATAGAGCCTAATTTACCTTCCACGGCGGCCATTACGACCCGAAGCATGGCAGTATCAGTTGCCGTCGTTATGCTAGGATACTACGCTTGAGTACTTCTCAACCAAAGCATCTAGGCCAGCGCACTGTATATATATCTCCCTCTCCTTCTGCCGACCAGCCTTAGTAGCGAGTTTCGAAAAGCGACGCTTGAAGTATTCGCGACCTGCACGGACATCACCTGGGTCACCATCAAAGTCCTAACGATTGATGAGAGAAAAATTTTACAGATTCGCGGGAGAACATCACGCACCGGGAAGAAGTTTTTGATATTAGAATGAGGTATCTTCTTTTCGAAGAGATCGTTCTTGTTCAAAAATAGGATCTAGAGAAATGGCGAATGTGGGTGAACTGGCTGAGGAAAGACAGTTCGACGTACAATCGAAGTGTACTTGAACCACTGGGAGTGGCATATCGAGTCCCATATACCCATCGCATCTTGCATTTGATTCTATCAAGATGAGTTAGACTGTTGATTCGCCTAGATATCAGCGCCAATCACATACCGCATCCTTATCCTCTACCAGACACTGGTCATACCCACTCAAGCTGACGAGGAACAGAATACTGGCGACGTCCTGAAAACAATGTATCCATTTCCGCCGTTCAGACTTCTGGCCGCCGACGTCAACCATGGTAAGCTCGCGTTCCCGTAGAAAAAGACAGTTTCGGTGATCCCAATCGTCCGAAACCGGCAACGTATGATATCCTGCTCAGTCGGCTGATACTGGGGATCAAATAGGCGATCAAGATCTGAGAAAAAATACTCCAAGCTACCCTCTGTAAGAATATCGTATAGAACAACAAGAGAAGGACGTACTTTTCAGGCAAAGCTGCTTCGTTCCCTCTCTCCCACGCTGTGCGAATCCCCGGATCTTGCCATAGCGCCTTGAGTGACTCAAGGTACTCGACCGGAAACGGCTCTCCATCCTTCAAGTATCGCGCACTGTCGATGTTGTCGATACATTCAATGTTGTCCTCTGAAACCTTGAGGCCCATATCTTCCATCGCATCGAGAATACACTTCAGGCCGCCGGTTAGGTTGTCAAACGTTAGTTGTCGGTAAGATTCGATTTCTTGCGGTGAAAACGGAACTTTGTGGATGAGACGCATTTGCTGTCTTAGTAGATGAGTGTCGTGCAGTATGAGAGCTGGGAACGAACCTTTAGCACCGTCGACTTTCCGGAATCTCCAGATCCCAAGAGTAAAACCTACGCGCAGTATGTAAGTATAAAATTCATTCTGATACAGTGTTGGATACCTACTTTGACTTGGGTCGCCATTTTTGCCTTTGCCTGGCGGTGCTGTTTGTCAGAACTGCAGTTACTCTCAGCTGGATAGCGAACGCACCTCCTTGAGCTGCTTTTCAGCGCTTCTATGCAAAGCCTTCTCTTCTTCCGTGACCTGAAAGCCTCGGGAGGACAAGCATGCACCCATTGTGTAGAGAGTCCGATAGAGCGAGGGTGCACAAACCGGACAAAGAGCAGGTCACAGTGAAGGTAGGTTTCCAATCCGGCACTGAAATAATCCAATAGCGAAAATAAAAAGGAAAAGATATACAAGATGAAAGCACCGGAGAAAAGGGAAAGAGACTAGCGGAGGTAACAATTCAATTCCAAGACATGCGTTCAGTTGTTCGAGGAAAACTTCCGATCAAATTACGTCATGAGATTTTGCGCGGAAATGGTCCTCCTTCGGTATATCGGCGAAATGAACGACCTCGGGCCGTTGCACTTCCACGTTACAAATATTGGTTACGTTGCTTACGCACCTTCTTTGTTCGATGTTCAGGGGCCCCATCCTATTGTGAGGCGACTTATTTTACTCAGTGCAGGGAATAAACCAATAATAAACTCGACTTTTGGAGGTGGAAATAAAGGTAAGATCGAAAGCGTTTTCGTTTTTATGAAACTGTTGACAAAATACCTCTCAACCCAGGAACGAATTGAGCATGAAGTCCGACTTGATAGATGTTCTGTACAACCGAAGCCAACCCTTTCATAATGGTCGAAGGTTTCACACAATGTACGAGGACAAGTACTGATAATAATCACTAGAACTTATCAATCGGCAGTCATGTGCTCCGAGAACGCCAAAATCCCTTCCTATGCAAGTATGTGTCAACCCTTCGATCGACAAAGCATGCGGAAGTATCAGCGCATGATGATCTCACCCTGCCAGCCTATTACTGGAAGTGGAAGTCCTCAGGGGCGCCCGAGATCTCACGATACGTACTGAGAACAATAAATAGGACTCAAACTGGCATTGAACGATATTTGACAAGAATGCGTATAATTTTGGACACCAATTGTGGCGAAATCTATCGTTAGGTAAATCAGGGCTTATCAACGGGTTCAGTAAACTTATCAGCGAGACGGATAGCTACCCGTGGGATTCTAAACGTTAGGAGATGCCCGCGTGACGAAGTTAGCAAGTACCGAAAATAAGACTTGTCTAGAGAAATGGTTCCCTTCCCTGTTCCCTTTCCTGCTTCAGCAGTAAGTAATCATCCCGACAACGCGACAATAGGCATCTAACCCCTTGGACCCATCACCAGGTCCACATCTGAAAATAATCGCGACAGATCTCTGATGTTTTAAAATCTTGCGCTAGCCACCGAATCGGTGATGCTTCTCAATCACTGGATCGTACCTTGCATAACCCCACGAGTCCAAAAGATGACGCATAATCCTTACACTGTGATGCTTGTCAGCAGAGTAGAGAAATCCGAATGTGGTTCGTGGGCACATCCAGGACGAAACGAGTAAAGATTTAAATTCGTGTAGCTCGTCGAGATCCGAAGTGGATAATGATGCACTCGGAGGTCTGGGCCCCCAGCCACACGACCATCAAAGAAGCTCTCGTCAGTGAGAAAGAAGGGTACCAAGTTGGAGACTATATTCCTGCCACCCGTTCAAGGCGAGCAAACAGGGTGACGGAACCGTGACGAGAGGAGTCCTTACCGCGTGATACTATGAAATAACAGTTAGAAGGGAATACACCCGCAAGAGAGCTCACCGAGGATAGTTCCTTATCTGTTGAAAGGGAATTTCCGTCATACATCAGAGAAGACACTCCGAAACGCGTATTGAACATGAAATTACTGTGGCGTGTCTTGAACCGCGGTCATCATCTTACCGGATGCCGGTGCATTTCCAAATATTTCGGTACTGCTTCCGCTCATGTACAGTATCCTCAAATGTCTTGTTCATTGTGATCGCGAAAGAATATGCATTCGAAACACAAGGCATCGACTTGAATCGATTCAGCTGTAAGGAGACATGATTGTCATGCTTGATGCAGTGAGCGCTAGTGATGGTAGGCAACCCCGGGTATAACACCCCGCAGTTTTCCGCCTCGCGGAGCAATTACCATATCCCGTTCTTCATTCGTACGAACTATTGATTGAAAATATTTTACAGGTACACATTGCGGGAGAGGCGTACCTCAACCGCGCCCAGTGAAAGAACATAAATGTTGGCCGAGATACAAGGGAGGACGCGCTGATACTGATACAAGAACGAAACCGTGGTAGAAAGGAATTGACCGGGTTCAGGGGCTTGCAGATAGGCAGAGTTTGCATTGTCATACCTCCTTGCTGGAAATAGGCGCAACCTTCAAAATGTTATGGGGGAGAGATATATTATTGCCCCTCGCCGCAAAGTAGCACAGGAGATTGGCTTGAGACGCGAGAAGTTTCGTCCTATACTTGACTGATTTGGGAATTTACAGACGAGATGGCTGCTTCGAGGTACACTGAGCGAGCGTAGGTGTATGCGAGTATATCTGCCCAGATAATGCTTCGTGAGCACGGCAAGAAGCAAGGAAGAAGATTTGAAGAAGAGTTTAAGCGTAATCGACGGACCGGAACCCGGGCCGTAATCACGCAATCGACGCATTTGTGACATTCCGTGACAGTGACGTTCTCTCCTTTCAACGACCATTAACGCCGATAGCTGGAGAGCTCTCTCTGGAAATTGAATGGCTACGTTTTGTCAAATGCTCAGAGTGATGTTTCCTTTCCTTGCGAGTACTCCACTCTACCCTGCAACTACTGGATCAATGCACGAAACCGCGACTTTGTTGGATACCCAAAATTTTAGTGGTGTGTAATCATGTTTTTTTGATGGTTATCATAGCTCTTACTGGGCCATAGATGAAGTCCTGAAACTAGCAACATAATCGTTCACAGACCAGAAAAGCCGGCTACTATTCGTCCTCGGATAACAATCAGTCATCGAGTACGTGTCTCTCAGATATGGTATATTCATTTCCAATGGCGATCAGGTAGAGCTGCCGAATACCCTATCAGCCACAACAAAAACTCAAATAAACCGGCCAGAATATCTTTCCAAGCTCCGTCAACCTAGGGCGCGTCATGGAGCTGGGACGACGTCTGGCTTTGGGCGAGAAAGCTGCCCCGTTACGGCTATGCTGGGATCATAATGCATAAGGAGTCAGCACTGTGCGTACGGACGGTCGTGAAGCTGGTCCTGGTGCGAGATGGATTCCAGAGTTACCTGGAACGAGGAGCAGGCGAGAAGATGCCAAGGAGCAGCAGTACGGCGATGACATGAGCATCCATCGAGGAGGGCGCTGCAGAGGGACCGAGAGATCCTTGAACTGAGGAACAAGCTTGCCGAAAACAACGTCAAAGCAGGTGCTCAACAGGTATGTTCCTCAGTTGGTTCCAACGCGTTGTGCTCATTCTTACCAGTAGATGGTGGACAAGACCTACACGGAACCTTCGATGTTAGCTGCTTGGAGACAGCTGCAGAACCTGACGGTCCAGGGGGAGCTCCTGTTGTCGTTCGTATCAGAGATCGGCGCATATATCGACCGTTTTTTGCACCAAAGCGCGTCCCAAGGGTGCGAGAACGAGAATCAGACAGTAATTACCCTTCCAATGCAAGATAATGGTAGGAGGTTGAATGTCCTTTTCCATTGCGAACTCGACGTCTCGGACTGCTCGACGATCCAGGAATACGTCTCTTTGTGAGGACGGGGAGACGGCAAAGGGTGTGAAGTTCGACTTCGGGTCGGAACGTTGGTTATATTTCCGAAGAGGACAGTTTACGAACCTCGGGCGACACGAAGGCATCGGACGTATCGTGTCATCCACACTTCGTGCTGGCGACCGATAGGTAGGCGTTTTCTGTTTCCCTTTGTAATCAGTCGCTGGTTCTGATACACCACTATCTAGCTTGCCTTTTTTTACAACACGTCCACCGCGGTGTTAAGGCTGTCTTTCATCGTTTCATTCGGCTGGACGACATCCTCGTTACAAGCAAGCGTCACTTTTTTCTGGAAGTACCAACGCATGAGACCACTATACGTTGGTACTCTAATAAGTGCAAAGGTGTATCAGACGACCAGACACGTGTATCCGGAAGGGACTACTTCCTAGCGCTTGGCGCATGACAGTCAAACGCTCCCCGGTCCACATCGATGACGATTTCTGCCGTGTAGGACGCCGGGTTCTTTGATCCTACCAATGCATTGAGCCACCATCTCATCACCACCGTCAAAGAAGGACCAACCGATAGTGTTTTGATGTGATGGACTCAGTGGCATCGCATAGCTAATGTAGGTTGAGACCTAGCTTCTCCGCAATTGTAACGCAAAATACTCACGAAATCTTTCTGGCAGTTCGCTATCGTCCATGTGTATATACTCCAGCGACATCAGTTCTCGGACCAATTCCATCTGCCCTCGGTAGAACTTTTTCAACACGACACGCTTCAAGCTGCGCGTTACCGAAGCGGACCTGGTGAACAGCTCGACAATCGATGCGCAACCCTCTATGTTCATCCCGACCTCCTGCAAATCAAGCGGACGCTGGTTCAATATCACCACGGAATCTGCCGGGCTTGGCGCGCGCATGACGACACCAGCTACCTGCGACGGGATTCTCTCTGACGAGCACCATCTCAGAGCGGTGAAGCCCTCTAGATTCTGCAGGGATCCGAGTGACTCGACCAACGCGGCGTCCCTGCACACCCACTGCTTCCCATGCGCGGTCTTCCATAGGAGAGTTTTAATGCGCTGGTTCATCTCTTCCCATCTACCATCCTCGTCAAAGCCATACCCTGCGTCTACGACAATGATCCTGACCAACGACCCGATATGTGGGCAGGCGGCTAAGAGACAGGAATCGTTTGGATGAGTTTGACCCGGAGGGATGGCCGATGGTTATTTTACGGAAGGAGTAGAGCCGTGCTCTAGGATGAAAAGTGCGAGAGACCAGCGGACACGAGAGTAGCGTGGGTACATCATCGTGGAATTGGTCGATGATAAAGTCCGTTCGCCCTGGGGGAATCTTCATTGTGGGACGCCATAGGCGCTGTGTAGGACGTCCTTTGTGTTGATCAGTGGGGGAACTCTTTTGCGATCACAGAACACTGCACGTTCACTCTTCTGGTCGACCCATCACAGCGAACTATAACAATCATTCTTGGCCGGATCCGAACGCTTCGCAAGTATAGCACATCTTTTTCTCTACACTCCGGATCACCCGTGCTGTTCAAATGCTGTAATAATTCTGGAACAATCAATTGCAGTGCGCTCGCTAGAACACCCCGCGCGTCCTAGAAAGGACCGTGCATGGTTGCCTATCATTGCACGGACTGATGATTAATGAGATTGGTCCGGCCCTAAAGCGGTAGTGGTACGTGCGGCTGTGTATTAGGTCTTTTTATCGATGCTAATTCTCACAATCGTTGCCATCAGTACTGGAACTGATGTTAAGATGATCAAAAACCTGCGACTTCCGCCAATGGGATTCCTTCTGGGTTCACGCCCCCTGTCCTGTCCTGTGTCTGAGCCTACAGGCTTCTAATTTATTCTGAATTCATCATCATCAAGTTAATCAACACCGTGCCATAAGGTACGTTGCGATCATTTCACCTGGCTAGGACCAATCTGGAACGTTGGATGGGAATACGCCCGGCGCGCAAACGTCCCAGAATCATCGCCCGCCTCCGCGGACATTTTTATACGAGTCGGTTTCACCCCTGGCTAGATGCCCACTTCCTCGAGTCTCATCTGCAGTCCATGGCTCTGGTTGTTGTTCTCGTCGTGTTCCTCAGTGTTTTAGGTGCCTTCTCCTCCTCAGCTCGACAATGCAGGGTCATACCAGGAGACCCTGAATGGCCATCGCAAGCGGTGTGGGATGCACTCAACAAGTCGGTAGACGGACGATTGATCAAGACTGTCCCCCTCGCGTCGCCCTGTCATACAGGCGAATCCTTCGACCCTGATGAATGCACGAAAATCCGCTCGAACTGGCATACACCCGAGTTTCAGTACGTTTCTCGGGGATGAAATAATCGTTGAACGTAGAGCTGACCCTCTCTTTGCAGCGAAACGAGTTCCTCGTCTATCATGTCGGCTCCTTTCTCAAACAGAAGTTGCGATCCCTTTTTGACACACCTGGGATGTTCTACCGGGGATTACGTCGAGTACACCGTCAACGTCTCCAGTCCAGCGCATGTCCAGCGCGCTGTGGCCTTTGCGAATACCCACAACATCCGTTTTGTCGTTCGGAATTCCGGACATGAGTAAGTGGATCTTTCCCAGAATTCCGTGGCTTTGGCTGATGAGATCAATTATTCTAGCTACATGGGGAAATCGACTGGCAGTGGGGCCCTCGCGGTGTGGACGCATCACTTGACAGACACCGAATGGTTCGACTCATTACATTCGGGTTCATACCGTGGTCCTGCAGTAAAAATGCAAGCGGGCGTTCCGATTGCTCAAATGTATGAAGAGGCTTCGGCAAGAGGCTTCACCATTGTCGGTGGAGACTGTCCAGTGCGTTATTCTTTGATGGATACATATGCTTTCCGCCAAACTCATGTCTGAACATAGTCCGTTGGGATGGCCGGCGGGTTCATTCAAGGTGGAGGTGTTGGCCCACTGTCGACTATCCACGGAATGCTTGCCGACAATGCTCTTTCCTTCGAGGTTATAACTACAACAGGCCGTTTTGTCAACGCGTCTCGATCAGAAAACTCAGATCTATTCTGGGCACTTAGTGGTGGTGTGAGTAGTTCTCTCTCCTTCACGGGGTATATCAAAACATGGTGTTAACGGTAAATCCAGGGACCGGGAACATATGCTATTGTCTGGTCGGTAACTGTTAAGGTGCAGCCGGACATGCCCATCAGCGGAGCAAGCGTCAGTTTTGCCGTCGGTAGTAATGTCACCCTTGATATGTGGTGGGCCGGTGTCAATGCGTATCGGGCGATGACGGCCGGACTTATCGAGAAGGGTGGATATTCCCTTGCCGTCTATACTCAAGGCACTTTCGAACTGTCGCCCATGTTACTACCGAACAGCACTCTTGGAGATATCGCTACTCTTCTTAATCCCTTCCTCGCTAACCTCCGAGCTATCGGGATACCGTATAATGCCAGCAACGGAACATTCCCAGGATTTTTGGAGGCGCACACGGCTCTCTTTCCTACACCGCTGTTTGCGATCCAGAACACCGTCGTAGGGGGACGCCTCCTTCCGAAATCGCTTTGGCAGTCAAAGTCCAAGCTCACGAAACTCAACAAGGCTATCCGTGATATCATCGATAATGGTGCCGGTGCATACGATATCTCGGTGTCTCCAGGTTTTGTTGCGAGTGGGAAACCGAATAACGCGGTACTTCCTTCATGGAGGGAGACTCAATCCTCCTTCGCGATATATCTGTGAGTCTTACTCTTGTGAACGATAGCGCAAATCTCTGATAGTGGTTTAAGTCCATGGAACGACACCGGAACCTTTGCTCAATATGAACAGCAGCAGCACACGATGACGAATGTCTTTATGGAGTCGCTCAAGTCGGTTTCACCGGGATCTGGGGCTTATCTCAACGAGGCACGTATATCCTCTCGGTGATTTGTTTCCTTCGTTGCTTATGATAGAGCTTACAGGCGGATGCGTTCGATCCTGACTGGAAGAATACGTTTTACGGAAGCAATTATCAAAAATTGCTACACATCAAGGACACTTGGGACCCTGATCAGCTGCTGTACGGGACCACTGCCGTTGGTGGAGATCGATGGGTCCGTCAAGATGATGGAAGACTTTGCCGCAGCAAGGGCTCAATAGGGTTCTAAAAAGCGCCTACTTATTTTTATTACATTTCGTTCGGACTTGCTTATACACCTATCTATGTACACGAAGCAGGCAAAGACGAGCCTGTATACGAAAGATCAATTTGTTCAAAAAAATGCATAATACTTCTTCAACCTACTGTCGAGTTCGCCGAATTTCAAGTCTCGATGGCTTCGATAATGATTGACATGTTCATTGATGGAGATAAGAACTAAGGCTTCACTTACCATATGTGACGCGAATCAGTGAAGTTCGACCACAGGAATCCCGAAGAAAGAGGTGGAAAGTTAGCAGGATTACTTTTGCTCGTTTGATTTTAAATGAGGGTTATTTTACACTTACATGTAAATTGTTGAATTTTTATTAATTATGGACCCATGCCTCTGCTATGTTAGCTTGGATCCAAGAGGTATTAATAAGCCCTTTTCAAATAGAATCCAAAAGTTCTATTCAGCTACCTTCCTACGTAGAAGAAAAAGAAACTTACAACTTGCAAAGAGTTGTTGCCGCTCCAACGGCATCTGTTATTAAGGCTACTAAAAATACCGAGCAGGAGTTATTAAGTGCCGCACCCAAAGAAAGCGTAAGTTCACAAAAGTTGGCCTCATCGAGTTGATAGTAAAGATGAGGTTAATCAACCACAGGTACAAATGATTTCATTAATAGATACAGGGATATTTTTTCCTCTACCATGTCAACTTCTGACCATCGACATTGATGAACTCTCCACCATCCTTCTCCCGTGTAGAGTTCTCAACGATACCGAGAAGAAGCGTAGCAGCCTTCTCCGCTGAAATAGCCAGAGCGTCTTGAATGGGCGCCAGCGTACCAGTCGTATCCATCACCCGGTTCGCACGAGCTGTATTCATTTCATCAGTGCCCGCAGAGTGTTCGATCTCCACAGGAGTACTCACACATATCCGTATCGACAATCCCGGGTGCCAGAGGGAAGCAGACTATAAAGAAGAATAGTAAGGTTCCGTCACACAGCCAATATCAAAAAGAATACATACTAATCCAGTCGTTCTCGAAATGGATCTTCCTAGCGATATAGTTTACGGCAACCTTGCTTGCGCCATAGCACGTGTATCCAGCAGGAAGGGATATGAAGGCCGTCAGGCTCGCAGCAGCCGAGGAAATGGGAATGAACCGTGGAGATGAGGTACTCGCTTTAAGCAGCGAGTAGACAGACTGGAAGAGAACCAGTATCCCAGTAACATTCACCTGATTGAGAAATAAATGAGATGATAAAAATTGAATGCATGGGATGGTCCCGCTCACATTGAGATGATCTCGTAGTTCACTGGCTGGAGTCTCGAGAGCCGAACCCATATAAGTTGCAATGCCTCGTGATTGTTCAGGAAATGTCGAAAAACAGGAGAGGCAGCCTAATATGGAACTGACCTGCACATGCGATAACGACGTCGAGATGACCATGCTTGGTCTCGATCTCCTTCGCCAACGCCTTGTTGCCTTCCTCGTCGGCAGAGATGTACTTGACAATGGTAATCTTCCCAGGGTATTTCTTGGAAAGTTCCTGCAGATTAGTTGCAGTCGAAGGATTGCGCACTCCAGCGAAGATTGAAATGTCGGATTTATTAGCGGCTAGTTCGTTGACGAGAGCCAATCCTGTAGTGGTCATCAGAGATGTGAACGACCAGCGAGGCGCAGCGCGTACCAATGCCACGGTTAGCGCCGGTGATGAGGTAAACTTTTGGAGCCATGTCAAGAGTCTGCGAATGGTGGAAAGGATTCGCTGGTCGCGGTGTCCTTTATCATTCCAATCCTGAGAAGCATCAAAGATGGCGCAGCTTAGCATACGGGATGTTCCGGCCGGTGGTACTTGCCTTTCCGAGGCGCTCCCACAATCCAGTTCAAAGAAGGTGAATTCTGCTGCTCAACTGCTTGCTTCCATTGATCGATGCTGATTTTTACAAGAACTTGCTTCTGTGGTCAGAGTCTTACTCATCGCGATCTTACTAATACCCTTTGCTGATGAAGGACTTGAAGCTAACTTGACCACCAGAATCAATCAAACCCCTTGTCGGCCAGCTGTGAACACGCGTGTACTTGTACGTTTCTTTGACACCCTTACAGGCGATTGATTGATTCCATCGTCCGCAAGAAATATCATTTCAATCGGGCACATGATTTCGAATTGACTTGGTCGTACATTTTTGGGAATGGCAATTCCAGACATAGCATGCTCTGTGGCATCATGGTTAGCTCATCTTTGAGTGTCTACTAGACCGAAGTATTGTCTTGTACATGGAAGTCTGAAAATATTATATGAAACATACATACCTGTGAAGAGTGGTTTTATTTTTATTCTCTCCATAGCTGATTGATGTCGCAGTCGATATTTCAGTTCAATTATAGGTGTAAAAAATACTCCACAGCACCTTTCCTATTCGTTGTAGGCCATAAATTCAAACTCACGCTCCAATGGTCCTTGAACACCGTGGAATCCGACTTCATGACGCATGTGGTAGGAATTCAGTTCTCCATAATTTACTCTGCTCATCCACGCCCACCCGTTTCCTATCAGAAGGTTTGCGTGATTTCGATACTTGCATCACAACTAATTCTAACCCACCTGATTGTGCTCTTTACTTGACCCCCCAAAATCCGCCGGGCGTTGCGCGCTTGGTCCGCGTATGTGTCTGGTGTTGATGGCATCTGCCGTCTGCTCTTTTTCTATTCCGTAGCCGATATTCAGATGACTCCGTAGCGCACGGATGCCGCGATGGTCAAACGTCGAGTTAATCAAACCGAAATCTATAAATAGTAATTAGTCTACGTATCTGGTCCGGGTAGTATATACTGAGTTAGACTTTCAATAGAATCGTACTGCGTTCGAACTTCGCCTCAGCTCTTCTTCCGCGATTGGATCACTTGGAGAAACTTGATGTTGAACGAAATGAGGTAATGATAGCAATCACTTTGAGTCAACGAAAGACATAGGTACGTAGAATGAATTATGTCCGCAATCATAGGCTTCAAGACTGTATACCCCCCGGAATTCTCAGCGATTTAGAACAATGTGCAATGGCGAACATATCACTCAGCTGTCATGGCAAGTTATGGTCAACATGTGGAGTACATCCTTCGCTGTGAATTATTTCGAGACTCCGGAGCTGAGAGTATATTCACAACGTCAATCTTACAGATATCTATCCACCTACGCGGACGTAAACCTTCTCTCAAACTTTCCTGCAACGTTTGATGAGTCTACATGTCCCTCTCATGAAACTGATACCGCAAGAAATTCTGACTCCGTTCGTGATGCGTTCAGCCCCATTACATTCAACAGCGTGCCTCGGTTAGCGAACCGTCTGTCGATTCCCGACTTTCTGAAAAAAAAAAAGAGTCATACATCTACCAGGATTGCGACCCCATGACCAAGGTATGTTCTCTTGGATCACGACATTCACGCGGCGATCAGGAAGGAAGATAACTAGTATCATATGACCTATCTTTGCGCCCGGTTACTTGACAGTTTCATCCGAGCTTCTCTACTTCTCATGATATCGTTCTAAGTGTCCGCATTGTAAGTGCATGATATGGACGATTTCCCCAGATCTCCCCCCGTTTCTCTGGACGTCACAGTAAGTGCACATGGCTCGCTCCAGGTATAAGTGGTTTTTCCCAGGTCAAGAAGATCATGATGAGAGACGAAGTACAAGATTTGTATTGAAGCTCGAGCGCGAGAGGGAACTAAAAAAGCAATTCGTTCAGACCTTATGGTAAACGACACAAACTGGTTCAGTTCGATACCGTAAGCAACGGGTTCGGAGCAGGTTGATTCCGATGGTTCGTACAGCCACCAGTGGCTTCAATAATGACTTCAAGATGATTTGGAGGCAAGATTTGCGTAAGATTTTGATCTTCAAGTTTCATCTTAGCACCTTTATCTCTACCCTGACACTGGGCGATAAAGTTTACTGCAAGTACCAGCTCGGATGAAACGAGGCCATCGTGATCTAATCATCTACTGCATTCTCAGATTAGGCCTCGAACTGCGAAGACTTGGCGAAGATATTTGATTTGCATTCGATGTTAGCATCAGGTCGAGACATTCCCAACCACAGTGAACTGTGCACATGTGGAAGAGCATCCGGAGACTTATGTTTCGAATTGTTTTCTCAGCATTGACTGGTCCATCAAAGCCCGAGTTCTGCGACTTTGACACAATCGCTTAGCTGTTCTACGCGCGATGTGTTGGAATATGGCAATCCGACATCATGCCGATCGGGCATGGTGAATTTCGCGTTTGCGTGATGCGTTCGTGCGTTCAGTGCGTTTGCGTTATATCGACGTGCGTTTGCGTTAATGCGTTTGCGCGTGCGTTATTGTGCATGCGTTGGAAGAAATGCGTTGATGCGTTTGATGCGTGTGCGTGCGTGACAGACATGCGTTTTCTTGGATTTTTGTGCGTTTTTTGTTGTTTTGGTTTCTGTGCGTGGCCATAGCCTACATGGCCAGCTGTGGCCTATCGGCAGTGTTGTTCAACTAACAAGGCATGACAACACGCGGCCCTGATGGTGTGAGATAATGACACGGATCAGATGTCTTCATGTCTTCCATCTTCTACTCACTCCTGGTGGCTGCGACTCTTTAGACACTTGTGCCTAATTTCATGCACTCATTCACTAGTGTTTTGACGCCGTGGCAATGCTGTTTATCTCTCATATCTCCTGTATTTATCCAGAAAGCGTAAGGCAATATCTGAACCTGAAACCGCAGAGACCTTGGTACGGGGTGATAGTGCAAAACCTGGTAGACGACCAGCCAAGCGCTCTCGAGAAAAGGGAACTTAGGGCTCTGCTGTTAGAAAATATATATGTATCATTAGTATTATTGTGCACTAAATTGAACCTCAAATTAACTCTGAATGTCTGAGTAGTCTCTTCACTGCTTAGCGCTTAGCGGCCGACCATCCATGTCTAAGTCCAAGTCGGATTGATCTTGAAAGTTCTTGAACATTTTTAAGTATGAATACTTAAATTTGAGAACAGTGACGATGTTCCTGATTAATCAAATAATTTTATAGGAATTATAATGGTATGAGGCAGTATAAAATGCTGTTTGCTAAGAAAGAAGTGCTGAGGAACACGATGTGGGGTTGAACTTTGGTTGAACGCACTTAACGCACCTAAAACGCACTTGTCATAAATGTGTCACAGTCACATGCGTGTATGCGTTCTATTTTGAACGCATGCGTTTTTTGTCCTAACACATGCGTTGTATCCAATAACGCATGCGTTTCATTTCCCAACGCATGCGTGAAGACCTGCGAGATGTGCGTTTAAATTTTAGTTAATATGCGAGATGCGTTCTGAGTCCTGACTTAATCATTGATTGGGTATTACGGCACGACATACAGAGCATTCTCTAAGGTACGGATACACGCTACAAGGATCAATTATACTTATAATGTGAGCTACGGTACAGATACATGATTGTGGATAGCCAGTGATGCCTCCATGGGAGGTTAACGGTGGTAATGGTCTAATCCCAAACGCACCGAAACGCACCAAACGCATACTACCCTAACGCACCAAACGCAACAAAACGCAAAAACGCGAAATTCTCCCGGCCCATGCCGATCTTGCTTATTACGGAAGAAGAAAGAGGAAAAGTATAGAAAGTTCTAGTAAAATAGCATTTAGTATAAAGATAGGTACTGTAGTGTACATCCTCATGCGTTTGCAGAGCTCAGCCAAGCGCAATACCATTGGCTCGACACCGCGCATGTACATACTGGGAACGAACTGATCCCTCGTTTTACGACACGATGTTTGCAACAGATTTAATATACCATCTGACGGGGCGCTATGATAGCTCGTTAATTAAGTTGAAGTCACCAACGATTGTCGCGCTATATAGCAATGATCGAGGTAATCATCTACAGTTTCCCCTCGGCATGTTAGCAAGTGCACGGAATGACGACCGGCTAATCCTTAGGGCTGTTTGCCGAATCCGTGGGACAATTTAAGAGAAAGAATGCATACATGTTTTAAATATGTACTACGGCACAACAATAGTACACCTATTGAAGAATCGACGACAAATGAGCAATGCTACCAAGGGATCCGGTTTAACCGACGACAGGTAGTCTGTCAGGGAGCCACGTCTCACTGATCCTGACTTTCCAACGGCTTCAATATTTCTCGTCAATCGCAATTCCAGATTAAAAAGATGCGAAGTACCTTCTTATAATCTCCAAACGGCGGATCATGCTCTACGGTCTTAGTGACATCGATACGGAATATATTCTGTTTCAGCAGTCAGAAAGATGGATGACAGACATTGTAGCATGGGTGAACGTACCTCGGAACTGTTCTTCGTTGCCGTATCAGTATCAGACGAGGCCGAGAGATCGCCTAGAGTAGAAAACTCCGTGGTGGTGGATAGATCAGCCTTCCGCGCGCGGAATGCATTCGTAGAGACTGGGGTAGTATCTGCGCTGTCGGATACTTCCCGTCCTTGAGCAATCCCCCGATTAATATAGAGGGTAACAAGGCCTAACATGAACGCTGGAGATGTGTTATACTTTGAGAATTAAAAAAGTGTGAGTGAGACTCGTGTTCACCTCGTCGAGCGGTGAGTTGGAAAGGCATCCAGAAGCGGTCGGAAGGCGCAGAGAGGAACTTTGTGTGGAATAAGTGGAGAATGTTTATTTGCGGAAGGTTTCCGACTTACGACGATGAAGTAGGCGAACTGGATAACGGTTGCGGCTATCCCGCGCTCCCAAACTAGATCGACCAGATTGTCGTATGGCATCGTGAAGCTATAATGTGGTAGTTAGATATGGGAAGTTGTGAAAGCGGGTGGTCAAAAAACCTTTCATCTACCGATATGCTCTTGCTTGAATCATGGTGCAAGTACAGCATGCCGGTCGTGACAAGACCCGCAGTGAGCGTCAGTCCCTGGCAGGCGCCGGTGATCGCCTAATCCTTACACTTGAGAATGCTTGAAAGCAATAGGTACAAACGACACTCGCCTTCATGGGTTCTTTCGCCATAAAATCGAAGTCTTCGAGTCGCGCCCTGCGGATGACGCGTCCTTTGAGTATGGAAGTAAGTAGATTGATACTAATACTCACATTTTGACCGTCATGGCTTTGATGATAAATCAGATAGATACATGCTTCGAGGCGGGCGTATTTTAACGACTCACCGATACCGAGAGCTGAGGAAATCGATCAATGCCAACCGTATATGATTCAAAGAACAACTTACTGAAAGCTGCTATGGATATAACTCCCTGCGTGACAAGTTGTCAATCCCGAAATCGAGGAGTTCGTCCTACTTACAACAAAGGCAGCAACGGTAGCGTTATCTTTGGAGGATATCACTTAGAGCAGGGTCATCAGATTACCAAGGTAAACTCACAGCGACGAATCCGTTGAGCATAAGACCTGATAACGAGTTGTAAAATTTCAAAGGTATTGCGGAAGCTGGGATGAATGCCTACAGTTGGACGATCAAGATCATCAAGACCTAAAAGTTCGGAGTACGTAACGGCTCTACTTGGAGAGTATAAAAGACGTACGGCAAGCCCATTGTCGACCTTTTCAATCTAAGTCAGAGGGGTTTTAAATGAGCAAGTATCTACTCACGGCGAAGGTCCTACAGGGAAGTTGAGTACATGGATGGCATATTAACAGGACCTACTTACGTCGTAGGGGACTCCACTGCAGGAGAGCTCTTCGGGAACTCCAAGACCATGTAAGAATGGACACTAAAACTTATATCAGTGGATGCGGAGCCAGTGATGAGAATCCTGACGCTTCGGTTACTGAGGAAGGATATAAGCGTGTTGGCGAAGTGAACAGTGTGGATCGGGTGCTTACAGAGTCCTACAGAAGCAGCATCTAGCATACTGTTATACCAGTGAGCTAGTGAATACATTGACAGCATCGCTATACCCACGCGAGAAGCGCAACCTGAGGTCGCGTTCAGCAATCATAGCATCGGAAGTTGATATAACAATTACCGAAACCCTCTTCAAATAATGTTCTCCTTGTAATGTGGAGAAATAGATATACACCTCTTCGAAAGAACATGTCAGTCGTTACAGAGCAAGGAGAGGAGGCAAATTGTACGGTATGCATTGAAGCCATAGAGCGCCATCGTAACGACATATCCAAGAAACAAGACTCCGACGGTGCGGTCGAGCTGGTGAAGCTCCTCATTGTGAGTTACAAACGACATGCTCGAAACAATGAGACATGTGCAATGGCGAGCATGGTATAAATTGGGTTCTCGAAATCTTGTCCGATCACGCCGGCCCTCAATGTGGTCAGTCCAGCCACGGCTATTTGCGGACAAACGAACCATGCCTCGTGACATCCACCATCAGTGATTGATCGTTTTCTCTGCTCCACATCAACGTCCGCATCTGCTTTGACGGCTTGATATCCATGGCCTAGGATATCTTCCTACCGTGGCGCCCGGTGATGGCTGAGTCTAATAGATGCTGGCGCACGAGATCAATAGGAAATTTACTTATCTGACCCTACCAAAGTAGCACCCTACAAGCACCGCGCCATGGTCCTAGGTCTCCTCACTGCTAGTTCTATTACTGGAGTGGTAAGTTCGCTCAGGTTTATCCTTCTTCGTTGGGACTGATATCGTGAAATTGAAAGCTATTCTTCACCTACTGTTTCCACCGACCCATCCGTGGCGACATGGGAGTAGCACTCGAGATTCTCGTTGGCATAAGCGCATTGCTCTACAGACGCGTCGTATTCTCAGAGACGTACTCGATCTCTTTCATTGCATCCGGTGTATTTCTCGTTTTTCAGGTATTCTTCCTCATCTTATCTGCGATTGCCTATCGCCTCTCGCCATTTCATCCGCTCTCCAAATATCCCGGCCCGCTACTCGCCAAATGTACGAGTCTCTATCTGACGCATACCGTTTGGACGGGGAAACGGCACCTCATCTTTAAAGAATTGCATAGGAGACTTGGTCCGTTTGTGCGTATTGGTGAAGTCTTTTATTCTGTCAACCCATCCGTTCTGCGGCTCATGTAATGCCAGGCCCAAATACTATCTCGATCAACTTGCACGAAGCCATTCTACCTGTCTACAGTACCGCGTCAGCCTGGAACAAAACTGATGCGTATCACCTCGGGGGCTTAGCCGGTGCTGGTCTGTTTTTCATCCAAGACCGGGAGGAGCATAACGCTCGGAAGAAATACTGGGCCCCTGCTTTCACCAATGAGGCGTGGGCAATGATTTTCTATTATCAAAGCGGCCCTCTAATTTCTCCTATAGGCTCGCATCATATGGGTCTATGATCGAAAGACGCACGAACGATTTTATATTGGCCCTGTCAACCCGCAGGAAAGAGCGAAAAGGTGTTATTGACGTAACACTATTTCTGCAATATTGGGCACATGATATCACAGTACGTCTATTCCATCACGATCTCGTCCCTAGCTCGCTTAATGAAAGCCATCCCAGGGCGAATTTGCCTTTGGCGATACTTGGAAATGGGTAAGTATAACACCTACGCCAGAGTTGGACTGTCCGACTGAATGTTTTCGTAGAGCTTTTGCCGAGACGGTGACCATCTCGGATTGGTGCACTGTACAGGCTTGGAAACGGCCGCCTTCGAAATGTATGTGTCAATGGCTATGCTTCTCACACTCAAGACTTATACATCCATTCATAGATTCGGACAGGCGCCGTCTCTTTCTCATCTGCTATGGTATCTTCCACCAACGCAAATTTTCCGAATCATGGATGCGGTTTCGGACAGGTCGCTGAGTGTTCGCAGGAAGGAAGGATCACAGCAGCAGGATCTTATGACGCATTTGGTCAGTCTACCTAATCTGTGATGGCAAATGTAACTGAAAAGTTGCTTTAGCTTGGAGAATGTAACGAAGGCTTACCTAAACTGAAAGACGAACACTTGCGGCAAGAGGGCGCCTTGGCACTTCTTGCAGGTATGCCATTTTTTTGATGGTATCAACTTATACGACGAATCAGCTGTATTTTGTAGGAACCAATGGCATCTCCTCCGCTTTGACTTTCTCGCTTTTCTACATCGCATCGAACTCGACTATCTATACCAAGCTAAAGGCGGAACTCCATGAAGCATTTCCCGATTCCGACGCCTCATCTCCCTTGGGAATGGCAGAATTGTCAGAATTGGATTACCTCAACGCCGTGGTCAACGAGTCGCTTAGGCTCGGTGCACCGTTAGGCAATTTCCCCCGGGTTACTCCCAAGGGTGGGGCGGTTATTGGAGGGGAGTACATTGCGGAGGGCTGCATTGTCAGCGTACCAGCATGGGCGCAGATGATATCGGAAGACAACTTCTACCCACATCCGGAGCAGTTCATTCCCGAACGATGGCTCCCGGGAAGTCTAGGTCCAGACTCGCGAACGAACAGGAACGCGATGATGACCTTCTCACATGGTGGGCAAATCTTATTCAACCATGTCAGGGGCAACTTAATTGAATCTTATCAAGGTCCTTTTGGATGCATGGGAAAGCAATTTGTATACCAGCAAATGCGCCTTTTGCTATCGAGGATGATCCTTACCTATGATTTCAAATTGCCGGACGGATTCGATGCGACTGCCTTCATTGAAGGTATAGAGAATAGGCGAACGACGTCTTTCACGTATCCTCTTGAACTCGTTATCATTTAAGCAGTTCAGATTAATTATCTTCGATTTTGTATTTCGTACATCCTTCACTTATGAAAAGGACCTGTGTTATGTCACAGTAACTATATGTATGCGTATTATCTTGAATTTCAACAATCAAATCGACAACTACTTTACTTCTGAAGGAAGATCACAGGAGCGAAACCCAATTCCCGACCCCACGTAGAGCTTCAGAACGCTCCGGCTCAAAGACCTCCATAGAACAGAAACAATGAGTGGCCCCATATATTTCCATGTACGTCAGATTATCTGACCCAATGTCTTCTGTCAGCCGGTCACGCAGAACGTGGATAGTATCGACCCGGCATTCCGCTTCACCAGCTACAATACACATCTTTGGAAATCCTTTGAACAACCCAGACGATACCTTTAATGCTTTTGACGCGGGGGATATCCACGGATTCAAAGCAGCGTGGGAATGAGGCAAACTTCCCAGAAGAGCGCTGGTACAGTATCCATTGTAGAATACCACGCTATAATCGCTGCACGCATTTGTTTGAAGTGGACCCGTCTGATCTGGGGTTCCCCAATCAGCTGAGGGACTAAAGAGTAGAATGGAAGAGGGAGGTGGTAATGATGAGAGGCAATGCATGATGAGGTAGCGGGTTAGAGAAAGGGCCAACACACATCCGGCTGACTCCCCGCAAATGATGATATCCTGAGCTTGGATACCCGCGGAAAGAAGGTAACGATATCCTGATATCGCATCAAGCAGTGCAGCTGGAATCGGGTTCTCCGACGGGAACGGTGACGCCGACGAAAGGCGATACTCCAAGGCGAAGACACGAACCTTCGCATGAAGGCGTAAGCCGTTGCATAATGTCGGTGTAAACAACGCATTGGGTGCTGCAGAGCCCATCTTGAATTCTCATGAGCAGGAGTTATTATGATATGTGAACCAAAACGCACTGTGAAACCTCCGGCTACGAAGATGTGTTAGTTTATGTTCATCAAGAAGGAAAATATGCTCACAGTGAAAGAAGTATATTACTTTCCCGCCGGATCCTGAATTCTTTGCAGGCCCGTACCAGTATCCATGAATGCGTTCTGGTCGAACATTGTTGAGAGACGCCAAGTCGTCAATTTCTCCTACTACGAGAGATGCTGGGACTGGTTCTACTTCGACGTAGCCCTCGAGCATAGAAGTCGCGCGCGCGCGGGGAAGTATCGAGAGTGGGTAGTCCTGTTTCGAAGAAAGATTCGACGAGCAGACGAAGAAGGTTGTGTACGAGCACTCTGCGAAACCCCCAGGTGGGCCTTGGTCTCCATGATGGGAATAAAGAGGTTGCAAACCAAACAGGAAGCCGGAAAATCACTGAAGTCAAAAGGTATGCTTGGTACAACGCCTTGAGAGGCTGGCGGCGCAGTCGAAACTTCATGCCTTCGATGGAGATGCTTGAGGGGCAAAGACAAATACACTCGGAAATACTTGTCATCCGTAGATGAACCTGTATGGGCGTAATACTGTCCGGAAAATCAGATGGGGCCGAGCATGTACACAAGATGTGATATTGTATACATTCAGGCGCATGTCATTTCTTTTCAGGCACAAGTTACCATTCTATCCTCCAATATACTCAACGAGATTCAAATTCATGCTAAAGTTGCGACATCTCTGCCCATAAATTTCATCACAAGTCAGGGACTTGTCCTCTTTAGCGCAAGTTTTATCCTCTCTTGGCAACAATCACAAGTTGACCTTACACTGTTTCTTTTGAAGACATTATTTCTCAGTACTTGGTTCAGGGTAATGCATAAGCGAGTCTCCGACTCTCCGTTTTGAAATTCCCTCTCGAATATGCCTGGTTTTAGTGTTGCATTCGCGTGTTCAGGCCTTATCAGTATCTATTCTGATGGCTATTTAAGCTTCTGCCTATGACTATGTAGATCACTCAGGCTCAGACTAATCTCACGTAGCTTACAATGTGCGGCGGTGAACGTGTTTCAAAGTAAAATCTACCGTAGCTATGGCCTTGATATCTTCCATGGATAATATAACTGTTTATTGATTAACTATGCTACAAAAAAGGACCAATACACTACAGAAGATACATAGAATATCCCCTATAAATACTTGCACTGACCTTTCGAGGTATTTAGCAAATGCTCAGATTTGAGCAACGTTGCTCGATTTGTGCTCGATCTGCGCGATGTGGCCGGCTTAGTTTGCCGAAAGCCCGGCATGCTCGATATGGCTACACTGAATAATGCCGAAACGCGACTGGGAAACTTGAAATATCTCCCACTTGCGCGAAATTGACCGTCCAACTGCTTGCTTGCGCATCTTCGAGACAGCTGCTCTGTACTTGTGCACATAGTCACTGTGCATTTCAAGCTTGTATGAATTCGTGATACAGAAGGAACTTGTGTAAATCATCCATTTAAACGGCTTGTGTTCGAAATACAGAGGACTGAACTCTATTTTCAGGACAGTATTACGCCCATAAACCTGTAACTTAAATTTGGTCATGGGGATCGACTGCCGGCGGCAAGTCATCGCCCTTCCAAGGTCTCCCTGACTTTGTCCTGGGAAGATAGGTCGTGGTACTCGAGCGCTGGCTTACTCTAATTGAAGACGATCAGAAGAGCTCCCGTTGTCTACTCTTTGTATGTACTTTGTGAAGAGGTTCGACATTCTCCAAATGAAGGACATCGTCTCACACGTCGCAGCCGATATCACCGCAGGCCCTGCCATTGCGCACTTAAGGAGGTTGTCGAATCAAGCCGCTGTGCCTTCCCGCGTTGCATAGAAGTACTATTAAATCCTTCCCAGAGGTTCTTCATGCTCTTGAGCATGTGCAAAAGCTTCCGAGACGCTTCGAACCTCATGTCAGTGATTGCTTGCATCTTCCAATCTGTCTGATGTTCAAGAAGTGACAAGGGGACGCGGTTCGAATGCAGATCGGAAATCCTACGATTGCAACAGATTTCATCGATGGAGAGGAGGCAGCGAGACTGAAACGGTGATGCAGCCCTGAGTATTTGAATCAGATCGGATACACGACCGGTCAGCATCCGGTCCCGCCTTCTGGTATCTGACTTTCGATGTTCATTGTTGATCAAAACATAGAAACATACCTAAGGATTGGAAAGGGAAATGATAACAATCTTCACCCTGGTTGATCTAAGCAACCAATCAGCAACATCGAAATCTATTCGGAATCTCTGAGCAATCAGAAATCTCTACGACACATGAATATGGAGGAATTACTGATCTCGCTAGATCGCTAACCTCTAAAGGCCAACTAAGGGCAGCAATGAAAGAGGTTATCCTGATTGGCGCAGCAAGTCAAACCAGCAAATTAAAATTGATCAAGAAAAACAGGAACATAATAAGGTTTTCACGCTCGTGGAGGATGGATACAACGTCAGGTAATGATTATAATTTGCTGTGATGTTCGTAGGCACCAAAATTATCGCACGCCTCTCCGTGTGTCTCCAGAGACTCCACGTACCTATCCCATCTCTGATTCGAAACGATGGGCGCTATCGCATATTTTTCAACATCGAGTTGCTCCAGCAGCTGATCCAGTCGCGGAAGAAGAGCCGTCGCGGCATCAACCTCCATCTCAATCTGCTTCTCACGAGACAATTTCGCATTCTCCAGAAACCAAGCTGGGTCGTCTGCTATGGCGCTCGCAACAAACATGTCGACGACGGTGGGATCCAAGTTCCTTTCCCGCGCTGCATCATATGCCAGACGTAATCCTATGGCTTCAATCAGAGGTTGGCAGTTGGGTAGAAGCACGCGTTCTGCAGCTATGCTCCTGTGATCAGGAAACAATGCCAGTTTACTGCGTAAAGCCGTTAATAATCCTCTTTCGTGCTTGTAGAGAAGACTGTTGGAAAATGGGGTTGAAGGGGGTGAAAGACGGCCTAAGAGAAGCTCGATGGCGAATCCTGGGAGGAAATTCAGGTTAGGTATGCATGCTTTATCAAACCATACACGCACGTATAGATATTCCTAGGATATCGCCTTCGGCTATAGCAGCTCCTCGCATGTCAGCCTGAATTACTAGTGTTAGTGAAGATAGAAACAATTAAGCAGTTAATAATTCACGTTCAGGACCGAAAGTTGGTTCACTTCGGAGAGTCCTTGGGCCCCACATCGCATCCCCAGATTGAGTGTAACAGTAGTGGTCAGTTCCATAACTGTCGTCTTGAAGATGGCGGCGATGAAGTGTTTTAAGGATAAGTCCTTGGCAAGCACATATAGCTCTCGAGACTTTTCTGCGAACGCAGCCAATACGAATGTCTGGGATATGGCCGAAAGGATGGGTGTGTACTGAGTGACGAAAGACATGATCTCCCTTGGCTGTTTGGTGCTCGAGTCTACAACTCGGCGACGCAGACTGTACTTGGCTGCAATATAGGATGAAATCCTCATAGAAGAAATTCCCAGACTACCCATGGACAACGTTCCCGAAATGACACGAGATATGTTGAAAAAGAACGCAGCACGGAGGTCTCTCGATCTATCGAGTGATCCTAACAAGGCGGATGCTGGGAGGAAAACATTGCGGAAATACGTTAAGCAATGTTTTACGGGGCGCGCTCCACCGCGAGGAGAAAGTACTCTGTGAATATGATTAGCGCCTTGGTTCCGTTTTTCGGAACTATTTCATGCTAACTTCGATATGATTCCTTCGTTCATCTTTTTTCCATCATGGAGTTTGACAAGAAAGACCTTGGGTCCACGGTCTTCCCCTCCGACAAAGAGACGAGCGTGTACAACGGATACACAAGGAATTCCCGATGGAGAGGTCGGCGGCATGAACCTTTTTTTAAATATAAGTCAACTGCTATATGAAAGGAGGTCTGATCTACTGACTTTGCAGCATGCGCTACTGGAGTGTGAAGCTCGAACTCTCCACTCGGCAGTAATGTCGCTGTAGTCTCCATGTTAATAACGTCTAGGCCGTGCCCGAGTTCCGTGAGACAATATTGTCCGCTGGGGACAGAGGTTAACGGGAGAAGCGGTTACTCTGTACAGCCAGACTTACTTCCATTCGAACTTTAGTAGCCGATCAATGGTTTGCCTGAGGTCCGGGCGGCTATCCAAATACATCGCCAATGTACCAACGCATAGGTTGAAATGAATGGTCAAGATTGTCGCGACAGAGACGTCCATGACAAGGATAGGATCGCTATGGAACTCCCAATACCTTGGTGAGACGTTGAGAACGTCTTCAGCTGTTAGATCTTTGTGCAGTAATGAGCACTTTTAAATATCTGCAGAATCGTTCGCACGTACTGAAATGCTGCACGACGGACTTGCACCTTGCATATGTGAGTCTGACGCGCTCTTCCAGAGGCAGATTCTCAGGAAGAATCTGCCACAAAGGTGTCGTCGCTAGCTGAGAAGTAGAACGCATTGGAACGACAATGTTGTTTACTGGGGGGGGAAGAGTTTGGTTGAGATAGAACAACGTCGATATATAAATACTAACACAGAAACCCGTTCATGGTAATCCAACACACAGCTTGTGCCCCGCAGTTGGAATCTTCGGATGGAATCTGACGCCCACGGAAACATTAAGCTTATATGGAGATTCTTTACATCGGAGTAAATTAACACGGACAAGAAGTTGGCTGCATATCACCGAACCATATAAAAACGCGGCACCGTCAGTACTCATCAAGCGCTGGACATATTAACCATCTGAACCTCTCCTCCACGGCGGGTCGTTATCCCTATTCAAATGCAATCAGTTCCGTAGTACATGGACAACGCTTCCCATTTACCATCAACATCAAACATAGATGTCGGCGAGACGTATTGACCAGCACGCAGCTCCTGACGGATTTTGTGCCGCGCGTTCAGCCTGACAGAAAAGTACCATGTTAGGCGGAATCAGAAACGTTAGAAGGTACTCACGACACAAGCATCGAGTTGACGTAAACTGAGGTGGGTTAGCTCTCCCGCCTGCACCGCTCAAAAGCGAAACTACGTGCCTTTTCCGAGAGAGAAATGGAATATCGCCCACGTGAAATCAGACTCTGGTGCAGCAAGCCACTTCACATATACAATTAGACGTGATGGTATTCGTGAGGCAGTGGGACATACAGTAACCAAATTTGCCAAAGCCATGATGCTTGATACCGCGCAGGCCGGACATGAGAACTTCGTACATCCAATGAATAGAAAGAGGGCGCACTTTGTTAAGAGTCCGATGTTAACGGAATACAGCACAAGTCTGTCGACTGCATGCCTTGTCCTTGAACCGTGTCGGTAAGCTATGCGGGCTACGCGGTACGTTCAACCGCTTACCTCCGGAAAACATTTGTTCGACTTTCTCTGAGATAAATCACCAAAGATGTACTAATAATGATATCGCAGAGCATACTGCTCCCAAGCTCAATACTTCCAGAAATCTGGCAAAGGATGAGCAACAGGTCATAATGTGATAAATCGACAGTACATGGTTGAAGCGTGAATAAACGGCGATGATGGAATCGATTGTAACCCTACAGCCATGTCAGTACAGAAATCCGCTTCAATGTTCGCGAGGAATACGCACATGTAGCTGACGAGGGCTTGCAATGTATTGTCAGAATTATATCGGAAGTGATTTGTAATGAAACACACCGAATCCTCCTCCCAATTGAGTGATTGCGAGGATGATCTGAGCAAGCGTTAGCCCAGCCCAGGACTTACAATAAGGCACCCACGATGACCACAACTAGAAGGACTTTCTTCCCGCTCACTGAAACCTACAGTGAATACTCTGATATCGAATAAACTAACGGAGTTCGTACCAAACCAGACTCGCATGGCGTAAAAGCTAGGCATCAATTAGAAAGGGAGGCGTCCTAGGGTCTCGAATAAACTCACCATTGAACAACTGTCGTCAGGAAATACTGGAAAGCGTTTGGTGTAAGTGCAAGTACGTCGTATATATGTGAAGGAGCGCCTACAGTGATGTATGCCGGGACCTGTGTTTGCCCAAACGTCAGTTCTAAGTAACTCCTGACTTCTTATAGCACTTACAACTATCAGGCTCCTATGTGCTCGAGTTAGCAAAAGACATCGGATGTAAATTTATTGGTTATGTTACTTTTTTAGTACACCGAGGAACGCATAGTTGGGCGGAGTGCGACAGATAATCATCCAGAAATAGACCATATACGCGATAGTCGCCAGTTGAGCTGTGCTCAGGATTCTTTGAGACGGTGATTTGGTCAGGTTATCGCGAGATGTATCAGAAGGCGGACGTACACACAAAATCCTACCTGTATAGAATTGCGGATCAGCGGTCGCCAGGAGAGTTTAAAATTTCAATACCAGATACTTCAGAAAGGCTCTATCCTTTGGGTAGGTACGATAGTACGCAGACGCTTGAGCAATAGTAACGGCCCATAGTCTGTAAAAGTAAATAAATCTCGAAGTCGGGCATCTCGAGGGACGGACAGACGTACGGTGCACAGATAGTCACCGCTGAGTAAGTGAGTGTGAGAAAAAGAAGGCCAACACGGAATGAAGCTGACGCACCAACCAAAAACGGTGTCAAGCCCGTGATAGAAATGGTTAGGTTAGACATGGTCAGGCAAAGAAATTCTGGGGATCTCTAATGGGAATGGACAAGGACGCGGCTCTATATTGTTATTCCGTGAGGAAGGCCACATTGATATCGGGATTATGCGTTTCAGTACATAGGTCTAGTATCCCAGACACGTGGATACCGTAAGCGTATCAACATCATCACGAACTGATTGCAGTGGTCTGCTGCTGTCGTTTACAAAGCAGTCCGGACAGATCGTAGGGAGGAGATCATGCACGACTGCAGGCGGCCAACTGCGAATTGAAAAATCAATGATCTATTGAGCACGGAGAGATTGATAATCAATCGAAGAATCGAAGAATGGGGCAGAGAATGGACGTGACCACATGCGTCGAACTGACTCAGGTTGGGTCGTCCTAGTGACCAAAAAAGGAAAGTAGACTCGGGTAGTGCGGCCCGCTTGCTTTGCGACCAACTTTGATTGTTCTCAGGATTTGAATGATAAAGCTTAAAGGGCCACCACCGTCTCGGAAGCAGTGCTCATCTAGTCCTTTCCACGATTCTCATTCAATACAACCTTTGAAATGGCTCGAAAAGTTTACCTCATCACTGGTGCAAACCGTGGCATTGGTATGCACTGCATCTCGCTGGTCGCTCACATCTCTGACGACCTTGGCAGGACTGTCTCTCGTCAATGAACTAGCGGCTAAAAACTCCGACATTTCAATCTTCGCCGGAGTGCGCAACCCTTCGAATGCAAATAGTCTGGAAGAACTCTCCAAGAAATATACTGGGAAGATCACCATTGTCAAGTACATCTCTGCCGACGAGGAAGGCAACAAGGCGTTAGCGAACGAGATCGAGACGAAACATGGTCATCTCGACGTCGTGATCGCATGTGCAGGTCAGTTCCATACTAGGTTTCCTCTCCTGCCTTTCGACATTTCCTGAACATCACAAGGTATTGCGACTTATATGGGTTCGGCTCTGGAGACCCCTGCTAGTGAACTGCGGGATCATCTCGATGTGAGTGTCACCTACACATTCCACTTTTATGATATCTTATGGATTTCACAACTAGGTGAACGTTACTGGGATACTTGTTCTCTTCCAATCTGTCTACTCTCTCCTTAAAGCGAGCACTTCGTCTCCACGGTTCATTCCCATATCCTCGGCTGCTGCGAGCTTGACTGCTTTCATATCCCTCCCTGCAGGGTACACATGCTATGGCGCAAGCAAGGTTGCCGTAAACTATATCGCCAGGAAACTTCACTTCGAGAATGACTGGCTCAGTACGTGTTGTGTTTTATTCAACTTCGCGGCTTACACTTCTTTCTCGCAGTCTGCTTCCCACTTGCACCCGGAATTGTACAGACAGATATGTGTGAGTAATCATGTTGGGAAGAGCACTCTGTGGGCGCTGATGAACTTAATACAGCTCGTGCGAACCGAGAGATGGATAAGACTGGTACATTGGCGCCGATTCAAGATGCTATGGCTATGTCGACAGAAGAAGCTGCTCCAATTCTCGTTGGTGTCGTTGAGAATGCTACGCGTGAGAAAGACAGTGGAGAGTTCATGAACATCGACGGCCAGAAATTGCCGTGGTAGTCGAAGCAGTATCAATGTGTTTTAGAACTGAAATCATTTGTACCTTTTGTATCACACGGACCCTGTTTCTGAGAACATACTAGAGACATTCGCAATGTGCAAACTCAGATCATACCTTTCTTGTTTCTCCGAATACTTTGCCCGGTTCTTTCAAAGGTTGACGGTGCCAATATCAATATCAAGGATTAAGGGCTGTGATTCGCAGATATTTATAGAGTTTGTTTCGGCATTGAATCAAACGGCCCTGGGCTTTTCGGGACCGATTCAGGGACCCGGTAGGATCCTACGACCTCAGGGTAACGATATGGCATAGGAGACTGAAGTAGTGAAAAAGGCGGGGAGCAAAATCAAGGGATCCGGCTCAAAGTCATATCTCAACAGAGTCACAGCTGCTTCGCAGAGTATGTATTTTCTCATAGCGCGTAATCTAAGAGTACATTCCAGACATGTCGTGTACAGTCGCAGTGTTCCAGCACGATAGGAGAGCATAACTGCGACAGCGATTGCTATCACAGGACGGATGCGGGTGAGAATCGGATCTTGTACATAGCAATCAAGATCAGAAGAAGATTTCGGGAGAGCTTTGTCGGTAGTGGCAGTAGCGCGCACTGATCATACACTACCATTCAGGCTACCCAGCTGTCCTAGTATCAGAGACCAATCAGCGATTTGAACCTGGATTTTAGAGGCACACGCCTACATAAGGCTTCTTTCCGAGCTGATCGTCTCTATAGAGGTTTGTATTGCTGCGAAGCGTTTGAGCTTCATCATGCAATCTTTCCAAATCAATAGAACGAGACCAGTTCTTGAGATCATACAGATCATGATAGTGAAGAGCAAATCATGAGGAGGACACGCGCTGTGCAAGCTGTGTTAGAATAGCTCCTACAATTCACTGGCTAGACTGACTCACAAAAGAGGTCCTACACAGCGCCCATCGCATCCCATTCGCGATGAAGGTCCCTCCAGAGCTAACTGACCTCATCATCGACGAAGTCCAGGACGATGTCCCTACACTGTCCTCGTGTACCCTCGTCTCCCACGACTTTCATCCTAGAGCACGCCTCCACTCCTTCCGCAAAATCACCATCGGTCATCCCTCCAGGTCAAACTCCACCCAAAATTTTCTTCGTCTATTGGTCGATTCCCCGCACATCAGGTGGTTGGTCAGGACCGTTGTCGTAGACGCAGAATATGGCTTTGACGAGGATGGGAGCTGGGAAGAGATGAACCAGCGCATTAACACTCTCCTATGGAAGACCGCGCACGGGAGGCAGTGGGTGTGCAGGGACGCCGCGTTGGCCGAGTTACTCGGATCCCTGCCGAATCTGGAAGGCTTCACTGCTGGAGCACTCAGATGGCGCTCGTCAGAGAGAATCCCGTCTCAAGTGACGTCGTTCGAGAGTGTCGTACCCAGGAGGCCTATCACGACTTTGGCGCTGAACTACGTTCATTTCGATTCGCTTCCCAGTTTTATCACCATCCTTGGCTCGTTTACCCAGCTGAAGTCCCTGCGCTTGGGTGTCATCATACATGCGCCAAGCCCAGGAGATTCCGTGATGACATTGAGCCAGGGTCCGCTTGGTTTACAAGAGGTCGAAATGAACATGGAGGGCTGCGCATCGATCGTGGAGCTCTTCGCTAGGTCCGCTCCAGTAGCAAGCAGCTTGAAGCGTCTCGTGTTGAAAAAGTGCTATCGAGGCCAGATGGAACTGGTTCGAGAGCTGGTGTCGTTGTCCGCAGGGTCGTTGAAGTATCTTCATGTGGACGATAGCGAACTGCCAGAAGAATTCCGTAAGTCTTTATATCGCAATTGAATGGAAGCTAAATCGGAACCTACATAGTTATGCGATGCCCACCGCTGAGAGTACATCACATCAAAACATTATTTGTTGGTCCTTCATCGATTGTGGTGATGAGATGGTGGCTCGATGCATTGGTGAACTCGAAGGGCTCGGCGTCCCAAATAGCAGATATCATCTTTGATCTAGGCCGAGTCAACGACGCAGACCATTCGACAATCATTCGCCAAGCGGTAGCACAGAGTCAGTTACGGATACATGCTACTGGTCGCCTAATACACCTCCGCAGTTACTAGGGTACCGGGTAGAACTCCATCATATTGTATTGAAGAAATAATATATCTTTGAAACTAGACGGCCAACTCTACGAAATGGGTTATTTAATACATACAGGACAGAGATAGAACAAGTAGACCGTACTCTATGTCAAGAACTGGTAGGTGATGTTAAGCGAAGGTTCAAATTCTATCATCTATATCCGTGTAAGGGTCAGAATAAAACCGGAGAAAACATTGTTACGCACCACTGATGTCTTGCTTATCCAACGAAGGTATCGTGTTCAAAGTGTTTGGAGTCCACTGAGCGAGTAGCCATGAGTTCCAGTCGGAGATCGTGGCATCGTCGAAGAAAGGCAGTTATCACTCCAGGTATTTCGCGCAAACAAGGTCCTTCGTTTTCCAAAGCGAGCTCTTCTATCGGCGTTGATAGTTAGGTACATGTGGTCATCGTCGAAAGGAAGAGTGTCACTGTCACGGGCTGTCACCAAAGCGTCGATTGTATGATCACGGGCCGGCTTCCGGTCTGCCTTGACCTGACAAGAATTTTCATGTATCGCTTGTCGCGCACTCTATCCTCAAAATCTTTATACGTATCACGTACAAGGGAATCCAGAGTCTTTCTGTACCGATACTGATTGGAATTGTTCCTTCAACATTCTTTATTGAGAATTAACCGATGTCTACCCCATGTAAGAATCAACATTATACCAACCATGGTGAGAAGTTGGTGAGAAGTTCCCTCCACCTCTTAATCTCCGGCGGTTGTAGTTTTATGAACTGACAAAGAGCACACCTGAGGTCTCGATGTGCCAGCCAAAGGACGTCTCTCGGGCCGTCGTCGGGATGTGATCCTTCCCTTCAAAGTGACGCTTGAGTGACGCTAGCGTTTTCTGAACGTACGGAATAGTCTCGCGTCTTCGTTACTTGTCAAATACAGAGCGCGACACTGCACAGCTTGCTATGAAGTGCGGAAGGGTCGATCTCTGACAGTATATCGGTTTCCCGGTCTACGTGTAGTCGATAATTCAACTGTTGGTATGATTTATGACACCGCATACTTTATAGTTCTCTTGCTATCTGATAGATTGTGACCACCGACTCTTTATTCTTAGTGTCGCTGATGTTCATCTTCAATTTTGTGCGTGCTATCCGGATTTCTACATTTGATGTGTCTCATTCACATATCTATCAGCTATGACTATTGTATGAGGTGTAGACCGACGAATGTATAATCTGACAGTGTATCTGGTAGGTACTAGACATGATGCGTAAGTGCTAAATATAATCCTGAATGATGTTTAAGACGACGGTATCAAACGAGAATATTGACACGCTTTTCTCCTGCAAGGAATTCCAACGTACTTCTGTCCACATCATCAGCCATCTTTAACACGGCTAGTTTCTCGAAGCTCCCGTCTGACAGTCTTCGCCCGACTACCCACTGTATCCATTGGCAAGACGTCGAATAAAACGATTCCCCGGATCCGATCAATGTGTATATGTCTTCGGGAATAACGTACGGGTGCGTTGCAATAATGTTGAATGTATGCTGTGTCCCGTGCGCGTCTTCAACAAGCAACTCCCCATGTCGGTCGGTTCCTTGCGTGCCCTCGACAGCCAGCCCCCTCACGAACCCTTTTTCAATACACAACGCCTCACATCGATCAGCATTAGCTTTCCAATCCCTTTCGACGTGCGTAAAATAGTAGTCGTCCATCGGCATATAATCCCCGGGCAGAGACTTCGTCATGAGTTGGTCCCACGACGGTCGCCATTTTGCGCCTGCTCTTCCTGGTTCAGGATACAGAAAGAACACAGCCCCTCGCATGGTGTCGTCTGTCGTAGTCATCAAGGCTGTCCATGCATCCTCGATTGAGTGGCTCTCGTAGTACGCTGGTATCGTGGGCGACCCGAGAAGGAACGCCATCCCTGCAATCTTATCTACCGGACTCGTCGATGCTCGATGCCGCATCTCCTTCAACATATCGAATATTCTGTGCGTTGCCTTCCTCATGCCCTGCAGTCTCTGGTGAAAGGTTGTCAGAATGTCAGCATCGTAGTTCCCATCCTTGTCCACCGCCGCATCCATTGGCCCATCTGGCGTAATACCACAAATTTGATGGTTCCGTAATCCAATCTCCTGTAGCGTCCATGCGCGGTTGAACCAGCATCGATCGCTGTCGAAGTAGCCAGGCTTCACACTGAGCGGCCTCCCGAGCCCACTCAGGTAGTAGTATATATCCACGGTGAAGTACACAAATCCAATTGTGGGTACATCAAGCATCCACTCTTCCGCGCGCAGATCCTCTCTCGTCCCTCCTCTCTGCCTCAAACAAAGGACGTCCAACCACACGTACTCCAAGCCCATATTCAGCATCTCGATGCGAATGCGGTCAAGGTTTGTATCGTTGGGGATGGGCGCGGGCCATTCACGCCCGTTGATGGGCGTCCACTCATCATGGCGTTCATGCTCGTCCACCCACGCATGCGATATTGGAGCCGGATAATCAGTGCCAGTGCTCCATATTGGGACAACGCGATTGCTGTACAGATCCCAGACCCGTCGAGGATATATCCACGGCTCCACAATACGGCCTCCGTGAACTGCGGTTTGTCGCATCTCTCGGTCCTTCTCTTCGCATTCGTGTAGCCTGTATGGGATTTTACTCCAGTCTTCAGTGTACCACGCCGTTCGGAGAGAGCTGTAGGCAGTGCCAAAGTCGTATTTCTTCGCGATACAGTCTTCAAGAAGAGAGGAGAGTGACGGTTTGTCCAAAGTGTGCGATGTACCGAGGGTGGTGTTAAGTCGCTCCAAGATGCCATGAAGGCCGAGGATAGTACAGGGAGTGTTCGCGAGAGAGGATGATATTACAGGTTTTTTACCAGTGTAAATCCGCTGCAATGGAACAGCGATCTCCTCCTCCATCTCCGTGCAGGCAGAGATCGTCACCTCCGGGAACTTTGCATGCTCGATGAGTGCCTGAAATATGTTAATAATGCTATCAGGTGTCTGGCGACGCCCTTGTGGAATACTTACTATGCCATCTTGTCGGTATTTCCATATTGTTTGAAACCAATCGCGTTTGGCGCGAAAGGCGGCTAATTTCTCCAAGTCAGTGGAGTGCTAAATCGATGGAAAGGAAAGGAATAATACCCATTCTGATGTCATCCATACTTGACTTAGACTGTCAGTCAGATGACAGATGTGCAGAGAGTCGCTAGAACAGGAGGAACAGCCTTTATCAGAAAGGGATGGCGTAAGCAGTGCACCGCATAGAAGGTAATACTATTTTCTCCAGCCTGGAAATGTCCGAATGCGGTGCAACGTTTGGTAAAGATCCAGGTAGGCAAATAATGAACATCATTCATTATATTTCGTCTCATGAGTGAATCCAAAGTCATAGAACCTGTTCTGTCCCGAAGATCTCAATGCTCCGCAGAGAATTTATATCAACAGATAGTATAATATCCCTCTCTCTGTAGCGACACCTAAAATGGACCGGAACATGGCCACGTGCACGCATTCTCTTCCAGTGACCAGTATCCAGAAGAACAATAT
This sequence comes from Armillaria gallica, assembly GCA_037576215.1. NCBI lineage: Eukaryota > Fungi > Basidiomycota > Agaricomycetes > Agaricales > Physalacriaceae > Armillaria > Armillaria gallica. The sequence goes on from JBANDB010000008.1 coordinate 44,626, forward strand.
GATATCTCCGGCTTACCCGTTCGCGAAGTCACGAAGCTCGGCCTAGATATAACAAAGGTGTGCTGTAAGGAATTGCTTGTTTGCAGATGCAGATTCGTACTGAATATATCGTAGCTGCTGCCTTGTACAAGGAGAATTCATCTACAACGGGTTTGTCGAGTAAAGAAGCGTCGTTAGAGAAAAGTGCTGGACGTTAACCGAAGCTTCCAGTGCTGTTGACGGAATTGCCTGATGAAACCTGATTCCCCCATATCAGACACCGCCTCTATGTAAAAGGTAGCCCACACGGTGATATACGAAGAGGCCGTTCAGATGGTATCAATGAAGTTCTTCGTACAACAGCGGAATATGGAACGCCAGCGATGAAAGGCTTAACTACGAGAGCAACCACTGATTCCTAGCAGCATCGGGATGGGAGAGAGATATAGGAAAACGACAGTTACAGAAACGATAAAGTTGTCGAGGATCAAGTCAGACGACGGAAGAGAGAGGCCGGGTTGAAAGTAACCTATGTTGAAACGCCGGCTAACACGGTGATGAACAGTTTGATATGGGAATGGGGCAAGATTCATCGATTCTTGTATGGCTCGGAATATCGAGAAACGATAGATGGCCGTGGTAGCATATAAAGGCCGGGAGAGAGTCATGGACTCGTAAGAAAGGTATTTTCAAAGCCGCGACTCATCCTAGTGGGCTTTGATGGATATCGATGATTAGGTCAGTGTTCTCGTCGTCGTCCCTCATGCTGGCTAAAGTTACTGGATGTCATTGGTCGCAAAGAAGCCGCACTCACGAAGTCAGGGGTTCAGTCGATATTTCCATGCTCACAGCGAGAGGGGACGATTATCTCCCGCTGATTTAACGACGGAATGATTCAAACACCTCTGAGGCTTCAAACGTATTTGCATCATCAAGGTGTTGAATATGAGGGGAAATCTTAAAAGGATACACAGGTGAGGTAAAGAAAGTTTTTCTTGATACAGAAGATAGGCGTACTTGTCGTGTTTTGCCCTCTGGAACCAGGGTCCGTTTGGTTTACAAGAGGTCGAGATGCACATGGAAGGATCCGCGCCGATTGCCGAATTGTTCGTTAGGTCCACTTCCGTAGCAAGCTGCGCGAAGCGTCTCGGGGTGAAAGTGTTATGATGGGGAAATGAAACTGGTTCGGGAGCTTGCATCGATGTCAACAGTGTCGCTAGAGTATCTTCATGTGTACGATAGCGAACTGACAGAGGATTTCCGTAAGTCCTTTGTATTGCAGACTGAAGCTAAATCCGAACCTACATTCTTATGCGATGTCCACCACTAAGAGTATATCACATCAAAACACTGTGACTTGATCCTTGGTCGACCTCGGTGATGGGATTATGGCTCGATACATTGTCGATGGGATCGGCTTCCGAAATGACAGAAAACGCCATCGTTCTTGACTAGATCAACGACGCGGAAGGTTCAATTATCATTCGCCAAGCGCCTGCGTCGCATAAATGTTGAATATATGTATTTGGTCACCTGATCACCTTCGTAGTCACTAGGGTACCATTTTATGACGGTGTTATTCACTTTGGCACTCCCACGGATGAATAATGCTTGCCTGTAACGCAGACGGGTCTTTAGGCGGAGTGACGTGATGAAAGATAGGTATAACACCGTGAAAAAGGGGTAGCGATGTTGGATGTCATGGATAAATGGCATTTCTTGTTGAGAAGAACAGTGCAGCATGAAATTTTGTAGTATCAGCCAGCGGTTGGTATATAAAGAGAGAGAACGCCTACCTGTCGTTCGCCAGAGTAAATTTATGTGGATACGTCTGGTGCCAATACACAGTCAGATTCGTCGCGGATTTTTACCTCGGAGAGATTCAGTGAAGAGACCCCCTTGCATGTTGGACAGAAACAGAGAAAGCTACAATACGACAAAAGGCTGGTCATAAACTTTGAAAGGATCTTTCCATCGGTCCTAGGGGTTTTATGAATCTCTAAGTAGCCGGCTTTGACAAATTTGAAGCTTCGTCCTGTCCGCCGTTGTCCACGAGCTGGAAACTGTGAGCATGACTCTTCGGAACAGACTGACGAACCGTACCTGATAAATTTCTGCGTTGACATTGATCTCGATGGACCCATTTCCCAGCCAACAGAATCTCGTCTTCATTGTCGCGTCCCATTTCCTCGGTACATTTGCAGGGTTCCCCTGGACGGCATGAAGCTTTTCCTGATACCGTCCTTGGCTCGCTTCTTCTTTCACTGCCTTGGAGTAGGTTTGGAGTTGGGAGTATTATCGTGAATAGAACAGGCATAATTCCCAGTATTTGACGGAGAAGCAGCGTTGCCTTCATAAAAGCGACCTCTTCAATAGTCTATCGGTGTTCTCGCTGAAGGCGACGGTGTCACTGTCACATGAGACAGATTGTCACGAACGCGTCGATGGCGCGACCACGGGCCGAGTTCCGGTCTGCCTCGTGAAACCGTTGTCCATCGCACAATTTAAGCTCGAAAATTTCCTTCTTCTGACGCAATTGAGCAGATGTATTCACATTGGCATCGCTATATTTAACGTGAAGCATTCCTCTCTTCCTTAAACTCGTAGATTAACCAAGCATAGGATTCAACTCGTATCAGGAATAAATCTTGACGTGTTACTTTGACATAATTTAGCATTCATATCGGAAAATTAGTGTCTGTGCTGTTCTTGTATTTGAAGAATTTGCTTACGCCGCGGCATATCGGGCTGTAAATCCAGCATCGCGTTAGTACGGGCGCCTTCAACCATTCGAAATTCAGCGGGAATCCGGATATCCGTGCCGCAAGGCTACTCCGCAAATCGAATCAGACAATTGTCAAGCCATAAACCCCTCACCTAAGTCTCTGCACCAAGTTCCCGCAAACCAGATGCCTTCCACCAATTTCTGTTTCCCACTTCCTTCGGTTTTGGAAAACGAACGCGTGAAAGTCGTGCCTTTTGATGTTGGTTCGGTCGATCGTTCACCAATCCATACTGATTCGATCTCAGATCTCCGTCCACCCAAAACTGCACGTCGATGCTGCTCCTCCAACTTCCTTCTATGATTTCCTCCCTGTCGGCCCATTCAACAATGAAGAAGAGCTCATCGCGTCGTTTTGGGAGAAAAGAATAAACAATGGCCCTGGGGAGACTGCATTCGCAATTTACGACAAGTCCAAGTCTGAACATGTCTACGCGGGGATCATCACGTACAAAAACACCTCCGTCGAGGATTTAGTGACAGAAATTGGCTTCCTCATGATCCTCCCAGAATTCCAGCGGACTCATGTCACATCTAACGCTATCGGAATCCTGATGAATTACGCATTAAGCCTTCCTGCGGATGGTGGATTAGGCCTGCGGCGAGTTGTCTGGACGGCAAATGCGTCGAACGCGCCTAGTATAGCAACAGCTAAGAGGTTGGGATTCCAGATGGAGGCGGTCCTGCGCTGGGCCAACGCCTGGCCCGAAGCGAAGATTCGTGGTTCTGGGGGGGTGAGAGTCAGGAAGGAAGATCCCAGGGCTGAAGAATTCGCGTACGGACGGAACTTGGCTGTCTTGAGTGTCTGTTGGGATGATTGGGAGGTGGGAGTGAAGGCGAAGGTGAACGCAGAGATGGCGAGGACTAAGCAACGTCATAGGATCTTTCGTATATACTATTGGCATTCGGCAATCTATGAAACGTAGACATCCGCATACTGGAAGAATTGATGACCGCAATATGACAATCTGCAAGGGAGACTGATGAATTTTACAGAGGCTAAGAGGGAGCCAAGTAGTACACACGGCATCAGCATCGTAGGCCTTTATAACCTTTAAGCATCTTCGGCAAAAGACGCATTTGAATCACGGTGAATTTGATACCTAAGGATGGAGGTGAGAAGAAATAATAAAATGAATGACTATAACGCACCTGGATGGTTCGTGAGATGCCCGGATCCACAACCTTTCAGCGGCTCCATACAGGTTTCCTATTTCATACGCGGTAAGTCAAAGTTCCTCGCTCGCTCAATTACAGCTGTTTGCACACAGCTTGACAGTAGCGGGCGTTTTGGGCGAGAGAAAAGTGATCCGGACTTCGTCATGAACTGTGGTTTAAGGGCTTGATGACGCGTTTGTGGGTGGTCTATGGCCATTTCGGCGATCTCGGAGGCCATTTCGTGCGCTTGAAATCCCTAAAACACGGTTTATGACAAAGTCCGAGCTTCTTTTCATCATCTACGAAAACCCCTTTGACTGTCAAGCTGTATGCAAACAGCTGTAAGACATTCGCAATCCAAGAGGCTGTCTCGATAGCAATTGAGTCCAAGCCAACTTGGCAGGCTGCAGAACGTCAAGCTAGGCGACTCAGTGCATGGATGGTAAGCGGACAGACCATGGTATATACGTGCGCAAAATTTCGGCCTACATCCTCCAACGTCGTCTCTTTATCATCGCCACTCAGTAGGTCGCAAGTGTTGATTGTAAAATGTAGCCTGTGTTCGAGAGGTCCCAGTCAATGACAGTGCATACGATGACATCGTCCTACATAAGCACCAATTTATCAGAAATTGAGTGATAAGGGTCTGGGAAAATAATCTCGCCTTCATCAGCTGGGCAGCGTGACAAGTGAATACTTTTGTGGTAGGAGTATGGAAGGATAAAAATGGCCGGAGTTGCGGGAATCAACAAACGGCGGCAACAACCGAGTCAGAATGCGGACCGCGGGCCGGACTTGTTGCAATCGCCATCACCTTCGATTTATGGCTTCTCTTCTTCCGTCCTCTACGACTCCGTCTCTTGGCCGTCGAGTCTCGCCTCCCACCACGTTTGTGCTCTGATGTTGCCGCTGTACTCTTTCTCTGTCACGACCCAAGCCTGATTTCCAGGACAAGGAATTCCTAACAATTTGACACGAAGAACCCCTCCTTCGACCGACACCAAACCCACACGCGGCTGATACTGCAGGAACCGAAGAGAATATGATCTAGTCGTCGTATGGTTCCATGATGGGAAGGACTATGTTGTAAATGAGGTACGTCATTTACGGGCTTCTGATCATGATGTTTGACTGATGTATTTTTATATCCATAGATGTTCGTTGTCTAGGCACTTTGTGGTACAATACGACGCATAGCTCTCAAATGAGACTGCAAAGACGCGTAATTCTATTCTTCGAGTGGTAGAAATATCTGACGAGGGTAAACGAATCTAGTTTCCATCCAATTACTCTCCGAGCTGAGGTATGTTTTCCCATGTTATCTACGGGTAACTTATCTCAAAGCCCACCAGGAAATGCCAGGAAACGAGGTCAGAGAGTATGACCAGGCCAAGACGTTTCATTATCACGCACAGAGGATGAACGGTAGTTCGGCGAGTGCACACGAAAGGTTTCGTGCCTCCTGGTTCGACGAGACATTGGACTTTCAAATATCGATGGAGAGAAACGACAGGTATCCTCCTCCAAGTCTTCTTTGCTAGCATGCTCATCTGTAGCCATCAGATCTAATGGGACACTCAGAAGTGGTACCGGCTGAGGTAAAGCAACCTGTGTTCTCCTCTCTGCGGAAAGATCGTTGCTCATAGAACAGCTCACTTTGATGGCGGTCGATTTTGAACGATGCGATGTCCTCGACAGATCGCTGTCCCGCCAGCAAGTGTGAGTATTTCGAAGTCCGCACCGTATTTCCCTGCATTAACTTGCTCTAGTTTCACCCCGAGTCTCGGGGCGAGATACATGCCGAGTAGCTGATTTTCTGCCACATTTTTTGTACCCGCTGGCCCACTGTTAACGACGACAATTTTAACCAAACTCAATCTAGCGCCGTCTCACTATACCGGTGAAGCTGTTGCAAAATAATGTAAGTCTACATTACGGCTTTTCAGTGACGTTACATTCATACATATGGCTTGAACGTTAGGTTTGATGATAGAACTACCGTGGGAGGCAACGCCACGCCCATACTCATCGTTAGTCGTTCATTCCCATATTTTTCTTTTTATCCCTTTGCAATGCTCACTTTATCAAACTAAAGCCCGGAAATTCCAGGATCGAAGCTTGCAGAACCAAACATGACTAGTAAGCGACTCCCTATTCCTGGATTTGCGATGATAAGTATTTGTGGAAAATCTCTATTTGCGCTTGTCTTCGTGTCAAACACCCACAGTACTTATCGGTTAGTAATCCGCGAGCGAAGCCTTGCGGAGTCAGAGTGACGGCTGGTAAATAGTGCTTTGTTAAAAGATTATTTGCCAACATTTCCTGCATTTATGTTCGGAATCGAGCTGGAATGTGCACAACACAGATCGTTCTGAATTCACTGAGCCCACGCCATGGTCGGTAGAGCGCTATGCAAATCGGCATTTTACTAATCCTTTTAACAGTGCAGAATGTTCAAGCCTCACATTTAACGCCAAGTTTCCCGGGCCCAAACTCGTGCGGAGCTGAACGATATGATCCAACTGGGACCAACAAATGCGGGTTGACGCCTGGCCAGGATTCAATGTGCCAGAATCTTTATACTGCGTTCTGTTCTGTTTGTCCTAAGCGAGATAGGGCCGCGTCTACTGTTATAGTCAACGCCATTGACAACCTGTACGTTTTGCATCTTCGTTGAGCTCTTAGGCTTATCGTGCGTCTACACTACTGCTGTCTGCCTGCCCCGTCTACCCTAAGCTCACATTTCGGTACCGAGTTCTGTCACCCCCATCTCACGCCGTGTGGATGATGATGTTTTACACAGTGTATCGATGTTTCGTGGTGCCGCAAGGTCTGTGCTCTCCAGCTCTCGCCTTTCTCGCCTTTGCTCAATGACCTATAGATTGCGCTCGGAACACGCGTCATTTCTGAAGGCACAATCAAGTCAGTCCATTTCGTGCAGACGCCTGATTTTGTGCAGATTATCGGTATGAGCATTCCTTGGGTTTCATAGACATCTCTGAAGACGCCTTTGTGCAGGTGTAGAAAATTTTTACGAGGCTTAACATCCACAGCGGCAATTCTGACGGAGAGCTTGATCCTAATGGTTCCGGCTCTGCCAGTAAGGCCTTCATTTCGTTGACTCTGCGTGAAAATCATATCATTCTAAAATCAGGAAACCCGTTCGAGGATTAATCTACTCGTCTGCATTTGGTGCGGATATGCAGGTCGTTAAGGGAATAGTGAGTAACGGCTCAGTCTGCGTGAACCCTCGTATCTCACTCCTTGATAGATATCCATGGGAGGCGGCATGTTTTGCTTCATGGCTTGTGGTCCTGCTAGGATGACGGGCACCACATACTGTGAGTGCAACGAGCGAGTCCTTTTTCACCACAAATAACTGCCCGTAGGTCAACGTATTTACGAGCGTCGGGTGTGAACGGGACATGCCCGCCAACTATGACGCTCGCATCTTTAAGTCGTGCCTTGATGAGAGTGGATTGGTACGTCGTTTGCTCAGGTCTTGCATTCTATTTGACTGATAAGACAACTAGCTTATGGAGACCGTGACGCTCCAACAATGTGACGCATCTGCCTCCATTCCGCCGTATTCGCAGTGCACAACTGTTCCTTCGATTGCAGGTGCCACTGCGATTGGTCCACCTGCGTAAGTTATCTCTTCGATATCAGCAATTCGCCTCTGATAATATGTGTAGTTGACCACATTTGTAGAGATGATTAGCTAAGTGATGCCAGGAAGGGACTGACGATTAAGAATGGACGCGTCGTCGTTGGAGGGCTGTCTTTGCTTCCGACTGTGTAAATCAACAAGATAAAGATAAATAAATGTACCAATGTTCGTCGCATTAAACGGGGGACTCGCCGCTTCGACCTTGAAAGATCAGGCAAGCGAACACAGTTCAAAAGAAGTACGAACACGATAACCGAACGGCATGAAGACTCAAAGGCCCAGCGTTGAGAAGCAGAAAACCTTTTGAAGAAGACGAACTTGATATTTTTCCCTTCCACTTCTGAGCTGCAACGTCGGCACGATTCTGAGAGGCTGCGTTTAGTATGAAAAATCAAATATTCGACATTGTATGCTAACGGGGTTTAGTGGCCGCCGTGCACCTTTAGAAACCAGCAGAAAGGTGTAACAAATTCTACATGCCCGTCGTGTTCAGGGTGACAGTGTCAGCGGGATTCGGGATTAGGTGAATTCCCTTTCAGTACAGCGTAAATATCTGTACTGCTGTTGTAGTTTGATGGGGTCAAGCACGAATGCTATGGATTTATCAATCTAGTTCCAAGGGTTGAGTGATTGGAGATAATGTGTGGGGTAAATGGGGATAATAGTGTGCTTGGTGAGATGTGGATTGTGAGAATGATGTGGTGTGATCAGAAATAGTATTGTTGGTAATAGTCAAGAATGGTAATGTGGGTTTGTGGATGGAATGGCAATATGGTGTGTGATTGGTGTCGAGAATGATAATATTGGAGTGGTTGAGAATGGTAATACTGGCTGTTGTCGAGAATGGTGATACTGGGAATGGAAATGTAGCTGGTATTCGAGAATGATAATGTTGTGGGTAATCGAGAATGGTAATATTGTGGGTTGGTATCGGGAATGGTAATATCGTTGGTTGGAGTCGAGAGTGGTAATATCGCTGGTTGGTAATGGGAATAGTAATATTGCTGGTTGGTGTCGGGAATGGGTAATATCGTTGGTTGGAGTCAAGAGTGGTAATATCGCTGGTTGGTGTCGAGAATGGAGATGTTGTTGGAATTCAAGAATGATAATGCTGTTGGTGATCGAGAATGATAATATTGCTGGTATCCTAGAATGGTTTGTTAAGCTCTTGTAAAATCTCTTGAGGCACTGAAATATTCAGGTCTTGTAATCTTGTGGTGTAATCTGTGGGGTAATTGTCTCTGAATTGTTCTACTCCTACTTTCACATATTTATACTATTCTACTGTTTGTATCTAGGTTTGTTCAATCCAGTGGTTGGCTATGTTAGACCAGTGCCTTTGACACTGGTTTTATGCAGTGTGTACTGACTTTAGCCTGTGTTCACACTGGTTCCTGCCTGTGTGAGTACTGGCTTGATCCTATGTTCTACATTTCTATTCCTTCTACACTCCTTCCTTCTTTACTAGTATTCCCTTGTTAAGTCTGGCTTCAGCCTGACAACAGGCAGAAGTTTCAAACTAAATTCAACAAACATAAATTGTAGTGAATTCAAGTCCAAGTTGCTCAGCCTTCACTTCTTCATCATCCGCTGAATGGAACACTGACAATTTCTTGAACTTCCCATCCTCTCTTAGCTGCCCAACCACCCAGAGATCTGAAGTTTTACTGAGGAAGCCAGCAAGGCCTGTGAGTGTATACAAGCCATCTGGTATTGGGTATGTGTGGTCAGCCACAATTTTCAATTTGTGGGGTGACCCTTTGGCATCCTTGAGGACCAGTTCTCCTTGTCGATGTTTCAGTTCCTCTGGTGCCTCACTCAAACCCAGCACCTTTCCTGACAAGATATAGGAAGGCCCAAAATAGACAGAATCAGGCTGAGAATCTGCATCCTAATAAATCCCACGGACATTGGGTCGGGCCTGATAGAGACGAGGAGACATAGTGTTGTTCCTCATCACTTGCTCCCATGATGGTTGCCAACATTTTCTTCCTTCCCCAGGCTCAGGGTAGAAGAAGAACAACTGTCCCTGAAACCTAGGATCCATCATATCCATGAGGACTTCCCATGCATCCTCTGGAGACTGCCTAGGGTTGTACATAGGGATGGATTTTGTCTTGAGAAGGTATACTAAACCCGCAACTTTATCCAATGGGTTTGTTGACACCTGATGCCGCATCTCCGACACGAGACGGTCAGGAGTCAAGGCCCATCCTCGTAGCTCCTGTAACGATTTCAGTCGTTCTTTGAAGCAACTTTGAACCTCCTCATCCATGCCATTATCCTTGGTCTCCCCACCAATCATCATATCATCGGTGATCTCCTGCAAGGTCCATGCACGTCGGAACCAACACCGATCACTCTTGAAGTAGTCTGGTGTCAAACACAGTGGCCGACCCAGTCCGTTGAAGTAGCACACCACAAATGAAGATTTGGCATACACAGCCCCGATTGTCGGCACATCCAGTTTCCACTCTTCCAGGCGTAGATGCTCTCCATGTCCACCCTTCTGCCTTAAACACAGAACATCTAACCATGCATACTCTCCCATGGGTGGTGTATACTTTGACCGAGCATTCAACATCTCGATGCGGATGAGATCAAGGTTGACATCCTTCGGGATGGGCACAGGCCACTTGTATCCATTGATAGGCGTCATCACATCCATGTGCTCCTTCTCATCCACCCATGCATGTGATATCCCCCATGGCATTTCAGCTACAACACCCCCCACCCAATCTGAGCCTGGGATCACCCAGTATGGTACCACCCGATTAGCGAAGAGATCCCACACACGCCGAGGGGGAACACCCCGCGTGATGATCCTGCCATCAACAAGCACCCCTCTCCGTGACTTCCTGTCCTTCACTCTCCCGATATGCAGTTTGCGTTCTATGGTACGGATGTCCTTCCAATAGGGGCGCAAATAAGCATAGGCAGTTCCAAAGTCGTATTTGCGTCTATCGTAGTAATTGAGAACCCCGAGCACAGAGCACAGAGCGTAGGAGGTTCCGAGCAAGGTGTTAAGCCTATCTAGGACCCCATTGACACCAAGCTCGGCACAGGGAGTGTCGGCCAGAGCCGACGGTATGACCTTTGCCCCAATGTATCTCCGTTGCTTTAACACTGGAACAGTCGATTCTTCTCTGTTTGCCTCAGTGACTGAAGAGAGTGTGATAGCGGGAAGGTCGTCGTACTTGAGGGATGTGCATGCAAAGTATTATTCTTTTGTTCTCTAGACCATCGCTGCGAGCTCACCTCTTCCTCGGTGTTGAATTCAGGGATACCATTGTCCTTGTCATCGTAACGTCCCAATGCTTCCTCCCAAATACGGTGAGCTTCTCCTTGCAGTGTTCGCAGAATGAGGATATGAAGCGTTAAACAAAGACAGTCACGGACCTATGTCCATAGTCGGTGTCTGTTGCAGTCAATTGAATGTCATAGCAAGCAGCTTCGGTCGGGGTGGACAATAAGAAGCAAAGAGGGTTGACTAGCACCCACAGCCCTTAAATTTCTCATTGCAAACTGCGCAGCCAAATGTGGGCGCCGAGAGATAATGTAACCAAGAGGGGTTATGATTTGTTATTTATGTCTTGGCAAATCCTACCAGTTTACATAGAACACACCGAAGATGCAAAATTTAGTGCATGATGGTAACTTGACACCATGATCCCAGCTCGCTCGTTTCGCTGCAGAAAAGATGGATCCTTGAAGCATATCCCTACTTAGTATGCGGGCCATGAGCAATTTTTAGGGCTTACTCGTTCCGAAAATTATATTCGTTGCCTACAGTGAGAAGACAGGCCAGTGCTAGCTTGTTTCAGTTTAAAGCTGAGCGAGACGACGGGCAAGGAGATATCCTTGCTCTCCTGCTTCTGCTGTGCGCAGTTCATCTTCTGAGTCGCTATTCGCTCATAGAATGGATAACTGCAGGCTGTAAAGCTTACAGCAACAAACGAGCGCGGCCACCGCAAGCTGTGACCAATTCAATGGGAAGAATATTCGCTACCACCCTGGACTGTAGACGATTAATAAGACAACCCGAAAGACTCCCATTGATACACTTACAGATGTTCTCTAGAACGATACTTGGCTATAGAATCTCCTTTCGAACGCGAAGACAGAGGTTTCCCTCCGACATCGTACCATGCTTCATCTTACGAACTGGTGGCTATTTTCATCCGCGCATCGATACTCATCATTTTACAGGCACGTTGGCCTTCTTTATGCGATTGGTTGATGCACGATTGCTACCAGGAAGCAAGACGTACCCTTTTTCCCCTTCGGAACAATCAAAAACACCGCCATTTCTCTCGCCCAATGGCCAAACCAGCCTACGTGTCTACCGCATGCTCATAACAGTGATATTTCCCCACCCTTCCCTCACCCTGGCCTATCTCTCAGGGCCTGTGAACAGCCAACATAGCTTCACCAGGTAACAGAGCCGAGTTGGGTTTAGAGCTGCTCCGCTCTCTGCGAAAGGACTGCTTGGCGCTGAATAAAACTCGCATTTGGTTCCGGACCTGGATAATGACGCTGTACCAGTGCTCCAAAGCTACAGAAGGGAATAGCCCGGCGATATTGGAAGCTCGACTTTGACGCGGGTCGAACCTGATTCAAACTCAGGCTCGATAGTTCGAGTTCCGCCCTCCAAGGCTAGGGAGGCGGATAGGTAGACTCGAAGTCTACCTAGATGGCATCGATCCTGAGAGATGCCTATCCTTCCCCAGGAAACCCTAGGTGAGTTACAAGAATGAAAAGCGGCGAAGCATTTCCCTTCACCGGTCACCTCTCAGGCAAGGTGTCATAGGTTTGTTAGTCTGATATCAACGGTCATCAGAATGCTGCGGTTGAAGAGCCCATTTCTTTCTCGGGGAAATGAGTGGGCCTTGAGAGGCGTAGCGTATTTAATGAACAAGAGAAAGGACCATACAATTAACCGATAGTTGATGCAGCTCATAGGTCAGAGATAGACCATGGACGGATACCGAAGAACCGCAGTCCAAACGATTTTTGTCTTGTTCAGCCATGCAGGAAAAGATAAAAAATCATTAATTATTCGCAATGAGTGAAAGACAGCAAATGACTAATCGTTTTTGGAGGTCGAAAAGAGATATTTCAGCGCTAAATAAGCACAAATCAGTCAGTTTACCGTGAATGAATAAATCGCCGACAGACCAGGAGCGTCTCTTCAACTCGGCAACGCTCGTTCACTTCTCGAAAATCCATCGGTCGAGTTCATTTCTACGACCCCTTCCAACACTGATTGGCGAGCAGTGTCCCTGTTCTAACGTGGAAATTACGCTGATTATCGTTACAGTGAGTGACGACAAATAAGGAGAAATCTAGTCAAAGCAAGGGTCCATAACCTACTAGAGGCGTTAGTTACTGGACAACAGAGAGCGAGAGAAAACATACATTCTCCATTGCCGCAAGTAAAAGCCAGACGCGGATACGAAATCCCGAAATGTGGAACTTACGTCATCCTACTCTCAGAAATTCCGTGGCTCTGGGAAAGATAGAATTTCATTAACCCACAGTCAAAAGGAGCACTGGGCATGTACCTTATGTCGACGGTCGTGACAAAAATAAGGAAAGCCGAAGTACACAACTTGCGCATACTATTCTGGGCCAGCAATTTTCAGCCGCAACTTCGAAATGTGTTGACGACAGGCTGGGCGGCAAGTCGAATGATAATCGTGTTAGCGCGAAGGTCAGCATTATGGCTACTGCGGGCAGGCCAATGTTGCCTGAGCAGCTGAAATTAGCTCCGCCTCGGTGGGAGAAGTATTCAACACAACATACCAGCTGCCTGAGATAACCCAACTAGTGCGATCCACAATGCTTCCTATTACAGTGGCATTCGACCATCCATGAAGCGAAGACGTCCACACCTGGGGAAGTCGATTACTGCGATACGTCAATCTGCTACAGGGACTGAGAGTTCGACGAGGGCTAAGTAGTACGCACGATCTTCTTGGTAGCTCGACCGTTGAATACCCCTTCCGTATCGTATGCGTATATAACCCTTGGTCGGCCAGTAAGATCATCAGCGGAGAAGACTCAAGCTTGAGCAGTTCCTGCAGCACGTATTTGAACTGGATACCTAGGGACGGAGGTGAGGAGAGGTAAGGATATTCATGAATACAACACACCTGGACGACTCGCATGATGACCGGATCCAGGACTCCGTGCAAGTTCCGTTTCAGCGGTTCCATGCGGGTCCGCTATTTTGTAGGCATTAACTGAAGGCTGAGAACCGTGATTGACCAGAGCACTCACAGAGACCGTGTGTCGCGCGAGCAAGGGTTGCTAGATTTCGAAGATGATGCGCGGGTCTATCGGACCCTGGAGACGTTTGGCGCGAAATTACTGCTCGCCATTCACATCAAGATTCAGCTAATATTCACATCGGGTTGGATGGCTCGTGAAATGGGTTCAGATGTTGGTGTGAACAGCTTGGACCGGGCTGTGGCGCATGAAATTGTGTTAGATGGAAGATACTTCTATAGGAGTTCGCCGTACCTTGTGGTCTCGAGACTCGCCCAGACCTCCTCGATTTCACGGGTACGAGTGACGTCTTGAAGTGACTTTGTCGGTAATAGAACGTCCAGCGAGTATCGTGTTCACTCACTACTCACTATAAAACGCTATGGCTGAGAGGTAGCAAGTATCCCTCCTCAACGTCCGCACAAAACTGGCTCTACGGTATCTGAACCTGAGACGGCTAGCATACGAGAGACTTGACGATATCCTGTATCATGGCTTTGTACTTGTGCGTCCGAGCTATTTGAAAAAATGACAAAGAGTAGTTACGCGACGGATGTCGATTCAGATGAGGAGGACGTAGCATGTAGGCGTCTTCCTAGGCATTCCTTTCATGTGCTATGTTAGTAAGAAAAGTATAGGAATGAGAAGTCGTCATAGTTTGTTCATAGCCCTTCCGAGACAGGCGGGTCGTTTCTTCAGGGACGCCGAGAGCTTCTATTCTTAACAATAGGTCTGTAAGTTTCGAGTTTCGACAGCTACCTATTTAAAAGGAGTCAGCACAGGCGCTTCGCGTAAGAAGAGGACGACATACTTGGAGGTTGGCCGGACACGAAATGTTCCTCGTGATGGGACTCATGCGTTGTGCCGGAGGAATGAATGTTTCGGTTATCGCATTTAACCTTGGAGAGGCTTGGCATGCAGTTGCTGCTCGCCATCCATATCAAGCCTCATATAACATTTCATCGGGCTGGTTGTCCTCATGAAAAGCATAGCTGGAGTCGACGTAGACACGGGCATATTGACACAATGTCGTTGTTTACAGTCGGAAGACATCGCCACACCTTGCGCTCTCTCCCAGACTGAGCGACATCTTGAAGTGACCTCGTAAGTATTAGAAGTTCCGGTGAGTATCATACTCACTCACCATGAAATGCTATAGCTGATGGAGGTAGCAAGTGTCCTCCTGAAATCTGCACGAAGCAGACCATATGGCATCAACGCCTGTCATCATTCTTTCGGTACAGTGATGTAGACATATCGCAGGGCTCTGTATCCATAAACAGAATCCGATGGTCCTGGACCTGGGACGTAAATATTGTCCTGGATCAAGGCTTTGTGCTTGCGCTTCCGATCGATTCATCCAGGCGACGACAAGAAGCTATGCAACCGGTTTTGATGCGGCTGAGAAGACACCAGCCAGTTGGCGTCCTTCCTTGGAATTCTTTTCGTGCATTATGTCAGTGAGAAACGTTTAGCAATGAGAAGTCGGCGTACCATGATCCTAGCCCTTCTTAGTGATTTTTTATCCAGAGGTGGTACGTCTATCCTTCTTAATCTTGATCCAGAGCATGCTAATCTGCATTGTCGCGGCTAAGACTTAGAGCGAAAAGACCTTCGTCTAGCCCGTGAGTGGCCCGTCCTGGTTGGCTCACTTGATGCCTTTCTTATTTGACAGAGCTTCAGCGCATCTCATATAGGTACCCGCTGGTCCTATTAAGCAACGGAGATTAGCTAAATAGCGGCACGCATAGAGAAAGTACTCGCACCGTCCTACACAACAATGCGATTAATTCCTATGTCACTGGTACCCATCGTTGGTATCGGAATAGCATAGATAAAGCTTTAGAGCACCATCGCACGCGTTCCAGTCCCTGGTAAGTAATCGACAACGTTAAAGGTTCTGAGTACAGGTCGTTAGTACGCGTGCCGTGTTGAGCTCCTTGTCCCAGTTGGCTATAGTCTGAGAAAGGGAAGAATACGAAACGATTAAGAAAACTTGTATTTATTTCCTATAGAATAGATAAGCACAAAATAGCGTTGAAGAGAACAGACGACTTACAAGGTGCATGGAGGTTGGCAAGAAAGGAATCGGAACGCGGCCCGGAATCTCTTCTCCAGGATACCAAATAATCACAAATACTCCGGATCGAAATCCCGAGCTCTCACTGCCTCCTACCATCATTGCGCGCAGCGTTTGCCGCGTCTGCTCTTCCTGACACCGACGGCGCCTAGGGAAGGAAATGCGAATTGGCGTTCTACCTGTCTTTCTGTTTCATGGTGGCCGTCCAGGGGCAGTCTCCAACCACGACAAGTGTCAGGAAGCTCTACAGCGACAACAATTAGCGCGAGTACGATGACGATCCCGAGCTCAACGAGGGTCAAGAGCACCAGCACGAGGAGTAGGAGGAATCTCAGTGCCAGCTCCACGCTATCGGCCGAACTACCGAATCTGAGTGGTTACTCGACCTGCGGTGCGTTAATTATCCTTATTCTTTCCTTGCGGAACTAACGAGTATTTCTTAATAACGAATTGCTTGCAGCTATCAATAGCGGATGCAAATTGCTCTAGCCTGGCAGATGTAAACTGTTTCTGCCCCAGGTGCGACCGAGCATTTCATCTTCACTATTCGCCAGCTAACAAATTCCTTGTAGAACCGAATTCATGACTGGACTCACAGACTGTCTGCCCAAACGAGCTTCCTACAGCAGAGACCCTTGCACAGAGCTTCTGCACCTCCGCGTCTACGAGCACGTCTCTGGCCTTTAGCGTCACGTCAATGTCGTCTTTCAGCTCGTCGCTGACAAGTACCAGCCTCTCGGAAACTGCTACCCGCTCCAGCGCGTCCAGCACCGTCAGCAACCCAGCAAGTTCAGGATCATCAAACGCGGCTCTTGGTGGAACGAAGGCGGCGTGGGGCACCTTTGCTGCTATTTTTGGTGTTGTCGTTGGCAGGATGGCTATGCATCGACTTGACGCGCTACAGCTCTGGACTGTTTCTTCTTTCGTTTGGGACTGTGCATTTTTTATTGCTTATGCTGGATTCTTAACATTCGATATCGGAACCATCATTGTATCATACCATACCAAATATCAAGACGTCTGTCCTCAAATTGTAGCTCATATCTCATGGATACATTCCCGAGTCCTGGTGTAGACTAATTTCCAGGATGATTCCGTCAAGAACCTTACTGCCAATACCTTTGTGGATCAGCGATGTCGATCAACCGTTGAATTTCCTATCTACTGGACGGTTCGACTCCGCCCAATAGTAATGATTATAATCTTGGCCGAGTCCTTTTCGGTTCTGTTTGTTCTTGCACTGCGGGTTTGCCTTCATGTAAATCCATCCAATTTCTGCTGAGCGTACGTCGAATAGGGTACGGTGCACCATAAGACTGCATTCCAACGGTATTATTGTCCAATTGCAGCGTGTAAGGGAAACGAGTTTGCAAAATAGGTAAGAGGGAAAGAGTGTTACAATAGAGTTTTCACTCAGGCACTCATTTCCATTCTTAAGTCGGCAGACGACTACGAATCTGCGAAATAGTGCTTGAGTAGGCAAATGAGCGGCAGAACGTCCGGGGTTCGCTAGGCGCCTTTTCGTGTGTGGCAGGTTGAACGTTGGGTGGTCATTCTTCATCGCATCAGGGTCAACATGCGCACTAGGCTGCCAATCTGTGGCCAATCTGAATTTGTTGCCGTTTGCTGAAACATCAAGCGGCGCTTAGCTCCAGGAACTTGATGAACATCGAACAATACAGACATCAACACCGCGTACCTTCACAAAAACTGTCAACCTTGATCGGCCCACAGCCTGTCGCGTTCGAAATTGTATCAGTCTGTGCTTAGACGGTGCTCTAGGTGAGATGTTTATAGAAAGAGGAGCGACATACACACTGAGATTTTGTCATTTTTTTAGCGACGGGGAATTGAACAGAGGTGGTTAGCCTGTACGGCAGCGATATTTAATTGACTCGTGTTCGATGAATCCAGGTGCCACGGAGAATGGACGCAGAAACGCCGCACTAGATTCAACACGAGTTTCCTGAGGTGCGCCCTCTTTCCTAAGCGCCCGGACCGTATCAATATTTTTGAAAATTTTGTTTTCTCGATGATCGGCGCTGCCTATCGCTGACGCATTGAAAAAATGACTTCGCGTCAGCCGAGTTTGTGAAGAAGATAGTGACCTTTGAGAACAGTCCGTTCATCCAGGAATGACGGAAGAGTCACAAGCGCCGAAAGATCTCCGAGAATAGGGAAAGGAAGTGCCAGATGTATGCGAGCAGAATGTGCCTTGAAAACCTCGAGGAACGGGCGTTCAGGCCCTTTGATCGTTAAGCGCTATTCTGAATTGCTTTCCCATGAGCTCGCCATTCCCTGAAAGTAACATGGTTACAGCAATTGTTCGGCACCTATCCAGGGCCATTTACTTCTCGACGACATGAGCACAAATAGGGAACACTTTTGTAAATAGCCCACAGGTGATCCTAAGAGAAAAATAAGGATGATCTGTAACGGAATGGTACAACATCACAAAACAGCATCTGCGCACATGGGTGAGCCAAAATTCGAAGGACGGTTCAAAAAGGTACCTTGGGACATATTAATTACAGATCTCTCCGTTAGCCCGACGTTCAAAATGCTCTCGTATGTGGTAAGGAAGCATGGTCCCTCAATTATTCGCACTATACGCCCTTGATCAGACCTACTATAAATGCAATGTCAGTAAGGTACGCAACGCATCGGAAGACAACATGCATTCAACCTATTATCGCCCCACGGTAACTTCTGAACGAGTACCCACGTCCTTTGTTCTCTTACTGTACTGTGGTATAAGCTGGAATTTTAATAATTTCAAACATGGAAATGCCTACATACCTCGTCGGGAACTTCAATCAATCATCGCCGGTCGAATTCGAAACGTGGGGAGCACTCCGAATGTCTGTGTTCTTGATCAATGGCTGGTGATCGTCCTCGATGAAAGCCGGTTTGCCATTCTCGATACTGGTGATACGGTCAGATAGCTGTGAAGAAGCTAAGACGATGGACACGTACTAAAATCCCAGTACACCTTATCCTGCTCGCGCTGCACGATCTTGATGTTATTTACAGAAATGTCTGCAATGAATAAGAGCCATAAGACATGTTTTCCATCCGTGGTTCATCCGGCGCTAAGCGTAAAGTGTAGCTTTTGTTATGCTTTGCCTGCAGCAATGGCTGATGCGAGGAGTCCAGACTCAAAGTAACCACCGCACGCTGAAAGCTGAGCGCTGAACCTAGATAGTGGACTTTGAACGTGAAAGATGGAATGGAAGGTCTAACGTGAGGACATTCTATCCCGGATAGTTCGGATGGGGATCCCAACAGCGTCTTCGTACGGCCGTTGTCACTCGAGACAGGCTTCGATTTGATGAGCGCGATAGTGGAGATCGTAAAAGCGGGGCGTACTATGTACCGCACCAACGACTTTCTTTTCTGTCGTGCGATAGGGCGTTGGACAGCCGAGGAATTGAAAATGCTGGCCATCGTTCCAGAAATGCATGCCGTTGTGGAGAGGGTTTATCCTGCTGACCTGGATACCATCGAGTCGACCTCTTCCTGAGATGACTGGTGTAACTTGCGATAGGACTATGATGAGTGCAGCGCTGCCCTTGCACTCAATGGTGTGGATGCAGGGACTGAAAACGGAATAAAGAGGACAGACAAGAATCGCATCAGCAGCATCTGCAAATTAAAATAAAATAAACTGAGAATAAATTAGTGGCAAGGTCGATGTAAGTGCACCTGTGTTCGAAGAGACGACCCAACGGCCATCAGCTCTCCGCCACGGACTGCTCTGTTATGGTGCTTTCGTGCGAAGATCCGGTATGTGCTGAACTACGCTGTTTCAAATCTGACTAAATTCACTTCGTTAGGCGAGTCCAGAGTGACTGCAGATGAGAAAGAGACGCACAATAAGCTAACAGAGGGAGCGTGACCAATCACCCTTCCTACGAGAAAAGGACGGCGAGATAATGTCATTGGTGTTCGTAAACCGAGGAAGAGCTTCTGTCGGATTCTTCCGGCACGGATCTGTCGGTCCGGGACATGTGCACAGCTTTGCTGTGGGGCCAATTGATTTGCCGTCTCATTAGTTGGTTTATAGAATCAAGCATGTGAATCAAGCGTGGATTGATTTAATAATCGACATTTCCGCGTTATCGTACGCGTCCGAGGATACCTTCGTGTGTGCACACTATCAAGGCTACTACCTGTCAATTGATTGACTTTCATGCCTCACTGTTGAGTTTCTCTACACGGCTTGTTTTACTGTGTAACTACTCATACGATCTTCATATCATTGTAGTTCTTCAGGCCTTAACGCCTACTAACACTTAGCCAGCCATTACAGCAAATTAGAGATAAATACCCTGTGAGTCTGGACACAAGATTTCGAAATCGGATACGAGGAAAATATGTCCAGCACAAGTCGCGCCTACTAAGTATGCTGAGTAATGGGCTAAGCGTATTTTTGATCTACAGAAGTAAATTTGTGGTCTGTGAGTAATTTTCTCCTCCCCACGTTGTACACAATTCTTGCCTCGTCTCTCATTTTTATTAATACAGTTATTCGAAGGCAGAATTCAGAAATCATTTGGTTATCACTTATGCGACTTTGACTGCATACGAAACCATGTGAGTGGCTTTCTCTATCCGGCCGCCGAAGAAAATAACCAAATTTATACCTCGGGACTTCCCAGGTTCACGTATCCTTTTAAGACGGAACCTTCTACAAGCTTACTTAGGATTATCTGTGTCCAATCAGGCACTATCCCGACAGTTCCGTCACAAGCGCAGAAATCTACTAATTTACCAAAATACGAAATTTTCATATTGTGACTGGATATTCGATTTCCCGCGGCATATAACCCGATTCTCCCTACACAAACTATTCGGTAGTCATGTTAAAGTAATCAGAATGTCCTTACTGAACCACGACGCCAGCGAGTTTTATTAACACAACGGAGCTGGAGTTAAACGGACCGCCGCCAACAAGAAATCGATTCTTCGCGGCAATGTAATCTCCAAAAAAAGCAAGGAAACCAGCGAGGCACGTTCTACGTTTGCCTATTTCGGTCATGACTCATTCGACGGTAGCTTAGCAAGCACATAGTAGCTGCTGTTAGACTCTTATTTTACCTTGATGCGACCCAAGCCAACGAAGGAAAGAGCAGCCAGCTCAACAGAGCTCGATACAGATTCCACGGATGCAGCTGATCAGGTGCCCTTCGAAAACACCCCGTTCGATCAAGGGCCAACATCGTACACCGACGCTGGAAAATCACTGCCACACGAAGACGACACCCCCACCTCCAAATTCTTAGGACTACTTCAACAGGCCTTGGTAAATGTATGGAGTGCCATGGCGGCGACAGTCCAACACGTTCTTCAGATTGTTCGTTCCCTTCCGCTTCTTTCGAGATGAGGTAGACTAATCAGCTGTAGGATCATCGCTTTTCATGTGATTTATTGCGCCGCAACAATAATGCCTCAGTATTGAGGGGTTTCGCATCCGTAAACTCATACTCAGTAAGTTATAATCGTTTTCGATCCCTCGGGCCCCGTTGTAACTGTTTCTTAGTCCGGCAAGGCACTCGCAGACGACCACATAATGCAGCTTACAATGGAAGAGATCGACACAGACCAAGGAGAGCTTCTCCAGCAAGCGAGATTGAAGGCCCTGTCTGAGCCCGATGATGTTCACGCTGATCAGGAGTACAAGGACCGCCACCGTGGATGGGCTCGACTCTTTCAACGTGCCAACAGATTTCGACTACGTCCCCTACAACTCATAGCGAATATAGCAAAGCGACGATTGCCGTTCTCTGGTCATGGTGTGAGTAAAGGGCCCGAATTGTGGTGCCTACGAACTCTCATACTGATGAATGTTTCATAGTCCCCGGGAAGCAGCAAAACGTTTGACAGTTATCGATTTTGGTGTGTACTCATCGGTATTGACGGGTATAACCATCCATTCAAGCTGGATGGTTGCGCTGCAGACGTGCAGATAATGGAGGATTATATGATTGGCATTTTAGGTGTGCCAAGAGAACAAATCCAGCGGTTGGTTGGAGAACGATCCGATACTTCTTCAAAATCTATTCCAAAGGATGGTCTCCATCCTACTCGAGTCAATATCGTGAATACACTCCACGGACTCTCCACCAACTCCGCGATCAAAAAGGGCGACAGCATCGTCATATTCTTCTCGGGGCATGGTTCGAGTTACCAATGTCGAGACTGTCGCCACACGATCTGTGGGGACACCGAGTCCTCCTCTGAATTGTCCTCATCCCCCGATTCCGCTTCAGAAATCGAATTCCACAAGGATCGTTGTCCCATAGAAGCACTCTGCCCGATCGACCGCGGCACCCTTGATGATAAAGGAGTTCCTATCCCCGACATCAGCGACCGAGAGATAAACAACATCCTAAAAAAAATTTATGAGGCTACGGAGGCTCACATTACTGTTATCCTGGATTGCTGTCACTCTGGCGGTACCACAAAAGCACCACTACTAGATGGAAATGCACGCGTCATCCGTTCGCTGGGGGAAGAATCATTTGTCCGGATGCTCGACTCCGCAGAGGAATCCATGGGAGACTGGTCCGGATATCGTGATGTATGGGAAACAAAGTGGTGCCCAGACATGGGGTCCCACGTCGTGTTGGCCGCATGTCGGGACTACCAGTTTGCTAAAGAGATGCAGTACGGTGGAGGCGGATACAAGGGGATTTTCACAGCAGGGCTCGTGAAGACCCTTAAATCTGGTAGCTTGAGCGAAGGATCTACTTACGTAGACCTTATCGAAGCGCTCCCGCAATGGGACTACCAGACACCTGTTGTTGCTGGAAGGAGAAAGAACGAGCGCCTTTGGTACTAGGCCATTCGGTAAGTTTTATATGGTATTTTCGGGTCGATTGTAAAACATTGTTACGAACATCTTTACTTTGGGGGAGTAGTGTAAACTGTCATTGAATGATATATTAAATCAATTCAGGTTTCCTATGCATCAGTTACCCACGGTAGGGCCCAGACACCAGCTGCAAATACTTACAGGAACGAAGCTAACTATGACTGTTCGACAACCTGGCCATCTCGGCCTAATCCGTTAGACCTGTGTAGTGGGCGCCTCAAAATCGTGATAGAAATGAATTAAAAACAGGCCTGGGGTATGGAAGCGATGCCAAAAGAAACTAGGATTACTGTACTAAGATATTCTTTTTTACCTTAAGGTTATAACTTGGGCGGCAATCTGTTTCATCAAAAACAGAACTATTGGTAGGCATCGTATGTATTCATCAGAATTGTATTGGCGTGTTTATTACCTCTCACAAGAACAAAGAACTGGTAAGGCACGGCTCCATCCAGGAATGATACGTACATCATTCATCGAATTCAAGGAGACAGGAACATCGGGCCTAGTTGGACCTCAGTGCGTTTTCAAAACTATTAAGTGTGCTCCGTTACACTAGCAACAGCCGCTAACTACGAAAGCTTCGTGCAGTAGGGGGCCACTTCTGTGATCAGGGTTGTGAAACACGCTTATTTGGTAGTAAAGCAGCGATTATCATGACCTGTCAAGACCGAGTAACTCACTGATCTTCCAACAGTTCTCATATAGGCGATGAACAGTTGCGCAAAGTGACCATTGCTACCGCTTTCCAACGAAGGTCAATATAGTTTCCGTACGGCTCAAACACAGCTACAAGGCGCTAAAATACACATCATTACGTACATACTTCCATTGTCGATGTTGAATAGCGTCAAACGCTGCCGCTGCCGCTGTTAACACATGGACTGTGTAAACGCTGCAATCCAATTTATTTTATGATCCAACAGAAGGGAACACACAACCCGAATCTATTTATCACACGTATCACCCTGCAGTAATTTTTCGATAAGCGCCTTGGACCCCAATTACTTACTTATAGCTGATGGCTTGGCGACTTTCCAGTTTTGCGGGAATCTCAGGCCTGATGATGATTGCTATGAGGTCTAGCTGCACTCCGTGTCTCGTCATCAATAATTACACCTTTTCCTGGCATAGAAGAGGCACACTTCCACCCTGATCCTTCGAAACATGTTAGCGTCGACCGACCAGCAGCACCATTATACCGTGAATAGAAATGAGAAATGGATGTACCTACAACTGCAAAGAGCAGCATAGTGGCACACTGAAACTTATAATATGCACCGTGCCGTCAATCTAAGTACACGCAGGGACATCAGCTCTGAGCTGAATTTCTTGTAGTTTTCAGCTGGAGGGAGTCGACGCTTGAGAGGATAAGAGGTCGCATAATATAGGAGTGGACGAGGTATCGTACATGCAAGATTCTTGCAGAGTGAGGACCAGGAAGTATTGAAATACTTTCTTGAACAAAGATGACGCAAATACCGGCAATCGGGCCGGACATTGACACGTTTTGACTCGAACTCCGTCGCCCTCTGTCATGCTCTCCATACTCCGAGTTCCATTGCAATGCAGCGAGTCAGCCATGGCAACCTCTTCACCGATATCAGAGTCTCACCACATGGTCGTCGTTGCCGTGAAGGACGCTCTAGGTATTTCTTCTTACTACGGCTGACGACTTTCTGACCACGCGGTCGCCGGTGACCAACACGATGTCATCTCATTCTCCAGAACATGAACGATGCGGCAAAGGGAGCCCCTATCCGACTCAACTTTTTCTCGGTTTTTTCGACATTGTCAATGCCGACTTGACCAAATTTAGGTCCGTTTCGAGCCATCTCCTCTTTCTCTAATAGATCTCTCGAATACCGTTGACGGCGACAACGATGAAGTGCAAGAGCAGAGGGGAGTCATATTACGATAACAAGGTACGCATTTCATTATTATGAAGTAGGAAATATTATCCATGCACATATAAGCAGGCGAAGATAGTGCCGAAGGGGTTGAAAAGAGGTGCATTATAAGGGCGAGAATTTTGCGCTTCGTAGCTGCTGGCACGTACAGTTTCCTCGTCTCATCTGGCTGAGAGCTCAGCGCTCAATGCTCATCCTTACGCTAGGCAGTTCTGATGGAAACTGCTCCTTCACTGGAAGCGTAGAGTCAACGCGCCAGCAATCACTACCTCCCAGCAAGTTTGCTTCTTGGCCGCTCGACATGTCTCCTATAAATATCTACTACTCGTCGGAAGGAAAAGCCGAATTCCACAGTTTGCGCTACCGAGGCCCTCGACCTCGACCTTTTCATCAAAGCTGCTAGTTTTTCACCCATAAGATACAACGACGTCAGCCAGAGTAAAGGAAGACAGTGTGCGACAAGTCATGGAGATATCCAGTAAGTGGATTTCTTCAAACCATCTCGATCACCTCTTAAAGGCTTTGCAGGTTTTGGTACAGTGTTGCCGTAATGATTCTGCAGTTCATGCCGCTCGTTTGGTCTAAGTATTTTGTTGAACCACGCTCAAGGTATGTTCAGTCTTAATATTGCATTTCGATGATGTTTACCCGAAGAACAGACGTGTCGAGATGTCTTCGAATTCCATACTGCTGTTCAACGGCGATATCGTAGCTGCGAGTGTTCTTCTATGCACGAGGCCTTTTGTCTTGATATTTACTATATGTTCGTCCCTTGGCCGTACTTCTTTTTGTCTCCCCTAACGTATCTCAACGGGTTATCCAGGGCATCAACGATTATATTTACGTGTGGATCTGTTCACCTCGAGTCACACCCCTCACCCTTCAGTCCGCTCCAACTCGTCCATGCAGCCTTTCATTCAAACTACTCGTCGACCCATGGCTCACAGCACCAGTGCGGTCTGTCATCCGCCTAGCATCCTTCAATACGCCTGTCGCTTCAGCGAGGGGGAAAGCTTCAACTGCATTCGCTCTCGAACAGGCGTATGAAATGACTGGATGAGCTGTGAACGGAGTACCGCTGGGACTCTCCATGGATCACGAGGGAGCAGGGATTCTTGCTAGCCAAATGGGTTGATTTGACGGGTGCGACAAACACGTCGAGCCCTAGCGAGGTGCAGCCAAAGAACTCATTGTTTATTGATGATACAGATCATGTTCCAGACGTGCATATAGTCAACAGTTGCCTTGTCTCGACACCTTTTTATGACTTGAACCGTAAGGTAAAAACTAGCAACTCGTGAAAATATGTATTAACATTCACTACCCTCCAATTGCAGTACGGTTTTTCAGCAGGCTGGTCGCTCCTGGTGGGATCACAGTCCGTGCAAGGGTGCTCTCAGGCAGACTGCGTCGTGTCTATTTGGTTTAACATTTTCTAGTATTTTCGAAATCACAGCTGAGCTCTTTAACCCATCTGTTTTCCGAATCTAAGAGGAAGACGCTTTCCACCGTGCGGCATTTGAGAAAGTTCTCTGCGTAGCCGATTGCAGTGTCCGCTTCTCGACCTTCACAAATCGTATCTGACGATACTCGGTCCGATATGATCCGGACCTTTGTCCTTGATCATGCTCTGTTTGGAAACTCTGAGTATTAGCTTCTTTGGATCGTTCAAAAATAGTGTCGGAGGATGTGCAGGCTCGCCAGAATTTCGAACTGTTATACCTGCCTCAAGTTCGCTTATACCCTGATCATTAGAGTCGTTCAAAATGTATCGGATGTGTCAGGCGACTGGAACCAAGTACAAACGGTGTCGTGCTGCAAAGACTCTTTAGTTCATGTGGTTTTGACACAGGCCATGATTCAACAGCCTACGAACCCTTGCGGTGATAAGTTCCTTTACGGAAGCTAACAGGATTTATTCTTGTTTCCATGAGATGCTGTTAGGCGTCCAAGGTACAACTTGAATTGAGGCGATAGGAAGTTGTTGCAGGACGCACCCTGAAACAGTGATCTTGAACGTGGTATCTGATAACCCTTGGCAAGAGGACAGCCAATACAAAGAGTTTGGTATTGATTCCGGATATTAAATCAGAAAATTCCTTCCGGGAGGCATGGAAGGCCGGCAAATAATATCTGCGTACCGTGTTTTTTTCCAGCGCGTGCTAAGGAAGATAAATCAGCTGAAGAAAAAGAGAACGTTTTAGTGGTTCATGGCCTTTAACTTCTGAGACTGGTGGAACATTCAGAAAAGTTGGAGCGATTCGGACTGGAGTTGAAACTGAATTCCAGGAGTATTTTTAGCACGACAGATACTGAGTGAAAGTAACAATATACTGACCTTCCTGCATCGATCCGCGGAACCGTTTTATCAAGGACTATATCCGTCTTTTCAACTACTATGCAGCGTCTGTTCGGTGATGACTATGTAGTGTTACATCAGGTTCTAAAAAGTAAATAAGCCCAAAGACAGTGTGTATGAAGCAGTCTCCGCTTACTGCGAAGCACAAACTCGAGAAGTTATTGTTCATCATCCGTATCAATTTGGACTTTGTTAGCAAGGGTTGACCGGTTTCAGGAGTTCAGGGTTCCGAGTCCTGTTGCTTCTCAGCTTGTGTGAATGTTGGCACAATTCTGGAACTACTACAACTATCTTCGAGATCACTAGATAGCGTGAGCTTAGAAAAGGTACGATTGCTGAGGGCTGTGACCTCGAAAACGCTTGGACCGAAGGGATCTAGACTCGTCGTGATACCCGGGAGTATTGGTCGTGACCTCTATCCAGGAATACGACTGTCTCCTCACACGTAGATGAGCGGATGATCAAATGCATGCCTTGACAACAGACGCGCTAACCCCTACGTCTGCGAAGAAAAATCTCAGGTAATGCCCGTCCATCCTTTGACAGGAGTGATGGATGGAGAACAAGCACCCAGGGATCTGGAGACAGCCAGCGGCGTATGATATGAACGTAGCAAATCAGACACGGCGATGCTATCGCACGGTCGAAATCTTTGCTTCTTTTCTCTTCAGGGAAAGACGGCATTTTATCCCAGCTATATCAAAAGAATATTCCTGACTACGACGTGTGAGGATTCTAGCTTCCCGTAATATTGACCTCAGAGCCGTGTATGTTTCAAGTATGTTCTCTTATGGATTTGCGTCAGGGTGTGTATTTGCCTATATCTCAGCTATTTCGGTAGGGATATCGGAATATGTATCGCTGGATATTTTGTAGCTGGCATGTAGCCATTGCTAGATGTAATCCCATCCTGCTATTGTCTTTATTTACGTCCATCCCAGTGCTTCTAACACGGTGAAAGAAGACAAGTACTTAACCATGATAGGAAGGACCAATCCCACCAATTTTCAGGCTCCGGTGGTGATGATGTGGTCTCAATCATATAAAATAGACTGGGAACGTGCCTGGACTTAGAGAACATTAGTAATTAGGGCTTGAGTAAAGCTGTAGCCTGTGCTATGTCGTCCCCGCATTATGCTGTGAAGCTATTTTTGGGGTAGTAGGACCCCAAGGACCGTCTAAGTTAGGAATCATTTCTACCCCAAATGGCGTCATGGGATAAGGCCCCGCTGGTGAAACTGCTATGAAATAAGCTGATTACCTACAAAAATTTTGCTGGTGTTCGTTTGATGCCGCATGCAGAACAGTTTAAAAAGGGTCCAACCTCGGCTTCGAAGGATACCTAATTCCCAGTCATCTCGGAGAAACTACCTCACAGGCGCAATGGTGAACGCAGAACCTGGTTCATTGAAGAAATTCGTCTCAGACGGTTTGGACATCGACTTTCCCCTTGTAAATGACTGACAGTCGTCACCAGCATTGAAGGGATCGGCATCAACCGTGGTGGTCTCGTATAGACTACAACTTCCTGTTGTGCGTGTTGTTCCCATTTCCGGTGAGCTTACTATCATACTTGTTCGCTTTTTCAGTTTCACTATACCCACACTCAATCCCCAGAGACGTCCTCACGGACCATAGCAGACACTGAAGTCCTGGTATGCCTCTGTTTTTACTGGCTCGGGTTCTATACTCAGATTCAAGATAAGGTCAACGATAGATATGAGAAACTCGAAGACGTCACGCAGAATGCGGAGATTCATAGCAGCGACAAACCGCTTAAGGAAAGGCGCCTAGACAGGCTGAATGGGCCAAGCATCTCACCGTGCCTTATTCGGATCCTGCTTGAAAGAGCTGCTCGTTCTTTGCAGGCGTTGTTATCTGAGCACGTTCTTCCTTTCCCAGGGATGCCCGGTTACAAGTCGAAATCTTGGCAACTCAGCAATATAATTCAGGATGGAACAGTTGTAAGTGCTAGGTCTATATGTATTGTCGCTGGCTCAGTTGTAGAACCAGCCTCGCATCAGTGCCTGTCGACTTTACGCTGTCCTGATCGGAATCGATGCATATAAATCATATCCGTTACGCGGATGCGTATCAGATGCATTAGCAATGCGGCAATACTTGATAGACGACCTCCACGTGCCGAAAGAGCGCATTCAATGCCTACTTGGTCCCGGAGGTAATTCCCACGTGGACTCCTCAATTCCTTCTCGCAGAAATATCATCTCTGCCCTTCTCGATCTTGCACGCAACTCACAAATCGAGGCCGGCGACTGCATAATCATATATTTCTCAGGCCATGGCACCAGCTACCAATGTGCACGATGTCACGAGTCTATATTGACAGGCGAAAAGCCTGAAAGGGCCTGCCTCAAGTCTCTCTGTCCAATCGAGGCTCTTTGTCCCATCGACCGTGAAGCACTTGATACCGACGATACGCCTGTTCCCGACATCAGCGACCGGGAATTCAACTCGATCATTGCACAGATATCTCGTGCCAAAGGGAACCGAATTACCGTCATTTTAGATTGCTGTCATTCAGCAAATCTCAACCGATCATTCCCAGAGGAAGGAGCTCGCGCGATTCCTCCATTACCGCGCGCGTCCTTCGATAAAATGCTCCTTGTCGCAGATCAGAATATGCAACAATTTCCCCATTATCTTTCAATAATTGACGAGGATTGGTTTCCAAATATGGATTCTCATGTTATTTTGGCTCCATGTGGGGAGTACCAGCTTACTAATGAGAGAAGAGGGACGTCGGGTTTCCATGGTGTTTTTACGCAGTGCCTGCTTGACACTCTCAGATCGGGCCGGATGGGGAAAGACGCGACGTATACTGATCTCATTGATGATTTGCCGTGGTCAGATTTCCGGACTCCAGTTGTTGCCGGGAAGCGCAAGAACACACGCCTTTGGTATCAGAATTGATGTCACTGCCTTACACTAACGGATAGATTGTCAGATACGCCGCAGAATGTCGCAGGTCTTTTTGCATTCGTTTGTCTATAACCTGCTTGTATTCTTGTATTCCGACTTATCTCACCTTTGCGAGTCGTGGTGGGATTACAACACGAAATGGTAGCTTGTGTCGGAAATAAATGCACAGGGCGTCTCTGGAATAATCGCGCAGTGATTTCGTGGTGAACGCACGAGATTCAGCGATCCGAGGTTAAAAACACTGGTGTACAGTGGTATAGCACCTAGATGCGGAATAGTCGACAAAGAAAACGGGACCACAGTCTGGTATTTACCATTGATATAGCGGGGGCACAGTCTCACGAGCCTATCCACGAACAGATGTTACGAGAAATACCGCAAAAAACCTTTTCATAGGTGTTTTCAAGACGCATATATCCATACTTTACGCACACAAAGATGCACAGACTGCCTAGAGATTATCGAGAAAAATATTTTAGTGGATGTAGATCAACAACCTTCCAGCTGTGAGAAATATTTAAGCAGTAGTTTGTGACCGCGTACTGATATTCTATCTCGACGTGGAAGTGCTTCCACTGTTGTCCATATTATCAAGCATCGATAGAGTCGCGGCGAGTTTCTCGGGCTTGAGTAGACGGCTGTGTATTGGTTGTGTGCCATCTGTAGAAGGATTCAACCGTCCGAAATCCAAAATCTCGAGGGCGACAAAATACTGACCAAATATCCCCTTGCGGTATGATCACAAAGTTGATCTTTTTTTCCCGCGTTGTGCATCACCGGGTACTACCGGTCTTGACCCACTAACAACAGCGAATTTCTTCTGCCGTGATTCATCAGGGGAATCTTACGCCATACGATGTTATATGGTACTGAAAACTGCGCTGCTGATTTATTCTGGTGGTGTCTGAGGTCCAACCTGAAAGAGACAGCGTTCATCAGCATATAAAGGAGCTCAATGTATGCTTGCCTTCAAAAGACTAACTCATGGTGGCGCCAACAGCAGCGGCGTCAGGGATGAGCTGAAGTAGCCTTCGAGTAACAATGCAGGGTGTTATTACTACAGCGAGTCTAACCCGCGTAGATGGAATGAAATGAAGGAAGTGGTTGAAGAGCTACATCCGCCGATGCGATATCGCCGAGAGAAAGAGCAGAGCATCGCACTTGAGGCTACTGATATTGGTGGGTACCGAAGACATATTAAGGTTTGGCTTGATCCGAAAGTTATTTCGGTGAAAGCGTGATACTCGACGTGGACCCCGATGTCATTCTCTGATACATCGATCTTGGGCGCTCTGGAGGCGGTACCAGCCGGGAGAATACCCCATCTACGAAGATAGTTACTATCTTTTCATGCCTCAAAGCGGCAACCCAAGTCTCTAATGAACTGAGAAGCCAACGTTGCCGTCGGATACGAAGAGAGTGTCGCGAATTACACGAATATTTTCAAGGAAGAACTACAGGGTGATCGTACGGGTCTTTCGATTCAGGCCGTATGATAAACGGAAGGATACAGGCTGTCCGCTCAATTATGTTTGGGCCGTGTAGAGTCTCTTCCTTTAAGCGACGTTTCTGGACCAGCAGTAGCTTTCTGTGCGGGATCTATAATTGTACTAGCCTCAGGGGAGGCCATTCAAATCAAATTCAAATAGGCATCGACACTCCACAGCATCTCCCCATGCGTCTATGCGGGTGGTGCGATTATAAGGCGAGCACCAGGGCTTCGAAGGTCTGGTTACTCCAGTGTCGAAGCCTTCTCCGCCCAGCTTTCTATTAGTCAGATGATTGTAACATGTGGCTCAAATGGTGCTCACATAGATACTTGTCTTAAATTTGGAAGGATCGTAAACGTATGAACACTTGTATACTTACAATGCAGAAATGGAAGAATGCTCCTGAAATGCTGGGCGTGAGCAGAGCTGGCTGGCTATCCTTTGATTGTGTTCTACCTTCGTGAACGGTAGCACAGTATCTGTGACAACATAGCAGTCGTCGCTTGCTGGACTGAATAGCTAACACAAGGATCGGTAGTCAGTCGAATATGACAGAGAGTATACGCCTACCCGTGCTGTGGCGTCTCTCCTCGAAGTCAAGAATATTACTATCACTTGATTATATGCGCATCTTGTGGGATATTACAGCTTCTCACGGCAGACAGTTAGTTGCCGTTTGGTTCGGGTACGGATTCACTTACGTGCTTGCTTATTCTGCCAGGATTTCGTAGTATATAAGCTGGTGTATTTCGTAGTTAGTCCCCATGTCGCGTTTGCCACAGATGTAAACCAATTCGCCACTCACTTTGCTTGAGAACTGCCCCGCGATTTTATGCCTCTTTTTAAGTGTTGAATGAGTGATAAAAAACAAAACATTAAGAAGGTGAAGCCTCCGCAGCTCTTTAAAAAGACCTGATTGTTATGACCGGACTCGGGAATAACAGACTAGGCGTCTAACGCGCACTATCTCTCACTTTGGATAGGGCGATAGAACCGTGGCGTCTGCTACAGCGAGGCGATGATCGTTAGACTCTCGGCAAGCGGTGGGAGAAAAGTTCGGGTATATAAACTTAGCTCAAAGCTGGGTTACGTCTACAAGCGATGCTACTTATATAGGGTATTCGGAGGTCTAATAATAGTATGGTCTAGCGGCTTCGCAAGAAGTCTTGGGGTTGGAACGTTGGGGTATGCACCGAGATGCCGAATGGCCGAGGTGCCGGATAAGATAAGATAACAAATGAAATAAATCGTGAAATCGTAACATCACCCCCCTGTTAAGGCAGGCGTCCCGACTGCCAGTAAGGTCGCTCCCCGCACATCACCGTCGTTCCGTATGGTCTAGCACTTCCGAGTCTGCGACATTGTTTCCTAGGGGTTGATTGCCCCTGAAAACGAGGGATTTCTCTTTGTCCCACCAACTCCATACACTCTGCGACATTGCCTTGTCCGATTGGAGTCGCTACAAGGCGAGGATTTTTTGTATGGTGGCGACGGGAGAGGTACGGGCAAGTCCTTAACTCGTCCTGGCAGGCCTGTTAAGTCGTTATGTCGTAATGCGCGTCGTAATAGTCGTAATCTATGGGGCCCATAGCTATCCCCGTTATAGGGCGCGCCTTCTCAAGTTGTCCGCGTGGCGTCGCGTTGAGACTCGAAGTCGGCTATCGCCTCTTGTGCGTGCTCCATTTCCTCTTCTCGTACCCATGAGTTGTGTTCCCGCGTCCATCCTTTCCATTTGACAAAGTAGTCGTGGGTGGTTCGTGACCTTTGTCCTCGGCGTCCTCTGATTTGACGTGGTCGTACGTCGAGTACCTCCTCTATCTCGTACTCCTCTTCTTCTTCAATGAGGTCCGGTGGGGGTGGAGGAGGCAGCTCCTGGTTTGGGAAGGCTGGTGGCGTGTAAGGTGTTAAGAGTTTCTCGTTAAAGCGTGGATGGATCTTCCAATGGGGCGGCAGTTTCAATTTGAAGGCGCTGACGCCAGCTTTATCGAGGATGAGGAAGGGACCGACTCTTTTGTCGTCTAGCTTCTTTTTTGGTCGTGGTAGGTGTAGGTTTGCGGTGTCGAGCCAAACGCGGTCACCGATCATGTAAGGGTGAGCCGGACGTTTCTTTTTGTCGTACTGTGTCTTCATTCGTTCTGCCGCGTCCTGGAGGGCCTTCTGCGTTTCTTTATGGATGTCGAGCATTTTCTTTGTGAAGTCTTCCGCGGCCGGGTTGGTGAACGGCGCAGCGCGATGGGAGTCGGGGATGATTCTGGGGTTTCGACCATAGAGTACCATGAAGGGGCTCTTGCCAGTCGCGCTGTGTATTCGATTGTTATGGGCGAACTCTGCTAAGGGCAACCAGTCGCTCCAGTCGGTTTGTCGATGGTTGACGAAAATGCGAAGGTACTTGATGATTTCCTGGTTGACCCTTTCCGTCTGCCCGTCCGTTTGTGGGTGAAAGGCGGTTGACGCGTTCGGGGTAATATCTAGGAGTCGATACAGTTCCTTCATGAACTTGGAGACGAATTGGGGTCCACGATCCGAGATGACTACCTGAGGCATTCCATGACGTGCATATACGTGATCTCGTAGTAGTCGGGCCCATCCTTCCGCCGATAGTTCGGTATTACAGGCGATAGGGAGGATGGCTTTTGAGAATCTGTCTACCACGACCAGCATCGCGTCGTGCCCGTTGGAGTCGGGGAGACCTGTGACCATATCGACGGATATATGGGTCCAGGGCCCTACCGGTACTTCGTTCGGATGTAGTGGTGCCGCTTTTGCGTGGGTGTCTGCCTTCGTCCTTTGACATGTTTCGCACCCTTTGACGTAGGCTTCAACGTCCCGTTTCAGCTTCGGCCACCAATAGTCCCGGAGGACTAGTTCCTTGGTCTTCTCGATCCTTGGATGGCCGGCCGTGACATGGTCGTGATAGTGGGAGATTATCTTTCCTCTGAGCGCCTTGTCGCGCGGGACGTAGATCCTTCCGTCGTAATAGAGCAAGGTTCCTTTACGAGAAACCCCTCGTTCATGAGCGAGGGAGGTCGCAATGCCTTCGTCCCAGAGTACCTCCCTTCACGTTGCTTCGCCTACCGCTTGCTGGGTTTCCGTCGTGGTGGGCAGAATGAGGGCTCTGAAGTGTGCCGCTTCCAGGACGACCATCTCGTCGTTGTCCTTGGATCCTTGGTCGTGGTCACTTCGCCGGGAGAGAAGGTCCGCTTTTACGTTCTGGGCTCCTGGTTTGTGGAAGAGCTGGAAGTGGTATTCGGCCAGCTCCGTAACCCATCGCGCTTGTCGGCGATTTAATTTCTGAGGAAGCCGGAAGTATTGGAGGTTTTGGTGATCCGTCCAAATTTCTATGTCGTGCTTGGCGCCCATGAGATAATGACGCCATTCAGAGAGGGCCAACATGATGGCCAACAGTTCCTTGTCGTAGATCTCGTAGTTTCGTTCCGTCGCGCTGAGCGATTTCGACATGAAGGCTACCGGGCGCCATACTCTGTCTTGCTGTTGACTGAGGACTGCTCCTACTGCTCCTTCACTGGCATCCGCCTCTACCCGGAAGGGATCGTCATCGTTCGGGATGGTTAGAACCACATCCTCCGCCATTCTCCGTTTCAACTCGTCGAAGGCTTTCTGCTGCTCGATTCCCCACTTCCACTCCGCATTCCCAGTGAGCTGAGTAAGCGGACGGACGACCTTGGAGTACATCTTGATGAACTTCCGATAGAAGTTGGTGAACCCGAGGAATGACTGTAACTCCTTCTTCCTCCTTGGCGCGGGCCATTCGGCAATCCCAGCAATCTTAACTGGGTCCATTCGGATGGAGTTCTTGCTGACGATCACCCCCAGGTACTCTGTTTCGAGTACCTCGAATTCACACTTTTCGGCTTTCAGAAAGAGTTTGTTGTCCCGCAGACGTTGTAGAACGCGCCGTACAATTTGTCGATGTTCTTCCAGGGTTTTTGAGAAAATGAGGATGTCATCCAGATAGATGGTGACCTTGTCTTCCGCGATCAAGTCTTTGAAGATGTCGTTCATCATCCATTGGAACGTGGCGGGCAAATTTGTGAGCCCGAAGAACATGACAGTGGGTTCGAAGAGACCTCGATTGGTACGGAATGCCGCCTTCTCCTCGTCCCCTTCTCTGATTCGGACGTTGTTATACCCCCATCGAACATCGAGTTTAGTGAAGTATTGGGCACCACGGAGTTTGTCGATGAGTTCCGAAATGAGCGGGAGGGGATATCGGTTTTTAATGGTCATCTCGTTGAGCTTCCGATAGTCCTGGACGGGTCGTAAGGTGCCGTCTTTCTTTTTGACAAAGAAGAACGGTGAAGCGAAGGGGGATTTGGAGGGACGGATGCGTCCGGATTCCAGATTTTCATCGAGGAATTGGTCGAGCTGTTCCTGCTCGTTACGGTTCAGGGGATATATCTTGCAGTCCAACGTAGACTTGGAATTCGGGACTAGTTCGATGGCGTGGTCCCACGACTTCCGTTCTGGTAGCTCGTCGAAGCTTTCTTTCGCGAACAGGTCATTATACGATCGGTAGTGCTCCGGAACCAACTCCTCAAAGGTTCGCTTGCACTTTTCGGAGTTCGCTTTAGCCGCGAGGTCGTTGGCGTGGTGCATGGCTCGGATAATCAACTCCTCTTCCATCCGTACCGCAAGGATGGTTTCCCCTTCCTCGAGTTCCTCATCCCACCGGTCGTCGGGATCCGCATCGGGAAGTTCGAGGCGGTTTTCTACGCACTGGCAACGCCCGAATATTACGCTTCCGGTTTTCCAGTTAACGGAGGGGTTGTGGCGTTTGAGCCAGTCATGCCCGAGGTAGAGGTCTCGTTTCCCGAGGTTGGTTACGGCCAGGTCAATTCGCTCCCGGTGGTCCCCGATGGTGAGGCATACCTCCACGAACTCGGTTACGTCTCCATCCGCGTTGCGGGAGCCGTCTGCGTTGTATACTGGAATGGGGATGAGCACCTTTCGGGTGTCTAGATTATGTTTTTCGACGTAGGCGCGGTTGATGGCGCTGCCCGTACATCCGCTGTCGAGTAGAGCTCGGGTGGCGAGGGGTTTGCGTCCGGTGCACGGTTCGACGAGGATCGGGATTGTGAGGTCGCTGGTCCCCCCCGAATGTAGCGGATGGGTTCTTGTAGTTCGTACATGCGTTCTCGCGCTATTTCCCATTCTTCCTCCTGAAGTTGGGATATGAGTTCGTCGGTGATTTCACGAGCCCGTTCTTTATGGGCCCACGTATAGAGTCGGGATCGGGCGCCCCCCCTCGTGGGGACAGCCCGTATATGGCGTAAGGTCCAATCTACTTGAAACGGCGGCATCCATCCCGTCGGGTCTTGGGTTCCTTTTCTCGAAGTCGTTGGTCGTTCTGGAGTAGGTAGGGGGGCGCAGGGAGGGCCAAATGGGTCTCCCTTCGCTTTCCACTGCCGATAGGAGGTATCGTCTTCGTCGTCTGGGACTTCCTCTAGTTCTACCGAATGCCCCCTTTTCACCGCCTGGGCGCTAGCGGAATCCCCCTTTTCTTCGGCCGCGCGGTATTCCTCCGGGTCTATTCCCGGGGAGTCGCGTCTTGATCCATCGCGGACGAGGTGGGAGTTATGTACCCCAGAGGTGGTGCGTGGTCCTTGAGCACCGGTCCCGACTTTAACTCTTGAGTCGGCGTTACCCGCTACCTCTGGCTCGTCAGAGCACTCGGGGCTCAACGGCCCCTCGTCATTATCTGTAAACTCCCGGGCCTGTTGGCCTGCACGGCCTAGCCCCGAGGAAGGAGGCGGCGGGGCGTTGCCAGCTCTCCCCTGGTTTCCGTCCCAGGGGTTCACTTCGTTCGGGGGTCGGGTTGCTTCGTCAGGGACTGGAGATCCTCCTATCCCTGCCCCATCCGATCGAGGGACGTTGCGAACGTTGCAACGCTGCTGGGGCCTCGTCGTTATGACGGGTGTCGCTATGGTGGGCGACTTGTCGTTCGATCCGTTCACTCGCAATGAGCTACTCGGCAGACGTTTAGCCGGTTTAGGTAGCCTGGGGACGGCGGCCCCGGGGTCTAGGGAGGAGTCGTTAGCTTGGTCAGTCAAAGGTTCGTATCGGTTGGTTGATTCTATCACTGGGCGCCGGGTAAAAGTCGTGAATGAATGGCTCGTAGGCCGTATATTGTCCAGATTTTTTAAAGTCGCGTAAGTAGATACCGCCCCCTCACGTGGGGAACGGGGTATAGCCGAATGCATGGTAGATAAATCGTCAATATTCGAATGGGTAGTACAAGAGGCGGAAGACGGAGGCGCACCAGGGGGAGCTTGGGTCGTCGCGGGCGAATCGGAACCCCGACGACCTACTCTTTTACCTTTTCACTCGTGGCTTCAGGGGGTGGTTCCGGTGCCGCCTCGACGGCGCGCACCTCTCGTTTCTCCCCCTTATGTGGGCAATCCTTACTAAGATGCCCCTTCTCGTCACACCGGAAACACTTCCCTTCCCGCCGTTGTCGCGCTTTCTTGGCGTCGATGTCCATTGGCAGTCCTTGCCCCCCGAAGTTGGTGACGGTTACGGGAACCCACCGTCCCCCGCTGTCACGGACTCGCTCGTCGGGAGGTTTCGGGGCCGTCGCGAGCGCGTTTGGTTTCGCGGAAGTGGCGGACTTGGGCGGCTCTTTCGCCTTCTTGTCCGGATACCGCTCGAGTCCCTGCGTCTGCTCGAAGACCCGTTGCTTCTGCTTTTCTTCGTACATCTGCGTGATTCGCCGCTTCCATTCTGGGTAGGTTCGGGGAATCCCAAAACCTATGCTTGCGATGGTGCTCCCGTAAGAGGGTGGGATCCCTTTTCGTACCGCGTTGACCAGTACCCCTCTGTCACTCTGATCCGTTAGTCGGTTGGCCAGTTTGGCTTCCCTCTCCATTCGTCGGAAGAAGACGTGGGCGGGGTCACCACCCATCTTAATCTCGCCCATCTTCTTCTCGTGGACTAGCTCGATAGCGGGGTCTCGGAACTCCTCGCGAAAGTTGGCGACGAACTCCTCCCACGACGGGTAACGATATCGTGGCCCCGCCTCGTGGTCGGCGATTTCTTCCGGGGTAGCAGGGGCCGTTGGGAATGGTGGGACATACCAGTAGTCGTCCCGAATATGTACCCACCAGGCTTCGGCGTCTCCTTCGAGTAAGGAGGTGGCGAAGCCCACCATTAGAGAGGGGAGACCTTGGTAGTGGTATCGGAAGGTTTCGAAATATTGTATGCAGTCCCCAAGGAATCGTTCGATATCGTCGTGGGCTCCAGCGAAGGGCGCGGGGAGCTTTCGTAGTACGGGTTTTACCCCTGTCATGGGAGGGAGATTAGCAGGGTCCCAGGCGCCGACTGGTCCTTGGTCAGGCGGGCTGTAGTCGGGTGGTCTGGGGACCGAAAATCGGTCTCGGTTAGGGCCGGGCAAGGGTTGGCGTCCTCGCCCTCCTGCCAGCGCTTGCCGAGCATTTGCCAGGTCTTCTTGGAGGCGGGTGTTCTCATCCCGGAGCAGTGCGTACTGGTGCTCCATTCGCTCTATCCGTTCTTCGGCTGTTTCTTCGTTCGCGGGTCCGTCTCCTCCCCCCAGATCCATTTCTTGCTGATCCGGCTCTCCCCCAGCTACGAGGCGACTGGTACCTGCTCCGTGGTACTCACCCCTTCGTCTCCAGTTCCTAATCATCTCTCTCGGCGGGGAGTCGGGCAGAGGGGCCGGGGCCCTCATCGGGGGATTCATATGGGCTTGGAAGGCGTTGGTGCGCATCCAGGTCGGGTCGGTCACCCTGTAACTGTGCCAGGGGTAAGAGGACTCGTTCCAAGGCCCTCTGTTCTCGGGGATTCCTTGGCCGAATACCATGGATCCGGGACCCCGCGGTGGGACCGTAATAGGCCCTGTTTCGGTTTGCGTGGGCCCGGGCGCGAATGGTCGCGTCTCGCCCCAATCGAGGAATCGGATCCCCTCTATTAGCGGCGAGGTAGTAGTCCATATCCTCCCGGAGGGGACAATGTCCCCCTGCTCGTTGGCTGAGGTCCTGCCATCGGAGTTCCCAGGCCTCGGCACGTGCCGGTCCCAGGATCTCGATGTCGGCGGGGGAGAGTGCGGGCCAATCGTAGTCTGGCCCGAAGGGGTTGAGCGGGTCGTCATTGCTTCTAGGTGCTGGACAGCCGGCGACCGGGGGTATTGGGGTAACGGAGCATGGTACATCGGGGGAGTGTGGTATTCCCCGCTCGTCCAGGATGATGAGGGGGATACTGGAGTCAGAGTCGCTTGAGTCGGCCTCGATGGGCCAGCGCGGGAGGTGACTGGGTTCCTGGATTCGGATGCGGTGGCTCCCGGGTAGGTTTCGGGGATATACTCGGAGGGTTCGATCCCTCCGGGGGATGGTTCCTCGAGAATAGGGTGGGGGATCGGGGAGGTTCTCAACCCGTATCTCCCGCGGGGGTTCTGGAACTGGGTCCGGCGTAGGGGCTGGCTGGGTTGTGACGTCTGCGGTAGCCTCCCTATTCTCGAAGAATTCCAGGTTCGGTTCGAAGTAGACGGTGGTGCGTCGTTGCCTCCTGTTCCGAGCCTCGGCGGTGCGGAGCCCCAGCCTAATGTAGGCGGGGTCGAGTCTGGGGAGTTCGACATAGTGTCGAGGGACCGGGGGTGGTGGAGGTACTACTAGTACTCCCCGTTGGCGGAGAAAGGTTCTGATCTGCTCGCTATATACGAGGACCAAGGCGGCGGTGAGCAAGCAAAGGAAGGTGGCTGCGGCAATCGCCGATCCCAGGGCTATAGTTTGAGTGTTCGTCAGGTCGGGGGTCATCGATCGCGCTGTCTGGCTCGTTCGGCGAGCTCCCGCAGCGTCTGCGAGAGTTGGTAGAGGAGAAATTGTAGGAGGATTAGGGCGAATAGGTTTAGGAGTGCGAGTCGCAACGCGGTGAGGTTGACTGGGGTCACCGGCGTGGTCGTTGTCATTTCGATAATCGTTGTCGTTGCGTATTCCTGGGACATGCGAAACCCCTTCGGCGAGCGGTCAAGGGTTTCGATTTAGAGAAGCTTTGAGCTAACTGTTATGACCGGACTCGGGAATAACAGACTAGGCGTCTAACGCGCGCTATCTCTCACTTTGGATAGGGCGATAGAACCGTGGCGTCTGCTACAGCGAGGCGATGATCGTTAGACTCTCGGCAAGCGGTGGGAGAAAAGTTCGGGTATATAAACTTAGCTCAAAGCTGGGTTACGTCTACAAGCGATGCTACTTATATAGGGTATTCGGAGGTCTAATAATAGTATGGTCTAGCGGCTTCGCAAGAAGTCTTGGGGTTGGAACGTTGGGGTATGCACCGAGATGCCGAATGGCCGAGGTGCCGGATAAGATAAGATAACAAATGAAATAAATCGTGAAATCGTAACACTGATGACCTTCAAATCCAAGGAGATATTGTTTGTACAGCAGCTATAGTGAGACCACGAGTCAAATTACTGATAAGAATTGTCGCAGTGATGCCCAGGACTTGGGGAAACTGTACCACTGGAGCGTTGGTACGTTCCAGTTCGTCCGTGATAAGACATTCGCCCAGAACTTCCGCACTTCTCCGTTTCTTCGTAGCTACGCCCCGTGGCTGTCATCAGCAATCCGCATTCTCTCTCCTGCACCTAGTGCGACGGTTCCACCACATAATACTGAGTTGAGGAGCAGAAGTTGCGCATGAAAAGACAGTTCCTACGAACCCGTGCAGCGTGATATAGTCTGAGAAGAGTCGAGGCGAGGAAATTGTTCCTGAGCAATGCTAGTATGATGAGGAAGTATAGATCGGAATTGTGCTAAAATATCGAGCACTAGGGTCAAATATAAGTGGGATATGATAGAGAGTACATTCGTACTGACTAGTACTGTGGAAAACTGGCGTCTATGCTGTAGGGTTCCCTCCCAGTGGCCAATAGCTGATTTTATGCACTTCCCAGAGTCTATCTCTTTTCAAGCGATAAAGATACAGAATAATAGATATACGCACCCAAATCCAACAATCAGTTCCCCAAGGTTCAACTTCCTTCCGCTTTTCCCCACATTGTCGTTGTCATTCCCGTCGCGATGTCACCATATTGTCGATATCAATGATACCGCTATAGGAGACTGCGACCTGCAATTTTCCCACATAAGTACAACTGAATTGCCGGCGTGAGGTGACCATTTTCATGCCTTAAAAATTCGCTCTCTTAGACTTTCTACTCAGGCTCAAAGCCATGTCTGACCATACTGTCCTTCGCGGTAACTTTCCAGCCAACAATCAGCAAGTTCAAGAACGCAAATTGTGGAAAATCGTACTGATGTCAACGTCGATGGTGGCTTTGTAGGGAAGCGGTAAACTTCTAAGTGTCTAGGAACGGCGGCGCGTTCGACTCGTCGTATCGAAATGAAAGTGGTGGCACGAACCCTGGAGAAGAAAGACTTGGGTTCGGAAGACATCGGAGTGTGAATTATCTGATTCTCGGTCCGGATCGCGCCTCACTGCTACGTAAGGTACTTGATCTCAGGCTTGCGAGTTGCGACTTCCGCGTGTACTTACTTCCTGGTCCCCACTCAGCAAGAATCTTAGATCTTTTCCCTATAATACTCACTTTTGAATACCCTCGAGCGTCGACGCCTTCCAGCTGATATCCTGCCTAAACATTCCATCTGGCACGATCATAATAGCCTCCTTAGCATAAGTTTGCAATTGCGAGTGCGCCCATTCCTCATTTCCTTTTCGAATAGACGCCACATACAGGGCCCAGAGGACTGAAGAGAATCATATAGGATAAACACACAGCATAAAATTTCTGTGTAACCTACCTGAAGAGCCTAGAGGTTGTCCATACTCCCTTGTCCAGTAAGAGCGAAAAAGGAGTCGACAATACATTTCATCTGATGGATTTTCCTCGTCTTCTTATCCCGGGAAGACACGCCTAATATGTCTTCCTCCCGTTTCTGACTTACTTTCACTGACGTACCCATCCTTCTGAAGGACGCACTTTCTTGAAACCAAGGGGGGGCCTCCCCAGTAATTTTGATATTTGCACTGGATGGTCGGGGGACTTACAACCCTGAGTCTCTTCGCATGGCATGTAACTGTATCAACTTTGCACATGTTGGCAGAGGAAAATAACTATTGGTGAGACATAAGTATAAGCTACGAGCCTCTCATGCTAAAATCTTGCATGTATTAGGGCGATTTATTCATCAAGATAGGACACTGGGCTCTATCATTTCTTCGTAGGGATTATCTGTACGGCTCGCCTGTAAAAGACGACCAGTACCTATAGCGTAGTGGATCTTCCGTGGCGGTGATACATTCGAGCCTCAGGTACATACCACCAGACAGACACCGTTATGTTGTCATGATACCAAGAGATGAGCTACAATCGGGGTCCATGATGCCTATCCCAAAATTACTGAAGGACGTTATGCGTTGATAGATGTATTCGGGTAATGTATTTCCTTCTGTTGGATTGTAACACTGACGCAATACGTGTGTTAACAGCGACAGTGTTTGACACTAAGTATCACCTAAGTATTCAACAACGACAATGTAAATATGTAGGATGTAGGTAACGATGATGATGACATCTCGGCGTTTGGACTTTGAATGCGTTGCAAAAGTAGCTGTGTCTAAGCTGTTTCGGAACTTCATTATCCTTCGTTTGCAGGTCAGCAGCAATAGCCGCTTCACACAGCTATTTATCGTCTCCATCAGACCAGTTCGAAGCGGTCTTTGCGGGTCGTGTTAATCGCCGGTTTACCTACTATTAGTAAACTGACACGCTTTACAGCCCTCAATCACAGTAGTGCTACTACACGTTGACTACACTTCTTTTTTCTAGTAAGCAGCCGTTACCAGTGTAATGGACCCAAATCAATGGTTTTGAGAATGTACTCAGGTTCAACTGAGTCCGATATCCCTGTCTCTTTGTTCTCGCGAGATGTACAAAATGACGTGAGCTATTCCAATACAATCGGTTTTTTTATTTATCAAGTCGATTGCCGCCCGAGTTATTACCGTTATGTATAAAATATTACCCCAGTATAGTAATCCTCGCCTCATATAGCCTTGCTTCTATATCCTTGTCGACCTTGATGAATCCCTTACTAACACCATTTCGAGGCGCCCGCTGCACAGCTCTGAAAGACTCGGCCTAGACGACCAGGCTACCTCAGACCTGACTAGCTCTAATTGGTGGTAGCACCTGCGTATATCCGAGAATGATGATAATAGATACATGGAAGCCACATCTTCACTGATTTATTACCATTCCACGACCAAGTACTCCCAAGGAATAAAGGTCTACCTAGCCCTATTTTCCAATTAATACAACAATACCATAATGATCTTTCAAAACTGTCTTCACAGCACTTAGAGGATGATCTAACACCAAAGGCGTTCCTTCTTCCGGTTTCCAGCCACAACAGGAGTCTGGGAGTCCCATTTCGGGAGCGCATTGATAAGGTCGACATAAGTAGATCCTTCGTTCAAGACACCAGATGTAAGGGTCTTCACGAGTGCCGAAGTGAAAACCCCCCGGTATCCATGTCCATCCTGCTCCGTCTCTTTGGCCAACTGGTAGTCCCGACATGCGGCCAAAACGATGTGGGACCCCATGTCAGGTAACCACTTCTTCTCCCACACATCACGATATCCGGACCAACCTCCCATGGAATCTTTCGCGCAGTCAAGCATTCGAACAAATGTCTTTTGCCCCAGCGGCCGGGTGGCGCGCACACTCCCTTCTTGTGGTGCCTTCGTTGCGCCGCCAGAATGGCAGCAATCCAGTATGACAGTTATGTAGGCGCCTGTCATCTGGTGGATCTTGGCTAGGATATTGTTTATCTCTCGGTCGCTAATGTCGGGAATGTGGGCCCCATTTTCAAGGGAGTCGCGGTCAATCGGGCAGATTGCTTCTATAGGACAGCGGTCCTTGTGGAATTCCACTTCTAAAGCGGAATCGAGGGCTGAGGACGTTTTCCAGGAGGAATCTGTGTCTCCAAAGATTGCGCGGCGACAGTCTAGACATTGGTAGCTCGAACCATGCCCCGAGAAGAATATGATGATGCTGTCTCCCTTTTTTATCTCGGAGTTGGTGGCGAGTCCATGAAAGGTATTCAAGATATTGGCTCGAGTAGGACGGAGAGCATCACCTGGGATATGTTCAGAAGACGTGTCGGATCGTTCTCCAAGAAGCAGCTTGATTTGTGTCTTTGGCACGCCTAAAGTATCCTTCATCCAATCTTCCATTGTCTTCACATCCGAAAT
The DNA here is from genome assembly GCA_037576215.1 of Armillaria gallica. Classification (NCBI taxonomy): domain Eukaryota; kingdom Fungi; phylum Basidiomycota; class Agaricomycetes; order Agaricales; family Physalacriaceae; genus Armillaria; species Armillaria gallica. Next base: position 89,392 of record JBANDB010000008.1, read on the forward strand.
GCAACCGAGCAATGAATCCTTGTACCCATTAATGCCGATGAGTACACCCCAAAACCGATGTCCGTTGAGGGGTTTCGCACCAGGGAGTGACTGTAACAATGTCAATCAGCGCGAGAGTCTACCGGTGGTGCGAGGCTTCGCTTACTTTAGGATTAGAGGATCGATTTACAACATCGGATATGACTTGTGGGAGGCGTAGTGCATATTTGTAGGATTGTTTAAGGAGTTCAGCAAGTCGTTGATGGGGTGTATCTTGGAGATGCTCTTCGTGGTCAGTATGTGCCTCCTCCGTACGTTGCATCAGGGGGTCTTCTGCAAGTGTATCACTAGCCTGAGAAAATGTTATAGTATACGCAAAAGAATGACATCGACCAGCACTTACTGAGTGTGGATCTACCGAAGCAAAGCCCTTCGCCGAAGTATTTCCTTTCCGTATTAAATCGTACAGAAATCGTTGATACTACAACCAATTGGTCTACCTCATCTTGAAGCAAGTGGAGCGGAACGTACAATCGAAAAATCGTGGTGGAATGTCACCACGGCACCCCATAGCTTCGCCAAGAAAGGCTGAAGTCGCCGTAGAATATTAGTGAAGGTGAGAGCGTCGTCTCCGAGTGCCAACGTTGCCGGGTCAGCGTATGATGATAGCCCTTGATTGAAAGGGGGGTTTTCGAAGGGCTCCTGATCAGCTGGATTCGTGGAATGAACATTAAGCTCTGCTGAGCTAACTACTCTTCCCGTTCTTTCCTTGGGCGGCATCAAGGTAAAAACAGAGTCAAAGAGGAAGGCTATGTGCTTTGCTAAGCGACCACCGAATATCCAAAATGAGCGAAGACAAAATGTAAAGATACTCTAATCCGCGAGACACACTCAATAGTGTGCTTAAAACGGCGTGAGCCTTTGTGGCCACAGCACATGGCACGCCATGGCAGGGCTGTGGACCCGGCCGTTCCTTATTGGGACCTTGTGCTGGTACCAATACCTTGGTGATCGCTTTGATTTAGGTAAGGCGTACAGTGCCGGCGGGAAGGATCACTTTGTTCGTAGCAGTGATCCACTGAATTTCAGTCCTGTCACCTCAACAAGGCTTGTTAGCGCTGAGGTTTGGTATCTGTTTTCTGAGTTTCTTGAGCATAGTTGATCCGTGTTGACCATAGGGAGTTGATAGGGAGAGCTCATATGCCTGGAAAATTTAGTATCGAGTCACAATATCACAAAGTCACAGTTTCGTATGTCGGTAGACTGTTTCGAGTCCTGCCTATCGTTTGTACTTCATCGATTGGACGGAAATTAATCCAATATAAACTTTTAGAACATTCTCAGACAAGGAAGATACATTTTGAAAGTATGCATGATCCTAGGCTTTCTTCTGCAATAAATTTAGGCGACACAGCCACCCAGTATATCTCTTTATGCAAACAATGTCGCATAAGTGATCTTTGAAAGGCGCTTTTAACTGTTTTATGAAGGAATACCTAGATAGGTGAAGCAGCGGTCTCTTAGAGAGGATGAGTTTCCTCGTGGGTTGGTGCTTTTCGAGGCCGAGTGATAGGTGTTGGGCGTTGAGGATCTGCAAAAATATTTGAATCATATCAGAAGTCACAAGGCAATATAAGACTTGCAGAAGAACTCAGAGCCGAATAAGAGTATAAATTTCATGATGTATATTCGCCTTGGGAGCGTTTGCATAAGAAGAGCTCCTCATCGGACGTGTATTATCAGTTCCGACAGATGGTCATTCGATATTACACCATGATTCGTTGCAGATGAGTCTATTAGGGGAGGGGGGTCAGAGTAAGCGATGATGCGTCGATCATTAGAACGGTTATGAGAACGATCATGGTCCTGCTACACCATCGAAATACTTCTGCAAATCCCATGGTGACTTCGCTTCCTCCGATTACGCAAGGCCAAAATTGTCCCTTCCCGACTGCGATCGGTGCCCAGAAAAACTGCGGACAATGGTTCCCCGGGACGAAAGATCGCTGCCGGCATAGTCATCCATTTTCCCCACAACCGACATAAGCTCTTCCGACAATCACCATCTCGCTGTCCTTTCCTCTATACAGCGGCAAACGGAAATTTACTAGGAGGTCAGTATGTGTTGGTTGTATTAGTTTCCTCGCAGGTATCCCACAGTACCACGATGATCGAGCATAGCAAATCGACTTGCATCGAAACGATCACCAGCAATTGATTAAGAAAACAGAGTCTGCTCTTCCTCATTCCGAGCTCTCTGCACATTTTTAATACAACCAACAATGATTGATTGAATGTTCCGACCGGCGGGGGCGCGGTATGTAGGCATTTCCGCACATGACATAGATACTCAGCTGGAATGCACCTCGAGGCGATAAAAGGAAATACGTTGAAGGAATGAATAGGTCTGATGAAACACATTTAATGAGAACACCGGAGGATCCGTGCTGCTGTTCCACGTACGAGAACATTTTGAACATCAGGACAACGGAGAGATCCGTAGATGATATGTCCCAAGGTACCTTCTTGACCCATCCTTAGACCATTGACTGAGATCATCTTTGTCTCCTTCGCAGCTTTACCTATAGGGATGTCGGTGCCCATAATCTTTGGTTCTTCCGTAAGGGATATTACCGAGGCTGTCCCTCTTTGTGTTCATGTCGTATTTAAGTATATGGTCCTAGATAAGCACCGGGAAATTGCTGTCACCGTCTTACTTTCAGGCAACGGCAATTGAGAATGGCGCTTAACGATCAGCTGTCCTCAACACTTGTTTCTCAACGTTGTCAAGGTACATGCTGCTTGCATACGTGTGCATGTACTTGCGCGATTCTCGGAGAACTTTCGGCGCTTGTTACCCTTCCATCATTCCTGGACGAACAGACTGATCTCAAAGTTCGTTATTTTCTTCAGAAACTCGGCTGAAAATGAAATAATTTTGCCCTTTCAATGTGTAAGCGATTGGCACCGCCGGTCATCGAGACAATAAAGCTATTCAAAACATCGATATGACCCGGGCGCTTAAGGAAGACGGCACAGCTTTGGAACCCGGGTTGAATCCAGTGTGACTATTTTTTTGCATTCATTATTAGAAGCCTGGATTCCCTGCGTATGCGTCAATACAAATATTGTTGCCGTACAGGCTAATTACTCTCCCTTGTTAGCAAGATTGATAAAATTCGAGCCTGTTCGTCTTTCCTTTTCAATAAACCTTCAGCCGGAAGCCCGTCTAAGACCGAACTAGCATGTTTTCGAATGCGACAGGCCGCAGGTCGATCAAGACGTAGGTTTTGTTAAAGGTACGCATTGATGTACGTACCGTTCAATGTTCTTGAAGTTCCCTCCATCATTCTTACTTTTCTAAACTGACCGGGTACCTACTTGGATTTGAATCGACCATATTGATCTTTATGTAACCCCTTCTCCCGGGGCGAAGAACCGAGATACTTCTAAATTCTCCCATTTTTGACGACACCTCAATCTAAAGGATTACCCTATAACCACGACAGGACGCAGTGATGGAAGCATAGAATTAGGTCGCGCCGTTTTGTACCATCAGTATTCCGCAATTGTTCTACTTGGTGATGGTGCTATCAACTCGATGTGCGTGGACGTTCCCTGCGAAGCCAAGATCAGCTCTGCTCAGGTAGGAACATTATTCAACATGACGTACCACCGAGATAATGTAATTACCACGTTCTGTAATTCCTGCCCTTACCGTAGCGTTCAGGCATCTACGTCCACTGACGAAATGACAAGGAGCTGGGAGAATCGACTAGCGTGATCTGACAATCGGACGAGGCGGAAACTACAGGGACTGATGAGTTTCGGAAGTTCAGGAGGAAGGCGGATATTATATACCATTTGCCTGTCAGCTTTGCATACGCATTGCACGTAAAAGGACTCCTTGGGCAGCCCGTAATATTCTTGGCAGACAACAAGTTCTGCAATCCTAATGAGACGGTGCTGAAAGCTAATTTAATTGACAGTGAGCAAAGGGACAAAATACAAGAATAAGGGCGCACCTGGATACCTTGCGACGTGGATCCATCCGTACCTCCGTGTGTAAGGGTGTCGACCATCAAGGTCACGTAACTTGATGGGACCAGATCGTTTGTGGAAACGGTGGTCTTCAGCAGAGACTGCACGACCGAATCTTGACGAGGATGTGCAGCCCCGTTCATCCCGTTTTTTCCCCCGCGACGATGGAACGAAAACAGGTGTGGCCAAATGACCGCAGACTGGAGTCGCGTGGCTTAAGAGCTCAGTGAACACTCGCTGTAGGTCGTGTTAGGCGACTTGTACGGATATAGTAAGCAGACACACCGTAGTTTTCCCAATTTTGTCTCCTTACGATCACGACTCCGTATACCTAGGTCATATCTTCATTCTTGAAGCCGCCATGGAAGAATTTACAGGCACCGTGGCATTATCCTATAAAGTAAAATGAAGCGACAAAGGAAGACTAAAACTTGATCGGGGCAAGCTCCACCGGGTCGATGAGTTGGTCAGAGTCACAGAATGGGCAGATGGTGAGAGGATGAGGGCGAGAACGGAGGTGGCCACGGGAATCAACAAACATCAATAACGCCGGCGGGAGCGGGCCGCACCTTCAGTACTCTTTTGTTGTAGGTCTTACTAGTACCAAAATTTTGGTCGTTGTACACGGAGCAAAGACGGAGTGATGCTGGTATTTTCCATTCAAAACCAAGCGACCCAATGGATAAGAAATATTCTCACTGTGATGTATTACGTTCATCGTCTGACTCTCCGTTGGGCGGCAAAGCATACAGCAAAAAATGAGTGCTAGGCCAAACTCAAACATTGCCTGTTTTGACCTATTCAATGGAAAGTATCTGGTACCAGACGATTAATAAAGAAACCCTGGAAGACTTCTATTGAGGCGCTTACAGATTTCCTCCGGCACCGTTCCCTGACTGCGGAAGATTCTTTCCAACGTGAACACACAAGATGTTTATCCAACATGTTTCGGTTTTGTACCCGCCCATCGGCGTACGAACTGGTGGCTATATTGATGTGCGACGTGCTGGCACAAACAGGAAGCTCTCGATGTCCATCAGCAACCAAGGAAGCGAAAACCTTGCCTTCCTTGCTCTCTCTTATGAAATACATACATGTTGGCTGGGCCCTCCTATTAACCGTACGCACATCGCAGTATCTGAAAGGATGATAAACAACTTCAGCTCGCTCGAGATGGACGAGCTCACCATAGCAGCAGCATTATTTCCTCCGACTGTCTCCCCTTCTTCTCCGTCCCTCTCACACGCCGTCTCTACATGTTCAGCTTGTCAGGGTAGCCAAGCAATGGGAAGATAACTTGGGCTTGAGGCCGCTCCGCTCTCTGCGGAGGAAATGATTGGCGCTGAATATAATATGAACTCGGTTCCGGTTCTTGGCGAGGCGGATCATCCCTATCCAGGGCGCAAAATTGGAGAAAGAGAGGGATAGCAAGGAATATTGTAGGCTCAACGTTTACGCCGGTCGAGGTTGATTTGAACTCGAGCTAGGAAGGCAAACAGGAATCTCGGAGTCGACTTCGAACGACGACGAATCTGTCCGAACAGGTGTGGGAACTGTGCCCATCTCTTCCCGAAGGACACTCCAAAATATGCTAGAATAAAAAGGAGAAGCCAACAAACCCATGCAATTTCCGACGCCTTACAACACTGCATAGGAAAGGATAGAAGTATGATAAGTTATTCTCGAAAAACGAAAGACAGCACGCATAACTGTAGGTTGAGAAGAGACTCCCGAACTCTAAATGTATATCCATCAGTCAGCTTGTCGTGCATGAATAGACCGACGACTAACCAAGGGGCATCTCTCCAACTCGGCACCGCTCATTTCGCCCCGAATATCCTCCTATCAGATTCGTTTCCGTGAAGCCTTCTAACCACCGGCTGGCGGTACCCCGGTCCACACGTCCAAATTGCGATGTGTCATTACAGCGTGTGACAACATGTGAGAAGCAACACAGTCAACCCTGGTAGATCTACGGTGATTATGCAAGTGAAGGACCATAACCTTCCAGACCCATCAGCCGCTGGAAAACGGGGAAAGGGAAAACATACATTCTGCCGTGCCGCCACACTTGTGGTTATTCCGACGTCAATCAAAAGCCAAACTTAAATTCAGAATCCCGAAAGGCTGTAGGTACGCCATGCTGGACACAAGAAATCTATGAGCCCAAAGTCAAAATAAGCACTGATCACGTACCTTAGATCGACGACAGTGGTGAACCGAAGGCAGTCGAACTTACTCGATCCTAGAAGCAAGGATTTGTTGGTCTGGATAGCTAGGGATGGACGTAAGGAGAAGTAACAAAGGAATGGATACGACGTACCTGGATGGCTCGTGAAATAAGCAGATCCATGATGCCATGCGGATTCCCCTTTACCATCTCCATACAGGTTTGCTATTTCACTCCATGCCGTGACGGACCGCAGGAGATGGCAGACAGACACCACCGCAGAGATTTCGGTTATCCTCTCATCTCCTAGCTCGCTCGATGATGCAATCCAGGGGCCGTCTCGAGAGCTGCCGAGTCAGGCTCCTGAAGGTCATGTTAGGCGAGTCAGTGCATGGATGGCAAGCAGACACACCACGACATTTATGCACACAAAACTTCGATCTAAGTCCTCCAACGACATCTCTTCATGATCGCCACTCAGTAGGTCGCAAGTGTTGATTCTAAAGTATATCCGGCGTTCGAGAGTTCAATCGCAGTGGGCACCATGGCATCGTCCTATCTGATCCCCAAGTCATTACAGAAGAAGCGATAAGAATCGAAGGGAGCAAGCTCACCTTCGTCGGCTGGTCAGCGGGACAGACTACAAGGCGCATGCTGAGAGGATGATCGATGATGGGAGAGAGGATGGGAGCTATGGGAATCAACACACCACAACAACCAAGTCAGTAGGCGGGCCGCCGGCCGGACTCGCCAACACCCTTTGATCCAACTCAAATCCAACTTCGATCTTGCATCGATCATGACTTCCTCCGTCCTCTAGCACCCCGTCCCACTATCACTGACGAGTTTATTATCTCTTATCCTCTTGACAGAAATATATATAAGGCTTAAGCCGGACTGCGAGATCGAGCAAGCCCGATGGAAATTTTGGAGCGGCACGAACGTATAAATTTATAACACCACGCGCGGCGTCACGTATTAGATCCTATGACTATCCCCTCAGATATCAGATCACAAGGTGCGCATATTCGCAATCTAGTGCTTCTAAGGGGCTCACAACAGCTTTATTTCGTGTCTTCAGTGTCCTCAACACGACGGCCATCGAACCTTACGACAAGCCTCGCAAGAAAGGAAAGACTAACATTTGGCATGGCATGTTAAGCGAAAAAGCGATGCTCGTGGCTCGTCCATAGCTAGACTTGCCGAGGATGGGACAAAGAACAACCATGAATGTCGTCGAATGGATTTTCGTTGCCTGCTGACTCGCACTAAGCAAAACCGTGCAATGTGCTAATTGAAAATGGATTAACCTGCATCTCCGAAATCACCGTGGCCGTTGGCGTCAAACGCCATGGCGGATGGTGGGCGTCAACCATTACTGACCATACACCTATGTCAATCTGTACGTGAGCATCTTTCCCTCACACAGCTTTTCATTTCCTCATTTCTCAAATCGCAAACCAATATTAAGCTTGCTTTTCCTAGTGGGCGTTGCCATTCTAACTGTGCCGTACAAGGTATATACGAGTTCGTTTCTTCCACGTACGTTTCATTATGCATATTATAGATAATTTTAGTTTAGCCGAATTCTCAAGAGTTTCTTCTGACATATCACGGCCATGACAGTCAACGTCAGCATTAATGCCTCTCTTACTGTTTTCTGCCGTCGCTGGGCATACTGTTGCCATCGTCTACTCCCTCGGCATCGACAACAGTACCCTCGTCAAGTTCAGCATGACGGCAGTTCTTTCCTTGCCAACACGGGATGCTAGGTCTTCCACCAAGCTCAGAAGGACTCAGGGGCCTTGGCATAGACGAGATATTGTGGTCATGTAAGAGTCAAGCATTCCGACTGCACATCTGCTGCTGCATGGGGATGATAATGGATTCGTCCCGAGAAATAGAAAGGACGCTACTCCGCTACTGGTGTTCAAAACCAATGCTCAGCAAAGCCCAGCTCCTTCCCTTCCTGGGTACGGACACCGTGATATACTACTCATGTTTTGTCTTGTTGCCTTCCCAAGAACAAAAGAGATCTCATCCCGGCGCCGTAACCATCTCCTTCGGATGAAAGTCTCAAGCTCCCGTTTCCCAACAAAGTATCCATAGATCCGCGTCTACTGTTCAAGATGGCTAGCGCAGAATGAAGAATTGAAGTCTGGTGCGCGAAGGAAAATCTACGACGTATCGATCGCGGTAACTGTTCTCGAGGTATGTCATATTCGTTATCTCCGATTCGTTTCCGCTCATGTGCGTATCTCGGTCATTGAGGATTGGCAACCACGAGAACACATACAATAGACTCGGAACATTTATGGGATCCTGATACAAATATCTGCACCGGAAATCGGGAGAGAATTTCGCTGGAGATTTCTAAGACGTGATCATCTTGTTTCCTTTCCTCCTGTAAAAGTAGCTAACGGCGCTCGGTAACAGCGCGAATCAAAGCACTCGAACTGCGCCATTCTAACTCGGAAACGTTCGCTACGACATCTACGTATCCCACTCAACTCTGCGCTATGTGAGATCGTTCCGTCTGCGACTTTAGACGTCGAATTCCAAACGGAGGCACACTGGGGCTTCAAATAGGCTCGAAGTGGTGGAATCTGTGGACGTATTCTGGTATCGACCGGTTATACTCGACATCGGTTCTGATCCTAGGGCGCCGTGCGTCCGTTTCGTAGGATGCCACATAGCACTCGATGTGTTCCACATAGTCTACCCCGACGAGGTCATCCTGCATGCTATATCAGCCGTGTCTTGAGAGTTGCTTCAACACTCCATGACTTTGATGGTGAGCCAGGTGATATCCGTGCAGGTCACGATTACTTCAAGCGTCGCTTTTCGAAACTCGCCACTAAGGCTGGCCGGCAGCAGGAGAGGGAGACATAATCAGTGCGTTGGCCTAGATGCTGTGGTCGAGAAGTACCGAGGTTATGGGCGTAATAGTGTAAAAAAATTCCATGGTTTGGTAGCCGCAACACCCGTAATTCTGGTAGTCTCCTGCATACTAATTTTATCGTGGTTATACTGTACAAAAATTACTAATTGGTCGACAAGTGTCAGACCCATCGTACGAGTTTACCGATCAAGCCCTTTCGGGCACAAGTCAAATTTGTGAGCCCTGCACCGTGTGTATGAGTGCTAATGGGTAATAGGACTGAAGGTACGAGAGGAGTGTACGCGGTGTTGTCACATAGACGGCGCTCGAGTGTCGATCATAGCTTGTAGGATGACAGGGTTTTTCCGAATGTAAATCTTGAACGCCGCAGAGGACCATCGACCACGAGCTTGTATCAGATAAGGAAGCACCCCCTGCTCTGCTAAGTCTGTGGCTCCACCAGCACGCATTGACTGTCCTGCGATCCTACGGTCGGGGAAAATCTGGCGCAGCCTTTTCATGAACCAGGTGCGAGTAGGAACGGAACCGGTGGAAGTGACCCACAAGGCAGGGTGTACGATATGCTTTGCGTCTCTGAGAGTTAAGTATCGGCGGAAAACTGGGAGGGGATCAAAGGTGGGGTCATTGTCTCTCGGTATGATCACTTTGTTGCCTTCAAACGCGGTGTCGGCCTTATGAGCTGGCAAGAAAAAAGCATAGCCCTCAGGTATCCATTCGACAGTGGTTCTTCAGACGATCTTTCTCCAATTTCGAGACTTCTTGGAGTCGGGCATGCTCAGTTCTGCGAGGCGTAGAAGACCGTTGAATCCAGTGACTAGCAGTGCAAGGAAAAGACAGTCGTCGTATTCTGAAGAGTGTCTGAGTTTGCTGATGGCATGCCGAATGTTATCGCGTGACAGAGGTGCCTTGCGCTTGACCTCGGATCCTTTCAGCCGCTTGCACCCTTTCAGCGTGCGACTGACCATAGGTGAATTTCGGATTTCACGAATGTCAGGGAAGAAGTTCTCAAGGCGGTTGCAAATCCCTGAGAGGTAGGATGATACGGAATCAGGTTTAATGTGGGAAGACATGAAGACGACATAGTAACTCATTGTATTGTCGGTTGGTTTAACGGGAAAATTGTGAATTTTGCAGAATGTAATGTAGGAATTCAGTGCTGAGTTGTAGGGACCGAGGGAGGCAGTGTCGATTGCGGAGCCCAATGCAAGGCACCGCTCGTTATATAGTTTCTCCAGGGTCCAGGGCTCACGGACCCGCTGTCGAGACCCTGGAGTCACATCGATTAGCATTTCTTTGCCTCCAGCACGTCGCAAGGAGGCTTGAAAGGTAGGATTAACAAACGAGGAACCAAACTCCGGGCTTTCGAGAACTGGGAACGCGACATCGTTCTCGGAACCCGGTATGTGTAGCACCCTTAAGTCAATATCGTGACTGATCAAGATGTTGACAGCAGATTTTAGTATGGGATTGTAGGTTGGCGAGGCTCTGAGAGAGTTGAAGATGTCGACAGTGTTGGTGTTGTCTGTAAAGATGGTAACGCGCTTCCTCATTGCAGGAGATAGGTTGGTTGCAACCCAATGAATAGCAGCGCAAACACATAGAGCCTCGAAGAAGAAAATGATTTCGTCAACGTCCGGTAGTTCAGGCGTGGGGCAGAAGAAACCACAGGCTATTCTTGGCAACCAGAAACCCATGCCGTCGAGGCATGCGTCACAAAGGATAGTCACTGTGGCATCGACAATAGGATCCCAATCCAAGGTGTCAAAGCAACAGATTCCATCAGACTTCTCGATGTGATTCGCGAGCCAACCCAAGTCGTCCTTGACGGCGTTGTTGAGAGCAATGCCTGCGAAAGGGTTCGTCTTTCCTTGCATCTTTGCATATATATTGCAGAGTCCAGGTTTCAACAAGGGGAACACGTTGAAGGACCAATTCGACCACCCTGCTATTTGCTGATATTCCTGCAAGTTGCGTCAATTGGAAGAGGCGAAGTGTCGGAGCGCTAGGACAAGATCGGCCTTGGAGTCTTTAGGCATAGTGGCAGTCATTGCGTTTGGGTTGACGTCAAACCCGATGATTACAAGCTGCAATCCATACAGTTGTTTCGGTTTGCTATGCGGCACCCCAAGACGGTCCCACAGTCTGAGGAGTTTTGTCTGCTTACAAGGATAGAAACTGTCATAGGGTTCATAGAAATCAAGGTTGTTCCACTTGTCAAAACTGAAGTCGTCATCAACGTAGCACCCTAAGTCGCTGATGTTCTCGATATTGATAGCAATCCATGTGATGAGCCCATTGACGCTGTACCAAACACGGCCAGAACCTCGCCCTCCGAAGTTGTTGTTGCGATCAATGCTCCTAATCAAGATTTCCTCCTTGCCAGCAGCTTTCTGCTTGCTGGTGAGGTATCCAGTCATGACAACCTGCTTCAGCTGCCACAATGGATGCATCGGACACAGTCTGTAGGCTTTTGACACGTCAGATTTGAAGACCACCAGAGTTTTCTGTGCATTGGCTGGAGATTCTCGTCGAAAATGCAGGATGGCCGCGAACAGAGTATGAAGACTGTCAAGTCGCGAGCCCGCTATGTCTGAGTGACGAATCATGCAGTTCGGTGAGAAAGGACCCACAGACATGTTGGAGACCATGCGGAAATCCTCTGAATGGGGTTTAGGAACCGCATGCACAGGGGTACTATACATTCCTGGCAAAAGATCTGATCCAAATGGCTGGGAGAAACGTCCAGCTGCAACTTCCTCATCCCTGTATCTGGCGATGAACTGCTGTTCCATCTCAGACCGGGGACTCATCCTTGCGTTATCCCAAGTGACTGGGAACTCCTCGTCATGTTGGGTATCAGCCCATGGCCAGAAACCTTCACGGAGCGCGACCATGACAGATTGAACAAACTCTGGGTTGGGATGTGTTTTGAGATATCCCTCCAACACGTTGATATTGATTGGAGTTGTGATTGCGAACAGCTGTGGATGATCTTTGATTGTGTGGACTGCCTCCACATTCACAAACTCCTTGGCTGGAGGTCGTGGCACCGGCAATTCAGTCTCTGTACATCCGGCGGCCTGACTCTGTCCCATGTCCGATTCTGAAAAGACAAACCCGCGTTTGTAACGAGGTACAAAACTCATCTCTCCTTCCTCCCAATCCCCCCCCTTTCCCCTCCTCTCAAACCTTCCCCTCTCTCCTAGCACCCCAATCTTCTCATTTTCTGCCAGGGCAAGCAGAGACAAGGTGTCCTCCTTTGCAGCTGGAACAGACATGCCGATATCTGCACATTCCGTCTGAAGAGGGGCAGACCCCTGCATTCCAACGTCTGCATGCGTCAAGACTTCGGGCTCGGTCGCTGCTCTTCCGCTTGGACTTTTGCTCCCCCCGACGCTCTTCAAACTCTTGGTAGGCCATGCCAGCTGGGGAGATGTGCGACCGTTCAAGATCTCTGAACTTGTCGGTGTCAGAGAGGAGGATATTCCTGCACCTCCCAAATCGGTTTCGAATAGCTCGGTCGAGGACAAACACGTGGCAATGGAGGGGGATGGCAGTGGTCCTGAAGAGTGAGGACACGTATTGTTGATAGAGAGCAAGTTCTCGGAAGCAATGCGGGAAAGCAAGGAGAATGGCTTGTGTGTACGTGTGCCATGCTGTGGTCCACTCATCCACGTTACTGATGACTTTCTTTGGCTTGGAAGGGTCCGACATGCTTTCCGCGAGTCGAATAGAAATCCCTTCAGATATTTCGTGAGTGTGGACTTCGTTGATGGAGGTTGAATGGTCTGCTGCAAAGACGGCGTCAAGATTGACAGCTTTCCCTGCCAAGAGGGCGAGCCATTGTTCCTCTGGGAACTCTGGGCACTCGGGAGAGTTGGTGAGGCTTCGTTTCACTGCTTTGAGGTCAATGGTGTAATTCTCAACAAGCTCAAGGGTTCGCTGCAAGTCGGGATGGAGGAGTGCCCTGCTAATCTCTCGAACAGGGTGCCACGGGAACAATGATTCGTTGATCCGAGGTCTTTTTGCTGGTCCTGGTCCATCATCAGCGTCGTCCCCTTCATCTGATACTTCTCCTCACTCGGAGTCTCCATCTCCTCCATCCTCTCCATCATCCTCCTCTTCAATGAAATCGGCAGCTCGAGGTCGTCCTGGTCTCCCCGCTTCCGTTTCATTCCTAACTCTTGCACAGACTTGATTTTCTCCTTCCTGGTGGAGAATTCGCTGCTCGTTCTCATGGTTGTCAAGCATTTCGACGTAGATGCGAAGGGCATTGTTGAAATCGTCGTCATGCCCTGGTCTGGCGTTGAAGAAATTGGTGAGCACCCGGATGATTTGTGGAAGGACATCTGGTTTCGAAGTGTTAATGCCGGTGCGGTAATCCTTGACAATAGCGTCGCACCGAATAGTGACCTGGGCCTGGGGCGCGTCGGGAGGAGCTGGCGATCCCTCAGGTTCATGGGATGGTCTGACGTTGCCAGTAGAGGTGGTCTGCTGAGTCGCACTTCCAGAGACGGGTGTGTTGCCTGAAGGTTGGGTGGATGCATTAGAGCCAGAGGACATAGTCAAGTTGCTTGGTTAGATGAGTCTTTGAGACGATGAATAAACGTGTTTATTAACAGTACGAAACGAAATCAGTGCTCTGTCGGGAGCACGGTGAGTTAACATGAAATTTTCTACATAAATTGAAAGAGATACGCACCTGGTGGTTCAGCGAGAGCGACAGGTGCTCGAGCTGAGACTGCCAGGTACTTATAGTCCGAGAGAAAAGAAAGACACGGGGAGGAAAGCTGGATGCCCGTTTAGTCCCGTGAATCCTCAAGCTGTGGCGTGCACTCACTGGTGAGACGGCCAAGACTCCCGAGGGGAGGCTCCCGTGGGGAGGCTGAGACCGCACATCCTGAATGTGGAAATACGCGCGTTGGAGCGGCCGACGCTGTGAACGAGCGTGAGGAAAGGCAGAGGACTCGAAAACAAGTAGCCCTTACCAATTAGACTTGTGTAAATAAATCTTTAAACCCGATTAAGTACAGGTAGTGCCGGAACTGACGTTATGGCAGGTACTTTTTTGACCGCAGTCGGTTCTTTCACCATCTCCAGGTACCTTCTGACACGGACATAGGCGCTACGCCTATGTCTAATATTATCGTGGTTATACTGTACAAAAATTATTGAGTACAGGTAGTGCCAGAACTGACGTTATGGCATGTACTTTTTGCACGCACTCGGTTGTTTCGCCATCTCCAGGTGCCTTTTGACACGGATACAGGCACTACGCCTACATCTAATATCTAATAGCAATTGTCGCCTCACCACAAGGGCCGTAACAAGCCGCTTGCCAGTACTTTTGTATAAAAGGTTCTGGCAGATCCGTGAACTGCCACGGCAAGTCCGTAGCTTGAATCAAGCTCGAATGAATAATATTAGGGCACTCTAATAAGCACAAAATCAAAGAGTCATTTGTGAAGGAACCGAAAGGGAGGAGACAACTTCGCGAATTGAACAAGAAAAATTCGAAAATGTTAGGCTCGTGACAGTGACGGTTCGTCGCCTGGTACCGTGGGAAATACAAGGGAAATATGAATGCAATGCGAATAAGGACAAACATGGTAAGGAAGCTGTCGTCCATGGCCCTATAGAGGTGGATGTCGTCAGTTAATAGTGTCCGTTGAGGTTGTCCTTGAAGTACTTGAGAATTTGAAGTGAAGTGGCAGAGGGATGTTGTCAGACATCGTTAAATAGGAGTCGCAGGAACGGAACGTGAAGCCAACCCTAGTACCTGGGGAACAAACACTACATCAAAATAAGTAGTGCGGGAGACTACAAGAAGTACTGAAGTTGCGCCTACGAAACCAAGGAATTTTTGTACATTATTACGCCCATATAATTTTGACATAGTGTTTGTCCCCCAGGTAGATTCCTAGGGTCAGTTTCGTGAGTCATGATTCCCATATGCATTTATAAATGTGCGACGACTTGCCTCTGTCACTTTCAAATTCTCAAGTACTCTAAAGTATATCCCAACGGCCACTTTAACCAACGGGACCACCACCTCTAGGCCCTAGAGCCAAGCGCGGCAACGGCCTTGAACCATGTTCGCGCGCATTCCCATTGTATGTCCCATAGTGTGGCATGTCAGGCGACTGCCGAAAAGCCTAACAGTTTCGAAAAGTTCTTGTTTGTCTGCTCCTTTTCTCTTCCTTGACAAACGACTTCATCAACTTTTTGCGTATTAGAATGTCCATCCATTTGAACTTCGGATATGGTGTGCGGCAATTCCCAGATCTACCCAAACCTTGTACTTAACAGTACTTGCGAGTGGTTCCTTACATTTCTTGTAGTGAAGCGACAATTACTGATAGATCTTAGATCTTAGATGTTGGCATAGGTGGGCCGCTATCCTTGTCGGAAGGTACCTGGAGATGATGAAACAACTAGGTGCGTTCAAACTTCAAACAAGTACCTGGAATAATGTAGATCGCGTACTACCTGTAGTATAACCACGATATGAAGTGTAATATCCCAGCATACCGACAGCAACTGATACTGCCATGCTTTGGGTCATAATGGCCACCGTGGAAGGTACATTGTGCTCTATTTAGCTTTCGTAGGACATCGATCATTAACATCCCCCCCTTGAGAGTGAGTGCTCTTTCTACCGCTCCATCACCCCCTTTTCCTCATCCACGACGTGCACTCAATATTGTCCCATCATCTCTCCCCCCGGTATCATTCTCCGGACCAATCTTGAGAGCGCGACGTTGCTCTGACCTTTAGTTTCGCTTCTTTCAATTTCTGTTTGTGCACAATCTGACTTCTTCTTTTTCTTTCCCTCTTCTATTTCTACGCTTTCGTCATCAAAATGCATCTTAGTTCTATTATATCTAGTAACGTACGCTTTTTTCTCCTTGTACCTCTTTGATACCGTCTGATTTTTGAGCAGATCCGCGCTGCTATCCTTCGATTGCTATGCCCCTTGGCTTTCTGTAACATTTATGTGCTATTCACGATCCTGCGAACATCACTATTTCTGTCCCATTACATCAATTTCACTATCACTTGCATTATCAGTATTCAAACAGCGATGTGGGACGACAGCATGGCAACCAGGTTCTTCTGCCTAGACAAATACGATGAAATTAGCTCCGGCTGCTAACGAGTCCACTCTGATGCTGTGAACATTCTGTTTACCGGCGTGCATGATGCATGTTTTGAAGGCACGTCTTCATACTGAGCAGAGGCTAGCAGAGCCAGGGCATCACCGAGACGAAGATACATACGCACGTGATTCCTTTGAACTTTTGAAGAGTGTCGAAATCCTGGAAATAGAATTAGCAAATAATGCAGCCGAAATCAGACACGAACCTTGATACCCTTGAGTGCCTTGCGGGCAAAGAGGTGCATGACGATGTAAAGAGATACATCGAATCCCGATGCGGGTGTGCTCGCCTTTGGCTTCGCGGCGTGCAGCGTATACGTGGTAGGAGGGAAGGGATGTCACGCGATCGTGACGGCCGATGCGGCGTCGGCCCGATGTTCGGATGTTGCTGCCACTCGGTGCTCGCCTTTGGCTCGCGGCGCGGCGCGATGCTCGGGTGTGCTCTTCTGGCTCTCTGCTCGCCTCCGGCTCGGTTAGCTCGCCTTCGGCTCACGGCCCGTTCTCGCGAGTTCGGTCCCTATTGTCTCATCAGGGAAATTCCTTCTCAAGAAGAACGAGCAGACCTGGCTTTAGTAGGCTAGCACAGCATACACCCCTGCTATTGATAGCTGCGCAGGAGTTCTGCTGCGTTTGGTGCTGTACCCAATGAAACATAGACGGCAGTATTTCTCACTGACAGAGTTACCGAAACCTTGCTCTGCCCTGTTTTGAAGTTCCGATTTCGCGGTACAGCTTCTCAAGCAGCCTTACGGATTGAATTGTAAAGGAATTTCAATCTCTTGTGGTTCTGTATTGTTCTTTTCGCTTTCTAAAGCTTATGCTAGTTGTTAAAGGGACGTCCATTCGATACAGATGGGATTTAATCGTTGCCTGGGTTCTACATTCTTAACTATGAAGGAAGGAATATCGTCCGCCCAGGCATGCTGACGCAACACCCAAGGTGAGACTATAACACCTCATATCACAGTATGTTAACAGTTACCTTGAGGACGAACACTGTTGAGGACGCAGTCTATTGCATTCAACGTAAAATTAGCCCTTACGAGCGCCTATTTGCGGGCCTAGGACGGTCTACACCGAGCCGCCGTCGCCGCTTCCAGGCTCCAGCAACGTGATCTCTGGCACATGTCTGTGTATATACCTTCGCATCGTTATCAGCATCCATCACCAACGAGCATGTCCAGCACGAACAGTGCCATCGCCCGTCTTGACGCCTCGCTCTCAAAATTCTCAATGAATGATGCCGAAAAAGTAGCAGGGTCAGTTGCATCGGGACGGCGTCTGCGTCCCCTCTGCTGCGCCAATCAAAAAGTCTCCAAGGACCGTTCCTGCATAAAAGATGCGGCGCTAACATGTTCAGGCTGTTACCTCGTTCGATATTGCTCCAAGGAGTGTCAGACGGCGCATTGGAGAACCCACAAGCATGGTATTCTCTATGCATTGGATACCGATGGATGATTGCACTTAATTCTGTCATAGATTGTAAAAATCCCATGCATTCAAAATCATGGTATCCGGCGTGGGTCAGAGAGAACAGGAAGCCGGCATTTATCACTAGCGGTTCCAAAGCGACGGGCCTGGAGACAAAGCAAAGCTTTGGCAATGGCATGGGCCTGTAAGGAGTTCTCTGGTTCTATGGAGATTCACGAATACTGACATCCGAGCCATTAGATGGGGAAACATGACAGAAATCGACGTCATCAATGTGGCAAACAATGAAGGCGCGGATGGAATACGGAAGAAAGACCTCTCGCTTGCATTCATAGGTACGTCTGGTCTTCATGTACTGTCCATGAGGTATCTGATTTTGTCGTTAGCTTGCGGAGATCTGCGTAATGTCGTCAAGACAATCAACGGGTTACCAGAAAACTACAGTGGGACTATCAAACTTGTACTCAATGACAAGAATCCCATGGCCGTGTGTCGCAATCTTCTCATTCTGTCTATGCTGGGGATTATAGAGGACGTGGTAAGCATACGTAATTTTGCGTAGGTCGCTGTTATATGACTTCAACGTTTAGGAAGAGGCGGCTGAACATGTTCTGCATTTATGGTACTCGGTTTTCCTACCGATATCCTTTCTGACCCATGTTTCTCCGCTTCTCGCACGAGCCTCGACCCTCAAACACCTGGATGGTACACCCGCTCGCCTTACATCTTCCACCACAATATACACAAAATTGCAGCTCGACTCTATCAAGCTCCTCTTCGTTCAGCTCTCGAAGAAGGAAATGGAATATGCAGCAGCCAAGAAAGAGCTGAACAGCACGATGAACGCACCAGAGAGAATTGATTATCGCGAACGACAGTATGCGAGTCTTCGGCCCTCCCATAGGGTCGCTTTGGACGCATGGCGGAGATCTGGGATGCTACTCCCTTTTGGTGCCATCAACGATCATGTATCTATCCCAAACCGCTGGCTCTTCTCCCCTGTGGGAGACCTCCTGCTCAATGATGCTTGTTGTCCACTTGACGGATGGAAGTAAGCGAACGATTCTCATTCGTAGTGCATGTGTTGATTATTTTCAGTTATGACGAAGTAGTCAAAGCGGGAAGAGAGCACGGTACCACTGACGACGACTTGATGGGTGGCATGTTTTTCTATGTGAAAGCCCAGCTCGTCGAATTCTCAGAACGACTTCGGCGGTTTACAATACATATACATTTGTATGATCATGACGCCAGAGACCTTCCGAGGATTCTGAAAAGCGACACGTCTTCTCCCCAGAGTTTCGATCGTATCGAGGTTTCCAATATCGTGGATAAAAACTACGTCGGAATGTCCGTCCTTTCCGATTGGGGCCCTTTTATAAACAAAGGTAATCCTCACGCGGCTGTCGTTGGCCATTTCATGAACTGGACCACTTGGAAGAAATCTGGCGAGGTCACATCATCCATGGCACCACAGGGAGCGGCGAAGCGTGCAACGGAAGCTATGATGGCTTGCAAGCATGTGGCAAGTGCTTTGTTTTACCTTTATTAATAGGATATCTGATAGATCCGTACCAGGATATGCCTGATCGATTTTCTCTTTCTGACAATAACCCAAAATTCTTGAAGATGTCGAGAAGCCTAGAAATATTCTACGATACGTATACCGCATTCCAGGAGTACTCCAAAGAGGAGAAGGCAGATACGATAGCTAGGAAGGCGGGACTTAAATGCCGAAGGATCAACAAGATTGTTCCACATGTACGCTTCGTTCATCTCCAATATCTGTTATTACTGAGCCTTTAATTTCCTTGTTAAGCGCTGCTTTGCGCAACTCGGGACCTCTCCAAATACATTACCGTATATTGATTCGTCTGACCGGTGGTACAGGGTGGTGAGTCTGTTCTTTATATCCGTTGCTGCTTGACTTGGTAATAGTCAAATTTGCAGGCTTTATTGAGCAATTCTCCGTTTTGTGCTCGTTATGTTGAATGGGTAAGGATCGGTACGGGCGTATGATATCTGTGCACAGCAATGATTAGTTAGAGGAGACAAATCGATAATGGTGCGATTCAATGATTGTGTGTAGTAGCCTGTCTCGCCGTATGGAAATCTTCAGCTGTTACAGCGGAGTTGTACCGAGCACGGCGGCTGTAAGCTCCAGTATACACCGTGTCGCCAGCGGAACCATTTGGTAGCACGACTGACTAAGTCTGGCGAGTATGCTCGTACCTGTGCTGGCTCTCCTCTTTGTATTGGTAGTTTCATGTAGCAGAGGAGATGGACACAATCCCCGCCTCAGAGTCTGTTACGGATGTGATGGAAGGGTCGCCGCGATAAGGCAGTGATGACCTCTACGAGTGAGTAGTACTTGAACTCGAGATAGTTATGAATCAGACATGGAGAGAAACGGATCGAGAAAGCTGAACCGGAGGGTTTGTCGCTATCTGTACTGGGAATGACGTCGAGTGTACAATGCAGTTAATCATTCGTAGTCTAGTTCATGGCCAGCCCGTACTATCCTGTACTCCGTAGAGTAGTATTATGATGCTCTTGTCCATGCGATCAATGGAAAGTTGGCAGCATCAATTTCGAGGTCGATGAAGTTAACCGAAGACTGGATGGACACAAATCCGAAGCAGAAGGTAAGTTCCGTTGGATCCTTGAAGACAGCGAGGCCACTGGCAAGCAAGCAGGATGATAACGACACGAACAGTGTTTCTCGTTATGCTCTCATTTTGCGACGAAAGGAAGGTGGCTGGTGAGTGAGAAGAACCAAGGGAGAAGTCTCTCTGTAGCCCATAAGACCACGATGTGAGATCACGAGCTCAATGTTGACTCGTGGCGATGTCCGAAGGGATAAAGGTTTACGTCGTCAACTAGAATGTTTTGGAGCCTAACGTAGCTTTAGCCATTTCTATGTACATGAGACAGAAGGTAACGGCGATGGGCCGTTGCCGCATTTGGTGAGAATGAGAGTGGGTGCGTCTCATAGAGTAACGATGCAGCCGAGAGCGATGTGTCACGTGGGCTGCGAATAAAAGCGAGCGAGCGTTAAATAGACGTCAGCCTGGCCGTCTGTTACACGAATTTCACGCTGAGAAGATGATGAGAATTAGTTTCAAGCTGAATGTAATAAAATAAACGCACCGTAAGAACTTCGCTTGCTTTACTACCGCTAGAAGACGGAGCATCATCGCCAGGACTCAGTATCATGCTCACTCACTGTAAAACATTATAGCCGAGGGAGGTAGCAAGTGACCCTCCTCAATGTCTGCACATAACTGGCCCTACGGTATCTGAACCCGAGACGGCTGGCATACGAGAATTTTAACGATGTCCAGTATCAAGGCTTTGTACTTGTGCTTCTGAGCATTTTGAAAAGATAGTTATGCGACGGATTTTGATCCTGATGAGGAGAAGGTAGCCTGTAGGCGTCTTTGTAGATATTCCTTTCGTACATTATGTTGCTGAGAAAAGTATAGGAATAAGAAGTCGTAGTACCTTGTTCGTAGCCCTTCCGACGAGAGAGGCGGGTCGTTTTCTTAAAGATGCCGAGAGCAATGGAAGCTGCCGCTCCAGAGTATCTTGTCATTTGAAGTAATAATATCCTCTGTAAGTTTTGAGTTTTGACAGCTACCTCATGTAAGAGGAGTCAGCACTGTACAGACGCTTCGTGCAAGAAGCGAACGACATAGTTGGAGGTGGGCTGGACACGAAACGTTCCTCGTTATAGGTTGCGTGAATTGTGGCAGAAGAATGAATATGTTGGTTATTGGACCTTGGAGAAGCTTGGTACGAATTTTGTGCTTGCAATTCCCCTAAAGATTCAGCTGACATTTTCATGGGACTGGTTGTCTTCCATGAAGGATAGATGGGCTCCAACGTCGACGCGAATTGTGACAGCTTTGGCGTATTGGCACAGTGTTCTCGTACATAGTTGGAAGGCATTGTATCGTAGCTCCACGTAGCTTGTGCTCTCCCAGACTAAGCGAAGTCCTGGAGCGACTTCATCAGTATTATAACTGACGGCGCGTATCATGCCCACTCCGGTCGCGGTTGCACGTTGAGCTCACATTACAGTTGGCCGTAGTATTACAAATGGGAAAAAACTGGACATTTTAGACACAGTATCTATATTTTCTGTGGAGTAGATAAGTATAAAACGGCGTGGAAGAGAGCAGACGACTTACATGGTGCTGCACGGAGGTTCGCAAGAAAGAAATCGGAAGACGGCCCGGATTATTTTAGCCAGGATAGCAAATAATCACGAAATCCCGAGCTCTCCTGTCTCTTGTCATCACTGTGCGTGCAGTGTTTGCTGCATCTCCTCTTCCCGACATCCACGGCGCCTACTGAAGAAACTGCAACTCAAATCCTTTAGTGTTCTTTTTGTCTCTCTGCTCTGTTTCGTAATCGCCGTCCATGCCCAGGCCCTTCGACGACGACTATCACTGCCGGAAGCACTACAAGGACAACAATTAACGATGCTACGACGCCAAGCTCGAGTTCAACGGAGAGCAAAAGGTATGAGCTCCAGAAGTAGTGGGAGCCTCAATGCAAGTTCGACGCTATCGGCCAAACTACCGAATCTGAGTGGGTACTCAACCTTTGGTGCGTCAGTTATCTTTATTCTTTCCTTGCAGAATTAACGCATATTTCTTAGTAAAAAACTGCTTGCAGCTATCAATAGTAGATGCGAACTGCTCCAGCGTGGCTGGTCTAAACT
This sequence comes from Armillaria gallica, assembly GCA_037576215.1. Taxonomy (NCBI): domain Eukaryota; kingdom Fungi; phylum Basidiomycota; class Agaricomycetes; order Agaricales; family Physalacriaceae; genus Armillaria; species Armillaria gallica. The sequence goes on from JBANDB010000008.1 coordinate 111,803, forward strand.
GTTTCTGCTCCAGGTGCGTCCGAATATTCCTTCTTTACTATTCTCCAGCTAACGGGATCGATATAGGACCGAATTTACGACTGGATTCACGGACTGTGTCGTTTAATTATGCCCAAACGAGTTCCCGACCACCGAGACCCTTGCCCACAGCTTCTGCACCTTGGTATCGACGAGCACATCACTGTTCTTCAACGTCACGTCAATTTCTTCTTCTCCCAGCTCGTCTCTGACAAGTACCAGCATCTCGGCAACTGCTACTGCTACCAGTTCCAGTGCCTCTAATACCGTCGGCGACCCGGCGAGTTCAGCAGCAGCATCATCAAACATAGCTCTCTGTGGGACGAGGCCAGCGTGTGGCATCTCTGCTGCTATTTCCGGTGTTTTCATCGGCAGGATAGCTATGCGTTCACTTGACGGGCTAGAACTGGACTATTTCTTGTCTCGTTTGGGACTGCGCATTATTCTATCGCTTACACTAGGTCCATCATCGAGATCGAGTCATCATTATAACATACCATACCAAATACCAAGACTCGTGTCCTCGAATTATATTTTCCCTCAGGGATTTCGTGTACGTTCCGGCGTCCTGGTGTGGACTAATTTTCAGTATGGTTCCGGAAATACGCGGCGCAACGATCCCATGACTCTCGGCGTGCTATCCTTCGAACAATATCAATCTAGGAGCACAGATCTTCAGTTCGCAAAGAAAGGGCTTCGTCACTACTTCGCTGATACTAAAATACCGTGCTCATTATTTTATAAGCGTGAGCAATAGCCGACGTTGGGCATAACGCCTCTGTCGAATGGAAGGAGAAGGAACAATCTCGCCGAGACGTGTCGCGCGCGTGGTACACTGACCGTGCACTATTGGGTGGTCCGACGTGGTACTTCCCGATGTTTCTTCACTACCACCGCTGCGCTTTCACTTCATTGCTCTACCGTTAGCCTTCTCGGATTATTTAATCTCGCTTGCCACACCCAAATCAGCGGCTATGGTATGTGAACAGTTTGAACGTTCATTAATATCCCCTGTGAGTCTCAGAAAACCATGCCTCGCCCACCATTATTTAATCCCACACTTCTTTTCTGGTGATTCTTCTCATGAACCGGTCGCTGTCACTGGTGGCTCGTATTATTGATGTTGCAATTCAGATATTCCATAACACATAGATGATAGGATTCACCAAGCTGAAGTTTCAAACCCGAGTAATTCAACAAAGAAATATTTCAACTGGTTCAAACTCGCGTTTCACTTTTTCACCGTCCGCCAAACGGATGACTGACACTTTCTTGAACTTCCCATCCTTTCTTAGCTGCCCGACTATCCAGAAATACGAACTTGACAACCTGCTGTCACTGCATATCAATGTATACAGGCCGTCGGGTATTGGGTATCCATGGGGCGCCAGAATTTTTAATTTGCGGGGAGCCAACGTGGTATCCTTGGTGACGAGTTCCCCTCGTCGACGCTTCCGTTCCTTTGGTACCTCACTCAAACCCCGCACTTTTCCCAACTCGATATGGTCACCCTCATAACCCTCATAATAGTCGGCATGTGAATTGTGCGTCCGACGAACCCAGCCTAGATTATGAGGGAAACGAGGCGCAATGATTTTGTTCGTCATTACTTGCTCCCATGATGGTCGCCAAAATTTCCTTCTATTCCCAGGTCCGGGGTAGAAGAAGAGCAACTGTGCCCGACGCTCGGACCCCATGACATCGATGAGTACGTCCCATGAATCCTCTTCCGACTGCTCAGCATCGTATATTGGGATGGACTGTGTCTCGAGAAGGTATACCAAGCCCGGGACTTTATCCGAAGGCTTTGTTGACACCCGGTGTTGCATCTCAAAGACCAGGTCAAACATCCTTCTGGATGATCGTATCTCCCGCAATGATGTCAGTTGATTATCGAACCTCCTTCGAACCTCGTTTTGCATGACATCATTGCCGGTCTCCCCCCCAATGATCGGGTTTCCAGTGATCTCCTGCAGCGTCCATGCACGCCGGAACCAACAGCGATCACTCTTGAAGTCCATTTGTGCCAAATCCAGTGACCTACCCAGACCGTTGAAGTAGCACACCACGTGGGGAGTCAAGGCATACACCGATCCAATCGTAGGCACGTCTAGTTTCCACTCATCCTTGCGCAGATGCTCACCCTTCCCATCCTCTTGCCGCAAGCACAGAACATCCAACCATGCATACTCCTCCGCTCTCAGGTTCAATATCTCGATACGGATCAGATTCAGGTTGGCATCCTTTGGCATCGGCAGAGGCCAATCGTATCCGTTGATAGGTGTCATCACATTCGCGCGGTCCTTCTCGTCGACCAATGCATGTGATATCCCCCACGGTGTTCTGCCCGCAACCCAGAATGGCACCACACGATTAGCATACAGATCCCACACACGCCGCGGGGGTACATCCCGCCTGGTGATCCTGTCATAGGAGAGCACGGTTTGTCGCATCTCCGTGTCTTCTTTTTCCCGGGTGCGTAAGTTGTGTTCTATGGTGTGGATGTCATACGAATAGGGGCGCAAATAGGCATATATAATGCGAAAGTCAAGACCTTGCGCGATGCAGGAATGGAGAATTGATGATACGGCGAGAATAGTGTACGATGTGCCAAGTATGGCGTTAAGCTCTTCCAATAGACCAGAGACACTGAGATAGGCACAGGGAGTGTTGGCCAGAGATGATGATATGACATATCTACCCGTGTAAGACCGCTGCTCTAACACTGGAATGGTCGATTCTTCTCTGTTTGCCTCAATGAGCGAAGAGAGAGTGACCTGGGGAAGGCTGTTGTACCTCCCCCACCATTCCTGTGATATGTCATTCCCTGCTTCTATATAACTGTTATATGCTTACCTCTTGCAATCGCCTGAATCCCGAATTCTAAGTGACATTGTAATCCCCTAACAATCCCACCATAGGATTATGAGAATTTCCCTCTAATGTTCATAGAATGAGCGTGTGAAGCATCAAACCAAGACAATGACATACCAATGGTGATAGTCAATGTGCGTTCCGGCCAATCGTAAGTCATGGCAAGTAGTTTCAGTTGCGGTATACAGTAAGATGCAAAGAATGCAGACCAGCACCTGGACCTTGATGTGTCACCCATCACTGACACTGTCAAAAGGATAGACGCCTATATGGGCGTAATAATGTACAAAAATTCTTTTGTTCCATGGGGGCAACACCACTACTTCTGAAGCATCCCAGCACTACTTATTTTAAGTAAACGGGCTGTTCCCCTGGTCGTCCTTAAGGTTAGGTTCGCACAGCCACTTTCCCAAATGCCAATGGATCGACACGTGTCCCTGAATTTTACCAGTGACCACCACTGCAAATTCGCAAGTACTTTTTAGGTGATCCCAACGCTGCTACTCGCTACTACCAATGACTGATCCCTCCAGCATTATGCGTGGCTGCGGCCTTTGTCAGCAGGATTCGGGATTAGGTGAATTCCCTTTCAGTACAGTGTGAATATCTGTACTGCTGTTGTAGTTTGACAGGGTCAAGCACGAATGCTATAGATTTATCAAACTAGTTCCAAGTGTTGAGTGATTGGGGATAGTGTGTGGGGATAATGGGGATAATAGTGTGCTTGGTGAGATGTGTTTTATGAGAATGATGTGGGTGTGTTCAGAATTGGTAATGTTGGTAATAGTCGAGAGTGGTAATGCGGGTTTGTGGATGGAATGGTAATATGGTGTGTGATTGGTGTCGAGAATGGTAATATTGGAGTGGTTGAGAATGATAATACTGGGAATGGAAATGTAGCTGGTATTTGAGAATGATAATGTTGTGGGTAATCAAGAATGGTAATATTGTGGGTTGGTATTGGGAATGGTAATATCGTTGGTTGGAGTCGAGAGTGGTAATATCGCTGGTTGGTAATGGGAATAGTAATATCGTTGGAATTCGAGAATGATAAGGCTGTTGGTAATTGAGAATGATAATATTGCTGGTATCCGAGAATGGTTTGTTAAGCTCTTGTAAAATCTCTTGAGGTGCTGAAATATTCAGGTCTTGTAATCTTGTGGTGTAATCTGTGGGGTAATTGTCTCTGAATTGTTCTACTCCTACTTTCACATATTTATATTATTCTACTGTTTGTATCTAGGTTTGTTCAATCCAGTGGTTGGCTGTGTTAGACCAGCACCTATGACACTGGTTTTATGCAGCATGTACTGACTTTAGCCTGTGTTCACACTGGTTCCTGCCTGTGTGAGTACTGGCTTGATCCTATGTTCTACATTTCTATTCCTTCTACACTCCTTCCTTCTTTACTAATATTCTCTTGTTAAGTCTGGCTTCAGCCTGACACCTTACCTATGTTTGTACCTATTTTTATGTGGCCAATATGCAGCAAAATTTTCCCTTTGTTCCCATCCCTTTCTTCCTCCCCAAACGATTCCACTGAATTGCCTCTTAGAATGCTGGGACATATCACTATCAACTGTCTTGGCTATTGCTGCTAGAGGTTTGCGCGGCTCAGCTCAAAGCTTTGACCCAGCCATAGCCAGCTGGGGCTAGCTGAGCCATCGTCAAGCCGTCTCTGCGGCCTCTAACAGCCCAAGGCTCAAGCTCGAAGTTCTCAAAGCCAAGAGCCGCAGCCTGAGCTGGGGCTGTGCACTGACTGTTAAACCACCCTATTCTTGCTTGAATACAATGAAAATAGGCCTCGGAGTGGTGTGCTGGATGGTGCAAATGCAAGCCATTTGTGATGAATTGCCATCGAGTGTCTATTTCCTGTGAATCGCAGTGCCTGAGCATGTGATTAGTCAGCTTGGTCTTCTTTAATGCACGATGACACCGCTGATACGCCGTATACGCATTCACACCTAGATTTTGCGATTTTGTAATCATACTAGCGCATATCTATCTTAGACTAGCAATAACTAAAGGACTATAGTGGAGGCTTCAAGCTGATAGTCAAGCCAGAAAGCTACTAGTCGAGCCAGGATTTAGGTGCGATACCACTATTGGGTCAAGTCTATCAGCCGGTGTGACTAGCACCTCAAATACCAAGCGAGTCAGTAAATGATGACCGCTAGTCGACAGGGGTAGCTACGAGTGCACCCAACAAGAAGCAGAACATACAGGTCTCGTGAAAGTACAGTCACTAGTGGAACGGTCTGTGTGCGAGTGCTTAAGACGAGTTGACTAGCGGTGCAGCAGTCTCTAACAGGACTTAGAAATGAATTTATAAATGAAGCGCAGCTGTCCAGATTGGGCTAGTACGATACAGATCTATTTACGATCGGAACTAGTATAGCTGGGTTGTGCCTTCGATCACGATTGACAGCTGCTACAGGCATGCTCGTTAGGCTAGCTGTTTATCCTTGACGCAAGTGGAGCATTGCTGGGCCAAGAACATGGAATGCCACCTCTAGCGGAGCTCCTAGGCCCACTAGTCAGCAAGTGGCCGTTTCTAGACTGACTATTGCATGATTATTCACCATTATTCATGACTAGCCAAGAAATCCTTATCAATAATACCCCTCTAGTCAGTTATTTATATCTCGATCGTACCTTGTTGGCCAGTATATAAGTAGTAGAATAGGCGCACACGGCTCAGGCATGCCATCCCCGCAATTGTGACCTACTAGTCAGTATCTAGTGCCCCAATTAAAGGCTTTTGTGCTTAACCTCGACAAAGCGGCTACTAGTCGCTAAGTTACCCATAGCATTGAGTGAATAGAAGTGTCTTAGAGTAATCTTTTGTGTCCTGCAAAGGCCAAGAATGTTTCGAAGTTAGTTCAAGCGAGTTCTCGAAGTTTAAAGTATTATTCTTAGGCCAAGAGCACCACTAGTCTGCCTAGAAAGTGACTAGTCAAGTGTTTATTCACTTGTAAGACATTATAGGGCCAAGAGAGCCACTAGTTCGAAGCAGTTCCAGTCAGAGCGAGCGCAGTAGCTCAAGTCGAGTCACTATTCATCCAATTGTGTCTTACCAACCCCACTAGTGTGAGTAGTACGCTTGTATAGCTCACTAGTAACGAAATAAAATGTCTTTAAACAACTTTCCTTGATTATTGAAGTCTGCAGAGTGCTTCTATCATACTCGAAACGCCCAAATTCAATACCTTGGTGATAAGTGTAGAGTTAGTGATTGGTTTAGTGTTGTTGGTGTTCATTGCCAGCCTCTAGTCCATTTGCCACTTGCCATTACCGAGCACATCACCGCTCATATTGACTTGTGCTGAGCCATGGCCTGAGCCTGAGCCGGTCCCAGACTGACCCTGCATAAGGCCTGAGGCTCGGGCTCCAATTTCATGAAGCCTAAGCCGCTCAAAGATGAGCCCAAGCCACGGCTTCCAGGCCGAGCCAGGCTGGCAAACCTCTAATTGCCGCAATGATCCCATAAAATGCAGCACTCACTGTGGGCTCGGTTTTGTTGCCATGGTGACCATCAACTAGGATGGAAATGCTGTTCCAGCCTTGAGTGTTTGCATAGTTTTCAAATGCCTCGCCGCTGTGCCATGTCTCATATCATAAGATGTATAGGTGAGGCTAGCCCTTCTTCGATGAATATAATCCTTCTCAGAGGCTTCCAGGATCATCTGAAGGCACTGGCTGCACTGCCAAAGCTCTCTGGTTCTGGCACAGCATCCGGCATGAACATCAATGTATTTGAATGAACCTACTCTTACACTTCAAAGTAATGATATGGAAATACCATAGATGACAGCTCATCATTGGTTTACTCTTTTTTTATTTTTCTAATATATTCCGGCAGAGATGTTTGTTTTTAGACTTATGTTATCTATTTCAGCTGTATGGTTGGTCAAATTTGGCTCAATGTGATGGCAGTGGTCGTTCAGCATTTTGGCAGTATAACTACGTGGCATGCCAACGTTCTCCATTGAAGTGTGTCATGTAAATAATAATATAGTACTGGGCTGTACCCATATGTTGTGGTCAAAGGTACCTGCATAACTTATCATGGGTACACAGAGGAGCACCAGCAAATATCATTGGGTCTCTATGCATGACAGAATGTACCTGGAGATCGTGAAATAAGTAGGTGTGTACAAAAAGTACCTGTCATGACCAGAGCTCTGGCACTACCTGTGTCTCAATAATTTTTATACAGTATAACCACAATATGCCTAAAGATAACGTAGACATATTAACAGCACTTTATGAGTTGGCATTTACATATTCGTGGGTCTGAACAACTTAGATGGAGCACACTATGTATTTGCATGGCACTAGTTCGATGCCAATGTTCACAACTGTCATAAGTCTTTCGTTTTTCGTAAGAAAAAGTCGTCCCGTTGGCTAGGTGCCTCCCTCACCCAATCGCCAAGCACTGCACACTCATTGTAGTACATCAAAGGATGACAGTCAGCCTCAGCTCGCTCAAGAAAGATGAGCTTACCATAGCAAGAAGTCACTCTGCTCTCTGCGGAAAGATTGATTAGCACTGAATAGAATTCGAACTCGCTTCCCCTGTCCTTAGCAAGGCTGATCCTCTGTATCCAGGGTGAGAAATCAGAGAAAGAGAGGAATATCTAGGTGACATTGGAAGCTCAATGTTCATGCCGGTTGAAGTTGATTCCTTCATGGCTCAATTTCTGCCTTCAAAAGCTAGGGAGGCAAACAGGAATCTTGAAGTCCAAATTGAATGACGATGAATCTGTCCTGACAGATATGGGCACGGTACCCATCTCTCCTGGAGAACACTCCGCAAAAACACTAGAATGGAAAGAAGTCGGTGATGAGCCTCCAGGCTCTGTACGCTTAGAATTTGCGGATTTAGCCATCCATCACCCAATACCTTCGAAACGACGCCATTATAATCCTCACACACTCAATAATACTGCTAACACTTGATAATACCACGGATTTTCGCAGTATAAGCCACAAACATTCAGATACAATCCTAAAACCGTACCATCCAACCCTCACACACTCCGTTATCCTTCCCAGCTCGCCTCGCATCACAATTACCGTATCCCATCACAGCAAGACATCTTTGATCGACAATCATCCTAAAACGGGGTTGCTACATCACTCAGAAGCATCTGGTTGATGTGCTCATCAATCATTTAATGAAATGACGTGATTGACACGAGTACCCTCCCAGCTACGATAATTACAGCTACAGCAACTACAGACCGCGTTTACTAAGGCTGTTACAGTGCCAAGACTTCGAATTATCGTTGCCCCACGCATACACCTCAGCATGGCAACTGCAGCTCAATAATCCGCAGCTACACAGCACCTTATGATCCGCTCATCGCTCAATAAAACCACATGGTTCACATCCATACACGGCAACGTCAAGGACTTGCTGTTACTTTAGAACCACAGATACCATATGTTTACTACGGCTATTACAAAAGCCAAGGACTTACAGCCTTACTAAGGCTTCGAAGAATATTCTATTTATAAAATCGTACTTGTAGTATAAAAACTAGGTAGATACCGCATTTTTAGAGCTAGTTCTTACCCAGTTGACGAGGCTATGGCATTACCAGTCAGCTACGGTTACTCCAAGTTATTCCCCACCGCTTGCTTTACTCTTTAAACGTTGTTGGTTGCACCAATACACGAAATCTTGCGTCAATAACTTGCTTTTGTCTTTTAATGCCACAACATCGCTTCACTTTCACCACATAGGATTGTTTCATCGCTTTCACCTTCTACATCGCCATTGTTTTCATCGCCCAGTTCAGTATTGCCTCCGTGTAGGCCCAGTTCAGCTCCATAGGATCACCCTTGTCTTTATCATTGTTCGGAGTTGCCGTGCATCTATTGCCGCAGCACCCCACTCAGCACCTCAGTTGCTACGATTTCTACCAGTTTCTTGCAGTCTCCGTACGTTTATTGCTATTGTGTCGACTCACAATATTAGGTACACCCCAAGCCACGTTTACTAGGCTATTTCGACGTCTTCTAGTCCATTGCCACGATTACTAGAGTATCACAATGTTTTCTAGTCCCTCCCCACGTTATCCAGTCCCTCCCCACGTTTTCTCGACCATTGCAACGATTTCTAGCACGTTGCTACGATTTCTAGACCCATTTTCGTGGTCTCTAGATCATTTTCGCAGTTCCTATTGTGGTTTCTTGGTATTCAAGTCATACCAGATTCCGTCCCATCTTGTTTATCAAGATCCTTCCCAGCTTACAGCCAACGTCTATTAGTACTCCTTGACCAAGAGTACTACTTCGCTGACTGAAAAGTCACAGTGTATCTTGTGTTATTGAGGAATTGACTGCACGGAGGTGCACCGAACCACTCGCAAACACATTGCCTTGATTGCTGTGTTGCTACGTTAATTGCCTAAGCTCTCACCGAGTTTTGGGTGTTGCCGTTGCCACGGAAGTCTAGGCTCATCATCGGACGCTTGCAAGCCCCTCAAGCAATGTGGGGGATATCAAAGCATAGCATAGCTGATGAACAAGACCAAAGTCTGACAAGGTACGATCAACAGAGCTGGTGTTGGTCAGAGGTGGACAGCAAATGAACTATCCATGCAAATTCCAAAGTCTTACAACAGGGTGCAGGAAAAGATAGAAGTATAATGATTTATTCTTGCAAAACTCAAGATAGGAAAGCCGCTAAGCAGTGCTGGGGGTTGACATCGAGGAGAGACTCTGGAACCTTGATGTATATCCATCAGTCAGCTTATTGTGCATGACAAGACTAACAACTAACCAACTTGGGACTGCTCATTTCACCCCAAACATCCATCTATAGGAGTTGTTTCCATGAAGCCATCCAACTGCTGGACAATGCAGAGAGTGGGAAAATTACATTCTTCTGTGCCACCACACTAGTACTTATTCCAAGGTTGATTAAAAGTCAGACTTGAGCACACTATCCTGAAATGTCGTAGTTATGTCACACTGGATGCGAGAAATCTTCGGACTTGGATAAATAGAATTTTATGAACCCACAGTAGAAACAAGCGTCAATGCCATACCTTGTATCAATGAGAGTGGAAACAAGAAGGTGGAAGTTAAAGCATACAATTGAAGAAACTTCATGTCGAGGACGGACTGGGCACCTGGTTGAGCAATAATCGTGTTACAGCACCTGAAGACCAGGATGTTAAGGTAAGGAAGCTAAGGAGCACTGAAAGATCATGAGACGGGTGCTAAACAGGTGCTGGATGGGCATGGAACAGTCACAAGATGATGGTAAAAGTGTGGAATTCAACAATCAAAGATGCTACGTAACTACTGTATGTATGTATTTACAAGCACCATCTGCATGTGGAAGTGCTGGCCTGGTAGGAACCTCAACACAGGATTAGGTCTATTGTTTTGTAAGGGCCAATGTTCCCTGCGCAGATCAGATTAGCACCGTCCAGGTAGGAGAATTGCTCAAGACAACATACCAGCTGCCTACCCCCTACTTTATGTTCAGCGCTCGGAGAAGCAAAGAAAAGCCCAAACATTGGGGGAATTGGTGGCCAAAATATGACAACAGCTACAGCAACTGATGAGTGCATATGTGAAGAGAACTTTAAGCAATATGCACAATCTACCTGGGTAGTTTGACTGGTGAACAATCCTTCCATAGTGTAGGCCTGCGTAACTCTTGGTTAGCTTGCAAGGTCTCCAGGGAGAAAGTTAAGGGTGGGCAGTCCCAGAAGCTCTAATTTAAATCATGACAAGTGCTACTGATTTGTTCCTCTGGATACCTGGGGTTGGAGGTGAGCAGAGGTACAGAAGGCATAAATATGACACACCCAGGGCTCACAAGATGATCAGATCCATGGATCCTTACTGGTCTGCTATCTTGTAAGCTTGAACTGAAGGTTCTGAGCCATGGCAGACCATGTTGAGGATTATGGTTTCACAGCCACTGGGCCGACGGCATAGCTGTCTTTTGTTTTACATTATTTTGATTTTTGTATTGATCACTACTGTTTCTTGGCTTCGTACCACCACCACCTACGTATCTGTCATGAATATATGTTCATTTGAGCCATACCCTTCATGTCATTTGTGCCTGCCAACATCTATTCTCAACAGGTTATGGGCCCCGTGCCCCTCTAACTTCTTAACCCACATTCATTTGACCCCTATATCATCATCTTAACCATTGTTCTCGCCATCAGTAGATCCATGGCCTCCGACTCTCATGCCTTGTATATTGTGCCTAAACATCGTTGTTCTCGCTGTCAGTAGATCCATGGCCACAACTCATGCCTAAATCATGCCATCTTTGTGCCTATCTGTGCTTCATTCTATATCATTCTCATCATCATCGTTATATCTTCCAATTCAAAATATTCTGTTGAGAAATGCAACAACACTCATTACCACTTATTGATAATTACCTGTCATCGCCAGTTCATCTTGTTAATAATTTCCTCTCCCTCTCAGGCGACTGGGGGGAGACTTCTGCTTATTCAGCTAAAGCCTGCTTCCCAATCCCGCTGCCCACCTCTCCCATACTTTCTTGCTGAAAGTGGACAATTTATCTTTCTTCAGATCTATTTCATCTTAGTTCCCTTGTTTGTACCTTGTAGTTCTTGCAGCACATGTGTTCTCCATCATTAATGATCCTCCTGGTCCTTCATCCAGGTTTGCAGTGCCTTCCTTTTTGATATGATATTTTCTCACCCACTGGTGACATATCATTAAGCATTACAATCTACAGGTGTATGTTTTCTGACATAAACTATTGTTACTCCCACCCATTTCCCAATACTATAGTAATGTGTGAGTGCAACTCCATTTCCGGTACCTCTGCATCGTTGGTCTCATCGTTGTCTACATTACTGATCTGCAACCATTCCTCAATGGAACTCCATATTTGCTCACAGAAGGTCTTCATCTGCTGGCATATGGAGGCTTGACGAAGAGTGTAGGCTCATGCGCCATTTGCTGTGCCTGGAATGGCATGTTAACTTCTGTTGCACCAAAGACGAATGTTGTACTTGTGAGAACATAAAACTCTCTGCATTTCTTCATGGAGGAGGCAGCATTCTTCGTCCCACCACTGCATGTGAGCCCTTAATTTGCACCATTCAATTCTCAGAGCTATTGCATAGGTCAGTGACTGCCAAATTTGTTCGAAAAACTCACCATCTTGTAGACCTTCTAGAGTATTACTATCAAGCATGCCCGGTGTCAGCCAAATCCAAGAGAGCTGTGGTGTAGTTGACTCTCCTGAGGTTTCCTTGCTACTAGCATCTCTCTTCTTCCTCGCCTTGAGACCCAACATTGAAACTACATCTTTGACTCTCAGAACTCTGTACATGCTCTGCCAGTCCTTCATTTCCAAAGGCCCCGCAAGCTGCCGGAGTGCCTTGCGCACTTGATTATATGTCACCATGCTCCATGCTTTATCAATGCAGCAGTGGGCCAACAGTTGATTTGATGCTGTTCCGATCTTCTGGCCATGCCCATAAACTCCCTTATGATTGATCACATAGGTCTCCAATATGATTTTCCTTCTCACGATGCCCAGCGCCTCTGATGCCTGAGCACATTGAAGTTCCCATTTGTAATGCAGTAGTCACTTGTCGCATATGATCTTGTGATCTGTTAGGAGCATGGAGGGTAAGAGTAGTTTGATATTCCATGCCACCACCCATTCCCCACCCATGGTGCGATCTTGTTCATCTTGGATAGAGTGAGTCACTGGCATGTAAACCTGCTGAACCTCCTTCCATGAATCAATCTCCCATCATAACCGAGACGTCTTGTCCAAGATTTTTACATGTTGTATGTCTGTAGAATGCAGTCCCAGAGCTTTAGTTTCCCTTTGAAGGTCCAACCTAGTAATGCGATCATGAGTGTGAAGTATAGATACATATGTAAATCCAGACTCACTAAGCTTGTTTGGCGAGTAGCCCATCAGCAATCATCTTGTTGGCCGAAATCAGTGTACCAGTTGAAGTTCCCATTCAGCATCCGATCCCTCTTCTGCCAGCCCCAAGTGAACAGATGCCATAGTCAGTGCTTCACATGCCATCAGACAACAACAAATATTAGAGATAGAAGCTCTTACATTTCACAATCGGAATGTTGATGGGCCTAAGACTTCTGTGGCAACGGCAACACCAACTTGGAATGAGCTTGGTTAATTAACAGTGGCATGGCAATCAAGGCGATCATGTGTGCGAGTGGTTCGGGGCACCTCCATGCAGTAGAACAATTCCTCTATATGCAAGAATACACTGCGACTTTAAGTCTGCAAAGTAGTACTGCTTGGTAGTCGAGTACTAGATGCGAAGGCTATAAGCCAGTAGGGTTCTCTCGAAATGAGAGGGAACAAAAACGGGTATGACGTGAATACCACGAATCCATATGAGAAAATGTGCTGCGAGACTAGAAAATGTCGCTCAACGGTAATCGGAGCAGGGTGAACGATGGAGAATAGACTAAACGGTCGGCAATAGTCTATGGGTGAGCGAGGTGATGAGAAAATGGCGTGGGGACTGCAAGCGGTGAAATAAATGTGGAACAAGGTGCTGAGGGTGGGCTGGTGAGAGAAAACATGGAACTACGAAAACTGGTGGTGGTACCGGTCCTATATGATGCGATGGTGCTGAGTCAATGTTGAAACTTGTCTGGTGCTGAAACGATCCTATCCTATGTCAAACTAACCTTCAAGTCCACTCAAGGGACTGATACTATATGAAAACTGGCTGAAACTGATCCTAAGTCTGCTCTGAGACTACCCAAGTGGGCAATGATAACGATGGTGAAAGTGAAACTGTAAAAACTCCAATGGTGCGAAAGTGAAATGATGACAGCCTATAAAAGATAACGGGGACGAGGTATAGCACAGCGATCACGTATTAGCACAGTATGAGCATGCACCAATAGTGTTAAGAGCGAAGAGTGTGTAGCGAAGGACTCTTCACAGTTAAAAACTGTGTGATAACTCTGGTGAGCTCAAGAGTCGACATGCAATCGAGAATATGCTGGGGTAAACTGTATATTGCCATAGAACGGTGAATAGACGTGGTTTACTGGCGATAGACTAGTGCATGACGATAATTGATGTAGTCTGGGGTCAACTAGAGATGAACTGCTTTTGAACTACATTTTCTAGCTAGTTTTTATACTACAAGTATGAATTTATAAATAGAGTAAATATGCGAGACTTAGTAAGGCTGTAAGGCCTTGGCTTTGTAAAAATCGGAGGAAACATATGATACTTCATCTTCTAAAGTAACAGCAACTCATCAACATTGCCATGTATGGATGCAAACCGTATGGGGTCGTTGAGCGATGCACGGATTGTTAGGTGCTGTTTAGCTGCAGATTATTTGAGCGATAGTCGTCATGCTGAGGAGTACGCATGGGGTAACGTTTTCTTGAAGCCTTGGTGAAGTAACAGCTTTAGTAAACACAGTCTGTAGTTGCCATAGCTGCAATTGCTGTAGCTGGGAGGGTACTCGCCCCAATCACATCATTTTCATTAAGTGATTAATGAGTGTGTCAACTGGGTGCTTCGGAGTGATGTGTCAATTCTGTATTGGGATGATTGTCAATCGAAGGTGCCTTGCTGTGATGAAGTATGGCAATTATGATGCATGGCAAGATGGGATGGATAACAAAGCGTGTAAGGAGTGGTTGCCATAGGATGAAAGTGGTATCAGTGTGCATGCAATCATTGGTTTGCCAAAAGGCCATTGAAGGGACAATAGCGTTAATTAGCAGGCAAAATCCGTGAATTCTGAGCATGCAGAGCCTGGAGGCTCATCAACATAAGGATTCTGGACCTGGTCATCACTTCTGCGGTGCTTCTCCCAATGTTCTACCCACTCTGTCCATTCCTGTAACCATGCTTTGCCATCATCTGTAGACAACACAACCATCTCACAAAGAAGCGCAAATGTGACCCGATTCTCTTCACAGCATGGGATGGCATCCTTGATTCTCTGCAAAAGGAGCTTGGCTTCAACAAATCAGACATATATCATCTCATATGATACTAGACTCATGTAGGCTGATATTTTTCCGCCAATTGTGATCACTCCAAAGATCATCCAAAGTATCTTGACAACTGCCAGGGCCCATCTCTTTCATGCTGCTTGCAATAGGATTTGACACAGCCCATGTGTGCTCCAGAGCCTCAGCATCGGTCTCTCCAACCAACAGCTTGAAAGAGAAAGAGAACTCCTATTGACACTCTGAAATGTGTGCAGGCAAGTGGAACTTCAGCACCAGAATAGTGATATCCAATGCCAGCTGTGGCGGTGTTAGGTCGGATCCATACACATCAATCCACTTCCACAAGTTCTTGCCAAAGACCTACTGGCAGTATAGTTACACCAGTATTATCTGACAGCTGAGCCAATAAGTGATAGTATTCATACTCAGACACCTTCGACATGAATGTCATCATCTGGAAATGGTGCAGGGCAGCAAATGTAATGGTGGTATGTGGCAATTCAACAGTCGCAGGAAACCATCGTGCATGAAGCATTTGAACTTAGAGTGGCATGGTTTGATAGCATCCACAAAACTATATGTTCACTTTGTGAATGCCCTCTATGTTGATGATGACCACCTGCCTATCAGACACATGAGGATAGGGACATTTTTCCCATGAAGGATGACCCAGCTGAACCTTGAGGCCTATATCCTGGAGGGTGGTGCATGTATAGAAGGTGCTGTTCCATTCCTGAAAGTTTGTTTAATCAGAAAAGATGTTGCACCAAAAGGATTTAAAAGACCTACCTCTATTCAGTGAAATGGTGCATCTTGGTGATCATTAATCATGCATTCAGAGCATAGACTTTGAGCACTGAAGCAGGAGCAGCAGTGAAAGACTGCTGGCTGCTCTCTGTCACAGCTGTGGCATATCTCCTCACCTGTCCGCTCTTCATGATGCAAGAACTCCTCAAGGTACCTGTCAATTTCTCGAATCCATCGATGGAGTGGTTCATCCTGACAAACTGATGTCAGTAGCCTGAAAGCCACCATAATCAGAAGAACTAACCTCAATGGTTCTCCTTTTTCGTGTCAGCTGAACTTGCTGTAACAGTTCATCTGTCAAGTTGAGTGCCTCGACAAAATCAAATCCTGAGGGAAACAAGGGGGTCGGATGTTCAGAATGTTCTGCATGTTCAGTAGACGGTATTGCAGCATGATCAGGTGCCTTCATATGAGCCTTGGAATTTGTCTCGCAATTGACATTATGCTTTTTATGTTCATGTATGGTTGGTTCATTGCTTGAGGCGGAAATTTCAATATGTCGCAGGCAACAGGTCCTAGTGTTTGGTTTGCTATGTGTTCACGATGCCTCTTTCATCATGATACACTCCATGCATCCATTGGGCAAACATTGATAGTGCTCAATAACACATCGTTGTTGTGTGGACATTGTGTTGAGAGTGGTACACTAGGTGCATGAGTACGTAAAATCATCTGTGATGATTTGAATTGTTGACACTGAGAAAAACAGAAGAATTAATTCATGTATCTGTACAAACTGAAGAATGAATTCAAAGATGGTGAAGTTATGAATTAATACAACTCATGGATACAGTGGATGAATTAATCCACCAAGTGGAAGAATCAATTCACCCTGCCAGACAGCAATGAATGACTTCATTGATTCCTAGAAAAATAGATGAATCCATTCATCCACAGACACCCCAATGCCAGAACTTGTAGCCCACAGTTCTCTTTCCCTCCCTCCATTGATCTGAAAACTTGACAGTGAGTCTCCCTTCATCCCCAAGATATTGACTCACCAATCCTCCTGTAACAGTGATAGATGTCCCAAAATACTCCCATCTATGAACAAAAACAGAGGGTTTCCATCGCTAATAGGGTGTTTCATGACAGCCCCGATCTTGGTTTTCGAACGTTTTTTGGGCCTTTTTTTAGATTCTTTTTTTGCTCGGCATCTGCAGATTTTTCAAAATATGGTCCCCTATTTCAAGTATGCAAAAGCAGCGCAGTAGCTGCTTTTGTGGTGATTTTCTGCCCTTTTTTTAAGACATGTTTCATCTGCTTAGTAATACAGCCATAGGCTAGTTCTCATACCAAGTCCACTACGATTAACACCCTATATCCTGCATTACTGCATGAAATCATGTCTGGCAGAGGATGAGGAAAAGGCACAAGAGGTGGTCAGGCTGGCAAGAATAACCCTGAGCCACCTCTGAGCCAGCCTGTTGTCGCCCCTGCTGCTGCACCGACTACTACCCCTTCTGGCTGAAAACCCTGTGCAAAACCCATCCACTGGGAAGACCATCCTGAATGGACAAACCGCGCAATCAGTTACCTCATTCAGAAGCCGCCATTCTGCATGAAGCTCTTCAGTGATTCAACATCAGATGCCAAAGCAGAAGACTGAAAGAAGGTACAGGCTAAGGATGGCAAGCTCATCATGTATGGAGTGTTGGCTGAGCACATCTTTACTGGCTTCGATGTTGA
Source organism: Armillaria gallica (assembly GCA_037576215.1). NCBI lineage: Eukaryota > Fungi > Basidiomycota > Agaricomycetes > Agaricales > Physalacriaceae > Armillaria > Armillaria gallica. The sequence goes on from JBANDB010000008.1 coordinate 129,191, forward strand.
TCAAGAGCATTGCAAAGAGTATGGGAAGGATCCAACTCGGTTTGCATGGTCTACCCAGCAGCAGTTTGCCTGATGAGTTCTCACTATTGGGCTGTCCCTAGTTAATGCTGAAATAACATGATACAAGGCTCAAAAAGCAGTACCAGGGACATGTAAGGAAGCTGAAGGACACAGGAGGAGGTGTGTTGCCTGAAGATGAAGCAACAAATGTGATAGGTCTGTTCCCATATAGTTTATAGGTCTGTGCATGCTCATCGATGCCATACAGAAAAGATTTGTAATGAGTGGCCATTCTGGGATGACCTGCATGCAATCTGGAGAGAGCTTCTGAACTACAATCCTGTTGGGATCAGCAATGCTGAAGGAGAACAGAATCATTCCGAACAAGTGGCACACTTATTTCAGACCAAGACTCCAAGTTCAGAGCAGCAGCCAGACCATCAGAAGGGTCCAGATAGCGACATCTCAGATGAGCAAAGCAGCGACAAGGATAAGGGGCACAATGACAGCAGTTTAGATGCTTTCTTGTGTGATGCCAGCCAAGACTGGGATTACGATGCCCTTGACTGATCAATGACCTCCTCTGCAATGGGTAGTGAGGATGTGACAGTAGCAGGGGATGAGGACGAGGCAGTTGAGAAAGCTGAGCAGTTGAATGTTGATCCACCCCCTGCCAAAGTGCATGCACACCCTTATCCCATCCTAATAGAGTCCTAATGTTCCCAGCAGATAGTCAAGCATTGCCAAGATGTGAAAGATTTGAAGAAGGACAGAGCAACAACACAGAGCAATAAAAAGGAATGAAAGGGCACCAGCCGTGACAATAAAACTGGAAACAGCAGCAAGAAGTGTGGCTACGACACATCAGGCCTTGATAAGATCAACCTGAAGGAGTTAGAAGAAGCAACACAGTGTTGTGAGGCAAAGGATATCATCCAGTTGAAGCAGCTGGAGCTTGAGAAGGGGAAGCAGGATGCTAAGCGTCGGAAGATGGAACTGGATGCTCAGCGAGCGGAACAGGAAGTGATGACAGCTCACTGCATGCTGGATTTGATGCAGAGGCTTTTACTGATGATGCCTCAGGGTCATGTTCCCATTCAACCTACTATGTCCGAGCCTAGCTCCAGTCAAAACTCTCTTCACGCAAGCTCCAGTGGGTCAGGAATGCCAGCACAGGGACTAGATCTTTTCAACATGCTGCAAGAAGGGCATGAAGGACAAGAAGACAGTTTTCATACTTTAGACTACCATAATTATGGGTAATATATATGGTTTATTCTGATGGCATATCTAGAATTCCACTCGCAAATAGAGCTTCTTTGACTTTATGATGTTTGTGCTGCCCTGTTGACTCTTGGTGAATATCTGCAAGGACTCATTCATCATCGGATACATTCCCTGCAGAGCTATCTGATGAGAGACCTTCTTCAATGAGCTCCTCTTCCCAGTGCAAATCAACTTCATTGGACTCAATGTCATGAATCAGTGTATGGATGACTAAACACATTTGAATCCATGCAATGGCACATCAATGATCCTCAGGGTTCTTGATTTGCTGGTGTAAACCCTTGAGAGACTGGAAGCGGCCCTTGAGATATCCAACCGCATGCTCCAAATGTATCCATACCTTGTTGGAATTCAGTATAAAGAAAGTCTAAAGACATGAAGCATGTAAATGAGAAACCCAGTAGTTAAATGTCTTATTCTCAGGGATGTTTCCAGCTGACTTCTTGTATGGTGTCACACACCAGGCTTCGATAGGATAGGCCAAGTCTGCCCAGATCCACTCATTGCATCTGATAAGCCTCTGGTGATCACAAACAGTTTGCGATTCAGTGAAGGCCATAGAATCATGGGTACTGCTGCAGTGACCTATGACATAGTCTACGATACACAGGTTGGGAAGCATGATGAGCTGTGATACAGAATTAGCTGGCGCTAACAACTGAAGCTAGTAGTTCAGATGCACCTGTACGTTCAATGAGTAATTAGACTTCCTGTCAAAATATGCCTCTCCGTGATAGGCAGGCTTCTCTGCAAGGGGAACCAATGTTCCATCAACAAGGAGCCACCCATCGCACCATGCAACACACGATGCTGCTTCAACCCATGCCTTCGCCTCCTCTTTCTCTCTGGCACTTGGCCAGTGGATCACCTCGTCATGCAGAGAGAGAAACACCACCATGACATGGTGATGAGCCTCCAGGCTCTGTACGCTCAGAATTCGCAGATTTTGCCTGCTAATTAACACTACTATCCCTTCAACGGCCTTTCAGCAGACCAATGATTGCACGCACATTGATACCACTTTAATCCTACGGCAACCACTCCTTATGTGCTTTGTAATCCATCCCATCTTGCCACGCATCATAATTGCTGTACTTCATCATGGCAAGGCACCTTCGATTGACAATCATCCCAATACGGAATTGATGCATCACTCAGAAGCACCTAGTTGACACGCTCATTGATCACTTAATGAAAATGATGTGATTGGGGCGAGTACCCTCCCAGCTATGGCAACTACAGACTGTGTTTACTAAGGCTGTTACTTCACCAAGGCCTCAAGAAAACGTTACCCCATGCGTACTCCTCAGCATGATGACTATCGCTCAAGTAATCCACAGCTAAACAGCACCTAATGATCCATGCATCGCTCAATGACCCCATATGGTTCGCATCCATATGCAGCAATGTTGATGAGTTGCTGTTACTTTAGAAGATGAAGTACCATATGTTTCCTCCGATTTTTACAAAGCCAAGGCCTTACAGCCTTACTAAGTCTCGCATATTTACTCTATTTATAAATTCATACTTGTAGTATAAAAACTAGTTAGAAAACATAGTTCAGGGGCAGTTCATCTCTAGTTGACCCAGACTACATCAATTACTGTCATGCTCTAGTCTATCACCAGTAAACAATGTTTATTCACCATTCTAAGGCAATATATCATTTACACCAGCATATTCTTGATTGCATGTCGACTCTTGAGCTCACCAGAGTTATCCCACGGTTTTTAACTGTGAAGAGTCCTTTGCTACGCGCTCTTTGCTCTTAACACTATTGGTGCATGCTCGTACTGAGCCAATACATGATCGCTGCGCCATACCTCACCCACGTTATCTTTTATAGGCCGTCATCATTTCACTTTCACACCATTGGAGTTTTTACTGTTTCCCTTTCATCATCATTATCGTCGCCCACTTGGGTGGTCTCAGAGCAGACTTAGGATCAGTTCAGCAAGTTTTCGTATAGTATCAGTCCCTTGAGTGGACTTGAAGGTTAGTTTGACATAGGATAGGATTGTTTCAGTACCAGACCAGTTTCAACATCGACTCAGCACCATTGCATCGTATAGGACCAGTATCATTGCCAAGTTTTCGTAGTTCAACGTTTTCTCTCACCAGTCCACCCTCAGCACCTCGTTCCACATTTATTTTGCCACTTGTAGTCCCCATGCTGTTTTCTCATCGCCTCGCTCACTCATAGACTATTGCCGACCGTTTAGTCTATCCTCCATCATTCTTCCCACTCAGATTACTGTCCAGCGATGTTTTCTAGTTTTGCCGCATGTTTTCTCATACGGATCCATAGTATTCACGTCATACCCATTTTTGTTCCCTCTCACTTCAAGAGAACCCTACTGGCTTATAGCCTTAGCATCTAGTACTCGACTACCAAGCAATACTACTTTGCAGACTTAACGTTGCAGTGTATTCTTGCGTATAGAGGAATTGTTCTACTGCATGGAGGTCCCCCAAACCACTCACACACACGATCGCCTTGATTGCCGTGCTACTACGTTAATTACCCAATCTTGTTCTGAGTTGGTGTTGCTGTTGCCACAGCTGTCTTAAGCCCATCAACAGCATGTTGCATTGACTACTGTCCTGGCAGATACTCCAGCCCACTGCACAATCGATTCCACAGAGGCACTGTTGCTGAAATGCCCAAAGCGAAAGAGAGCTATGGCAAGCTGATGGGGAACAGGCATCTCGCTGGCTGATCCTTTGCTAGCAAAAACAGGGTGACTGTCGATATGGCTTACAAGTGTGTCAAATGTCTCAGGGGAAATGCAAAGGTTCCTCTGAAAATGAGATGGGTCATTCTGCTTGAACAGCTCAAGGATGAGATATAACTGGGACAGCTTGTGGACCTTGTGGGGCTGGAGAATGTGTGTTTCAGTGAGATACTTGATGTGATCCTGCACAAGGTGCATCTGTCAAATATACCAGTCATCTTCCTCCTCATCAGAAGAGAACTGGCCTTCTGAGACAGCCCTTTCAGTTGGCTAATGTTGCCCAGGTGGTTCTAGTGAAGAGAGGGAATAGTACGATGAGAACAACAAGATGGAAGACAAAGAAGAGCCATTGCTGTTGTTGCCATCAATATCACGATGTTGAGACTCAGCATGAGAGCCATCAGCTTCTTGCTTCTGTTTTTGGTGCTGTAGCTTCTGCAGATGGTGTGCATATTTGAGAACACCAAAGAGCAGGCATTGATGAAGGGGTAATGCAGGCATAAGTAGTACTGGCTAACACAACTCAGGTTATGAAATATGTCTGTAATACTTGGTACTCTGAAGGGTTTCACAATGATGCCTTTTTTAGCTGTTTTTTGAGCCTTTTTCTCCGTAAATCAAATGCAAAAACAGATTGAAAAAGGCTCCAAAAAAGGATCGAAAAATGAGATTGGGGCTGTCATGAAACACCCTAATGTCTGCTATCCTCATTTTTTAGCTCTGAGAAGGGCAGATTGGCCCGAACCCAGGCATCTCTGAGAGGCCAGAGAACTGTTCCATAAACAATTCCCCCCATCTCTTGATGGTGACCAGGCCTTCAAGCATGCACAGTTCATATATGTCAGTATTACTGCCAGTTCACAATGTCTATAGAGCTGATATACACACCTAGGCACTTCGTGGCATTCAGAAAAATTGTTGGAGTCGCTTCTTTGTCCAGAAGAGCCAAGCAACACCCACTGAGGGACAAGACTTTGGTTTGACCATGAACACCGATGGTCTTGCTGCCTCCAAACAGGTGCCTCTCACCAAAGGTGACTGAATGGAAATCCTGGTACATGATAAGACGTTGCCCCTTGGATTTCAGAATTGAAGGCACTCACCTCTACAGCCGGGGTGGGAATATGATAATCTCCTCTTTTTGGTGTCATTGGTTAAGTTGTGGGGGATTCTTGAGGTTGTCATCACTCTGTAGCATCAAGAATGTTCGCCCAATAACATGCTGTAGATTTTGTCATAACAATATGCCTGAGTTGGATTTCCATGAACAACATGAGAGTAAAATTTGTGGGGAAACATAGTGTGCAAGCTAGATTTTCACAAGTGAGCAGAATATGGATGACTGGATAATGCTGAACTGATGTCATCAGAACACATGGTGCAACACGACTTGTGACTGACCTGGTCCTTTGTCACTCACATCACACATCCAGAGCTAACATGCTAGTTCACTATTTTGGCCAGTCCTTAGTCACTTTGTGCCATGTATTAGAGTGAAAATCATATACGTCAACCAAGTGAGTAAAATTCTACCTAATCTTCAATGACATTTTTATGCTACAAGAGCACAAAGTACATCTGTATCAAGGTCTAGTCCTCACCCCAGCGCAGCCTTCGGAGCTGGAAGTTAGCGTCAAAGCTAGGGCTTATCTGGTCCAGCTCGGAACCCCCTCCCACCTGCTCCCGTGTGGTTGTGTCATCGGTGTGAGATGGCCCTGCCTCATGATTGTTGGCATATTTGCTGTCGGTCAAACTGGGTAACCACACCAGCTGCCTGGTCAGTATAACCCAGTCAAGCATGGTCATTCTGGACTGATGTTAGAAGCCAGGATCAAACATTGGGACTATCTTCAACATACCTTTGCCCTGGTTGGAGGTTGATCATGCCAGGAGCGACAAGAATCAAGTTGTGGTCATAGAGTTTGCTTGCATCAAAATCAGCCCAGAACGAGTTGAGGTGTGGAGGCCTGGTGTGTACATCAGCATACATCTCAATGAATGGATCAATATCTTACCACTCAGGGGGGATTGGTGGATGATTGACCAAAGTTTCAGTGACAATCTGGTCAATGCGGTACCCATTGTTGACTGAACCAGAGAGTGAGTGCATCGTTGAAGTGATGGAGACAGTTATCGGGGGGATGTTCCTGAGTGTGCTGCACAGTGTGGATTCAATGAGACCTGGGCAATGAGAGTAATATGAAAACACACTGGTGAGTAGCATACTCTGCAGTGATTGGTGCCACCAGTCATGACAGCCTACCCCTCAGCCTTGATTCACATATCCTCCAGGTCCTCCAATCCTCTGCCAAATATGGTGTATGGCTGCAGAGCTCGGACAGATCTTTTGGAATCTAGCAGTATGGTCCATCTATGACTCTTATGGGACAAAATGCTATGGTAGATGGCGACGCAAGACAACACCGGGTATGACCAAACCTTTGCTACTGGGAAAGAACGTGCCAGTGAGTTTGGCTATCTGGGGAGCAAGGATCGCATGGTGTGATGCTTGAGGAGTTGATACGTGCAGTCTGTGTCGACTACATGACCACATTGCAGGATCCACACTTGACGAAATGTGATGTTCTCTCCACTTGGTGTGCATTGAGTGACAGTGGATAAAAAATCAAGAGGGCCAGAACAGAGGCAGCACTGAACTGGGTTATCAGTGTTCATGGTGGTACTGAAGTCCCAGGTAGGTTGAGTCATGACTAAATAATGACCCTAGCGATGGCATTCGAGGATGAATAAACCCATGAATTAATTCATCACTTGGACCAAGTTGTCGCACCCATGGGACTTAGACTGATGAATTAATTCACCTTGATGATTTTTTCATTGCTTTGCCCAAGTTGTAGTATTAATAGGACAATACAGAACTGCAATCGAACATGTCAATGCGAGAATCCAGTCAAGATGCACCACAAACAAGTGCAAATGCAATGATCTTCCTCCCTTCAGCTTTCTGCGACTTAAAGACTCTCCTTGTCACTGGTCTAGGGCTTTAAGCTTTGCCCTTTATCCTCAATGCGTCGATGCTTCTTGACTGCACCTCAAATCGCTTTCCTATCTAACTTCAGACCGCTTTTGGAAGAGGCACAGTGCAACCAGTTACTAATCCCAACAATGCATTATATTGTCTGTGCACTTATGGTCAAATTTCCCAAAACAGACATGCAGGGGAAAGATGATGAACACGACCAAATCTTCGAGGTAGATGACTTGATTTTGTTCATGCTTGTTGCCAACTTCATATGTCCACAGGCAGTCCGACACTGGTTTTACAATAATCGCCACAAAATCCATCTCAGAGGTCCCTGGTACATCAAATGGCTATCTCCGGTACGTATAGCCACACATAGCACTTTTCTCTGTTAGGCTCATTTTGTCACCAGAGGCTCTAAATGACAGTAAGACAAAGACGTGCCACTATGACTCGAGCATTGCATGTGTGTATCCTTCTTTTGTTCTTTCCGGTGTTGATTCAGATTTTACTACAGGGTTCTCATTTCCACTTCCTTTGAAGGAACACCTTTGATCTACTCGCTGGATTGATGGCTATAGGGCTACTTGGTGGAATGATCTTCAACTGTTACATTATTGTGTTGTGGGTCCAGGGTCACATCGTATAGAGCTCAACATAAGCACATCTCTGTAAGAAACATAGTAAATTGATTGGCCATGGTCGGTCTGTGCATTTATGACACAAACTTCGGTTGCAATCTCGTGATCAATGCATTGAATTATTTCTTGGGAGTTAATTCATCTGCCTAACTGTCAGTTGGTTGACAAATTAGTTGCCATCAGAGGGATCTTTACCAAGTTGAAGAATTTATCCATTCTTAACCATCTCCATGGGATTGTCCATAGCCATGGAGTCCATAGACTTTTAGTCAATACTGTTGCTTTACTGAGATGAATTATTTCATTTGCCAACATTTTTTATTCATCATGAAGGATTGAATTATAATTTGTTGGTGGGCACACTTTATTCATCAGTCTTGAATTCATATTCGACAGGATAGGATTTTTTAAATATCAACTTGTTTTTAACACACCCTACAGAATGAGATATAGTAACAAGTCTAACAATTTTATGCCATATATCGTCTGCCCATGCCACCCAACGAGGGACCTAACAACAACATGGGAGCATCGAAGCAATTTTTTTCTTTTTTATGATGGGGTACCCAAGGGTCATCTGTGATCCACAAACTGGTTGCTGAAGGTGCACACCAATGGTAGACTTTTGTTTGACAGGTGACAGCGTCAGGCGCTTATGACCAGCATACGTGCAAAGAGGGGTTTTATGTGGAGAAAAGAGGGTAGAGGTTGGTGAAACAGAAGAATCACCGGCATAGTTTTTGGATGTGAGTCGTGGGGGAGTTGAAAACAAGTCGCTAGCTGGGATACTCCCATTGTGGAGAGCCATGAGACGAGCGCTACAGTGAGGCACAGTGATGATGACTGGCTCCAGTGTGGTCGCAGTGGATTTGGTTGGGATGGCCTCAATGGCAGATGGAACTGGAGATGGATTGGTGGAGGGACTCCACATGTTGTCCTCAGCCACCTCCAGGATATAGATAGCTTGTCGGAGCATGTCTAAACCGTGCCCCTTGGTCAGAGATCCCAAGTGAATGAGATAGGATTTGATACACTAGAAAGCATGAGCATCAGTGTAAATCTCAGCACTACTGGACAATACGTACCCTAAGTTTCCATCGATGGCAATCTGCTTCGTCCTCTTTGGTGGAGAAGTGTCCAGTTTAAGGCATAGCACAGATGCGGATGATCCGCAGATATCCGAACAGATATCCGAAAAAATACCTGCGGATGTGGCTGTGCCCGGATATCCGCATCCGTGGCATCCGGATCCGCCGGATGCGGATATGATTTTAGTGACTTGCAATATCCGCGGATATTCTATTTATTTCAGTGTCTGTCTCATTCCCCACCTGCAAAATGTTCATCCTAGGGTTTTAGAGGTCGAGGATCACGAATCCGGCGTCGGATTTACAATCGGAGGCCACCCTGATCCGTAGTAAGCAAACGGAGATTTTCTTAATTTTCTGTCAAAGTTCACTTTATTTTTCCAGTCATTGTTTTGATAGTAGAACTAGTGTGGCAAGGTTGTTTTGATGTATATTGGGTCAAGGAATTTGAATTCACCGTTCGATTTGCTATCGGAGGCCATCCAGGCCTGCGGGAAGCGATCGGAGATTTTATTGACTTTCTGTTAAAGATCACTTTCTTTTTCCACCACTCGTTTCGATAGCGAGATTTAGTTTGTCAGTGCGTCCTAGTGTTTTCGAGGTCGGGGAATTCGAATCCGCGATCCGATTTTTGATCGGGAGTCATCCTGGCCTGCAGGAAGCAATCGGAGATTACATTGATTTTATTTACAAGTTGTATTCTTCTTTCTGGCTCTTATTTGTTGATGGATGCAGCCAAAAATATTTCTGAGACTGTTTTAAATGCTTACAAATATAACTTTAACCTTGCCTGGCAGTTTAAGCTGGCCTTGGAGCTGTGTGCCTAAACATCAGTGGAATAAATACCGCATTTTTGCCCGATTTTTATGTCTTGCAGTTTGGGCACTCTTGAGTGATCGAATGCGGCGTTTAGATACACCTCATAGTGTAGAATTCATGTTTAAAATCTTAGAAGCAACGGGTCAATGCCCATTAAGATATGTGAAAATCGGGTTTTTGGCTAAAACAGACAGATATCCGCGGTGCGGATGCCGCGGATGCGGATATCCGTGCACAGCCACACCTGCGGATGCGGATATCACCTATCAGGTACACTGATATCCGCAGGACGGATCCAGATCCATCCGCGGATGCATCCGTGCTATGCCTTAGTCCAGTTAATGCCAGAAAATCAATGGGAAACTTGGCAGACCAAGCATTCCATAGACATTCACACATGTCCTCTAGCGGTTGGCCCCCAAGGCAGCAACTTTTCCAGTAGTCAGCCACAAATGGCTTCATGGTGTCCTCCTCATCAGCTGCTAAGAAGAATACTAAGGTGATTGATCAGACGAACATCCCAAGTGGTCGATGATAAGATGTACTATGGTTGTATGGGCTTTTGGACATTTTGATGTGAGACCTGGGTGACACGAAGTGGGAGGGTAAGTTGGAGGGTGGGGATGTGTGTCTAAGCTGGTGAGAAAAATTAGATAGCAGATGGGAGAACCAAGAGGGAGTGCCAGAGCTAAAAAAAAGTCCGTGGTTGATTATTATAGGTTAGACAGGATCACAGACCGATGAAATAATTCATGGGAAGCTCACAATGGGTCCAGCAATGAATTGATTCATTGAACGCCACAATTATAGCTAAGTTCTGCTCCCTGCTTGCAAGTTCAGCAGAATGAAGATATCCCGGTGAGACACTTACATTCATCCTTGCTCCTCCTTGAATGCCTCTGATGGAGTGGGTAAATCCCACTGAGAATAGGCAAAATAATGGTGACTATGATACCACATCTCTTGCACCATCACTTCAATGTTGTCTAGCTCCCATTGCCATTCCTCTCCCATGTAGACGTTGGGAATCAGGCTGTCATGCACCCAACGCTTCCCCAATCCCATTGTATATCTCTTGAATAGCTTCTGTATACTTAATGAATCCAAAAAATGAATCCATTATACATGGTTAACGCACATTTTTCTGCAGTTCAATTTGGGTCACCATTGATGTGGGTGTTCCTTGGTCTTCCTTGGGCCACATAGAAAACCACACTTGGTATATACTGCGAAGAAAGCTTTCGATGCGGTGCTTGACGACGGCTATCTCAAAATTGGGGCCCTGATCCATGAGCCATAGTATTTGGTCAGAGCTGCAGGAGAGGGCAAGGGTCCAGTATGGAGGAGGTCGACATGATTGAGTTCCTCTGAGAAACACTTAGAGGAGATTAAAAAGTATTGATGTGAACTTATGGATATTGACAGGCAAATGAGGTGGACATGGCCCTAGATTGAGCAACATAATTGACAAGAGGCCAAGTTAATGCGTTGAACAGTGGCAATAGCCAAATAGGACATTCATATGTGCCAGTCATGCCAAACCTGGGTCAGACAAATGCACGGTAATTTGGGCTGCCATGGTCAGACTAACTCTGGACTCAAGTATCAAGCTTGTATTCACACTGTGACTTGGTATCTAAGGAATTACTACATCAAGGATGCTTTCATGTCCTTGAAATTGCCTGAGCCACACCAACTGATCATTCGACTCACCTTTTATAGCTGTATGAGACACCAATTCTGTACACGGCACATGCGCTGATCAAGATTACAATTCAAAGTTATGAAAGTGATAGCTAAGATATGGTAAGCTACAACAAAAATCATGCATGCTCTAACTATATCTCTATGAAGAAGCCAAGAGAATATCTTCTGAATAATTACTAATGGGAGGACAGGCTGGAGCAAGACTAGGAGAACAGTCAGACCAATGAGTCTGTACACAACTGCTTATGATGACTCTCATTAAAATTTGAAGTCATAAAAGAGAAGTGAGAGCTGAAATATGGTAAACTACAACAAAATTTGTGCAAAATTTAACTAGATTTCTACAAAGAAGCCAAAAGAATATTTTCCAAATAATTGCTGGGAGGATGAGGTTGAGAATGGTCAGACTAAGTTGATGATCACATCAAATGTGACTACCTTAGGTTGATGATCAGTAAGTTGCAATAGCTCATCAGGATAGACTGTCTAATTTTATACCATATGCAGTTGTGGTTTATCCATATCAGATGCTAATATGGAGATTGAGCACAGAGTCAGATGTGGGTCAGACCATCCTGATCTGATGATCAACTGTGCTTAGTACTTACCTTTTTCAGTCCTTAACCACCATTAGCAAGGTCATGATGCAGGACAAATCCAAAGTTAACACAAATAGACAGAAGAGCCATAGGAGCTACATAAAGTTGGGTTCACCTTCATTTTGTTATTTCATTGCTTACAATTGTGCCAGACATCATGATGCCATCCTGGCTCATTGACATGAAAAATATCAGAGAAAATGACAAGCTAAGTATGTCTAATTTGATTGATATCAATTCAGCTGGCCTTATGGCGCATCTCAACAGTAATGTTAAAAGAACTCCATCGCCTGTTTGCAAGCAAGAACAGATTGCATGCAGTGGTTCCACCTCTCCATGTCCCTCTGGGTCTCCCCTCTCTGCCGACTCTCCTGCACACCACATGCCGACCCAGGAAGACTGCATCCCTTTGTCTTCTGACTGTCACTCCATGTGTCCAAGCCACTCTCTCTCTCCATCTTCCTGCTAATCCATCTCTATGGCTCCATCACCCAAACCCAAGCCCAAAGAGATGGAACAGGCCGAAGATCCTTTGATACTCTTCAAGTCCATATATAACTCTCCTACTGCCTTAGCAGCACTGTCATTCATTCAAGTTGCTGTCCCTGCTATCAAAAGTCATAGCACCCTTCACCTGCCAGTGCAGTGGTCGATCAACCATGCCAGGGCAATTGAAAATAAGATTGTGAACTGGATGGGGAGGAGGATGCCTCAGGAATATGTGGAGCAATTATTCCAGCGCTTCTTACAGATTCATCAGAAGGGTGGCATTGGGGCTATGTTCAAAATAGACGACAAGGAGGAATTGCTGCAACAATCACTAGGAGATCTACACCAGTGTGCAGATGAAATAATGGAACAGGCTGGAGTATGCAAGGGTCTGAGGTGTGTGGAAACAATCATATGTGACGTTGAGCACATTCACTTGTGGTTGGCCAAAATCTGCAGTGAGGTTTTTTATGAAGGGAGAGAGAATCTTATTATTACACATAGTAATTACAACCTGATGTATCAGAAAGATATTTGATGATTTCTGGGCAACATAGCTAATTCACAATGAACAATGATTTAGTTGAAGAGATGGAGTCAGAACGCTAAATGTTTGAATTAATTCATGTAGCATATATGAATTCATTCAGATGAATCATTCACACAGCGCATGATCGAAGATTTTAGCATAGGGGTATTATGAGGAAAGTCCTAAAATCTCCGACAAGTTCTTCCCATTACATCATAATTACTTCATATGCGAATTGATCCGAATTTACACGCTTCCTTCGGAATATGCCCTGAATTCCCCCAAAGTTTTCTTTCAATTCCCCACGATTTCTCGTACGCGCTCGCCTTTCGATGGCCCACCCCTCCGCTCCACCCCGCGCTCCTGCTTCTTTATTGCTTTGTTCGCTGTACATTTCCTGGGTGCTGCCAATATGTATCCATTCCTACTGCTAATACACGTTCTTTCTGCCCTATACTTGCTTCCTTCCCTCAGCGCAATATGTCCTCTACAAATAACCATACCAATGGCGTTCCAACCACTACCGGCCCTCCTGCATCATCCAAGAATGCACTGATCCTTCGTCTCAATGAAATAGCCGAGCAAGTCGCCGCACTGAGAGACGAAAACAACCAGCTGAAGACGGCTCGCGAACGGGATCGAGCACGGATTACAGCGCTTGAAGTTGAGATGGCCGGAATCAAGGATACGCTCAATGACATGAAGGCACGGCCAATGCAAGAAGCGTCCGACGGTGAGGATGAGGGAGGAGAGCTGGATGAGGAGACGAGGAAAAGGCTGGAACTGAGTACGTTCCACGCTAATTCGAATACGTTCAAGGTGAGTTCTAGATTTCTATCAAGTAGATGAGGAAACTCACCCTATATCTCCAGAGTCTCGTTCGTATGATATTCAACGAGCTCATGGGTCTGCCCAAGTCATCTTCCGAGGTACCTCCCTATCCTGAAGACGAGTCAGCATGGCCAGTGAACGAGAATACGAAGGAACGGTACCTGCGGTTTCGTTGGGACAAGCTCGCCCGAAATAAAGACAATGACTTCGGCATCAAGATCGTCTGCAACTACATCACCTCAAAAGGTGCTGCACATGTCCCGGCCGCGGCGCCTGCGATTGCTGCCATTACACAGGAAGATCTTTATGATCGTGTTTCAAAGCGTTTTCAGGAGATGGCGAAGAGCGCTCGCAAGGCAGTGAAGAAGGAGGAAAGTGTTGAGCCCACGTTGGCGGCTATGACTGTCAATGGCGAGGAGGCAGGCGAGGGGATGGGAAAGGAGGTCAAGAAGGAGCTGAAGAAGTCGGTTAAGCAGAGCCGACAGAAGGGAGTGAGTACTTGCTCTGTTCGAAAGGCAATGCTGACCATATTTTCACAGAAATACACCATACGGCAGCGTAAATATGACAATCTCCCTGCTGGCCATGCCTTGAAGGACCCGAAATTTGTGCCAGCATTGACTTATACGCTTATGTCAGAGGACGACGATGTCTACGAAGCAGGAGAACTTGTTACAGGGAAATACGAGTCCCATGCACCAACGTGCCGTTCGACGGAGGTGTGTCCATCTATTCCGAACTAGTTAGTATGAGTACTCATGACAACAGTTGACCAACTTTTACGAGGCTCTTGACAAGGAAAAGGATCCAGCGCCTACTTCTCGATATCTCCCACGTGTGCGAGGCGAGGCGATCGATATACCGCCACCCACGACAAACCACTTGAAGTACAAGGCACGTCGCTGGATGGTTGACCCGGCATGGTTAGTGAAGGCAGAGAACATCAAGTATGACGTCCCAAGTCGTATCGCGGAGAGTGGGAAGCTTTGGGGAGATGAGGAGGATCCGGAAGATCTTGAGGCGAAGGCAAAAAAGGTGAAGCAGGAGAAGCAGGACATCAAGAAGAAAATGCGATTGGATGAGGATGGGAATGGCAAGGCGACAGCAACAGGTAGCAAAAGGGATAAACGTCCGAGGAAAGCGGCACCGGTATCCACAGCAGCGTCGGCCGCAACCTCAGGCGCTGATGGTGACTGGTCTGACTGATCATACTTCATCGTCTTCTCCATCGTAGAACTCTGGCTCGGACGCTTCCTAGAATAGATACGTATGCATTTTTCGAATAGCTCAGATAGAATATCGCTTACATGGTCGAACGAAATTGAAATCCATAGATCTTTTTGCAGAATATTGGAGTGAATTGGAATGAGTGCTAAGGGGGCCTCGAACGATGAAACAGGTACAATTTCGGGAGCTGCAAATCTGTCTGCCAAGGAGACATAGATACCGAGCATCTCTGCGCTATGAAGAGGATCAGAGCCGATCTTCTGATCTATGCAACGAGACACCTACTATTCATCCCAAGGCATAGCTGGCATATCAGCATCTGACAACAGCCGTCGGATGACTGCACAGACATGAGGCTTTCTGTGTGAAAACGGGAGATTAATAACCATCAGGCGACATATCTGAACGGGAACACGACGTTGATGCAGCAGTATTAGCGCGAATGAGTCTGCTTGGGTCCGAGTATTTTGAAGGCAGCCATATCGGATTCCATCCTTGCGAATATAAGGGGGAAAGCGAGTTGAATTGCTGGAAACAAAGGGCTGGCCTGGTTCAATTGAGAATTCGCGAACTATATTGAGGTCAGGCAGAATGTCTTGCAGATAAGCTAGGGCAAGAGCATATAGCAATCCAGAGTCGTCCACAGTTCGCAGATTTCGTGGTTTGGCCAGTCGTTTAGGTAGCTTTATACGGTCTACAGGAAGCCAAGATGTAAGCCAAAGCTATGGAAGGGAGAAAGGTATACCTGTTTCTGTTTCGACGTTGCCAATCGCAGCTTGAAGGTATGCGAGTCGTATGTGTGCTTTTTCATGAAATGCTGGGCGAGAAAGATCTGGAGTGCCGTCATTTGAGTCAACTCGAGGCTCTTGGATATTGGGGAGAGATACTGGGATGAACTCAGTGTCACCGCGAGCTGGAAGAGAATTCCGATTTTCTTCATGTTGGACTGGACTAGCTGAACGACGAGGTGAAGGAGGCATCGCAGGTGGGCTCAAATGATTTGTTGGATTATACTCATCTTCATTCCCAGCATCGTCAAACCAATCAAACCAGTCACCAGCTCGAGGACCATCTTCATTGCCACTATCAGAATTCTGCTGCAGATATGGTGCGGGCCGTTGAGCTTCATGCTGTCCATCTTCCGGATTGACACTGTCTGTATCAAGAGCCTCTGGGGCTAGGCCACCAACCACTACTGCCAGATCTTCTGCTGTCGATGCTGTTGCTGTTGCCTTGCTGGACTTCAGTCTGCTATTGCCGTATTTCTTGAGATGTTTCTGGACAAGCTGAGCACTCTGGTAATCGTATCCAAGAGGTGTTTTAGCACAGTGGTTGCAGGGACAGAGTATCTGAGTAGCGGGCATGAGGGCAGAGTAAGAGAAACATGTATTAGGGTTCGCGTCGAAGGCGTGTCTATTACACGTGATGGGCGAAAACTTGTCGCCCTATAAATACTCAGGCAGGAAAATGGTGCATCGGGACATCCGGTAGAATTGACAGGTATTACTAAAATTAGCTACATTGCCCCGGAGCAGAAATCTCCGATCTTACGCTGTGTCAGTGAATTGATTCATCCAGATGAATGACTCGGTGAATAAATTCATCTAGATCCATGCCAACTTGGTGAATAAACATCAGTCGAATGCTTTGCTGTCTTTGCTGTTATTGCAGAGGCAATCATAAAGAGGTCTGTGGTGAATTGCCACGATGAATTAGTGCATCGCACTGCAATGAATTAATAACCATCGAATGGCATAATCATTTGGGATCTTGACATGAAGAGATAGGCATGGTGATCAATTGAGGAAGCAATCAATTACAGAACAACTAGCTATGTGATGAGACAAGAACAACTAACTACGCAGTGAGAACAACTAGCTATGCGACCATTGCGCAATTCTAGAACCGGAGTTTCTTGGGGACTACGACAACTTGAGTTTTTGAGAGCACATCGTTGAAGACATGGACAGTCTCTGCTTTGCTGCTCCCCTTGGAGGATAGGAATCCGGGTACACCAGTCATTAGCGCTAATTGATCAGTGCTAGCAAGACCATCAATGAGAGAGAATACAGTGAAGAAGCTTTCAATCACATACCTTCCTTGGACAATGCTGACAGCCCAGCCATGGGTAACCACATACCACTTGAAAGGGTTATGCATGCTGGGGTTGTTCAAGACCCCACAGGCACTACAAGCAAAGGTCAGGGGGGTTGAGTTGTCTTCCTCATCGGGAATGGGCAGCAGTTCAGCTGGGACACTGAGGCTGGTGCCAGGCAGGAGGATACTTAAAAGAGTGTCAGCTTTCATGGCCAGCAGTACATGTTGGTGACAAACCGGGAGCAACACCCTCTGCAAACCCAATCAAGTTAGCCAAGATGCCATGATCGATCAAAAGTTGTTCTTACCAAGTTTGGCAAATAGCATAGCTATAAGGTGGAGGATGTGATCCTTGCAGCGGTTGTCACTGGAGGAGGGAGCAGGGGTGGATGCTGAGGCTGTAGACATGGTAATCTGGGGATGGAAATGGGCCAACAGCTTGCCTTTTATACCAGAAATCATAAACTATACTCATAAACTGTACAGTAGCAGTTAAACTCCACTGGCAGGCACTGAAGGAGCTTGACTTACCTTCACGATTTCTGATCTGCTTGATCGCTAAATGTTAAAACACTAAAGTCTCTTTGCTCTGGGTTCCCTGATCCATAGTTCCAAGAGTCAGTCAAATTTCTCTACGCCGTCACAACAATGAAGCTGACGACCAAGTTAGTGGGTAAATTGAAGTTCCCCAAGGACCAAGACCACTTCATCAAGTCCGACCTGATGCCAGACTTTCTCGTAGGCCAGGGGAAGAAACAGGTCACCCATACGGTCATGAAGTGTGTCAACAAATTCAATGATAGGTACCCACCCACTTGCTCCCCCAAAGAAAAAGCAAAAGTTTTGGCAGACCGAGCTGCAGTAAGTCTGTTGTGCTTGTATCATCGTCACATGGTGATTAGGCGACATTAGTCTGTCAAGATGCATATGTATAATATCAAGGGAAATCTCTTGTGCAACACCCCCAGTTTGCATCCAAAGTCTAGGAAGGCTGTGGTCAACCTCAAAAGGAGCCGCCGGTTGATGAGAACTGAGTTGTATTACTGGAAGATACATGACGACCCTGATTTCATCCATGCTGTGGAAGCCAAAAAGGAGAGAATGCAGTCCAAGTCAATTCCTGATGACTTGGATGTGGGAGGGCATGAGTCAGCCGAGGAAGATGGTTTCAGTGAAGGGGGAAGTGGCAGCAGGGAAGTTAGTGCTGGAGGAGATCACATGACAATGGAGAAAGTGATGATAGGGGAAGAAAACATTACACTGGCTGAGGGGACAAAGAACAAGAAAATGCAGGAGAGCGGGCACGATCTGCAACTTGGATGCAAGTTAGTGAAGCAGTGGTTGGCAGAAGCTCCTGAAGATGTGGAACTCGAGATTGAGCAATTGGCAAAGGAAAACTCAGAACAAAAAGCAAAGGTCCCCAAGGAAGGAAGTCCAGAAGCTGTTAAATGGTAAGCCCTGCATTTAGATGTATATCATTGTCACTGATTTTTCTAGTTCACTTGACTTGATCAAGCTGTTGTTGACAGAACTGATGAAGACTATGAAGCAGGCTGGTTGGGTGTGTTATGTCCAGGCAGGTGGCTTGGTCCCTGGAGATTTCTTGCCTCAAACGATCTGGTAAATCCAAGAAATACCTCGCGACTCGATTCAGGCTAATGTGTGGTTATCTAGTTTGAACATTGGTAAAAATGAGCAGGGCAAGACTTGGGGGCAACATCATGCAAATTATGAAGAGCATGTGACTGAGCCTTTTGCACAGTTTCTTTGTTCCACATTCCATAAGTCTGTTGCTATGTCCTGAGCCACACTCTGGTTGCTAACTGTGCTTCCTCAGCCGACGAAAAATGCAAGGCATTCCAAGAAAAAATGGCTTCGTTCCATGCACATGCCAACTCTGATGATTATCCTGCTGTGATGAAGACTGATGGAGTGCAGAGGGCAATAGTCACAGGCTTGGAAGAGGGAATGGCAATGGTGTCATGGGGTGATGAAACTGAAACATCTGTGGGTAGAGGATCTGAAGGGGAGGGCTTGATGATGAGACACAACAAGTCTGAAGATACCAGCACTGGTATGTTCCTTGCATTATGCTTCTGAGGTTCTTCACTCATCAAGGAATGTAGATATGCCAATTCCAATTCAGCACAGGAGAAACAAGAACAAGAAAATAACCTCTTCTACACACTTAGATGAGTTTGACTTGGATGATTTGGAGTGTGACCTCACAAGTGAAGGTGCTGGTACATCTGATTCAGGTGGCTTGGATGGCTCTATGACTATCACAATGACGCAAGCAGCCCCTGCAGTCGCTCTTCCCACCGCAACAATGCTGACCTCCATGGACTTGGTCACTCCGGCACCAGTGATGTCTTCAGCAACCACTGCTATGACCATTGTCAGTGTGACAATGGCAACCACTCCTCCAGTCACTGTCATATTGACATCTTTGGATACTGGGACAGAGTCGATCATGCAGACTTGGTCGGATCTGGACAGACTTTGAGGTTACACTCAAGAGCCATACTCAGCAGATAATCTCTCACAATGTCCACTGGGCACTGATTTCCAGTCCATGGATCCCACCTTCATGGATCTTGACCTCTCCCACATTGACTACTTGGACTCAAGCTTTGTACCCTTTGATGGAAGTAGTAACAACCTGCCAGATCTCCAAGGGGAGGCTTGGAATTCTGCTCTTGACCTGCTTTCTGAAGAAGAAATATTGTATTACCTATTGATGTTCAACCAGCCAGACAAACAGGAGGGGAGGGAGGGAGAGGAGGGGATTTAGGATGATCATGCCTTCCAGGATCCTTCAGTAATGCATGTAGGCAGTATAAGCACCTGGAACACCAACTCTATTGCTGTCCTTGATCCACCGGCAATGAACATGTGAGAGGAAGAAGACATGGCAGTTGCGTTGTGCTCAACTGATCTGGACGAGGAAGGCAATGACAATGTACCTCACTGACAACCCACCACGAACCAAGAAAACGGCTGACCACCTTGACAACAAAAAGCACTACCAATGCAGGACCTGGAGAGTGAGGCAGAAGACAAAGACGATACACCTCAAGAATAAACCATCGTGGACAAAGAAAACACCCAACCATCTCAAGGACAGAGAGCACCAATGACATGGGACCTGGGAGGTGATGCAGAAGAGACAGAGATGGTGTTGTGATCCATTGATCTGGGTCTGAACTTCTCACAGTGTGTTGACAAATGGAAGGAGTTTAAGATGTGCACTACTGTTTGTGAGGTGAGCTTAGCGTTGAATGATTTTGAGCAAGCTGACTGCCAGAGTTGTAGGGTCGCCTGCCTTCTTCCACTCATCCATCTGCATTTTCTCTCAAAAAAAGGGATCTAGTGGTTCTCCCTAAGCTTTCAAAAGCAAGTGAGAGAGCTCTTATTGATGAGACTTTGCAATGGTGGAATTTGATTCAGCCAGAGTCAAGACAGTCATCGTCACCATCGCATGCTTGGCAACTTCCTATTGCTGACTACACTGGTGATATGGGCAAGCTCAGAAAGAAGGGGCAGAGTGGTATGGTGCAGATTCTCTACCTCATTCGATGGTGGGGGACTCTCATATGAGATGCCAATCATGACCCTGCCCTTTGGAATGCGTTCACTCAAAATGTTACATAGTGCCTTACCACCATGCTTGAGGGTGCTTATACAGCGGAAAAGTCAGGGGGGAAGCAACCAAATGAGAAAGGTAGTGATGCGGACAAGCATTCCAAGCGCACTCACAACAAGTAAAGATATTGTTATGCTGAGTTTTCTCATTCAATATGTCTTTTTGCTGTAGTTATTACCTGTTGTATGTACTCCAATAAGGGAACTTACAATGCAAAAAATGTCACATCAATGAATTCATTCATCCATTGAATGAATTCATTGGTCTTGACTCATAACTAATTCATCTGTCGAATTAGTCCATCTCAGTTTGGAATTTATTTGTTCCTTAGATAAATTCATCAGCCTTGATTCAATTGATTCATAACTATTTCATTCTTGGATGGAAAACTTTGGGATTAACGAGTTGAATGAGTTGATACATTGAAATTATACGTATCGACAAGGGTTACAGATGTCCACAAAACCCTACATATGACTAATCCCTCTTTAAATATCTGAGGATGACTAGATAAGGCTCAGTGAGATGTAAAAGCATAGCACCAATCATTGAGAGATATACCTTTGCAGGCAGTGAAGTGTGATTGCCAGCAGGACAGAATCTCTTCGAGGAAGACTCTGCCCTGTCACTATCATCGACACTGGTTGACCAATGCCACTTGGAACTGATGTTCAATGCTGAGAAAGGAGAGTCTCACAGGATGCAGCCGATTTCTAGCACCTGTATTTCCTTTGCAAGTGACTGATGTGATGTCATCATCAGCTGGAATGCCTGCAACCGAAAAAAGATGTTTACGAACATTGTCTTCATTCGTGGCCTTGGTTCCCACCTCTGATGGTAAGTCATCGTGCAGTGGGATTTCTTCAGAAATCTTGCCCAGTTCTTCAGTAGATGGCTGGAGCTCTGGAACACTGGGAATAGGCATGTCATATCTGCATGTTCTTGACTCAGGTGAAAGTATTGATAGTGCTGTGGTGGGGGCCAGTGATGACATCATAGTGATAAAATGATTGTTGTGAATGCAGAGCATGAGGTGAGCAAGGCTCTATGCTATGGGTCAGGTCGTCTTCCCAAAAGCAAGAAACCAGACTCACTGTAAGTGCATGGCACTTCCATGCACAGACAGAACTTATATCAGTAGGATTCTCTGGAACGCCAAGCGTGCAGTGGAAACGATCGTGATAAGCAATGAAGAGCCCATGCAAATAGGCATCTAGGGAATTCTTTCCATGCTATAGGATAATCCAGTAGGTGGGGATGAATGGCTGAGCCCAGGATTCTTGGAGAGTGAGGTTGTCCATGGATGGTGGGAGGAAAGAAGAAAGGGATCATGTGACTTTGCACATCAATAAAAACTGATTCATTTTTTTATAGGTAATCATAAGTGCTGACTCTGTGACAATAGGTGAGCTGTGGGTGGATATTTAGGAATACTGTTCAAGGCTAAGCGCTACAGTGTTAACTACTGGTTAGGATCATAAGGGCACATCATAGACAAAAACCATTCACACTGCTCCAAATCCCATGTCGTGGCTTGTCTCCAAAAGCATGCACATTCCTCTCCACTACACTCAGTGCCAAGTTGAGCAGCCTGACCAAAAGTCAAGTGGTAGGGAACTTTGAGCCCAGTGAATGGACAGGATCTGAAGTGAAGTTGAGTGTGCAAAGTGAATCATTGGAAATAAACCCCACTTAGAAGGCTGGAACTGTAGAATACTATTCCCTTGGTATGGCACTAATGTCTTCACCGCATCACCACTATGTATGAGAAATCAGTGAAGGAAAGCCATGTGTGCTAGTGGACTACACACCTAACGCTGGAACTGGATTCCTGTTGCGATCCTGTTGGTGATGACATGGGATTATGAAGAGTTAGGAATGAGAACACGATTTGCTGAGTAGGCAGCAGGGTGGACGTGCTGGTAAGGATTCAATGGGTGTAAAAAGTAAATAATGGTGGCGGAAGCAGTCGCAACAGACTGTTGATGTAAAAGAATGAAACAATTCAAGGTGATCAGCTAATTCATGATGAATAAATTCATCATCGAACAAGAATGGGTTTGTTGGGTTAAGAAATGAGGCCAAGGGTTGATGTATGATGGCCAGCCTGAAGAGGATGTATTATCACATTATAGTTAGGATTATAGCAAGGTGATGTACAACCACAGACAGATATTGTTCAGTGATGGCACAACCAATGTGGTGAAGCAGCAAAGGGCAAGTGGAGGTACAGCCACAAAAGTATGGATAAGCGGAGAAATATCATTCAGGAATATTGTTCAAGGGAAACATAGCTTGGCAAGCAATGGTACAGCCACGAAGGTACAGAGAACCAGTGAGAGATCAGGGACAATATTGATCCTGATGGAAAGTCCAGACAGGAATGATGAAATCAAATATTGATCCTGATACAATACAGGAGCAATATATTTATAGTGCAATAGGCAGGAGGCAGGCTGAGGTGCTAAGTGACATTGGGGTAGTGACAAATGGAGATGGACAGTGACCATGTGACCCTGCAGCACAGCCAGCACATGGAAAAATGCTTCTGGTAAGACCTGGGTAATTCAAAGGGCTCAGGATGACAGGCAATTATTAATAAAAGTGAAACCTCTCATTCACAGCTTTTTATTGATAATTTGGGCCTTATGGGCTGTTTGAGCAATACCACACCACAATGGGTTTTTGGAGTCCTGGCATTGTAGGAGATATTCATGGACTACAGATTCAGTGGGAGCTTCCAGCCATTTCATATCTTCGTATGTCTTTCAATTCCTTTCTTTCTTTATACCTTTCTATGCTATGGTGTCTGTGAAACAGTGGGAGTGTTGAGGATTATAGTTTTACAGCCACTGGGCCGACGGCATAGCCATCTTTTGTTTTACATTATTTTGATTTTTGTATCAATCACTACTGTTTCTTGGCTTCATACCACCACCACCTACATATCTGTCACAAATATATGTTCATTTGAGCCATACCCTTCACATCCTTTGTGCCTGCCAACATCTATTCCCAACAGACCAGAGCACCCAGAGATGAGACCGAGGGTTGCCAGATGTTGATGTGGATATACTGGTTCGCTGATAGTTTCTCCTTTTGCCTCCTTGCTCACTAAATGAAAGGATATGTGTAATACAGGGCACCGTCTCAATAGCTGTCAAGTCCAAGCCAATTGTGCAGGCTGCAGATCGTTGTCTTAGAACTGACAAGTCAGTACATGAATGGTAAACAGACACACCACAGTATTTATGCCATGACATCATCCTATCAGAGCACAAAGTCATCAGAGAAAAAGAGATAAGAGTTGGAAAAAGGAATCTCACCTTCATCGGCTGGTCAGTGTGGCAAAGTACCAGATCCATGGTGAGAGGATGACAGGGAGAGGCCAAGAATGGCAGAAGTTATGGGAATCAACAAATGATGACAACTAAGTTGGGAAGCAGGCTGTGGGCAAGGCTCGTGGAAGTTTGCCATCATGGACAAACACCTTCAATTCGTGGCTTCTAGGGCTCCATCTCACCGACAGATTCATCTGTTTGACCAAGCTATCTGTACTTGGAGATCAAGCAATCAAGGAGGAACATTTCAACCGGTACGAAAGTATGAAATTAATAACATTGCACGATGCAGCCTTATGTATTGGATCCTAGGACTAGGTATATGCCTCTCCTCCAATATCAGATCACAGGGTACATATACTCGCTATTAGGTGATTCCTCAGTGCTCAAAGCGGGTTTATCCCATATTTCCAGTGTCCTTGCAGAATAGCCCTGAAACCCTATGGCAAGCCCAGTGAGATGTGGAAAGTATCATGTCCAGCATGGAGTGCGTCATAAACAACAAAGCGAGGCTCATAGCATGTCCATAAGTGACTCTCCAAGGATGAGAGGAAGGGCAAGCACAAAAGACTTTGAACCTGTGTTTTCACTGCCTACTGACTCGAATGCAGCAAAGCGGTGCAAGGTGGTGATTGGAAACTTGATCACCCTGCATCCTTGACCTTACCCAACTGCTTTAGTGTCCAGGGTGGTGGCAGACTATAGCCTCGAGTTATCACTGAACAGCTACGGATATATATCCATCCATGACCATCTTTCTCTAAAGCAGCTTTTCATTTCTCTCTTTCTCAAATCTCATATCACAAACATATTGTTGAGCTGGCTTTCCTGATACACTTTGTTTGAGCCATGCTATGGTGAAAGGTGTGTACAATTTCTTTTTGTCTACGTCCTTTGACTTATGCATATTATAAACTATTTCAATACAACAACATTCTTAGGACATTCTGGTGCCATGATACAATGTCTACTGCTATCGCCTTCCCAAGAACAAGAGTTATCATCCAGTCATTGTAGCCATCTCCTTTGAATTCAAAGTCTCAAGGTCTCCTTTCCTGGCCATTTTTGCATCATGTCCACTCTTCAAAATAAAATCTTTTCTGTTCTTCGATATTGTTATTCAAACTCTCAGCCTTTATAGCAGGACCCACATGGCTCTCTGTCTCTCTTCAAGTTCCAGCATTCAACCACTATAAACAAGTACACAGAACTATTCAGCCACTCACCATAACTGATTCTGACATCTCGAGCTCTCTCATCACGAATAATATCCATTCTATTTCTTTACACTATCCTCACATGAGTGAATTGGTGTTGAACATTAGAACTTGGATAAGCAGGATGTTATACTCTTGGTCAATTGATCTCTACTGCAGAATGAAGAACAAAATGTCCAGGGTGGGAACATGAATCCATGATGGAAACCATCGCCTTCCATCTTGACATGGTCCTCACAGCTCTCGAGGTATGCTGTGTTCATTATCTCCAATTTGTTTGTACTCATGTGGGTGTCTCAGTCAATGTCGATTGGCAACCATGAGAACATGATTCAAAACATTCCTCGGATCCTAATACAAATATCTGCACTGAAAATTGGGAGAATAGTTTGCTGGAGATTTTGAAAGTGTGATCATCTTGTTTCCTTTCCTCCTATGACTGTAGCCAATGGGCCCCAGTAACAGTGCAAATCGAAGCACTCAAACTGTGCTAGCTTAGCTTGGAAATGTTCGCTATGACATCCACCTACCCTACTCAACTTTGCGCTATGTGAGATCATTCCATCTAGGACCTTGGATGCCGAATTTGAAACTGATGCATCCTCTTGAGCTTCAAATTGACTAGGTTGTGAGCATAGGGTAAGTTGTTGCTTATTTAACAGCTTCCTTTGTTACTGAGGCTTGTTAGACACCATTCATCTAGCTTGAGGGCCCAGAGGGCACCCTGTAATTCAGTTTCTAATTTACACCACATGTGCTTGAAGCTTTCACATCCTACGTTCCTCAATGTCATTCAGTATTCAATTTCAACAGGTCGATATGAGTGAGTATGTCATATTTCCAGTTAAGCCTAAGCCTACCTAATAGCTTTCTACATCTAGCTATGGAGATAGATAGAACGGAAAATTGCCCAACCTTCTCTTCCTTCCATCTTCACCAAGTATACATGCACTGCTGCACTCTTCCTCGCTACACTCTTGACTGTACAGCTACTGATCTACCAGATACTCCCTTTGGCAAAACTGCACAGGGCCCAACTGGGATCAACAAATGTGGGATGACATTTAGCCAGGATTCAATGTGCCAGAATATCTATAGTCCATTCTGTTCTGCTTGTCGTAAGCAAGATCGGGTATGATACCATTATAGTCAACACCCATTGTCAATTTGTAGGTTTTGCATCTTCATTGAGCTCTCAGGCTCATCGTTCATCAACCCCAGGCCCACATTTTGGTACTGAGGTCTGACATACTCATCTTATTCCGTGTAGAGACTGATGTTTTACACAGAGTATAAATGTTTCATGGTGCCTCAAGGCCTGTTCTTTCCAGATCTCATACATCTGTCTTTGCTTAATGACCCATAGAGTGGGAACGGAACACGCATCATTCCCTAACACATGATCAGGGAAACTCATTTTGTGCAGACACCTGACTTAGTGCAGGTTACTGGTATGAGGTTTCTTTGTGTTTCATAGATATCTGATCTGAAGATGCATTTTTGCAGGTGTGGGAGATTTTCCAAAGCTTGATATCTACAGTGACAATTCTGGCAGAGAGCTTGATCCCAATGGTTCCTACTTTGGGAGTGAGGCCTTCAATTCATTGACTGTATGTGAAATCGATATCATTCTAATGTCAGTGAACCTGTCAGAGGTTCAATCTACTCTTCTGTTCCGAGTCCTGTGTATACAGGCTCAGTCTTATGCAGTTTTTGGGGGAGGTCCTCGGTGGCGGTGTATTTTGGTTAAGTCAGTGTTTGCCGGTCCAGCTCTGTTCTCGGCATCTTCTTCAGTTTGGCACATGTTGGTGTGTGCTGTTTCTTTTGGCATTCAAGTTGTTCATTGCCTCATATATTTTGTCAGTTTCTATTGTAGAGTCATCCCAATAACGACTATACTGCTGGAGGATGTCATTACCCTACTCCGGTATGGTCGGTAGGATTCTCACCAAGTTCGCGCTGCATTGGCCTGGTGCCATCGGGGTTTGAAATACAACTATGGCTGCAACATCATTCGACTCACATTTGCTCCTTGACATCCCTCATAACGATGGCAAACATTGGATCAGAAGAGCTCACCAAGCAAGTGGACTCCCAACTAGACCTCAAGATGACAGACCTCACAGTCGAGTTAGTCTAGTAGTTGTTGCGCCCTAAGAACCTCACAAGTGGGTCTATTATGTAATTTTATATAATCTGGCAGCCAGCCTTGTCTTTATCCCTCAACAACACCATCACATTGCCACTTCCAGCTGCCATTTGGCCGACCAAAAAATTTAATAAAGTTTCTTTGCTTTATTTGATTTTTTTTCCCCTGATAAAATGTTCCCTTGAGCTTCTTTTCACCCTCAGTGCTAATTCAGGTCATTGACAATTGTATTTGGTGTGAACCATATCTTTAGAAGAATTTGACAGCTCGTAGATGAACAAGTATGTTGTACTTCATCTTGGTAAGTTTTTTATTTACTGAAAAGCATTGGATATGCTCTGCAACGCAGTCAGAATCGATGCGTCAAGTTCAGATTATATAATAAGATCAGTCATGTGGTACTTGGCTGAGTTAGGCAACAGAATACATATACTGTCCTCATCCTCTCAAAAAAGGTATATCATCATCTGTCTAGGAGAGACTACAGTCAAGTGAGCCCACAACAGTTGAATGCAACAAGTAGGACTTCTGACTCAGGACAAATGGCCTCTACAAGAGGTCTTGGCTAGTCTCAAGAAAAAAATGAAGGCAAACTGTGCACAAGGAGGGCAAAGACACTGGTATGTTATATTCCTGTTACAAACTTCCTATATTTACTGTGCTTCAGATATGTATAAGAGTGCCTTCTACACAAGGAAAGATATTGTTTACTGCTCGCCAACATCACTTGAGCTCACTTTTTGACTGTGCCTTTCCTGCTTGGTGGTCACTTCTGTCTCACATCTTGCTCATCTTTCTGGCACATAATCTCTGATTGTGTTTTCTGTGATCTGGTCCTCTGTTACAACTTATTCATTTTCCTTATCTTATCTTCAGTGCTTATCCTATCTCATCTTATCTGTAGGTGCCTGGACCAATCTACGTGCGGTTACCAGGCAACTTCAATAGCACCTCACGACTGTCATTCACTTTATGCATGTTCTCACTTCTTTCTTTCACAAGAGACCTATTATTAGACCCTCACTTTTCATATATAGGTAGTGTAACTCTCACTGTATAGTCTCCAGCTTCAAGCTAACGTTTATTCATACCAATCTCTTCACTTAATACTTGCCTAAAACTAAGACGTTAAAGTCTTATCTCCTTTCACCATGAGACTCAACAGTGACTGCCCAAACACAAGACAGCCATTGTTTACTCTTGATTGGAGGTTGGGTTTAACAATTAGCTTGAAGCTTCCCTAACTCCCTAACTGGAGCTTCCATGGAAAAAGACAGTGCCATCATCCTTCCCATGACTCTTGGCCCCAGTGCCCTCCTCCTCCTCACCGCAATCATCCTTGCATGGTGATTTCAGAGGACACCACCCACAGTCATTCTTAACCAGCATATAAACACTGACAATGACATCCTGCTCCAGCTGATCCCAATCCACACACCCATACCATGCAGAGCATCAATTGAGTGCCTCCTTCGCTTCATCCACAAGTGGCAGCCGGTCAATCTTCAGCAGAATCAGGGAGACATTCAAGAAGGAGGAGGGTCTCCCATCACTTCCAGAGGACATATGCCAATTATCGTATTATCCCCCACCACCAGCTCCACCAACTCTACCCCCTATGTTGTTCAATCTCCCACCCCCTTTCCCCTAGAGCACTCAAGGAGCAACTTGTCAAATTTGAGCTGGCAGGAAACTGCTATAGCAGGCCTGCAACCCCATACCCCCATAGTATCAATAGTAATGGGGACATCAGGGCATATACTAACGAACCCACCCCTTTTTTTTTTTTTTTTTTTTTTGGATTCAATTTTATTGTGCATGAGGGAGAACCCCATGGCGCACACTGCACTGTCTACTTGAATGTATCTAGTGACCTGTTTATCTATCTATCGCAAAGAAGGGGGGGTTTCGGTGCATAGCTGCAATGCCATTACATACCTGAAGGCACCAGGAAGGATCAGGGAACTTCATAAACAGCAAGCCAACATTGTAACACTATCAAGATACCTATTGAAAAGTCTGTCTGTGGAAATAGAGCATAACCTGAAAGGAGAAATCTAGTAAGTAGTTAACATGAGCTGAGTAGAAGAACCGAGGGTATAGTCTTCACAGGTGGGAAGTGGGTGGGTGGTTGTCAGGACAGTTGGAATCAGGAGGATGACCGTGCATGTTGCGTCTTCTTGGTCGATAGAGGGAAACCCTGCAGTAGGTGTTGTAAAGGAACATACCATGCCGCAGCAGACCATCTGCGACATCATGATCCTCAAACGACAAGTGCAGGGATACCGTCTCCCTCCCTTCCAGATTTCTGCACAGAAGCCGAACATCTCGTACCATGTCCCAATGGATGCCTTCCTCCTCCAACAGTGCACGGTCAAAGTCCTTCCCCAAGGAGCTTTTCGCCATGTCATCCTGCATCTTCAACACCAGAACACCATGGACCACAACTGACTTCCATGGCAGATCCAGATATGCTGTTGGCCATCCAAGTTCCTGGTGGCCCTTAGCTGTCAGCATATACTGGTTGATGACCTGCACATGCTCTCACAACAATCGTGCTGCTGGATATGGTGCCCGAGTGTGAAAAACAAGGCTTCCGCCTTTTGTCCAATGGACACCCTTTATTCCTGGGGGAACAATGGGCCTCAGATCCGGCCACGACGATGGAGATTGGTTGCGAATAATAGTTGCAATAGTCTCTGCAATGGTATGAGCTGGTAGTCATGCATCTAGTGGTGGGGGTGTCATCCAAGAGAATATCAGACAATATGGGGAGTGGAATGATGGAGATGGAGTGCTGGTACGTGCTACCGGAATGGCTTTCGTGCACTTGGGCAGGGTGATGGGCGTGGTTGGGGTCGCAGTGTCTGGGGTCACTGATGATGTGGCAGTGGTTGGTGCTGCAGTCTCAGCATAGGTGGGGCTTCGTTTGGGGCCTGTTGGGAGTTTCAATGCTGGATCAAGGTGAGAGACAAGAATACCGAGCTTATCTCAAAGTGACTGAGGTGGTGGGGGCATGGTGCTGTAGGACTGAGAGATGGCTGCCAAAGCAGTGCTAAGTAGGGCTTCTACCTCATCCCAGGGGTTGCCGACTGAGTGGGGCTCAGTAGGCATCATGGTGCGCCGCTTGGACAGTGGTGCTGGTGGTGGTGTGACCATAAAAGGTGCTGGGGCAGCTTGAAGGGGTGTTGATGGCACATTAGTTTTACTGCGCTTGGCAGCTCGACCCGTGCTTGGTGAAGTCATAGTGTTGTCTTGTGTTGTTGGTGTCCTCTGTGGAGTCTGCTCTGGTGTTCGTTGACGGATTTGACCTCTATGAGGTGTGGGTGACTCCGGAGGATCGCCTGGCAGGCGTTGATGGTGGTGGTTAGAGTGTGAGAACATCCAAACCCACCCTCTTTGACCCCAATGACCTATGGTGCCCCCCCTCCAACCTTTGGGACAACCTCACCATACCACTCAGTGCCTACTTCCCCCCTCGAAGCAAGAGCCCAGAGCTATACCCCAGCATCACTGACTGGGACATTGATGAACCTGAAGACTCCTGCGGGCAGAAAACACAAGGCCTGTAATGGTGAGTGTAGTCAAACACAGAATCTGAAGGCATGTTCTAGTGAGTCTAGTCTTGCACCTCTGTGTGGTGACTATAGCTTCCTGGTGGTGTAGCGAAGTATTGCTATGCTTTGTTATGATTCTCTGAAGGCTGTTCAGAGGCTCAAAGTATGTATGTGAACTTTCTATGTGGTGTCAAAATCCTCGCTGTGGATTCGGTTGGAGAACTCTATGTGAGTTAATGAAGCTGGTTGTTATGATTTATTCATTTTCTTTATCTAAGTGCCTCTTATCTTATCTTCAGCACTTATCTTATCTTATCCTTAGAATCTGTGACTCCATGGAGCCATGACTTGCGATACAGTCACCACCATTTGCCTTGTGTTATTTCTGCTTCTTTCTTACAATGGTGCACTTATTATTAGACCCCTCATTTTAGTATATAAGTACTGTAGCTCAAGCTGTATATTCCCTAGCTTTGAGCTAACGTTTATTCATACCGAAACACATTCTTTCTCACTAAATGCTAAAACACTTAGTCTTGAAGTCCTTTTATTATGAGTGACACGAGATCAATCAGTGACTGTACGAACACGATACAGCTGATTGTTTACTCTTGATTGGACATCAGGTCTTACATTTAGCTCAAAGCTTTTCTTACTCCCTAATGGGAGCCCTCATGGAGCACGATGACACTATCATCCTCGCCAGCACACTGATGCCTAGTGCGTTCCTTCTCGCCATTGCCATTGTCCTTGCCATTTGGTTTCACCGAAGGAGGGATGAGCTACCAGCACCCCCTGCCCCCACCATCATTATCAATCAACAAATAAACCCAGTAAACCCTCAACAAAATGACATCCCACTCCAGCTGGTCCACGCACCTGTACCGTGACGAGCGACAGCAGTCGCAGACTTCTCTACAGTCAACGGAGAGTCGGAGGTCAGTCTTCAGTTGAATACTAGGTTCCCACAGGAAAGAAGGCCTCCTACCCCTCCCAGAAGATGCACGCCAATTATCATCCTCTCCCCCACCAGCTCTACCAGCTCTACCCCATACATCATTTGATCTCCCTCCTCTCTTTCAGAGGACGACCTTGCCGAGCACCGCATACAATACAAGTTGGGCACAAGCCACCCAAACAGCCCCATTCCCATCATCCCCAGTTGTGTCAATAGTAACAGGGATGTCCAGGTTTCAACTAGAGCACCCATGCCCTTTGATCCCGATGACCTCTGGACTCCTAATGTCATATGAGACAACCTTACCATTCCCCTCAGTGCCTACTTCCCTGCTCAACATCCCACCCCAATCAGCAAGGCAGACACCAGCACTCCCAGCCACAACTATCACTGGGACCAGCCTGTCCAGAACCGTGAGCTCACACCAGAGCCAATCCCAACTGTCGAAGAACCAGTCACCAGACCCTCTCACCCAATCCATTCTGCCTGGTGAGAAATCAACGAGCGATACCTCTCACCATGGCGCAACCAGTTTGGTGAGACAATGGGACACAGTGATGGGAGCAAGTCAAGTGGATCAGCAACCACAACAGAGCCACTCCCAGGAGCAGAGTACCTCAATGGGATCCACAGAGAGAGCCCCATGACCTCCTTCGAGGAGGGCCAACCCCTCCCCGAGACAGCTCCCGAGGCCCCCGCAGATGACTCTGCATGATGCAATTCTTTTATTTTCAGAAGTAAATATGACCACACCCCCAGATGCATTACTACATGCAAGCTACCACGACTTCTTTAATTTTTACACTTACAAATTGTTACGTACCCCAGAATGGAATAATACCAATGCCGGTGTCATGCCCACAGCGTGTCTAAGGGTGTAATTTTGCAAAATGTCATACCTTACACTTTAGCAATGCAGAGGCATCGCGAGCGGGCTGACAGTGCAAGTGGCACACAAAGAAGCAAGGTCACTGAGGTAGAGAGCTCTATAATAGAAAAAGGAAGCAACGGAATTAAAACATAAGGACTTTGTCATTGCACTGTACCTTATGGGCATGCACGGCAACAAGGCCGAAGGACGAGCTAGATTGTCAACCCAACCGTTTGCAATAGAGGACTCAGCTGGAGTAGGATGCGCTTGTACGTGGGCTGAGGCTAATTTAGATAACGACACATCTGTAATCTATGACACGTGGTCCCTGGAGATCCGGAAAAACGATATCACGTGTGGGGTAATCAAGAGAACCCTGGGCATGGCCTAGAAACAGGCTTCGGCCAATGGAAGTAGCAAGTGGACTGGAAAGCCGAGGCATTTCTTGGTTACTGAGTCCAGAACATGATGCTGTCTCCCTCGGAGCAGACCCGAAAGCCGAATACGAAGTGTGAGCGGTGATCGAGGATTAAGCAGCTATTGAGTGCACACTCGTGAGCTACTCTGCTGCTAGGGTGAGCGACATCGACATTGCTTAGCTCTTTGAGGATACTAAAAGGAGGAACAAGTGGCACACTGCCTAGAGTGCTGGGCCAACTTGGACGAGGAATACCCAGCCGAAAAAAAAAGAAGTAAATTACTAAAAACCTGTTTGTAACAATCAATCTCCCATAGTATAAGTAGAGTAGATTTTCATGTATTAAAGGCAAGATACCTACCCTCCACATACAGTAATAAAGTTTCAGTTTGGATCTGGACTTGTTGTGACACGTAAGAGTTAGTAGCTTCGAGCCTCGGCTAGAACACAAGTTTAGTGAGCTCACAGAGAAATAGAACGAGAGAAACATTTTGGATAAAAACTTCGGTTTACTTGAGATAAGAAAGAGATTCAGGGGCAGTGATGCTGTGCCCACCTTGAGAGTTTGCTGAGATAAATCCGAGAGAAAAGCTCTGTTCCTTTTCTGGTTCAGTGTAAAAAGAGAACTTGTGTTGTGTCAGCCTCTGTGTAGGTCTAGAAGTAGTTCTCGTCACTGGAATTGATTACTACTATCTAGCCTCCCTTAATGTTAATGTCAATAGTATTCTACAAAGAGAAGCTGGCCAATTTGCTGCTCTTCTCTACAACGACATTCACCCAGAAGCACCAATGAGGGTGCTTACTCCTATCAGAAGATCATAATTGATCTACCCCTGGATGATGAGATCCAGGCACCGATGCTGGATGAACCACCCATAGCCCCTCCCCATGCCCCAATCATAACACCTTTCTCCTATCACAGAGGACCAGTGCCACCAGGAACATATGAAATGGATACAGACCCTTTGCTGGAGCCAATGGGGGCGGTGGACAACCAGCAGCCCCACCACAGCCACCGGCACCCACTGAAACATGGATGCTACCATGCCACCTGGCTCTGACCAAGCCACCCGATCCCCCTGCCCCCTGGATATTAGCAGCAGGAGACGTCTCTCCCTACGATGACTTCAAGCCAAAAATCTTGAAAGAAGTCAATGATTTCACAGGAGATTCCAACGACATCTCCCGTTTCTTCTAAAAATGCGAACTACACTTTGATCTATTCAACTGGCACTTCCGGTACCATCCCCACAAAGTCATCTTTTGTGTCTCCCAGCTGGAGGACACTCAGAAGTGGTGGGAACTGGGTGCCAGGGTCCTGGGAAAGGATGCCAACAGCGGACAGCAGTACCCCTCCTATGAAGTCTTCCAAGAGACCATCAGACAGAGGTTCTGGAAGGACTCAGACACACAAATAAAGCATGTGCAATGGGAGAAACTCAGGCAATCAACCTTCCAAGATGGCGATCAGTTCTTCCAGAAATTTGAAGAACTCGCCTATGACACCAGGGTACATGACAATGAGCAAGTCATGCTCGCTCAAGTCAAGAAAGCTGCCTGAGAAACAAGTAAAAACACCATATACTCAGCCAATGGGAAGTACCAACCACCTATCAAGGGTGGAAGAATCGCTTACTCCATATGGACTATAACTACCATCTCAAGCAGGCGGAAGGAACATGACAGGGCGAATTGACTCCAAGCCGCAGGCACCAGAAGACAACCACACCCCAGAAGGGTGGTCAAACATCAACATATATGCCAGAGAAGAAAATGGCAACAGGAACAACATACAGAGGAAGGGGAGCCCGATGGATGTTGATGCAGCACACACTGTAGCAAAGTGCTTCCTGATGCAGCAAGCTCAGACACTTCAAGTGCAACTGCCCTGACCAGCCAAAGAGCCGGGAGGAAGCTATGCGACACCTCAATTATTACTGGGACAAACATCCAATGGAGGAAAAGACACTCTCAACTATCAAAGAAGTAAAAGACAGAGCCAAGGAGTAAATGATTCAACTCACTTGGCTAAGGACTTAGTTTTACCTGGTACATGTCATGCCCGCTAGTCAGACTCATATATCTGTAGTATCTACCATGCATTTGAATATACCTGCAACTTTGCAATCAGACCAGAAACTAAGCAAGAATCAACCAACAGTACAGCATGCCTGTGATAGTTAAACTACCAGCTAAATGTTTGGCAAGTAACCCATTACATGGGTGAAAGCATCGAACAATGAAGTCACCTACCATAGTGACACCCATCATAATGGTTAGACCAGATGGGGCAGGGGACCAAACACTTAGTGTTCCCCCTGACGAGACAGCTCCATGGAGCTCCAGCCTCACTGGAGGATTTGAGGGAATAGCTTTGGCGAAACCTCCTCTGGTAATGGAGATCACCATAAAGTTGCCAAAGTCTAAATCCCTTATCCATCAAGGGGCTTTGGCGAAGACTGAGGACTTAATCTGACCCTGTGCAAAAGACCCCTACCAACAGGAACAAGGGGGCCTGAACAAGGCAAGAGACGCCTAAGGTGCATATGTATGAAATTCCTGATCCAGAAGATGATACCAGTTTCCAAATGAGCAAGAAAACTAATTTAATACCCCCTATAGAGAAAGCAGTGACCTTGCCAATGGTAGTCAAACCTTCATGGGTTGACATGAAGGCTAAGGAGGCCCCACATGAATGGCTTAAACCATTTGGTGCCAAGTGGACTTTAGGTGGGATAGTGGAAGCCCAGACAGAGTTGGAAGTGAAAGCAATTCTAAAAAATTGG
Source organism: Armillaria gallica (assembly GCA_037576215.1). Classification (NCBI taxonomy): domain Eukaryota; kingdom Fungi; phylum Basidiomycota; class Agaricomycetes; order Agaricales; family Physalacriaceae; genus Armillaria; species Armillaria gallica. Next base: position 165,166 of record JBANDB010000008.1, read on the forward strand.
ATTCACAAGTCATGCACAGAAGAGGTGGTTGATCAAATGATCGAAGGAATACAGAAGGCAATGCAGATCAATGCTCTTTGGTGGCTGGAAGAACTATTACAGCCGAAACTCTACATCAGCAGACTAAGCGGAAAGGGAAGGATCTAACAACCAACTGACATTCAAATTGAGACTCTAGAAAATCACACTAGAATCTCTACCTCGGCCTTAGTTGACAGCGGATGCACCAGTAGCACTATCAACCAAACATTTGTTGAGCAACACAACATTCCTACTCACACAACAGCCACACCAATCCCTGTCTATAATGCAGACGGAACAAGGAACCAGGGCAGGGCAATTACCAAATATGCTGAGATCTGCCTAATGATCGGAGATCATGCGGAACGGATAGACTTAGCCATTACGGATCTAGGTGATCGACAAATCTTTCTTGGTCATGATTGGCTAGCAAGGCACAATCCTGCTTGTCAATTGGAAAACGGAAAATTAACATGTTGGCACGATGCCAATGCTGTAAAACCCCATTCATACTCCCTGATGCAGATCCTGATGACAAATGGTATAAAGAACTAGAGGAGAAGGAAACCATTCTCGCAATAGACTTTACACAAGCCATCCTCATACGTGCTCATCACACCAATGACCTTGCCGCTAATGCCAACGCAGAAAAGAAGACCAAAACATTTGAAAAAATGGTCCTGGATTGGTGCAGAGACTTCAATGATTTGTTCAACAAAGACAATTTTGACAAACTCCCTGAACCAAAAACATGGGACCATGTGATCGAACTCATTCCCAATGCAAGTGCCAATCTAGATTGCAAAGTCTACCCTCTTAATCGAAATGAGCAAACAGAGCTTGACAAGTTCTTAGACGAGAACCTCTCGAGCAGAAGAATACGACCATCCAAGTCACCCATGGCTTCGCCCTTCTTCTTTCAAAAAGAAAGATGGCAAATTACGACCAGTCCAAGATTACTGTAAACTCAATGAGATGACAATCAAGAACCGTTATCCACTTCCTCTCATCTGGAGTTAATGGACAAATTGCGAGGTGCCAAATACTTCTCCAAACCTGACGTTCAGTGGGGTTACAATAATGTACGCATCAAGAATGGCGATGAATGGAAGGCAGCATTCAGAACTAACCAAGGCTTGTTTGAACCCACAGTTATGTTCTTTGGACTTACCAATTCTCCTGTGACCTTCCAGTGGATGATGAATGACATCTTCAAAGATCTCATTGCATCAGGCACTATCACGGTTTACCTCAATGATATTCTAATCATGTCCAAAACCAAAGAAGAACATCGCCACATCACATGAAGTTCTAAAAGTCCTATGAAAAACAAACTATTCCTTAAAGTGGAGAAATGTGAGTTTGAGACTTTGGAAATGGAGTACCTTGGAGTCATCATCAGCGAAGGAAGTATTTGCATGGACCCAGTCAAAATCCAAGGCATAGCGGAATGGCCTGGTACCAACAAAAAAACAGCAGTTACAATCATTCCTCGGCTTCACCAACTTCTATCGACGATTCATAAAAGGATACAGCAAAGTCGTCAAACCCATGACTCAACTTACAGGGAACGATCCATGGAAATGGGGAACAGCGCAACAAGGTGCTTTCAATGAATTAAAAAGGCTTCTGGCTGAAGAAGTGGTATTAGCAATACCAACAGAGGGGGGCAAGTTCTGCATGGAAGCAGATGCTAGTGAGGGGGCAATAGGTGCACTGTTTTGTCGCAAGAACAAGACGGAAAATGGCACCCAGTCACATTTTTATCCAAATCCCTCACAGTTACAGAACAAATTATGAAATTTATGACAAAGAACTACTTGCAATCATGCTTGCCCTTGACGAGTGGAGGCACTACCTAATGGGAGCAGCTCAGGATTTTGAAATCTGGATGGATCATCAGAATCTTCAGTATTTCTGAAAACCCCAAAAGCTAAACCGCCAACAAGCGCATTGGGTAACTGAACTAGCCGAATACCACTTCTCTCTTCACCACAAGCCAGGAACAGCAAACAAGAAAGCTGACCTGCTTAGTCGAAGGCAGACCATGAGCAAGGCAAAGACAACAATGACAAAATCATAGTTCTTAAACCCAAGCATTTCTGGGCAATGATCATGCCCACAATAGAAGAGATACAGACAAAGGTCAAACACCATGCTCGACCACCACTGATGGGACAAGAACATCTCTGGATCCCTCAACCATGATCGAGGAATGAAAATAGAAAATGGACTGATCTACTATGACAGCCGAATCTATGTTCCCCAAGATCATACACTATGAGGAGAAATCATCACAAGATCTCATGACCACATCACAGCAGGACACCCAGGCATTGAAAAAACCAAAGAACTTGTGCTACAAGAGTATTGGTGGCCCAAGATGAAGAAGGACATAGAGGCCTACATTCGTGCCTGCGAAACGTGCCAATGAACCAAGTCGAGCACTCAAGCAAAAGCAGCACCACTTCATCCCAACACCATCCCTCCAGACCATGGACCCACATCTCCGTCGACATGGTCACTGGTTTACCCATGTGCAACAGCTACGATGCTATCCTCATGATCGTCGACCAGCTTCTCAAAGGAGATCATCCCTATTGCATGCTCCACTGAACTGTCATTGGAGAGGATGGGCAAAGATTCTACACAACAAAGTATATGCCAAACACGGGATGCCACAAGTAGTCATTTCTGACCGAGGCACCATATTTGTCTCCAAGTTCATGCAAGACCTTTATAACCTGCTCCAGATCAAGGCCAATGCATCTACTGCTTTTCACCCTCAAACAGATGGACAAACAGAATGAGTCAACCAGGAGGTTGAAAAATACCTCCAAATCTTCATCAACCATCTCCAGAACAACTGGGTAGAATGGCTATCACTCGCTGCCTTTGCTCATAACAATTGCACCCATTCAGCCACTGGCAAAAGCCCCTTTGAGGTCAATCATGGCTACAATGCCCATGTCCTACCAGGAGCCAAGCCCCAGACCCCTTTCTGAATGCCAGCCTCAACGACTTTTGTCTCCAAAATGCAGGAGATTCATGCCACAGCCAAACGATCACTTGAGAAAGCTGCCAACCAGATGAAAGCCCAATACGACAAAAGGAAATGCCCCCTGCGATCGAGTATCAAGTAGGAGACAAGGTTTGGCTCAATACAACCAACCTTCATCTCCCACAACCAAAGAAGAAACTTGCAGACAAATGCACATGGGACCATTCTTAATAGTCACAAAGAAAGGAGCTTCAGCATACACTCTCAAGCTCCCTATTAACTGGCATATCCACCCAACATTCAATGAAGCACTCCTCACTCCATGCGCCACCCAGTGTTCCCAAACCAAGAACAACCACCACTGCCACCACCAGACCTAATTGATGGTGCTGAACATTACAAAGTTGAAAAGGTTCTTGACAGTAGACACATTGCAAGGTTAGGGGAAAAGCTGGAGAACCATGGTGCTCAGTCACTGATTACTTTGTCAAGTGGAAAGGCTATGGACCAGAGTCAAACAGCTGGGTGCGGGAAGACAATATGGATGCTGATGAACTCATTGAAGAGTTCCTCACCGAGCATGTGGACAGAGTCATCAAAGACCCACAAACTGGCAGTCCTACACAGATCCGAGAACAGGCAAGAAGGTGTGGTACGATGAAGATGAACTTTGGGAGTTACTAGGGGGCCATGATGATCCTTCAATGGACACTAAATCGCCCTTTGAACCGGACAGCATACCATAACAGCAATCAGGACGCCTGCCTTAACAAGGGGGTAATGTTATGATTTATTCATTTTCTTTATCTAAGTGCCTCTTATCTTATCTTTGGCACTTATCTTATCTTATCCTTAGGATCCACAACTCCACGGAGCCATGACTCATGATACAGTCACCACTGTTTGCCTTGTGTTATTTCTGCTTCTTTCTTACAACAGTGCACTTATTATTAGACCCCTCATTTTAGTATATAAGTACTGTAGCTCAAGCTGTATATTCCCTAGCTTTGAGCTAATGTTTATTCATACTGAAACACATTCTTTCTTACTAAGTGCTAAAACACTTAGTCTTGAAGTCCTTTCATCACGAGATCAATTGGTGACTGTACGAACATGATACAGCTGATTGTTTACTCTTGATTGGACATCGGGTCTTACACGAAGTTATAGCTAACTTTTATTAGCAAAGGGAAAGTTCACTAAGTGTTATTTCTCTAATGAATAGTAGAGAAGTAATAACTTTGGGTGTGTGTATTGGATCTAGGAGGTGTGTAAGGTAATGTACTTGTGGGCAAGTAACTCCCTTGTGGTTCATCTCCTTCCTCTTTTTCTTTTGTACTTTTAGTTAGCTACTTTTATACTACTTTGAGAATTACTTGTAGGTAAGCTACATTTGTCCTTGCCCTGTTAATTCGCAACACAAGCAAACTATTTACTGTGCAATAGAGTATTCTTGTCCTTTCCTTACTAATGCTGAGTTGAGATCTGTCAGCAGCTGTGCAACTTTAAGAACTATGCAACTGTGCATGTAACTTCAGTTACTGTGCAAGGCTGCTGCAAAGCGAACTTCCTGCACATTTACTAAGCTATGAACTGTGCAAAGTAAACAGCCTTGGTAAGGCTTGAACTGCTGCTGACTGTAGTGAATTATAATAGTTCGCTAACTTGTCATTAAAGTTGCATAACAGGATTCAAGTCTTTTACAGCTATTCCAAGTGATCTGGAAAGTCTGTGATGAGGATTTGGAATGATTTGGAATGGGTTAAATAGGAATCATGATCAAAGAGCCTGGCAATCATGGCTGAGCTTTGATATGGAGGTTCGGAAGGTGCAGAATATTGCTAGATCCATGAATTTATGAGTGTACAGAGCCTGGAGGCTCATCAATGTACCAGTACCCAGGGAACAAACCCCTATCCCGGTCACCAGTACCTCTCATCTTTGGGTCCTGTCCCCCCTCGAACAGCTCACACAGCGGTTCAGAGAACAGCCACTGACAGAGGGACCCCCATGGCAACGAATCATTGTTGCATCAAGGATCAATCAGTGGGCAGCCACAGGAACTGGGCAATGGCCAAGCGAGCACTTGAGCAAAAGCAGCACAGCCTTTGACACCACTACCAAAGCCCTCCCTGACATGGAGCATATCAATGGCATCATTGGACAGAGAAGCCCATCCCCATCCCCAGTCCCAACAATCCACAAACTCTCACCAACACCTCCCAACGCTGCCAATGACACTTAGAGAGGCATTTCATTTATATGAAAGGGGGAAGCTCATGCGGGTTCCTGAAGTTTTTACAAGGTGAGGCCAACCGAGAAGCCTGCCTTTTCTGGAATGAGATCCACCCAGAGGAACCAATGGAGGAACCCAGTCCCTATCAAAAGATCGAGATTGATCTACTTGATATTGAGATCCAGGAACTGATGCTGGATGAACTGCTGGTACCACCCCCCTGAGCACCAGTCACCGCCTTCTCCTATGTCAGAGGAAAGGCACCACCAGGAACCTACACCAAAGGATATCTGCCCTTTGCAGGGGCAGCCGAAGCATCAGGATCAGGCAGAGGACAGCTGAGTCAGCCGTCTTATCCCCCACTGCCTGCCATACCCCAATTATGGGTGCTACTGTGATACCCACCTCCTGTTGGAGGATATTCGTCCTTATACCCATGTGTATACCTTTCTTACTTATCACTCTTTTGATCGTTTCTCGTTCCTACTTACTATATATATATTCAACCTCCTGTCCTTATTGATCACTTATATAGCCTGACCATAGATACCTGAGTACCTCAGTCATTTCACCATCGCTGTGCCCGACTGAGGTACATATACCAACACTACACTCTTTACTATATTACTTACTCTTTCCCTTAGTGTCGTACTTATATCCTTATCCTATTACCTCCGCCAATGGCTCCCAATCCTCCAGACCCCTGGGTGCTAACGCAAGGCAGCATGGCCCCCTTCAATGACTTCAAACTAAAGATCTTAAAGGACATCACCCCTTTCAAAGGAGAATCCGCTGACATCTCCTGCTTCTTCTTGCAGTGTGAAATGCACTTTAACCTATGGAACCAGCACTACCAGAACTTGCCACATATGGTCTTATTCTGTGTCTCTCAATTCAAAGATGAGGCACAGAAATGGTGGGAACTGGCAGCACAAATGCTAGGGAAGAATGCGAAAGGTAGCCAGCTGTACCCCTCCTGAGACAAATTCAAAGGGGAGGTTACAGCACACTTCTGGAAGGACTCCAATGTGCAGATCAAGTACATGCAATGGGAAAAGCTCAAGCAAATGAGCTACCTGGATGGAGACCAGTTCTTCCAAAAGTTCAAAGAACTCACATATGATGCAGGAGTGTGGGACAATGAGCAAGTCAGGCTCACCCAAATCAAGAAACCAGCACAAGAAACCAGCAAGAATACAATATATGCCACCGATGGAGACATACCCACCACTTACGAGGGGTGGAAGAAACATCTACTACGAATCAACTACAATTATTGACTCAAGAGGGCAGAGGGAACCACCGCCAGACAAACCAACAGCAAACCACAGACACAGAAGGCGACCATGCCCCAGAAGGGTGGTCAAACAACTGCCAGCATCCCAGAAAAGAAAACTGGCACTGGCATGGTCTATGGAGGGCGTGGTGCACCAATGGACATCGATAGGAAGTGGGCAGAAGGGCTATGCTTCAGATGTGGCAAACCAGGCCACATGAAGCGCAACTGCCCTAACCGACCAAAGACATGCAGAGAAGCCATGTGACATCTTAACGCCTATTGGGATATGCAGCCAACAGTGGAGGAACCAACGAGATCAAAGATTGAGGAGGTAAAAGATGACACTGGGAAGTAATCAATTTGACTTACCTGGCAAAAGACTTAGTTTCATCTGGTAAGCATTTGTTGCCCACTAGCCAGACTTATAGTACTTCTGTAGTTATCACCATGCATTTGAATATACCTGATACGACTTCCAGAAACAAAACTAAGCAAGAATCGAAACAGCACACCGAAGTAGCCAGTGGGCTAGCAACATGACCAGCTAAACGTTCAGCAAGTAACTTATCATGAGTGAATGCAACAAATGAAAAGAAGAAAACCATATCTCCACCCATCATAATGGCACAACCAGATGGGGCAGGGGAACAAGTAATCTTGGTTACTCCCCCTGAGAAAGCAGCTCCACAGAGCCTCAGCCTCGCTGAGGGTTTTGAGGGAATAGCTATGGTGAAACCTCCTCTGGGAATAGAGAATACTGCAATGCATCCAAAGGAGGAAGAACTCTCAAAGGAGACCCCGACCACTAACAGCCAGACACAAGACCCTTACACCAGGAGCCCAGCTCAAACAGGGCAAGAGATGCCCAAGGTGAGTATGGTAGAAGTACCTGACAAAGAAGATGATACAAGTTTCCAAAGATGGGAGGCAGCTAACAAGAAACCCTCTGTAGCACCTGAGGCAACCCAACCAACAGTAGCCAGATCCTCAGATCCTGGTGCGAAGGTTGAGAAGGTCCCACACAAATGGCTTAAACCATTCAGAGCCGAATGGACGCTACAAGGAATAGTAGAAGCCAAGACTGAATCAGAAGCAAAGGCAATTCTAAAGAACTGGATTGCCAAGGGACGAGCAGAGGAAGTAGTTGATGAAATGATTGAAGGACTGAGACAAGCGACAAGGGTCAACACTTTATGGCAAATGGAGGAGTTGCGACAGCCCAGACGATATATTAGTTGACTAAGCAGGAAGGGGAAGGATTTAACGATCAATGTTCAACTTGAAACATTAGAAAACTTGACCTGAGTTTCAACATCAGCACTAGTTGACAGTGGATGTACCAGCAGCACCATTAACTGAGCATTTGTTAAACAACACAACATCCCTACACATGCGACAGCAGCACAGATTCCTGTCTATAATGCCGATGGGACATGTAATCAAGGCGGGGCCATTACCAAGTTTGCCAAAGTTCACATCAAGATCAGTGATCATGTGGAGCAAATTGATCTAGCTGTCACCGACTTGAATGACCAACAGATCTTCCTGGGGAGTGACTGGCTGGCAAGGCACAACCTGCTGATTAATTGGAAAACCAGGAAGATGATGTTTGCCCGATGTCATTGCCGAAACAACCTGTTTGTGCTCCCCAATGCAGACCCCAACAACAAATGGGATGAAGAGTTAGAGGAGGGGGAAACAATTCTGGCTGTTGACTTTATGCAAGCCATCCACATACGAGTCCATCATGCAAACAACCTGGCAGCTAAATCCCATGAGGGAAAAGAGGCAAAGTCATTCAAAAAAATAGTCCCAGAATGGTGCAGAGATTTTAAAGATCTATAAAACAAAGACAACTTCAATGAACTGCCTGAACCAAAAACCTGGGACCATGCCATTGAACTAATCCCAAATGCCAACACCAACCTCAACTGCAAGGTCTATCCTCTCAATTGTAATAAACAAGAGGAGCTTGACAAATTCCTGGACAAAAACCTGTCCAGTGGAAGAATACAGCCATCAAAGTCCTCTATGGCCTCACCTTTCGTCTTTGTCAAGAAGAAGGATGGTAAACTGTGCCCAGTCCAGGACTACCAAAAGCTTAATGAGATGACAATCAAGAACTGTTATCCACTTCCTCTCATCTCTGAGCTCATGGACAAATTATGAGGCATGAAGTACTTTTCTAAACTTGATGTATGCTGGGGATATAACAATGTGTGCATCAAGAATGGAGATGAGTGGAAGGCAGCGTTCAGAACAAATTGAGGCCTGTTCGAACCCACGGTCATGTTCTTTGGGCTTACCAATTCCCCTGCCACCTTCCAATGGATGATGAATGACATCTTCAAAGACCTCATCATGTCAGGAGCAGTAACTATTTACCTTGACGACATTCTCATCATGTCTAAAACCAAAGAAGAGCATTGTCGCATCACCTGCAAAGTCTTGAAGGCCCTATGAAAGAACAAGCTATTTCTCAAAGCAGAAAAATGTGAGTTCAAAGTACTAGAAACAGAGTACCTAGGTGTCATCATCAGCAAAGGAAGCATCCGCATGGACCCAGTAAAGGTCAGAGGCATAATGGAGTGGCCAGTCCCAACCAAGAAACAGCAGCTGTAGTCATTCCTTGGTTTCACCAACTTTTATCAATGATTTATCAAAGGCTACAGCAAAATTGTCAAGCCAATGACTCAGCTAACTGGAAAGGAACCATGGAGGTGGGGGATGGCACAACAAAATGCCTTCGATCAGCTGAAGAAGCAGTTGGCAGAGGATATAGTACTAGCCATATCAACGGAGGGAGGCAAGTTCCATGTGGAAGCCAATTCCAGTGAAGGGGCAATAGGTGCCATTTTATCCCAAGAACAAGAAGGGAAATGGCACCCAGTTGCATTTTTGTCTAAAGCACTTACTGTCACAGAGCAGAACTACGAGATCTATGACAAGGAGCTACTCACCATCATGCTCGCTCTCAGCGAATGGTGACACTACTTGATGGGGGCTGCTCAGGATTTCGAAATCTGGACCAATCACCAGAACCTTCAGTACTTCTGAAAACCCCAGAAGCTGAATCATTGACAAGCACATTGGGTCACCGAGCTAGCTGAGTATCACTTCACTCTCCATCACAAGGCAGGCGCAGCAAACAAGAAAGCTGACTTGCTTAGTCGAAGGGCAGATCACGAGCAAGGCAAAGACAACAATGACAAAATCATAGTCCTCAAACCAGAACACTTCCATGCCATGATCATGCTGATGATAGAAGAGATGCAGAGGAAGATCAAGCATGCTACTCATGACTATCATTCCTGGGACAAAAATGTTCTGGGATCTCTCAACAACGACCACGGAATGGAGATGAGGGAAGGGCTGTTGTATTACAACAAAAGGATCTATGTCCCACAAGACCATGCACTGCGAGGGGAAATCATCACCCAGTCTCATGACCACATCATGGCAGGACAGCCAGGCATCGAAAAGACCAAAGAGCTTGTACTACAGGAGTATTGGTGGCCAAAGATGAAACAAGACATCGAAGCCTATGTTCATGCCTGTGAAACCTGCCAACAAACCAAATCCAGCACTCAAGCAAAGGCAGTGCCTCTCCATCCCAATGCCATCCCATCATGACCATGGACTCACATCTCAGTAGACATGATCACTGGATTGATTGCCCATGTGTCATGGCTACAATGCGATCCTCATGATTGTTGATTGGTTCTCCAAAGAAATCATTCCTGTCCCATGTTCCACAGAACTTTCATCAGAAGGATGGGCAAAAATTCTATGTGACAAAGTATATGCCAAACTTGGAATGCCACAGGTCATCATCTCAGATTGAGGCACCATGTTCATTTCCAAGTTCATGAAGGATTTATACAACCTACTACAGATCAAGAGCAATACATTGACCGCTTATCACCCCCAGACTGATGGACAGACTGAACAAGTCAATCAGGAGGTTGAAAAATACCTTTGTATCTTCATTAACCATCTCCAAGACAACTGGGTAGAATGGCTCTTGCTTGCCACCTTTGCACACAACAATCAGACTCATTCCTCTGCTGGCAAAAGCCCATTTGAAGTCAACTACGGCTTCAACCCCCCTGTCCTACCAGGTGCCAAAACCCAAGCCCCATTCCAAACCCCTGCCTCTAACATGTTCGTCTCAAAAATGCAGGAAATCCATGCCGCCACCAAGCATTCCCTCAAAAAGGCTGCCAACCAGATGAAAGCCCAATACGACAAAAAGAAATGTCCCGCCGTCAAGTATAAAGTCAGAGACAAGGTCTGGCTCGACACAACCAACCTCCACCTTCCTTGCCCCAAGAAGAAACTCACAGACAAGCGAATGGGTCCCTTCGAGATCACTGGCAAGAAAGGTGCATCGGCCTACACCCTCAAACTCCCAATCAATTGGCACATTCACCCAACATTCAATGAAGTGTTACTCACCCCGTACATACCACCTGCATTCCCTAATCAAGAACAGCCTCCACCGCCGCCACTGGACATCATCGATGGCGAAGAACACTACGAAGTCAAAAAGGTACTTGACAGTAGGTTCCATAAAACCAAGGAGAAAAAGGGGCAGCCATACCAAACAAAAACTGATTACTTCATAAAATGGAAGGGCCATGGACCAGAGTTGAATAGCTGGGTATGGGAGGAAGACATGGACACCAATGAACTCATCAAAGAATTCCTTGCCAAATGCATTGACGCTGTCATAACAAATCCCATTCACATCATCAACACCAAACCAGATTCAGATGCAAAGGACTACTTCCAATGGCAATATCTCATCACATCTAAATCCAGCCAACCCCAGTGGTACTGAGAGCAGGAGCTAATCTATCTCCAATCACTAATCGATGGATTTTGGATTTCTCACAAAAATCCTTTTGATGACAGGTATGGAGGTGAAGCCAGGGGGATGTATGACCCAGATTTTGACAATGACTGGAGCAGACCATAACAGCAGTCAGGATGCCTGCCTTGATGAGGGGGTAATGTTACGACTTATTCATTTTCCTTATCTTATCTTCAGCACTTATCCTATCTCATCTTATCTGTAGGTGCCTGGACCAATCTACATGCAGTTACCAGGCAAACTTCAATAGCACCTCATGACTGTCATTCACTTTATGCATGTTCTCACTTCTTTCTCTCACAAGAGACCTATTATTAGACCCTCACTTTTCATATATAAGTAGTGTAACTCTCACTGTATAGTCTCCAGCTTCAAGCTAACATTTATTCATACCAATCTCTTCACTTAATACTCACCTAGAACTAAGACATTAAAGTCTTATCTCCTTTCACCACAAGACTCAACAGTGACTGCCCGAACACGAGACAGCCATTGTTTACTCTTGATTAGAGGTTGGGTTTAACATTCTTGTCTTGTTCAGCTATTGGTACATCTCATCTAAGTATGGCAGATGCTCAAGAGCTCATCAAATACATTTTAATACATTGTATCTTTGGCTTCACCTGTCCATCTTTTGTGCAAGAATTGTACATTTGTGCTGTACTTCACATACTGCAAATTCATCATGGAATCACTCTCTGTATATTCCGCCTGATCCATGCTCTTCAAGGTCACTCTGACTGTAGACCATCTTTGCAAAGCTCCAAGGTAGTCTAGCCAGAACATGATATGTAGTGGAAGATATATCTGGGGAATTCCAGCGGCAACTTGCTATCAATTTGAATTTGATGACTCATGTAGTGCCACTGTATTGTTGGCCAATAGCACTCCATTGCTAGTCAGTCAGTTTATTCCGAATACTGTGAGACCAAGCACAAGTAGGACCAGCCAATTCAGGATCATTGGTGATGGCACCATGGAGGCGACCACCGATAATGCACTCTGATCTTCTTGCTGTCATTGTGACCTCTCACCAATAACATAGTCACAAGTTGGGTGAGGCTTAAGCTTGAAGCGGTGCCACCGGACTAAAGACAGTGTCATGCCTGGAAGTGATCGCAGAGGCTGGCAAATTCTTGGAAGTTGGAATGTTTACTGCCATTGGCCTCTTTAAATCTCTGTGGTGTAAGATTGTACTCTTTCTGGTCATTTCTTGTTTTATCTTTTCGCAATATCTGTCCGGTACCATTGACTTCATAGAATCTACTCTAACATACCTACTGTATTCCTTGTAGATTTATAGATGACTTTGTTTCATTGCTGCCCGTTGTTCAATGAGGCAGCTTTTTGAACACTTGGCAGCTTCCATATTTTGCTCTGCATACTTATAGTGTACGCACAAAGGGGTTCTTGATGGCTGTCCTTCACTCTGGCCAGCATTTTACCACTTCAATTGTGTTTTAACTCAATAAACTTCATGATTTCTTTGTAGGTGTCAGTATTGTCGATTGAGTGATGCTTCAAATTCAAGCAAGTTCAAGTCGCCACCTTGTCATCACGGAAAACACTTCAGAGCAGAGTCTCAACTTGGTAGTGGAGTTCCCAAGACTATACTAGGAGTATTCTTTTAGGAGGTCCCTTCTCCTGGTCACACAGGACTCGGACCTGCCATGCCCACGATGGCCCACCACTTCATAGTCACTAGGTAGACAAACTCACAAAGAGCTTTCTCTGCCTGTGCACTGTATTTATACTATTTACTTCCTAATACATTCTCTTTCTACCCATTTCTTCCGGATTCTCCCTTACTAAGCATGCCGAGACATGCCGTATCACCGGAATATCACAACATCAACCACTCAAGAGTCTTTCCTTCGACCGACCGTTAACACAGACAAAAATGCAGCTCACAACAATTGATAAGAGTACAATTTCGTGGTTTTCAGGCTAAAAAATGGGCAGAACCGTGTCTAAATGAGACCCATAGGCTACATGCTTGATATGAGTCGGAAACTTTAACATATTGTCATACAGTCATGCCGTCCTTGAAAGATAGGCAACTTGCGAGAGTTATTGGCACGATACAAGGCTTGGGAATGGTGTTCTTGCTTAAATTAATCGTACGTGGTTCGATTCCTCGAGCGGTAACATTAGCTGACCGTGACAAATAAATATAGTTCCTTCCTATCTAGCTAGTGTCGGAGGTGATCGCAGTCTGAGGTATACACTTTATTGATCCACATTTGAGCCCTTCAGATAACACCATAAACCGATGTCCGAGGGGATTGCGAGGCCTAGGCGCCTTGTTATTATATTCGGACAATCGCTCATCATTTCGTGAGTGGTTGTGCACTGACAAAGATACTTATATGTAGGATCTTTTCTATGTCCTTACACGCGCGGATGCCTCTCTCCGTAGCCGTAAGACTGGGCATACATTGGAATAGTCATGTTCAAAGCTCGAAAACATTACAAAGCGGTATGACCACCTACAGTCAGTCTCGTTCTCTTTATTGTTTGAAGCCCATTGCTCATTAATTTCCTTGACGCTACAATGTATAGAGGCTCGCTTACAGCGACTATCTCGTCCTTTCCACAATTCTCCCTCAATACGATTCTAGATATGTCCTCAAAAGTATATCTTATCTCTGATGCTAACCGGGACACCAGTATGCGTTGCGTCTCACTACCAGTCACTCACCTCGGTGATGACTTTCACAGGATTATCTCTCCACAACGAACTAGCCGCTAACAACTCCGACATTTTAATCCTCGCTGGAGGGCGCGACCATTCCAATACCCCGGGAAGATCACATACATCCCTACCGACGATAAAGTCAACAAAGCTCTGGCCAAGGGTATTGAGATCAAGTATGGTCGCCTCGATATTATCGTAGCATGTGCAGGTCAGTCGCATCACCAGTTTCATGACACGTTTTTCTCTTAGTCTGCTTCTCTGTCGCACCCTGAATTGTACATATCGATACGTCTAAGTAATCATGTGGGAAGGAGCACTCTGAGGGTGCTGATTAAGTCGATTCAGCTCGGGCGAATCAAGTGATCGATAGCTCTGGGACGCTGTCACCAATTCAAGATGCCATGGCCATGTCGACGGAAGAAGCTGCTCCGCTTCTCATTAGTGTGGTTGAGAATGCTACGTGTGAGAAAGACAGAGGGGAGTTTATGAACATCGACGGCCAGAAATTGTCGTTGTAGCGGCAGTAATATGACTGTATTTTAAATACAAAATATTCAATCTCTCACATTCATGTTTAGGCCTGCGAATTGGAGATGTCAGAACGTGTAGGACATATGACTTCCATTACTTAGGGCTCATCTCGGGGAAATTTCTTCGATTACAAGCGGCACATTGGTATTAGCGAATTGCTCGTGAGTTGTAAATTGTCCCACCGATATGAAACCTTTCTTCTGCTTCTACCACATTGTTACCTCGAGTATTTCACCACGCGTATACTCTTACAGTTGTTCTCGCGTAGCTCTAGAGCAGAAGACATCATCAGAACATGGTTATCCCTTCTTGCGCCGATAATTAGTCAATTGGCAGTATTTTTAGCACTCCAGTACTTCAATCTTCGCTCCATTCTTGTACTGAAAATCAATGAATGGAGCGCTCCACCAAATGTTCCACAAAAGTCATCATCTTGAGGCACATCTTCGCTGACAAGGAAGTCAACAAGGCGTTATCCAACGAGATCGAGGCTATGTGGCGACCTTGGTGCCGTTGTTGCATGTACAGGTCAGCTTAGTCCCCTTCCTTTTGGTCTTTCCTGAACAGTCAGAAGATATTGCGACTCATATGGGGACCCACTTGCCACACCCAAATCAGCAGCTACAGTATCTGAGAAATTCCAATGTTCATGCCTCACCCACCATGGTATAATACCATTCTACTTTTCTAGTGATTCTTCGCATGAACCGGTAGCCATCAATGGTGGTGTATATGTGAGATTACAATTCAGATACTCATTCCATAACATAGAGAAAGAACGGATTCTCCAGGTCGTGTTCAGGACGGTGAGCTGAAACTTCTAACCTGAATAAAAAATGTCAACACAGAAGGGTTTTAACTTGTTTTCTAAGTCCGAGATCCACAGGTGTCAAGTCATGTTCCCACGCCGAACGGAACACAGACAATTTCTTGAACTTCCCACCCTGTGTGAGCTGCCCAACTGCCCAGACATCCGGTCTTCCTCCCCAGCTGCTACAGCCTATGACTGTATAAAAGTCATCAGGTACTGGGTACGCGTGGTTGGCCACAATTTCTAATGTGTGGGGTGCCCCGGTGGCGTCGTTGAGGATCAGTTCTCCTTTTCGAGGCTTCAGTTCCTTTGGTACCTCACTCAAACCCCGCACATTTCCTGACTCGATATAGTACCCGGTACCCTCAAAGAAGACGCCATCTGGATCGTCTGGGGGTTCAACATAGGCTGGGTACTGGGAGAAATGACCTGCAACAAAAGCGGCTGTCATTACTTGCTCCCATGATGGTCGCCAATAATCCCTTCCATTCCCAGGCTCGGGGTAGAAGAAGAGCAACTCTGCTCGACGCTGAGTATCCATGGTGTCCACGAGGACGTCCCATGCGTCTGCTGCAGACTGAGCAGGGTCGTAGATTGGGATAGAGACCATGTGGACAAGAAGGTATACTAAACCCGCGACTCTATCCGTAGGGTTTGCCCATGCCCGGTGCTGCATCTGGGACACAAGCTCAAGACTTGTTCCGTATTTTATTATGATCTGCAGCGATGACAGCTGTTCGTCGAACCTCCTTCGAACTTCCTTTTCCATACTGCGATCCCTTGTCACCCCAGCAATGGTCAGGTTGTCGGTGGTCTCCTGCAGGGTCCATGCACGTCGGAACCAACAGCGACGACTCTCAAAGTAGTCCGATGTCAAATCCAGTGGCCGACCCAGCCCGCTGAAATAGCACATCACAGTAGCAGCGTCATACACTCCCCCGATCGTGGGCACGTCCAACTTCCACTCCTCTAAGCGCAGAGCCTCCGTGCACAAATTCTCCTCACAAAATTTCTGCCGCAAACACAGAACGTCCAACCATGCATACTCCGCTTTGAGATTCAACATCTCGATGCGGATGAGATCAAGGTTGGCGTCCTTCGGCATCGGCGCGGGCCATTCATTTCCATTGATAGGGGTCCACACATCCACGCGGTCCTTCTCGTCCACCCATGCATGTGATATCCCCCATGGTCTTCTGTGGCTCAGAACCCAGTATGGCACCACCCGATTAGCATACAGATCCCACACGCGGCGAGGAAGAACAAGCCGAGTAGTGATCTTGCCGTCGACGAGGATGTTTCGTCGCTTCCTATCCGCCACTTCCTCGTATAATAAGTGTTCGATGGTAGGGATATACGAATCGCAATGGGGGCGACAATAAGCGTAGGCGGTTCCAAAGTCGAAATCTTGTGCGACATAGTAACAGAGAACCAAGATTACGGACTTGTCCAAAGCGTGCGATGTGCCGAGCGTGGTGTTAAGCTGCTTCAAGACTCCATCGACACCGAGATCGGCACAAAGCGTGTTGGCCAGAGACGACGGTATGACCTCTCTACCAGTGTAAGACTGTTGCTTTAACACAGGAATGGTCGATTCTTCTCTGTTTGCCTCTGTGAGTGAAGACAGAGTGACCTTGGGCGGCTTCCTCATGCCACGCCTCCACAACTCCTGAAATGTGTTATTACTTGCTTACATGCAACTATCATATGCTTACCTCTTCTCCGGAACTACTATTGTCTTCATCATCAGAATCCCCCCACTCCTCCTCTGAAAGATCATCAGATTCTTTCTCTAGTGTTCGAAAAATGAGGATATGAAGCGTCAGACCAAGACTATCACATACCCATGTCCATAGCCGGTGTCCATTACACCCAATCAAACGTCGTTAGCAAGTAATGTCAGTTGTGGTGTACAGTAAGAAGGAAGGAATGCAGACTAGCGCCCAGAACACTCAAATTTCTCACCGTCAACTGCACAGCCTAAAGAGAGGCGCCGAGAGATAAAGGATATAGATCAAAGAACCAATATCATTCCTTAGGCCTTATGGGTCATTAAGCATATATGCCTTCACGACTCCTACTGGCTGAGATAGAACACCCAGAGGACCCACAATTTATATGCACGATGGTACATTGATACCGACGGTCCCAACTTGCTTGTCTCCCCGCAGAAAAGACGAATCCTTGAAGAAGATCCTTAGTCAAACATGTGTGCCATGGAACGAAAATTTCTGTAAACTCACTCATGCCGAAATTTGTAGTTGTTGCCTGTAAGGCAAAGACGGGTCGATGATGGCATTTTCTATTCAAAGCCGAGTGACATGACGGACAAGGAAGCATCCTTGTTCTCCTGGTTCTTCCATATGCAGTACATCTTCTTACTCTCCGTTGGTCCATGAATGAGCGGTGGGCCAGAACCAAACACCACGGATTTTGATCGATTTGATGGTAAGAATCTCCCGTATCGCCTTGACAGTAGACGATTAATAAGGCAATCTGAAAGACTTCCATCGATTTCTCCGGTATGCGACCTAGCACTGGAAGATCCTGGCCAACACGAACACAGAGTGTTTCCATGCGACATGTCCGGGTTTCATGTCAGCCCTCAGCATACGAACGGGCGACTATCTTCATCTGTACACAGAGTACTTTCTGCTTGGAAAACCCTGGTTGGTCCTCTTGACGTGATAAATGTACGATGTCCATCAGGAACTTGAAGCGAAGAAGCAAAAGACGTACGTTCCTTCCTCGCCCATAGCGAAAAGCGAGACATTGGCTGGGTGTTCCCATCAGCCGTACACTCATCGTAGTCTGAAAATATGTCAATCAACCTCAACTCGCTCAAGAAAGATGAGCTCACCACAACAAGAAGTGTTTCCTACAAGATTCTCCTACTCTTCATCGTCTCGCTCTTGCGCCATCAAACAACATAACTAGTAGTAACCAGCTAGCCGAGATAGCCAAGCGATGGGAATACGAACTCGGCACCAACCCGCTCTGCTCTCTGCGGGGAGAACTGATTAGCGCTAAATAAAATTCGTCCTCGGTTCCGGTCCTCAACAATGATGGCTGCTCCCATGCAGGTCTGCTGAAATTGGGACCGAAGTAGCGAGGGAACTTTGGAAGCTCGACGTCGAGGTTGATTCAAACTCGGGCATCATAGCTCTAGTACTGCCTTCCAAAGCTAGACAGGGAACTCGGAGTCGACCTTGAACAACGAATAAAGCCTACCATAAATCATCAATGTGGATGCTGCGAGTATCCCTCCCCGCTGAATACTGACACTGGACAAGACACTGAAATGAAGATCCAGGAGGGGTTTCCGTTGAGGACTTAATTTCGAGATGTAACCTGAAAGGCGCCATATTCGACATGTGCAAAATCAATAGTCGTTTCGAATGATGAGCTTAACAACCACGTCTCCCTTATCGGAGGAATGGCTAGATCTATGACACGTAGCAAATGTGATGAACGAGCCAAGTCACGGATGATCAAAGGAGCTGGTGGTGGTCGGAGACGGACGGTGGACGATGCTAACAAACCATGGCCCACACGATATCCATCTTGTTCAGCCGCGCAGGAAAAGATAAAATTCTAATCCAATATTGTCGCTAAACGAAAGACAACGGAATGTCTAATCATAACCGGAGGTTGCGAAGAGAGATTTGAGCACTAGATTAGAGTAGATATGTATCCATCAGTCAGCTGGTCGTGCATGAACAGACAGACGATTAACCAAGTGACAAGGAGCGTCTCTCTACCTCGGCACCGCTCATTTCACCCCAAACATCCACCTATCGGAGTCGTTTCCATGAAGCCGTCCAACCGCTGGCAAGCGGTGTCCCAGTCCTCACGTCCAAATTACGACGTATGTCGTTACAGTGAGTGGCGACATACGAGAAGAGATGCGGCCAATCGTTGTAGATCAACGGCCATTGTGCAAGCGAAGGTCTGTAACCTACTAGAGTCGTTAGCTG
Organism: Armillaria gallica; assembly: GCA_037576215.1. Lineage (NCBI taxonomy): Eukaryota > Fungi > Basidiomycota > Agaricomycetes > Agaricales > Physalacriaceae > Armillaria > Armillaria gallica. The sequence goes on from JBANDB010000008.1 coordinate 184,596, forward strand.
CTGGAAAACGGGGAGAGGGAAAACATACATTCTGCCCTACCGCCACACTTGTAGTTATTCCGACGTCAGAAAAAGCCGAACCTAATCCCGGAATGCTTTGATTACGTCACGCTCGATGCCTGAAATCCCTCGGATCTGGAAAAATTATAATTTTTTGAGCCCACAATCAAAATGTGCACTGAGCACGTACCTTATATCGACGACAGTGATAAAATGAAAGCGGAAGATGAAGCATACAATCAGCGTATGCTCTTCTGCGCCAGCGATGTTCAGCCATGATTTCTAATGTGTTGAGGACGGACTGGGCGCCGAGTCGAATGATACTCGTGTTACGGCACGCGAAGACCGGGATTAGGACCATTGTCTTGTGATGACCAACGTTGGGATTAGCATCGTCTAAGTGAAAGAACTACTCAAAACAACATACCAGATGCATCACGAATGTAATCCACGGTTCTACCCCCTCCCACATTGGTGCTCAGGTCTCTGAGAAGCGAAGAAGAGGCCCAAACACTGAGCGGACCGACGACCGTGATATGATAATGGCTACGCGGACTGATGAATACATAAAATAAGTGAAGAGAAAGGTACGCACGTTCTGCCTGGTAGTTTGACTGTTGAACAAAACTTCCGCATCGCGGGCCCCGGTAACTTTTGGTCAGCCCGTAAGATCCTTGATGGAGAAGGACGAATCTGAATCATGATGTACTTGATCTTCTGAATAGCTAGGAAAGGACGTCAGGACAAATAACAAAAGGAATGAGTACGACGCACCTGGATGACTCGCAAAACAATCAGATCCACAACTCCAGCGAATTCCCTTTTAGCATGCCCATGCAGGTTTTGCTATTTTATACGCTGTAAATCAAGCCTCCGCGCCATGGTGGACAAGAGGAGATGTCGCGCGAACACCACCGTGTTGTTTTCGGTTATCATCTCGTTTCCGCGCTCGCTCGATTAAGATATGCGCAATCTTGGGGGGCCCTCTCGATAGCTGCTGAGTCTAAGCAGACTTCGCAGGCTGGGGAAGAGCATGCCTAGGTCCTTCAAAGATGTCTTTTTATGATCGAGTGTGTTGATTCTATGGCGTATTCGGCCTTCGAGAGGGTCAATCGTAGTGCACGCCATGACATCATCCTACCTAAGCACCAGCTCATCAGAAAACGAGGGATAAGAACCACAGAAGTCAAGCTCACCTTGATTGGCTGGTCAACGCGACAGATTACGAGGTGCATGACACTCCGGGAATACAGAAATTTAAAGCAGTCTGATTTACTTACCTATACCTAAGATTTCATGTAAATAACAGGACTTACTGATACTTGTAGCCGTACCAAAGGTTCAAGGAAGCTTTGAATCATCTCTGGAATGTAGGGTATTGGATTTGAATCCAGGCTGTTGTAATCGAGATCTGAAAACAAGAATTCAGGAATTCCATGAACTAATTACGAAAGCTTCCGTTTAGGGTAAAGTTTCGGCAGATGGAAAACTTAAGGTTTTCGGGTGTACGGAACGCATGCCCAGGCCTTTTTTTCCCGTGCCAACATCAAATAAACCAAAATTAGGATTTCGGACCACGTTCCGGCACAGTACGCCCGAAACTAAGCCTGAAAGCTTAGTTTCGGCTTTCCCTAACACGGATACTGACATAAAGAATTCCGGTCGAGAATTCGGTAACCCTCACATTTTTGGTACTGGTGCTGCCGAAATATGTACTGAAACAGATGCTTTCGGCAATGATTCAGGGTAGCTGGAAACAATTAGTTTCGGCTCGAGCACCCGAACCTCATGATCCATTCCTGGTTTCTTTGATTTAGGATCGATTTCGCAATATCCTGGAACTTTTGGTATCGGACGGAATTCCAGCAAGTCTTATTCATGATCCGAAAGCTTAGGTATAGGTACTACAATTGGGACTCCCTAAATTCCAGGATTTCCGGTGTGTGAGATCCCCGATTCTTTCCGATAGTAGAGAGGAAAAGAGAGGGTGTTTATCAAAGAGATAACGACCGATCGACCACCATAGGGCGTTGGCAGGGGCTAGTTGGTCATATTTGGTTGCGCGCGCTTGATCTTCTGAACCAAAGTTATCCTCCCGACTGTCCCTGTTAAGTCTGAGACGGGTTTAGGCCATCTGTTTCAGCCGGTGACGATCCCTCGGCTATAAAAGAGTTGTGTCAACGATCATCCTCACGAATGTAAATCTCAGCTCTCTGTACGTCCACAATATGTGTCTGTTGTGTGTGCTAACAGACTTTCTTTTTCAGGAGGCGTCGCGTATCAGAGTGCGTGAATTAAACGTGGTGGCTTGTTTTGCTAACTTCCCCTTGCGTACAGCTAGCTTTGTTGTAGGCGTCAACGACGTTCTAGTTGCTCAGCGACGACGCTTTGCATTCCACGTTTTAGCGTTCAGCGCATCAATATCATGTCCTTTGCTTTGAACAAGATTCCCTGCCGTTTACATCGAGTATTGTTGGAGGCCAATGTTCCTGAAACGGATGATAGGCGGTTATTCGCTTTGTACCCCAATACCTGCGCATTTCGCTCATTGACCTTAACCGTACCAATGAACATCGTTGCCCACGACGTCGCTATTTCTTTGTATCCAAAAGCCACATTCGGCTTCGGAATCAACTGCGCGAAATTTGACGATCGCCACGCCGCCGTCACAGGAAGATCTAAGTATACTGAACGCGGCTGGAATTTGTTTTTTGATAGCAGTGCTGCGGCGAGTGTTGATCTTCGTGATGTAGAAAGATACATTGGCGATCGACACTAGTGTACAGCCCGGGTAGCCCAGGTCATGCCAGGTTGCCGGGTCGGGTGCCTGCTGGGTCGGGCTCGGGCCAGAGATTTGAGACCCGGGGTATACCTGGTTCACCCGGATGACCCGGCTGTATTACTAATGTGTCACAAAAACATCAAGTCATTTGGCTGAGTTGTTGTAACTGCTGTCTCTTATTATTTTGGATGGTCCGCGGATGTTCAAATCCCGCACCAACCAAAAATTTGGGCTCGTGGCAGAGGTTATGACGCACTCGGACGTCCAAAATCAGTTTTCAGGAGGTGCAAGTGCATCATAAAGCATGCGCTAGGTAAAATAATTCAATTTCGTGTATTAAAAATTTAATTCTCTATCTATTTAAATTAATCCGGGTCGGGTGACCCAGTAACCCGTGTGACCCATAGCTTACCTGTGACCCATGTGACGGGTACGGGTTTTTTCCGGGTTCGGGTCGGGTCAGAAAATTCAGACCCGGACCCGACCCGGGCTGTTCACTAATCGACACTGCTGGGTTGTGAAACCGCCTAAGCTACACTCCAGACATGATTACTTGGACGTGAAGCACTCCATTAATGGGCATTCATGGATGCTCACCTACCCGATGCCCACGATGGGGTTTGTAACACGGTACAGTTCATTGTTTTTGCCTCAACTGGACTACGCCGTGTGCGCTTCAAAGACTGTGATGTCAATGTATGAAAGAGAGATGGTTTTTTGGTACTGCTGTATCTGTCTATTGTGATCTTCTCTGACAATGTGTTCTCAGGTCACTGCCGCATTTTGCGAAGCTCATGCGAGAGTGGTTAGACATCGCCGCTGCGACATGTGACCATGCTTCTGAGCCGTTCGATGATGACCTCAGTGTGTCTCTTTCAAGTACTAGTACGAACTTAAACAAAAAGTACTTCCTGCCTCGGGGTCCGTTTTGGGTCACGTAAATAGCGCCTTGCTTGTCGTTGCAGCTGTTCAGCTTTAGGCGAGATTATACATACTATTATTCTATTGGTTATGTTAAGGTTCCTTCTCCGGAGTAATCCGGAAAAGGGGAAGAATTGAGGGCCGGCACGCAGCTGCCGCTACTGGATATCTATATATTAATACAGGTGGACCACAGCCACACAATTTGCTTATGTAAAATTAGCGGACTCTGAAATTTCCGGCCATTGCCATCCCCTGGCATAATCCGGCTGAGTTTCAATTATGACGGCTTTTGCCATCCCACGGCGCAAGCCAGCTGAGTTTGAACCGCGGAGCACTGCCACCTCCCATTTTCGTGGTCAGTGTCTCCTTCCACCACCTTCGGTGCCCCATTTGAGACTCCTTGCACCGCGTCTATCCCAGGTAAGCATTAGTTCCATCTTTGATGATATTGGCCCATCTGATCACACTCTTTTAGTCAATTTTCGTGCCCTATTCACGGTGCTGCTCATCAATCTTTGATGGAAGATCATTTTTGCTGATTTTCTTTTCAGGTGTCCTTGCTCCGGTTCGCGTTTTCTCTCACGGAAGTGACTTCCTTTTTGCTTCTGGAGTCTATATTTGGCTGTTTTCAGTCCAGATCATTTGCACAGAGTAGATCAAGGTGCCGCTGGGTGATCCCCTCAATTTCTGTGTCAAAGTGAAGACAAGAGCTCTCAGATTTGATTCTGGGCCTCTTTGCTTTCTTTAGGGCACAGTTTTTGGTGACAAGCCTACCCTCCTGCACGCCTGTGAATAGGGGCCTCTGTCAAGCGCAACAAGCCAGGGAGATTGGTGTGGCGGGACCGATTGGGTATTTGTGTTCACACAGATATAGTTGCCCCCCCCTTCCATTTGTGGAAGTGTAGCTCCATAAACTGCTGTTGTTGCATCGAATTCCTTTGTGTCAAATCTTTTGGTTTGGTGACAGTCATTTATAGATTTCTGTGGTATAGAGGTTTGTTATGCTGTGATTGAGTTCAGTATTTCTACATTTCTATATCCTGCAATGTATGTATCTCTTATCTCTTATCAGATGAAACTCTGATAGACTGTTCTCTGATAGGAACCCTTCTACTCTATCCAGAGCACATGATTCTCCACCAATTACACCTGAGCGTGTTCGCCATACTCAGCGTGAACGTGAGCGCATTCAGTGTCTGCAAATGACCTCTCCTTCCCATTGCCATGGCCGATCTCCACATCCAGGTCCTGATCCTAATATCACCCTTCCACACTTCCATATTCCTCCAGAGACTCATATTCCATCTCAGCTGGACCGTCCACATGAACATCCAATGCCTGTAGTCCCTGCTGTGGCCACCAGAGGTGTTCGTCGTGGCAGACCACGTGGTTCTGGCCGTGGTGGTGCTCCAGGTGGTCAGTCTTCCTTGCACAGTGGGGTCCCTGTAATACAGCCTCTGCAGAATCGTGGGCATGGGCGTGGGCATGGGCGTGGGCGTGGGCGTGGTGCAGTCCAAGTTGTTCATCAACAGCCTGTCTCACCACCAGATATTGACATGGAACCAATGTCACCACCACCACCACCAGCTCCAATCCCAACACCACCACCACCATCACCATCACCACCACCACCTCCACCACCTGTACCACCTACACCGCCTCTGCCTCCTCCACCTCCTCCACCACCTCCACCACGACCAAGGACCATACCTTCTTTGCTTCCTTATGCAAGACGTCCATATGTTGAACCACATTCTCAGCAGAGTATTGGAAAAATGGAGTGGATTTGTGAATACTGTGGTGCACCACATTGGTATAATGAGCATCTCAAGTCCAAGTCAAGGACCAGACCCCGTTTTGGCATGTGCTGCTTGCAAGGACAGGTCAAACTCCCTAATCTCCGTCCTGCTCCTGGCATTCTCCGAAATCTTCTGTGTGGCATCAGTCCAATGTCTAATACTTTTATGAAAAATATCCGACAATACAATGCAGCTTTAGCATTTACATCAGTGGCTGTAAAGGTGGATGAGGCAGTTACAAATTCTTCTGGACCATACTCCTTCTGTATATCTGGTGAGCTTCACCATCGGATGGGATCTCTGCTACCTGGAGAAAACCAAAAGATGTCTTATGCACAGCTGTATATACATGATCCGATGGAGGCATTGGGAATGCATAATCGTCGCAATCCTAATCTGAAGCCTGAGATTATGTCTGCACTGCAGGGATTGCTTCACGATGTAAATCCATATGTCCCATTATATCGACATGCCTATCTCATCATGAAGGACAAACCCCGTGAGGAGTATCCAAATCTTGAAGTGCGACTGCATGTGGGTGATGGCACTGATGGTCGGCGGTACAATCTGCCAACAGCAAATGAGTTGGCTGCTGTCATTCCTGGAGATGGATCAGAGCCAGTGAAGAACGAACGGGATATTGTCTTACGCATGCATGATCAATCTCTTAAATGCATCAGCCAGCTACATCCAAGCTATCAGTCTCTTCATTATGTTCTTCTCTTTCCTTATGGAGAACTGGGTTGGAATCGATATATCCCTCTGGAGGAGACAGGAACCTGTACAGAGCGTAAAAAGGTCACCCAACATATGTATTACGCTTATCGTCTTCATGAGCGCCCAACTGTTGAACCAGATGCACCATTGTTTAAAGGAGGGAGCCTGACCCAGCAGTATGTTGTGGATGCATGGGCCTCAATTGAACAAAGTGATCTCAACTGGGTTCGGAACAATCAGAAAACTATCCGTGCAGATCTGTATAAGGGAGTGGTGGATGCAGCTACTAATGCTGATGGATTGCAAGACTCTGGCCAGCGTATTGTCCTCCCTTCATCACATACTGGCAGTCCCCGTGCAATGTATCAGCTGTATCAGGACTCTATGGCAATTTGTAGAGCTTTGCAGAAGCCAGATATCTTTCTTATGATGACGGCAAACCCAAAGTGGCCAGAAATTGTTGAGGCTCTGAAGCACACAGATGGACCTGATCAGAAAGTGGAGGATCGACCAGACATTGTGGCCAGGGTCTTTCAGTTGAAGAAGGAGGCCTTACTGCAGGAAATCAAAAAGGGTGGAATATTTGGCAAAGTCAGGGCTGTTGTGCATACTATCGAATTTCAGAAGCGTGGACTCCCTCATATGCATCTTCTGATTTTTCTGGATCCAGAAGACAAGATTCACTCACCTGCTGATGCCGATTCAGTCTCATGTGCTCAGATACCTGATCCTGAAACCCATCCAATTCTTCATGAGGTGGTTACAAAATGCATGGTTCATGGTCCCTGTGATCATCGCTGCAAGGGGCCTGATGGTCGCTGTACAAAGAATTTTCCAAAGGAGTTCAATGAGCAGACAGAATTCACCACTGATGGATATCCTAATCTGGCACGCCCCAACAATGGTCGCGAGTATGTCAAGATGCATGGCGAAACCCGAACCGTCTATACCAACCGTGATATTGTCCCATATAATCCCTATCTCAGTGCACGATACAATTGTCACATCAATGTGGAGGTCTGTGTGTCTGTTAAGGCCATAAAATATATCCACAAATACATCTACAAGGGCCACGATAGGACTACATTGGAGGTTCGGGATCATGATGAGATCAAGGAGTTTCTGGATGCACGTTACATCTCTGCTATTGAGTCATGCTGGAGAATCTTTTCTTTCCGGCTACATCAGGAGGAGCCAAATGTTGTGCGTCTGCAGGTCCATCTTCCTGATGAACATCTCATCACATATGATGAGACCGACAGTCCAGAAGAGATCTTAGCAGCAGCTGAGACAAAGACAACAACTCTGTTACAATGGTTCAATCTCAACAAAAAAGATCCCAGTGCACGTCGGTATCTGTATCAAGATATTCCTGCCCACTATACTTGGAACAAGAACAAGAAACGCTGGAAGACACGCCAAAGACACACAACTATTGGTGGTACTATTGGCCGAATGTATCAGGCTGCCCCCTCATCTGGGGAGCGGTTCTATCTGCGGCTTCTTTTGACAGCTGTTGCTGGCGCTCAATCTTTCCAACATCTACGCACTGTTAATAATGTGGAGTGTGCTACCTTCAAGGAGGCATGCATAGCCATGGGTTTGCTGGAAAATGATAATGAATGGAGGCAATGCTTAGAGGAGGCTGCAATTATGCAGTCAGGAGCACAGTTGCGGTCATTATTTGTGACCCTCCTTCTCTTCTGCCAGCCAGCAAAGCCAGATGAGCTGTGGGAGGAGTTCAAGGAGAACATTTGTGATGATCTGGCACACAAGCTCTGCCAACATGATGTTCCAAATCCAACAGATGCTCAGCTCTATGATTTTGGTCTTCATCTTATTGATAAACTCCTTCAATCTCATGGTCGTCGTCTCTCTGAGTGGACCCAGATGCCAGCTTCTACCATGGACTGGGCTGCTTATGAGGATAATCCTCTTCTGGCTGCACAGCTGGCCTATGATATCCCATCTCTGCAGCAATTAGTTGCTAACAACCTTCAAACATTCAATGAAGAGCAAATGACTGCTTACAATATTGTGGTTGACTCTGCTATGAATGAACGAGGGAAATTGGTATTTCTGCATAGTGCTGGAGGTGGTGGAAAGACTTTTGTATGCAATACTATTGCAGCTGCTGTTCGTGCCCACGGACAGATTGTATTGACCTGTGCCTCCTCCGGTATATCAGCAATTCTCTTAGTTGGAGGGCGTACAAGCCACAGCACCTTCAAAATTCCAATTCCCTCACATGATGATACAACATGCAACATTCACAGAGGGACTCATCTGGCTGAACTTCTTTGTCGAACTTCTCTCATCATTTGGGATGAGGTTCCTATGCAGAACTGGCATGATATTGAGACTGTTGATCGTACTCTTCGTGATATCTGCAATAAGGATGCTCCTTTTGGTGGAAAAACAGTTCTTTTTGGTGGTATGTGTATTTACTTTGAGCTGCTATAGATCATCATTTCTGACTGTTTATTTTAGGAGACTTTCGTCAGACATTGCCAGTTGTTTCACGAGGATCACGGGAGCAGATTGTTGCAGCTTCATTTCGCCGTTCACCTTTATGGCCTCACATCGAAGTCATCCATTTGAAGAAAAACATGCGCCTGGATCAGACTCCTGAAAATGTAGAGTTTGCACGTTGGCTGCTTACAGTTGGTGCAGGCGAAGGACTCACTGAAGATCGAACCATCTCTCTTCCTGCTTCCATGCACCTTGCAGACTCTTCACTTTCTGGGCTCATCAGATACATTTATCCAAATATCACAGCTGGCAATTTTCAAGATCACTTCTTTTTAGAAAGAACAATTCTCTCTGGACGCAATGATGATGTTGATGAAGTCAATCAGCAGGTTCTGGAGATGTTCCCAGGACAAGAGACAGTATATTGGAGTACTGACAAGATGATAGAGGATGAATTGGATGATGCTGCTACTCTCTATCCAGTTGAATTTCTTCAAAATTTCAATGCCTCCAGTTTACCACATGCAAAGCTGGCTCTCAAGATTGGATGCCCTCTCATGCTCCTACGCAATCTGGATCCAGCAAATGGCCTATGCAATGGGACACGAATGATTCTCACATGCCTTCGTCCTCATGTATTGGAATGTCGTCTTCTCAGTGGCAACAATGCAGGCAAGACTGTCTTCATCCCACGTATCACAATCAATGCTGATACAGCTGAGCTCCCTATCGCATTTTCACATTGCCAATTTCCAGTCAGACTGGCTTTTGCAATGACAATTAATAAGTCTCAAGGCCAGTCAGTTACCTATGTTGGATTGGATTTGCGTACTCCAGTTTTTTCACATGGACAACTCTATGTAGCACTTAGCCGTTGCACTTCTGGACAACGGATTCGAGTTCTCTTTCCAGATACAGAAAAGTATACAGACACTTTGAATATTGTATATCCTGAGGCTCTATTACCTTCATAATACATATTTCTTTCTAAACTAATAACTGACACTCCTAAGTAATAAGCCGGGTTTGGGGCGGGCCCCAACAAGCTGAAGTCCCGTGTCGTAGTCAGGTTGCCGGGACCCGAGGTACGAGGGTCCGGCAATCGTGACGAAGACACGGGGCATAGGCTTGTCTATATATTAATACAGGTGGACCACAGCCACACAATTTGCTTATGTAAAATTAGCGGACTTTGAATTTCCGGCCATTGCCATCCCCTGGCATAATCCGGCTGAGTTTCAATTATGTTGCACTGCCATCGCTGCCACCTTTTGCCTCTCTACAGTGCCATGCATGGCAAATGATTGAGGCATGTCCAGCATCCAGCATTCACTGAACTGAGACTACTGTTCAATTTTGACTGTTAATTCATGTAATGCATAATGGGATCCCTTGAAGTGAAGCTCCCAGTAATTTGTAACATGTAACAAGCCCTTCTGAGAGGTAGTATCAGCCAAATTTGGGAAATTTCAGTGGCCAACTGGCCCCAGAGACACTATATGTGGTAATTCCTCACCATATTTCAGTGAATGAAGCTATGGTAATTTGCCCATAAAGCATAACATGTAACACCCTATGAAGCTACATTCAAAATTGAACAGTATCCACTAAGTATGCATGCTGACAAGATGCTGTAGCCTCCAAAGTGAGTATCAAACAATGAGCATTGAGCAACAAGTGAACAACAAACATCAAATGAAAGATTACAGGTAGGAACTGTAGGATTATGGGCCAGGAGACCATTCAAGAACAGGTAATGCATATACATGTACCGACTATGCTATAATTTGCTTATTACAAGGCTTTGGCAAGGCTCAAGCCTTTTTTCAGCAAGTAGAAATTGTGAGAAGATTATTCATGTAAGAATATGTACTATACTCAGCTTTTCTCTGTCCATGTAGAGCAATAAGGTGATGATATTACCTGCAAGAATACTGTACGATTTTGACTGCTAACCATAAAGTGAAGCTCACAGCAAATCATAACATGTAAAAAGCCCTTTTGAGAGGTAGTATCAGCCTAATTTGGGAAGGTTTTGCAGCTGGCTGGCACTGGAGACACTAATATAGTAATTTACATCATATTTCAGTGAATAAAGCTATGACAGTTTGGTTATAAAGCATAACATGTAACACCCCATGAAGCTATGGTGGAAATTGTATAATACTACTCTGAAGTCCAAGGAAGCAAGGGAATGTAAGTACTGACTAAAATATGGAAATGAACTAACAGTCATAATGTCCAAGAAGTGGATTGTTGCAATGACAAGCAAGAAGATGGGATAACAATATGTGAGGTGACCGTGCTCCAGAGAGCTTAGACTTCAATGAATCAGCTATCATATGCTTACCCAGTTATCATGTCATAAATGGCCCTTGCCATCCCATGGTGCAGGCCAGGTGAGTTTCAATGTTACTGCCTCTATCAAGCCTCTACTCTCCCCACAGCACATCATTGGCATGACCAGCTCCTAACTGAGCTTCAACTTAGACTACTTATCTATGCTATAGCCACAAAGTGAGTACTGTAGTATTTCAACCATATCTTCACATAACATGTAACAGGGGTCCATTATGTGAAGATCAGTGAACTTTGTAACACATAACAGCCTATTTGGTGCCTTTAATTACTCAATATAGCATTAAATTTTTGGTCTGGCATATGCTGGACTGCCTATTAAGTTAGATGACATCATAATGAAGATGTGACTGGGTGAAGATATGCATAACACATAACACCCTGTCAAAATATGGTCAAAGTACTACAGTATCAAGCAATAAGCAATGAACATTGAATGTCAATAGATATAAGTCTTATAGAATTTATCAGACCTCAAATGATGACCATGTCAGATATCCAAATCAGGAACATAAGAACCAGAATACATATCTCTCCCTCTCTCCTGCCAATAGTGGCAGCTATTAACAATGATCACCCAAATCATGGGACCAGGGAGTCTCTACCAATCCAATACATGGCTCACAGAAGTAACAGACAAAACTTTATGGTACTCATAAAAACCATTTTGCTCTGTTGCAGTAGCTCCAAACAAATAACAGAGATTCAACAATATATTATAGTAATAAGCCGGGTTTGGGGCGGGCCCCAACAAGCCGAAGCCCCGTGTCGCAGTCAGGTTGCTGGGACCTGAGGTACAAGGGTCCGGCAATCGTGACGAAGACACGGGGCATAGGCTTGTGATGATGGGGACAGGATGAAAAAGGCGGAAGCCACGGGAATCAACAAATGGCAACAACCAAGTCGACGGAATGCGGGCCGTGGACCGGACTTGCCATCACCTTCGATCTATGGCTTCTCTTCCTCCGTTTGCCTGCCACCACCCTCGTGTTCTGATGTTGCCGTTCTACTCTTTCTCCGCCGCGGCTCCAAACATATTCTCAGGGACGCGGAATTCCTGACAACTCGACGCGGGCTTCGATCAAGAACCCTCCTTCGACCGACACCAGACCCACACGCGACTGATACTGCAGGTACCGAAGGTCTGTTTCCATGGTGGGCAGGACCATGTCTAACTGAAGTGCGTAAACTATGAGCATCATATCATGACGCTTGACTAATGCGATTTCATATCCACAGATGCGCGCTGTCCATTGAAGATAGGCATTTTGTGGTACAATATAATTAGACCCTTACTTTCATTAAAGGCGCGTAATTCCGCTCTATGGGTAGCAGGAATATCTGACGAGGGCAGACAAACGCAGCTCCCATCGAAGTACTCTCCGAGCTGAGGTATGTTTTCGTGTCGTATCCAGTTGTAACGTATTATGAAACTCACTGGAGAATACCAGAAAACGAGGGTCAGAGGGTATTTCCAGGCGAAGATGTTGTGTTGTCATTCACAGACAATGAGTGGCTGTCGGCGGGCATACATGAGGGGTTCCATGCGTCCAGGTTGAACAAGATGACAGACTTTAAAAGACCCTTGACGAAGATAAGCGACAGGTATGCTTCCCTAGGTCTTCGTTTGCTAGCTTTCTCATCTATAGCCATTGAGATATTGGACTCGAGGTATACTGGGACACTTGGAAGCAGTACCGGGTGAGGTACAGTAGCTGTGTTTGCTTTGTTGCGGAGGATCATTGCTCATATAGAATAGCTCGTTTGATGGCGGTCAATTTTGAATCGTCAAGGACCTCGACAGATCGCCGTCCCGCTATCAAGCGTGAGTTATTTGATGTCTACATCGTATTTCCCTATGCTCACTTGCTCACGCGTCACCCCAAGAACCTCGGCGCGACATACACGTCAGGTAATTTATTTTCCGCCACACATTACGTAGTCGCTGGCCGACTGATAACGATGACAACATTAATCAAACTCAATATAGCATTGTCTTTCACTGTACCGTTGCAGCTGTTGCGAACAATGTAAGTATCCATAACGACCTTTCAGGTTCGTTACGTTTACTCATATAGCTTCAACCTTTGAAGATAAAGCTACTGCAGGAAGCAACGCCACGCCCACACTCATTGTTAGTCATTGTTCACATTTTTCTTACCCCTTCGCAATTGCTTACTTTTAGAACAGAGCCCGAAAATTCCAAGATCGAAGCTTCGCGGAACTACACAGCGTATCGATGTTTCATGGTGCTGCAGGGTCTGTCCTCTCCGGTTCTCGTACCTCTCCTCTTTGCTCAACGACCGTAGGGCCGTAGAGCCGACGCGCAACACGCATCATTCCCAAAGGCACAATCAAGGGATCTCATTCCGTGCAGACACCCGACTTTGTTCAGGTTACCGGTATGTCCATTTCTTGCGTTTCATAGGCGTCTCTGAAGACGCCTTTTTGCAGGCGTGGGAGATTTTATGAATCTTAACATCCACGATGCTGGCGGAGAGCTCGACCCTAATGGTTCTTACTTGGCGAGTAAGGCATTTTATTTTTTGACTCTGCGTGAAACTGATATCTCTCTCGTTTCAGGAAACCCTCTCGGAGATTTCATCTACTCTTCCGCATTTGGTACGGACATGCAGAACCAGGTTTTTCATTCGACGGTGAGTAACGGCTAAATCTGTATGAACCGTTTGAACTTTACTCCTTGGCAGGTTTTTGTAGGAAGCAGCACATCTTACTTCAGAGGTTGTGATCCCGCTGGGAAGATGGCAGCCGAGTGTACTGTTATTACGATGAGTGATTCTTCTTTTTTACTACCAATAACTGTCCGTAGGTCAGTGTATTTACGACATGATTGAGTGCTAACGGAACATGCCTGCCGCCTATGTCTTTGAGTCGTGCCTTGGTGATAGTGGAGATGTACGTCGTTCGCTCGCGTCTTTAACTCTTCTTGACTAATGGATGACTAGCTTATGGGCGCCGCAATATTCCACCCCCATCCCGTCGTCTTCGCAGTGCACAACCGTTTCTTCGATTGGAGGCACGACTGCGACTAGTTCACCTGCGTAAGTCCGTCTTGTTTATATCACCAATATGCCTCTGCTGATATATGTAAGTTGACCGCATTTACAGAGACTATCAGCAAAGTAATGGGAAGGGAGTGACAACAAGAATGGAACTGTGGTCATCCGAGGGCTGTCTTTGCTTGTTGTAGTACCACTTGACAGTGTAAATCAACAAGATAAGGATGAATAAATGCACCAATTTTTGTCGCATGAAACAGGGGACTCGTCGATTTAACCTTGAAGGATCAGTCTAGTAAATGCAATATCGAAGACGTAAGAACATGATGACTGAATGTCATGAAGAGTGAAGAGTCCAGCATTCAGATGCAGGAAATCTGTTGAAGAAGACAAGCTTGATTTATCTTTCCCTTCCACTTTGAACTCTAATTTCGGTACAGTTATGAGAGGCGGTGTTCACCATGAAGAATCAGATATTCAAGAATGTATGTTACTGGGGTTTAGTGCCCATCACACACCTTTAGACGCCATCCGAAAGGTGTAACAATATCTGTTCTCAAATCTTCAGTGTCGTCAAATAGGTACCAATTTTGTCATTCCATGATGATAATTCCTTACATCTGGTGGAAATTGGTATCAAAGGAACGAAGTTATTAACATGGAAAAATTATTATGCGAGGATCTCACTCTCGACGATGTATTAATGCAGGGTGATTCTTGGTAAAGTAAGTATGTACAGAACTGTGTACGTCTGTGTGACATGTGTATTCTCAACCGGATTAGCAACCTCTGAATACCCAATGCTTGTGTGTCTTAGGAATTTGTTGCTCACTTCAGATCTCATCTATACTGGTAAGCTTGAAATACCTTCAATGACCAAGGAAATATTCACGCAAAAGTATACAGTACCCAGAGTCTTTGTAAATTACACCAAGAATCAAGTACAGGGGGAAGGCACGATGCATAACCAGAACGATGGTACCAATACGAGATGGGAAGGACAACAATGCAAAAATAAGGAAGAGAGATGGAAAATAAACTGCGGACTAACGGATTCCGTGGCGAGCCTAACCCACATCAGCCGGCTGTCCGCTTTAACAAAGATCTGTTCTGGCTGCCCAGTTAACTGCACGTGCCATGTATCTCTGTGATATCCTGACTACCGACAATTTCTCAAACTTCCCATCTTCTCTTAGCCGTCCAACTACCCAGAGATGGTTTTCTTCATCCCTGGGGCCTATGAGTGTATACGAGCCATCGAGTATTGGGTATTTGTGGTCAGCCACAATTCTGATTGCGTGAGGTACTCCTGTCATGTTATTGAGGACCAGTTCTCCTTCTTGACGCTTCTCTTCCTTTGGTACCTCACCCAAGCCCCGCACGTCTCCTGAGCCAAGACGGTAACCCGTGTGCCAGTCAGCATCTGGATTGCCCGTTCGACCAACTTGCGGTAGCGACCAGGGAGGGATATGATCCCCAATAACGTTGTTCATCATTGCCTGCTGCCACGATGGTCGCCAACGTTTCTTTCCATTCCCAGGCTCAGGGTAGTAGAATAACTCTGTCCGATTTTCAGGGTTCATGGCATCCACAAGGATCTCCCATGCGTCTTCTGGCGACTGCCCAGCCTCATATATCGGGACAAAGTCTAGCTTGAGAAGGTATACCAAGCCCGCGACTCTATCCAACGGTTTTGTGGATACCCGATTCTGCATCTCCGACAGGATGCCGAAAAGATTACGAACCATTTGCAATGACATCAGTTGTTGGTTGAACCTCCTTTTAATGTCCTGTTCCATGACATCATTGCCAGTCTCCCCAGTAATGATCGGGTCTTCAGTAATCTCCTGCAGGGTCCATGCACGTCGGAACCAACAGCGATCACTCTCAAAGTCGTCCAGTGTCAACTGCAGTGGCCGACCCAATCCGTTGAAGTAGCACACCACTCGTCCTCGGCCTGCCGTCTCATACACCGATCCGATTGTGGGCACATCCAGCTTCCACTCCTCTAAGCGCAGATGCTCATTCTTCCCACCCTCCTGATGCAAACACAGAACATCCAGCCATGCGTATCCCATTGCATCGTCAAACCCATCCTGCAAGTTCAACATCTCGATGCGGATGAGATCAAGGTTTACATCCCTCGGCATAGGCACAGGCCACTCGTATCCGTTGATAGGTGACATCACATTCACGCGGTCCTTCCCGTCGACCCATGCATGTGATATCCCCCATGGGGTTCTGCCCGCAACCCAGTATGGGACCACCCGATTGGCATACAGATCCCACACCCGCCGAGGGGGCACTTCCCGCTTCGTGATCCTTCCATCGACGAGCACCTTTCTCCGCATCTCCCTATCCTTTTGTTCGTTGGCGCGTAGGCTTCGTTCTAGCATATAGATGTTATTCCAATGTGGGCGCAAATAAGCATAGACAGTTCCAAAGTCGTAATTGCATCTGACATAGAAATTGAGAATCGAGATTACAGGGCCCGAAGCGTACGATGATCCGAGTATGGTGTTAAGCCTCTCTAACACTCCATTGACACCGAGATCGGCGCACAGAGTGTTGGCCAGAGCAGATGGTATGACATATTGACCGATATAAAACAGTTGCTGTAAGACTGGAACGGTCAATGCTTCTCTGTCTGCCTCAGTGACCGAAGTGAGGGTGTTAGTAACGGGAGGGTAGCCGTACTTGAAGGATGCCCATGTAAAGTATTATTTCCTGCCTTTCTGAAAAGTAGCTATGAGCTTATGTGTTCCTCTATGCCATCTCGATTATAGTTACGCCTCAACACATCCTCCCAAATACGAACTTCTTCCTCTATGCCATATCGATCTCCGTAACGCCTCAACGCTTCCTCCCAAATACGATGAGCTTCTCCTTGCAGTGTTCGCAGAATGAGCATATGAACCATCAAACCAAGACAATCACATACTTATGTTCATAGCCGGGGTCCGTTCAAGCAGCGAAGCGAATGTCACAGTAAGCTGCTTCAGTCGCGGTGTGCAGTAAGAAGCAAGGAGTGTGGACTAGCGCTCAGAACAGAAGCTGCACAGCCTAAAGATAGGCGCCGAGAGATAACGTATATATATTAAGTGGCAAGATGGCTTATGAGTCGTTATCTACGTCTTCACGAGTCCTACACACTCGAATAGAACGCACTAAAGACGCACAATTGATGTGCATGACAGGAATTTGACGCTGACGGTCCCAACTCACTCGTTTCGCAGAAAAGCTGAACCCTTGAAGAAGATCTCTACTCAGCATGCAGACCATAGAACAATTTATGTAAAAATTACTCGTACCGAAAATCTCAGCCATCGCCTACAGTGCGAAGGCTTTTTCTATTCAAAGCCAAGCGACAAGACGGACAAGGAAATATGCTTCGCTCTCTCGGCTCTGCCATATGTATTTCATTTCTGGCTCTCCATTCGCCCATTGAATGGATAACTGCGGGTTTCAAGGCTGACAGGGACAAGGGATCAGTGGATCATAATCAAACTCCATGTCTTTTGATCAATTTGATGGGAACAATCCCCGCTACCACCTTTACCGTAGCTGAGTGATAAGGCAACCCTAAAGACTTGCATTGATACACTTACAAATTTTCTCCAGCACGGCACCCGGCTCTGGAATGCCCCTTCCAACGCCAACACAGAGGGCTTCCCTCGGACATGCTTGGGTTTCGTACCAGCCGTCAATGTACGGACTGGCGGCTATCATCTGCGCGTAGAGATATTCCTGACGATCATTACTAAGTGATTGATTGATGCACAATCACCATCGGAAGCGAAAAAAGTACCTTCGTTCCTCCCTAATACGTCCTCACATTGACTAGTCGTTTCCCTCGCCCAATCGCAAAAATAGCATACCCGCCTGCCGCACATTCATCGTAATCATGCTTGTCCCTCTCACGCGCCATCCCTAAGTAGCATAGTTGATGAACAAGACCAAACGCTGACTAAGTACGGTCAAAGGAGCCGGTCGTGCGTCGTCAGAGGCGGCCGGTGAACGAATACCAACGAACGCATGAGATTTGCAAAGCCTTGCAACAAGGTAGGAAAAGAACGAAGTATAATGAATTATTCTCGCAAAACGAAAGACAGCAAAGCGGGTAAGCATAACTGGAAATCGAGAAGAGACTCCTAAACCTTAGTGTATATCCATCAGTCAGGTTATCACGCACTAAAGGACCAACAACTGACCAAGAAGCTTGTCTTCAACTCGGCACCGCTCATTTACCCCCAAAAGATCCGATTATTGGGTTTATTTCCGTAATGCCTTCGAACTACTGACAAACAGTGTCTCGGTTCCCACACCCAAATTGTAGCGTGTACCGTTACAGGGAGTGGCGACATACGAGAAGAAACGTGGTCAACCCTAGCAAACCCGCGCCGACTGTAAACGAGGGCCCGTAACCTACTACAGACGTTAGCCGTTGGAAAACGGGAAGTAAAAGAAAACATACATTATGCCTTGCTGCGACGCTCACACTTTTACCGAAGCCAATAGAAAGCTAAATTTAAGTACGAAATCCTGAAATTTGGAAGTTATGTCTTCATCTAAGACGAGTTTCTTAGAAAACCGTTGGATCTGAGAAACATGGGATTAATTAATGCACGGTCAAAAAGAACTAATCGCGTACCTTATACCCACGACAGTGTTGGAAAGAAGGCGAATGCTCAAGTACACACGCATGCTATTTGGCAGCGATGTGCAGTCGTGACTTCGAAATGCGTTGGAGACGGGTTGGGCAGCCAGTCAATTGATAATTGTGTTGACATGTGTGAGGGCCAATATGAGGACAATTTTCTTGTGCGTATTCCCTGTGCCGCCAAGGTTAGCTTCGCCTGCTGCAGAAAATACTTCAGTACAACGAACCAGTCCACCTGAGATAGGCTAACAACAATTCCCATTCGGCCATCTATGAAGCGAAGACGTCCACCTACTGGAGGAATCGAGAACCGCAACATAGCAATCTGCGAGGGAGACTGATGAATTTTACAGAGACCAAGAGGAAGTCAAGTGGTACGCACGATCCATTGGCATCATAGGCCTGTACAACCCTTGAGCACCATCGGCAAAAAGTAATCAGTTTAAATCACGGTGCATTTGTTCTTCTTGATACCTAAGCATGCAGGTGAGAAGACGTAACGAAATGTAGAGATATGACGCGCCTGGATGGTTGGTAAAATGCCCGGATCCACAACTATTTAGCATCTCCACGCAGATTTCCTATTTCATACACGGTAAGTCGAAACTCTGCAGCATGACGGACTGGAGCACTCAGTCATCGTATGAACACCACGCGGAGAAGTCGTTTCTCTTCTTGTCTGCTCGCTCGCTCGATTAATATATTCGGAATCCAGGAGGCTGTCTCGATAGTTGCTGAGTCCAAGCCGACTTTGCATGCTGCAGAAGGTCATGTTAGGCGACTCAGTGCATGAATGATGAGCGGACACACCATGGAATATACGCGCGCAAAACTTCAGCCTATGTACTCCAACGACGTCTCTTTATGATCGCCACTCAGTAGGTTGCAAGTATTGATTCTAAAATGTAGCCGGCATTCGAGAGGTCCTGGTCAATCGCAGTGCGCACGATGGCATCGTCCTATATAAGCACCAATTCATCAGAGAATGAGTGATAGGAGTCTGAGAAAATAATATTACCTTCATTGACTGGGCAGTGTGACAAATGAATACGTTCGTGGTTAGAGGATGGGGGAAGGATGAAAATAGCGAGAGCTAACAAACTGCGGCAACAACCGAGTTGGAACGCGGGCCGCGGGCCGGACTTGTAGCAATCAGCTCGGCAATCACCATCACCTTCGATCTATGGCTTCTCTTCCTCCGTCCTCTAGGGCACCGTCTCTTGACCATCGAGTCTTGCCTCCCACCACCCCTCGCATTCTGATGTTGCCGCTCTACTCTTTCTGCGCCGTTGCTCCAGCCATATTCTCAGGGTGCGAAATTCCTGACAACTCGACGTGGGCTTCCCTCAAGAACCCTCCTTCGACCGACACCAAACCCACACGCAGCTGATATTGCAGGACCAGAAAAGAGTATAATCTTATCGTCGTCTGGTTCTATAATGGGAATGACCATGTCCAAATGAGGTGCGTAAACTAAAGCGCATGAAACTCGATAGAACGTCGTCCTGCCAGAAAGCGTAAGGTTTCGATGTCTGCACCATATTTCCTTGTACTGAGTTGCTCTAGTTTCACCTCAAGACTCTCGGAGCGAGATACATGCCGAGGAACTTATTGTCCGCCTCATCTTATGTAGTCGCTAGCCCACTGATAACGACGACAGCATTGAAGAAACTTGCATACCTCAATCTAGCGCCGTTTTCTGCTGTAACAGGGCAGCTTCTGAGAACAATGTAAGTCTTCAATACGGCCTTCCAGTGACGTTATGCTTACCCTTATGGCTTGAACCTTTGAAGACGAAACTGCCGTGGGAGGCAACGCCACACCCGCACTCATTGGTAGTCGTTCATTCCCACTTTCTTACCTCTTTGCAATGCATACTTTATAGGTACAGGTCCCGAAATTTTCAAGATCGAAGCTTGACGGAACCACACATGACTAAGTGGTAAGTGACTTCCTATTCCTGGATTGGCGCCGCTAAGTATTTGTAGAATATCGCTATATGCGCTCGTCTTGATATTGCACACCTACAGTGCTCATCATTTATTTACCTGCGAGAAAAGCCTTCAGGTGACCGCGCTTTGTTAAATGACTATTTTGCTAACATTTCCTACGTTTGGGTTCGGAATCGAGCTCGAGTCTGCGCAGCGCAAGTTATTATGAATTTACTGGGCCCATGCCATGGTCAGTATATTGCCATTCAAGTCGGAATTTTACTGATCCTTTTAACAGTGCAGAACGTAGAAGCCTCACATTTATCGCCAAGTTTCCGGGGCCCAAACTCGTGCGGAGTTGAATCATATGGTCCAACTGGGACCAACGAATGCGGATGACGCCTAGCCAGGATTCGATGTGCCAAAATCGTTATAGTACGTTCTGTTCTGTTTGTACTAAGCGAGATCGCGTCTGATACTGTTATAGTCAGCACCATTAACAATCTCTACGTTTTGCATCCTGATCGAGCTCTCAGGCTTAGGCTTATCGTGCATCAACACTCCAGCTGTCTGCTAGCCGAGTCTACCCTAGGCACACATTTCGGTGCCGATGTCTGTCACGCCCATCTTCTGCGTATATGCTGATGTGTTACGCAGCGTATCGATGTTTCGTGGTGCCTCAAGGTCTGTTCTCTCTGGTTCTCGTCTTTGTTCGAAGACCGTAGGGCCATACAGCTGACATGCAACACGCGTCATTCCCAAACGCACGATCAAGGGAGGCAATTTCGTGCAAACGCCTGACATTGTTCATGTTACCGGTATGACCATTTCTTGCGTTCCATAGGCATCTCTAAAGACGCCTTTTTGTAGGCATAGGAGATTTTATGAAGCTTAACATCCACAATGACGACGCTGGTGGAGAGCTCGATCCTAATGGTCCTGACTTGGCACATAAGGCGTTTAATTCGTTCACTCTGTGTGAAACTGATATCTCTCTCGTTTCAGGAAACCCTCTCAAATATTTTATCTACTCTTCCGCATTTGGAACAGACATGCGGGACCAGGTTTTTGATTCGACCATGAGTAATGGCTAAATCTGTGTAAATCGTTCGAATTTTACTCCTTAGCAGGTTTTCATAGGGAGCAGCACATATTGCTTCAGAACTTGTGATCCCGCTGGGAAGATGGCAACTGAGTACTGTTAGTACGATGAATTATCCGTCTTTTCCACTACCGATAACTGTAGTGTATCTACGACATGATTGGGTGCTAACGGAACATTCCTGCCGCTGATGTCTTTGAGTCATGCTTTAGTGATAGTAGAGAGGTATGTCGTTCGCTCAGGTTTTTCACTCTGGTTGACTAATAGGATGACTAGCTTATGGGCACCGCAACATTCCACCCGGGTGATACTTCCGCTCCCATCCCGTCATCTCCATAGTGCATAACTGTTTCTCCGATTGGAGGTGCGATTGCAACTAGTTCATCTGTGTAAGTCCATTGCTTTGATATCACCAGTTCGCCTCCGCTGATATGTATAGTTGATAACTTTACAGAGACGACTAGCCAAGTAATGCCAGGAACGGAATGACGACAAGAATGGAAGCGTCGTTGTTCGAGAGCTGTCTTTGCTTGGTGCAGTACCATTCGACTGTGTAAATCAACAAGATAAGGGTGAATAATGCACCAATGTTTGTAGCATGAACTGGGGAACTCGCCGCTAAGACCTCGAAAATCAGGCTAGTAAACATAGTATCGAAGACGTACGAACACGATGACTGAATGGCATGAAGAGTGAAGCGTCCAGCGTTGAGATGCAGGAAACCTGTTCGAGAAGATGAACTTGAATATATTTTTCCCTTCCACTTTGAACTAATGTTGACACGATTATCAGAAGCTGCATTCACCATGAAGAATCAAATAATTGAGATTGTATGTTACTGGGTTTTAACCGCCATCATACACCTTTAGACTCCAGCACAAAGGTGTGATGATGTATGTTCTCAAGTCCTCAGTGTCATTGAATAGGTATCCACCTCGCCATTCCATGATGATAATTCCCTACATCCGGTGGAAATTGGTATCGAAGGAATGAAGTCATTAACATGGAAGAATAATTATGAGAGGATCTCACTCCCCATGATGTATTGATGTGGGGTGATTCTGGGACAAGTACGTACGTACAGAACTATGTATGTCTGTGTGACATGAGTATTCCCAATCAGGTTAGCGAACTCTGAATACCCTACGCTTGTTTGTCTGAGGAATCTGTTGCTCACTTCAGATCTCACCTACACAGGTAAGCTTGAAATATCTTCAGTGACCAAGGAAATATTCGCACAAGAGTATATAATACTCAGAGTCTTTGTAAATTACACTAAGAATCAAGTACAAGGGAAATGGACAATGCGTAACCAGAAGGATCATATCACTACAAGATGGGAAGGACAGCAACACAAAAATAAGGAAGAGAGGTGACAAATAAACTCTGGACCAACGTAGTCCGTGGCGAGCCTAATCCACCCCAGCCAGCAGTCCACTTCAACAAAGATCTATTCTGAGGTCGAGTTTAACTCCGAATTTCTCACTGTCCAGGTAACTATCAGGCAATATCCTGACTACCGACAATTTCTCAAACTTCCCATCTTCTCTTAGCCGCCCCACTACCCAGAAATCATTTAGTGAAACCGTGGGGCTTATAAGTGTATACGAGCCATCGGATATTGGGTATTTGTGGTCAGCCACAATTCCGATCACGTGCAATTCCCCTGTTATGTCCTTGATGACCAGCTGTCCTTCTCTAGGCTTCTCATCCTTTGGTACCTCATCCAAACCGCGCACATCTCCTGAGTCAATACGGCAACCCGTGTACCAGTCAGCATCTGGATTGTCCGTTCGATGAATACGCGGTAGCGACCAGGAAAGGTTATGATCCCCAATAACGTTCATTGCCTGCTGCCACGATGGTCGCCAACGTTTCTTTCCATTCCCGGGCTCAGGGTAGAAGAAAAGTAACTCTCCCCGATTTGCAGGGTGCATGGCATCCACAAGGATCTCCCATGCGTCCGCTGGTGACTGCTCAGCCTCGTATATTGGGATGAAGTCCAACTTGAGAAGGTATACCAAGCCCGCGACTCTATCCAATGGTTTTGTGGATACCCGATTATGCATCTCCAACAGGATGTCGAAAATATCAACACCATAATCCTGTCGTATTCTTGGCAATGACGTCAGTTGTTGGTTGAACCTCCTTCGAACCTCCTGTTCCATGACATCATCACCAGTCTCCCCAGCAATGATCGGGTCTTTGGTAATCTCCTGGAGTGTCCATGCACGTCGGAACCAACATCGATTGCTGTCAAGGTCGTCCAGTGTCAAATGCAGCGGCAGACCCAATCCGTTGAAGTAGCACACCACATGGAAAGCCCCCTCATACACCGATCCGATTGTGGGCACGTCCAGCTTCCACTCCTCCTTGCGCAGATGCTCGCCCTTCCCGCCCTCCTGCCGCAAACACAGTACATCCAACCATGCATACTCCGCTCCGAGGTTCAACATCTCAATGCGGATCAGATCAAGGTTTGTTTCTTTCGGCATTGGCACGGGCCACTCGTATCCGTTGATGGGTGTCATCACATTCACGCGGTCCTTCTCATCAACCCACGCATGTGATATCCCGAATATCCTCCACAGTTCTGTGCCCCCAGCCCAGTATGGGACCACCCGATTTGCATACAGATCCCACACCCGCCGAGGGGGCACTTCCCGCTTCGTGATCCTGCCATCGACGAGCACCTTTCTCCGCATCTCCCTGTCCTTCTCTTCCCGACTGTGCAATTGATGTCGGATAGTGGCAACGTCATAGTCATACCAATAGGGCCGCAAATGAGCACATGCAGTGCCAAAGTCGTCATTTCGTGCGACGTATGGTTCGAGAATCGAGCGCACTTGAACTATCCCTAAGAAAGGAAGGATTTTGGATCCCAGGGTATACGATGTGTCAAGTGTCGCGTTGAGCTTTTCCAAAACTCCATCGATACCGAGGTCAGTGCAGCGAGTGCCGGCAAGAGCAGATGATATCACTGGTAGGTGATTAATGTAGGGCCGTTGAGTATAGGACCGTTGATTCAACACCGGAATGGTTGATTCAGCTTGGCCAGTCTCGGCGAAGGCGGAGAGTGTGAACTCGTGAAAGAGAAAACGCCAGCCCTCAGTTGGAGGACTTTTCGTTCCTAGTTCATTTAGCTGTGGCTCATTACAACAGAAAGTAGAATTACCTTCATAATACGGCCAATATCTTCGTAAATCCTTGAAGAATTTTGATACAGACAATTTCTGCCGCTGCCACCATCGATTCCAACGCCCGATGCATGCATCCTCTGGTCGTAACAGAATCAATTCGTAAATCGTTGAAAGAAACACAGAAACACATACCACCGTCCATCAATGAGGTATTACAGTGTTAAAATGTAATTCCACCAAGGTCTTTCCGTCATGTAGACTTATGCGATCTTCATGGTCAGAAGCAAGAATGCGGACTAGCCCTCTGACCATCAACGCGTGTCAACACCAATCACGCTGGTAGATAGGCGCCTAGATATTTCGAGAACCCCTTCTGAAAGGACATAATGATGTATGATTCAATGCCACAAAGTACATCTGAATGAGTCCACTTAGTTTTATGCAAGAGATAGATGCTCAGAGTTCCGTGGCGACTCACAGGGTAAGCTAGTCCCGCACGGGTTAATCCATGTATCCTATGACTATGTCATCATGCGAAGCGTGTATCCTTCACTTTCACAGGCCACGACTCCAGCAGCACGGCAACATCCGAGTTCCGAGTGCGCACCACGTCAAACTCACTCGGATCCGGACCAATTCCGCTTTCTGTCATAAACCGTGAGATCGAACATCTCTATAAGAAGAGAGACTCATCATTCACCAGGGGTTGCATCGGAAAATATGTATTGAGTAGGCTAAATAAAGAGTTTGTTACTGAAGCGTCTGCGAGTGCGCAGTAAGAAATTAGTAGCATGGAGTACCCACCACAAATAGTACCTGAAACCGATAAGCCAGTGCTGTATACATCTTCTCGAAGTACTAGCGCCCGAATCCACAAAAGATGATGAGGCGGAGTATCCGGGGAACGACTCACCTCCGTATTGTAGTATAATCTACTAAAATTATTCCTTGGCGAAGATCAAAGGCAAGAAATGTAAATGGCGCTTGCCTTCTTGTTATTCAGCACACAATCAATGGAATCGTGGGAGTGATAATAGAACCTGACATGAGACCTAAGAAGAGAACGACCAACGACGAGATCCATCCGCCGTTGCCGTGTTCAGATGCGAAGGATATCCACCCCTTGGGAACTTGGTCTTCCTCGCTCCACTGAATATGATGGATCAAGAGAGAATACCACATGCTGTGAATAGTGCCTTTGTCCCGCTATAAATAGTACCACTCTCGTCCGTTTGTCATAGGCCGCACCGAATTGGGGGGAAAGAAACAGCAGCTGTATGCTTCTTTTTCTTGCTTGCAGTAAATGATACTCAGGCTGTGCTTGCCGAAGAGATAAGGGCTCAACTCGCAGCAGTAACGCCATCACGCTCATCCATTGTTGGAATATGGCAATCCGGCATCATGCCGATCTTGCTTATTAACAAGGGGGTCTGAGATTTTTTTTTAATTACACCCAGTCGGTTTTTTTTTTAAGCCCTCGCCAGACCGACCGACCGACCGCCGTGGGAATAACATGCTCAGTATGTGTAGAACATACTGTATCGGTCAGCGCACTGCCACCCGGTAATGAAAGGTTACCGGTAGTGGCCGGTCTCTACTACCGGAAAGGGATAAGCGGCCTTTGCCGGACCCACCTTCGGTCATACCATCCCCTTTCCTATTTCCCTCCTGAGGTTAGGATTGGGTTCGGAGAGCTTTCATCAACCAATAACGCTTGCAAGGCCCACATCAGGGGCAGAGCCTGCTACGTTTACTCCCCTTGAAAGTATAATAGTATCTTTGTGTTACCTTTCCAAATATCCTTGAGTTCTGCAGAAGACTCTTCAAGAGAGTTTCAATCATGGTAATTCTAATCTGACTTTATACAAAGAACTTATCATCGATCAAACCTCAAACTGGAGGTACTTATTAAGTAGGCACTGCTCGAAAAAGATTCGCTCGGTGGCGGCTGATGCCGCCACCAGCTCACATTTTCTCACAGAATCCCAGGCAGACGAAGCTTCGGCCGATCAACTCCATGGCGAGCGTGATAGTAACGGACAGTCACATGTAAACAGTGACAAGCCAAGTCATCGCCACACCGAATATTTTACTTTACAGTGTAATGGGCACCGGCAACGCCCGGTTCTGGAACGTGAGCTGACTAAGCTCATTTTTGGCTATTCTGACGGCAAATCAATGTTAATTGCTTCAACTCTCATTGAAGTGTGATGAGCAGCACGGACCCTTGTTAATTGGCCTTTTTGCTGTGTGGACTGACATTTGGTGGTACCAGAGTATCTTTGAAAGTTAGGATGGCATCTCATGAAGGTTCTGTGTGCTTGAAAGGTGTGCAAAAGTGCAAAAAGCTGTGTAAATGTTTGTTTGGTTATATTTGCAAAGCCTTCGGACTGCTCATCCAAATGGACCTGGTACAGGCTTCCACAGACTTCGTATCACTTCGAAAAAATTACAGAATATCATTTAAAAATAAACTACATGTTTTCTTCCAAGCACTTTTTAAAAAAAGCATTTTAAATGCTATAAGGTTATATTTGCAAAGCCTTTGGACTGCTCATCCAAACGGACCTGGTACAGGCTTCCACAGACCTCGTATCACTTCGAAAAAATTACAGAATATCATTTAAAAATAAACTACATGTTTTCTTCAGAGCACTTTTAAAAAAAAAGCATTTTAAATGCTATAAATGCGATGAAACTATGGTAAACAGGGGTCTAAAAAATAAATTGCCCTGAAGAAAACATGTAAAATTATGTCCTGAGTAAAATGTTCCTGCAAAAGTACTCGTGAATCTTCTTCCTTCGAGCTGCAGAAGGTGCATCCATGGAACTCACATATATTGGGCCCTGATCGAGATCGCTCGGAGCGCAAATTTTGGCGGGGGTTGCCGGTGCCCATTTACAGGAAATATCTCAGCACTATGCCGGGAGATTTTTCCGTAAATAGGAATTTTGTTGACATCGGACTTCGGCTTTTCGTCAAATCTCAGAAACCATCGTTCCGCTATAAGACCTACTACTAACGTAGCAGGAATATGTACACTATAATATCTCTTTAGCTGTAAATATATTGAATTTACACAGATGATGCCTAAAATGCCCCCCAGAAATACTATAAAAATTTGATATAGATTTTTTTTAAAGCGGCCTCGAAGGCGACCGACCGACCGACCCGGTATTCCGGAACAACGGTCCGGAACCCCCTTGCTTATTAAGGAAGAAGATATAGGAAAAGTGTAGAAGATTCTAGTAAATAGTCATTTAGTATAAAAGTAGGTACTGTAGTGTACATCCTCATGTGTTTGCAGACCTCAGCCAAGCGCAATACTATTGGCTCGACACCGCGCATGTACATACTGGGAACGAACTGATCCCCCGTTTTACAACATCCATCACAAGCCGGAACCTTTCACAGCTCTAACCATACCGGCATGCCCCAAGACGTCTCAAGCATAAGCTGTAATCTCACCATCGAGTCATACATATCGCTCCATAAAGATGAGATACGCATGACACTCTTGTCAGAGCTCACGTGTCCTCGAGGCGATGCCGTACTGACCCGTAGTTCCTGGAGGCTTCGCAGAACGGCGAGATACAGACGACATTCGAAGTATGACAGCCGATGTGAGATTTGATGCGAACATTCCTGTATACGAAGCACAGTAAAGAACTGGTCTAAATTGGGTGAAAGACGAGCTACGTTACCGACATCCCTTCTCTTCAGTCTCAAAATCGACGTCCATCTCGCCATTCCATCTGTATATCGTGACTTGTTTACTGTATCGTGGGACGACCTTTTAATATGCCTGCACAAATTATCTCCGCGCTTTCCATAAGGCGGACAGGGAGCTCGGAGTCCGCCTTGAACGACAATTCAAGAATCTGTATGCCGCACACATCCCTCCCCACTGAACACTGACACCGGGCAAGACGCCAAAATGAAGATCCGAGAGGGGTTTCTGTTGAGGAATTGTTTTCAGGATGTAGCGTCTCACAGGCAGAAAAGGGATCATATGTTGACAAGTGCAAAATCATTATTCATCGCGAGTGATGAGCTTGACGACCACGTCTCCTTTATCGGAGGATTAGATAGATCTATGACGCATAGATGTTTGATGAGCGAGTAAAGTTACGGATGATCGAAGGAGCTGGTGGTGATCAAATATCGACGGTGGGCGAATCATGGCGCACGCGATATCGATCTTGTTCAGCCCACAAGAAAACATAAATTTTTAATCAGTTATTGCAGCTAAACGAAAGACAACAGAGTGGCTAATCATAAATGGAGGGCAAAAAGAGCGCTAGATATGTATCCATCAGTCAAGTTGTCGTGCATGAATAGCCAGATGACCAACCAAACAGAGCCTTTCTAACTTGGCACCACTCATTTCGCCACATAAATTCGCCTATCGGATTCATTTCCGTGAAGCCTTCCAAACGCTGGCGACGTATGTCGTTACAGCGAGTGGCGACATACGAGAAGCCAAGCGGTCAGCCTTGGCATATCTACAGTGATTATACAAACGAGCGCCGTAACCTGCTAGAGTCGTTAGCTGCTGGAAAACGGGGAGAGGGAAAACATACATTCCGCTTTGCCGCGACGCTTGTAGCTATTCCGGCGTCAAACAGAAGCCAACCCTCAACTTCAGAGTCCCTGAATGCTTTGACTATGTCACGATCGATGCCAGAAATCCCTCGGATCTGGAAAAGTGAGAAATTTCTGAGCCCACAATCAAAATGAGCACCAATCACGTACCATATATCGACGACAGTGGTAAAAGAAGGCGGAAGATGAAGCATACGATCAGTGTATGCTCTTCTGCACCAGCGATGTTCAGCCGCGGCTTCGAAATATGTTGAGGACGGACTGGGCGCCTAGTCGAACGACAATCGTGTTACGGCACGCGAAGACCGGGATTACGACCATTGTCTTGGGACGACCAACGTTGGGATTAGCATCGTCTGGGTGAAAGAAATACTCAAAACAACATACCAGCTGTCTCACGAATGTAACTCACAGTTCTACCCCCTCCCATATTGGTGCTCAGCTCTCCGAGAAGCGAGGAAGAGGCCCAAACACTGACGGAATCGACGACCGTAATATGACGATGGCTACGGGAACTGATGAGTGCTTCAGTACATAGAGAAGTGATGAGAAAGGCAAGCATATTCTGCCTGGTAGTTTCACCGTTGAACGAACCTTCCGCGGCGTAGGCCTGGGAAACCCGGTAAGGTCTTCGGTGGAGCAAGACGAATTTTAATCATGATGTATTTGTTCTTCTGAATGGCTAGGGAAGGACGTCAAGAGGAATAACAAAAGGAATGAGCACGACGCACCTGGATGACTCGCGAAATAGCCAGATCCATAACTGGAAGCCGTCTCGAGAGCTGCTGAGTCTAAGCCGACTTTGCATACTGAGAAAGATCATGCCGAGGTCCTCCGACAGTGTCTCTGTATGATCGCCACTCTGTACATTACAGGTGTGTTGATTCTAAGGCATATCCGGCGTTCGAGAGGGGCAATCGCAGTGCACATCGTGACATCGTCTTATCTAAGCACCAGCTCGTCAGAAAACAAGTGATAAGAGCCGCAGAGATCAGGCTCACCTTGATTGGCTCGTCAACGTGGAAGATTACGAGGTGCATGAAGATGATGATGGTGAAAATGGCGGGAGCTACGGGAATCAACAACCGGCAACAACCGAGTCGACGTAATGCGGGCCGTGGACCGGACTTGCCATCACCTTCGATCTATGGCTTCTCTTCCTCCGTCTTCTAGGCCGCTGTCTTTTGCCCGTCGAGTCTTGCCTCCCACCACTCTCGTGTTCTGATTCTGCGCTGTACTTACTACTCTTTATCTGCCACGACTCCAGCCATATTTCCAGGACAAGGAATTCTTGACAACTCCACGAGGACATTCACTCAAGAAATCCTCCTTCGACGGACCCCAAACTTACATGCGGTTGATAGTTCAGGCACCGAAGAGAGTATGATCTCGTCGTCGTCTGGTTCTATGATGGGCAGGCCGATCGTCAAATGAGGTGCGTCAACTAGAGGCTTGAGGTCATGATGTCTGACTAACGCGTCGTCATATTCACAGACGCGTGCCGTCCAGGCGCTTTGTGGTACAATACCATGCAGGGCTATCGAATTCGATTGTAAAGGTGCGTAATTCTATTCCCCGAGCGGCAGGAATATCTGACGAGGGTAGACAACTGAAGCGCCCATCCAATGACTCTCCGCGCTAAGGTATGTTTTCGCGTGGTATCTACGTGTAAGTTATTTTCAAAACCCACCATACAATGCCACAAAACGAGGCCAGAGAGTATCTCCAGGCCGAGATGTTTTTTATCACGCACAGACGATGAATGGCTGTTCGGCGTGTGCACACCCGGGGTTCTGTTCGCCCAGGTTGAACGATACAATGGACTTTCAATTTTCAACGAAGATAATCGACGTGTATGCTTCTCCATGTCTTCATTTCATGGCATGCTCATCTGTAGCCTTAGCTTCAGATCTCAGATCTCAGACTGGAAGTCTACTGGGACACTCGGAAGTGGTACCGGGTGAGGTTCAGTGACCTTTGTTCTCTTATCCGTGGAGGATCGTTGCTCATCGAGTAGCTCGCTTTGATGGCGGTCGATTTTTACCGGTGCAAAGACCTCCACAGATCGGCGTTTCACGACAGGTGTGAATTATTCGATGTTTCCATTCCCTGCACTAACTTGCTCTGGTTTCACTCCAAGGATCTCGGAGCGAGATACACGCTGGATAGCTTATTGTTCGCCTCACTCTATGAAGCCGCTGACCCATCGTTAGTTGCTCATTCACAATTTATTTACACCTTTGCAATGCTTCGTTTACCAGAACAGACCTGGCAACTTCCGGCATCGAAGCTTTGCGGAATCAAAAACGACTAAGTAGCAAGTAACCCCATATTCCTGCATTAGTTCGCGCTGCTAAGGATACATAGAATATCGCTATATGCGCTAGTCTTGTGTCGAACACCCACAGTGCTCATTGCCTAGTAACCCGCGAAGGGTTGCGGAGCAAAAATGACCGCCAGTAAGTACTGCTTTATTAAAAAGTTATTTTGCTAATATGTCCTGCATTTAGGTTCGGAATCGAACTCGAGTCTGAACGCAAATCATTGTGAATTCCCTTAGCTCGCGCCACGATCAGCACATGTCAATTCAAGTCTGCATTTCGATAATCCTTTCAGCAGTTCAAACCTCACGTTCAACATCACGATTCTGCTGCCCAGACTTGTGCGGAGCTGAACAATATGGTCAGTAGTAATCGCCGTGGCTTATTGACCTTCTCGGAGGCGAGTTCTCCCTCGTCGCCAATCCTGTTCCGATAGTTGACATTGTACAGCAGGCTATCGTCGATAATATCACCTCGCGAACCCGTTGCCGGAGGTTCACAGAGCAGCGGGCCATTTTCAGACAGCATAGAAGAGGTATGTAGGCCCGTCTCATAGTCACCATTTTCACGCTGAACCGCATTCGTATTCTTACCTGTTTCTAGTCGAGCACCCTTCTTCGACTTTGACCTTGGAATTAGACCGTGAGCCTTTGTATGATTGATGGGAGAAATGAAGTGTTACTCCAGCCGTAGTACAACTTCAATTGTCTGCGCAACCATTATACAATTTTCTTTCTATAAACTCTGTATTGAAGGCGCTAGCTGCCTGCACCCACTCTGAAGACTGAAAAAATCATAGTGAAGTCGCCATCTCTGACAATATTTTTGTGGATACTAGTACTACCACGGCCGGGCATTGCGACGAAAATTTCCCTTCATACTCATCAGCAACCATTTTTCTCGTGGGTGCCTCCGCCCACGAAACTACTATGTGATCTCACGACTATTGTCTACGAAAGACGATATCATAGTCACTCCGCCCTTTCCCTCTACGTGCCCTGCACTCATTCAACCGACTCAATGTGGTAACCCTGATAATAGTCGGTATTTGGATCCTCCTTCCGAAAAGATTGCCAAGGTAATAATCGAAACCAGGGGTCGCAATTTCGTTGTCGTTAGTTATTCCATACGATAGGAACCATCACTTTAGTATCAATGGCGGTAGCTGCTACCGAGGTATGCCATGTTCGTCATCTCTGATTCTTTTCCGCTCATGTGAGTATCTCAGTCATGCAGGATCAGCAACCATGAGAAGTCGGAACGTTTCTCAGATCCTGATACAAATTTTCTATTTACCAGAAATCGGAAGAATTTCGCTTCAGATTTTGCGTGATCATCGTGTCTCTCTTCCTGCTGTGAACGTAGTTGACGGGCCTTGCTAACAGTGCGGATTTGAGCACTCGAGTTGCGCCGGTTGAACCCGGGACAATTCATCACGACATTTCATCTGGGATTTTGGACGTCAAATTGATGCACACTCTACACTTCGGATTTCGAGTCCGGGGAAGTACTCTCGTGTCGACCCACATAATAATACTACTTTGATAGCGCCATAGATATATGCCATTCTGTTAGTTGCCATTTCAATGCTGAGCCACAATCATAGTCGTGCTTGCAGCTCATCAGACAAGTTCTTTCGACTTCGACTTTTGAATCGGTTGACATCTGGTATTTGACAACTCGTCCTGTCCCCCGGTAACTGATAGAGGGAAGTGAGATATCGCACAGACGTAGTGCATTTATTCCTCTACTGTAGTCCCCAGTCGGACTTCTTTTCATATCCGCGGATCGACCGATATCATACTCTATCTATCTACCACATTTAAATAACTCCCACACAAATTGATTTTGAGATTCTACATACAACCATTGAAACAAGTGAATCGTTCTTCACTACCTCCATTGCGCTTCACTTCATTAGTGGACTGTTGTCCTTCTTGAACTCTTGAATATCACCTGCTACACTCAAATCGGCGGCTATAGTATGGAAGGAGTTTGAACGTTCATTGATATTCACTGTGAGCCTCAAAACCATGCCTCGCCCACCATTGTTCATTTACTCTTATTTTGTAGTTATCCTTCCCATAAACTGGTAGCCGTCGTCGGTGGCTCGTATGACTGAGGTCACAACTCAGATCTTGGATAGTACAGAGACGAAGTGGATTCTCCAGGTCGTGTTTAGCATGGTGAGCTGAAACTTCAAACGCGAACAAGTCAACAGAGAAAAGTTTTAACTTCTTCAAGCCCTATTTCTCTAAGCCTCACTCGTTCATCGTCCGCAGAACGCAACACTGACAATTTCTGAAACTTCCCATCATCTCTTCGCTGCCCGACTACCCAGAGATCCGAACCTGAAAAATTGCCCTCGCAGCCTAGGAGCGTATACAGGCCATCGGGTATTGTGTGTGCATGATCGGCCACAACTTTTAATGTGCGGGGTGCCTCAGTGGCGTCCTTGAGGATCAGTTCTCCTCGTCGAGGCTTCAGTTCCGTTTGCACCTCGCTGAAACCCCGCACATTTGCCGACGCGATGTGATAACCCATATAATAGTCGACATCTGGATCATCCGTCTGATTAACCCACCCTAGGAAGACAATCAAACTCGGCACCAAGATTTTGCTTGTCATTACTTGCTCCCAGGATGGTCGCCAACATTTCTTTCCGTTCCCAAGCTCAGGGTAGTAGAAGAGCAACGGTGTACGAAACCTAGGCCCCATGGCATCCATAAGAACTTCCCATGCGTCCGCTGCAGACTGCTCAGCATCGTATACTGGGATGGAGTCTGTCTGGAGAAGGTATACTAAGCCCGAAACTTTATCTAACGGCTTGGTTGACACGCGATGCTGCATCTCGGACACAAGGCTAAGAGGCATGTTCCGTTGTCGCATATCCCGCAATGAGGTCAATTGTTCGTCAAACCTCCTTCGAACACCCTCTTCCATGATGTCATTCCTGGTTTTCCCACCAATGATGGGGTTTTGGGTGATCTCCTGTAGTGTCCATGCACGTCGGAACCAACAGCGATCACTCTCAACGTAGTCTGTTGTCAAATGCAGTGGCCGTCCCAACCCATTGAAGTAGCACACCACATTTTTAGCCATCTCAAACACCGATCCGATGGTGGGCACATCCAACTTCCACTCCTCCAAGCGTAGATCCTCACCCTTCCCGCCCTCCTGCCGCAAACATAAAACATCCAACCATGCATACTTTGCTCCGAGGTTCAGCATCTCGATGCGGATGAGATCAAGATTGGCATCCTTCGGCATGGGCACAGCCCACTCGTATCCATTGATAGGCGTCATCACATCCACACGGTCTTTCTCGTCTACCCACGCATGTGATATCCCCCACGGATGTTCGCACGCAACCCAGTATGGGATCACCCGATTAGCATATAGATCCCACACCCGCCGAGCGGGCACGTGCCGCGTTATGATCCTGCCTTCAGCGAGAACATTGTTCCGCATCTCTTCATCCTCCTCTTCAAGGATGCGTAATTTGTGCTCGATGGTAGGGATGTCGTTCCAATAGGGGCGTAGATAAGCATATGTAGCACCGAAGTCGAGACCTTGCTCGATATAAAAATTGAGAACCAAGACTACGAATGAGTTCAAACGGTACGATGTCCCAAGTATGGCGTTAAGTCTCTCTAAGACTCCAATGACACAGAGATTGGTGCATGGTGTGTTGGCCAGAGCAGACGTTACGACCCTTTTACCAGTGTGAGACCGTTGCATCAACACTGGAATGGTTGATTCCGCCTGGCCAGTCTCAGCAAAGGCGGAGAGACTGACCTGGGGAAGATTCTCCCTTCGTCTTTCACCCCAGCAGAGTCGATTATGGGGGCAGTGATTGACCACAGAGATAGGATTCTCATCCAGGTTGTCCATCTGCATGGAAAGCATTATTCCTTGCCCCTAGATAATAACACTTTCAGTGTGCTTACTCCCATAAGCCACCGGTTAAATCGATATTCCCCACGCGCTTCCTCCCGTCGAAAGTAGGATTCTCCTTCAATGAGGACATAATGTATCAATCATATAACAAATCCACATACCAGTGTCCATGGTCGGCGTAGGTGGTTGCCAATTCGTCTGGGGGAAATTTGATGCTGCGCAAGGATGTTCTAGTCGTGATGACTGGTAAGAAGCAAGTGATGCAATCTAGCGCTGAGACGATTAAAGATCTTCCGTACTGCCGGAAGCTATGCGGTTTAGGACTGGTTAGTGCTCAATAGAATTAGAACTCGGTTCCTGTCTTTGGCAATGTTAAAACACCGTATTCAGGGCGTAAAATCGCTGAAAGATAGGAATATCTGGGTGATATTGTAAGCTCAGCGTTCACGCCGGTCGAGTATGATTCGAGTTCAGACTTCATAGCTCCAGCTCCATCTTCCAAGACTAGGGAGAACGGTTCCCTTGAGCACTGGTTTTTCGAAACACGTGTGGAAAAGGCGCCATATGTGGCTAGTTCAAAATAGATATTCATTTGAAGAGTCAATCTCCTTTTTTGGAGGACCGTGACGGCTACGGAAACCATAGCACATTAGACAGAAACCAAAGAAGCGTCTAAGTCACGGATGATCGAAACAGCTGCTCGTTGTCAGAGATGGAAGGCGGTTTGATGAACGGATACCAACGAATCATGGCCAACGCCATTTCAAGCGCCCGGTAATACGGGACCAGTTATTGTCTTTGTCGGCCGAGTAAGAAGAGATGAAATCATCATAAATTTATTCTTGCTATGCGAAACACAACGAAATAACTATTCACCACTTAGCGAAATGTAACACTCTTGGAAATCTAATTCATGTGTCAGATTATGGTATGGGACTGGCGACTGAGATACTGACCAAGCCACGTCCCTTTAAGCCGCACGGCATCGTCACTTCCGAGCATTTGTTCATCGGTTTCATTTCCTTGACGTATTCCAACGATTCACAAGGCAGCCTCCCCTCACGTACGAGTCGCGAGAGAAGGGTCGGTGTAAAAGGCTTTCCATTTTGGTCACGAGGGCAGTCTACTGTAGACTTCAGTCGTCTGGAAGCGAGAAGCGGGAGGAAGCGTACGTCTCCGTGCTCGTACTCAAACGCCACACTCAAAATGCAAACACAAAATGTGCCGAGATGGATCCTAAAACCAAACAGTAACGTCATGCTTGTAGGTAATTTCCCCAGACTTAGCCGAAAGACTGTGGTACCAAGCGCCAAAGGATTACTCGATAAACACGACAGCAATAAAAAGAAGCAACAGTCGAAGTGTAGAATCAGGTCACGCCGTTTTGTACCAGCAGTGTTCCGCAATTGTTCTACTGGGACGTGGTGATGGTACTATTGACTTGATGTGCATGGAATACTATTGCCTTCTGGAGCCGATGTTGCCTGTGAAGCCAAGATCAGCTCTGCTCAGGTAGGAACAAAATTCAACACGACGTACCACACAGCTGCAGAGATAGTGTTCCTTAACTCCTGCCGTAACGTTCAGGCATCTACGTCCACTGACAAAAAGACAAGAAGCTGGGAAAATTGACCAAGTAGCACGATCTGACAATCGGACGAGGTGGAAACTACAGCGACTGATGAGTTTCAGAGGTTCAGGCCAAGGGAGATGAATATTACATACGATTTGCCCGCTAGCTTTACTTGCGCGTTGCATGTAATAGAGCTCCTTTCCCGGCCCGTAACATCTTCGATGGACAATGTACTATGGAAGTTGCGTAGTCCTAGTGAGACGGTGCTGAAGAACCAATCTAATTGAAAGCGAGAAAAGGAATAAAATGCAAGAATAAGGACGCACCTGGAGACCTTGCGAAATGGATCCATCCATTACTCTGCGTGTAAGGGTGTCGACCATCAAGGTTACGTATCCTGAACGGACCAGATTGCTTGCGGAGGCGGTCTTCTTTAGCGGGGACTGTACAACTGAATCGTGACAAGGATGCGCAGCTCCATTCAGTGCGCTTTCTCCCCCTCGACGAAGGAACGAAAGCAGGTGTAACCAAACGACCGCACATTAGAGTGGCATAGCTCAAGAGCTCAGTAAAGAGCCGCTGTAGCTCGTGTTAGACGACTTGGACAGAATATAGCAAGCAGACACACCATAGTTTCCCCAACTTTGTCTGATTACGATCACGACTCCATATACCTAGGATACCTAGGTCGCGTCTTCATTCTTGAAAACCATGGTCACCGTTGGAGATTACACAGACACTGTCGCGTCGTCCCACGTGGAGTACAAACGAAGGGGCAGAGGATAAGGTTGTCAAGGCAAGCACATTGAGCCGATCATCTGATCAGAGTGACAGAATACGAGGTGGGTGGATGGTGAGAGAATGATGGCAAGAACCGCGGTTCCTTATATGGGGAATCGACAAACAACCACCACCACCAAATCGGGAGCGGACCGCGGGCCGAGCCGCTGGCTACCCACGCCTGTACTAGAGCTATCGCCTTCGCTGCTCTTCCTCCGTCCTTTAGTCTCCGTCTTTAGAATCGATCATCGCTTACCTGTTTGACCGAAATGTATACGCGACGGGCTTCAAGATTGAGCGAGTTTTCGAAACGGCACGACATGAAAATGTCGCACACGACACACATTGGATCCTAGACTAATCGTTGGCGCTTGGTGAGAAGGGTAAGTTATTTGATGTTTGAACAATCATATTCACTTCTAACTTGCCTAGTTTTGAACGGGCTTACACGGCGGGTAACTTGTTGTCTGTCATCCCATATGTAGCTGTCTGAGAACAATATCACTGTTAATCAGACCTGCATACCTCAATCTGGTGTCATCTTTGACTGTACCAAGCAGAGTAAGTCGTTATTATAGCTTTTTCGCGATGCTTGTTTTAATCCGATAGCTTGAACCTTTAAGACAGCAACAACGCAGGCGTCAAGGCCATTATCCGATAGAGGCTTTTGAGAGCCGAGCACCGCTGCGCAGTAAGTCCTAGTCATCCCTCGAGTTTGGTTTGATATTTCTTACCTTTTCTAGAATTTAACGGCATAACATCGTCTTCGCAACAGGACTTCGCTCACTGTAGCCCACGATAAAAACCAAAACGACCCCTTCCAGTCTCAAAGTCGCCGGTAGTCCCTAGTTCTGCTTATATTTCATTTAATTAGACTCCGATGGAGCCCATAGTACTCCTTTTTCATCATTAATGTTGGTACGCTCTTGGCAATTACTCTTTAGATTAATGCTGACCTCAAATCTGCAGTTACACATGAAACACTGCTCCGATTGGTATGTCTTTAGACTACGGTATGGAATATACGGTCAAAAGCTTCGCCAATATATCTAGAGCTTGCGACGACCAACGTCGACACTGGTTTTGAAGCAGACATCGATTGTAGGGATACCAAGTCGGAGGCAGAGACTGGAGGTCTCGCCTCGCTCTCTGTGTCGACCATTCCCTAGTGCTTCTATTTGGTACCCACTTCTACAGTGTTTGTATCATGGGTAGGCTCATTGGATTCTAGAGACGGATGCTCTATAGCGAATTCTTGGACGAAATCTCGTTTAAAGAGCTCGAGTCTTCTTGGAACATTTGTTTTATTTTTTATCTGAACTCGGCGTCGAGGCTACAATCACCAATGGAATCGAGAGTCTTAGTAGCACTAACGCTACGATGGCTCAAGGCTTAGCCAGATGGATACGCACCTCTGATGCTGGCAAGGCTCGTCTCAATCTCGTTTAACTAGTATGCCACTTCCGTAACTTCATACTTATTCTATATCTCTCATTGATGCTTAGGCCGACGTCTTTGGGTGTCGGATATTTTCTTATGTATGCGACACTAATGCCGCCCTCGGTGGACTCTACTCCGTCTTCACATAAAATGCTTATAGCTACGGAATCAGGTACAGGAAGGTGTGCTAGCCAATTATCGCATATATATGGAGCATATGCTTCACCTATGCCTCGATGACCTCCCTGGAACAATCCAGTCTTCAAAATCGATGGTGTTCCCTCCCCCCCCCCCTCCTTCTAACGAAACGGGCCTACAGTGAGTAATCACTAAGCGTTAAAAAGAAAGGAAGAGAGCCTTTCTTTAGCTCCAATTAAAGGGTGCAGTATCGAGATTTACCTAATTAGCTCTGCACGCTTCAACGGCGAACATTTCTTTGTTCATTCCTCTTACTTAAAATTGTTTGCAAATGCGCGGAGATCGCCTCTGGTCACGTAGAAATCCACAATCTACCTTATTCCATCACGACTCAGCGTAAAATCCTTTACCTTTATCTCGCACTTCTCTTTATATGATATCCCCCTTCTTTCAATCATCGCAAGATAGATTTCTCCGCACCCTCCACTCTTTTGTGGCGGATCCCTCTCAGCTGCGGCGTCGAGAACCTTAACAATTATCAGTGATCCTTCACAAATAAACAGTCTAAATCATCTAGCAGCACGTGGAATGAGCGTATCGACAAGGCCATGATGTTTCTGGCACCACTTGGACGAAGTAGATTGTTGAAGCCCTTGGCTCCCATGGCCCACGAGTCAGTGCAGGGATGATGCCCTGCTATATATATGCCTCAGCAATGAATGTCCTTCAGCAGAACCTCCTCCTTGCGGGTATCCGCTTTTTATCTGTGTACAGACCTTCATTATCCTTGACATTTCAATCAGCAGTGCTCTCTCGATCCCTCTGGATAGAGCAGTATAAATTATGTCGTATATGAGTATGTAATCTCTACTGTCATTTGCCATCCTATCCGACTACAATCAGACGTGTTCTAAGTAAACAACAAATCCAGGTAATTCAACAAAGATATGTTTTAATTTTTTTTCCAAGTGGGAGTTTCGAAAGCTTGACTTCTTCATCGTCTGCCGAACGGAACACTGACAATTTATCAAAATTCCCATCCGACTCTCTTCGCCGCCCAACTACCCAGGCGTCATTTGAAGACTTGACATCGCAGCCTATGAGTGTATACGAGCCATCGGGTATTGGGTATGCATGGTCGGCCACAATTTTTAGTGTACGTTGTGCCCTGTTGGCAACCTTGATGACCAGCTCTCCTTCTCGAGGCATCTCTTCCTTCCGTGCCTCAGCTAGACCACGCACATCTCCTAACTTAATATGATAATCTGGATACCAATCTACATCTAGATCCTCCGTCCGATAAACTTTGCCTGACAGCCGAGAGGCCCGAGACGAACAAAACCCAATGCCTTTGTCCGTCATTACTTGCTGCCATGACGGTCGCCAAGATTTCTTCCCGTTCCCAGGCTCGGGGTAGTAGAATAGTAACTCTGCCCGAGTCCTAGGGTTCATGACATCCACGAGGACTTCCCATGCATCCGATTCAGACTGCTCAGCGTCATATATTGGGATGGAGTCCGTCATGACAAGGTATACCAATCCCGCAACTCTATCCAAAGGCTTTGTGGATACCCGATTCCGCATCTCTGACAGGATTTCAAGGGCCATGTCCAATTTTCGTATCTCCCGTAATGATGTCAATTTTTCGTCGAACCGCCTTCGGACCTCTTTGTCCATGACATCATTGCCCGTTTCTCCACCTATGGTTGCGTTGGGGGTTATCTCCTGAAGGGTCCACGCGCGTCGGAACCAACAACGATCACTCTTGAAGTCGTCCAGTGTCAAATCCAGTGGCCGACCCAGACCATTGAAGTAGCATACCACACGTATTGGCTGACGGTCTGCATATGTAGCTCGTGTAGCATACACCCATCCGATTGTGGGCACATCCAACTTCCACTCGTCCAAGCGCAGATGATCGCTCTTCCCTCCCTCCTGCCGCAAACACAGAACATCTAACCATGCGTACGTCGCTCCCAGGTTCAACATCTCAATGCGGATGAGATCAAGGCTGGCGTTCTTCGGGATGGGTACAGGCCACTTGTATCCATTAATAGGTGTCATCACATTCACGCGGTCCTTCTCATCTACCCATGCATGCGATATCCCCCACGGATATGTACCTGCAACCCAGTATGGCACCACACGATTGGCATACAGATCCCATACGCGTCGAGGGCGAACATTCGGGCTTGTGATCCTGTCATGGGTGAGCACGTTTCTCCGTATCTCACGGTCTTCCTCTTTACGTGTGCATAATCTGTCTTTGATGGTATCGGTATCATTCCAATAGGGACACAAAGAAGCGTAGGCAGTTCCAAAGTTGTAATTTTGTGCGACATAGGAATCGAGAACCGGGATTACAGAGTCCAAAGTGTACAATGTGCTGAGCGTGTTGTTAAGCTCCTCTAAAACTCCGTAGACACCGAGATCTGCACAGGGAGTGTTGGCGAGAGCCAACGGTATGACCCCTTTTCCAGTGTAAGACTGTTTCTTCAACACTGGAATGGTCAATTCATCTTGGCCAGTCTCAGTGTGCAAAGAGAGAGTGACCTCGGGGAGACTCTCATACTTCCTCCTCTTCTCCTGAAATACATTATTCCCTGCTTTTATATAACTGTGATATGCTTGCCTGTTCCTTTCGTCTGTATAGAGAGATACTGTTGTCTTCGTCGTTGTAATCCGACGCATGCTCCGAAAGACCATCAGATTCTTGCGCTAGTGATAGAAGAATGATGATGTGAAGCATCGTCCCCAGACAATCCTACATACCAGTGTCCACGGCCGATGTAGGATGCTCCAAATTCATTGTTGCACCAAGAGGCTTTGGTCATCCTGTATGGGAAGAAGTGAACAATGCTGACCAGTCCTTGGACCTTTGATATGTGTCACCCATCTATCAGAAGGAAAGAACCCTAAAGATAACGTACGTGCATCAACGGCAATTTATAAGTCGTCATTTGCGTCTTTACGAGTCTCATCAACTTGGATGGAGCACACAATTTATGTGCACGACGCTAACTTGACCCCAATGTTCTCACCTCATAAAATTTCCCTTTCGCTGTAGAAAAAGACGAATACTGGAAGGAGATTCCTCGTCAGCAAGCGGGCTATGAGTGGGTTTTGGAGAAGTTTATCTCACCCAATCGCCGACAGCATACATGTCTCGTACACTCATGGACAGTAGTTGTCAGCTTAAGCTCATTCAAAGGAAAACAAGTTCGCCAGCAAAGCGATGGGAACACAAACTGGGCTTAGGGTCGCTCCGCTCTCTGCGGAAGGACTGATTAGCGTTGAATAGAATTCGAACCCGGTTCCGGTCCTTGGGAATGATGTACCCAGGACGCAAAATCAGAGAAAGATAGGAACACAGAGACGAGATTGGAAGCTCGATATTCACACCAGTCGAGCTTGAATCGAACTCGGAGTTCATAGCTCGAGTTGCACCTTCCAAGACCAGGGAGGCGGATAGGGAGCTCGGAGTCGCCCTCGAACGGTAACCAAGCCAACAAGACACTGTCACCATCCCTGCCGGAAACGGGTCCAAAACGTTAGAAGGAAAAGTAGCGAGAGGTTATAGATTTCCCAAGAGCACTTGGTTTGGGAAAGGCATCACATTTGGCAGATTCAAAGTCAATAATTATCAGAGTGACGAGCTTAAAGAGTCCGTCTTCGTCCTTGGTGGAACGCAGGATTTATGACGTAGCACATTCGATGAACAAAAACAAAGGTCTGACCGAGTGACGGATAATCAAGGAGCTGATAGCAAGCAGAGGTGGATGGCAGACGAACGTCGGATACCGATAGACCATGATGCACGCGATTTCCAAGGCCGGCATCGATTATTGTCCTTGATGGTCAAGTCGGAAAGATGGAAGTATATGTACAAGTACGTGTCACTCCATACTGTAGGACCGAACGGTATACTCAGGCTCATCGACAACGAATAGAAAACGTACACTAGTCCACGTAACCCTGGAAATACGCACGACAACCCATAGTCATTCACGGACTGTAGGGTCAATGCTTCACGTTCATTCATGTCAACAGAGTAGTATTCATAGCTATGCAGCACGTCCGCCGCCTATTCCTGTGCACTCAACACATTAACCAGCAAGATGCTGGCTGTACTTCCGAACTTGAAAAACTGTGCCCTTTACGTCTGTCAGGCGCTCGTAGAATCTTGTGTACTACGCATGTACTTGTATCATCAAAGACGCGCTGTTCAGTGCTTTGTATATCTCGAAGCGGGATTGGATGTAGTAAAATTTCATCATCCATCACAAACTTGCTCGGAGTCATTTACTACTTCTGCCAAGGAACACAAGGGAAAAAGTGTACAATTTGGTATCACGGTTTGCTATGGTTTGCACATTTCGATACGACTGTGACCGACCTGTTCCAAGATTCTGTAGGCCCGTGCCAAGAGAAGAGCATATACACACATGTATCCATGTAGTGCCGTCGTCGCTTTATGACGATGAGAACGACGGTTTGAGTATGATGCATGTCAAATCAAAGCTTCACGGATATAATAAGGATAGGCGTAATTACAGGCGTACCAATGTAGGCTTGATATGCATATCCACCTCGAACATCAGCAGCAACGGGGCATTGTCGTCCTCCTTACGGGAGACCAGCATCCGAGAAAAGATGAATGGAATCGCGCACAGGCGGCCAATCATGCTCCTTCCAACCAAATGGAAATTTCGGTATTGCTTCGGCAACAACCAAAAGTCATAGTGGCTAAACGCACTACCAAAGATGTCCTTCCTACGATCATGAACACAATGGGACTGAGAAAACAGAAGAGATAAGCACAAGGTTCGCCTTAAAGTATTGAGATATTTCTGAGTGGTAAAACGTAGACTGAGATGCCTTGCAGGAATGAACAGACGCCTCAAGAGAGCGTAGGGTTGCATACAAACAGAGGCCCAGATATGCAGACAAAGATGGAGCGAGCACGGAGGTCTTCAGTCTCTAGCTCCTCCTTGGGTGCACATAAGCCGCCGTCTGTTTGGTCATCATTGGCACCTGAGTCCTGTCTATGTCCATTAAGTATTTCAATGCAGAGTCCACGATGAAGTACTGAGGACATACTGATTTTCCCTGTATCATGATCGTCTAAACTTATAGAAATTTCTCGCCAGCTTATTCTGATCCACGCGACTGGCTTCGGGAGCACCTACGTGAGCACAAAAGCGAATCAGCTTCGAGTGGCGCTAATCATCCGCAACGACCCACATCGTCGCCAGAAGTTAA
Organism: Armillaria gallica; assembly: GCA_037576215.1. Classification (NCBI taxonomy): domain Eukaryota; kingdom Fungi; phylum Basidiomycota; class Agaricomycetes; order Agaricales; family Physalacriaceae; genus Armillaria; species Armillaria gallica. The sequence goes on from JBANDB010000008.1 coordinate 229,521, forward strand.
GTAGTCTGGCCGCTCCAAAGAGGCCCTCTTACAGCCTCGTCGAACTGGGGACAATATCAGTATGCGAGAGGTGGTAGGAGGGAAAGGACACGTCTTCCTTTGCCTCGATTTATTCTGGTAACGAATACGCCCGGCCGTCTGCAATATCGCTTTTTTGTGACCTGTCACTTTCTCGATGCGAAAGATGAAAACAAAAAGATAACCAAGAGAAATTGATTGTCAGTTGATGGACATAAGAATCGCTCGTGAGGGAACACCGATTGTAGTGGGAACGGGTGAAAGAAGAATTTTTCTTGGGAGGAAAGACATGACACAGGTGTCAGCGGGATTCGGGATTAGGTGAATTCCCTTTCAGTACAGTGTAAATATCTGTACTGCTGTTGTAGTTCGACGGGGTCAAGCACGAATGCTATAGATTTATCAAACTAGTTCCAAGTGTTGAGTGATTGGGGATAGTGTGTGGGGATAATGGGGATAATAGTGTGCTTGGTGAGATGTGTTTTATGAGAATGATGTGGGTGTGTTCAGAATTGGTAGTGTTGGTAATAGTCGAGAGTGGTAATGCAGGTTTGTGGATGGAATGGTAATATGGTGTGTGATTGGTGTTGAGAATGGTAATATTGGAGTGGTCAAGAATGGTAATACTGGGAATGGAAATGTAGCTGGTATTCGAGAATGATAGTGTTGTGGGTGATTGAGAATGGTAATATCATGGGTTGGAGTCGAGAGTGGTAATATTGCTGGTTGGTAATGGGAATAGTAATATCACTGGTTGGTGTCGGGAATGGGTAATATCGTTGGTTGGAGTCAAGAGTGGTAATATTGCTGGTTGGTAATGGGAATGGTAATATTGCTGGTTGGTGTCGAGAATGGAGATGTTGTTGGAATTCGAGAATGATAATGCTGTTGGTAATCGAGAATGATAATATTGCTGGTATCCGAGAATGGTTTGTTAAGCTCTTGTAAAATCTCTTGAGGCGCCGAAATATTCAGGTCTTGTATCTTGTGGTGTAATCTGTGGGGTAATTGTCTCTGAATTGTTCTACTCCTACTTTCACATATTTATACTATTCTACTGTTTGTATCTAGGTTTGTTCAATCCAATGGTTGGCTATGTTAGACCAGTGCCTATGACACTGGTTTTTATGCAGCGTGTACTGACTTTAGCCTGTGTTCACACTGGTTCCTACCTGTGTGAGTACTGGCTTGATCCTATGTTCTACATTTCTATTCCTTCTACACTCCTTCCTTCTTTACTAGTATTCCCTTGTTAAGTCTGGCTTCAGCCTGACACAGGGCGAGTGTCCTTCTCGCTAGATAGACGGGCTCCGACGTCGACGAAATCCGTGACGACTTGGACGTATTGAGGCTGTACTTTTTTTTACAGTCGGAAGACATTGTATAGCAATCGCTATACCTTGTACTCTCTCGCAGACTGAGTGACGTCTTAAAGCCAATTTATCAGTATTAGAACTTCTAGCGAGTACTGTGTTTACTCACTGTAAAGCGCTATAGGTCATAGAGGTATCAAATGACCCTCCTCAAGATTTGCACAAACCTGCAGTAATGGCATCGATACTCGTTCTTTCGGTAAAAGGAGGTAGACATGCCGTAAGGTTCTCTATCCATCAATAGAATCTGGTCATCCCATGCCTGGGACAGTTAGCATACGAGACGGAACACTGTCCTGTATTGACGCTTCGTACTTGCGCTTCTTGCCGATTTATGAATACGACGAAGAGGGGTACGCGACGGTTTCGATATAGATGAGACGAGATCTGTTAGTCGGCGTCTTCCTTGACATTCCTTTCATGCATTCTGCGGCCTTTCTTATTTAACAGATGTCAGTAGGGCCCGCTCGCCCTTGTAAAGAATAGATATTAGCCAAATAATGTGGCGCAGAGAGAAAGTACTCGCACCGTCCTACGATTGTCCGTGTTCTACGCGACAATGACATTAATTCCTTCTTCACTGGCCATCATCGGTATCTGAATGGCAAATGTGGTGCTTGGGAGTACCATCACCGGTAGTCCAGTCCCTGGTAAGTAGTGGACAATTTTTAGGGTTCTGAGAACAAATCTTGACGCGTGTGGTTGCTTGTCGAGTTCCTGTTTCAGTTGACTCAGGGCTGTAGCATGAGACAAGAGGGAAAATGGACAAATTGAACACAGGATTTATATTTTCTGCGGAGTAAATAAGTACGAAACAGTGCTGAAGAAACCAGACGACTTACAGGGGGCATGGAGGTTCCCAAGAACAATTCGGGATTCGGAAGGCGGCCCGCAATCTGCTCGACAGGATACCAAATAATTACAAATATCCCGGATCGAAATCCCGAGCTCTCCTGTCTCTCGCCATCACTGCGCGTGCAGCGTTTGCTGCGTCTCCTCATCTTGTCATCTACAGCATCCAGCGAAGAAAATGCGACTCGAATCATTTCATATTCTGTCTGTCTGTCTGCTCCGTTTCGTGACACCCGTCCAGGGGCAGTCCTCGTCAACAACTAGTATCACGGCCGGAAGCGCTACGAGGACAACGATTAGTGGCAGTACGACCACGGGCACGAGCTCAATAACGGAAAACGCGAGCTCAACGACGATCAGGACTACGAACTCAAAAAGTAGCAGGAGCGTCAGTGCTAGTTCGACGCCCTCGGACGAACTACCGAGTTTGAGTGGATACTCGACATGCGGTGCGTCAGCTATCGTTACTCTTTCCTTGAATAACTAATGAGGATTGCTTAGTAACAAACTGCCTGCAGCTATCCATAGCAGATGCTAATTGTACCAGCGTGGCCGATGTAAACTGTTTCTGCCCCAGGTGCGTCCAAACATCCCGTCTTCACTATTCTCCAGCTAAGAAATTCCATATAGAACAGAATTCACGACTGGACTCACGGACTGTGTTGTTCCCCTATGCCCAAACGAGCTACCGACGGCGGAGACCCTTGCCCAGAGCTTCTGCACCTTGGCGTCTACGAGCACATCACTGTCGTTCAGCGTCACGTCAATCTCTTCTTCTTCCAGCTCGTCTCTCACAATTACCCGCATCTCTGCGACCACTACCCATCCCAGTGCCTCTAGCACCGTCAGCGACCCAGCGAGTTCAACAGTAGCAGCATCAAACACGGCTCTCGGCGGGACGAGGGCAGCGTGGGGCATCTTTGCTGCCATTTTGGGTGTCCTTGTCTGCAGAATGACCATGCGTTGACTTGACGCACTACAGCTCTGCACTATCTCTCGTTTCGTTTGTGACTCTGCATTAATTTATTAGGTCCGTAATCGTCGATATCGCCGGAACCATCATTGTAACGTACCATACCAAATACCAAGATGTCTGTCCTCAAATTATACCTTATACCTCACGGAGGTACTCCCAGTTCCAAGTGTAGACTAACTTCAAGAAGATAACCTTACCGCCAATGCCATCTCGGATTAGCGGTAGAATTTCCCATCTACTGGACGGTTCGACTCCGCCGGATAGTAATTCTTGCTTGCAACGTCAAGGGTCAGAGAGACGGTAACCAGTCTAGTTCGATTCCCCGTCGTGGCCATTACTTACATGCAATTAGTAAGCGTTAATAAATGCTTTCGTAGTGCTGGTTTCCACCTCGCACTCATCCGTAGGGCGTTCCGTTTTCGTTATCTCAGGGCCAATGTAACGTCCTTCCAAAATATCTAAGAATCTTGATTCTTGAACCGGTCTGTTCGTGTCTTAATTTCCCAATGTGCATGCGAGGCTTCCATCCGGCCCATCTAAATGTAGGTGTTCCCTGCCAACTCACTTATAGATACTGGCGGAACGGACAAGCTTGCACACGCTGTGTATAAAAATAGGCCGTGTCATTATCCCGTGATCGCGGCGCTTTGTTCAAGGACATCAAGTCGGCTGATCGTCATTCAAGCGGCTACCCAGCCCATGGGCATTGTATTGTCGACTAGAATGAGTAGAGTTATATGGATTATTTCACGCACAAAGCACGTCTCTCTTTATTTTCCTTCATGTTTTAGGACTTAAGGTGTGCACGGATGCATTGCTGACGGATTGAGTAGTTCGATTTACGCTGCTGCATTTACTACACCATTTTCTTACTTTTTCCAGTCCTACAGGGGAAATCATGGGATAATTGGCGCGAGTTGTACTCTGCTACTCTGCTGTCCACTATGATGGCAGTTGAACAATGGCTCGGTCACACCTTCATCTCTCTCAATCCCACAAGGTTCGTGATCTCCGCTCCCTCATTTGGTCGATGGCCACAACCGAGCCTAACGTCGCCCATGTTAGCAGTCCCAGTAGACGTGGCCCCTACATCGACGTCGAAGCAGGCCGTCATGATCGCGTTGAGAGCCTTTGAAGCTTTCTTAGGGTCTATATCAACGCTAAAATCTCTCGCTGGACCAGCTCCATTGCTTCCAATACCCTGATGAACTCTGAACTGTCATCCTGAATAATTCAAGTCGGCGGCATACACTCTCCTTTTGCTCGCCTTCGACAAACGTGCTCATTGACGATCTCTACTCCTTCAAAGTATTGTCGAGATGTCGAATAAGCATATGTCGCTTGTGTATGAAGGGGGCTCGCATAACGCTACCGGTACCCGTCGACATTTTCGACTTTGGATCTAACGTATTTTGGAAGGCCGGGCCCGTGATCGTGGATGGTGGAAGTTAACCCTGAACGGGAGGTACGGTCCGGAAACTGACAGTTCCGCAATTCCCGGACTCTTTTTTACTCCGGAACTCGGTACGTCAATTCATGCCATGTTGTCCCGTCCTTCCTCACAACTCCCCTGAGCCAGTACTATCGGGCCAAATACGAGAAGAACAAAAGGTGTAGGTGACGGTGAAGAGGCCTTAAATATTTTACAGTACGGTATCTATATTCCGTTTACCACATCTACTCAATGCCTTGTAGTTTCTTATGAATACACCGCTAACAAAGCACCGCCTCTGGGGACGCCAGCCACTCCACATTTTGACTATCTCTCCATTGCCAAAAATCATCATTGTTTCTCCTTTTTCCTTTCGGTCATCTTTATCTCGTTGGGGTCATCTTTGCCTTCTTGCACACTCGCCTTTGTATTCCTTCGGCCTTATAAGCAAAGTGACAACCCGTATCCCAAACACTCCCAAAGCCCTTCCTGTATGTAACTATCTGCCGCAGTCGCCCATTTACTGACTACTTTTCAAAGCATAGTATTGGCACAATATCTGTAACACCTTAAATGCTATACTTGCAATCTGAGATGGGGTCTACACGCGTTTTCCTAGACAATCTCCTGGCGAAATATGACTGGACATCTAACTTCAGCCATTCCCCCGAATTCGCCAGACTTATGACTACTAGCGAGGTACCCACACAATTTCAGGCTAGTCAATTGGACGCCTCAATCCAAGGCCTAGATCCTCCAATCAGCGAAATTCAGGCCGAGATCGACCGGCTCCGTCGTGCGGTGGCATCCTTACAGTCACAGATGCTGCGGCTGTTAGAGATCAAGCACGACTAAGAAGGCGCCTTATCCTTGGTGCGCCGTTTGCCAGCAGAAGTAATTGCGGAGATATTGGACTGGACTCGAGAGCAGCGAACGTCCAAAAGTTATCACATCTCAGGATTCGATGTCCTCGATCTTTCAGACGGACCGTGGTATCTCGGCGAAGTCTGCAGTGCCTGGCGAAGCACGGTCGAGAAGCACTGTCCCCATCTATGGTCACGACTCACGATAAATGTTCCGCCGAAGCTGGAAGACATCGGCGTTGGCGTAACTATTCCCATTTTCAAAAGAAACATGGTCGCACTTCTTGAACGCGCACTTGAGTGAAGTGGTCGATCTCGTCTTGATTTTTCATTCAGGCATATCAGGCCCATCAGGACAATGGCGAAATTTTCTGAAGCTGAAACAGAAGTGATCAGCCAGTGTTTCGATCTTTTATTGACTCATTCGATGCGCTGGGGATCAGTTGAGCTAACCATACCCTGGCCGCTGCTCTCCCGTATCTCTGATATCCATAAAAGAGTTAACAAGCTGGAGGTTGCGTATCTGAAATGTCAAGGACCGGCTAAACTGGATGTCATTAATGCGTTCGAAATTGCGCCCAAACTGAAAACTCTCCATTTGATAGACATGCATCCAGAGGCCGTCGTCTTGTTTCCTCTTGACACAGTCGCGACCTTTTTGGATACGAGAGCACTTTCCAACACCGACAGCCCGGATACATATTTGGATATCCTCGCATCAGGTTCCAACCTTCGCTCGTTCTCTTATCGTCACCACAGTCCACTTCCCGAATCCGTCGATTCGCAATTGCCCATCGTCAGAAACACGTCCATTCAATCGCTCTCAGCATCACTAGGCAACTTCCTCTCCAGTCTCGATTTACCGGCGTTGACATCCATGACGGTTACATAAGGCTGCGATATCGCTGAGTACTACGATGTTATACCATTTCCCAATGATGCACTCCTAGGACTTCATGCTTTGATCAACCATTCCGGCTGCTCCTTGACGATCCTTCATCTTATTGACGTACCAATTATAGACAACCGGCTTCTTTCTATCCTTCAGCTGACCCCCCAACTCCACACATTTACGGTTGAATACCAGTTTTATACGAGCCCTGCGTCCATACGTGACGATGAGGCTCTAAAACACCTTTTTCGTCAAATGGCAGAAACTAAAGTTGTCGGCAAAATTCATAATCACGTCCTGGTTCCTTCACTGACGAAGCTGGCTATAATCGCTTATGAAATCGATTGTGTTTCGGTCGGCTTTCTTCGTGACGATTTTGTGGACATGATTAGCTCACGTTGTATGTTTGGCCGCTCATCCGCATTTGAATGTCTCCATATTAGGATTCATAGACGGGGGTGGCATTTGCCTTTCATCCAAAGTGGTGGTATAGAGGCACTTGAGGTCTTAGAGGATGATAGCCTTCGTGTAACGGTGGTATTGGATGATGTAAAGAGCAAAATCTGCGACGATGAAGGGGATTACAGTGATTCGGACAGTGATTACATTGATTCGTGATACCAGATATTGTATATCTTACATATGCGTCTATTTCCAATTATTGCTTTCCATCACACATCTAACACGTATCTTCCATATTCCCCAGATGGATTCCGTGAATACAGTACAACCAGAAAATGAGGGGTCCCTTGGAGAATCTGCAACACGGATAAGGTGAGGTCTCACGTCTGGGGATTTCCAATGTCTTGGATAATACAACTCTTGAAGTCAATGCTAACACGCCTCCATGCTTGGACGTGTCTATTCGAAGCCGTAGCGTGGAGTTCATCGAACGAAAAGATTCATGAAAAAAAAGACAGACGAAGAAATATCTTCACTGTCCCCCTTTATATGGACCGTCTTCTAACTTCCTGCAAATGAACCCAAAGCCCTGAAATTGTACAATAGGATACATATATTTTACGATACATATGTCGCATTTCAGGAGTACTTAACAGAGGAGAAGGCGGATACCATAGCGAGGAGGGCGGGACTTAAATGCAGAAGAATCAACAAGATCGTTACGTATGTACACTTCATTCATTTCCAGAACCTATCGTCACTGAGGCTTTCATTCCTTCAGCCTTGCTGCTTCGCACAACTGGGTACTTTCCCAAATACACTACCGTATATTGATTCGCATTAGCGGTGGTACAGGGTGGCGAGTCTACTCTCTTCATCTGTTGCTGCCTCGGTTGGTAATTGCAATCATATCTAAAGGCCTCATTGAGCACTTCTACCTTCTGTGAGCGTTCTGTTGAGTGGACAAGGGTTGGGACAGGTGTAGGATATCTGTTTACCGCAGCGATTAGTTGTGGCTCGTATCACTGAGGTCGCAATCAAGATATTCCCTAACATAGCGACAAAATAGATTCTCCAGGATTTATTCACGACAGTGATATGAAACTGCAAAGCCGATTAATTCAACAAAGAAAAATTTTAACTCGTTGTTCAAGTGCAAGCTCCATAAGCTTCACTTGTTCATCGTCCGCCGAATGGAACACTGATAATTTCTCGAACTTTCCATCCTCTCTCAGCTGCCCGACTACCCATAGATCCGAACGTGAACACCTGCCGATGCAGCCTATGAGTGTATACAAGCCATCAGGTATTGGATATGCGTGGTCGGCCACAATTTTTAACGTGTGGCGTGCCCCGGTGGCATCGTTTAACACAAGTTCTCCCTGTCGAGGCTTGAGTTCGTTCAGTACCTCACTCAAACCCCGCACAGTTCCCGACTTGATACAGTAGCCCTCATAATAGTCCGCATCAGGATCCTCCATCCGATAAACCTTGTCTGGGTACCAAGCGAAACGACGCGCAATAAGTTTGCTTGTCATTACTTGCTCCCATGATGGTCGCCAATATCTGCTTCCATTACCAGGCTCAGGGAAGAAGAAGAGCAACTCTGCCCGAAACCAGGGCTCCATGACGTCCATGAGGACTTCCCATGCGTCCGCTTCGGACTGCTCAGCGTCATATATCGGGATGGAGTCCGTTTGGAGAAGGTATACTAAGCCCGCGACTTTATCCACAGGCTTTGTTGATATCCTATGCTGCATCTCGGATGCAAGGTCAAGCGTTGTTCCGCATCGTTGTATCTCCTGCAACGACGTTAATTTTTCATCGAATATCCTTCGAACCTCCTTTTCCATAACATCTTGGACCATCTCCCCACCAATAATTAGGTGATATGTGACCTCCTGCAGCGTCCATGCACGTCGGAACCAACACCGGTTACTCTCAAAGTCGTGTAGTGTCAAATCCAGTGGCCGACCCAGTCCATTGAAATAGCACACCACATTCGGAGCCAACGCATACAGGCGTCCAATCGTGGGCACGTCCAGCTTCCATTCCTCTGCGCGCAGAGCCTCGGCCTGCCCACCTTCCTGCCGCAAACACAAAACGTCCAGCCATGCGTACTCTACCGTGTGTAGCGTATAGCTTGACCGAGCGTTCAACATTTCGATGCGGATGAGATCAAGATTGGTATCCTTCGGGATGGGCACGGGCCATTCGTATCCATTAATAGGGGTAATCACATTCATACGGTCCTCGTCGTCCACCCAAGCATGTGAAATCCCCCACAGGTACTTGCGTGCAACCCAGTATGGCACCACCCGATTGGCATACAGATCCCACACGCGCCGCGGGGGCACATCCCGATTGGTGATCTTGCCATCAACGATTGCATTCTGTCGCATCTCCCTGTCCTTCTCTTCCCGGGTGCTCAATTCGTGTTCGATTGTAGGGATATTAGACCAATAAGGGCGCAAATACGCATAGGCAGTTCCAAAGTCGTCATTTTGGGCGATATAGGAATCAAGAATCGAGATTACGGAGTACAAAGGGTACGATGTGCCGAGCGTGGTGTTGAGCTTCTCTAAGATTCCATCGACACCGAGATTGGCACAGAGAGTATCCGCTAGAGCTGACGGTATGACCATTCTAGCACCAGTGTAAGACCGTTGCTTTAACACTGGAATGGTCGATTCTTCTCTGTTTGCCTCAGTGAGCGAAGACAGCGTGATCTTAGGGGTACTCTCATACTGTAATACATTATTCCTTGAATCCATGTAGCTGTTATATGCTTACCTCTTCGTCTGTGCTGTATCCAGAGCCGCCATTACCTTCGTCATCAGGATCCTCCGACGCTTCCTCCGAAAGATTATGAGATTCTCCCTCTAATTTTCGCAGAATAAGGATATATTGCACTAAACCAAGATAACCACACACCTATGACCATAGCGGTACCAGTTCCAGCGAATCGAATGTTGTAGCAAGCCGTTTCAGTCGTGGTATACTGTAAGGAGCAAAGATTATTGACTAGCGCTCAGAACCCTGAGATTTGTCACCACGGACTAAACGGCCGGAAGATAGGGCTGGAAGAGCATGTCAATTTACATAGAGAACCCGGGGAATGCACAATTTATAAGAACAACGGCGGGTATGATGCCGATGCTTGCTCGTTTTTCCACTTAAAAGACGAACCTTAGGCAATCCATTGAATGGATAACTGCGGACTGTAAAGCGTACAACAACAAATGAGCGCCAGGCCACGATCAAGCACCACATGTTTTGATCAATTCATCGGGAAGAATCTCCGCTAACACCTTCACCGTAGACGATTACTAAGGTAACCCGAAAGACTTGCATTGATACACTTACAGATTTTCTCTACCATGGTACCTGGCTGCGGAATCTCCTTTTTGAAAGCGGAGAAGGAGGTTTCCCTCTGACATCGTAGCAGCCCTCAGCTTATGAACGTGTGCCTATTTTCATCTGCGCATAGAGGTCTTCCTGTTCGTACAAGCGCCTTAACCCGCTTTATGACATCTATTTAATGCACGATTACCACCAGGACGCAAGACGTACCTTTTTTCCCTCGCAACAATCGAAAACACCACCATTTCTTGACCATTTCCGTCGCCCAATCACCAAAACGGGCAGTAATGGTCATAGCAGCAGTCTTTCACCCGTCCTTGTCCCACTCTAGCTTATCTCTCTCATTTGCTGTGAATAGCCAACACAGCTTCACTGGTCACCATGACCGAACTGGGCTTAGAACAGCTCCGATCTCTGCGGAAGGATCGATTGGCGCTGAATAGAATTTGTACTCGGTTCCAGTCCTTGGCGACAATGCTGTAACAGCGCTCCAAAACTACAGAAAGATAGGTATAGCGAGGCGATATTAGAAGCTCAATGTTGACGCTGGTCGAGGTTGATGGGAACTCAGGCCCAGGGAGGTGGAGGGGAAAGACTCGGAGTCGATCTCAAGCGAATCAATCGTACGTGAATGCTGTGACCACCCCTGCTAGCAAACCCAGGACGAGGGAAGTCAGAATGAAAGTTGAACCGCCCGTTTGCCTTATCGGAGAAACAGAGGAGTTATGAAACGCATAGTATGTTTCATGAACGATGCAATGGAACGTCCAACCCACGGACGATCGAAGGAGCTGGTGGTGGTCAGAGATGGATGGTGAGCGGATACGAACGAACACGATATCCGTTTTGGTCAGGCGAGCAGGAAAATATAAAAGTATAATACTGAAGTATTCTTTCTAAATGGAAGACAGCGGGATATCTAATCATAACTGGAGGTTGAGCAGACTTTTGAGCACTAAATATGTCTACATCAGTCAGCTTGTTATGGTTGAATAGACAGACGACTAACCAAGGAACGTTTCGCCACTCATTTACCCTGAACATCCGCCTATTGGGTTCATTTCCGTGGAGTATTCCAAGCGCTGGCAGACGGCCTTCCAGTTCTGACGTTCATATTGCAACGGGGATTTGTTACAGCGAGCAGTGACGTACAGGAAGAATTGCGGCCAACACCGGTAGATCTGCGGTGTCCGTGCAAACGAGGGTCCGTAACCTACTAGAGACGTTAGCGACTAGACAACAGGGAGAGAGAGAGAACAAACATCCTGCCTTGCCGCCACGCCCGTATTTATTCCGACGCCAATAAAAAAGTCAAACTTGAGCACGGAATACCGAAACGCCGTATTTACGTAATGCTAGAAGCCGAGTTTCTCTCGGATCTGATAAAATTGAAAATTAATTAACCGATGATGGCACTGAACACGGAATACATACCTCAGACTAATGACAGTGGGAAAAGGGAGGCGGAAGCTGAAGTGTAAAAGTGCGCAGCTCTGCGCCAGCTATTTGATCATACTGGGTGACTTCCAAACATGAGAAAATGGGCTGAGTGGCCAGTCGAAGGATAATCGTGTTGGCGTGCGTGAAGGCTAATATTAGGATAACCCTACACGGCTGAAATTAGCTCCGCCTGGGTGCGAGAAGTATTCAACGGAACGTACTAGCTGCCTAGCGACTGTGATTCACAATCCTGTCGATGAGTTAAAAAATACCAAGAGGAAGGTAAGTGGTACGCACGATGCGCCTGGTAACTTGACCACGAAACGATCCTTCGACATCGTAGGTCGGCTTAGCCCTTGCCAGAAGATCTTCGGCGAAAAAAGAATCAAATTCGCGCTGTCCCGGAGACCTAGATTTGAATCGCCATGGATTTGTACTTCGTGGTACCTAAAGATGGAGGTGAGAAAGGTAACGAAATGCATGAATAAGCGCCTTAACGGCTCGTACTTACGATGACCAGATAACCGATTCGTGAGTCGTGACTCCTTGTAAGTTCTCGCGACCATCTCCTTAGCACCTCCATGCAGGTTTGCCACTTCCTTAAGCTGTAAGGATGAACCAGAACACTCAAAGAGATTGCGCACGAGCACATCCACGAGGATTTCAGCGCGACCGAAGGCTACCCAATTGGGAAGAGGATAATCAGTTCGTGAGATGAAGATAGATGTCGTCCAAGGGGACGTCTCCATAGCTGCCGTGTCGAAGCCGGTCCGAAAACAAAGTGTGTTGATTATGGAAACTGCAGCCAGCGTTCAAGAGGTCCGCCAAGGCTTCATCCTATCTGAGCACAAAGTGATGGATGTACGAGCAAAAAAAGGCATAAATAGTTGCAACGACGGATTGCGAGGCGCATGGTGAATGGTTGATGGTGGGAGGCAAGCGAGAGGTTGAAAATGGCGGTAGGTACGGGAATCAACAGATCACAACAAATCAAGTCGGGAGGCGGGCCGAGTGGCCGGCAGCCGCTTCTTCCTCCGACGACTTCCAACCTCGTCGCCAACGTCACCTTCGCTGCTCTTCCTACGTTCTCTGGTGCCTCATCTTCAGAAGTATCTCTTGTCTTTTGGACCGAGCTAGCGAGGACACTGACTGCAAGATCGAGCAATCCCGAGGGAACCATTGGAGCGGAACGAAAGTACGAAGTTGATAACACCATGCGCGGCGTCACGTCTTTGATCTTCGGATATTAGATTCCAGAGTGCGTATACTCACAATGGAATGCTTCGATGGTGCTCAACAATAGTGTTTCCAGTGTCCTCACGCGACAGTCCTCGGAGTTTGAACGTTTGAACCCTACAAAGATAAAGGGATAGTCCGAGGTCCGGCATAAAATGTTTCGCAAGCGAGGCTCATGCATCATGGCTCGTTTGCATCTGGACTTGCCGAGGATGGGAGGAAGGATAACCACGAACGGCATCAAACCCGGATTTAGCCAAGACTTGGCTGCATTCCTCGCCCGGAAAAATCAAACAAAGACATATCTTTTTCCTCCAATCGTCAACGGTGTCTTTAACACGTCGCCGGTCCCTTTCTGCAAAATACTGCAACGACGCACCTGCCGATTCGACAAGACCAGCGACAGAAAAATTCTCCTCTAACTCACGGTGGTTCATAATTGTCCCAATCGATGACAGCGACGAGAGGTCTGTTTCGTCCGCTTGGTATTCCAGGAATTCTGTGATGCTGATGGATATTGATTGTGAGCGGTATTTCTTTCGTTTTCGACTGCCGCGCTGACCATGAATGGGATCATCGATGTAGGTATCTAGCCGCGTTCAGCACGCCAAGATCTTTTGTTGCTGTAGTGCTTGACTTCTGGATCGACATGATAGGACAGGCCATGGATGTAAGTTTGGCGGCCTTTATACTTCGAATATAGCTGATGGAATGTCTGCAGTGGATGTCGTTAGGCTCTGGTCTTCTCCACGGAGGGCTACTGCTGGTTTGTCGCCCAGAATTTGGTACACCTTTCATTGCATCATATCTGTGAAAGCTCATAAAAACAAGGGATTTCATTGTTGATAGACGCGCCGGTTTCCAGCTTTCTCAGTACATAGTAAGCGAGAACGTAGCTTCGATGATGGAGGCAATTTTACACCACTTCTTCCTCTGAAGGAATTCGGGCTTTCACTTCGAACCCTATAAGTTACGACAAGCAGCGACTCGAAAGAGCAAGTCAAACATCCGGCATGGAGTGTGTCCAAAGCGAGGCTCGTGGCTCATCTGTAGCTAACCTTGCTGAGGATGGGAGCGAGAATAACGACTAAGGGCATCGAATCTGTACCAGGGCCCGCGGTGGAAGATGCCAAGCCTCTTTTAGTTAGCGGCCCATCGTGGCATGATATCGGCGGTGGATACATCAACCCGCATTGAATTGCAGTGATTGCTACAAGTGTCTCTTCATGTCCTGCTGATATCTTATATGGAGCAGCTGCCGTAAGGTTCATTTAGCTTAAAGTGGAGTACCTCAGGCCTCCTGCTTATTTTTCGGAACAGCTTACAACCTAAAGAAGGTAGTCTGTACAGCTAGAATGAAGAGGCGCTTTGTAAACAGGCACGTTAGGTCAGTGAAGGTGTATTTCTGTCACGGTCTCCGCGACAAACTCTGTAAACTCTCTTCGGCTGGTGCCACAGTATAAAGATGTGGCAACGAATCCTGGTTGTCGAATCTCTTCTGACACCTCGCTGATCCTGTATGACTAAACCTTGAAGCCGTCGTCTCGCATGGCTCTCTCCATCCTCGCGTTACTGATCCTATGCCATATTGTAGTTGGCGCAATATACGAAAGCTTTGACGAGCTTCCAACCAGGGATTTCCATTATATTATTATTGGAGGTCCGTGCTACAGACATTAATACATCTTCCTGACGTCCAGTTATAGGTGGAACTGCAGGGAATGTTCTCGCCAATCGTTTAACCGAGGAACCACATATTTCTGTACTTGTTCTCGAAGCTGGTGAATCGTTAGTGCTTACTTTCTGAACATGTTCGGTCTTTGATGATCTTACAGAACGGCAGACGTCCTTCTCTCACAGGTTCCTTTCTTTTCTTCTCGCTTGGGGGGATCGCCCCTTGATTGGAACTTCACCACTACGCAACAGCCAGGACTGAACGGACGCGCTATTCCTTTCACCCGAGGATTTGGTTTGGGAGGAAGCAGTGCCATTAGTATGTTCACTGTCTTCGCATACCAATCGAACTGGTTACTCAATACCATTCCAGATGGCATGTCTTACATGCGTGGCTCGTCCCAAGATTACGACCGTTACGCCCGGGTTAGTGACAACCCCATATGGGGATGGGATGCTCTACAACCATATATACGAAGGGCGAGTCATAAGTTATAACCTCTTTTTAAGTGTTGAAACTGACCTTCATTTTCTATCACAGAACGAGCGCTTCGTCGCCCCAGCAGACCACCACAATATCACTGGCCAGTTCGATCCAGCGGTCCACGGCTTCAAAGGAGTAACATATGTTTCTCTTCCTGGATACCCGCGCGCTACAGACGAGCGTGTCCTTCAGACGACGGCGGAATTACCCAGCGAGTTTCCGTTCAACTTGGATTACAATTCAGGGTACCAGTTAGGTATTGGTAAGGGCTTCACGAACGACTGGTATGGAGAACTTGCTGAGTAAGATACAGGATGGGCACCCTTGACTGTTGGAAACGGTACTCGAAGCAGCTCGCAGACATCATATCTTGGGCCAAAATATATTGAACGACCAAATATGCACGTCTTGGTTCATGCGCGTGTGACCCGAATTCTCGATATGAAGAGCATCAGCAAGCGACCAACCTTCAACGCTGTTGAGTTTACTCAGGATTCTGGAGGTACGCAATGTTTATATGCTATGACCGCTGAGTGATGCTAATTTTCTTCCTAGCAACCAAGCACGTTCTGGAACCTCAATGCCTAAAAGAGATCATCCTCTCGGCGGGATCCATTGGTACACCACATATACTCCTTCATTCCGGTATAGGTAGCAGCACCGAACTCGAAGCTCTAGGAATTGCATCCACTCATCACCTCCCCGACGTTGGCAAAAACTTGTCAGACCAAGTCTTATGGAACATTCACTTCACCGTTAACGACACCGACACGATTGAGAACATCTATTACAGGAATGTAACTTTCCAGAAAGAGGCTTTGGCCGAGTGGAAAGAAAATCGAACGGGTTTCTTAACAGCGGGCATAGCAAATCAGAGAGGGTTCCTTCGAATTCCTGAAGATATCGGCATTCTGGATGGAGAGCCGTGTGCGGGGAATGAGACTGCGCATTACGAGCTTTCATTTGTGGTGTGTACTAAATGGACTGGATATCACGAAGGCTGATGCTTAATTGCAGAACGGTATTAATAGCAATCCTCCTCCTAAGGTGGGAAAATTCTTTGTAATTGCGCCAGCAGTGCTCTGTCCCCTTTCGCGTATGTGCAGCGTATTGTTTTTCTTGCTAGTCTGACTTGTTTCAGGTGGGAGTGTTACCATCAATAGCACGAATCCCCTGGACCCACCAGTCATAAACCCGAATTATCTCGCGCATGCACAAGACCTCGCTATCATGAAATATGCTGTGGAGAGTGCGAAGGAGTTCGTCACTGCTGCAGCTTGGACAGGATATGTTCTTAGCATCGCGACTAATACTACGGATCAAGATATCAGGAACGGAGCGTCGAATCTGAATCATCCAGTTGGTACTGCGAGTATGTCTCCTGCTGGTGCGAGTTGGGGAGTGGTAGACCCGGATTTAAAGATGAAGGGCGCGGGTGGGGTGAGGATCGTTGACGCTTCGGTTTTGGTGGGTTTTCTCTCTATCTTTGTCGATGTTTTCATGGACTGACCAGACTTCGTAGCCGTTCGTGCCAGCTGCACATATACAGGCGGCAGTGTATATATTTGCAGAGAGGGCGGCAGATTTAATCAAAGCGAGTGCCGGAATGTAGAGGTACCTTTGTAGCTGGATTTTGCTGCCGGCAACGGCGAGGTCTGTTCATTTCCCTCTAGTAGCTGTTAGTTCAGCCCATGTATAAATGGTAGCCTCGTGCATGCGATTGTACCGATTTAGTTCTGTCATATTTCTCCCGATCAATTTGAATGGTAACCAACATCATCGGGTATATTCACCCCTTAATTTTCCTAACGCATTCTATCAAAGCTGTCCTTACAATTGGTAGCCGACGGGTGCTCATTTAGGCCAGTGGCGGTGATGAATCCTCCAGTAGGACACTGGCAGAGCCAATACTTGATGCGAGCAATATATTAAGAGGTCCTACCGCGGTAGACTAGAAATCTATCGTTATCGTACTTTGATACCCCCTACTGTGACTGACCTGATCCACGAAACAAACTTAAAACAAAGACATTATTCCCACAAGGGTTGGCGAGGAAACTAACCAGTGCGGTAGACGATGTCGATGCCGAAGTATGATTCAATTAAGTAGACCTCTATTATTTGATATGCAGCCGCGTAACAATTAAAGATATGTGTTTTAATGGCAAATCGAACAGCCCAAAATCATCAGGCCTTCAATCTAAATTCTACACTCCGTGTTTAGAACATGTACTCTGCGAAATAACTGCATCTGTTTGGATACATCATTGGCTCGGGTCGCAATTTGAGATTACGACTTTTCTCTCCTACCTTTTTCATTATCTTCAGTGCCTCGTATTCCACATCCTTGGTTCGGGGCGGTATGAACGTATTGGGATTGCCTGAATCGGTCGCGAAAAATGCAGGACTGGTTTATTCAATCTTAAAGTAAGCTCCATAAATACTCGCGAATCGCAACACTTGGCCCTTGGTATTAGTATTTACACCGTCAACCTCTGAGAGAACGGAGCGTTGAAGTCGAAAAATCAATAAAGGGATGATTTAAGATTTTCACATTGAGGACGCCCCAACGATGAACTGAGGAGAAGAAGCGCTCACTTTAAGAAGAGAGTATACGGACCGGAAGAGAACGAGTATCCCAGTGACATTCACCTGGTTGCGAAATGAATGAGGTGATCTCGCAGTTCACTGGCGGGTGTCTTGAGTGCCTTTCTCATTTAAGTCGGGATACTTATAAATAGTTCATGAAATGATGAAAGGTGGAGAGGTAACCGGCGATGCGACTGGCCTGCACACAACAACGACGTCGAGGTGGTATGCTTGATCTCGATCTCCTTGACCAGTACCTTGCTAAATTCCTCGTCAGCAGAGATGTAATTGACGATGGTGATCTTCTTGGGGTATTTGGTCAAGAGCTCCTTTAGGTGATGCTTTGGGGTTGAACTTAAGGATCGGCACTGCAGCGGAGATTAAAATGTCGGGGTTTTGAGCAGCTAGTTCAGTATTCTAGTTCATTAGCGAAAGACAATCTTACCAAGGTCATTAGAGAGGCAAGCGATTGGTAGGGAAATGCAACACCTACGCATAACCCGGTCATAGATAGAGGTTTGCCGGCCCGGCTCGGCCTGGAAGCCGCGGCTTGGGCTCGTCTTTGAGCGGCTTAGGCTTCATGAAATTGAAGCCCGAGCCTCAGGCCTTATGCAGGGTCGGCCTGGGGCCGGCTCAGGCTCAGGCCACGGCTCAGCACAAGTCGGTATGAGCGGTGTCATCATGCATCAAAGAAGACTAAGCTGACTAATCACACGCTCCAGCGCTGCGATTCACAGGAAATAGACACTTGATGGCAGTTCAACACAGATGGCTTGCATTTGCACCATCCAGCACACCATTCCGAGGCCTATTTTCATTGTATTCAAGCAAGAATAAGGTGGTTTAATGATCAGTACACGGCCCCGGCTCAAGCTGCGGCTCACGGCTTTGAGAACTTCGAGCTTGAGCCGTGGGCCGTTAGAGGCCGCAGAGACGGCTTGACGACGGCTCGGCTAGCCCCGGCCGGCTACGGCCGGCTCAAAGCTTCGAGCCGAGCCGCGCAAACCTCTAGTCATAGAGTACACTCGTGTGGACATAGCAAGAGTTGTATTGAGTAGGAATCGTGGAAAGGACTCGATGGTTGCTGTCGCCGAGATGGCGACCTTTATCCGTTCGAGAAGCATTAAAGAACTTGAACACCTTTTGTATATCATAAGCAACGGGCGCTAATCAAGAAAGAGAAGAGACTGAGTGGGAGTAATTGTACCTCCGATGATATTTCCCAGCGTTAAACACGAATATTCCTGTAGACGTGGAATCTGACGGCTACGGATGTTCACGATCACGTAAATATCTAGCAAAACCTACGCACGGGTATCTGCATCAGCAGATGACAACATTCCATCTCGGGAGAGACACAAACAGGCGGGATCTCGCGACGTTTGCTCGCGAAATAGTGAACGATCGTGTGGACGAAGCGTCTTGTCTTTTCACTACTCTCGGACCTGGCTGCTTGCTTTGTCTGGCAGGTTCTCAACTTGGTTGAATGAGCGATACCAAGAGACTGCCAACGCAACTCAGCTCCGAGAGTAGTTGGATGGGATCTAGATTCATTTGACCACGTCAGACACTCCTACAACTCGAAGAATAGAGTTACGCACCTTGATGTAGCATATTATTCCAGACGCATCGTGTTATAACCCAACACGAAGTGCCTGTTTTCAAAGGAAGGCTATATCCGAACCAGTTTGTCTACTAGAAGTAAGATGTCGGCAGGCGGGAAGCTTTGTAGGTTTCTCGCTTGCCGACAAAAGATATCCTCGCTAATGCAGATTGGTCCCAGTCTAAGGGAAGGCGTGTCTGTGGTATGACAATGTGTTAACCCAACACGGTCATATGAAGCCCGTAGTTTTACATACCTCGTTTATACACGATCCTACCGATCATGGAACCAGACGGCGACCAAATCATAATAATATGCCAGTGCCAGTGAGTCGCGGATAGGGTTTGGGGTCAGCCTGGTTTCTTCAGCTGGTGGCGCACCCGAGTTGTCAGATCTTCTTAATTCAGGCGTCCCGGAAGGACGGCTTACCACAGCAACAAATAAGGCGAACGATGGCATCAGCAGACGATCGGTGGAGGCAAGAGCGCGCCATTGTTTGCTCCACTTTGCTTCGCCTGGCCGACTCTAGCCGGACCAAAAAGTAGAAGCAAATAAATCAAACACGTCTTTCCCTCCAACCCTCATCTGTTCCTCTAACACTTTGGCTCAAAATTCCTCTGCAAGCAAACCATACTCCTGACATACCGTGATAAGTACCTGACAACCCGGAAAGGCCAATGGTGGGTGTGCAGCGCTTGGCTGGTATTCTGGCGACGTGAATCATTTCGTAGCTATTCACTGCCGCAAGGTGTTGGGCGACAGGGCGATAGTCTTCGTAGCTCACTGCTTCAGGGATTTTATGTAGGTCATTCCGAACCTGGTACGTAAATCAGCTCCGACAATGAAATTAATCCTCACTCTAGCATTAGATCTTTCAATTCTGAAAGTACCGTGAACTCCACGCTTGCTTTTCTGGTGCCATTGCCCTAATCCGATATGATACGCAGTCACAATACCCATCTCGCTGATTAATGCCGTAGGGATGCCTCATCTGGTGTGATTCTGGAGTGCCGAGCGAAAGTGACCATACGGGTTAGGCGTGAGTACATAACCTGGTCCTTCGGCGCATTGACTGATTGAATCATGGAATAGTATTGGGCTCCGGTTATATGTACGACGAACAAAAGTCGTCCCTGGATATCCTTCGTTGGCCCTCTGTGAATATGGGACGTTTATCCGGGTACTTCCTCCTCTTCAAGGTCTGA
The DNA here is from genome assembly GCA_037576215.1 of Armillaria gallica. NCBI lineage: Eukaryota > Fungi > Basidiomycota > Agaricomycetes > Agaricales > Physalacriaceae > Armillaria > Armillaria gallica. The sequence goes on from JBANDB010000008.1 coordinate 249,923, forward strand.
ACTCACCGTGCTACTCCCTGGTGGAAAGCTCTTACCTTTCCTTATCTGTTGCCGCACTTATCAGCAACAAACGTTTGTGTTATCACATCTCTTCTAATCTGGGTGCACGACTTTCCCCGGCGGCAAGGCGTTAGGCTGAAGCTTCTCCAGCGTAAGAGATGCGACGGAAGATGCGCTCTAGCTGACATGTTTGAGTATGTGAGCACGCGTACAACATTCGATCTATGCCTGATATGTTGAATCTGACAGTGAACTGCAACAGTTTTTGTTCTTTGGTGAGCAGGTATCAGCGCTCCCGATGCTGGTATTCACATTCGATCTGCAGGATGCCCATGATGTCCCGATCGACCATCAATGAAATAACGTGCTCCATCAATCGATGTTTGACCCGCAGAGCTCTGAACCTCTCGGGGAGCAGTATCAACGTCGTCATTGTCAGGGTCGTGAATGACTCAGCGTTCCCTGTTGGACCGTGTCGTGTAATACTACCCTACCCTGCCCTGCTCCTCATCAACCGATGGCACTCGTCGTATCTCGGAAAGTAGGTCGTAGACTCCCGAAATTATCAAGAGACCTTTTCCCAACCTTTCCTTTACGCGTAAGGTTCTGGATGATTATCCCATTCTCTCTTACGTCTCCCTGGCGTCAAAACTAAAGGAACTATGGATTTTCTAGTAAACATCGACATTGAGAATGCTATCGCTACTGGTGCTGATTAACAATTTTCTGCGAAGAGTGGATGGCTTCTATAAAAATATAGCCTCCTTGTTGGACATTGTAGGGTAACCTCGCGCTCGTCTCTATGGCCCTTAATCGAGTACGTCGCATGTGGCGTTCCCGTTCCTTCTCTCACATCGATACTCAGGATCTTCTTCTTTGGCATGTATAGCGCAGTCAGTACGACGGGTGCTACCTCGTGTAGTTATGTCACCTACGGGACAAATCTCCAGAACGTAATACGACTTTTATACCCAACGTCGTCGCTGTCGATTCCCCTCAAGCGATGTATTATCAGGGTCGAATTCAAACCGTTCTACTCCATATCCCAGTGCTGCCGGAGAAATTCAAGGATACAAAATTGTCTATAAACCATCTGCTCCACTGAAAGACACACTGCAGATAGATAAAGAGTTGATATGTTCCGTTAGCCTCTCATGTGGGTCCCGACGTCCGTCTCCCTTCAGTCCTCAGGTCACGAAGAGATATGTTGCGCTTCTAATTACCTTGCTCGTCTTTGTTAATGCAGGCGAGTTCAAAACCCGATTCATCCCTCGAAACAACGATGCTCCTTGTATAACAAGGCGCGTGCACCTTCTTTCCTTTTGCGTGTTGTTATTTATGCAGATTATAGGCGATTCAATGTGGGAGCGGTATCTCCTCACCGCAGCCCATTCCTTGCCACATTTCCCGTCTAATCAGTCGCATAGGGAACTTCTGATCAAGCAAGGATATTGTCGCTACAAAATAACCTAGAGATGTTAAGAATCAGAGTATTTAGAGTAATACACGAGACAATGAATACTCGAGTAAAACCCAAGTCGTGAGCCGAGGATGTCCTAAAGCCGAGTTCCAACCACCAAGAGGGATCCGATATGGGTGCTAACAAGCGCTAGGCATAACCGATCAGATATGCTTAGGTCACACAGTGAAGTGGACTTTGAAGATGAGTAAAATTAGGCTAAGATCCTTAATACACTTTATCTACAAGTTTATATACTAAGGGAAGGTTCGAGTCATTATTATTCTACAATGTGCCATAATATTCTAGTATTAGTACGAAGAATCGAGAAAGTGACAGAAAGTAATAGAAAATACCAGCGAGTCACTGTTAAGACTGAGAAGGCCGAGTATGGGCATGTGTTGACTCATGCACCAAGTAAACGGATACGTGAAATCCATAACAAGAGACTTGCTGCATTGACAATTCTTTCGCTCACTCTTATTGGATAAGAACAGGTACTCCATTTCAATTCATAGAGCATCTCATGATACAGAGCTAAAGGTGGTCACTGCATGGTTGAGCATCAATGACTACTTGGGTAAAAGTCAGAGAGTCAGAGATTGAGAACATCATCAGTCTCCCTGTGTTCATATACTCTCCAAATGGTGTTTGACATCCTTCGCTCCCGGACGCTGGCTCGGGTCCTTTTCCATGCATTTCTCCACAAGCCTCCACAACTCGTCCGACGGAAGCACGTTTATTGGCGGCCGCGGATGTCTTATTCCCTGCTGTATCTTTTCCAGAATGGCAGACGGGCGAAGATGCGCATAAGGTCTCTCAAGCGTGAAAATCTGTGTTTTCCGGTCATGCTATCCCTGCGGCTAGGAATCGTGAAACTCACCTCAATCACCGTACATCCAAAGGCATATATATCCCTTCCGGGTAGGAAGGCCTGGTCGTATGACTGCGAAATGTATTCCTGCAATTCGGGAGCTAGCCATGGCAGCGGACTTTCATTCATAGTATTACTCGAAGGCGCTTGAGTTGCCATGATTACGGAGGCTCCAAAGTCTGCCAAACAGCATCGAAGATCGTCAGAAACAAGGACGTTGCACTACACGTGAGCTCAGTTTCAATTGTCTGCTTCCGCGTGGCGCTACTAACGTACCCCACGTATGTCACCGTGGATTACCTGCGGATCGAGGCTGTGCAGGTACTCGATTGCACTTGCGATCTCATAAACCTATGAGTGAATGCATGAGCATCCGATACTGCGATGAAAACACGGTGAGCATACACATTTCACTCGATTGTGATTCGGATGGAGTTCCAAATAGTCAATGATATTTCCGTTCTTCATCCAAGGAGCGACCAGACAGAATTTTGGCTTGAAGTAGTCGAAATTGACTCCAAGGAATGGAACGATGTTCTCATGATGCAATTGTCTCCACACGAGCGCTTCACAGCACAAATCCTGATATTCCTATCCCTTAGCGGCGGGTAAATTCAATTAAGAACTATCTTCACCTTTAAAAGTATCTCCTGTTGCGGCTTCGGTATACCAAAAATTCGCAGAACCTTCAAGCAGACCGCCTGACCGTTCATCCTTCCCTCCCATATGTCCTGTATAGACAAGTTCTTTTAGTCTAACGCGCGTTTCAACGATGATCACTTACCGCCAGACCTCCGCCGGCTACGGGATATTCACCGTTCGCGACTATTGTGTCACATATAAGAGAGCTGGGAAAAACGCTTCTCTCTTTACTGAGAGTACGGAGACATTTCATGCACGTAGTATAATAGGTGTCTCCTGGGTCAGCCTCGTCAAGCTCCTATAAAATGAGTGTCAGCTTGACTCATTCTGTACAAGTAATGCTGCCATACCTTCTGCAGTGCGTTCATAACGAGCAGTCCTACCGGTGTTGGGACTGTTGCAACGTCTTTCCATGGGCTTGGAGTAACGCGGAGAATGTGTTGTACGGCTCCTCGAAGCTGTTCGTCGTCTAGCTCGCTTGTAAGGCCTCTCCAGGATATTAGGCTCAACGTGTGCCTCGACTCAGACATCGTCTGCTGTCGGTACAGTGATTTATCGACCTTATAAGGGCAAGCGTTCGTTCTAACGAACGAGCTGTGCAAGATAAGTTGATATCCGTAACCCATGTGTCTTAGCACAAGTCAAAGAGGGAATAGATCGGAATAAAACAGAAGCGAAGGGATAACTGATGATGGTGGTCGCATGATAAGATGAGGCCATATAAATGGCTCAATTCAATCACGTATCAATTCTATGGTAAATCAGATGTCCTCTGCTACTAATACATCTGTCATAACCACTCGCCGTGTCACACCATTGAATATAACTTTGATTGAACCTTACCATCATCCCACATAAAAACCGACTACGAAGGCATATCACCATCTTCACTGTGAGCACTAGCTAGTAGGAACCTCGAAACGTGCTTTTTCTTCTTATCCATTGATAGTAACCTGGTTACAATTACTATTTACGTACAGCTTGACAGCAACATGTGTTTTGCGTGAGAGAAGAGTGTGACCATAGTTCAGGGATTGACGACGCCTATGCGGCTGCTTTATGGCTATGTCGGTGATCTCAGTGGCCCTCTGATGCGCTTGAAGTCCGCAAAATACGGTTTATGACGAAGTCCGAACGTTCGTCCATCATCCACGAGAACAATTCTGACTGTCAGGCGTACCGGCATCGCTAGCAGCTGCGTTACCGTCAATGACTTGGCGACGAGATCCGGTTCAAGTCGTTCGATGATTTGGGATCTCAACATTACCTAGTAATGCTTCACACGCGACTGATAACTCTTCATTCCCGTTCATCTGAAATTTTGTAGGAGTCTAATGTTCAGTCTCAACTCAGAGAAAGAGATAACCTGTGACAATGCACTTATTCTGAAAGGCTTATCGTTGAGATTTCCAACTTACATTTACCCTTGGGGGTAGTATTTCTATTATCACGGAATTGTTATAGTCTTCAAGGGTCTCTGCTTCCTGCCTCAGTTTAAATGAATATCCTCTCACTTTTAGATTTTGCTTGAAATCACTGACAGATCGTCCATTCAAGCCATATTTATTGCTGCCCCTGGGACTTCCGGAACCGCTAGAGTCTAATTATGTGCACAAGACTGCCGGCGGGACGCGCGCGCGCGCATTCAGGGTCTAGTATTGATGGCGCTTAAGAATATGATGAGGAAGTTACCGCCATATTCCCAAAAGGGTCCGCATCCTATGCAGCGACGTATAATTCCGCCATTTGTTCCACTGACCCCATTGCCTACTTTAACTTGTTTGGTTACTCGATATCCCATATCCTATCTCTAATCCTGAAATCCTGATAAGGTCCGTCAAACATTTTGTGAATGACGGGGAGAATCCTGATGCTAACCTATGTAATAAGCACTCTCGACCAATGTCCGAGTCAGACCCGAACAAAACCGCAGAATATGCCTCCTGGGCCAGCCTTACCAGCCATCTCGACGAACCAATGCTTCGCAAGGCGGTTCAAAACATTCTCAGGGTAACTTCTTATCCATGGAGAGAAATTGATACCGTCCCAACGTCTGTTGAAGTATCTGTGATGAATTTATTACAGCAGGTAACGCAACTTCGTCGAGACTCGACCCATATCAAGCAGTACTGAGTACTGATGCTATTGAGGACAGGAGCTGGATGATTCCGAATCAGATGACCCGCATCATTCTGTCTGCATGAAATGTCTTCGTGCGCTTAGTAAGGCGAGGGATATCTTTCCCGAATCCTTCACATGCGACGACATAGTCACGAAGGGAAAGCATCCCATTGATGGAGGAGGATTATCGGTAAGCGACCGTTGTTGATGCCATCCCCAAAGGGTATTGACTTATGTACAGGATATATGGGAAGGGTTAATGGACGGTAAGGTGGTCTGCCTGAAGGTCCTTCGCCTTTTTGGAATGTCGCATACTTTGAGGAAGAATATATTTCAGGTACGTCGAGTCCAATGTCAGGCTAATATTTTCAAGTTATTTAGTCGGCCTAGTATCTACGCCGGGAAGCTCTGGTGTGGAGGCAGCTGCGCCACGAAAATATCCTTCCGTTTCTCGGTGTCAACTCCTCATACTTTGAACCCCGCCACTGTCTCATATCCCCGTGGATGAAGAATGGAAATATCGTCCATTACCTGGAAAGAAATAAAGATCACGATCGTCTGAAATGTGTTCGGCCTTTCCGTTTTCACTTCCAGACCTCTGACTCACTTCCGTCTCATGGTAGATTCGAGAGATCGCTAATGCGATGGATTTCCTACACAACCTTGATCCGCAAGTTGTGCATGGAGATATCCGTGGGGTACGTTACTCTACACTTGTCGGAACATGAACTCTAACGTACTCATAGAACAACATTCTGGTCGACGATGAGCTTCGCTGCTGTCTAGCTGATTTTGGGGCGACTATAGTCGTTGCCACTCAAGCGCCTTCAAGAGGTATCATGACCCAAAGCTCCTCGTATTGGCTTGCTCCGGAATTGGAGGTCTATGATCCAACCTCATATGACCAGACATACCTGTCAGCTAGAGACAGCTACGCTTTTGGCTGCACTATTGTGGAGGTAGAGTCATCTGTTATCTACCGGTCTCTGCGATAATCACCGATAGTAACAGATTTTCACACTGGAGCCGCCGTTTTATCCTCTGTATCCTAGTAGTATCTGGAACCACATACGCCAGGGTAAGCCACTCCCGCGCCCACCCATGGATATCCCATCCGCAGACTCGGATGAACTGTGGAAGCTTGTCCAGAAATGCATGGCAATGGAGCCAAAAGAGCGTCCGAGTGCTAAAGATATCAAACTTTCTCTAATAGACATGTGAATGAGGATTGTCTCTTTATTGTGTATTGTTGGAAAATGGGGGATCAGTTGTCTACCAGTACGTACACGCCCAGTGTCAAGCCAATAGTATTGCGCCTGGCTGAGCTACGCAAACGCATGAGGATGTACACTACTGCACCTATTTTTATACTACAATACTATTTCACTAGAATCTTCCGTGCTTTTCCTATAGTACTACTTCTTCCTTAGAAAGCAAGCTCTGCACGATGCCGGATTGCCAGATTCCAACATGTATTTCTTTTTAATTCAGGCCAGAAATCCAATGGTACAGCCACCGGAGTACCTGGATTTTTGGACATTGCCGGGGTTCAAAATGTGTGAATTGTGTGGGACTGCGACCTCACCGTACCTTCATTTCTTACGAAAATTATCCCAATCGAACGTCGTAACCACGAGGTTCTCAACACTTAATTTCCCCAAAAATCATGGCTTTCGAATGGCGGCACATGCTCCGAAACATATTTCTTGATCTTGTGAAGTGTATTGTTCTTGAACGTTTGAGCTCAAGCTCAGAGCTGACGAAACATGATGGCTCCAGTGCCAGGTAACCCCTGTAGATCAGGAATGCTACTGCTATTGTGTCGACTTTTTCTTTTTGTATGGTCCCCAGGGCTGAACGGTTGGGGAAGAATGCTCTATCGGCGCAATCACACGCCTGGACCTAAAATTCCGTGGCTCCCACCCGAGTCTGCCGATATGTACAGGTCATGGACGGTGGAAATACCTATAATGCCTATCTCCGGCATGCGAATGCATAAACGGGGCTACAGTACTGCGCGCGCTATTGAATCATCAAAGACAAATTTCTTCCGAGTTTCTCGTCAAGGTTAGTGTCGCTCTCTTCGATATAGCGGTTTATGTATCGGGAGCGGCTGGACATCACTCGTCAATTGTCAAGATATCAGTATATATCCAGACAGGCCTGTTTTCTTTGTCCGCTGAAATCTGTCGGTCACGTTCAAGTATTTCTCCTATGGGCTGGTTGTACGAACCTTGGTGATGCATTTCCTGAATTTCAATGGATCCGAAAACTCATTTGATCTAATAAGAATGTATCTGTACCTCACTCGTGGCATTTACTTATTGCTCATTGGCGTCGACCTAAAATTGTCCATCATCGATTCTTCTTTCGAAAAGGACAGTCCGTGGCGGGGCGCTTGCTCTGAGGCGCTTATTATTTGAATACAAAATTCTCCTGCCCCTGAAGTTAAGTATTTCTATACTTCGGCTTCTGCCATCCGAGGCCTCATTTGCTCAAAAAGTATCCCCGACATTCAAAGGATATCCTATTAGACTGACGTCGGGCATTCTAGTTGATTAGGTGTCAAATGTCCGGAGCAGGAATGTATCAATGGAGTTGGAATATATATACAGATCTTCATCCCAGGTTCTGTATTTTCTCTGCGACATCTACCCTTGCGGGCTTCACGGCGCCCATCATACCCAGAATCGGGGAGACTACTCATATTCCACTCACTCAAGGCGTACACCTCTCGATGTCCGAGTCGATACTGACCCTACCTATAGCCCAGAAATCTTGGGCAAGCCTCGACTCGATACTTGTGGCAGAGATTCGGGAAATCCTCCTCAATTCTCCCAACCCATGGAAGCAAATCAAAGGTGTTCCGAAGCTGGTGGAACAGCTCGTAATAAATGTGTTGCAGATGGTATGTAGGACTGCTTCATCACACCCGATAAGATACTAGATACTACAACAGGAGCTGGATATCGCGACCCCAGGCGAAGAGTATTTTACTGTATGCATGAAAACGTTACGTGCACTCAGCGAGGAGAGAGACATCTTTCCCGAGTCATTCCAATGTGTAAATATCATCAAGAAAGGAGAGCTTCCATTCAGCGGGGGAGCGTCCGCAGTCAGTGCAGGGTGTTTTGATCCATCATGTCACTGATTAAACCCTTCTCGTACATGCAGGACGTTTGGAAGGGTGAGATGGATGGGAGACCCGTATGTTTGAAGGTTCTCCGTATATTTACATCAATGAATCAAGCCGAGAAAATATTGAAGGTGTGTCTGGTTTCCGTGTGCGTTAAAGTCGGACCTACTAAAGCAGATAATAGCAACTACGTCGAGAAGCTATTGTATGGAGGCAATTACGCCACGAGAACATTCTTCCCTTTCTTGGTGTCAATTCCTCGTATTTCATGCCTAGCTATTGCTTGATATCTCCTTGGATGCAGAATGGAAGCGTTATCAGCTTCTTGGAGCTCCATCCAGACCATGATCGTCTTCAATGTGTATGTTCCTAGAGCTATGGCAAACCGCCGGAAGCTCATGAATCCTTTAGGTTCGGGATATTTCTAATGCCGTGGAATTCATGCACAGTCTCGATCCACAGGTTATCCATGGCGACATACGAGGGGTACGTTACCGAATTTGCTCAGCATATCAGCGCACAGATCAATGGTTTCATGTAGTGCAACATTCTTGTCACTGAGCGTAGTCGCTGCTGCTTGGCTGATTTCGGAGCCTCCATAATCACTTCCACGATGGCTCCTTCGACTGCATCCATGAGTCATTACTCGACCCCATGGATGGCTCCTGAATTCCTCGAATATAGTTCAAAAATCTACGACGAAAGTTCCATAACTGGAAGAGATGTATATGCTTTCGGCTGCACTATTGTAGAGGTAAACACATTTGTCGTTTCAATCTGACAATCCTCATAATTTATTCACGAATGACAGATATTCACGCTTAGGACGCCATTTTCACACATTCACCGGTCTGCTATTGTGAATGCCAAACTAGAGGGAGCACCGTACCCACGGCCGTCTCCTGAAGAATTTCCCTCCAATAAGCTATGGAGCTTGGTGGAAGAATGCATAGCGAAGGACTCAACGCGACGCCCCAATGCGAAAAGTATCAAACAGCGTCTTTATGACGCTTAAATGGAGGGGCTTATTTTTATACGTTCCTTAGTTCTGGGGCAACGATACACTAGACGTATTGTGATAGATTCTTCGTGAGCCATTACTATCAATGAGTATCTTCGATGCTGGGAGACTCAGACATGTACGCTGATGGCAATAAATCGGATGAGCATTCAGAATATAGCTAGCTATTTTAAGCATGAGAGGCTTCCGTTACACTCAAAGAGATATCAGGATATTCAAATAAAAAAAGTCAGCTAAACGGAAGACGTAGACCACGGTTTGATATACCACTTGACGATTGACTCAGACTAGAACCGTAGCCATCGTCGATCAAGATCTCTCCTGTGGCGTATATCTGGTGACGTTTCGGTTTTTCCTCCCTGGTATCACTATTCGCTTAACATACGCACACAGGCTGAAATTTCCTTCTCATTCTCTACTGTAGGCTATTGTGAGGAAGCGAAATCGAGGTCCAACTACCTTCTCTTCTGCGAGCATCTGTATATCGAATGCTCGTCATCGTGGCATCGTCCCTGAGAATCATCCATATATGGTTAAGCGGAAAGTGAATCTCTCACGTCCTTCGGTATTTCAACGGAAACGTCGGACGGAATATGAAATCTCGAGGGATACGTAGAATTATAAAGGTGATCTTCGCCAGTTATAGGACAGGGACTACAAACAGAAACACGGACGGGTTACAAATCATCCAGCCGACTTACAACCTCTGTTGCACTAGGACGGCGATCACATTGTAATGCCATGCAGTCTTCTACAAGCGCCCATAACTTGTCGCAGGGAAAGACGTCCGCTGGCGGGCGCGGATGGTATGTGTTCTTGATTACTGTCTTCGAAACAGTGCTATTATTACGTATATGAGGAAAGGGCGGTTGTAGCGTGAAGATCTGTTAGCAGCAAGTGAGAACGCGCTGATTTGTGGAAGAAGGGGAATCAACCTCGATAATTGTACATCCTAAAGCATAGATATCTCTTGCCGGAAAGGAATGTTGCTCGCAGGGGGTGTCAACCGATTGGAACTCCGGGGCAAGCCATCGCGCGGAATTCAGGCAGAAGACATTGCCTGGAGGCGTCTGAGTGTCATGGATTATCACCGACCCGAACCCTGCTAAGCAGCACGTATGATTGTCATCTACAAGGACATTGGTCTGAAGAGCGTGTATCAGTTCAAGTCCTTTCAGTGGGGAACACGGATATATACTCCATGTATATTGCAATGAGCAATGTGTGGATCGAAGCCGTGTAGAAACGCTACCGCACTAGCGATTTCCCGGATCTAACCGAATAAATTCATGAATTTATGATGTAAAGGTAGTGGATCTATTTAACGTACACATTTCAAGCGGTCGTGGTCCTGATTCGACTCCAAAAACTTGATAACATTGCCATTTTGCATCCATGGCGATATGAGACAGAATCTATCCACAAAACTTGTGGTATTGATGCCGATGAATGGAAGAATATTTTTATGATGCAGGTGCTTCCATATGACCGCTTCACGACAGAGTTCCTGAAATATCCTCAGTAAAATTGGGCCTGATAATATCGAGTCTTAACCGTACCTTGAAAAAGGACTTTGTCTCTGTAATCGTCATTGAAAACGTCCGAAATACCTTCAAGCATACACCCCTTCCGTCCACAGTCCCTTTCCATATGTCCTACAACAGTGATCAATATGTAGTCTGCCTGGACCTCGAACCTTCTTACCGAGGCCTCCCCTCCATCGATAGGATATCCGGGTTCCCGGACAACTCCCTCATTCACCACATAACTTTCTGGAAAGAGATCCCTCTCCTTAGTGAGCGCATGGAGACACCTGAAGCATGCAGTGAAGTACTGCGGGTCGTCTTTCCAGGCTTCATCCAGCTCCTGCGGGATAATCAGCACAACGTGGCCGTACATAGAGCGTATTGGCGGGACCTTCTGCAGAGTGTTTAAGACACCTACGTCCACGGGCGACTTTGGAAGGAGTCCGATATCATGCCAGGGCTTATCTGCTGAGCGAACGATGAAGCGGATCTTTGTTGCAAGTGTAGACCCTTCGAGATCATCCGACAATGTCTCCCAGCCCGAGGATCCGGGGGGCAGTTCATTGCTCATACACATGTCGATCCTGTGACTTCTCCGGGTAAACGTCAGCGTCGTGGTAGATATGTATGACGGGATCTACTGACCTTGTAGGCTTATGAAACGCCAATAGGCACCAGACATAAACCGACTTCTTTCCTTCCTTCCTAGTAAGCGAATTGAACTGTAGAAAGATCAGGACATGATGCACACGATTGAATGGGACCTATATATCGGCATGGCATCAGCCGTTCCTTAGAGTGCCTTCCTGCCGCATTTTACATTTGATTCCTGTTCGGACGTTTCGGGGGTCGCAGGAGAAGCTCTTATAAGCGCTGCCTGGAGGAGCACCTTATTAAAAGATGTGACGGTGTTGATTCATTCGAAACATGCTTGGTATCAGGGGGTGGTGTCACGGGTTACTTCGCACGATCTATGGCGGGCGGCTTTCCATGTTCACCCGGTCTGCGGGCGCTTCTGCTAGGGGCATCGGAAGGAAGGAAGGAAGGAAGGAAGGAAGGAAGTTTTATTACCCGACGGTGCTCCTCATCGGAAGACTCGATTGTCGCCCAGAATTCCAGGCCTGGAACACCGTGAGAACTTGAAGTAGACGCAAATACGAACCAGGTAGCCAGCGATCTCGAGCAACTGTCAACCACTGTAGGTTCGTTCGTGACGCCAGCATTAGCTTATCACAGCAGACACAATTGATTGTGGTAGACCTCCATTGTAAATCCGCCGGCGATGTAGTGAGGTTGCCGACTAGCGATGCCATTTTTGGACCTTTTTCAGAGACGCAAACAGGCAATATATGGGCATGTCGCGTCTTTCCATCGAAATTCTTGGGTGGGACGATAGCCGCTCTCTGTACTGGAACCAGGACAGACGGTGTGTAATATGGCCTGATGAGCAATATGGAATGGAGACAGGTATGATGTCACTCACCTTTGCGCGTGGGAAATGTATATTTTCGTCCATATGAGTACTTCGGCCAGCATCTATGTTACGGTCGATGACTGACAACCCAGAACAGATTCTCAATGCCGTCATGCTGGATTTTGGTTGGATTAGATCAGCCACAGCTGTTACAGCAGAGATCACTTTCAAAGATATTCGTAAAGCCTGAAGTGGACAAGATCCTTTTCGTGATAGAACTCTAGTCTGGGCGATCAAAGATAGATAGATAGATAGACAGATAACCGGACAAGGTCCTAATAAAGGAACGCCGGGGTTCTGTGCCGCCACTAAACGTGTCACAGACTGAGAACGGAAGCAATGGGATCAACTTCGGCGTTCGACGGTCCGGTAAAGTTCCCTGGAATGTAGCGTGGGAAATGAAGATCTGACCATGATTTTTTCCTGCTTCGTTGGTTCAACGCGTCGGCCTTTCTCTTCTAGGTGGCACCTCGGGTATATGTACAGGTTATTTCGAGTCTCCTCTTCTGTCTTTAATCCAAGTAACCCGCTCCCCATTGTTCCCGGGGTTTTCCTCCAAATCCCCTCATCCAGACGGTAGACCTCTACCCTGTTTCGATGGACGTGTTAGAACTGCTTCCAGTCCTATGAGAAACGTTATGTATTGCGCCTTGTATGCTCTCATGTGCGCTCTCGAGCTTTTCGTATGAGGACATGGTAGTATGTTTTATTTTTATTCTTACTTTTGACGAGCATTTGGCGACGTACCATTTTTATTCTGTACCGGCAGTGTACGCAGCCCGGAACACCCCGTCTCTGATGGTTCCCTCATAAACACTGTTGACCCTATTATTATCTACGAGAATATCACCATTCGCCCTGCGGCGGTTGCTGGTTTGGTCGAAAGTCGTTTTAGCCACTCTCCGGCGCCTCCTAAGCCTTGATTACGCGGGCTGTAGTATCGCCCTTGGCAGCTCCTACTGAGACGGTCATACTAATCTTCCTTTTTGATATTAGGTATATCACTGGATGATACTCGTTTATTTCTTCGTAGAATGTTCACCGCCTAACCATAAAGTTTGCAAGCTTCAACCATCTAGTCATGGGACCAGAGAGGCAGGAGTCGGGCATCAGGTTTTAAGCATCAGAAGATGGATCTCTCAACAAGAACAACGAGCCAAATTCTCAGCATTCGGGAAGGCTTTCAGCTTTGAACTGGAGGGCGAGGCGTCGAGTACGGAAAGGACTATCTATAGTCGTGAGTCCCGAGTATGTTTTGAAAACAGTATTTCGATTTGAGCTCTCATTTAAATTTTACGGTCCAACCAGTGTAGGGAACATTTTTTAATCTGCATTGACAGATAGACAAGATGACATAAATATCGATGTGACTATCTACGATTACAAAGGTGTCAATTCACTATACGAGTAAACCTATTAACTACATTCGCCAAAGACGGGTTTCAACAACTGCTGCATTGGGACGCTTCTTAGCATCGATATTCATGCAGTCCCCTACAAGTTCCCATAGGTCGTCTGATGGAAATACGTCCGGAGGCGGCCGTGGATGAGATGTGTTCTTGACCACTAGGTTCGAAACAGAGCTGTTGTGAAAGATATGAGAGAAAGGCGATTTCAATGTGAATATCTGTCGTTCTTGGGTTATTAACTGCCTAATATTGTCATAGAAATCAGAATACCTCTATAATTGTGCATCCAAGAGCATATATATCTCTTGCTGGGGACGACTCTATTTCGTATGACGGCGACTCAGGTAGCTGAAATTCTGGAGAAAGCCACCGTGTGGAATTCTGGTTCAAGGTATTGCTCGAAGGTACCTGCGTCGCAATTATCAATGATGATCCAAAGTCCGCTAGGAGACAGTGGTGATCATCTGCGATGAGGACATTGTGCTTTTAATAAGGATATGAGTGATCGATTTCATGCGGAAAGAAGCATAGGCACGTACCCCACGTATATCGCCATGAACGATGTGGGGATCAAAGTGGTGTAGAAAGGTTACCGCACTAGCGATCTCACGAATCTAAGAGCAGAAATGCATTAATGACCAATGCCGCATCTATGCATATAAATGACGTACACATTTCAAGCGGTCGTGGTCCTGGTTTGACTCCAAGAACTTGATAATATTTCGATTCTTCATCCAGGGTGATATGAGACAGACTCGTTTCGCAAAGCTAGTGGTATTGACGCCAATGAATGGAAGAATATTTTCGTGATGCAATTGCTTCCATATGACCGCTTCGCGACAGAGCTCCTGGAATTAAACTGGTGAGATGTGCTTGCCATTACTGAAGTATAATATCAACCGCACCTTTAATAATCTTCTGTTCTCCTCGTCTGTCATGGAAAAGGTACGAAGAACCTTCAAGCATACAACCTTCCCGTCTAATGTCCCTTTCCATATATCCTACGACAGCGATCAATGCCCAGTCTGGGTGGACCTTAAACTAGAGTCACTTACCGCCGCTCCCCCTCCGTCAATGGGATCCCCATTGTCTCTGATGATTCCGTCGCTCATACTAAAGCATTGGGGAAATATGTCTCTCTCCTTACTGAGTGCCCGAAGACATTTAAAGCATCGAGCAAAGTACTTCGGATTGTTCGTGTGTGCATCATCCAGCTCCTGTAGAAGCATCAGCATAAATCAACCTATACGAAGCATATATGTGAGACCTTCTGCAGGACATTAAGAATCATCACGTCGACGGGCGACTTTGGAGCAAATATGATGTCGCTCCAAGGCTTGTCAGCTGAGCGAAGGATGGCGAGGATCTCTGTCTTGAGCACAGAGGCCTCGACGTTGTTGGAAAGCCTCTCCCAGCCCGAAGATGTAGACATTGTTAATATGGTGGACGAAGTTGAAAAGCAATATACAGGTTAGCGATTAAGCGTGTCGGGACAGCGTTTGTCTTGGATGAAAAGGATCTCAGGAAAGATTTTGCGTCACGAACAAAGAGAGCTGTAGACAAGCTGTGGGGATTCGTTTAACTTATACCCGAACAAACAAATGTAAAAGGGAAAGCAATATCGATACGCATGCGTGAACAAATAATGTACACATGTCTACACTCTGTCGTACTCTCCATGACGATGATAATGATTGTCTTCGTTAGACCCTTTGTATACCTGAACGTAAGGACATCCTTCGGACGCATGGTAAACCAAGTAACCCATTGGGTGTTGTGGAACCAATTGAATAAAATCGGCACTGAAACACTGTGATTCCACGAAATGGTTTGCGCTCGTCCATTCATTCTCAAATGAAGTCGTGATGATCACGATTTGAAGCACGTTTAAACCTGGGGAGCTAGCCGTAACCACCGCCTTGCAGATGCTCCAGATATGAGCTATGAGAGACACACGCATGCTCGGAAATTGACACACACCGGAAACGCTGCATTGTGACGCCAGAGTCATCTTGAAGCATGTCCGGACTCAAATCCGAGCAATTCAGCCCTTAGATCCTATTAAAATTATGATCTATCCCTGATCCCCTGGCCGGCAAAGTCACTAGTGCGCCGGCGGCACATCGAATCTGTTCACATTCCCATAGATCGACATGCTAAGGAAAAATACCGGCCGGGCGTCAATTGCACAACAGCCTTCGCACACCTGTTCACGTTATGTTTTCACAGGCAGGCGCTTTGAATGGACTTCTCTAGCGCCTAGGAAGACATTAATCAGATTTTTAATATTGTCGTGTGACTGTCCTTTTGATCCCATAACCTGACTTATTCCCAATTCCTCCTTTCTCCGGAAACCCTTCGTGGTAGGAAACTTAAATCTCGTACCTCCGAGTTATGTCACTACTTCTTTCCCATAAAGTAGGTACGCGCTCATCACGCCCACAGCTCGTCGACTGAAGCGATCGCCGATGGCCGTCGCATCTAGAGCCCGTATGGGGACTTTGCAACAGCACATACACAGATCGGAAATATACAAGCATATGCTTTGAACTCGGATCTCCAGCTCCTATGAGGTGCATTCTCTGCTTTATGAATGGTCCCAAAATGAGAGTAACGTCCCCTGAGTCTGATGCGCATCATTTAAGGTTGAACTATAAACCTCAAGTCTAAGTCCAGTACCTAGCATGCAATAATGGGTGCGTTATTAACATGGACATCAATTAGCACCGGATGTTCATTTTTAGCGAGCACAGCAGATGATGAAGTGACCAGGATCTTGTAGGAAAATTTTTCAACGCTAATAAATCAACGATAGATACGCCTCGAACATGTTCAGATGTTCTTTGATAGCCAAAATAAAGAACGAGCAGCAAAGGAAGACGATGTCGTTGACCTACTATAAAAATTCTGATTCCGGGCGATCGTGCGTTTATCGAATGGGACTAGGAAAATTCGTTGATCGAGATTCGATATCCGGACCCCCGGCACTGTGCTACCGCTGGGTGGTGATTTCGGCGAGTCCAAATAGAATTAAAATCCCACACGCTGGCCGGTCAAAATTCTGGAAGTTCCTAATAAGAAAATGCTGAAGGATGTTGATTCGAGTTTGAGTGGCCCAAAATAGTCGCCACCTAGCTGTGTGTGTGCTGTCATAACTATAAAGACGTGTCACCCTCTTCCCACCAATACGACTGGACATAGGTGAGTGAAATTTATCAAAGTATGAGAGAGACTGATATAACTCGTAGACACGTCCCATACCTGACCTAGTGTGAAGCGATAAAATGCTCTCCTGGGACGTTCTTTCATCCTTCGATACATCACTAGAAAACAGAGTCCGTGATATCCTTCGATGCGTAGACGAGAAACCGTGGAGACAGATAGAAAATGTACCCCCTTGGATGGATGTGCTTGTTATGAACGTTTTGCAAAAGGTGCGCTCCTATAATTTCTAAACACTGACAGATTATGACGTTCTAGAAGGAGCTGGATTGTACCAGTCCAGACGACTCTCATTATTCTGTGTGTATGAAGTGTTTGCGTGCCCTCGGTAAGGCCAGGAATGTATTCCCAGACTCCTTCATACGCCGTGACATACGGAGAAAAGGTAATTATCCATGTACCGGTGGGGGCTTGTCGGTATGTGCAGTTATTTGACCGCCTTAGTATCCATTAATGTTGTATTTAGGACATATGGGAGGGCGACATGGATGGTAGACCCGTGTGCTTGAAGGTCCTCCGGACTTTTAGCCTGTCCAACTACGAAAAAGAAGCTCTTTTGAAGGTATGGTAATATCGCAACTTCGATCGTTGGTGATCTGACCGATGGGGTGCTCAAGAATTTATGCAGAGAAGCCCTCGTGTGGAAACAGCTACACCATAAAAATATTCTACCTTTTCTGGGAGTTAACTATGAATACTTCAAGCCACGTTGCTGTCTCATATCCCCTTGGATGAAGAACGGCAATATTATCAGCTACTTGCAAGCCAATAAGCATCACGATCGCATGAAATGTGTATGTGTTGACAGTTATTTTCTATCTTTCTATGCCAATGAATTTCCTATCATAGATCGTTGAGATAGCTGATGCGGTCGATTTTCTACACGGACTCGATCCGTGTATTGTGCACGGAGACATACGTGGTGTGAGTTATTGGCGCACTATACTTGTACTTCCACTCAAAACTCACCTCGTAGGAAAATATCCTCGTCGATGATGAGCTTCGTTGCTGCCTAGCTGACTTTGGATCAAATATTAGTGTAGCCACGCAAGCGCCTTCTGAGAGTAGCATGTCCCATAGTTCTTTACGATGGCTTGCGCCGGAATTGCAGGTGTACGATCCAGAGTCATACGATCAGGAATGTTTACCTGGAAGAGATATCTATGCATTTGGGTGTACAGTCATCGAGGTATAGTGCATTATCCCCGCCATCGCTACGATACTTACCGTTCGAATAAAGATATTCACACTCAAACCCCCCTTTTCTCACATCCGGCCCGCTGCCATCTTGTACCGTATATATAGCGGCGAGCGACACCCACGTCCGTCTCTGTGCGTCTTTCCCTCCGACCAACTATGGAATCTCGTCGAGCAATGCATGTCCCTACAGCCAAAGGAACGTCCTACTGCATCCGATGTTAAACACATCCTTGCTCATATGTAAATTATGGCTCTGTAGCATATCCGTTGCGCGTTGTGTTTGTGTGCTGTGTATTCTAAATGGTTGTGACAGATGATGTCTCGACAAAGAAACCCGACAGCATGTGCGGCAGTCTCAAGTACCTCCTACGGAACAGGTATCGTTCCTCCTCGCCACCACCTTTATCATCCAGCCTTCGTCTTTCTTTACCACGTTTGAGCTTTTTGGCCTTATCTCACTAATCAGCGCGGAGGCTACTGATTTCTGTCCTTATATGCGCTGGTTTAGCTTCTGCAAGTCTACTTACTCTGACTGCAATACCACTAAGTACAAACTCAGGAGTCAGTATTCTGTCTAGGTTCCACTTACGTGGCGCTTACACAGAATTGTTCTAGGGGTTTTACCCACCCCGTTCAAGCCGATCCATATCTCTATCCCTCCGGGTTCTTGTGTCGTTGTTAGCTCTCCTCCATGCGGCATGGTTGGCGCCAGCCCTCACAGGTCTCACGTCTGCAGCGTTTTTCTATCATATCCGGTATTTGTGGCGTGTCTGACCAGAACCCAGTGCACTGCGACGACATTAATCATTTCATGAATGGAAGTAATCATCGCTATACACAACGTCGCCACCTTCGTATCTTTTTGGCATTCATTCATGCTTCTAGATTCCCCTTACGGCACTGGGTGAAGAGCCGAAGGAGTCGAGGCTTAAGATACAACACATTCACGTTGAAATGAAATCGATGTCCCGTGAGGAAAGGACAAGATTCTGAACGCGGACGCTTCACAGAAGCAATGTGAACCCGTGGCGATGTACAATTACTCGATTGCGACTGCGTAGAAGGAGAACCCATAGCTCTCGTTAACACTCACGATAGCCGTATACTCTTGTGTACGTACCGCCGTCCGTGACCGGAAATGAGTACTTGCACAGTGAATATTCAGAGAGACGTTTGCGTAAGTACCTTATCATGCTTTGCCGTTACCTTCTTTCACGATGGTTTCAGTTCCCATATCAGCCAGAACGGACGTGTAAATGCTTTCCTGTTCTCAGGCACCTTTCTATTCTCTCAGAAATCATTGCCCGCTGCGCTCTGAAGGGGTGTGATGCTTATAAAGCGATCGTCTCGTTCTCGAGTGTTAAATTCCTTGGGCACCAGACGTCACGAACAAGTCCATCATCTCATCCTTAAGCACAAATCCCTCTGACACCCTAGTATGCGTATTCGAATCAGAAATAGCAACGTGGGCGTGAGGTGCCGTAGAGCTGAAAACGTCCTATTTATCGCAATCTGAAGTATTTCAGGAAGAGCACCTGGAAGAATACGTAATAGTTCGCAGCATAGTAGTCTTGTACAGTGACAAAGTGGCGTGAGAATACCCTCACGTGCACACCTTGTGCCGGCAAAATTATAATCAATACTTTTGTGTTCCTTCTTACCCTTGCAACCAACTTGACAAGTTTGAAAGCTTGCAATTACGTATCGACCTGGCTCCATTATCCGGAGCGACGGCGTTGTTGAGCTCCTAAGACTTCAGGTCTTGTCTCCGCATAGTATCACTGCAAAGCAGGGTCATTCATATTCTTCGGAGGAACTTGATCTTCAAGGCTAGGACGGTTCCTTGACTCTTCTGCTGTCTGTCTAGGTGTCGAATTCATCGGATTAAACTTGGCGCCGGACCACGACTCTGTAGACCTTGATCTTTATGACTGTGGTGTATCTCCGAATCTATCAGACCGTAGACGCCCATCCACTTCTGATGGTGGTCCACGAATGACACATGCCTGGGTACGGGATAAATGGTGCGAAAACGCGCACTTGTCCAGTCTTATGACACCCTTGGCATTTCCTGCGTGATTCCTTGGCGTACTAATTTATGCTGATGAATATCCCGGTACGAGCCTCATTCATACCATGACGATGTCTTCTCGTTACGCAGCAGGGATAGAGAGTGGGTGAACCCACAGCTGTCCATGAAACGGCTTATCCCTGTCTTCGTTACAGGCGTCATCATACGGATCCGATATGTGATGTACGCTTACATCGTTCAGTCTTGTTGAACAGATCTTCGATGAGCTATTTATGAATTTGCTGAAACGATCCAGAATTTCACTGGCCTTCCAGCTGTTGAGGGATCCCGTCTGTTCAATACGAAGTTGATATCACTGCTGAGTCTGGATTCAAAGTTCAGTCAATTGTCCTTCGCTGCAGCACGGAGCATACCTCTACTCCGTGCTACTTCACAGTGACAAGCTGCTGTGGACGCGAAGGCAACTTTCAGCATACGCCGCTATACGGCGCTTCGAGGCGATGCTGTACCGGAAAATACCAATCGGGCGTCAATAACCAGTCCCTGCATCAGCGAGCGCTTTGCATGGACTTCCTCAACAGTGTAAGAGACATTGATCAGAATTCTAGTATTTCGTCCAGCTACACTCTGATGTTGCAGTCCGATTAACTCCCTGTTCTAGTCTGCTTCAGGAATCTTTTGCCAGAAACGTACCTTACTTTGTCTCCGAGCCGTACGTATCTCCTGGGAGTATACAACATATGGGCGCCTCTTTTGTGATATTGTATTGAATTGAGTTTTCTGCATCTTGTGCTACCCGTTCTTTACAAAAAGGTGTTCGGGGGGCGACATCGGCACCTACGCAGCAGAAAAGGGGTGTTTCATTGACCGATCGCTTCGGTTTTTCAAGACCCCAAGGTCACCCTTTCCTGAGAACGCACATACTTCGAGATTCTATATTTCGTAGCTTACGCGCGCGCTTAACTGTGACGGACAAAGAGATCTCTGTACTTCCTCCAATGGAGATGCGTCTTGGTCAAAATTTGCTGCCGATATGCTTTGTTGCCTATTCAGATGGTTCGCAATGCATATGTCATTATTTTTAGCAGTTGTCTTGGGGTTACACCCACGTTCACATCTGCCTGCCTCTAGAACTTGCAATCTCATCAAGAAATGATGAATTCTGATGGAGCCTTGCACGAGACAGGCGATAGCGAGTGGTACATCAAGTCTCAACTGGTGAATATGTGAAGACATCCCCTTGCATTAAGCCGTGTTTACCATCTCGACAATGAATGTAGCTATAACTTCCTTGCGTGGTTAGGTTACTAGTCCGTGCGTCAGGTCTACATGGGTCTTTCAGGGGCCAATATGAATCTGCACGACCGCATCAATTCCACTATCCATGGTCATAAAACGGTACGGAGGACCCCACCGAGATGTCGAACTATAAGTAGCTACAAAAGATATGGGGATGTGATAACGAAATGCCCCTGTGCTAAGCCTATAGTGGCTCGGCTCAAATACAGTCCAAAGGCACAATATACGCTGTCAGCTATGCTTGCCGACATCGAGCACCCTGACCGTCGGCTTAGCTTGTCAGCAATTTTCACGAGAAAAACAAGACGGAGGGTGTTCACTATTCGAAAGCCTAGGTTTCCGACCCAACTGTTTTGAACCAGATCCGAGAGTCTGCATTTCATAGTTGGGCCTTCTTGGATACGGCAGCACGACACTGGCAATTCGCGTCACCAAAATAGTAACCACAGCTATAGTGTTCGGGAACTAGACTTCTTTCTGTGGCAGACCCAAGTCGTACCGAATTCGAATTCGCACATGGTCCATGGTGTCACTGCTGCTGCTATCATGAAGGGGAAATGACTGACCAATCCTGACTTCCGCCTTCTGATTCTTAGAATCGGTAGAAGCTCGAGTCAGCGGATGGAGGTCTGCGCCTAAAGCAATCATCCAGAGAATTGAAGAAGGACCACAAGCTGTGATCTGATAGTTCCGACTCGGAGAACTTCACATTTCGAACATTCAAGATGTCGAGAGAGTCCAGATCCAAATATACTCCAGAACGCTGCCCTAAGGTCGCTTTAACCTAGAACGTACCACAGGATGAAAGCGTCTGAGACTTGAGAGAATGAGCTTGATGAACATCAATAAGGCCCTGTTCGGGTGACACGGCTTAACACGGCCCCAGAGCCAAAATTTAAGCCGGCCGCTTAAGTGTGCTTAACGTACGTCCTGACACCGATGCTGCGCTCATTCTGCCCGCCTTCCCGCTCACTATACACAATGACTACAACAATGCCAACAAGATGCCAGCAAAACTAGGAAATATAGTACTCTTGTGAATGAATTGGAATATCTAGACAAATCAACACAAATTTGGAAGAACGCTGTTGCCATTGTGCCGGTCAGTGAGCGGCACGGGCGGGACAGCGCCGGAACACTCTTCAATGACGTCGGTGGCAGCATTGACGATCGCTTGACATCATTCGGACATCATCCGCATTCTTCCGAACTATTCCGAACTTGTGATGTTTGTGACCGAATCTTTTAGCCCTCTGGGGCCGGGTTAAGCTTGGTTTAAGCCGTGTCACCCGAACAGGGCCTAAGGAGCTTAAGGTTTGGCGTTGGAAGTCTTGATTTAATATTCGCCGTAAAGGGAAACCGTCAGTGAGTTCTACTGAATAGATTGTGAAAAGGAACTCGTTCGAAGACTGGACCGTAGGAAGGAAAAACGTCAATGGCACGTGTTTCTGGCGGTTGTGTCACAGGAAGCACATATTCCCTTTCACCAGAAGATGTAGATAACGGGTCTGAAGAAAGATAAATCAGTCGATGGAAGAACATACATGATTGCAGAGGAAAACATCTGACATATTTGAGTGAAGTGCCCCCATCCGCGGGAGTGTCGGACCGACTTTGAAGACGCAACTGATATACCAAGGGAAGAAGTTTCGTTCACATAGCCTCTTCACGGTACAGTACAGACCGGGCTAAAATAGCGCAGCCCGAGACGTAATCAAAGGTACAATTCGTGCTGTTATCAGGGCCCGTTACGAGAGGAGGGGAAACAGGATGATCACTAATTCAGAATCTCAAACCAAAGCTTCGACAGCGACGGCGACGAGCGGCGAGTCGGAGAGGCTGTTGCGTTGTCATGGCGGTAATGTTTAAGAAGGAAACACTGAGCATTCCGCTAGATTGACTTGTCTATAAAATGCATAATTCACCGTAAACAAACGAAAAGAACTTGCATGCAACCCTGTATGGCACCGTTCAAACGAGGTGCATCGGGGAAAAGCAAGCTCAACCATTTGTTTCCGATATGAGATCCGAGAAATGAGAAATGATCGGCGTAAATGTGGGTTCCAAGGGTAGGGAACATTTTCGTAGGCCTCTGCACGGGCTCAGACAATCGTCGTTGTCGTCGTTAGCATCCTGGTGGCCTCCACCAGCTTCTCATTTCGTTCCAAGTCAGGTGCTACGATACCGGGCTCTGAATGACATCGAAATGGGTGCAGGGTGAGTCACCTTCACGTCGTTCATCACCGTCATCGTTCCGTATCTTATGATTTATCACTTTTTTCGTTCACCCTCCCACCTCTCCCATGTAATATATGTTATCTATTTATTCTCTGCATACTTTCTGTCCTTTGTATATACTTGTGCGAGTCTCTACTCGTCGCCAATCCATTTCCTTTCCCGCTTCGGTGGGTGTCCTGCTATTTCGTTCATCACCGTTCCGTCGCAAAAGTCTGAGCAAGCCTAGGCGAGCTGCTTTAGAGAAAGATGGTGACGTACAATTAGGCATATGAGTCTCAGTGGTGTGGGTGAGAAATGGAGGCTATATTTAGTGCGTTGCGCCACTTGACTTTAACGTCATGGGTGACGGTAGAGATGACGGCAGGATGATCGATTTTCCAATTGGTACGCGATCATCATCCTAATAACCCGATCGGGTTCACCTTTCACCTGTCTGATATTTTCTTTACCCACCACCAAGGCTCCGCCTTCTACCCCGCAAGGTTGATTATCCCTTGTCCTTCTCACTGACTGATCTATGAACAGGACCAAAAAATCGAGCAAGAACAAGGCAAGTTTTGGAGCGGCACAGACTTTGAACTCTCGGATGTCACCGCGCTGACATGTACTGGGTGCCTGGAAGACGACTTTTGGAAGGGCAACATGAAAGGTGTACGGCATGACCTTTGACTCTTCTGTCATTGTTGTGGCTCAGGCAGCAGGCAACAACGTGCGTATACTCACAATCGAGGGCGCCAATGGTGCTCATTATTGGTTGATCCCGTGTTTCCAGCGTTCTGTAGAGGGAGCGGTGGAGAACGGTAGTCACAAACCCACTGCAGATGTATCCTGTAGCCACAATGAGTCCCAGGAAATGCTTCAAAAGAAAACAAACACACCTGATATGACGCCGTTCCAAGTGAAAGCCGAATTTCTTCAGAGGACGAGAAATCGCGTGAAATCGCCACCGTCATCGAAGTTTTATGGTTCTTTCTGACTACGTGGTGAGAACGCTGGTAGCTGCCGCATCCTTCAACAGTGCAATCCCTTAGTTTCATGAGCCTTCAAAGGCATGGATACAATGAAAGGCACACCAAATTCCGGGAAACGACAACAGTAGTCGTGGTGGAGAAGACCAGAGCCTAACATAATATCCGCTGCAAACTTCCATCAGGCCGCCAAACTTACATCATTGGCTTGTCCTATCCTATTGATCCACAAGGCAAGTACGGCAATGAAAGAACGTGGCTGGGTTCTGGGCGCGTCTAGGAATCTACATTGATAAATTCTTCATGGTCCGCGGGGCAATAGAAAACTAAAGAAATCCTACTCACAATATCCATTGGCACCACAGAATTCCTTGAATAGCAAGTGGACGAAACGTACCTCTCGTCGATCTGAACGGACGTCCTAGGATCTAAGACGTGACGCCCCGGCGCGTCCTGGTATCAAGTTCATACTTTCTTTCCGCCCCAAAAATTCCCTCGGGTTTGCTCGATCTCGCAGTCGACGCCGGCTCCTAGCCAGCTCTATCTGTTGGACGATATCCGTACCTATACCCGGCATTTCTTTATTCACGGTCACTCGTTATTACTTATTCTTACTTACTATATATATCTACTCCTGTCCTTACCTCGATCACTATAAAGCCTCGCCGTAGTTACCCGTATACCTCAGTCATTTACACACTCGCTGTGCCGACTGAGGTATGTATACCTTACAGTGCTTCGCTAGTATATTACTTACGCTCATTCCTTTTTTTAGATACGTACTGATATCCTACGTCATTACTATCAGGAGGACAAGAGATAACTCTCATGACGGGACCCTAGAAGACAGAGGAAGAGCAACAAAGGTGACGGTAGAGACGGGGCCTTGGAAGTCGGAGGAAGAAGCTATCATGATATGCCTCGGCCCGCCTCCCGACAGGGTTGTTGTGATCTGTTGATTTCCGTAGCTACTGCCATCTCTAAGTCTAGCCATCATCATGATCCTCTCACCATGCGCCTCGCAATCCGTCACCCTGATGAAGGTGAAATTTCTCGTCCTTCCTTTTGTCGTTCCTATGCTGATCATTTTGTACTCAGATACCATAGCAGATCTCTCGAATCTTAGCTTGAACGCTGTCTGCATTTTTCATAATCAACACGCTTTGTTTTCCGACCGCCTCAGACTCAGCCGCTATAGAGACGGACCGTTGGACTACATTGATCTCCATCTCACGAGCTCTTCCCAATTGGGCAGCCCTCGGGCGCGCTGAAATCTTCGTGGATGTACTCATGCGCCAGCTCTGTGAGTGTTGTGGTCCATCAGGGTACGGATCCTTGACTTATAGCTTAAGGAAGTAGCAAATCTGCATGGAGGCGCTAAAGAGATGATCAATGATCGCGAGAACTCTCACGGAGTCACGAATTGGCTGTCTGGTCATTCTGTGAGCCACCCAGGTGCGTGATATTCATGGTTTTCGTTGCTTTTTCTCACCTCCATACATACGTAACAAGAAGTGCAAATACATCGTGATTCAAATCCATGTCTCCGGGACCGCGCCAATTTGATTCTTTTCCCGTCGAAGATCTTACGCAGACCTCTGATCTCGAAGGATGGTTCCATGGTCAAGTTACGAGGCGGATCGTGCGTGCTATTTAACTTCCTCTTCACCTTTGTCGAACTTATCTGTCCCCGTAGCAGTTATCATATTCCGGTCGTCGATTACCCCAGTCTTCTGGCCTCCTCTGCGCTTCATTGGCCCCCCCACAATATGCCTTCACGCGTGCCACCACGATTATCATATAAATGGTCGCCCAGCCCTCTACAACATCACGGCTCAAAATCTCTGGTGCAGAAAAGCACGGGATGATCATATACTTCTGCTTCTGCTTTCCCCCTACCACTGTTGTCGATATGAGGTACGTGATCAGTGCTACTTTCCATTGTGGGTTAATAAAATTCTAATTTTCCCAGATCCATGACGGGGACATCTTCGAGCATGACGTACCTACTCCGTTTCGGGATTCAGTAAAGCCTGCCTTTTGATTGGCGCCGGAATAAGTACGAACGTGGCAACAAAGCAGAATGTATGTTTTATTTCGCTCCCTGTTGTTTAATTGGTAATATGAACATCTCTAGTAGGTTACGAACCCTGACTTGCACAATCGCCGCAGATCTGCCTGTGCTCACCACATTCCATCTCGTATATCGCCTCTAGCTGTAACGACACACATTGCAATTTGGACGTGAATCGGAACACTACTTGCCAGTGGTTGGAGGGCCACACTGAAATGAACTTAATAGCCAGATGTTTGAGGGGTAAACGAGCGGTGCCGAATTGAAGAAACCTCCTTCGTTAGTCGTCAGTCTATTCATCCACGACAAGCTGGCTGATGGATATGTATCTAGGCTCAAAAGTCTCTTCTCCACCTCCAGTTATGATTAGACACTCCGCTGTCTTTCGTTTAGAAAGAGTAATTCATTATACTTTTCTCTTTTCCTGCTCGTCTGAACAAGACGGAAATCATGTAGACGGTTCATTGGTATCCGTCCACCGTCTATCTCTGACCCCACCAGCTCCATCGACTATCGGTGATTTGGATGGTCGGTCGTTGCTTTCTCTCTGATCTCGTTCATCAAACGTGCTACGCGTCTCATAACTCCGTCATTCCTCTGGACGGGCTAACCACAGGACTCTGAAGAGTGTTCATAATGTACAAGCCAAATACGATGCCTTGCCCGTCATGCAAGAGATTCCATTTCGAATCCCAAGTGCTCGAGGGAAATCTCTCACTATGTTTCATTCTAACGTCTCGCCTAGCGTTCGTCAGGAGGGATGGACACAGTGTCCGCGATTCTCGTAGTGTTGATCCGTCATCATTCGAAGCCGACTCCAAGCTCCCTGACCCCTCCCTAGCTTTCGAAGGCGGAACTCGAGCTATGCATATATGAAATCCGAGTTTCAATCAACCTCGACCCGAGTTTCCGATATTGCATTGATATTCCTATCTTTCTCCGATTTGACGCCCTGGATATGGAGGAGCGTTATTGGATAACGACTCGTGAATTGCCGTCAATACGTGTACTTTATCTTTCGGTGTCTATCCTTTCGACAGCCCGAATGATGGGTAACACGTATCGAGGTCCGAGCATTAGTCTGCATTCTTTTCTTCTTACTGTACGGAACGACTAAAAACTGCTTGCTACGACGCTCGATTGGCTACAACACATAGTTACTATCACCATGGGTCTGTAACTGTCTTGTTTTGAGGCTGTACACGCTCATTCTGCGAACACTAGAGGGAGAACCTTATGATCCTATGGCGGGATTGGTACTAGGAGATCACGAAGATACTTCGACATACAGGCGAATGATAAAGAACGTAAGCATATAACAATTATAAAGAAGCAGGGAATGATATATCACAGGAATAGGGGAGGGAACACATATCACAGGAATGGAACAGGAAATACCACGGTCTCCCCGAGGTCAGAATCTCTTCGCTCACTGAAGCAAACAGAAGAATCTACCATTCCGGTGTTGAACCAACGGTCTTACACTGGTAGATAAGGAGTCATAACATCGTCTCTGGCCAACACTCCCTGTGCCTATCTCGGTGTCTATGGTTCATTGGAGAAGCTTAACACCATGCTTGGCACATCATACACTATTATTATTGGCTCCCTAATCTCGGTTCTCAATTCTTGCGTCACTCAAAATTTGGACTTTGGAACCGCCTACGCTTATTTGCGCCCCTATTGGAAGGACATCCAAAGCAGAGAACACGAATTACTCACCAACGAAGAGAAGGACATGGAGATGCGGAGAAAGGTGCTCGTCCATGACAGGATCACTACGCGGGAAGTTCCTCCTCGACGCGTGTGGGATTTGTATGCCAATCGCGTCGTGCCATACTGGGTTGCGCGGAAACGACCATGGGGGATATCATATGCATGGGTGGATGAGAAGGACCGTGTGGATATCATGACAGTGATCAACAGAAAAGAGTGGCCTGTGCCAATGCCGAAGGACGCCGACCTTGATCTCATCCGTATCGAGATGCTGAACCTCAAATCAGAGTACGCATGGTTGGATGTTTTGTGTTTGAGGCAGCCAGGTGGGCCAAGGGAGGATCTACGCCGGGAGGGGTGGAAGCTGGATGTTCCCACAATCGCATCGGTGTATCAGGAGGCAGAACGAGTGGTGTGCTACTTCAACGGATTGGGTCGGCCACTGAATTTGCCAACAGATTACTTTGATAGTGATCGCTGCTGGTTCCGACGTGCATGGACACTCCAGGAGATTATCAAAGATGTCATCATTGGTGGGGAGACCGGCAATGATGCCATGGGAAAGGAGGTTCGAAAGAGGTTCAACGAGCAACTGACCTCTTTACGAAAAATCATAGCATCCGGAAGAATCCTTCACCTTGTGTCCGAGATGCAGACTCGGGTCTCAACAAAGCCTTTGGATAAGGTTGCGGGACTAGTATACCTGCTCCAGACATACTCAATCCCGATATACGACGCCGAGCAGTCTGCAGCTGACGCATGGGAGGTCCTCATGGATGTCATGCGGCCTGAGTTTCGGGCACAATTGCACTTTTTCTACCCTGTTCCAGGCAATGGGAGAAAATGTTGGCGACCATCATGGGATCAAGTAATGACGAAGACAACTATCCCGCATCGTTCCAGTTTGCGTACAGGCTGGGTTCATCGGACGGAGGATGAAGACGCTGACTATTATATGGGTTGCCTTATCGAGTCGGGAAACGTGCGGGGTTTGAGTGAGGTAGAAAAGGAAGAGGAGCCTCTACGAGGAGAAATGGTCTTCAAGGACACGACCGGAGCGCCCCACAAATTAATGATTGAGGACGACCACAGATACCCTATACCCGATGGCTTGTATACGCTCATAGGCAGTAGTGGCGGCTTGGTACAAAAGAATTGGGTAGTTGGCCGTTTAATTGAGGACGGCAAGTTCGAGAAATTATCAGTGTTACGTTTGTCCTACGATGAACAACTGTGGCATCAGAAGCCTCTATTTGAAGAACAACTTAGATATCTTTGCTGAATTAAATAATCGGGTTTGAAGTTTCGGCACACCATCTTGACCATGAACTGGCAAGTCTGTCCCAACTTCCATCTGTGTTGTATGGAATACCTGAAATGCGACCTTGATCACAGTCTCTGGTAGACAGATGGATGATACATGCGCATTGAGGGTGGATGGACGGCACAGAGCTACCGGTAACGGCTACGAGTTTGTGGGACGAATACCTAGAAAAGAAGAGCGGGATCAAATCACGGTGGTCGAAATATGGATTTCTGAGGCTCATAAGAAAAAAAAGTCGACCTGGCGACTACAGTAGGAGACAAAATACACTACACATGTGTGATATCTCACGTCGTCTATCCTATCATGTATCTGGGGACAGGAAGAACTGTGAAATACCATATTTCAGCCGATTCAAATGTCGAAGCCGAACGAACTTGCCTGATAAAGTGCGGTTACGACTAGGATTACGGTTCAGCATTGCAACGGCGACTAACGGAGCGATGTATATCTGTGATGCTGTCAAAGCAGGATCAGAGAGACGGAGAGCCATACACTTCTCGCCATAAAGACTGAGAGTTTGAATAATATCGATGAAGAGCAAACCGGATTTCATTTCGAAGAATGGGTGCAGATACAAGGTTAGCCAGAGAAAGAGCGCTTGAGCCGTTCGTTCGAAGAGGACGACTGCGATGCCCAGATTATAGCTTTTGTTGTTTTTGGGAATGCGGCGACACCGAGCATTATATCACGAGGCCAGAAAATACTTAGAATTCTTCTCTACTAACATTGTCTATAATATGCATAAGTCGCCATACGCGAACGAAAGGAGCTTGCATATACCTTGTACTAGGGTGCCAGTGCACAGGGAAAGGCAAGCTCAATCATTGGTTTGCGGTATGAGATCTGGGAAATGAGCAATGAAACCCCACTTTAGAGACAGATGGTCACCTACGGATAGACATGGTTAGCAATAATTGAAGGCCGTAGCGTGCCATGAAATTTGACGCCAACGGCCTGGGCGACGGAAGAGATGAAGGATATTTGAGTTTACAATTGGCACGTTGGGCCATTTTTCTGAGTTCCAGGCAGGCAAAATCCACGCTCGATGCCGTTAACTGTTATCCTTCTTCCAATTCTCGGAAAGCCCAGCTACGGAGGAGTCGCGAGCCTCGCTTTGTCGTAACTGACATGATCCATGGTGGACGCTAGACCTTCTCCTTCTCGCTGGGCTTCGAAGGCCGTCAGGAGAGGGCACTAAAAATACGATACAAACATAGTTTGAGCACCATTTAGGGCTATATGCACCTGATAATCTGATATGACTGGTTCTAAGATCCCGCATATGGCACCGTGCGTGGTGTTATCATGTTCATAGTTTGCGCCATTCCAAAATGTGCTTGCTCGATGTCGCACTCTTGAAATTCTGTCACAAGGATAAGAGATGATCAATCCGTCAGTGACATAGGGACCTAGAGGACGGAGGAAGCCATGGATCGAAAGTGTTGGTAATTGATGGGAGCCGGGAGCTCGGCCCGTGGCTTGGGTCCCAACTTGGTTGTTGTCTTTTGTTGATTCCCGTAGGTCCCGCCATTTTCATCCTCATCCAGTCATCCTCTCATCCGTGAACATAGCAATGTGCCATCCCGACCAATCTATTAAGGTGAGTTTGCTTTCTCATACTCTTATCACTCATTTGATAACGACTTGTTACTCAGATAAAGCGATACTATGGACGCGGACCTCTCGAACGGCACCTACAATTCAGAATCGACGGTCTTGCGACCTATTGAGGGAGCGGTGATTATAACGAGACTCGGTTGAAAGACTATCATCACAAGACGGTCGAAGTGTGGCGCGCGTGGTCTGTCCGCTTACGTTTGCGCCCTAACTCAGCTAATAAAACCTTCGGCAGCCTGCAAATCTGAATCGGATGCGGTAGCTATCGAGACGGCCACTTGGTTTACGCATATTTCTATCTCGCGAGCGAGGAGACGAGTGGAGAAGCAATCAGTTAACCTGCGCATTCTCTTTGACATCTGGCAACCATTGCATCATTCACAGTTGTGTTCATACACTATGTCTGTGAGTGCTCGGCTCCGTCAGGTTGCAGAACAGTGAGTTAACGCCTACAGTAGCAGACCTGCATAGAGACGCTGAAATAGAACTCTCACAGAGTCGCAGACCCCGCCACCAGGTGCGTGATATCCATACCTTTGTTTACTTCTGCTCACGGAGTCCTTTGTTAGATAGATATCCATGAGAACAAACCCATCATGATTCTAATTCATATTGTCTTGGACTGCGGAACTTGGACACTTCTCCGTCAAAGATCTTACGGGCCGAACAAAGGTTAGGCAGGCCAACGATAGCAAAGGATTGTTCAACGGGCAAGCTACCGGGCAGATCGTGTGTACTACTTGGTTTTCTCATCGTCTTTGTCGAACTCATCAATGCAGCAGATTATAATACTGCGGTCATCGATTTCCTCAGCCTTTGGACCTCCTCTCAGTTTCATAGAGCGCCGGACACTGATTGACAATTATATTGAAGCCTTGAAGGGGTGATATTATGGTTAGTTAGGTTATCCCAGGCAGCCGGTATGTCATGTTCAATGCTTCTCCCACCTATGCGGAGCTAATTTCAGCTGCGCAGGGAACATTGGCCCACCCACAAGAGTTCCCATGCTGGCCTTCGCACGCGCCGACACGATTATCTTTTGAATGGTCGCCTAGCCCGTCTTCGGTACACTTCGAAGTTACGGCTCAAAGCTGCTGATGCAGAATACGATACTCTGATCGTACACGTCGGCTTCTGCTTTCTCCGTATCACTTTCGTCGACATTACGTAAGTGATTACCGCTCATTGTGACTGTGGGTTGATGAAATTACATTTTTCCCAGATCGAGAGATTTCCGCGAATGTCGGCTTTCAGTATGATGTCACTTCTATATTTCGGGATTCCGTCACGTCCGGCTTTTGCTTGTGGCGTTGGAATCTGAGTGTGTTGGCAAGGCATGATGTATGCCTATCCTCGTTCCCTGTTGTCCAACCGTTAACGTTAATGTCTTTAGTAGATTGTAGTCCCTCGCTTGCACAATCGCCGCAGACGCATTGATCATCACCTCCCTTGCCATATATCGTCACTCGCTGTCATGATTCCCATTGTTACTCGTTGCGTTTGGGGGGGCTCACGGAAGCGAATTCAACGAGCAACAATTTAAAGGTTAAATAAGCCGTGCCAAGTTGAGGAGACACTCCTTGGTCAGTCATCGCTGTCATCGCTCTATTCGTGCACGATAAACCGACTAATGGATATATGCAGTGTTTATTCCCAACCTCAAGTCATGTTTCGGTACTTTTCTGTATTTTTTTTACGGAGATTGATTCATTATACCTCTGTCTTTTCCTAATCGGCTGACCAAGACAGTAATTCCCGCCTTAGTGTAAGACCTCTGATTCGGGAAGCATGCGCTGTGTCATGGCTCGATGGTATTCGTCCAACTTGCCACCACCAACTCCTTCGATTGTCTGTAACTTAGACGGTCCTGTGGTTTTTTCCCCGTCAAATATGCTACGTGTCTCACAATTATTGCGTACTCTCAAAATGTTGATTTTGAACTACCAAATTTGATGTCTTTCCCGCATATACAAGGCTACTTTTCGAAAAGAAAACCGCTCGAGGAAACCTCGCCCTGCCCTTCATTCTAGCATCTCATCCAGTGTTCGGCGGGGAGGGATAGGCGCAGTATCCCCCTGCCTCGTAGGCTTGATTCGTCGTCGCTCGAAGCCGATTCCGAGCCCCTTGTCCGCCCTAGCTTCCCAAGACGCAATCTGAGCTTTCAACCCTTGACTGACCGACGTGAACATCAAGCTTGCAATGTAGCCTTGCTATCCCGTCCCCAATTTTGGCACCTGGATGTGGAGGAGCTCGTCTTTCTTGAGCGAGCTGACGCTGATTGACATCCTTTCAGATGCTCAGATACAACGATGAGCACGCGGCAGACGGATATGCTATTTGACGATCGGGACAACCAAACCGGAGCACTTTTGATCATAGCGACGAAAAGAAATGGTACTTTTGTTGCTCCTTGACCGTACCCCTGCGTTAACAATCTCATTCGGTACAAAGAGGAAACAGGCATGCGCTTATGTCTGAGTAAGGCAAATGACGATATTCGACCATTCGCTCCCTGGGAGAATCCGCCCGAAACCCGAAAATGCGGTGGCGGAAACTTTTGGTACGCAAGGAAGATAATGATGATTCCGCGAAGGGAACCTTTCGGGATGTCATATTAACGGTTGACGGGTAAGGTTGTAGTCAACATTTTGCTATCAGATCAATAGGATCTGAAGACATTGTCCTCTATCCAGTTAATGACCCGATGGAACGTCCGATGAAGTGCATATTAGGGGACCAGAAGGGCGATAATATTTCCTCGTCTGTCGCATTCCTCCTGGATTGCTTCGTTTGATGCTATACAGCGACTCGTGCGACAGCTTTGAGCAGACAAAGGCCCACGTCGAATCGTGTTAGTAGTAAGGGCAGCGACAAAATATTGCGGTATGAGTAAGTCCTTTAAAGCCTGCTCATGGCCCGCTTGCTCACGAGAAATCTCCTTCAAAGGTTCGCATTGTTTTTAAAGCGAAAGGGAAGAACGATGGGAGTTGGGAGCGTCGACATAAAGCTGGCATCGTGCAAATAAATAATGTGGTCCATCCATGTTGATGAGGCTCGGGACCCAAGTTTGGCTATTGATTGGTATGGGAATAAGAACGGGCGTAGCAGAAATGTATAATGCAAGTTTCTTCTCATTCCCCATTGTCCAACGACTCACATCTCTGGTAGGTTACGGACCATCGCTTGCACGATCGCTCCGCCGGCATTGAATGTGTTCCTTCTCCTACTTGTGTTGACAGTCGCTGTAATAGCATGCGTTCGAATTTGGACGTGAGAACCGGGACGTTGCTTGCCAGTGGTTGAGGGCTTTGCGGAAATGAACCGATAGGTGGATGTTCGGGTAAACGATCAGCGCGGAGTTGAAGAGACGCTCCTTGGTTAGTCACCATTCCATTCATGCATGATAAGTTGACTGATGTATATGCATGTGGAATTCAAGACTCTCTACCCTTCAACCTGATGATCAGTTAGACATTTTTCTGTCTTTCGTTCTGCTAGAGTGATTTATTATACTTATGTCTTTTCTACTCCGCTGACCAAGACAATGTTTGGCGCCCTGTTCTAAGGCCTCAAAAATCATGCGCTATACAGCGTTTTGTTAGTATTTGTCCACCTTCCGCCTCTGACCGTTACATGCTCTCAACATCGAGGTTCCAATATCACCTTGGTATTTCCGTCTTTATCTGTCTCGTATGATGTTTAATATCGCGCAGTCCAGTTCTCATTTCCCATTATGAGCTTATGTGCATGCAGTGATTCATATAATAGACGAACAGACAACGAGTTCAAAAGTCGAACAGCGTACTGATACTTTGTTCGTGAACTTTACCACGATGCTGCCTTATTTGATGTGATATCGAGACCCGGGCGACAGCTATAAATAGCATGCGGTATCTCTGGGTCTGTGTGACTGTCTATCTTCCCACAGTACGGCTGATCTTCGGTGGTCTCAGCGCTTACCAGACAACACGACCAGAACCTCTTTGTGCAGTACCGAATTGCCTCCGATGAGTTGGCACTCACCCAAGCCGACCATGGACACTGGTACGTGGGGTTGTCGTGGGTTTTGTATATCACATCCTCATTGACGGAGAATCCCAATTTCGTTTGGAGGAAGAGCAAGGGGAATATAGATTCAACGTTTCCAGAAAGAGTGAATTGCAAGGAGTAAGCACACACTGATAATGTTCTCGAGAGGCAAGACATAATTCTTTCCATGCAGATGCTGATGGATAACCTGTACGAAAACATCCACTGGACAGCTCCCCAGATCACGCTCTCCGCCGTTGCTGAGACTGGCCAGGTGGAATCAACCATTACAGTGCCGAAGCAACGGTCTTACACTGGTACATGGGCCATACCATCTGCTCTGGCAGACACTCCCTGTGCCAATCTCGGTTACAATGGAGTCTTAAGTATTCTTAACACCATACTTCGCACGTCGTATACTTCTTTCTCCGCAACCTTGGTTCTCCATTCCTGCATTGTCCAAGGTCTTGACTTTGGAACCGCCTACGCTCATTTGCGCCCCTATTGGAAGGACATTGCAAGCATGAAACACGAATTACGCACCGACGAGGAGAAGGACGTGGAGATGCGGAGGAAGGTGCTCGTCTATGACAGGATCACTACGCGGGAAATTCCTCCTCGACGTGTGTGGGATCTATATGCTAATCGGGTGGTGCCATACTGGGTTGCACGCAAAACCCCATGGGGGATATCACATGCGTGGGTGGATGACGAGGACCGTATGGACGTGATGACAGTGATCAACGGAAAAGAGTGGCCTGTGCCAAAGCCGAAGGACACCAACCTTGATCTCATCCGTATCGAGATGCTGAACGCCGGAGCAGAGTACGCATGGTTGGATGTTCTGTGCTTGAGACAGCCAGGTGGGCCAGGGGAGCATCTACGCCGGGAGGAGTGGAAGCTGGATGTGCCCACAATCGGATCGGTGTATCAAGAGGCAGAACGAGTGGTGTGCTACTTCAACGGATTGGGTCGGCCACTGAATTTGCCAACGGATTACTTTGAGAGTGATCGCTGTTGGTTCCGACGTGCATGGACACTCCAGGAGATTACCAAAGATGCCATCATTGGTGGGGAGACCGGCAATGATGCCATAGGAAAGGAAGTTCGAAAGAGGTTCGACGAGCAACTGATCTCTTTGCAAAAAATTATAGCATCTGGAGGAGCCCTTCATCTTGTGTCCCAGATGCAGCGTCGGGTGTCAAAAAAGCCATTGGATAAAGTCGCGGGCTTAGTATACCTTCTCCAGACATACTCCATCCCGATATACGACGCCGAGCAGTCTGCAGCTGACGCATGGGAGGTCCTCGTGGATGTCATGTGGCCTGAGTTTCGGGCACAGTTGCTCTTCTTCTACCCTGTTCCAGGCGATGGGAGAAAATGTTGGCGACCATCGTGGGATCAAGTAATGAAGAACAAAGCTATCGTGGATCGTTTCAGACTGCGCACAGTCTGGGTTCATCGGACGGAGGATGAAAACGCTGACTATTATATGGGTTGCTTTATTGAGTCGGGAAATGTGCGGGGTTTGAGTGAGGTGCAAAAGGAAGAGGAGCCTCGACGAGGAGAACTGGTCTTCAAGGACAGGACCGGAGCGTCCCACAAATTAATGATTGAGGACGACCACAGATACCCTATACCCGATGGCTTGTATACGCTCATAGGCAGTAGTGGCGACTTGGTACAACAGAATTGGGTAGTTGGCCGGTTAAGAGAGGACGGCAAGTTCGAGAAATTAACAGTGTTCCGTTCGTTCTACGATGAGCAACTGTGGCCTCGGAAACCTGTATTTGAACAACAAGTTACATATCTTTGCTGAATTAATGGGATTTGAAGTTTCAACTCACCATCTTGACCATGACCTGGCGAGCCTGTTCCATCTCTATGGTGCTGGTGTTGTTACCGGCGCAAGATCCTAATCAGGAACGGCCGGGTCCTATGGAATACTTGAACTGCGACTTCAGTCATACAAGCCACCAGTTTGTGGGAAGAATACTTTGAAAGAAGGAGCGGCATTAAAAAATGGTGGGCAGGGCATGATTAACTGGTGCAGATTAAATGCTTAAATTCGCGCTATTGGCAAGGGCTGTCAGCTATTTTCATGAGAGGAAGATAAACAGCAAGATCTCGCATTAAAAATATGCAATGAAATTCTCTCCCGATTTCCGGTACAGATATTTATTCAGGATCTAAGAGATGTTCTAGTGTGTGTATTCTCGTGGTTGCGATCCACGATGCCCACATGAGCAGAAACACATCCAAGATAACGAACTGGCATACCTTGAGAACAGCGAGGAGCAAGGTTACCGCAATTAGTACAGAAGTAATAGCTCCTGTCGTCGATTCGCCTTCCAGCATTGGACGTCTGTGCTTCATTCTGCGGTAGAGATTCTGATCGAGCAAGGTGCCATCGCCATACTTATTGAGGTTCCACCCCTGAAAATGAATTCAATTATACGTGTTACGGCTGCATGTTGCGAGAAAATCGTGCGAAGAAAGAAAAGGGATATCATTTGTAAAGGGAGCGCTCCAGTTGTCCGAGCTAGTCACAGTGAGCGGTTCAATAGTTCGACGTACGCGGTTGTCGTGGTTGAATGCCAAAAAAGAGAAAGAGGGCTATACGGTTCTCGCTATAGAGGTGGAGACTTTGAATAACAGCGATGAAGAGTAGAACAGATTTCACTTCGAAGAGTGCATATAGAGGCAAGGATAGCCCGGGGAAAGGGTGCTTGAGACTTTGCGCTCAAAGGAGACGGTTACGATATCCACAGGATGGCTCTTATTCTTGGCAAGGTGACGAGACTAAGCATTCTATCACGATGCCAGAAAATCCTGAGAATTCTGCTGTATTGTAATCGTCTATAGTATGCATAA
This sequence comes from Armillaria gallica, assembly GCA_037576215.1. Lineage (NCBI taxonomy): Eukaryota > Fungi > Basidiomycota > Agaricomycetes > Agaricales > Physalacriaceae > Armillaria > Armillaria gallica. Next base: position 288,181 of record JBANDB010000008.1, read on the forward strand.
GTCAACGACTCAAAGTACGCCAACGAAAAGAAATTACACACACCTGGTACTATGGCGCGATTTACTGGAAAAGCAAGCTCAACAATTTTTTTTGCCAAATGAGATCTGATAGATGAGAAATTAAAAGCTACTGTAGAGAAAGATGGGCACGCGCGGATACACATACGTGGCTGGTCAGTGAGAACTGGAGACTATAGTCCGCCACCACACTTGGCGCTAACGTGTCGGGTGATGGAAAAGATGCAGGTCGATCGAGTTTCCAATTGGCACGTTGCGCCACTTTGTTGACTTCGAGTCAGCAGGCCGCGAAAATCCAGGCTCGAAGTCATTCGTGGTTATCCATCCTTCCATCCTCGCCAAGTAGAGCTATGCGCCACGAGACTCGCTGTGTCGTTATGACAAACTCCATGCTGGACTTTCCACTTCTCACTGGGCTTGTCGTAGGATTCGAGGGCCGTCGTGTGAGGACACTGGAAACGCAGAATAAACCTGTTGTGAGTATTGTTGAAGCACTCGATTGCCAGTATACGTACTCTGTGATCTGATATCAGAATCTCAGAGGCATATGCCTAGTCCTAAGATCCAATACGTGACGCCGCATGCGATGTCATCAATTTCATACTTTCGTACCGGCCCAAAATTTCCCTCATGACTGCCTGATCTCGAAGTCCGGCTCATAGATAGGTCTGTCAAACGGATATCAGTCTATCAATGAGAAGGGTCCCTAGAAATGATGGATCGAAGGTATTGGTGCATGATGGTAAACTGCCGCGAACCCGGCCCGCGGCCCGCCTGTTGACTTGGTTGTTGTCGTTTGTTGATTCCCATAGCTCTCGCCATTTTCATCCTTTCCCCATCATTCTCTCACCATGGATGATCCCATGGTGCGCACTGCACTTAGCTTGACCTCTCGAATGCCGGATACACCTCAGAATCTAGATCCTTGCGACATACTGAGTGGCAATCATAAAGAGATATCGTTGGAGGACTTAGCCCGAAGTCTCGCACGCATAAAATAAATACCATGGTGTGTCTGCTAACCATCACGCACTGACTTGCTTATATAACATGACCTTCTGCAGTCTGCAAAGTCAGCTTGGACTCGGCAGCTATCGAGACGGCCCATGCATCATAGTTCGGAACCTTCAGTTAACGCCTACAAAATAGTAGACCTTCATGGACATCCCGGAACGGAACCCCCACGGAACCACGGATCTGGTCATCTTGCGAGCCATCCAGGTGCGTCATATTCATGCCTTTCCTTACTTCCGCTCATCTCTATCACTAGGTATCCAGAAGATCAAATTCGTAATGATTCAAATCCGTGCTTCTGCCACTGCCTACCTTTGACTGTCTCCACCGAAGATCTTACGGACTGACCAAGGGTTACGTAAGCCTAAGATACGGAAGGATTGTTCAACGGTCAAACTACCAGGCAGATCGTGCGTACCACTTAACTTCCTCTTCACCTATGTACTCATCAGTCCCCGTAGCCGTTGTCATATTGCGGCGGTCAATTTTCTCAATTTTTGGGCTTCTCCTTCACTGCTCGGAACGCTGAACACCGATGTAGGGGGTACAATTGTGGATTGCAATTGTTCGATGATCTTGATCAGGCAGCTGGTATGTTGTCTTGAACGATTCTGCCACCCAGGCGGCTAATACCATCTGCGCAGGGAACATTGGCCCCCACAAGACAACCCTCCTAATACTGGTCTTCAGGCGCCGCAACATAATTATCGTTCGACTAGGGGCCCAGTCCGTCTTCAACACATTTCGAAGTCACGGCTGAACATCGCTGGCGCAGAAGAGCATGAGCAGATTGTATAATTCAGCTTCCGTTCCCCTTCTCCCATTAATCTGAGGTACGTGTTCCGTGTTCCGTGTGACCATCGGTTAATTAATTTTCATTTTTCTCAGATCCGAGGGATTATCGGCTTCCAGGATGACGTAACTACAGCATTTCGGGATACCGCACTGGAGTCTGGCTTTTGATCAGCGTTGGAATAAGTACTAGCATGGCGGCAAGGAAGAACGTATGTTTTCTCTGGTTCCCAGTTGTTCAGCGGATAACGTCTCTTATAGGCTACGGACCCTTGCTTGCACAATCACCATAGATCTGCCAGGGTCGACCACATTTGTTCTTGTATGTCATAAAGTTGGACGTGAGAACCGAGACACCGCTTGCCAGTGGTTGGAAGGCTGCACGGATTTGAACCCGATAGGCGGATGTTCGGGGGCGACATGAGCCATGCCGAGTGAAAGAGTTGCTTCTTGGTTAGTCGTCGGTCTGTTCATGCACGACGAGCTGGCTAATGGATATATACTTAGTTTAGTGCTCAAAAGTCTCTTCTTAGCCTCCAATTATGTTTAGATATTCCATTGTCTTTCGTTTAGAAAGAATAATTCATTATACTCTCATCTCTTCCTGCTTGGATGACCAAGGTGGAAATCCCGTGGGCCATGGTTTGTTGGTATCCATCCACCGTCCATCTCCGACCACCAACAGCTCCTTCGATTGTCCGTGACTTGGACGTCCCATTGTCTCTTTCATCAATTGAAATATGCTAGGCGTCTCATGGCTCCGGTATTCCTCCGATAAAGGTGGGGTTCGATCCCGCAGCGCTCTGATGAGTGTTGATATGGGACTAGCCAAATATGACACCTCAGATAACGGAGGGACTATTCGTTTTGTTTCTGCGAACAAAACGAGAAGCATTAGCTTGATGGTTCCAGCAGTTGATATGGGAACAGTACATCACTGAGGCATCAATTCATCTAAACACGTCTGTTGGATAGGCGCAAGATGATTCGATCATTGTCGGCGCTTATTCATACGACAACGCGTCGGAACGTAAACAATGCATTGTTTGAAACAGAGAGGTGAAATTTATACCATGTATGAACCATGAAGAGGGTCGACGAAGGAACAATGGGTGGGACCTACCAGTCTTTGGATGCCTTCAACAATGTTGTCCCGAGCGATGTGTGGCAAAATGCCATTTCGAAACATGGATTAATCGCTGAACAGTCCTAGAATTGTATGAGGTCAGAAGAATAGGGGGCACATACCGGGAGGAGATCAGGAAATCCCTTTGATAACATGGCAATTTAATAACAGAGCCCGTAGACGCGGAAGAGTTTAGGCAACGTTGCGTTGTCGTGCCATTTAATTTTCGACCAGACCTGTACTTGTGATAGTTTGCTGCACGGTTTTAGCAATCAGCACATGATTTTCTTGGACGTAACTTACTAGATTGTTTGATGTATATCTGCGTAGCTGTACTGTTAATAATCGATTAACAGATGAGAAGCGCGGCCCGGGGAGTGAAACTCGTGCGAGCATGAGGATCTTCCCCCGCAGGGCTCTTACATAGCACCAACATAGCACTGAGCAGATGTTGAGTATGACAGGCCTAAGAATCGATGATCAGCAAAGAATCATACAAGGTGGGTAGGACCGGTGGGTAATATCACTAAGTAGGTTTGAAGTAGGTAGAGCCAGTGAAACTTGGCGTGATATTCAACTTTTGTTGATGCTTCTCGTAGGATGCTTTCTTGAGGCCAGGACGAGTCTGAGGGAGAAGCCAAAGAGAAGCCCAAAAGAAGCCGCAATTGTTGCGAAATTGCGCTTGCAGTCCGGGCCGCCTTCCGACTTAATCATTGATTCCCAAAGCGACGGTCATTTTTGACCTCCCACCATCATCCTCGCAATCCGTCACCCTGATCAAGGCAATTTTTTCTTTCTGACTCTTATCGCTTGTATGTTGATGACTTTATACTCACATAGTGGTGCCATGGCGCGCGCTGCACTTGACCTCTTGGAGGCTGGCTACAGTTTTCAAAATGTTTACAAGATTCAACGCGCTTTGTCTTAGGACTGGCTTGGACTCAGAGGCTATCGAAACGGGCCCTTGGACTATATTGATCTTCATCTCGCGAGCTCCTTATCCTCTTCAAAATTTAGCAGCCCTCGATCGCACTAAAATTATTGCGGATGTGGTCATACGCCATCTCTGTGAGTGTTCTGGTCCTTCAGGATACGGGCCCTTGACTTACAGCCTATAAAATAGAAAGCCTGCATGGAGATGCGGTCGCGAGAACTTGCACGGAATCATGAATCGGTTATCTGGTCATCTCGCAAGCCATCCAAGTGCGGGCCTATTCATGCATTTCGTTACTTCTGCTCACCTCCGTCCTTAGATATCAAGATCATGATTTAAATCGTCTTGCTGTGACCGCCGAACTGCCATGCCAGACTTACGGGCTGACTAAGTGATGCCTACAACATGCAAGAATTGTTCCTCGATCAAGGTACCAGGCGAATCGTGCGTACTACTACTAAGCTTCCTCCTCATCCTTGTAAAACTCGTCAGTCTCCGTAGCAGATTGTCATATTACCACTTTAGATTCTCTCACCGTTCGGGCCTTCTCTTCGTTTCACGGAGCACTGAACACTAATGTAAATGGTGAGATTATGGATTGCAATTGTTAGGTTATAGAAGGCAGCTGGTATGTCGCGTTTAATTATTTTCCCACAGAGGCAGAGCTAATCTCAGCTGCGTAGGGAACATCGACCCGCTTAAGACAATAGTCCTGATGCTGGTGTCCACCGATAATCATTTGACTGGCCGCCCATAGTTCGAAGTCGCCGATCAGTACAATAAAATAACTGGTGCAGGACTGCATGATTTGGTTATAGACTTCAGCTTCCGCCTCCTTTTTACAACTGTCATCGATACAAGAGTATGTGTTTAGTGCTCATTCTGACGGTGGGTTAATAAGCTTCCATCTTTACCAGATCCGAGGAATTTCTGGGAAGTTTGGCTTCCAGTATAATGTAACTACCGCATTTTGGGATTGCGCACCCATGTGTGGGTTTTGATTAGCTTCGGAATAAGTACGAGTACGGCGGCAAGGGAGCATGTATGTTTTATCTTCCTCCCTGTTGTCCAGTGGACAACATATCTAGTAGCCTTGCTTGCACGAACGCTGCAGATCTGCCGATATTGACCGTATTTCTTCTCGTATGTCACCACTCGCTGTAATGACACACGTTGCAATTTGGACGTGAGAGCCTAGTCACCGCTTGCAAGTAGTTGGAAGGCTTCGTGAAAATACACCCGTTAAGTGGATGTTCCTGGGCGTAATTAGCAGTGCCGAGTGAAAGAGACGCTCCTTGGTTAGTCGTCAGTCTATTCATGCACGATAAGCCGCCTGATGGGTACACATTCAGGGTTCAGGAGTCTCTTCTCAACCTGCAGTTATGCTTAGCCGCTTGTGTCATTTGTTTTGCGAGAATAAGTCATTATACTTCTATCTTTTCCTACGCCGTCTTGTAAGTCTTCAGAAATTGTATGATCCATTGTTCGTTGTTATTCGTTCACTGTCCACCTCTGAACCAGGTCGGTTGATAGATAAGGAGTTGCAGGTGGTAGTATAAGAATCCCTCTGTGCGGGGAGGAAAGACGCCATTTTGACTTCTCATTCAGGACATCTACCTCTGACCGCCACCAGCTCCTTTGATCGTAACTTGGATCCTGTTCCTCAAATACGCTATGCTTTCATAGCTTCCGCATTGCGTGAGGTACTCGGAAGCGTCCAACCCCCTTTTATTCTAGCTCGCCAGGGAGAGGTCCACAAAGTATCCACATCTGTTAGGACAGATTCATCCTCGCTACCCATCCGCTTCCATAGCCTTACAGGGCGGAACTCACACTAACGAGCCAGAGGTTGAATCGACCTCAGGTGTGAATGTCGAGCTTCCAATATTGTCTCTTATTCCTGTTTTGCTGCAACTTTGGAACTATCAACGCAGAGGACTGGATAGCATCATTTTCAAGGAACAGAACCAAGTATGAGTTCTACTCAGCACTAATAAATCCTTCCGCAGAGAGCGGAACAGCTCTAAGCCAGGTCCTTGTTCCCATAGTTTCGCTACCCTTGACGACTAGCTTGGTTGACGACCCACGAGAGGGACTAGCAGATTTCGGGAAATCGTTATGGTGAGCTCGCCTTTCCTTAGCAAGCTGAAGCTGATTTTCGTCCTTTTAGATACTACCATCAGCGTGCAACCCACGTGTACACTGTTTTTGCGATTGGGTGAGGGATACTAACAGCAGTCGGCAGCACTTGCAATCAAAGTGAGAGAAAAAAAGGTACATTTATTACTCCCTAACCGTACTCCTGTATTAATCCAGTACTTATCTCCAGTACAATACGAAGGACACGCGTAGCCAAGAAGGAAGATCCGTGCGCTGCGCTGCAAATGAACATATTGATCCATCCCTTTGTTGGCTAGAGTGATTCGTAAGGGTGCCTGAGGACATGTCAGAGGGAACACTTTGTCAACGACATCAAGAACGGTGCCTTATTCATCGTTTTCTTGTGACAGAACGCACTGCTACTAATGAAAATAAGTAAGTACGGAACCAGATAGTGCTGATGGAGCCAATGGCCTGACTGATTCACCGTTCTCCCAGCCTTATACATAAAGACAAGAGTTCCTCAATAGACAGGTATTCAAACATGCATGGTAAAGATTGACCGGGAAATCCGGTGAGGCATCCAAAACTACTCTTCCCGAAATTCGTTTTTCTCATGGTATCGGTACAATAACGTTTTCCCTTATCTCATCGACACGGCAGATAGCGATAGTGAATGGCGTGCATTACGGAACTTGGTCAATTGGATGCCTATCATAAACCTTGCATTTGATTAATACATAATTGATGCAATGTTATCATGATTTCGTCACCTGATGGTTTGTTATGGAGCCTGGATATTGGTATTAACGGGGACAGCATGAGCAATAATAACTCGAGCTTGAGGTATGCACTAACCGCTGATTCACAATTGATTACTATTAACCATTGCCTACATTAGGATTAGAATGTGCAGTCTTCACCGCACTCTCAGTCACGTTATGCCTCACGGAGACCGCAAGACATACAATTACAACGACGGGACACATGGCGAGTGAACAGCAAAGGGAGCAATCGGTATTTCGGGGGATAGGAGGTCCCCATTACGCAGACGTGCTTACAGTACCCAAGCACTCTGCTATTTAACTGTCAGTACTGCAAGCCTTCTTGTGACAATACTTCTAGATTCTCATAGTATGGACCTCGGTAAATACTTCAATCTCGCCCGACAGGTGGACGAAACCTTAGTACTGTACAGCCTAGGTATCGCTACTGTCTTGCTGCTTGCAATCCAGTTTCGAAATGTCTTGACCACCAGGGCGAAGGTGAGAGGTTACACTGCTTGATTGGGTCATATGCTCACCGGATTACAGCTGAAAGCCATTCCTACTGTCGGGTCATCTGGTATCATCACGTCTTGGGTAGACGCTTTCAAATTCGTTCACCAAGCAAAGGAAATCATTGAAGAGGGCCTGAAATTGGTGTGCATCTGTTTATCTCACCCTGTGGTGAATTGACGGTTGCGAATAGCACCATGGGTCCGTGTTCAAAGTACCTTTACTCGACCAATGGGTGGTTGTGGTCAGCGGGCCAGAGAAGATCAGCGACATCCGAAAGTCCTCAACTGAACAGCTGTCTTTGATGGATGCGAGTGTAGATGTGAGTGCTCTTTCTCGTTCATAGTACAATATTCTCAGTGCAACAAATGTAGCTTATACAGATAGACTATACTATCAGTCCCTCCATTGGCACCGACCCTTATCATGTAGAGGTTATACGAGGTGCCTTAACTCGAAACATTGCAGCTTGCTTTGCAGACGTCCAGGACGAGATCAGGGCGGCTTTCACTGACCACATACCAATGACTGAAGGTATGGAGCTATCCTCCATTGCGGATGGTGGTGCTCGGCTAACATTATTGCAGACTGGATCGAAGTTCCGGCATACCAAGTAGCCTTGCAAATTATATGCAGAACGAGTAACCGGATGTTCGTCGGACTTCCTCTTTGTGAGTACTTAAAAACCACTGCGTTGACTCCGCTAGCTTCCTGATGAGCGCTTGTTTTTGACTCTGAGGCCGGAACCAGGATTATATTGATCTCAATATTAACCACACTATCAATGCTTTCAGCTGTGCTTATACTCTAAACCTTCTTCCAGACTTCCTGAAGCCGTAGGTTCCGCTAATTCGATAATGTCCAGACTGAGATCTTAACTGTGTATGATTAGAATCATAGCATTCTTCGCCTCACCTCGTAGGCGTGCTGTTGCCGCAGCGGAGAAATTCTTTGGCGAGACTATACGTGAACGATTGCACCAGGAGGACGTACATGGAAAAGATTGGCCGGGGAAACCGGTAAGAAAGCTTTACAGACTTGCCGCCTATTGGCCTCATACACCAATAGAATGATTTGCTCTCATGGCTGCTTGATGCAACCAAAGGCATCAAGGAACGTCGAACAGTACGAGAGTTAAGCATTGAGATGCTCGCTGTGAATGTAGCAGCCATCCACACAACAACCATGGTAGGTAGTTGAATCATGCGAAGAGCAATAACGGCTAACTAAGTTATAGGCGTTCACTTATGCTCTGTCCGTGTTAGCTGCGCACCCCGAATGTGTTAAAACTCTCCGGACGGAGGTGGAGTCCGTGATCAAGGAAGAAGGAAACACAAAAGCTGCAATGGGTAGGATGAACCAGCTCGACAGTTTCTTGAAAGAAACCCTGAGATTGTATGGTGAATTAGGGGTCTGTGAGTCGTGATTCATTTGGTACGTTATTTCTCTCTGATTATCGGACATAGTTGGAATGCGACGCAAGGCTCGGAAAGATTTTGCGTTTTCGGACGGAACAGTTATTCCCGCTGGCACTCAAGTTGCCGTAGTTTCGTGGTGCGAACATCGGGATGAGGTGACTGCCAGTTTTATTGTCAGAAGCACTTCTTACCATGTTCCCGCAGAGAAACTATGAAGATCCACTGGAATTCAAACCATGGAGGTTCTCGGAAAGGAGGAAGCAAGAAGGTGACAGTAGTCACCACCAGATGACCACACTGAGCCTAGATTTCATTTTCTTCGGCCATGGAAAGTCAGCATGGTGCGTACATCCCGCCAAACTCGATGATTTCTCTGAGGGACTGAAACTGGTTTACAGTCCGGGCCGCTTCTTCGCTGTCAACGAGTTGAAGGCCCTGATGTGTTACATTCTCATGAACTATGACGTGAAGACCGACAACAAGGATCCCCCGTGCATGTGGTTTTCTTCCGAAAGGTTCCCCAATCCAAGTACTAAGGTGTCGTTCAGAAAACGAATGTACACTGTCTAAACGATGGGAGCGTTCGGTCCAACGGTCCCTCCGCGACCAGTGTGCTCTAGAGCAGGATTTGGAGGCTTCACGGTAGTTTCTCGCAGTACATAACAAGGCTCTGTTATAATCTCCGAATGATATCAGCCTTGACTGAGACTGTTCACTTCTTTTCTCAAATGCTGAAGTCCATCGACATCATTGAGCTCGGTCTCACTGGCATGAGATATGAGGGTGTATTTGTTTTCATTGCTCCGATTAAAAAGGATACACCGAGGTCCTTCGCGAGCCCATCATGTCAGCATATAAAATGCGAAGTTTCATGATGCTTCCGCAAGTCTACCTCTCACGACTTCCTCCCATATAGTTTGTCCGAGTACGGTCTGCCATCGTGGGTCCAAGAGAGGGACCATCTCGTCGGGACCACGAGCATCCCGCGGAAACGGTTTCCCTCTGTCATAGCGCAGCATGGTCCTGAAAGATTGCGTGCTCCCAAGATGTCTGATGCCAGGAACGCCACACCGCCAACGGGATCGGAGATTTTAAAACATTAAAAGAAGAGAAACGGTACTTACTAGCGAAAAGTCACCCGTAATCCCCTGCAGGGAGTGGTTCTGTTGACAGAGATTCATCTACAAACGCGATGGCGTAGGACATGACACCATACGGGTGCATAACAACCTTCCACAGCGAAAATTCTGACCGGATATTTGGATCAGGTTCCGTCATCCATCGTCGTAAACTAGCGGAAGAGATGGGGGTGAGACGCGAGTTAAATCGTTGGATAACAGTCAACAGCTGCGGGATTGCCAGAGTTGATAAAAATTTTACCAATAGAGGAACGGATATGAATATATCAGCCCAGATAAAAGTACCACGACTGAGGGAAGTGGATTTTGAAGAGAGTATGTGAGCATACGGGCGATTCATGATGGTGTACGTGCACAGTGCAGAAACGTACCCAGCTCGGCCCGACCAACCGAGCCTTCGACAAACTGATGCAAATAAAGACGCGTCTTTTCATCCGACCATTACCAGCGCGTCTGACGCGTTTTCCGACCCTTTCCCCCCTCCCCCAAACCGGTTTCTCAAATAGCGCAACGATACTCCGACACACCAGATTTTCCTGATGCGGACGACTCGATCTTCCTCCTACCCACGGCGCCTCAGACTTGTAACAATCGGTGACAGCGACCGTAAAAAGGCCGTCTCTTCCACTCTCTTCTAAAGATTCTGCGCTGCCAGCGGACATTGTCAGCGGTGTTTCCTTTTGCTTTTCCATTGCCGCATTGACCATATCTAGACGCGTCCAGGATTTTGTTGGCGTAATCGACTCACGGATTGATAGCATGCGATGGACTGGTCATGCGTGTACGTTCGTTGGCCTTTCCCCCTCGGATATAGCTGCTGAAAGTCTGCAATAGATCTGCCTAATCATCTTCACCAAGACCTACTGCCGATGTACTGCCCAGAAATTTGGTACGCGCCCTTATCGCTGCCTTTGGAAGCTCACACAGAATAAGATGTCTTGTTGGTAGCTGCAGTGACTGCCTGCGTCTTCGGACTCACGCCAGGCAAGAACAGTAGAGCTCGGGTGCTAGAACCAATTTTGCGGCGTTTCTTCGAAAATCAGGCTCTCACTGGGGACAGCGGGCAACCATGTACGTGTATTTTCTTTTGATTCCTTTCCTTGAACTCAGCGTTGCCGACAGGACACGTCTGTTTCGACGATGACTTTACACTGGTCCCCGAATACTCTTCCGTCGCTGTCTTAACTCTCATCTCCGTTCGATTGACTCCACCGGTCTGAGCATGAGGAAGCGTGCGCAAAGAGGTGTCCTCAGCGTATATGAATTCTCGGGTTCATCACGGTTCGCTACGGAGCATCGGAAGGCTCGGCCTTTGAGGGAGTCTCGTCGGACAGCTGGTGGGATGCATTCTGCACGCTAGCAACAGGCTACAGCTGGGCATATAGCCACACTTTCCCTTGCACGCGCGGTGTTGGTCATTCAGATGCTGAGTGCAACACAAATACTCAGAACATCCGGCTTTACGTGCGAGAGCTGACTAGCGCTGACAGCTCTGGTCGTTAGCGCTAGTCAGCTCTGGTCTTCAATCCTACGATCACCTGCATCGGTAGCTCTCTCGTTCGCCATAATTTCACCGTGATCTATACTTTTCCCCCACGGGACTATCCACGCATTGTTTCAACGACATCAACGATAGTGAAAGTCGATCCCGCCCACAGTCCGCGTACGACATCTGTGGAGTTGTGGTGAGATTAGGAGAGACGAAGATAAGATATGCTTTGGAAGCCTGTCTGGATCCGCGGACTCGACTGCCAAGCGCCCTTGCTCGGCGTATCTATCTCCCTTTGTTCTCTCTTCCGTTATGTGACATCGACGGCAACGATTCCTTCTTCGATCAACCAGGCACCAGCGCCTCTGATGACATCGACGCTCGTACGAAGCCCTGCCGAGTCAAGTACTCATCGTTCAGCGAAAGGAAACCAACTCGTCTCGTTCTTTTCGAGTCAAGGTTCTTGTTGCAGCCCTGCGATGTTCTCTCAGGGCAGTTGTGATCCTTCAACGGCGTCTTTCGTCTCCTGTACTGATAGCGCCAACATACAAGTTGGTTGTGTCCCACCTTCAGCCAGCCACCCGTCGCCCCACCAAGTGCAATGCGCCGTGGAGAAGAGAGATGCGATAGCTGGGCGGAAGTCCGCTTGGAGACGATAGACGACGGAAGGATAAGACCGGCAAAGTTATCAAGAGGCGTCTTCTCTTGCATGCGAATCTTGATGAAAAGATCGATGGCGCTTATATGAGTACGTCCCTTCCATCGTTCTCTCCATTCCGCATCTCACATTGACGCTTAGGATCATGCACAGTGAAGAAATCAGGGCCGAAATATGCTTACATACGTATCGTGTATGTACATCGTCTGAATAATGAATACGAGAGGTAGGATGTTGAGGGAGGCTACTTGAATCCAGCTAACGAGTCGAACAGAACCACCCTGCATCTTGATCCGGCCACATTCGGTCCGGCGATCCGAACAAAGACGCGCTCTTGTCAGCTATTGCTTTTCATCCCCCTCGTTTTCTGATGTCGTCGTCCAATTCTATATCTCACGGACTAGGCTATGCTTCCGGACTTGGTCAAAAAATTACCGGAATGAAGACACCTTCATTCACCCCACACCAAACCCCAACGCCGCCCATACTGCTGAAGTCAGAGATCTCCACGAGAGTATGATCTCGTCGTCCTCTGGCGCCATGAACCGCGTAAAAAGGACGCAGCTGTGAATCTTGAACTGATGGGCCCGGAAGGACAAAGAATTTGACCGATAAAAACGATGGCTTGTCATATAAACACGTCTTTTATGGCTCAGCGCTCAGCGCACAGTCGTCATATCATTAAGCATATTAAATAAGAAAAGTGATGATGTTTCAGATATATGTTAGATGTTAGTATTCTGGTGTCGCATACATCACGGTAGGGTGTGCATTGTTGGATAATCTCAGACTTTCGATGCGAAGGTGCATCCGAGAGGTAAGATTAACCGCCACAGACCATGAAAGACTGAGGGAAGCGTCAGCATCTTAATTTCATGCGCAGACGGTAGCACATACATCAAAATAGGGAAGTACACCAACATCTAGGAGAAAGTGAGCAGACGGAGAGGGAATATGTGCTCAAGTAACACCTACCTCCGCAAAAATAGAGGTAATTAGAAGCAGCACCCATAGAACTAAAGGTAACAATGAAAACTGCGCCTGAGGCGAAAGTCGTCATAACCTACGTGAAACAATCTAGGACGGTGCTTAACGAATGTACTAACATTGGAGGGAGATGGAAGCAAGCTTACAAAGTAAATCTTTGCGCCATCACGCCGCAGTGAAGCAAAAACCTCGCTTTCATGCCGGCGCGGTTCTTCAAGAGCATTGTAGAATGAGACCGATATGACAAAAAGATTAAATAACAGCTGTATTCAATCAGCAGAAGTCCACTTCCTAGGGGCTCGAGGGCTCACCGGTATACCCATCAGGAAAGGTGTTGTCTTCGGAACCTCAGGTACATAGCAAATTCCTACTCTGGGGGACGGTAGCTCGACTGGTGAAGGCATTAGCTATCTGTCATCAGGAGACAAACGGCAGCTACCTATCTCCAAAAGGGTCGAAACCATCCTGACACAAAGAACCAATGATCCTGTCATACAGGCAACAAATACGACGAGCAGCACTCTGCGTACAGTTTTCTTGTGATCCCATAGTCGATAAGCGCGCAGCATGATCAAAACTGCATTTACTGTCAGCCATAGACATTCCTGGGATGGAAACGAGGAACCAACATTGTAATATGCCAGCCAAAAAGGTCGTAGACATAGGAATTAACCAGAACACGGTTACACAACTATGAAGGTGTTACTTGGTGGTCTCGTTGAGACGACGTGCATGTGACTTACTCCTAGTTCTGCTATCAATGCCAGCTCATCGCGGAAGCGCCAAACACTGACCTTGTTATCTGCGAGTTGTCTCAGTTCAGTGAAGACTAAATTCGAGACAAATTAGCGAAAGGAGGGGGCACAAAAATCGGTCACGAACCATAGGCCGTATACAGTAACACAGCCTCCGTGAAGTAACGGTTCATTACATAGATGACTTTGGGGAGGATCGGTCGTTTGAAAGACGCCCAGATCGTTGTCACTTCTTCGTCGAATGTCAGGCAATGGTCCCATAAGAGGAGAGCGATCCCTGCGGCTGTCTCGTTGTGAGTTCCTGATGCATGAACGTAGCAAATTTTGTTAACATACGCGGTGTATACTTTGAGAATAATACTCGGTAAACAGAGATTATAGTAGACATTAGGGCTAGTACAAAGACAGGAAGGCTTGTGATTCCCCGTACGGTCAGACATCCAGATATAAAGACCCATAAAACATATCAGCCCATCAAGGACAGAAGCAAGTCCCCCGTTTTGTGATGAAAGAAGCTATTGGAATGGAGTCCTGGGCACAGGTATCAGTGTCCAGTCTATAGCGGTCTCTCGACGAGATCAAACAGATAAGATCTCCACATTGATGAGAAGATATTGGTACTTATAAGCCACAAACTGCATGTTGTATCGAAGAGTTATAGGGACACACGTCGTCCATTGACCAACAACATTTCAAGCCGATGGGTACTTATTTCACAGGTTTTATCAGCGGCAAAGGATGAGACGAGTCTAATAGTCAGGGCATCATCCAAGCAAAGACGCGGAGTATTAGTTGCGAACACTTCATCCAGATAGGATGCGTCAAATAAGCTCCTTGATGGGCCAGCGTAAATTTGATGAGCAGACCAGAGATCGTGTTCAAAGTGCCGCTCCAATTAAAAGAAGCTTTCATTCCCTATATATAGGAGGAAAATCCGTGTGCATTTGATGTAGTCAATGATGTTTACTCGGAATTGATGCACAGCCTCGGAGCTCTGAGAGAAGACTGAGGATGTTTTTACACTCCGAACACCAGTTCATCAATAGTGGCGCAGCCTGAGACACCAAGTCTTAGTAAAGTAGGACAAAAGATCAGCTTGGCGCATCGCCTTACCTAGACACGTCCATTGGAACGCCTTAATGAATCTTATTGTGAAATTATCGGCTCGAGCGGCATGTGGTAAAATGCTGTTTCGAAGCACGAACTTCGGAACTAAGCGCTGAACAGTCCGACAATCTTATGAAGCCAGATACATAAAGATGGCAGGACTTTTGGCTTTGGAGCTGTCAGAGGGATTGCGCTTTGAGTAGAAAGACTAGGAATCACACACTTGGTTCGTTCGCGGACCTCTGTATAAGCGAAGATGATAAAGAAGGTCCTAAAACATCTCCGATGGAAGGGAAGATAGAAGTTCGATTGAGTACGGAACGATGGATTAAAAATAGGGGGCACGGACTGGGAGAAGATAATGAACCCCGCATTTGATATCATGTCAAATTAATAACAGTGTTGAAGAAGCCGAAGAGTTCAGGCAACGTTTCGTTGTCATGTTATCTGATCTTCGACCAGACTTTCGAGGTGCTGTTACTTGGCAGATGTGCGAGACCATGCGCACGATCACCATGGACTTTCGCGAGACGCCATGAAGACTGGACACATGCAGAAGTGTGTCATATAGGATCCGGACTGGATAATCCTGCTTGTTCGTCATTTCAGAAGAAGATATTGTCTGCAGTATTTAGTCATGATGAAGAGAGGACTCTGAGAGAGCGATTGCCATACTCAACGCAACCTGGAGGTTCCGTGCGCTAAGAACAAATCAATGGCTAAGTGCCATCCTACAACATGGACACGCGGTGTCAGTGGGCTAGAGCCGATGACAGACTGTCGAGCAGGATATGTGGATGTCATAATCAACGTTCCCGACCGGTGATTCAAGTCGCGCTGTGAAAACGACCTGTCAATGACTTCAAGAAGAGGAACGCAGGATGATCGCGCATCCATCAGCAGATTGGGAAAAAAGTTTCCGAGGGTTGCGGCGACCACGGTCCGGCGGAATTATTATTTGCCATGTCAAGGCCTTATAAGCTCTTATTGTCAAGGCATAAGCTTACGACTTTCTCATGTGCTATTAGGAACTCATCATAATAATTGCCTGGCGTTCGATATTGTATAGGATTATTGTCGGCTCATATAATGTTACTATAAGCTCAATAAGATGCAGTCTGACTCACATGGACTGATTGTTAAACGGCACTAGTGATTCCATTTACATATAACTGTGCTACAAGTCAGAAAATCCCGTATCTTCAATGTCGAAGTAACCCGACTCTACAGATGCATCGGAATCGGAATCAGCGCCTTCTTCAGAAGGACCCTCGCTATCCCCGCTGTCTTCGGAGCATTGATCTCCACCATCATCTTCATCGTCTTCCTCTGTGTCTTCGCCCACCGAAGGTTCATCATCTCGCTCTTCATTTCCCGTTTCGTCTGTGATCTCAACTTCTCGTCTGCTATCGTTATCTTTGAGATTCGGGTCGGCGCCGTGTCCAATGCCGCCACCGAGATAGCGCATGCACATGTCTCTGTCAACGAAGCTTGGCACAAGATGAGTCACCAGTTAGCTAGAAAGATCCATGCAACTCACATCATAACATAGTAATTCACCCAATCTTCGTCTTCGCCCGGATGTCGCGCAGCTGATGGGGAAAAATCAAGAAGTGTCCGAGTACGACCAGATGAAAATACAGGAGTCAAATGACAGGCTCGGAGAACCAGGGACGGATCCAGAAAACCGAAAGCACCCTCGTCCTCTACAGGTACAAATCCGATTTTGGGAAGGCGAGCTCTCTTGAATCCCCATCTATAGCCTGGCTCTGTCCCATACCACCGAACCCACAGGAACTCCATGTTCTGGACAGAATGGCTACGAGCCTCAGGTCCTGTATGGCATACCTGTGCATGGAAAATTCCAAGTACTCGAGCATACCAGAACGGGTGGGAATGAGCACCAGTCTCAGGAGAAACCATCATGACATCGCTATGTGTCCGAGGGTTAATCGAATCTTGATCGCGTCGCATATCGTATGAGGTATAATTGATTCTCATTGTTTTATGAGCGTATATTCGGTTGCTGACGATGTGGACAGATGCCCGCTGCGCATCGGAGTATGTCTCGTCGTCACCGTCAAAATCATGGCCAAGTAAGCGGGTGAGTAAATGATTCTTGAGCTTGAATATAAATCCCTGTAGTCACAAACCTGCCATGAGACACCAAGTCAAAATGAATTCTGTGTGACTCACAGTCTTAGCGGGATCTTGGCTGTTTTGATGAACGAAGGAGATGATATCATGTCGGTATCTTCGAGACTCCGATATAATATGATGAAGCTCAGCGCAGCCGGATTTGTGTGAGTCCTTCTTTGAGTATTTTATTGGATAGACATCTTCCGTGCCATGCATACCAAGTTGGCGTCGGAAATGTCGCCGTCGCTGCTCATGGTTGGCAATTTGTTTTATGGCTCGGCTTTTGTTCGTCCGAGTGTATGATGCCTTTACTGTGCGATGTGCTAATTCTCCCTATGCAGTAGTATCAGTCTGAAGTCATCTTCTAGAGTTCGAGAGGCACTACAAACCGTCTGCGTTGAGTACGAATCAGTTGTTCCAAACATGGAGATAGTGGGAGCATAGTCAGCGATGGCATGGAATTTATATGTATTGATATTGAGCTGCCGCTTTTGCGGTCCTGGTTGGGGACTTGGTACTGGTACTGGCTGCGGTTGTATTTCATTGTGGTGTGACACTTCGGCTTCGGATTTTTTTGCTGACCTTCGTACTCGATTGTTGACTTCTCGAGGAAGCTCCACGGTGTCGAAGTCCTTCGATCAGTCTCGGAATTGACGAACCTCTTTTCCTAGAGCGGTGGAACAATTCTTGAGTCGCTCCAGGGTCAGCTCAGTATGCATCCGCAGCTTAGCAAGAGCATGCCATTCAGCAAGACGAAAAAGTAGTGTCAAAAGAAAGGAGTTGTAAGGTTCATCGAGTAGACCATCAACGACCGGAATTAAATTCTGCAGTCGATCAGGACATATCATATAGAAAAGATGAAGACGGTGTACCTGGAGAATATCCTCAAAATCTCGAGCCCCTAGCTTCTTCATTTCAGACACATTGTCTGCAAATTTTCGTATGGTATCGACCCCAAATGTTGGAATGTGTCGGAATCTGAGAAAAGGCATCAACTAAGACATGTATTGAGACAGTGATAACAATATGAACACATACCGTTCATCAAAAGTCTCTACAAGCTGCGCCTTTTTAGTTTTACCAGCTGCATAGAGGACACGGATGAGGTGAATGAGCACTGCCTTGAACACGCCTAGCTCAAACTCGTGCATTTGATCTACAACGAGCATCTGAAAGGGATTAAACATTGATCCAAGTCGCTCCACGAAGGCGTTCTACGATAATAGAGTTGATCATTGTCAAGTTAAGATACCGGTAACCAGATAAACTCACCATGGTCGGAACGATAGACTGCGGTTTGCATAACCTCTCCACCGCTGCGCTACCAACTGCATACCCTTTATTGAAGATAAAGTCACGCGCCCTTGTTATCTCATCAAACAGATATGTCCTAGCTAGACGAAGACGTAGCCTCAGATCATAAACGAGGCCCATTTGATCAGATTTCATCTTGGGAACAAGGCAACGGGGACACAGACATGTCCCATTATCTCGGATATTTGCAAGGAGTACTCTGCATTGGATGTAATCAGTACTCAGTCATGAAAGAAATTAGAGCATACTTTTCAGGATAGTCAGCTGAATATGTGAATATTCGAGGGTATACACGACGATAAACACCATCGGCACATTTGAGAACAATGCCATGAATGTAAGCATGCACAAACTCGGCATCCAGAAGGAGTTTCCACGCCTCATGCATGAGTTCACGCCGACAGTGGGTCAGCAAGGTCTTCTGTTGATTTGCACTGATGTCGAGCGTACGGAGGAAATCAGATATTGAGTCTGGAAGCTAAGGAACATTTTTGTAAGTCACCATAATTAATCTTAGAGAAATAAACGAACCGAAGGGAAAAATGCCGTTTGATGACATGCACCCGAGTTTGGCTTTGCACGGATATACTTCGACAAATTACCAAAGAACATGTACAAAGGCCATGCCTTGGCAGTCCCAAAGTTAGCGAGATGAGTTGCATCGGACCAAAACATCAACGCTGCAATAACCTTCTCCAGCTTGCATCCAGGTTCATTTGCAGCACGTTGGAGGTCTTGGTGTGCATTCAGCCATGCATCTGAGGTGTATAATTCGTCATATATTCGTGTTTCATGTCCGGTGAGTGGTGATACAAATATGCGCCGAAATGGAAGAGGCGCGCTTGTGCATCAGTAAACGCTGCCTTGATGACTTCAACCAGAGGACGGTACCGAAATCCTGGGACTGAAAAGATGTGTGCACCAGTGGCCTGGCTCCCACCGGTAGGTATCTTGATATCCACAGTAGCATCACGCCACCCATCCTTCAACAAAGAAGGCGAATTGATAGCATCATCAAGTTTCCAATGCTCTCTGCCCATGTCAAACTTGAACTTTGAATGGAAATCATCTACCTGGAAGTCTGCCGCACGAATAACATCATTGACAAGGCGATTGACCTCGCTTTCTGACTTCAAATTGCTGCCAGAGTCAACCCACTGCATGAGACGATACACACTCATGCTCGAGTAAGGGTGTGGAGGTGGTGGTAGCGCTGCACCGACTCCTTCAGAAATTGGGGATTCATGCTCAGTGGAGTCGGGAAAGTTAGCAAGGTCCTGTGGTGAGACAAATGCCTCAGGATCATAGGATGGTCGGTTTGGAAAGAAGCGGAGAATGTGGAATGCATTGGTCATGGTCTTGAAGACGTCATGGACAATAAGGCGCACTCGAGGGATAATGGGTGTCGGTTCATCAGAAGTAGCGGCAATTACTGCAGGTGCAACTTCTGGGAGTTTGTCAATAAACCGGCGAGGAAGACGATGGATGCGCTGTGGGCGTGCTGGTACAGGCAAAGCCCCTTCAGATGGCATTGGTGAATTTTCTGGTATATCGACATCCTGATAGTCAATTGTCTGCTGCTTAACAGCTTTAGAATACAGTCAAGAATGATATACTGTTCCCATACCTGAATATTGGCCTCAGCATTTGCCATCGTCGAATTATCCAGTGACCCTTCCTCTCTCCCAGCAACACTACTAGTATCCTCCAAACGCCTGCGCTTCTTGGGCCTTCGAGGGTGATCCAGCTTCACTTGAGTCCATAGTTGAATACTTGCTTTGCAGCGGTTCTTGTGAAGCGAAAGTCCTTTTGATGTGCCAAACTTTCGTCCACACCCAGCTTCAGCAGGAACACAGGGAAAAGGTAGAAGAAGCTCAGACATTAGGAGAATTAAGACGATAAGTGAGACGAGGTGCATTGTATGAGAAATGAATCATGAGCGTCCAACTGGCGGTCTTATAAGTTCATTCATCCGAGTCGGAGCGGTGGGATACAGGCATCTCGCGATCACCGGATTAACGCGTCGTAGTGGCTGTGATACCCCACGTGATAGGCCCTGATCGCTTGCCTGGTTCATATGGAACCTTCCCAATTTCCCTCATCGTGAAGGCCCATTGTGCCCGACACGGACCCACAAGGCCTCTGGGCTTCTAGACCTACTTTCCCTCTTTCTCCGATGCGGACTCTTCTTCCGAATCGGCAGTCAGCTTTTTCAGTATATATACCCACATCGTGTTGATGTCCTGGCCAAATCACTATCATCTCAAGCAACCATGGCATCACCACTTCAAGAATCGCAAATTCCCAACCTACCGGGATCTTCTCAGCTATCACAGTCAAACATTGGTCTCCTGAAGCGGCGCATTGCAGAGTTGGAGGAAGAAGTTGTCGCGTTGAAGGGTACTCCTCAAGTCAAACATCAGTGAGTGTCTTGATAGCTCTCTTCTTAGTATCAGCTCCGTATATCCTCTTCGGGAATCGTTCAAGCAGATGGGGCATGCGCTTCCCCGTATTATGTCCCCATTTGATAGTGTCCGAAGTGTGGTGGATGAGAAGGTTCGGCGCCAGCAAATTGAAGAGGAGCCATCTTCAGACGATGAAGATTCTCTCTTGTCCACACTAGAGTAAGTTGCGCCATTCAATAATCTTTGAAAGACTATTAACAATCTCTATCATTTAATACAGTCAAGAGAGATTACATCGAGGCTACAAGGCAATGGTCGAAAGCCTTGGGCCACGTATTGAGAGGGCTCTTCTGGGAAACGAGACCACAGCTGGCGATTTCAATGATATCTGTACATCAGTAAGCCTCTTATATTCGTGTTAGTGCTCCATAGTTAACCAATATCATTTGAAGCTCAGCAGCGGTGCGAGTGCTGCAAGAACTGCTGACACTCACTGTCTTCTCGTGAAAGTACCAGAATGGATAAATCGTTCAATCAAGTTGACCGATATGCACGAGGAATTGCTGGATACGGAGAGTCGTATTGGTCGTGGTTTTGACCATTACATCACTGGGGCATTCCTCTGTCCTATCGAGTATGATTGGTCTGATCCGGAGTACGTGGCATGACCGCTCAATGATCTATATTAACATCTCGTATCCAACTCATCATCTAGAGTACGCGCAGCAATCCGGAATGGTGATCCTCGGTACCCGGTTACCGCTGAATCTTGGCCTCGTTTCATGTTTCCTGACCCCGAAAAGGACCATAGTGACAACGACGAAGGTTTCGCACAGTCTCCGATCCTACAGAAGGTCATCCAAAGTTCTATCTTGTTTACTTCGAGTCTTACTGATATTACGAACTCCTGCAGGCCTGGAAGTGCCTCATGACATCGCCTCTATCAGCAGATGAAATCAACCTCAATATGCCAGTCTCGCGAGTCAAACGACAGAAGAGGAATCCGCCACGGTGTGTAGCTAATAGTGTTGGCCTGAAGTCGGTGACCGCACGCACCATTGCATACGTCGCTGTACAAGCTGAGTATTTTATATTCCATCTGGGATTGCGTGCTTATGTCGGCTCTATAGCTTCGGATCGCATTGACCCAGAGCGGCTGGCAAGATGTTGATGGTAATTTCGACCATCACGTCTTCTTCAACAACATCGTCGATTACTTTGAGGATACCCCTGGCCCTATCGCGGCGGCAAAGGTGAAGGCTGTGCTAGACTGGTGGACAAAGTGATTCTCTCTTCTGTTACAGGATTTCCTACTGATGTTCCTTTTTCCAGCAGTGTTTTTAAGACTGGAAAGACACGAGTTTCCCAGTCCCTTCCTGATGGTGGTTCTGTAAAGCGACTGGCAGCAAAGAGGGAGGAGTTGGAGCGAGGTGAACATACAGCATAAAATCAAAACTACTTCGTATTAAATGTACCCGTATTCTATTGTTGGTGACAATGAACCTGCTATTTTGGATTTCTCCTAGAACGACGATAAGCGTAGTGTGTACTGACAACCCGAAAATGAAAGCAAATACATCCATGATATTGTGGACTCGCTTCGATATGTTGCTCGTGTTATACTTGCGTATGGCATCAAATAATCGTACTGATATCAAACCGATATATTGCGAACTCTGATATGCATCACGGATGTTGGAAGTACTCATAATGCGAAACGAAGGATTATCAATTCTTCACGGTTCATACGGACGTATGATGCTCCCGCAATTATTTCGGGCGTTGCCATGCATTTTGAACCTTGACACGGGCGTATACGGCCATATATGTTTCTGTTCAATTCGCTGATGTCTCCCCATTGGCACGTTGCGTCGCTTTGCAGAGTTCGAGTCGGCAGGCAGCAAAATCCAAATTCGCGATGTCATTCGTCCTTAATATTCCTCCCATCTTCGGCAAGTCCAGTGGGAGACAATCCACGAGCCTCGTTTTGTCATTTGTGGCACACTTCACGCCGGACGTTAGACTTACTGAGCTTGTTGTACGTGTAGAGTTCAAGGGCCGTCGTGTAAGGACACTGGAAATAGGATATTTCTGTTGTGAATTCCGCTACGAGTACTTGATTGTGAGTGTACGGACACTGTGATCCGATATCAGAAGGGAGAAATATGCCCAGTCCGAGGATCCAGTACATGCCGCCGCGCCGCGGGTGATGCTGCTCTAAGTTGAATTTTGCTCGATCTCGCAGTCTGTCTTTTACTTCTGTCATACAGCTGTACAGATAAGAGATGATCAATCTGTCAGTCAGACGAGACCTTAGACCTTAGAGGATTGGAGGACGCTGGATCAAATGGTAATTGTTGCGAGCCGGCCCGCCGCCGACTTGGCTGTTGTGGTTTGTTGACTTCCGTAGCTCCCGCCAATTTCATCCTTGTCCCACCATCATCCTCTGATCTTGAACCTAGCAATCCATCACGCCAAGCAGCGTTCAAGGTGAACTTGCTTTCTCCGACTCTTGGCACTCATTTTCTGATG
This sequence comes from Armillaria gallica, assembly GCA_037576215.1. Lineage (NCBI taxonomy): Eukaryota > Fungi > Basidiomycota > Agaricomycetes > Agaricales > Physalacriaceae > Armillaria > Armillaria gallica. Next base: position 311,385 of record JBANDB010000008.1, read on the forward strand.
CCTTGGTGCTCAGATAGGATGATGCCATGTTGCGCACATCACTTGAAGCTTAGCTTGACCACTCGAACCGCTGGCTACACTTAAGAATCGACAGACTTGCGACCTACTGAGCGGTGATTATAGAGACTCAGATATGGCTGGGAAAACTATGCACGAAATTTGGTGCACGTGGTGTGTCTGCTTACCGCCGATGCACTGACTCACCTAACATGACCTTTTGTAGCATGCATGGACTAAACTTGTCGGCGGTTCAGTCAGCTATCAATATATCAAGACGGCCTCCTGAATCATCCTTTCATCTCATGGGAGAGAAGACAAGATGAGGAACAATCAGCGGACTGCGTATCCTTTTCAAATGGAAAGATGTACCCAGCTCGGCCCGAGTCGACCAAGTGAGCCTTCGACGAGCTGACGCAAACAAAGACGCGTCTTTCCCTCCCACCATCACCGGTGCCTCTGGCGCGTCCAACCCTTTGTCCACGCCGAAACCATTTTCTGAAATACCACAATGGTACTCCTGACGCGGACGACTGGACTTGCTCATTGACACCACAAATCTGGCAACCCTCGGTCGATCTGAAATCCTCGCGGTAGTTTTCATACATCTCTGTGAGTACTCTAGTTCGTCCCCGTCACGGTTCGGAGTCTTCAACTAACACTTACCAAAAAGCAGAACTCGCATGGATCTAGGTGCGTCGTATTCATGCTTTTCGTTACTTTTCTCACCTCCATTTTTAGATATCGTAGTCGTGATTCCTTCCCATTACAACAGCACTTTGATTCGTTTCCGCGAAAGATCTCAAAGGCGACCAAGGGTTATGCAGGCCTACAATGCTGAAGCACGGTCAAGTGACCAGGTGGATTGTTCGTACTAGCTAGCTTCCTCTTCGTCTTTGTCAAACTCATCAGTACTCATAGCGGATTGACACAGTGTTGGACGGGCAGTGACCCAAAGTGGAAAGTCGTGGTAGTGCCCGTGTGACTAATCGCTCAGTCATTTTCTGCCCCGGCTTTCAGGGCACGACCAAGTATTACAGAGCGTCTGATGTTCTCAGGCAGCGAGGCGCTTTTTGAACATCAAACCGCCTCTTAACGTGAGGTATGACTCCGCTGGGGCTGAGACCAGAATCGGAGTCTCGTACCGAGCCTTTGGGGTCACGCAAAGGCCGTGGGAAGAGGTCGGGGCAACAACGCCCTGCCTTTGGTTGACTAACGACTTGGCCCTGACTTTGCGACTAGTCGCTGACCGGCGCATCATACTAAAGTTCGCAACCGAACCGTGCGTAGTACGTGTTTTCCCTGCTGAATTTGTCAAGTTCATCGGTCTGTAGATTTCGTCTTGTCAGACCACCATATCGTGACCGTCTATTCTCCAGTTCCTTATCGCTTTGTCAGTGCATGCAGATGGCTGAATGCTGCTGCAAGGGGAGGATCATAGGACATGGCGGTTGCGTTCTCTCCGCTGCTGGGTGGTACGTCGTGTTGAATTCTTACCGCTGGGCAGAGCTCATTTCAGCTTCACAGGCAACGTTGGCTGGACAACATATTACTCCACACGCGTCAATATAATTCTTGTTCGATTGAGTATCACACTTTTTTCAACCCGTGAAGTCGCAGCGCAGTACAAGAAATTTCCACTGCTGGAGAACAGCGTCCTTCTACTGTTACTTCCTTCTTATGGTCGAGATATAACGTGACCCTCCCCTTGTTCCCTGATTTCAAATCCCTGAAGTTTCTCGTAGAATGTTTTCTCGCTGGCAAAAAATCCCCAGAACGGGAAGACTTGTTCCCCGGCCCCGTACATCGCGATTTGCACGAGAATGGGGAGGCCACCACTGACGAACAGATGTTCGGGCCTGAGTGGGCCGTGCCGGCAAGAGACGGTCCTTGGTCAGTCGTCAGCCCATTCACGCACGATGATTTGACTCATGCATATGCTTTCAGATCTTCAGAATGTTTTTCTTTTCTTTTTTCCGTCGAGTTATGGTCAGACCTTTCGCTGTCTTCCACGTAACGAGAATAAGTCATCGTGCTTCAACCTAGTATCTTTCCTATTCGCCTGACAAAGACTGTAATCAACCCCTCGTTGCGAGGCCCTGAAAATCTTGCGGTGGACCGTGGATCATGAACCATTTCCATATCTAACCACCATCAGCTCCCTCGATCAAGACCGTCCTATATTTTTCTTCAAATTTGCTCCGTTGACGTCTGCGTCAGGCTTTTACGCCTGTCGGTGTTCCTTCTATGAAGGAGTCTGACTCCACAAATAACCATTTAACTTACCCGCAAGGCTAGCTGTCCGCTTCTTTAGCCACGGAGGGCGGAACTCAAACTGTCGAGCCCGACTTCAAATCAGCCTCGACCGGCGTGAACGTCGCGCTTCCAACATCACCTCGCTGTTCCTGTCTTGCTGCAACTTTGGAACCATCGACGTGGGAGGAACTGTCCAGCACCATTCCAAGGAACGGAACCGAGTATCAATTCTATTCGGCGTCAATCTGATCCGCTCTAAGCCGGGTATGTGCTCCCATCGATTCGCTACCCTGATGACTAGTGTGGTTGACGGCGCGCGAGAGAGACGAGCAAGAGTGGGAGAAGGCTAGGGAAAACGCTGCTTGCTATGGTAAGTTTGTCCTTCTTCAATGAGCTAAGGCTAATTGTCGTCCTTTCAGTTACCACCATGAATGTGCGGCAGACGGGAATGACCAGCAGATATGTGGGTTTTCGCTATCAGTGAAGAACAAAGGTATCCTTTTGCTTCCTGGTAGGTATCGTAATCAATGAATTACATCAATAAAGACCAGCGCAGGAGGATCTCTTGGAGCAGATGAGGATAGCCGCCCGTTCGTATCCCGAGCGCTAGCACAAACCCCAAATAGATTCGGATTGCCTTATTAATCGTCTACAATCAAAATGGATAGCGGAGACTTTTCGCATCAATTGATGTGATCAGAAGACACGGTCCTTAATTGGTCCAGCGCCCATTTACTGCGCTACACTTCCCGCAGTTTTCCATTCAATGTACAACGGTGAATTAGAAGATAAGCTGCATATAGTTGGACTAGGAGAGCGAAGACATTTCCTTGTCCATCGTGTCGCTTGGCTTAACCCCACATGAGACAACGATTACTTATAAATTTTGGTGAGGGTTAGTTATGCAAAATCGCCCTTTGAATCACGTTTGATTAAGGATCTCCTTCTAGCTTTAGTCTCCTCTGCGTCGAAATTGGTCCGTCGGTGTCAAGCTACCGTCGTACACATAAATTTTGCATCTTCTGGGTGTTCCATCGAAATTGGTAGGACTCGCGAAGACACGGATAACGATACGTAATACAACGAATATCTGAATATGTATACGTTATCCATCGGCGTCTATTTTTCGGCTGTGCAGTCGATGGTGAAACGTTTCAGGGTTCTGAGCGCTTGTCCTCATTCTTTGCTTCCTACTTTACAGCACGACTATAACTGCTTGCTACGTGTAACGTCATTCCATTCTCTGGAACTCCCACAGACTATGGACGTGGGTATGTGATTGACACTTTACATCGGAGTCATATACTCATTCTTCCAGCACTAGACGGAGAATATGATGATCGCTTGGAGGCAGTGTCGGAGGATTACGACGACGACGAAGAGGTAAGAACACAGCAGATTATGCTTCCATTGGTTCAAGGAATAATGCATTGCAGGAAGGGATGAAGGATCAGAGTCTCCCAGAGGTCACTATCTCGTCGTTCACTGAGACAAACAGAGACGAATCGACCATTCCAGTCTTAAAACAACGGTCTTACACTGGTAGAAAAGTCATACCGTCTGCTCTGGCCAACACACTCTGTGCCGATCTCGGTGTCGATGCAGTCTTAGAGAAGCTTAACACCATGCTAGGCACATCATACACTTTGGACTCCGTAATCTCCGTCCTCAATCCCTACGTCGCCCAAGGTTTCGACTTCGGCACTACATATGCTTATTTGCGCCCATTTTGGGATAACGTCCACACCGCAGAACACAGACTACGCACCCGGGAAGACGAAGACAGGGAAATGCGACGAAATATGCTCGTTGGTGGCAAGATCACCACAGCGATTGTGCCGCCTCGGCGCGTGTGGGACGTGTATGCAAATCGAGTGGTGCCGTACTGGGTTGCCCTCAGGCTTGGGCGCGAAAGATGGTATGGGATATCACATGCGTGGGTGGCCGATGAGGACCGCATGAGTATCATGACGCCTATCAACGGAAACCAGTGGCCCGTGCCGATGCCGAAGGATGGCAGTCTTGATCTCGTCCGCATCGAGATGTTGAACGTCGGAGCGGAGTATGCATGGCTGGACATTTTGTGTCTGCGGCAGGAGGGTGGGCGCGGGGAGCATCTACGCACAGAGGAGTGGAAACTAGACGTGCCGACAATCGGAGCAATGTATGACTGGGATCCTGTGGTGTGCTACTTCAACGGTCTTGGCCAGCCATTGCATTTAACACCGAGCTACTTCGAGAGTGACCGGTGCTGGTTCCGACGCGCATGGACGCTGCAGGAGATCACTGAAAATCCGATTATTGGTGGCGAGACTGACAGCGACTATGTCATGGACGAGGAGGTACAAAAGAGGTTCGACGAACAGCTGGCACGGTTGCGGGATATACGAGAATGGGACATGACTCTTGACATCCTGTCGGAGATGCGGAATCGTGTGTCCACAAAGCCTTTAGACAAAGTCGCAGGCTTGGTATATCTCCTCAGGACGGAATCCATCCCAATATACGATGCCGAGCAGTCTCAAGCGGATGCATGGGAGGTCCTCATGGATGTCATGGCGCCTGGGTTTCGAGCAGAGTTCTTCTTCTTCTGCCCTCAGCGCGGGAATGGAAAAAAGTGCTGGCGACCATCATGGCAACAAGTGATGGCGAATAAGATTGTCGAGCCTGATTTGTCTCGGTGGCCAGGGCAAGTTATTCGGGTGGGGGATACAGATGTCGACTGCTATATGGGTTATCGTATCGAGTCAGCAGATGTGTGGAGTTTGGGTGAGATACCAAACGGAGGGGAGCCTCGACGAGGAGAGCTGGTCCTCAAGGACGCGACTGGGGCACCTCACACATTGAAAGTTGTGGCCAACCATGCATACCCGATACCTGATGGATCGTATACGTTGATATGCTGCGATGCCGACGGCGAATTACCCACCGATATCTGGGTAGTCGGCCGGCTAAGAGAAGATGGGACGTTTGAGAAATTTTCCGTGTTCAGTTCGGCGGACGATGAAGAAGTCAAGGTCAGGAAACTCGGATTCGAACAAGTAAACACGATTATTTGTTGAATTCACAGCTTCAACATGATAAAGAATCCGAGTCTATATCCGTGAGTCACCATGAATGAGAGGTGAAGATAATCATAAGGAAGGCAGCGATGGAGGCGCAAAACTGACTCGAGTGTGCTCTCCATCTAAGCGGAAACATCGCTTTAGGAGGTGGGTGGGTACTCGTGACGGATGACGACAAAGTTCGTCGACTCGACAAAGATTTGTCTAAAGCTCTCTGCTCTGGTTTCAATGGAACCCTTACCTTCTCATGGTCGCCGTTGGTTCTTCAACAGTTCGTGTCTCTCTTTCAGCTCCCTTTGTACCCAACTGATATTTCAGTAGTCTCTGTCGCTGCGCTCAGCCCAAGGGCATTATCGCGAATACAGAGACATCAAACGCGGGATTCATAGCAATATTGAGGCCCCACCGCAAGTCCACTAAGCCGTGTTCTATTAAACCCCTGCGAATTGACCACGATGCATCCAGTAGCTGGAGGAATCAACAAGACAAGGATCATCGACGGCATCATGCAAACCAAATAAAACTGCATTGACGGACCAGCCACGGATATGCGGCGTAGGCCAGAAGCGCTCTCTTTATTATACCAAGTTTCCCAAAATGTCATAGCCTAAGAGTTTAATGGCAAGCAGACCCAGGACGCCGCAAGATTGTCGAAGATGCCGATGAAAAAGTTTCGATAGCTAAGTGCATCCTTTTTATATGAGACTCATCGTTTAATTTCTTTGCTCAAAGGTTAAAATCAGATGACGACGACGACTCCTCATGGGAAGTCCTTCTACCGTTCATTTTCTGACGGCTGTTCATGGACACACGCCCATGTGGACCCGTAGGGCAGGACCCAAGCTATCAAGTTCGCCCCGACATTAATCTCAACCAGCACTTCGAACATCATCTCCGCGGTGGTATCTTCGGAGGCTCCACGGGGTAGAAGACTGTGGAATGACATCGCGAAGAACTCGCTGACGCTGACGCCAGAACATCTGGAAAGAAATTCACGCTCGTCTCCCCTTGACTCTACCAATTTCCAGTCCGTTCAAACTCGCTGCGAAAGTCATACTCTTGTTATTGGACTACTCCGAGGCCCAGAAGCCGATGCTGACACTTGTTGTTTTGACTTTCGGTGTGAAGATCACGGCGTGGACTCAAGACGGTATACGAGGTTGGTGATGCAGGAGGATATTCTTAACCTTTCTTGATCAAACTGAGACTAATTTAGGTGCGTACAGATACCACCATGACCGAATACAACGATGCAGGCAATTCTTTTTGCTGTTTCATGCTGGATAGAGTTGGCTGATAGGTGGGTAGCAGCGACAGAGGTACGCTCCTGCCTGATGGATGGTCTTCTTTGATTGACGAAATACGTTCAGTACAAAGACGGCCGATACGATTACAATTCAAACGCTGAAAAACATGGTACCCATAAATTTCTACATTATCGATGTCTCCTGGCAGCTCACCTGGAACCCAAGTATTGAGTCGAGAGACATTTTCTGGTGGTTCGCATTTGGAACAGATGTCAGCGGCGAGGTGCCGAAGACGATAACGATGATCAATATCTTAATTCTGTAAGTTATTCTGTCAGAGACCCAGTATGCTGTGTTACTTATCTACGATCAAGGGGATAATGAAGATTTTGCCCATATCAATCGACGTGATACGACTCGAAAGATGTTCACTTTCTGTAAGGTAGTTCATTCTCACGACTTGGAATAGAAGGCAGAATAATGACGATACCTTTTTGGTACGACAAGGTTTGTTTTTCTATACACCCGGAGCTTGGAGCCTTGTGTGTTGATGGAGCGGTAGCCTGTAAAGGGTATATTGGCTGATTAGGCGATAGCCCTCCGTTGTCGGGATCACGCATGATTACGCGGTGTAAAAGCAGCATCGCGCACAGACATCATGAGTTCTCAGAGTGCTGTATCTATGATATTGAGTTAATCAGGCTCATTCAGATGTCTATCAAAGTAGCAAACTAATGACATATCCGTATCACACCCCCAAACCTGTGGGTACTATCTTTTAATAGTGCCGCTGATAGTGATCCACTTTAATCATTGATGGTCTGAATGCTACCCCACATTGCTTCTTACCACGGGGACTGCACGACTGAAAACCCTTTGTGCAATCACTCGTACTACGCAGACTATGGACCTTGGTATGTGTTATTGTCTTTCTTTTGAAGATTTATACATTCACTCTACTATGACCAGAGGAACCATTCTTTAAGCGTTGGAGGCGATTTGGGAGGCGGACGAAAACGTCTGGATCCGAATGGTGGGGGCGGCAGAAAATGCATGTATCCAAATTATTCAAGCGTTTACGAAGATATTGGCCTTATTATGAAGGTCGTATACTTCGGTCTGTGATAATGAGAAGTAGCTAACTTTCAAAGTAGGAACGAAAAGTCCTCCCATACTTCCCGATCCTCCTGATCTTCCCGAGGTCACACTCTCTGCCCTCACCGAGACTGGCCAGGCAGAATCGAGCCTTCCGGTGTTGAAACAACGGTCATACACTGGTAACCGACCGGTGATACCATCTGCTCTCGCCGACACTCCCTGCGCTGACCTTGGTATCGATGAAGTTTTAAAAAGGCTTAATGCGATACTTGGCACATCATATACTCTGGGATCCAAAGTCCTCCATCTCTTAGGGATAGTTCAACTGCGCTCCATTCTCGAACCATACGTTGAACGAGACGATGACTTTGGCACTGTCTATGCTCATTTGCGGCGCTTTTGGTACAGCTATGACGTTGCTGCCTTCAAACGTGAATTACACGTCCAAGAAGAGTCGGACCGGGAAATGCGGAGAAAGGTGCTTGTCCATGACAGGATCACCGGACGGGATGTGCCCTCTCGGCGTGTGTGGGATCTGTATGCTAATCGGGTGGTGCCATCCTGGGTTGCGCACCGTTCTACATATGCATGCGGGATATCGCGTGGGTGGACGAGAAGAACCGCGTGAATATGATGACCCCTATCAACAGATATGAGTGGCCCGTGCCCATGCCGAAGGATGCGAACCTTGATCTCATCCGCATCGAGATGTTGAACCTCGGAGCAGAATACGCGTGGTTGGATGTTTTGTGTTTGCGGCAGGAGGGTGGGAAGAACGAGCATCTACGCGTAGACGAGTGGAAACTGGATGTGCCTACAATCGGGTACGTTTATGTTGCACCAGCAAATGTGGTGTGCTACTTTAACGGTCTGGGACGGCCACTGCATTTGACGCCCGATGACTTTGAGAGTGATCGGAATTGGTTCCGACGTGCATGGACACTGCAGGAGATCACATATGACCCGACCATTGGTGGGGACACCGGAACTGTTGTCATGGAACAAGAGGTACAAAGGAGGTTCAATGAACAGCTGGCATCGTTGCGGGACATACGAGGATCAAATCTAACTCTTGAAATCGTGTCGGAGATGCAGAAACGGATGTCAACAAAGCCGTTGGATAAAGTTGCGGGGTTAGTACACCTTCTCAGGTGCGAGTCTCTTCCGATATATGATGCTGGGCAGTCGGTAGAGGACGCGTGGGAAGTCCTCATGGATTTTATGTGGATTGCATGCCGGGCAGAGTTGCTTTTCTTCTACCCTGAGCCTGGGGACGGAAAAAAATGTTGGCGACCATCATGGCCTCAAGTAATGATGAACAGGATTATCGCTCCTGGTTCGTCTCTGTGGCCAGGGACGGTACGGCGGATGGAAGATCCAGATGTCGACTGGTATGATGGAGGTTATTGTATTGCGTCGGGAGATGTGCGGGGTTTGACTGAGGTACCAAAGGAAGAGAAGTCTCGACAGGGAGAGCTGGTTGTCGCAGACGTGAATGGGATACGCCACACATTGAAAATTGTGGCTCATCACGCATACCCAATACCTGACGGATCATATGCACTTATAGGCTGCGATGACGATGGTCGCTTACCAAGTGATATCTGGGTAGTCGGGTGGCTAAGAGAGGATAGGAAGTTTGAAAAGCTGTCAGTGTTCCGCTCAGCAGATGATGCAGAAGTGAAGCTTAGGGAACTTGGACTTGAAAAAAGTAAAATTGTTCTTTGTTGATTTATTCAAATAGTCAGGCCCGGGTTTGGAGCTTACTTAGTTGTAGCACAAGTCTGATTGTGGTCAGACAGGATGCCAAACTTTGGTAGGTATTCTATCATTTCCCATAAGCAAATCGCACTGTAAAGCTCCACATCAGCGAGAAATCGAAAAGGAGGATCAAGGACACTCACGATCCTATTTCCAAGTACAAGTCGAATGAGACTCTTAACGACGAAAATATAGGACTGGCGATGCGATTCAGCATGGAAACAATGACTTAGAGACAGACGTACCTCTGCCATGTTGTCCGACAAATCATTCTCCTCCCGATCACTCTGCAAGGCCGGCGCGCGCAGTTCATCAACGATAGCTTGCCAACAATGTCAATCACCAGAACACGATTGGCAAGGAGAAAGAACTCACACACAAGATATATATTCTGCTTTCAAATTTCCTCTCCAGTAACGCCCGTAAACCGCGCTTCCCACTAAGTGAACAGACGAGCACCTATCGCCGGGTGAATTCCGAGTGCATACATGCGCACTTCTTTCTACTATTCTCTTCGTAGGTCCACGTCGGAATGTTTTCGTCCTGTCGTATCGTGAGAGTGCCTATTCGGGAGTCAGTTCACAGAAAAGCCGTCCGTGAATGAGGAAATGACCTCACCGATACGTGGCCGGACTGATTTCTATGTCGAGATTCTGGTTGTTGTGGCGGTATGGCTGTTGTCTATAGTCAGTCAAGTCTAGTTCTGAATTCTTTTTTTTTTTTTTTGTTACCGTCGCTCTTTGTACAGTTCGAGGATCGACGGTGCTGCGAAGCTTGAAGGTTGGAGGTTGGAGGACGATATGGCGGGACGACGCTGAGAATATGCACCCCAAATACATCATGAACAGCCGAAACTCTTGATATTGCTACGCATTGTTCAGACGATGTACATACAGAAGGCTTATGTAAACGTGCTTCTAAATTTCTTTGCTTAGCATTGAGTAAAAGAGCGGAAAACGATGGAAGCGACGTACTCGTTTAAGTGCCATTGATATTCTCATCACGACCCTGCACGCAAGGGAGATTTGCAAGCCTCATCGTTCGATTGTCTGCCGCCTTCAATGACCGTCTGCCCACGTTATGCATGTATTCTCCACTCCTGCCGCTAACCTCTCCTCGGCAGGTCGTCCTTGTCTGCTAAAGATGCGTCGCTGACTGAAGCCAAGACATGACGATGATTTGGGCCGACTATCTCCACAAGGAGTCGAAGGTGGTTACGCTCTTAATGAAGATCCCAACACCGAGACTGGTTGAACCTCAAACGACTTCGGAGCTCTGCAATGCGAACCTCGACTCGCAAAAGATATGGTGAAATTGGTGCCCGTTCATTGAAGACCAAGTTAGCCGGGTGTCGATGCCAACATCATAGGCGCCCATGTCTAGTTCATTGACGAAGGGAATGTTGCAGTCACTGTCAACGTCGACTGTCAGATAACGGAAGAGAGAACAAGGAGAGAGAGCTACTATGATCCTTCGCGAAACACGAACAGGTGTGTTTGCCGATCCAGTTGGCGTACCCAAAAAAACCTCTCTTTCGCTCCTATCTCACCGCAGATCATGTACGAACTGTGAAGTGGGTCGCCTTCATTATCGTCGGTGTCGCTAGTGTTGGTGTTGGTGACGGTGATGGATCGTGGACGAATTCGGAAGCAACATCGAGATTGTGGTCCACCTATAGTGAGCGAGCGAGAAAGCAAGCTGCCGATGCTGGCACTATCGTAATTTAGAGCATTGGAGTAAGCCTCGTCGCACGTATAGCTGAATTTTCTGACTGCATACGACGCAGCCAGTGATGAGTTTGGGTGTCGTGCATACAGTGCGGTTTATCCGAGGAATCAGCTGCGTTGCATACGTGCGCGCGGAAGAGTATAGTCGTATGCCCAGCTCCCCAATGCTGATCTCTCAAGGGTCAAGCCGTCTAGTATCCAATGTTCCACATATCTATACCGATGGCACATCAGTAAGGAATAAAGAAAACACAAACGACCTGACCTTCATCCAAGGTTCGACCAAATGAGGCCCAAGAAGACCTACTTAAACGTAATCCTTCACGCTCGGACCAGCGAATTAAGCCGAGTGGTGATGAAAGATTCGGTAGCGAAGGAGGAGTATTGAGAAGTTGCTGAAAATCGTGGTCCAACTAGCGTATTCTGTCCGTAATGATAAGTCCAAGGGAATGTATCGAGAGAAAATAAACACACGTGATACCAAGCCATCCCAAGCCCAGATTTCTTCGAAGAAATGTTGTAAATCGACTCCAGCATCAAAGCTTCACTGTTCTCGCCTGACGTGAGAGCGAACACGCTGGCAGCACCACGACCATCAACAGCAAAATACCTTATTCTATATGAACTTTCAAAGATATCGATACAAGTAAGGCGTACCAAATTCCGGGGAACACAACAGCAGTACTGCTCGGTGGAGAAGACCAGGGCATAACGACGTATCCACTGGAGTTTTCGATAAGCTGTATTCGAAGAAGTGAAGACCGACAAACGCACATGCATGGCCTGTCAATCCACGAGTCAAGTACGCCGATGAAAGATCTCGGCTTGGTAGCTAGACGCGACTAGATATCTACATCAATAGTTACTTCATGGTCAGAGCGGCAATGGAAGGGGAGGAGAATACTACTCAACATGCCCGTTGGCAGCGCATAATCTCAGGGATAGAATGGAAGAGACGGTCTTCCCGTCGCTGTCGCCGATTGCTACGCCGTGGGCCGGAGGAATAGAGGAAAATCTCTAGCGTCGATGGGTGAGTCGAGTGATCCCTGTCATGAATATCATCGCGATAATTCAGGAATACAGTTGGTGTTGCGCAGAAAGGTCGAGCGACACGTTAAAGGCTTTGGTGGTTGGAGGAAGGGACGCGTCTTTATTTGCGTAACTTTGTCGACAACTCGGTTGGTCGGGCCGACCCGGAGAACGTACCCGCAAATCGTTCCCGTTGTTGACTACTTACGCTCATTATCCTTCACCATTCTCAGCGTAACCATGAATCGACGGTCACCAAATAATCTGTCGCTCTTGCTAACTGATTGACGTGAGATTGCTTCCTCTTACTCCTTTCACTCATTTGCTGATGACTTCAAGTTGGTGCTCAGATAGGACGATGCCAAGGACCACTGATGTTATTAACAGGACCGGGAATTATTAGCCCTACCTTAAGGACCAGGACCTCTCTATAACCGAGACACTTGCGATATTGAGTGGAACGTTGAAGTACTACCGTCAAAATATGGGCAAGTGGCGAGCATGTGTGTCTGCCTACTACCTACAGACTTACGCACCTAACATTTACCTTCTGTAGCCTGCCAACTCAGCTTAAACTCAGCACTATCGAGACGGACCCCAGGATTACGCATATATATTCATCGAGCGAGCGAGACAACGATAGAAGGAGAAAACTCTTCGCGACGATGTTCACATGCTATATCTGTGAGTACTCCGGTCCGTCATGGTGCGGAGCCTGGACTTACAGCGTATGGATATCTTCGCTTCATAGCTGGCCAAACACTATATAAGGGCAAGATTGTTGTTAGGTCATCTAAGGCATGCTGGTACGTTGTGTTGAATATTTGTCCTACCCAGGCGGAGCTAATCTCCACTGTGCAGAGGATATTGGGCCACATAAAAAATAGTCCTAATGCTGACTTCACGAGCGTCAGCACGATTATCAATAGACCGGCCGCACAATCCGTCTTCAACACATTTCGAAGTCACGACTGAAAATTGCATGCACTGATTGTATACCTCAGCTTCTTCCTTCTTTTTGCCACTGACATCGATATAAGGTATGTGATTAGTCCTCATTTTGACTGCGGGTTAATAAAATTCTATGTTGCCGGATTCGAGGGATTTCTGAGAGAGTCGGCTTCAAGCGTGACGTAATTACAGCATTTCGGGATTCCGTACTCAACTTTTGCTTCTGATCGCAAGTACGATTGTGCCGGCCATGCAGAATGTACATTTTCTCTCCCTCCGTGGTGTCGAACGGCTAACATCTCTAGTAGGTTACGGACCCTCACTTGCACGATCGCTACAGATGTGCCGATATTGGCGGCGTTTCTTCTCGTTTGTTGCTACTTGATACATCGCAATTTGGATGTGAGAACCGGGTCACCGCTTCCCGGAAACGAACCCGACAGGCTGATGTTCGGAAACAAAATGAGCAGGAGGAGTCACAGAGACGCTTCTTGGTTAGTCGTCGGTCTATCTATACACGATATACTTACTGATGGACATGTACGTAGTGCTCAAAGTATATTCTCAACCTCCGATCATCATTAGATGCTCCGCTGTCTTTCGTTTAGAAAGAATAATTCATTACACTGATATCTTTTCCCGCTCGGCTTACTAAGACGGATATCGCGTTCGTTGTTATCTTCTCGCCGTCAATCACCACCAGCTCTATTGACCATCGGCGATTTTGATGGTCCTTTATTTCGTTCATGAAATTTGCTACACTTTCATAACCACCGCGTTGATCGAAACCCTTGATACTATTCATTCCGGTGTCTTGCCCGGTGTTCTCTGGGGATGGATATATGCAGTGCCCTCATCCTGTTGGATTGGATTCATCTCCTTCGAGGTCAGCTGAGAGGCTACCCATTCGCCTCCTGATAAGATGACGGAATCAATAATGCACATACCTGAGAGTGCAGTTTCCTCCAAGGACGCTTTGGTGTGAGTTTCGATGCAGAGATTAGGGCACATGCTGAGACTTGTGCCATACCAGCTGTCATGGGGTGAAATGGCATTTCGAGGGTAGAAGTAAGCGGGCCAGCTCGGTTTATATCGCACGAGGGCGAAGAGCGAGGTAGGTATGAAGGTTGGCGGCTGCGGAAGTATTGCTGCTCCGGCAAGCTCCTCTTTGTTGACTGAGCTGAGACTGATTGTCATGCTTTCAGATAGTACCATGAGCGAGGCGTATGCCTTACAATTTTGTGATCAGATGAGGGATACAAACCGTTGGCAAGAGAAGCTAGCCAGTAATAGTGGTACTTTTTGGTCTAGGATGATATCTGTATATTGATTGCTTAATAGATCATACGCAGTTCGTTGAGAAAGAGGGAGTTAATCCAAACAGGAAGATATACATGCTGCAAATGAAGACACTCGCCTCTTTGCTCACTTGAAGTGAGCGGTTACGTGGTGTCAAGGTAGCACCATGAATATATCAATCAGACCACTCGCGAGTCCGATTGATCTCCCTTCTTTTAAATAATGCAGTGCGATATCATGGTTTGGGATGAAAAGAGGATCATTGCATTACAAATTAGTTTGGCTTTGTTCACCAATAGGGGAGGTCAGAGTACAGGATTATGAACGATTATGAGAGCGAAAATGAAGGCGATTATGCAATGATTATGCCTCGGACTCCTGCCTCATTTGGGGGAAGCGACATCACCGCGGGCTTCGAAGAATCATTTTGACGGCGTCTCCGGCTCAAACAGCGGGCCCATAATTGTTTTCATAATCGTTCTCACAATCGAGGTGTTGGTGTTGGTGTTGTTACCGGCACAAGGTCCCAATAAGGAATGGCTGGGTCCACAGCCCTGACATAGCGAACCATGTGCTGTGGCATAATCGCCTACTCTGACCACCCACTAATAGCTTGTCCAAGTAAATTGGATGATGAGGTGACGAGCCTTGGTTGTAATTTGCCATCACCACATATGGGATACATGATGTACACGGTGTGCTACCAGCATTAAGCACCGCCCAATGCTGCTCTATCCCTGACAAGACTCAAGTGATTATATCATTTTGATATACATGACGGGAATCAAGCCGTACATTCAGCGGCTGTTTCATCCAGCTTAGGAGTTTTTGGGCATCTGTCTTTCGGCTGTGTTGCTGATCCGATGATGGAGGCATAACGCTCCCGGCGCTAGTCTGCGCTGTTCACCTTTGTCACCTCTTACGACGAGGAGAGCACTACTCAAACCTCTAGGCATAACAGCAACTTGATACCAGCATGTCGGGTATGAGAATTTGAATCTTGATCTGGTTATCTTGATTTTGATGCTTGGTATTTCGATCCTAGAGCACGTTTCTACTGGGTGCCGGATCCAGAAGAAGCGGCTTCGCCTGGACACTAAGAATTTGTCCGTGCACCAGGAAGATGCATTTTCAAGTGAAGAATCATCGGATATTCCTGCAATGGACTTTTCTATGCCAGTGGATATTGGTGGTTGTAGACCGTGGTAATACTCCTATACATGAAGAGGAAAAAGCAGCTAAATGATAAAAAGGATTCCCGATCCCCCTGAGGTCACTCTGTCCGCCCTTGCTGAGACCGGCCAACCAGAGTCAAGTATTCCAGTGTTGAATCAACACTCGTACACTGGTACAAAGCCTGCTATATCATCTGCCCTGGCGAACACTCCATGTGCCGAGTTTGGTGTCAGTGGAATCTTGGGGAAGTTTGACGCGGCACTCAGCACATCATACAATCCGAACACCTACGAAGACCCTGTCCTTGCCAAATTCTTCCAGGTGTATGGGGAATCGGTATTCACGTCCTGTCTAAGCTCGAGGCTCCCACACTCCATTCTGGAGCCCTACATTGAACGCAATGATGACTTTGGAACTGCCTATGCTCACTTGTGCCGCCACTATTGGGGTCCAGTCACCGAGTACTTGTACAGCCAGGAAGAGTGGGTCCAGCGTACAAGACAAGATTTACTCCGAGCCGGGATAATCAGGGGAGTCCCCCCTCGGTGTGTCTGGGATCTGCATGCTAATCGGGTGGTGGAATGGCATTGGCGGGATCTGAATAAATACCTCTGGGCAATATCACATGCATGGATGGATGTCAAGGAGCGCACGGATGTGTGGACACCCATAAATGGCTATGAATGGCCCGTGCCCATTCCGAAGGATGCCAACCTTGATCTGATTCGGATCGAGATGTTAAACCTAGGAGCAGACTATGTGTGGCTGGATGTTCTGTGTTTGAGGCAGCCAGGTGGGCCAGGGGAGCATCTGCGCATGGAGGAGTGGAAGGTTGATGTGCCTACCATTGGATGGGCTTATCGCGAGGCTACGAAAGTGGTGTACTATTTCAGCGGGCTGGGCCGGCCACTGAGCTTCAAACCGGGCGACTTTGAAAGTGATCGTTGTTAGTTCAATCGTGCATGGACGCTGCAGGAGATCACTCCAATCATGATCATTGGGGGGGAGACTGCCAATAATGGCATGATGGAAGAGGTGATACAAGTGAGGTTCAATGAACAACTACAGGCATTGCAGAAGATGCAGAGAAATAACTCTGTCCTTAACTTCCTGTCACATATGCGGAATCGAGTGTCAACAAATCCAATCGATAGAGTCGCAGGCTTGGCCTACCTGCTTGATTCGACACATTTACCAGCATACAATGCGGAACAATCTGAAGAGAGTGCATGGGTGGCACTTATGAATGTCATGAGTCCTTGGTCTCGGGTGGAGTTGCTCTTCTTCTACCCTGAGCCTGGGAACGGAAGCAAATATTGGCATCCGTCGTGGAACCAGGCCATGGCGAATAAACTTCCATTTCGTGGGAAGATTAAGCGGGTAGGGAATGTTGGTCGGACAGAGGAGACAAATGCCGACTGGCATGAGGGTCCCTACATCGACTCCGGCGTTGTGCAGGGATTAGCTGATGTATCAAAGGAAGGGGGAGATCGACGGGGAGAGCTGATCATCAGAGATCACACTGGGGCACCCCACACATTCACCATCCTTGCCAGACATGATTACCCAATACCTGATGGCTCGTATGTGCTCCTAGGTGTCGTTACACGGTGCGATCTGGAGCTTGATTTTGAATATCTTGACATGATACATTGGGTAGCCGGGCAGCGACAGGATGGCAAGTTTAAGAAATGGTCGGTGTTCAGTATGGTGGACGCTGGAGAAGGAAGGAAGCTCAGGTACCTTCGAGTTGCAAAACGCAAGGTGAAAACGTTTCTTTGCTGATATAATCGGTTTCAAACCTTGCTTTTGGATGCAAGTCTAATGATGATGAGACGGAATGCAGAAGGATGCTGTTTCGACTCGCCAAAGGACCCCATAACTCGAGTATCTTTTCCATTTCTCTCCCCTTATTGTTCTCATTGTCTTACCAGTATCATAGTGTTACGGGCTTTCTAGTTACGCACCGTTGCCAACCCGTCGATATTCGGTTTGGTTCTTTACTAAGTAGTTTTGATAAAAATTTGCTGCACCATTTTTGAGCTCGTACTCTGGCATATTGCACCAGACCTCTCCTTCCACGGTCTTTGCTTTACCACAGAGACGAGACTCTATGGTAACCAATCACATAGTTCTCGACATCTCCATGAGGCTCGCTACTGGTATTAAATAAAAAGGCGCCGAGTTTTTATGCCCGTGGAGCGACTCGAGCTCATGCGTAGACATTTCAATGTTTAGGCCAAGCCTTGATGTGGATACATCAAAATTACGAAGAGATGAGAGGCTTGCTAGACAAAGATCAGCGATGCCAAAAATTGAAAAAGAATTAGAGAAAGGAGTGTATCGGGTCTCTCATCAAAAGAGTGCTGAGTCCTGATGGTCCCACGCTCGAATAAGCGCATAGCAAGGTCCAAGGAATGCAGATAT
Source organism: Armillaria gallica (assembly GCA_037576215.1). Taxonomy (NCBI): domain Eukaryota; kingdom Fungi; phylum Basidiomycota; class Agaricomycetes; order Agaricales; family Physalacriaceae; genus Armillaria; species Armillaria gallica. The sequence continues at coordinate 329,418 of JBANDB010000008.1, forward strand.
TATCTCATAACAGCCGCAGTGCAGTAAGGACCGATTTCTTATACGAGAAATAGACGAAACAGAATTTAAGATAACGCGCAGAAAGGGGAACTTGGGAATGTGAACATACCCAAGTCCGTCTCATCAGGGAGCGCAGCAATAGCAGGGACACAGGAGAGTACTATATTGCGGATATACATGCCCTGTAATCGAATATCTCAAAAGAGAAATATGCTTAGTCCTAGGATCCAGTACGCGTGACATTATTGGGTCCCTAGTTCTTCGAGTTGCTGCCCTAAAACTCCCTCGGGCTTTTGCCTTGGGACCTAATTGTTCTGATCTGTTTGGTTTGAAGGTCCGAAAGTTCGAAAGTTTGATTGAAAGTACGAGTCGAAGACCTGTACTATCCAAATTAGTCAGGAAATCATCGACTTAAATTGAAGGGTACTGTTCATGGTATGTCGCTTACTCCCCAAGGCTCGCGAGTCCAGAAATGCACTTCCATGGACAAGGGCTATGAGGTTAGTTTGGCGAATTCCAGGCGTAACACCCGGAGTGCTCGGTACCGAGTCTATCTCAAAGCTATGCTAGGAAAGTATCAAACGTTGACATATTTAAATCCAGCGGAGACTGCTCACCGTGAGATACGGCTCCACGTGGTTTGGAGCCTTGGACTATGGAGATTTGATGCTACATACGAGGCTTGATCTAGTAAAATGATGTGCAAAGTGCCGGCTTAAATGATAATCGACATCCACTGACAATAGCGAGGGCTTTGGATCTACAAGGATTTGAACGCAGCAAGTTTGAGCTTGATCCCAAACCTGGATGAGGTGAATATTAGTGAAATAAAATCAGCAAAGTGTCACTGGCCGCCCATGACTTTGAGCCCAGATGGGGATGCTCTGTTTCTTTCCTGAACGTCGAGTGGGTTTGACAATAGCGCGGGGGCGGTACGCGGTGATACTCTATGAGAAGGTCGCTATCATCAATCCAGATGAAAGGAATCAGTTACTGCTATACAGCGGTGCTTAATTCCACAAATTTTCTATCTCGGAATTGCGTTGCCTCCCGTGGTATTCTTATTTTCAAAGGGCCCAGCCGTGGGTAAAGGCAAGATCGCTGAATAGCCGTTATAAATACTTAGTTGTTTTCAGCCGTCGCCTCTGTAGAGTGGTACAACACGAGGGACATCTGATGCTGACGAAGAGTCACCGGGGGTGTGTACCTCGCTTTGGGAGTCTTGCAGAAAGCTAGAGAAAATTAGGGAAACCAATTGTCCAAATATCTAATCACTTACACTTTTCGCGGGACGGCAACCCATATCCGGGTGCAATGTCAAAGTCATCATGGTCATTGTAAAACGCGCTTTCTAACTCATGAGCAACGGTATTTGATAAGAAATAGAACATGACTGACTTCAGGTGATCGTAGGTTCCTGTGATATTTCCGAGCGTTAAGCATGACTATTCCGGTGTATGTTGATACCTATGGCTAAGGATGAGCATGCGGTAGCGTAAACGAGCAGAAAAAGACCTACACGAGAGTGTCCTCGTCCGCGGATGAAAACACGTCTCTAGTGGAAAACCCGTCAATGCGGAACCACTCGCGAAATTGTGAGTGATTATCTGAATGTGATAACGAGGCGTCTTGGCCTTGCAGTGCTCTCGGACGTCGTTTCCTGGTGATATCTGACGGGTTCGAAATATGGTTCAATAAGACCCACCTTCAGACTGCGGGCAAGCGCACCTCCGCTCGGAAAGTAGTTGGACAGGGACTACGTTCATTTACCTTTGTCAGAGACTCATGCCACTCGAGTACAGAGTTACGCACCTTCGATGCAAGCAAGGACAGCATCTGGGAGCCCGGTATCGCATTACAAATCCCTATCTTGACCGGACGGCGCGTCTGTGAGTATGAAAGTTACTCGAACAAGGTCATACCAATACCTTATTTTGCGTAACTCCTCCCTACGTGGTCTAGCTTGTCATGGGACCATACGGCGATGAGATTATGCTCCTATCGATTGGCGCAGTATGAGGCGCTGGGTGTAGGTTAGGGTTTGTCGAAGGAGCGTTGCTTGAGGCGACGGTGTCGTAAACACCGAATAAGCTATATTTCAAGCACGATACCCGTTAATCTGATATCTGAAGCGGGAAATATGCTTAATTCTAGGGCGGTCAAGTCGGATTGAAGTGGTACTGCGTCTTCCAAGTTTATCTTTTCGTGCAGCTCGAAAATTCCCTCAGGATTGCTCGATCTCGCAGTCTAGCCCATAGATAAAGGATAAGATGAGATCAATCCAACAGCGAGACGGGACCCTAGAGGACGGAGGAAGCCTTGAACCTGAATGCGGTGGGTAATTGCTTGCAGCCTGGCCCGCGGCCCGATTCCCGACTTCGTTGTTGTCATTTGTTGATTCCCGTGGCCACCAATATTTTCATCCTCTTGCTTTCACCGTCATGCAAGATTCTCTCACCATTGTTTATGGGTTCATTCGTGCTCAACATAGGACGACGCCACAGTGCCCTTGAATGTTTGAACATTTGAACGCCGGCCACAGTTTCAAGGAGGACAACAAGCCTACGGAGTGGTTATCATAATGATGTGGAGGTATCGTTGGAGAAACTTTGGTGCGTCTGTTTTCTGTATTTTGTCCACGACCTATAGCAGCTCTGACACATTGTGCTTGAAGCAACCATCAAAACGCGACTCCACTGTGCGGCCCCTTGATTACACCAATTTTCGTTCCGTGCGCGATGAGAGAAAAGCCAAGATACGGTCGAGCAGTCCCTGCTGAAGACCGCCGCGTCTGTAAGTGATCCGGCCCCTTCAGAGCGCATAACCTTGGCTTACAGACTATGAAGTAGCCAACTTGCATGGAGACGTCAAAGGATGGTCACAGGTTAATACCTTTACGAGAAAGCGGGCGGAGTCATACAGAAGAGTCCTTCAAACGAGTTGTGCGTAGTATTCATTTCCCTGCTAAACTTGTCTAACTCATCGGTGTCCGTAGTTTTCGACTCGTGTGTGACCGTCGATTCTCCGGGTCCTTATCGCTTCGACGGTGCATGTAGATGACTGAATGCTTCTGTAAGGGGAGGATTATCGAACTCGGTTACGTTATCTCGGTACCTGGGTGGTACGTCGTGTTGGATTCTTTTCCCACCTGAGCAGAGCTCATCTCAGCTTCGCAGGTAACGTCGGCTGCACAAGATAATACTCCACGCCCGTCAAAACAATTCTTCCTTGATTGGCCGCCCTACTTTTATCGCACATGGCTTAGTACGACAAATTGCCGCTGGTAGAGAACAGCGTCCTTCTACTGCTGCTTCCTTTTTATTGCTGTCATCGATATTGGGTATTCACGAACGTCGAGTCAAGGGACAACGTAAGCCTCCTCACGTTCCCCGATATCAAACGACTAACGTTTTTAGTAGATTGCGTTCTCGCTCGCAAAAATGAGCGGACTTGTTCCCTAACCGCCTCCATCGCAAGACGTGAGAATGGGGAGGCTGTTCCTGATGAACAGATGTTCGGGGAAGTGTACCGTGCCGGGTCAAAAGACAATCTGTGGTCAGTCGTCGGTTCCATTTGCGCACGATGATCTGACTCATGGATATGATTTTAGACTGCAGGAGTGTCTCTTTTCAACTTCGAGTTCTGATTAACTGGTTCGCTGTTCATATAGCGAGAATAATTCATGTTGTTTCTATCTTTTCCTATTCGCAACGCAATCACTGAGACTGGTTCGTACCCACTCATCACCATCTCCTTCGATCATTTGTGACTTAGACGGACCTCTATTTCCGTTCTTCCACTGGAGGCTACTTCCTGCGTTTCATGGCCCTGGTGAATATTCACTCTGAACTAGCCAAAGACGTGAGATTAGATTCCAAAAAACAAAGCTTGAGGGAAACCTCTTGCCATTTTGCTTTCTAGCGTCTTGTCCAGCGAACCCCGGTAAAGGATGGGTACAGTATCCGCATCTTCTAGGATGCATTAGACATCACTCGACGTCGATTCCGAGTCTCCCTGTCCGCCTCCATAGTCTGGTGGGAGAACGGAACCTGAACTATCAAGCCCGACCGGCATGATCATCGAGCTTCCGATACCGCCTCGCTATTTCGAGTACAAATCCTATTCGGTGTCAATCAGTCCTTCCGCAGAGAGCGGAACAGTTCTAAGCCTGGCTCGTGTTCGTATTGGTTGGCTACCTTGACTGATAAGGATCAGCAACAGCGGGAGAAGGCTTGGGGAAATACTGCTGCGATGGTAAGCTTGTCCTTCTTGAGCGAACTGACGCTGATTGTCGTGTTTTCAGATACTTCTATGAGCATGGTGCCTTGCTTATCATGCCATTTTTACGATTGGACAAACGAATCAACGAGAACGTATGCGGTTTTGCCATCAGCGAAGGACAAAGGAACTTTCTTCTTTCTGATTGTAATCAATTACATCCAGTGCAAAGAGGAGGAAGTCGCTTATCCAAATAAGAACATCTATACACTGCAAATGAAGATACTTGTCCCTATGGTCCGGCCGGTGCTTCCTTTTCGCTGCAAGCTGTCCTACTCGCGATTATCCATTCAATAAGCCAACGACGAGTTAGAAGATGAACTGACGGCAGAACCCGGAGAGCGAGTCTGAGGATATTTTCGTGTTTTTGTTTTTTCGATCCCCATATGAAGAATCACGCGACGACTGCAAATAGAAAGAAGCCAGCGTCGAGGCACTGTTGGGCAGCACGAGTGCATTCTCCAAAACCCCCCCATGGCCCGTACGCTGACGAAAAACATCCTTCAGGTGTGTTTTTCGACAGCAAAAGGGAAGATTCATGAGCCGAGAGCATTGGTGTCAAGCTATTATACTAATTTTGTTGCTCTATCTGAGTTCGGTGGGGTTCAGGAAGACACAGATAACGACTCATGACGCATGGGGATTAAATTGCCGTTAATATCTGTACATCATTTCTGGGCGTCTATCCTTGACAGCACCGCTAAAGGGCGACACTTATCAAGGGACCGAGCACTGGTTGGCATTGTCCTCTCCTCCCTCCCTCCCTCCTCTCAGGACGACCAAGACCTCTTGGTGCGCCTGCGGCCTGGTCCCAACCCTACGCACACTGGTATGTAGGATTTTTTGCGTCTGATACTTCACATTCTCACTTTGCTGTGTCTAGAAGGAGAATCCGACGAGCATTTGACGGCATCGTCGGAGGATTACATTCACAAAGACAACCGTACTTCTGTCAATAGCATGAAAAAGGTAAGCACATACTAAGTATTCCAGAGAGGTAATTAATAATGCGTTGCGTGCTCCAGTATAAGGGCTGTCCTAAGTTCACACTCTCTTCCCTCACCGAGACCGGGAAAGCAAAATCGACCATTCCAGTGTTGAAGCAACGATCCTACACTGGTGGATTCGTCATACCATCTGCTCTTGCCAACACTCCCTGCGCCGACCTCGGTGTCATTGGATTCGTGGAGAATCTCAACGCGGCCCTTGGCGTGTCATACACTACAGACGAAGTTCACCCCGTATTAAACTCAATTCTCCATTTCTACCAAGGGCAAAATTGCGACTTTGGCATGGCCTATGCTCATTTTCACAGAATTCACTGGGATGGCATCGATGGCATCGAACTGAGTGGATTACACAAGGACGAGGAGGAAGACCGGAAGATGCGACAAGATAAGCTCGGTGATGGCAGGATCACCAAACGCACAGTACTCCCTCGGCGTGTGTGGGACCTGGAAGCAAATCGGGTGGTGCCATACTGGGTGGCTAGGGAAGACGAGTATGGGTTACCAGATGTACGGGGGATATCACATGCGTGGGTGGACGACAAGGAGCGCGAAGATGTGATGACACCCATCAACGGATACGAGTGGCCTGTGCCCGTCCCAAAGGACACCAACCTTGATCTGGTCCGCATCGAGATGTTGAACCTCGGAGCAGAGTATGCATGGTTGGATGTTCTGTGTTTGAGACAGCCGGGTGGGCGGGGGGAGCATCTGCGCCTGGAGGAGTGGAAGCTCGACGTGCCCACAATTGGATTTGTGTATGCAGTTGGGAAGGTGGTGTGCTACTTCAACGGACTGGGTCGGCCACTGAGTTGGCCACCGGACTTCGACAGTGACCGGAGTTGGTTCAGGCGTGCATGGACATTGCAGGAGGTTGGTGCTATGACTTCTACCAACGAGCGCATCATATTTGGTGGCGAAACCGGCAGTAAAAATATATCAGGGACATTTCGCAAACGACTGAAATCATTGGAGGATCTGTGGCAGGTAGACAATGCCCTGTTGCAGATGCAGAAACGGGTGTCAACGAATCCTGTGGACAGAGTCGCGGGCTTGGCATACCTTCTCGAAACGAAGTATATCCCAATATACGATGCGGAGCAGTCAGAAGAGAGTGCATGGGAAGCGCTCGTGAATGCCATGGTGGGTAAGTCTCGGATGAATTTGCTCTTCTGCTACCCTGAGCCTGGGAACGGAAGCAAATGTTGGCGACCATCATGGAAGCAGGTGATGAACACGACACTCCTATCGTTAGGCGGTGTTCCAGTTGACGGCGAAACTGGTGCTGGTCGAACTGATGAGACAGATGTTGATTGGTATCAGGGACCATGTATCAACTGGGCCTATATGCTGGGATTGGCCGACACTTCAGATAAAGTGACGCCTCGACAAGGAATGTTGGTTATCAAACGTAAAGCTGGTGATATTGAGGAACTCCGTACATTCAACACCCTGGCCGACCACCAATATCCAATTCCCGATGGCCCATACACACTCATAGGCTGTAAGAGAAAGACATATGGTAGAGATGAAGCTTACGGGACGCGACGGTACATAACAATAAATTCAAAAATGTGGGTAGTCGGGCAGCAAAGACCGGACGGGAAGTTTGAGAAATTGTCGGTGGTTAGGGTCGACGGGAATCTCGAGGACTTTTCACAATCGGAGGTTAAAATGGTTCTGTGTTGATATTCGATTCTCACCTACTGTCCTACCAATATTGATGTTGCCGATTTCTGACTACGAGCCGTCCCTTCCCATCACTTGATTTCCGTTTTCGTTGGCTACTGAGACTGTAGTAACCATGAAATCTCAAGCAAAGACTACGTTCTATGATCATCAAAACATAGCCTCCACTAAGCTCATCATCGTTCAGAAACACCTGGTTCAAAGGCTGTGAAAATACTCCATGATCCCGTAGATAATATATTCAGGAGTGTGTGAGTATCGAGATAGCGAGCAAAGGAGGAGAGTCAGTCAAATACGTACTTCGAGTCGGACGAGCCGAAATTTAGTGAGAAAATGAACACGTCCGGTCGTGCTTCAATGATACATCACTCCTGAAAGGAAGAGCGCTCCGGCAACTGAAAGTCCTTGAGTCAAATAATCAGCCAGCAAGGTGAGCTTCGACATTATCTCGTCGCATATGCAATCTTTTGTTGCGTGTTCCTATCTGTGCGAGAATAGAAAAAAGTCTACACACCTCGTAAGAGAGGCCGCTCCAGGATTTTGTACAGTATGAAGCAGATGAGCGAGCCTGGGAGATCTGCGTAAATTTGGGTGAAGGCGGCGTTAATGTCGGTGGCGGTATACGAAGCGACGAGAACAGGACATCGGTTCCGGTGGCATTATTGATCTTGTCTGAGGGTGCAAGCCATGAGAGCAACCAGGTAGCCTTCTTTTGGAAACAGGCGAGGCAACCGAGGTGGAGACGAGAGTCAATGAACCAAGATCTAGATCGTCACCAAAGTTTCAAGAGCGTTCACCATCAGGACTTCAATTGAACATAGCGGCTACGTTGATGAGAGAGAATGCTGGAAATTGCAGACAAACAAACTACGGAATCGTGAGCAAAACCGTAAATCATCATGTGAAAAGGGACAATACCAATCTCCAATGCTCAGTCGCGTTGGAGCAGAACGACTGAAGCCGGACATACACTCAGAGGGTCGAATATTTGCAACATTCGCAGATCGAATACCGGCCAGGAAACGGAGCAAGTAGAAGCGACAAGGTGATGCGTGGGTAAAAATTTGAGCTCGAGGTTCAAAGCTTGGAGAACAATGTCCACCAGAGGACGCTGGTAATATACGTTAAATGCGTCATTGGCAACAGAAGAGCACCTATCGCTAGGGTCAATTCCGAGCGCATACATGCGTGCTTCTTTCCACTATTATCTTTGCAGATCGACGGTGGAAAGATGTTGTCCTCTCGTACCGTGGGAGCACCTATGTGGGAGTACGTCCATAGAAAGAGTTGTCCATCAAAGAGGAAATGCCCTCGCCAATACGTGGCTGCATTGACTTCAATGGCCGCGATGTTATATAGAATTCGTACCACTTTCATACTCGATATTCTGATCATTGTAGCCGTATGGTTGACGATAATCGGTTGGGTCTAGTGCTGAGGCCATTCTTTTACATTCAATGCGACTTGTTCCGGGTTCTGTGCGGTTTGAGGACCGATCGTACTTGGAGGACGATGTTGGCCAGAGGACTGAGAATATGCATCAAATCTATCATGAACAACCGAAAGCCCTCGATATTGATATGCATTGTTCTGTACATACAGAATGCTTATGTAAGCATGCTTCTGGTTCTTCTGTACTTCGCTGAATATCAATATGAATAAAAGACAAGAGGGTACCAAAAATAATATAAATTACAGTGGGTCGAATAAAAAATTTCACCCATGGCCGGTGACCCTCCCTCCCTGTCACGTGACCCTTCCCAGGCCTGGCACGGCCCCAAAATTTGTCAGAGGTCCTTTTTATAGTTATTTACTATATCCTAAATAACACTTTGGCCAGAAGAATGACTATCTTTGTATTGCTTTTGAGCTCAAAAGTTCATGATGTAAGAATGATGACTCAGTGTGGCTGTGTACCCAAAATCTTCGAACTCTCCAGGGACTTGGAGTTAGAGGATGAGATTTTTTGTGGGGTCTATTGGATGCTCAAATATGTATCCTGACCCTCTTCGGAAACTTTCCCTACCTTGAGGCTCTCAGAATTGAGTCCACCTCTGGTTACTAAAGTGGTAACCGGGGTGACCCCATATACCGGGCTGACATCCCGGCACCCCCTTGATAAAAGAACACAGAACTATAGAAACGATGTACTCATTTAAGCACCATTGATGTTCTCCTCACGACCCTGCATGCAAGCAAAGACGTCTCTTGATAGCTTTGTGAGTATCATCCTTCGATTGTCTCCTGCCTCCAGATGACCGTCAGCCCAATTTGTCATCTTCGCTCCTGCCACCCACCTCTCCTTGACATGTTATCCTTGTTTTTTAAAGATACGTGGCTGACTGAAGTCGCAGGATAGAAATTTAAGCTGACGAGCTGACTATTCCACAAGGAGGCGAAGGGACACAGCTTGGCTACATCAACGAAAAAATTCTGTAAATCGACTCCAGCATTTCAAAGATGTTGATCCAAGTAAGGTGTACCAGATTCCAGGAAACAGACCAGCAGTTACGAGTCTGAGTGAAACGAGGATTCGTTCTTATGAGCGACATTTTGACCCAGGACCCTTAATTTTAAGTTTTACCTTAGAATTCAACACAACCAAATAAATACCCTTTTATAGACAGTTCTCTTTCAGAATATTGTATTGATAGTGCTAAATAAACTGGCAGACAGCTTCTTTTTCTTACTTGTTGTATGGAATATTTATCAAAAAATGTATGCCACTAAAATTCGGGACTTCGGAGTGTGTGAATAGACTGCAGAATGTGCGTTGAGTATCCAGTTGGCTCGCCACGGCCCAATCAACCGAGGAGCGATTGAGTGGCTGTGCCACTTTTTTTTTTTTTTTTTTTTTTTTTTTTTTTTTTGTGGAACGTTTGGTGCAGCTCCGTACACCCTGCTCAGCAGGGGCCCTCTGACCAGCAGATTTGGCGCGCCAAGGACGCTGTACTCGGCCCGTTAAAGGGGCGAGGTTTATGGCCCCGCAGGTGTGATTAGAATAGGTTGTGGCCTACGATTGTGGTAGGTTATTTTGGAAGGTGTCGCATTTTGTTCTGACCACATGAGGTAATGCCTTTATGCACAGACTTCCATATTTATTGAACAAGTCTCATGTGGGACTCCATCACGCAGACTCTGGCATGGACATTATCAGTGTCATACCATCCTTGTCTACTTGACCATACCCACTAAAACCCCGTCTTCCATCGTCCAATCTTCTGGGAGGGAGCTCTCTCTCAGGAGCGTACCCTGCCATGTCTTTAGGACGAGGGACTTCTGTATCGCCTTCCTTCTAAATTTCCTTTGGTCAGACAGAATACTGTCTAGTTTCATACGACGGTTCATTGTGTGCAACCATCTCTGTTCTATTTCACGTGCTGTATGGTGCGGTTTATCGTTAATCACACATTCATTTCGCATCTTCCAGATGAGATGTGCAGATTCTGATATCAAGATTTGACGGAATCTTTCCGTTCCTCGCTTGATTTGGCTTCTGCATGTGTCTGGGGGTCGAATGCCGCACGCCATGATGATTCCCTTGGTGATCGTCAGGCTGGTCTTAGTCTTTTGCTTCCAGATGTCTTGCGCTAGCTGCCATATCTCTCTTTGACCTGGGGCATCGCATCTGGTGAGTATGTGATCCATGTTCTCTTCTACCCCGCATGATTGGCATTCAATCCTGTCCTCGCAGCCACTAATATGTTTCCAGTGTCGTCCCACTGTATATCCATCGTGTAGTAGCATCCACATAAAAAATCGAGCTGATCTGTTTAGTTCTTTCCTTCAGATGGAGTTCCATAATTGTTCTCTGGTGATTTCGACGCCGCATCGTTCACTGGCAGCTGCAAGAGCCAGTGGTACGTTTTCATTTGTATCCCTTCTGTCCAGCTTCTCTTGGTAAATCTCACTCTGCATCTTGATCTTTCTTACGATCCTGTAGGCTTTGGATTGTGTCATAGTTGCCAGCTTTGCTCCCCGTACTCTGAGTTCTGGGGGTATGGTCAAGTCTACGATGTCGGGGTCTATCTTCTCGCTTGCGATTCGCGCTAATTTGTCAGCGCCTTCGTTTCCTGGGTTTCCTGAGTGTCCCTTGACCCATCGAAGCATTGTCCGTGCTGTGCATGTTCGAAATCTTGCTATTGTGGCTTGGGTAACTAAGCTATTGCTTATTAGGTAGTATCCATCATTTTCCCACTTGACAAAGCGTCCGCTTAGGCCATCGAGGACATGCTGTGAATCACTCACTAATTCCAGTACTCTGTTGGTAGGCACATCTTCTGCTGCTGATTTCGCACCTACCAGTTCAGATACTTGATTTGTTCTCCCGACTTCATTAGGGAGCCGTACACTCCAGTTCCTGGAGTCTCCTTCACCATAGAAGATCCCAGCTCCTGCTGTAGCCTCATCTGTCCCACATCCAATGGCAGAGCCATCGGTGTACACCGTTATCGGTATGGTTAGGTCAGTATTTTGGTTTTCTGGGTTGTATATTGTTTGGCACTCATCCGTGTCTGTGAAGATTCGGAATGCATCAGCTAGAGAACCTGTCGTTACAAGTCTTGGTTTGAAGATCTGTACATCTCTGTCTAATTCTTCGTCCGCATCATTATCATTAGGTCTTCCTGCTGGAGGATTCATCAGTGGGTTCCACTTAGGAGGTAATGCATCGAGCATACTTTTGGCTTTCTGGAAACATCTACGGGCTGACACGCATCCCAGCTGATCTTTGGCATATTTGCATGCCTTGCATGGGCATCTCCCTCTCTGCATGTGCCCGTTCTCATGGAGGTGCTTTGCTAGTTTTTCGGCGTCCCCTACTGTTATTATCTTATGACGTATTTTTAGGCATTTAATTTGTTCACCTCCATTGTACAGCCTCCTGTTGGCCTTGGATTTTGCATGGTACCATACAGGCATCTCACACAGTATCTCTTGTGAGAATGCTAACCCGTCCAGGCACACATTGTATTTTTGCGCCATTTTTATCATGGTCTTTAGGTCCTCAGGGAGTCTCACAGTGCTTGTCTTCCATGACTGTAAGAAGATGTTTGCTCTCTGTGTGACATCTACATTCTCTTCGGATGACGGGGTGTGATGGGCAATAATAGCATCTGCTGCATATGCCCAGATGGGGCGTTTGGGTCCAATGCTTAGGTAGGATTTCAGCCACATTACTGTGATTGCTTCATTCCTTGCTACAACGTCGAGGAGGTTCCGACCGCCATCTTCTATGGGTGCGTAGACAGTTTCTTTATTGACATTTATCTTGTTCTTGTCACCCCATATAAACTTTCACGTTCAACGTTCTAGTCGTTTTTCTATCTCTGATGGCATTCCTTGTACTTTTGTGAGATACTGTGTCATCCCACTCACTACCATTAGGGTAATCAAGCGGCGGCCTTCCATTGTGGGATGTCCAAGTTCCCATCATTTGAGGTTTTCCTCAATTTTGTCCAGAGTGCGTGTCCATACATCTACCTGCTTTATCTTGTTTCCTACCCATGCGCCTAGGGTGCGTATGGGTTCTCCATCCATGGCAACTTTTATTTCCTCCGGTATTTGGAAGCCTGTCATATCCAGACCTGCTGAGTTTCGGTGGTTGTGGACGGCATCCCGGTGGGATGGGACTCCTATTGGTAGCATCTCTGTTTTTTCAATGTTAAACTTTGCTCCTGAGGCAGTACACCAGTTTTCTAGGATCCTCGATAGTTTTTCAAAGTCATCGTACTGTGCCATAAAGACAGTGGTATCATCGGCAAATAATGTTGCAATCACTCGTTCCTCTACTCCGGGTATGTTGAAACCTTGCAGGTCAGATTGTCTTAACATTTCAGCTAGTGGCTCTATTGCTAGGTCAAATAGTAGGCACGAGAGTGGGTCACCTTGGCGGACTCCACGGGTGACTTGGAATGGCTTTGAGCTTGCCACACCATTTATATAGACAGTTGTGTGTGCATCGCTATATAGAGATCTTACAGTTGATATAAACTGGTCTGGGATTTTATAGGCTGAGAGAATTTTCCACAGGTAATTGTGTTCTATCTTGTCGTATGCCTTTTCTTGATCAAGGAACACGATCATACCATTCTGCTCTTCTACTTCTGCCAGTTCAATGATCCGTTTTGTGAGCCATACATGATCATATATATTCCTCCCCGGTACAAATCCTGCTTGACTGGGATGGATGAGCTCTGGTGCAATCCGTGCTAGCTTGATTGCTAGTGCTTTGGTCATGATTTTATAGTCCGTGTTGAGTAGCGAAATTGGTCTGTAGTTAGCTATATCAGCTCTATTGTTTTTCTTATACAGAGGGCACATCCAGCTTTCTGCAAATCCAGTTCCTGGGCACACTCCGTGCCTTTCCACATCGTTGAATACTAGACAGAGCACCTCAATTATGTCAAATCCGGGCTCTCCTTCCTTTAGGCTCGCTTCGTACCATGCATTTATAACTTTAAAGATCTCATATGGGATACCATTTGGCCCCGATGCCTTGTTGTTCGCTGATAGTTCTAGTGCTCTCTGGACATCCTCTCTTGAGAGTAGGCATTCTAGTGCACTTGCCATTTCGGGAGAGACTATTCTTGTAATGGATTCCATTGCTGCTCTGATTCTGTCTTCTCTAGTCTCTTTGCTTGTTGACTGTCGTATGTTCTGCAGTTGGTCATGGTGGTCTCTTGCTATGTTTGCCATCTCTTGTGAATCCATTGTGTATGTCACCTCTGCTCTTTGGCTGCCTGGTTGTACTGGTTTTTTGAGACGTCGGATTGTATCTCTCGGTTGGAGAGGCTTATTGATGTTTGACCAATATTTACTTATGACTTCACCTTCCAGTGTATTTCTTGCCTGGACAGCCTCACGTCACTTCTGGTGACGTCTCTGAACTAGCTCATCAAGTTTTTCATGCAGTATCATTAGGTGTGTGGATCTGTTCTCTTCATCTAAGTTCTCAGAGTTCTCAGTCGCCGTGATCTCTTTTTCAAGTTTCTGTATCTCACGGTCTATCTTTGGTATAACTATCTTTGCCTGTTGTCTTGCTAGTGTGCGGAGCTCCTCAACAAATTCTTTCCACAGTGTTTGTGGATTCCTGTCTAGAGTCCGGTGCTCATCTTGAGCACATTTCTCGATCTCTTCTTGGAGGGCTTGTCCAGCTTTGAGTATGAAACCCTTGACTTTGCGGTCTCTTATGATGTGTACAGGCATTATCCACCTGCCATGTCCAACATTGGGCGCTGTTGCAGTGGAAAACCTCATAGATACCATATCATGGTCCGTTGGGACCCCAGATTTTTCTATTTCCCACTCGTAGCAGTACTTATTGATGTCAGTCTTAACATAGATTCTATCAAGGTGGGATTGTGTTCCTGTGGAAAGCCATCGCCAGGTGTATTTTAGTGTTGTTGGGTAACAATCTCGCCATCCATCTATGAGCTGTAGTGCGGTGCGCATTTCATCCAGATTATCCACAGCTGGTGAATAGTCTCGGTGAGCTGGGAGTCTATCTATGGGGTCCTCGGTGATATTCATGTCTCCTGCCATTACATCTGGCTTCCTGATATTAGGGTTTTCTTCGAAGAACTGCATTATATCAGACCAGAATCTCGCATTTTCCACAGGATTGACTGGTGCATACACCCCTAGTATACTGAGTTTTTCAGTGCCATGCCAGCATGTTTCAACGATCATTGCATGGCCGGGGATAATTTCTATTGCATTTATGTTCTTCGTCTCCGTCAGTTCTTTATTTAGTACAACTGCCACCCCCTTTGCATTAGGGGAGTCCGGATCTTCTGAATGTACTATGTGAAGCCTGCTTCTTGGCATACTTTCAATTGCATTGCGCCTCTCATCATTTAGATGAGCTTCACCGATCACCAGAATGCCCATCTTTTTTGTTCTCATGATTTGATTGATATGATTCCATTTGTTGTCGGGGTGCCACGCATTTGTGTTTCCCATCCCACGTATGTTTAGTGCTGCAATCTTAATGGATGCTGTTGTTCCTTTCTTACATCTGTTTCCTGGGTGCCGTCTATCCATGTGTACTCCAGCAATTGTCCGTGCTCTTGTGCGAGTATTCTGACTCTGATTTGTACATTGGTCTAATAACTCCAACATGTGTGCACTGGCTTCATCTCTTGTTGGTGCACTGTCTCTCTGATCAGCTGGACCCGCTCTGGGACCTGTCCTTTGACAGGACTGTCCGACACTCTGCGGACGGCTTGCACTCTGCAAGCCCGGGTCTTCTCTTAGACCCCCAGGGTAGCGCTCTGCTCCCTGGTCCTCATCTTGTGAGGGCAAAATCCCACCTGCCTGCATTCTGCTGTCATTGGTAGGCAGATAATCGGTGGCTGGGTTATTGCCACCTCGAGCAGTAGCATTTGCCGTAACCGTGCCTGTAAAATCAAAACCGTTAGTAGTAAATGTGTTATGTGTGTGATTGAAAGACGTAGCTTAAGTTCACCTCCCATACCTAGCCAGGGTTTAAGGGAGGAGGGTGCCCATTCCATGGGTTAGTATGCTGGGTTCAGACTAATCCTTGTCACGGGCGTATTTGGGGGACATCATGTCCATATCCCATCTTGATTCCTGTCCCATGGTTGACATGGTCAGTGTATTACTCAGGATGGGTCTATATTCCTGCGGTATCTCCCTCGGTCCCAGACATTACGCAGTAATCAAACTTGAATTCAGTAGTACGTGAGGATCATCTACTAATAGCGAGATCTGCTACCCCGTGTGTTGCGTCCAGCTCTCCCATTTCGTCCAGGGCGACCTCCTCTTCCTCTGTTACCATACCCACCCCGACTTCCGGAATCTCGTTGTTCATCATGCTGACCGCCTACAAGCGCCTTGGTCGGGCCTTGGAAAACTGCATTGTCCCTTGTGAAGGAGCAGTCAAATGTGGGGTGGGTGTCGAGCTTGCATATGGTGCAGTATTGGTTGCCACTCCTCGACAGCGCAGGCGTGATACTGATGTTGCCATTTCTGATCGTCTTCTTCCGAATGTGTTCACAGAGGCTGTTCCACTCTCGGGCGGTGGTAGAAGGTGAGGGTGGCCTTAAGAAGAATACCCAATATTTGGTGCTCCTCACGCCTTGGTACTCGACAAAGCTATTCACCAGGGCATTGAAGATGACCACATCAACAGCATCAGTTCAATTCTTGGCCGCCTGGTAGATCATCCTGCGGAAGACTGCGTCCAACCACAAGTCCTGCAGGATGATGAAGCGGAGGCGGTCCCCAATCTTTGCGATCTCTTCCTTGGTTCCGGTGATGATGGGCTCGTTGGCTGTGAAGAGCCAGATTGCCCAGGACAGCTCCTTGCAGTCAGCAGGGATGACATGGAGGGCCAGGCTGTCGCTGATAGCGAGAACCCTCTGGCGGAGGAGGACGTCCCGTATTTCACCGGTCATTTCAATGACAACGATGTACGGAGGGGCGAGCTTGTCGTCGGTGATTTTCTCCAGGAGACCTTGGTAGGACTTGAACGTCTCGTTGTTGCCCAGGAGAGGTATGAACGTGGTGTTAAGCACTTCCCAGGGTTTGGGCCTCGAAACATCGTTGAGCTTCCTGCCCCCATTGAACAGGACACCTAGCGCACTGCCCCCAAGGTTTTTAGAGATGGTGTCGAGCTGGCTGGGATGGAGGTTTTCTAGGAGGTCATCACGATGGAACACTGATCCCTCGAAGTTACCCAGGTTCGGCTGTAGGCACGCAACCTGACCTTCCTGCTTGGGGCCGTGAGGCATGAATTCTGGCCCGTTGCGGTGGGGAGCATCGTCCACTGATACAGTGGGACGAAGGCGTGTATCGTTCTCGTCTTCTGGAAAGGTGAACACGGGAGATTGTTGCGGTGTGTTGTTTAGGTCTACGGGAGGGGGAGGGTCTTCCATGCTAAAGACATCGTTTTCTGCAGGTGCGATTGGTCCCGGTGGTTGGTTGCCTTGGTTGGACGACTTCTTTTTGTTTTTGTTTCCCGGCTGATGGGTCCAGATGATTATTGGGGATCCAAGCGGGAGATGCGATGGACCTGAGCTTGATGTGCATCGCTTTGTTGGGGTTTGTGGCTGGTACTCTACTCTACCACCAACTATACCACCGTCTCTGTTCTTTTGGTGTTTCGCTGGATTGGAGCTCGTTGATGATGGTGCCGAGGAGATAGAGGGCGAGAGATATGTGTCGTGGGAGGCAATGATGGGCAACAGATGGTGGTTCCGTGATAACCCGTTTTGTGCCTTTTCTTTTTTCTTTTTTTTTCTCTCTCTTTTTTCTTTGGTGAGGCTCGTCTGTTGCCCATATCATCTTACATTGTTTTTGGTACGATGGGTTCTATAATCTATTGTTTTCATTCCATGGATGTCTACACTAGACGTCGTTTGTTTTGGTACACGACTTGTGGGCGCTCTGCCACATCTCTCTACTAGAGTGGGACGGGCCGCTCTGCCCATCCTGCAGCCTCGTGGGCTGGTTTTATCCTTGCCGGATATACACCTACGGTGTTGGGAGTGTGCTCTTCAGCTCCGACTGCACTCTGCAGCCAGGAGCCCTTTGGCCGGTCACATCGTCCGCGGGATGATGGTGGTTCCGGATCAAGGGGCCCCCTGTGCCACTTCTTTCGTGGCCCTTTACCACCACCACCACTACGATGCTCGCCCAGTCGCCCAATAACACTTCAGTACGCCCACAAAAGGTGCGTATTATATTATTTCTGTTTCTTATTTCTGTTTCTAGGCCTTTCTACGCATCCGGCGGCCCCAAGGCCCCCGGATTGCGTGCATCCTCCCCTCCACCAGCCGCGTAAGCCCTCGAACGAGGCAGCATTGTGTGCTATCCCCGGCGACGACTACACTGACACCACCACCATTGACGACGACCCATGCCCTGCCTTGGCCACGAATGCTAGCCCTATGCCCCACAGGAGCTACCACCACCACCCGCATCGATATCGGGTTCAATCGCTACCACACGCCACGTCCATGGCCCCTCAATACCTCGTATACGTTGCCTGATTTGATATCAATAGTCATCTCGGGACGGGAGGTGCAACCAAACCAACCACAGGATGACGACGAGCATGACGACGAGTACGACAGGCGTTCCGAAGTGGATTCAATCGTGAAGTAGGACTGTCCTGTTGGTCAGGGCAAAGCTCTACTGCACAGTCAACGATGTAGGGATGCTGAAGGGGTGAGGGATGTTGAGGAGGGGCCAGGACAAAGGGCAAGACCCTGAGGGCGAAGGAAGAATTGAGGGCAGAACGATTGTGCCCAGAGCCATGACCATACATCCATTCACTCGCCCACCATTGCCCGCCCTGCTGAACACCAACATCGGTGTGCCCCATACCGTGGCGTGCCCCTAGCAACCCCGGATTCGTATATCCCCCAATCTTTGGGTGGGGGAACACGAATCCGTTGCGCATCATCACCTCCGAGACCCTCATCGCCGGGCGTCCCAATCCCCGCCGTGCACGGCTTGTACCACCCCCTACAGGGCTAGTACCAGCATCATGGCCTTACTACCCCCAATATTGACTACCGGGAATCATATGGTGGCTTCCGCTTCCCCATCCGACCCCGAAACCACCGTCGATCCATTGTGGACTCCGACCCGCCGCTTATTGTACATCCCACCAGCGGAATCCCCACCTCCGCCCCTCTGCGACCACTCGTTCGGATGGATACAACTCCCAGGTAGCTGATGACACTATATGCATCGCCGCTCGCACCGTCAACACCCCACCGTTGCCTGTAACGTTGAGGGGTTTTTGTAAAAAATATCGTTTCGGGACCGTTAAATAGGTAAATATCACTTGTTTTGTTACAGTTGTATGTCCTCTTGGTGCAATGGACTAAGAGTGCTGTGTCTGGCGTGAACTTCGCAATGGTTGGGTTTGAGTCTCTGACATGAAGCTTTGTCTTGAAGCTGGAGAAAGGTAATCCGACTCAGTACGGGAATCTGTCCGGTAATCTCCTGGAAAATATGTTGTGTACCTGCACTTTAAAGTTTAGAATTCGGACTCGTACCTGCCGTGTTTGCAACGGCCCACTTCGGCTAAGTTAGACCATTATTGTGATTTACCTCCCACGAAAGCACCACTGGTAATCCACAAGCATATATCTGTATCATAACTCGCATTATAAGTAAAACCAATGCTTATAGCATGCATCCGTACCTTAGAGAATGTTCTGTAAGTTGTGCTATAAGACAAAATCAATGATCAAGTCGGAACGCATCTCGTATATCAACTAAATTTTGAACGCACCTCTCGCAGGTCTTCACGCATGCGTTCAAAATATCACGCATCCACGCATGTGACTGTGACGAATTTGTGACAGGTGCGTTTTGGGTGCGTTAAGGTGCGTTCAACCTAACTTCAACCCCACATTGTGTTCCTCTGTACTTCTGGCTTGTAAACCAGCATTTGTTGGTGTTTCATACCATCAGGATATCCATAAAATCATTCAGTTAAGCAGGAACATCTTTCAGTGCCTTGATTCGACCTGACAAGGAGAATAAGTTCAAAATAAGTTCTCAGACCTTTCATAAATCATGTAGTAACGCACCAGTATCAGAATCAAAGACTGGGATGAGCCCATCCAGATTCACGAGAGACGTCGGCTCCGTATGAGCTGATCCTGGTTGAGTGTCGCGTTCATTGAGAACTTTGCTTTGGTCAGTACAATGTTGCATGCGGACTTGAGCATCAGGCTCAAGTAGCCACCTGGCTAATGTGCGTGTAAGGTTCTTCTGTCAAAGACAGTAAGCTTATGACAGTGAGGGTAGAGGGAAGCACTAACTGGCCAGCATATAGATGAGGAAAACAACACATGCGAGGAGGAGAGAAAGAGCGAGGAGAGAAATACAAAATTGATCCTTCAGGCAGAGCTGCTTTTATTGTCGGACTTGTCATAAAAAAAGGCACAAAGTAAGTTAAAACAAATACTTTATTTCAACAAAGTAATTAAGACCTGGCACAAAACCTTAAGAATGAGCATGAAAAACAATGATAGCAAGAACATACAAATTTCCAATGCTAGCGTGAGCTAATTCAGAATCAAGTAGTTCTTTCTGCCATTCTTGGATGCAAAAGACATCAGTTGTTACCGAAAGAATGAATGAAATGATACCTGCAGGTATACGAGTATCGTTAATGAAAATTTAACATCGGGTACAGAGATCGCTGAAGACCTCTGATCCGTGTCCTTATCCCACACCATCAGGGGCACATGCTACTATCCCTTGTTGGTTGCCGATAGGCCACAGCTGGCCATGCACAGAAACCGAAACGACAAGAAACGCAAGAAAATCAAAGAAAACGCACATGCATCAAACGCATCAACGCATTTCTTCCAACGCATGCACAATAACGCACACGCAAACGCATAAACGCACACCCACACGCATTAACGCAAACGCATCTGGATTTAACGCAAACGCAGCGAACGCACCAACGCATTACGCAAACGCGAAATTCACCGTGCCCAGATCTGTACCATCCAAATTAGTATTGAAATCGTTGACTTAAACTGAAGCGTACTATTCATGACATGTCACTTGCTCTTCAAGGCTCGAGAGTCCAGAAATGCACTTCTCCGGACAAGAGCTATGAGGCTAGTTTGGCGAATTCCAAGCGTTAACGACTGTAGCGCTCGGTATCGAGCTCATCTTGAAGCTACACTAGGGAGGTGTCAACATTAACATAAGTGTTTAAAGACGGCGGAGACTGCTCACCGCGTGACACGGCTCTGCATGGTTTGGAGTCTTGGACTATGGAGATTTGACGCTAAACACGAAGCTTGATCTAGTAAAATGATGAGTAAAGTATCGGCTTCAATGATCATCGACATCCATTGACGATAGCGTGGGCTGTGGATCCGCAAGGATTTGAATGCGACAAGTTTGAACTTGATCACAAACCTGGATGCAGTGAATATTAGCAAAATGAAATCAGCGAAATGTTATGCCTACGACTTTGAGCCCAGAAGGACCTGCTGCCTGCCGTCTGCTTCTTTTCCTGAACGTCGTGCGAGTTTGGTAATGGCGCGAAGGTGGTACACAGTGATGCTCTGCAAGAAGGTCAACAATAACAATCCAGATGAGAGGAATGGTTTACTGCTATACAGTGTTGCTTAGTTCCGCGAATATCTATCTCAGACTTGCGTTAGCTCCTGTAGTACTCATATTTTAAAGGATCCAGCCATGAGTAAAGACAACATCGCTGAATAGCCATTGTAGAAACTTACTTGTTTTCGGCCGTCGCCTCTGTAGAGTGATACAACACGAAGGACATCTGATGTTAACGAAGAGTCACCGAAGTATGTACCTCGCTTTGGGAGTTTTGCGGAAAGCTAGAGCAAATTAGGGCAGAAACCAACTGTCCAAATATCACTTACGCTTTTCGCGGGACGGCAACCCATCATCCGGATGCAACGTCATCATAGCCATTGTAAAATGAGCTTTAGGCTATCTCATGAGCAACGGCCTTTGACAAGATATAGAACATGACTGACTGCGGGTGATCGTAGCTTCCTGTGATATTTCAGAGCGTTAAGCACGATTATTCCGGTGTATGTTGAGACTTACGGCTATGATTAAGTATGCGATAGCATAAACGACCAGAAAAAACCTACACGAAGGTGTCTTCGTCCGCGGATGAAAACACGTCTCTAGTGGAAAACCTGTACATGCGAAATCACTCGATCGTGAGTGATCGCCTGAATATAATAATGAGGCGTCTTGGCCTTGCAGTACTCTCGGATCTCGTTCCCAGGTTGTATCTGACGGGGTCGAAGTATGATTCAATAAGACTTCGGGCAAACACACCGTAGCTCGGAGAGTAGCTGGACAGGATCTACATTCATTTGCCATCGTCAGATATTCCTGCCGCGCGAGAGTAGAGTTGCGCACTTTTGATGCAAGCAAGGATATCATTTAGGAGCCCTGTATTGTGTTGCAAATCCTCACAAAGTGCCTATCTTGACAGGACGGCGCGTCTGTGGGTATGAAAGTTAGTTGAATCATGGTCATACTAATACTGTAATTTCCGTACCTCCTTCATACACGGTCCTACCTGTCATGAGGCCAGACAGCGACGAGATTATTATGCTCTCGTCGATTGGCGCAGCGTGAGGTTAGGAGCTGCG
This sequence comes from Armillaria gallica, assembly GCA_037576215.1. Lineage (NCBI taxonomy): Eukaryota > Fungi > Basidiomycota > Agaricomycetes > Agaricales > Physalacriaceae > Armillaria > Armillaria gallica. The sequence continues at coordinate 351,544 of JBANDB010000008.1, forward strand.
TGTGCGTTAGGGTCGGTCGAAGGAACGTTGCTTGAGGCGACGGCGTCGTAAACACCGGATAAGCACTCTATTAAGTACACATCCCCTGTAATGCGATATCTGAAGCAGGAAATATGCTTAGTTCTGATTCCAAAGTGTCGCCGTGCGTCTTCCAAGTTCATATTTTCGCGATCTCGCAGTCTGGCCCATAGATAAAGGATAAGAAAGATCAATCTATCAATGAGACGGGGCCCTAGAAGACGGAGGAGATCCTGAATGTGAAGGTGATGGTAATTGCTTGCAGCTCAGCACGCGGCCCGACTCCCGACATGGTTGTTGTCATTTGTTGATTCCCATAGCTACCGACATTTTCATCCTCTCTCCTTGCTTTCACCATCATGCACGACTTCTCACTATGCGCCTCGTATTCCGTCTCTTTTGACCAGTCGATCAAGGTGAGACTCCCTCGTCCAACTCCTATGCCTTGTTTATTGATTCATTTGTGCTCAACGTAGGACGAAGCCACAGCGCCCTTGAATGTTTGAATGTTTGGACGCCGGCCATAGTTTTCCAGGAGGACAGCAAGCCTATGGAATGGTGATCATACGGAGATGTCGTTGGGGATACTGTGGTGTGTCTGTTCTCGTATTCTGTCCACAACCTACAGCAGCTCTGACACGTATGGATGCTTGAAGTAGCCATCGAGACACGACTCCAGTGTGCGGCCCCTTGATTACGCCAATATTCGTTCCGTGGGCGATGGGAGAAAAAGCCAATATTCTATCGAGCAGTCCCTGCTGAAGAACACCACCTCTGTAAGTGATCTGGCCCCTTCAGAGCGCAGAACCTTGACTTACAGGCTATGAAGTAGCCAACTTGCATGCATACGCCAAAGGAGGTGGTTGCAGGTCGATACCTTTACGAGAACGCGTGGGGAGTCACAGAAGGATACAGCATACTATGTTCATGTCGCGAGGGATCCAGGTACGTCATTACTCTTGCATTTCGTTCCTTTTACTCACCTTCAATAGATTAGTGCAACCTCGATGTCGATGTTACGGGCTATCCGTGAATTCTACATTATGTGACATGATGCCTGTGGTATAGAAGAGACCTTCAAACCAACTGTGCGTAGTATCCATTTCCCTGCTAAACTTGTCAAACTCATCGGTCTCCGTAGTTCTTGGTCCGTCAGAGCGCCATATTGTGACCGTCGATTCTCCAGCTCCTTATCGCTTCGTAGGTGCACGTAGATGACTGAATGCTTCTGTAAGTGGAGGATCATCGAACTCGGTTACGTTATCTCGGTACCTGAGCGGTACGTCGTGTTGGATTCTTTTCCCACCTGAGCAGAGCTCATCTCAGCTTCGCAGGCAACACCGGCCGCACAACACAATACCCCACGCGCGTCAATACGATTCTTGTTCGATTGACTGCCATATTTTCATTGCACACGGTTTAGTACGACAAATTGCCGCTGGTAGAGAACAGCGTCCTTCTACTGCTTCATCCTTTTTATTGCCGTCATCGATATTGGGTACTCACGAACGTGGCGTCAAGGGGTGATGTAAGCCTCCTCACATTCCCTGATATTAAACGACTAATGTCTCTAGTAGACTGCGTTCTCGCTTGCGAAAATGAGCGGACTTGTTCCCTAACCGCCTACATCGCAAGACGTAAGAATGGGGAGGCTGTTCCTGATGAACAGATGTTCGGGGAAGTGTACCGTGCCGGGTCAAAAGACAATCTGTGGTCAGTCGTCGGTTCCATTCGCGCACGATGATCTGACTCACGGATATGATTTTAGATTTCAGGAGTGTCTCTTTTCAACTTGGGGTTATGATTAACTGGTTCGCTGTTTTTCACGTAGCGAGAATAATTCATGATGTTTCCATCTTTTCCTATTCGCAACGCAATCACTGAGACTGGTTCGTACCCCCCATCACCAGCTCCTTTGATCATTTGTGACTTAGACGGTCTTCTATTTCCGTTCATCCGCTGGAGGCTGCTTCCTGCGTTTCATGGCCCTGGTGAATATTCACTCTGAACTAGCCAAAGACGTGAGGTTAGATTCCAGGCTTGAGGGAAACCTCTCGCCATTTTGCTTTCCAGCGTCTTGTCCAGCGCTCACCGGGGAAGGATGGGCACAGTATCCACATCTTCTAGGATGCATTTGTCATCGCTCGACGTCGATTCCCAGTCTCCATGTCCGCCTCAATAGTCTGGGAGCACAGAACTTGAGCTATAAGTCCGACCAGCATGGTCATCGAGCTTCCGATACCGCCTCGCTATTCCCATCTTTTAGTACAGCATCGTTGCCGAGGACTGGAATCGAATACAAATCCTGTTCGGCGTCAATCAGTCCTTCCGTAGAGAGTGGAGCAGTCCTAAGCCCAGTTCATGTTCGTATTGGTTGGCTACCCTGACTGATAGGGATCAGCAATAGCAGGAGACTTAAGGAAATACTGCTGTCTTGTCCTTCTTGAATGAACTGATGCTGATTGTCGTGTTTTCAGATATTTCTATGAGCATAGTTCCCTGCTCACCCATGCCGTTTTTACGATTGGATGAAGGAATCCACGAGAGCGTATGCGGTTTTGCTATTGGAAGCGTTGGGTCCCTCTGCGGCTACGTGTGCTCTAGGGCAGGTTTCAGAGGATTCGCCGTAGTTACCGCTGTTCGTAGCTTACGATTGCACTATCACATCCACACTCTCTCTTGGACCCTCTATCAGCGAAGGGTAAGTGCTTGAACCATGAGCTGAGAGCATCTGTTTCAAGCTAGCATCATGCAAATAAATTTCGTGCTCTAGCACGGAGATCAAATTGCTGTTGATATGTGTACGTTAACTTTGGGCGTGTATCTTTAACAGCACCGCTGAGCGTGATACATATCAAGCATCTAAACACTGGTCCACATTGTTCTCCCCTCCATCACTCCTGCACAGGACAACCAAGACCTCTCGGTGCGCGCGCAACTTGGTCCCATCCTGTTATGGATTTCACGTATCCGTTGACTTGGTGCATGAGTCAACACATGCCCATACTCGGCCTTCTCGGTCTTAACAGTGACTCGCTTGTATTTTCTATTACTTTCTGTTACTTTCTCTATTCTTCGTACTAATACTAGAATATTATGGAACATGGTAGAATAATAATGACTTGAATCTTCCCTTAGTATATAAACTTGTAGATAAACTGTACTAGGGATCTCTTAATCTAATTTCACTACTCTTCGACGTCCACTTAACTGTGTGATCTAAGCATATCTGATCGGTTACGCCTAGCGCTTGCCGTTCCGTTTGCCTTCCGACTACGCCTAGCGCTTGTTGGAAACCCCATCAGTTACGCCTAGCGCTTGCTGACAAACCCGTTAACTACGCCTAGCGCTTGTTAGCACCCATATCGGATCCCTCTTGGTGGTTAGAACTCGGCTTTAGGACATCCTCGCTCATGACTTGGGTTTTACTCGAGTATTCATTACTTCGTGTATTACTCTAAATACTCTGATTCTTAACATTGGTGGACACATTGGGACCACCTTGTAGAGGGAATCGATTTATCCACTATCTCTTACTCGCTTCAGCACTTAATCACACATACTCGCATTGGACTTATATACCATGTCTGAATCCATTGCATCAATCCATTTGTGTGCTTCGCAATCTACTTCCCCATTCCATCATCTGTCCAATGACTCATTCACATTTTCGGATTCTCTAGCACCGCTTGTGTTACCAGTCGACCCAGTGGACATCAACAACACTGAAACCAAGACGGTTACTCGCTTGTGGCCATCTTGCATTCCCCTTTACACCCTCGCAGAACTTTCATATTTGCAAGGGCGCAAGGATCGGATTATAAAGATTCTCAAGCATGGTAGGAACAAGAAACTCGGGAACGGCCTACAAGCTGCCAGTGCTCGTGTACTGACCCACCACCAGTATACTGCTACCTTTTTAGATGAAACGCGCATGCTAGATCGCCTGCTCATGTCTGTTTTCACCTGTACCACTTTCATGAAAGATGTCGTCTACAAGATGGACGAGAACCTCTATCAGGAACTTTATGCGAAATTGACTGCTCGCCATGAAATTGCCTCTTCATCACTCCATACCTTCGGTTACTCGGATCTTCAACCACCTGCATGGCCAATCAGCACTGCGAAAGGCTTGACGGCCAACGATTTTGAGCTATATGCTTTCCATTATCGCATACACGTCGAACATTTCCTTTATATGCTTGATGATGTCCATGACTGGGATAAACTTCAGACACGTGTATACCTAGATGAAAGACTCCTTTCAGCTCAGCGTAATGCTGACAGAGCCCGTCTCGGGAAAATGGAATATTACCATTCTGCTGTTCCTCCTGCACCGCATTCTAATCCTCTCAAGTCAAAGACCTCTTGTCACACCTCGGTCTCTGACTGGAGATGCGGGGGAGCACACCATGAGGCTACAAGAGACACGGAACAGCATCCTAGCAACTTGCAGACCGCTAAAATACGAGGTCAGTCTTGTCTTTGTGCAAATTCCAAAGTCAGTGAATCTCACGACTTCGCCGGTCCATGTCGACACGAGAGTTTGCCTGCTGCATCCCACAAGGTTCAGACTTCAAACGGCTTAGATTGCAAAAATCCTTCTTCTCATGCAATCTTTTACCAAGGACGTCCTCCTAGCGATCTCGACTCGGGTCAAGGTCATACTGATGGAAACAAACATCTATTTCATCATGATTCATGCAATCCACAAATTTCCGCATGCTCCGATCACTCAGAGTTTACCAGCATTCGTTTTAACACCACACTCAAGGCGGTAGACATACGTACTATTAAACATAGCAGTACAAACACCGGTATCAGTTGCGAGAAAAGATGCAATGATACTCCAGTCCCTAATAACAACATCAGCACTCCAACCCTTCACCATTCAAACAGTAACGAGCTTCGTACCTTTCGAATCGCTTCAAATACACCCTGTACACCCTTTTCAGAAAAGAACAAGAATTTCCGGTTACCACGTCAAGCGAGACGTCGTATCAGCCAGTTGCAAAAACGGTTACATCGAGTTTTCCACATCACCAGCTGGCTCACGTCCACTAATGGTGATTTCCAGCGCATACTGATAGGGATGAGAGGATATGTACAGCCGCTGCCTAGATATACCATCCTGGTAAGCGAAGAGATATGGGTTCAGTCAGAGATGAATACCTTTGATCGTGATGCCTTGAAGCTGGTCCCCGATCTAGGCTTGTATATCACGAGTAACTCCCAGAAGGCACTTGCGATGCTCTCTGCACAGCCTAAGGTTCGCATCAAGAAGACGAACTTCAGGAGGCAGACAGATAGAATGAAATGTCGGTTACACAGCCCACGTCTTGCTAAACGCGAAATCAAAATTGAGAAGGCTACGGCGCCATCAACTATCAATCAGGAGCGTCAGTTGTACCATTGGAGGGTTTATAATTGCCGGCATCCAAACCTTCGACGAGTACACGGAGAGGTAGTCAACAGATGCTTCATGATACCTCTGGAGTCCAGTACCAATATACCTATCGACATCCGACCTCTGACAACGCGCGGTGGCCTATTTGATAAACGAAACATTAGCCAGGAAACTCGTCAGCAGCGACTGTATGATCCACCTCATGCCCTCGTTTCCGAGCACTTTGGTCTTCATTGTACGAACATGTACAACATTCTAAAGGCGGTACGAAAGGAGTATCTAGCCAGACGTGTTTGTAATCCCCAGAAAGGGCTTTACGGAGTCAGTAGGGGGAGCCGGACGATGAAACGACGACGATGCACCACTCGAGAGAGTCAGCACGCTAGGACAATGTGCAATCGGCATCCACTCACAATCAGAATCAACCCTCCGGCAATTCCAAACACCACCTTCGAAGAGTTCGTCATCGACTCCGGACACGAGAATATCACTGCGACTTCCTTCTATGACATTCCCAGCTCCACTTTCAGTCTCGCAGACTATACACAGCCTCCCAAATTTGAGAATATAACATCGACAACATCACCGGAGATCGCTGCTGCTAGTAAGCTAAAGCGGAATATACAGCTCGACACCAGTCCAAACCACATACCTTTCTCCAAGATTTATATTCCGGTCACTGTCTCTCCCCCTCTCACTTCCGAAAATACCCAAGACAGCTTGCACATGCATTCGGGCCTAGTGATTCCGAAAAATGATCCAAATGTTGTCCTAACTGAATGACACCAAGTCCAGCCATCGGAATCCGAAGCGAAGGGGACAATTGTTGGCACAGATGCCTCAATAAATAGCCGATTGTACGACAAGGAAAGACAGCGCGTCAGACCAATAAGGAGACTTGAAGATCAGACTGGTGATCTGGGTGTAAACATCCAACGTGCTGTCCAAACGACGACTGTGTTGGACATCATTGCATGGAGTAGCCCTGGGACATTGATGCAAGACCGAAGGTTAGACACAACCTCGAGGGTGAATGAACCAGTGGTAGCATTGATAACGCAGCAAAAGGAAGGCCATGGCGATCAACATCATCAATATCATTCCTATTTTGGAAACAACTCACCGGCGACTATGAAAGCCGATCCCTTTTGCTATCATTGCACGATGAAGCCGCTTTCCATCTGCGCGTCTCCTAAACGACATTCAGGTGCACCCTGCATTCATGGCATCCTATTTCCCGAAGAAAACATCAGCCAAGAAATATGTTGGCATCAGGGAAAGGACTTACCCTATCACCTCGTCTCCCGACTCTTTGTCCCTCGCATTGCAAACATCCACAATGCTATGACATCAGTAGGAAATGGGAATACCGTCTGTCCTGTTCGTATTCATCGCAAAAGGTTTTACCGTGTTCATAGGGGAATCCAGGGGATGAAACGACGACAACGAACCATTCAAAGGAGTCAGCGTATTAGGACAGTGCATAATCTGCGTCGACTCGCTGTCAGAATCAATGCACGGAGGATTCTAAACACTGCCTTTGAAGAGCTTGGCACTACCGGACGCGACCATATCACGACTTTCTTCCATCACGTTCCCCGTTTCACTCTCACTCTTGGAGACAACGAACTCGGAGAATCCTTGGTACATCGAGCTTCGCATAGATTCAGAAATTCACGATCTCCAGCGATCTCCACCATGCTACAGGATCGTACAGCTAGTTTCTCGGTTCAACAGCAGGATCTGCAAGAGATTAAACGCTCACCTCAATCGGAATTCCTTCGCCAGCTCATTCTGGAATCAACTGATTTCCATAGGTTTTCAGCGTGTTGCTGCTTCGCAATTATAGCGGAAATTTCGCTGGCAAAGGAAGAGTCAAAACGGCTGCTTGAATACCATCCAAAGAGTGCCGCGCTGAATATAGCATCACCGAAGCTCAATTTCCCAGAGAAAGCTGAACATAATCAATCAAATCAGAATGTTCTGCTCGTCAGTGGTTCAAACGGCGTACCAGGGGAACTGTTTACCATTCTTATCACAGTATCTTCTAGTTTAATCTCTGGACATGCCGAAACCAGCTTTCTTGCATGTTCGACAAGCCTAGCACTGACTGCGTCCGGGCCATCAGTGGATGATACAAAGGTCTTGGGCCTTAAGCGACGCATACATGCACCAGGAGACGAAACAGATAATACTGAGGCTTCAAAGCAATGTCAGAAGCTGAATACAATCTCGAGCGTGAATGGAACGAAGGCAGGATCGATTAGGCAGCGAAATGATGGGGCCCATCATCAATATCGTTCCCGTTTTGGAAACGGCTCCCACGAACTGGCAGCACACGCCGATCCCCAGGTTCGTCGCATGCAACCTCGGGCTTCCTCTACTCGCATATCACTTGAACCAAATTTAGGTGCATATAGCTATGGGAACCAATTCGAATTTACTATAATAGTTGACTCCAGGCATCCATCCACACATCCACTCACAGTAGTCACGGTACCTCATCGAGCCTCCAAACTGGACTTCAACCTAATTCTCGATCCATCTATGAACGAGAAGTCGGTACACGTTGGCATTCCAGAACGTGGCGAACCTTGCCCTCCGTGGGTGGAGGACATGGAATAAATTCTATTCCCCTAAGCTTGATACAGCACAATTCAAATGTACAACTCGGTTCACTTTCTTCTACCTCTTTATTTACCTTTCCTTTGCCTCATTAAGGCATATGTAGACTGGGGGGGCTCTGTTATGGATTTCACGTATCCGTTGACTTGGTGCATGAGTCAACACATGCCCATACTCGGCCTTCTCGGTCTTAACAGTGACTCGCTTGTATTTTCTATTACTTTCTGTTACTTTCTCTATTCTTCATACTAATACTAGAATATTATGGAACATGGTAGAATAATAATGACTTGAATCTTCCCTTAGTATATAAACTTGTAGATAAACTGTACTAGGGATCTCTTAATCTAATTTCACTACTCTTCGATGTCCACTTAACTGTGTGATCTAAGCATATCTGATCGGTTACGCCTAGCGCTTGCCGTTCCGTTTGCCTTCCGACTACGCCTAGCGCTTGTTGGAAACCCCATCAGTTACGCCTAGCGCTTGCTGACAAACCCGTTAACTACGCCTAGCGCTTGTTAGCACCCATATCGGATCCCTCTTGGTGGTTAGAACTCGGCTTTAGGACATCCTCGCTCATGACTTGGGTTTTACTCGAGTATTCATTACTTCGTGTATTACTCTAAATACTCTGATTCTTAACACATCCCTACGTCGACTACGAAGACTAGTATGTAGGATTTTTTGCATCTGATGCTTCACATTCTTACTTTGCTGTGACTAGAAGGAAAATCCAAGGAGCTTTTGACAGCATGGACGTGGAGGATTACATTCACGAAGATGACAGTACTTCTGTAAATAGCATGAACAAGGTAAGCGCATACTGAGTATTCCGGAGGGGTAATTAATAATGTGTTGCGTGCTCCAGTATGAGGACCCTCCTGAAATCACACTCTCTTCCCTCACCGAGACTGGGCAAGCTGAATCGACCATTCCAGTATTGAAGCAACGATCCTACACTGGTATATTCGCCATACCATCTGCTCTGGCCAACGCTCCCTGTGCCGACCTCGGTGTCATTGGATTCTTGGAGAAGCTCAACACGGTCCTCGGCACGTCGTACACTGCGGGCGAAGTTCACCCCGTATTAAACTCAATTCTCGATTTCTACGAAAGGCAAAATCGCGACTTTGGCACGGTCTTTGCTCATTTACATGGAGTTGGCCATGAGATCGATGCCATCAAATTGAGCAGAGTACGCAAGGATGAGGAGGAAGACCGGAAGATGCGACAAAATGTGCTCGGTGATGGCAGGATCACCAAGAGCTTCGTACCACCTCGGCGCGTGTGGGACCTGGAAGCTAATCGAGTGGTGCCATACTGGGTGGCTAGGAAAGGCGAGGACGAGGAACCAAATATATGGGGGATATCACATGCGTGGATGGACGACAAGGAGCGCGTAAATGTGATGACACAGGACCCCCGAATATCCCGACCGATGTCTGTTCCGAAATTTTGGCATTTTGGCATTCTGGATCCGCACCCGAATCGGGCAATCGGGATCCGTATTTTCCCCAGACCTCGCGAAAGGGCATCTGGGATCCGCACTTGGCCTCAGACCTCCAAAAAAAGCGCGCAAACGTCGCAGCTGGTAAATAAACCGTATTTTACCGCTCTCTAGTGCTTTCTACCTTCAAATACATCGATTTTAACCTGTTTTTCGTCCACCTAAGGCCTTCACAGCTGCCAGGATGCTCATCAACGCACTGCAGAGCCCCTTGAACAGCCCCTGGTCTCCTTTGGACACTTTTACACCATCTTCAATCACCATCGGCTTCGACTCTAGCATGCAAAGGAACCTGTGTGAAGGTAACAATGCAAATCGGCTCGCCTGGAGAGATTGTAGAGATCGGAGAACTGATCGGAACTGCTGGCCGACTTTCTCCTCGTAAACCTGCGTGACCATCCACGAGATTGCGCAGACGTTTGTCACTTGAGGTATGTAGCAGTGGCGTCCGTTTTTACCTCCTGATTTTGAGTAAATGGTCATCACCTTCACAAGCACGATATCCTTATCTACCAGCGCAAAACCAAACCCTGAACCCACGGGTTCTGATGCTATCGCAAGTGGGGACACCTCTGAAACACGCGCTGCAAGGACCTCTGCAGGCAAGCCATGTTTCTGCATTATCTGCCTACGACGTGTGAGGGCGCGAGTTGCATTTCCCTTTGCCGCAGCAGCTGCATTGGCTGTATTCCCAGCGGTTTCGTTGATGGATTGGCCTGTCCAACATTCTCCTCGTGATAACCCGGTGTGGCTGCGACGCTCTTCGTGCTCCTTAGCAATTTCATGAAGTGCTTTGAGAACCTTATGCTTCTCGCTTTGCCCGCGCCGCTGCTTCTCCGAAGACGACGACTGGTCTTGATTCTCTTCGGAGGTATGGCTGCGGACTCCACTGTCAGCTTGACGTGTTTGATGCTCCATGCGAATTTTAACGAGTTCGTCAAGATCTGTGCAAGCTGAAGAACTATCAAATGCATTGATTGGTTGATCATCGCCTCGAGGTTCAGGAAGGGTGGATAGAAGTCGGGTAATGTTCTCAGCATCATCAGAGAGCCCTTCTGTCATGGCATCTGGACTTAGCTCAGCCATAGACCGGCTACATATGTGATCAGTACATCTCAATGAAAGTCGAGAGCAATAGAACTTACATCGCTATCTGCTCATCTAAAGAAATGGCGACAGCAGCGCAGCGGAGATTCATAAGCCTATCGTTGTCTACTCGTCGCTCGAGTTCAATATTCTCCACAGTGTCCAATAGTGTTTGGAGATTGATGAGGTCATCGTCCTCATCTTCATTGAAGCAATCCAGCGCGTCATTATCCAGATCCTCAAGATCATCCAATCCCTCCAGTGGATCTTCAAGTGTCTGGTCAGAGTCTAACCATGAACTTATACTCGGAAAGGAAGTCGAGGAGGCGGCAAATTGAGCTGATGTGACACCAAGGCAGGCAAAAAGATTTTCGGCCTCACTGTACGCACGCCGGGAAGCATCGTCCATCTCCTCCATTGATGGAAACGTCGACAATGCCGCTAGGTCAATTCCTCGGCAATCTGTGTATGTATGGTTATATCCACTGGTGCGAGCCTTTCCATCGCTCGCTCGGCCTGATTTGACAGCCTCTCGAAGGTGCAGCAAAAGTTTTGGGATCAGAATATACCAATCCAGTTCATTGAAGTCCTTCTTGATTCTTTGGGAGAAGCCATAGGTATGCTCGCAGCCTTCGGTCAACAAAACCCATAAAACCAATGGAACCCGCTCGGGAACATAATCACGATAGATCACGACCAGCTCGATGAGACCATCAACGAGGATTCTGATGATGTCGCGAGCTTCAGGTGAAAGCCAGTGCCGAGACAATGAGTACTTTGCTGCTATGAGATATTTTTCCCACAGTTCCATGAAGAATTTCGCATGCAAAACCATCTGGACTCTGTCCACAAGCAAAATAAATCTGTTTTGGTAAGCGTCGACAAGCTCCCCAAACACAAACAGATAAACAATGGCACCCAGTTCATTTGGCCGGTGTTTCGTGAGCCATTCCAGTGTATGTCCAGAGAACAGGCGAGTCGCTGCATTATCGTCCTGACGGTCGACTTTCTCCACATCCCACTGAAAGATAGGACCACCCCCATATGCAATGTCTCTGATTTGAGAGTACATGACGACATGTTTGGGAAAAGTGAGACAACGGGCACCTGAGAAGATATTATTGCGGAACGTCTTCAGTGCATGCTTGGAGTCCTGAAGCATCGCAATAGGATGATCTCCAAAAAAGAGCATGTTGATCTGAACATCCAGGCAGTTGACGCTGGGATGGAGAACAAGGGGGTACCGGAATGTCGGCCCGGTACACCGGGTAGGTAGGTAGGTTGGGCCGGCAGGCCTGAAAAAAAAAAGTTGACCCCTCCTGTTAGGGTCTAAAGACGAGTTTTTGAGGGATATTTTGAATGAATCATGATGCAATATATACCACAATACATTCTACTTACTACTGAGGATATGATAGCTGGTATTACAAACATCTTCACCAATGCTCTTTGGCATCGAGGCTTACTGCATTGTGATGATGTCATATGCCTTATTGACAACTTATTGAACTAATTTTGAAGTATGAGTCCGATAGGATGCAAATTGTGCTCAATACATTGGAATATTCATTATGCAGGTACTTTTGTGTGGAAAATGGGCTAAAAAGTGCGAAAATGAACCTATATTAGGCGAAATGACATCATACAGGTCACGTGGAGGTAGGTAGGTCCAGCGCTGATGCATGAAAATATTTAATCGACCCACTGTCTTTTTTTTTCATATTCGGACCCCCTTGATGGAGAATCGAAATAGCCTTTTTCCCAGAAGCCTTGCTCTTAAGCAAGCGCTGCAGGGAGTGTTCAACAGAAGAACCATCTGCAGCATATGAACGGATCAGAACACCCTTGTTGAGCAAGCCTTCAATGATTCTCCACAAGAAGACGAGCAGCTCATCAGCAGTCAACTTGTTGGAAATTGCGAGTGAAGCTAGCACAATGGGAGCAACACGTGGTAGGGGTATTTGTATGCACCAGACTCGAATCTAGTCACCCCTCAGTTGAAGACTTCGACAAGTGTAGGAGCAAATACCTTTGTGGCTTTCTCTATATCTCCTCGTTCAATGACTGCTCGAAACTCCTCTGGATCTTTGATGAGCCACAGCTCCCTGATGCTGCCCAGAATACAGTAAGAGTCTCTGTCTCAGTCGAAGTACGGGCAGAAGGCAGGATGAAGCTTTGTGTCATCACAACTGAGGGTGACCAGTCCAGAGTACTCGAGTGTTTTCAAGTGTTCGCAAGCAAGCTCAAACATTCTTGGCTGTATTCCAATGGGGAATTGGGGTTGTTTGGCATGTTCTTTCCTAAGAAAAGTTCAGATTCATCGCCACTCGGAGCAGGAAGGAACACTGACTGTAACGTTCGGATCTCAGGCATAGGTAGGAATTCCCTCAAATGCTCATATGTGCATGTACTATGCATAGAGAGTATATGAGCTAGTTCGACAACATCTGGTGCATGCTTGAAGTTTTGCATTCCAACACCATGCCTCTCTTTATCCCTCTTAATGAGGACAGCTGCTAGCAAGCCTCCAAATAATTTGTCCGACTGGGTCTGGTTAAATTCACCTGCCAGTACACCTTGAGCATATCAGATACAGGGTGTTTTCAGAGGATCCTTTGACATAGATAAGTATTCACATCAGATGACGAAATCACCAAGTAACACACTTTTTGTTCCATGATTTTTTCCAGACTGACATACCGGCTATAAATCACAGCAGCGTTCATGGGATGGAACTCGGTAGGGGTGTATTTGTACAATTGGATGTCTGGCCGAGGAACTGCCAGAGCAGTCTTGAAATGCTTGAGCCGCAACAAATTCTGGCAAGGTGTGCATGGAGAAACTTCACCCTGTGCCAACAAAGTTGCAAATTTTGCACAGAGTGTGGAAAATACTCGTTCCATAGCTGCATCGTTTCGCCATTGCCACTGGTGTTTTTGGATGCTTTTGATGTTAGCTTTGCATACTGCTGAGAGTTTGGAAAAGGATTTTCAATACAATGACTTTGCCAAAGAGGTGACTGAGGGACCGCCTCCCCCATAAACTCCTGTATGGTCCAAGTATCAGGCTATCTTATCGTTTTCTGCCTTTCCAAGCCCAGGACAGGGAACTGAAGTATTGGGTGCTGTTTTGGGTCTACTCATAGATATGATACTACTTCCTTCCGAGAAATAGGCTGACAGGCAGTTCATACCAGCGCCAGTCAGTGCCTTTGATTTTGGAGCTCTTTTACACTTTTCAACATGCTTTTGGAGGTTCCACACATTGTAGGCGACCTTCATTGTGAAAACATTACCACATTTGCTATGGCGAACGGACCGAGCATGAATGACTTTGGCAAATGGGTCAATCTTTGAGACCTTTTCGTGGAAAACACCCATTTGCAGACCCTCCCTAGATAGCTTTTCAACCATCTTACACTCTCGCTGGAGTCTCTCCCATGTCACACTCTTTGAACCTCCTTGTGGTTTCTGTCGTGGGACATCAGAGTTGTTGTCAGAGTTGTCACTATCCGGATTCGTAGTGGTGTCAGAGGCAGAAGATTCAGTTTCACTGTCATATCCTCGGACCAGTTCATCCAAGTCAGGACAAGGGAATGATAATGAGGCATAATGATTGGAAGAGAGCAGCTTGTTAATAGGGGCAACTTCTCTATTGGGTCGTTTAGAAGATGCGTCACGTTCTTCATGATCAACGACACGTCATCTCTTTTCCCCTGTCACCGTCTGTTCTTTGCTCGATGTATCTTCATCAACACTTGCAACCTGGTCAGTGATATCTGCCTCTGACATGATGGCATCTGCTATCGAACCATATGACTCCAGGACAGGATTGAGCAGATTAGCAACAGCAAGTGGTCTCAAAGATAAAGGCGAGGAGGGGGAATTCCGTGCTCTGACAGGCACCATTTGGGGTGACTGAGGTATAGGTTGCTCTGGGGTATCAGCAGATGGTATAGATGCCTGGTCTCAAACTGTGAGTGTCTAGAACTGGCAGGCAACAATGTCAACTTACATTTCTCAAATGTGCCTCAATGATTGTGTTAAACCAGTTAATGCGGTCCAGGATTTTTTGCTCAGGAATCCAGAGCTCATCGCTGAAGATCTCATGCGCTATCGTGTTTACAGTGACGAGACCACACACAATGGCATCATCCTGATGGCCATGTTTGATTAGGTCCCCTGTCTTCTGGTACTTCTTTTTGAACGCCATCTTTAACCATTGATTCACTTTATTGAGATCAGGTGTAGGTGGATCAATACCCGATTGTGAAAGTGAGTTGCCTGTCAGATGTCCATCAGATGAGCTACAATATTCAAGGAGTCAAATGGCGCTCACCATATGAAATGGTAAGCTTTGCAAAGTCTACCCTGATGGCCACAAAATGCTTAAATATCTTGACATACAGTGGAAACAACAAGCGCGTATATGTTCCATTATGAATACGAGCTTCTAGTCGCCGCATGTATTTGGTGGGTTTCCATGATAGGCTACTGGCTGCCAAAGACCGTTTCAGTTCATGCATGAACAGCAGGTCTTCGAGAATGATTGAATTGTCAAGACGTGCATCATTTTCCAGCCGCTCTGACAACTGGCCAACCATCAGGTCAACAATGTATGTTGAGATCTGTTGACCGGAGAGTAGCCTGCACAGCACTTCAGTTGTCATTCCATAACCACCAGCAGGTACCTCTAGGTCTACTCCCCATGGACAGGAACGCAAATTGTCCTGGGCTCTTTGGAGAGCAATGAGAGTCCTCTCATCTTTGGACACCAGTATTTCGTTTGATACCCATCCCAGGGAGTATTTCCATGCCTTTTGTGAGTCGCAGAAGCTGTGGAATTTGTGCCAGACTGTGATTGCCCATAATGGTAGGTATTTCTTTGGATATGCGGGATCCTCCATTGACTTTGCTCCATCAAGGACAGCCTGTGCGAACTCACTCCTGTGATCAGCTGGTAATACCCGAGGGTTAAATACTCTGTAGTAATTGTACGTGCAATTTTCCCAAAAACACGCATGAGAAAACACCTCAAAAAATACATCCTGTGTTTTCATTTGTATTTTTTTGAGTAATTTGATCCATATTTGGTGTGAAAACACTTGGAAAAAACACCGGAGGTAATTTTGTGCATCATTACTGGAAGGAAACATGTGTGCAAACATGCCTGGTGTTTTCATTGGTAATTGTACACAGAAATTACGGACGTAAACACCGATAAAAACACAAAGGGTGTTTTTATCAGTAATAGTCACCCTGAAATCTACCAAATTTGGAAATAATCCACCCAGTTATTACCGATAAAAACACCCTTTGTGTTTTCATCGGTGTTTACGTCCGTAATTTCTTTGTACAATTACCAATGAAAACACCAGGCATGTTTGCACACATGTTTCCTTCTAGTAATGACGCACGAAATTACCTCCGGTGTTTTTACCAAGTATTTTCACACCAAATACGGATCAAATTACCCAAAAAAATACAAATGAAAACACGGGATGTATTTTTTGAGGTGTTTTCTCATGGTCTTTTTGGGAAAATTACATGTAAAATTACTGCAGAGTATTTAACCCCCAGATATTACCGGCCAGTCACAGGAGTGACTCCTGCTCCAACGTGCTAACGAAGGTTTTTGATGGTATGGGGCGGGTGCCAAGGATATGGGGATTTTGATTGGGCACATTGCATGTCAGGCAAGCTTGAGCGCATACATGTACAAGCCCATGTGTCTGGATA
Organism: Armillaria gallica; assembly: GCA_037576215.1. Lineage (NCBI taxonomy): Eukaryota > Fungi > Basidiomycota > Agaricomycetes > Agaricales > Physalacriaceae > Armillaria > Armillaria gallica. The sequence goes on from JBANDB010000008.1 coordinate 367,928, forward strand.
GCAAATGAAAACCTTGTAAATTGAGAAATATTCAAAGATTTGCAAGGGAAAAAATCATCTTGAAAGTCAGGTGGGACTACGAGAAGGCTCCCAAGGTAGTCGTCTAGGATTTCTGATTGACCTGTAGCATATTTCTTGCCCTTTCCAATCCAATCCTGCACCGAGGATCTGCTGCTGTCATCAGAAGCCATCACGTCACGAGTGGGAATGTCGGTGGATGTTGAACGGCAGGAGTGTAAGTTTTTCCTCTCCAATCGGGACATCTGGCACCACAAATTTCCATGCATTTTAGTACGGCAATCATACCTAAAATACTCATGTACGTGGGCTATACTATGATGCCATCAGAAGCTATCAGGTGCCGTCATACTAAAACTTTCGGCTCGATTTTAGCTATCTGTATCCGCACATGGCTCAGACCATGCCGAAAGTGCCATCTGGTATCTGCACTTGTCTACAGACATTTGGACCAAAATTTGGCATTCTGGATCCGTTTTCGGCTCAGAGTTCCCCAAAATTTTCTAATCTGGGATCCACACGCGGAACACACATCGGTCGGGATATTCGGAGGTCCTGGGGAGCATCTCTGCAAGGAAGAGTGGAAGCTTGATGTGCCCACAATTGGACATGTGTATGAGGACCCTGATGGAGATGTGGTGTGCTACTTCAATGGACTGGGTCGGTCACTGAGTTGGCCACCAGACTTCGACAGTGACCAGAGTTGGTTCAGGCGTGCGTGGACTTTGCAGGAGGCTGGTGCTACCGGCCAGCGCATCAAATTTGGTGGTGAAACCGGCGATGAGAGCATATCAGGGACATTCTCCAAACAATTGAAATCATCAAAAACTCTGTGGTCCATGGAAGACGCCCTGTTGCAGATGCAGAATCGAGTGTCCACAAATCCTACGGACAGAGTTGCAGGCTTGGCATACCTTCTCTACACGGAGTATCTCCCAACATACGATGCGGAGCAGTCAGAAGAGAGTGCATGGGTAGCGCTCGTGAATGCCATGGAAGATGAGTCTCGGCAAAACTTGCTCTTCTGCTACCCTGAGCCTGGGAACAGAAGCAAATGTTGGCGAGCATCATGGGAGCAGGTAATGAACACGACATTCCTATCGTTAGGCGGTGTTCCAGTTGACGACCAGGCTGATGTTGGTCGAACTGATGAGACAGATGTTGACTGGTATCAGGGATTTTGTATCAACTCGGCCAAAGTGCGGGGATTGGCCGACACTTCAGACAAAGAGACGCCTTGACAAGGAGAGTTGGTTTTCAAAGATGATACCGAAGAACCCCTCACATTCAACATTCTGGCTGACCACCAATATCCAATTCCCGATGGCTCATACACACTCATAGGCTGTAAGAGAGAGAATTATGATGGAAAAGAAGCTGACAGGACGGCACGGTGGATAATCGTAACTTCAAAAATGTGGGTAGTCAGGAAGCGAAGACCGGACAGGAAGTTTGAGAAATTGTCAGTGGTTAGTGTTGAAGGGAATCTCGAGAACTTGTTTTCGCAATTGGAGGTTAAAATGGTTCTTTGTTGATTTTTTCTCGCCTACGGTTCTCACTGTCCTACCAATATCATAGTGTTCCCGAATTCTGGCTACACACCACCCCTTCCCATCGCTTGATCTCGTATTCATTGGCTACTGAGACTATAGCAGTGCTGTAACTATGAAATCCCGAGCAAAGACAATGATGGACCTAAGACTTCCGTGGCAACGGCAACACCAACTCGGAATGAGATTGGTTAATTAACGTAGTAGCACGGCAATCAAGGCGATCGTGTGTGCGAGTGGTTCGGGGCACCTCCGTGCAGTAGAACAATTCCTCTATACGCAAGAATACACTGCGACTTTAAGTCTGCGAAGTAGTACTGCTTGGTAGTCAAGTACTAAATGCTATGGCTTCAAGCCGGTAGGGATCTCTCGAAATGAGAGAGAACGAAAACGGGTATGACGTGAATACCCCGAATCCGTATGAGAAAACGTGCTGCGAGACTAGAAAACGTCGCTCGACGATAATCGGAGCGGGGTGAACGATGGAGAATAGACTAAACGGTCGGCAATAGTCTGTGGGCGAGCGAAGCGATGAGAAAACGGTGTGGGGACTGCGAGTGGCAAAATAAACGTGGAACGAGGTGCTGAGGGTGGACTGGCGAGAGAAAACGTGGAACTACGAAAACTGGTGGCGATACTGGTCCTATACGATGCGAGGGTGCTGAGTCGATGTCGAAACTGGTCTGGTACTGAGACGATCCTATCCTATGTCAAAACTAACCTTCAAGTCTACTCGAGGGACTGATACTATACGAAAACTTGCTGAACTGATCCTAAGTCTGCTCTGAGACTACCCAAGTGGGCGACGATAACGATGGCGAAAGAGAAATGATAAAAACTCCAATGGTGCGAAAGTGAAACGATGACGGCCTATAAAAGATAACGTGGGCGAGGTATAGCGCGGCGATCACGTATTGGCACAGTATGAGCGTGCACCAATAGTGTTAAGAGCGAAGAGCGTGTAGCGAAGGACTCTTCACAGTTAAAAACCGTGGAATAACTCTGGTGAGCTCAAGAGTCGACGTGCAATCAAGAATATGCTGGTGTAAACGATATATTGCCGTAGAACAGTGAATAAACATTGTTTACTGGCGATAGACTAGTGCGAGACGATAATTGACGTAGTCTGGGGTTGACTAGAGATGAACTGCCCCTGAACTACGTTTTCTAACTAGTTTTTATACTACAAGTACGAATTTATAAATAGAGTATATATGCGAGACTTAGTAAGGCCGTAAAGCCTTGGCTTTGTAAAAATCGTAGGTAACATATGGTCCTTGGTCTTCTAAAGTAACAGCAACTTGTCGACGTTGCCGCGTATGGATGCGAACCGTATGGTTTTTGTTGAGCGATGCACGGATCGTTAGGTGCTGTTTAGCTGCGGATTACTGAGCGATAGTCGTCGTACTGAGGAATACGCGTGGGGCAACGTTTTCTTGAGGCCTTGGCGGAGTAACAGCCTTAGTAAACGCGGTCTGTAGTTGCCATAGCTTTAATTATCGTAGCTGGGAGGGTACTCGAGTCAATCACGTCATTTTCATTAAGTGATCAATGAGCGCGTCAACTGGTGCTTCTGAGTGATGCGTCAATTCCGTATTGGGATGATTGTTGATCGAAGGTGCCTTGCCGTGATGAAGTACGGCAATTATGATGCGTGGCAAGATGGGATGGATAACAAAGCGCGTAAGGAGTGGTTGCCGTAGGATGAAGGTGGTATCAATGTGCGTGCAATCATTGGTTTGCTGAAAGGCTGTTGAAGGGACAATAGCGTTAATTAGCGGGCTAAATCCGCGAATTCTGAGCGTACAGAGCCTGGAGGCTCATCAACGATGCTCTATGAACATCAATAACATATCCTCCACCAAGCTTCTCATCGTTAAGAAACACCTGGTTTAAGAAGCTGTACAAATACTCCGGGATGCATAATAGATGATTATCTGTTTAAGATTATATGAGTCTCGGGATAACGAGCAAAGGAGGAGAGCCAGTCCGTGCTAGACCAGTCTAAACTCAGTGAGAAAATGGACATGTTGGATCGCGCAATGATCCATCACTCCTGAAAGAAAGAGCGCTGGCGGCTGGAAGTTCCTGAATCAAATAAGCAGCCAGCAATGTGAACTTCGACATTATCTCGTCGCAGATGCAGTCTTTTGTTGTGTGTTCCTATTTGTGTGGGAATAATGAAACGGTCTACACACATTGTAAGAAAAGGTGCTCAAGAAGGCGAAGCAGATGAGCGAGCCTTGAAGATCTGCGTGGATTTGGGTGAAGGCAGTGTTGATGTCAGTTGCGGTATATGAAGCGACGAGAATGGAACGTTGGTTCCGTCGGCATTATTGATCTTATCTGAGAGTACAAGCCATGAGAGCGACCAGGTAGCTTTGTTTTGGAAACAAGCGACTGCAGACAACCGAGAGGACAGTCAATGAACCAAGGTCTAGAGCATCACCAAAGTTTCAAGAATATTCACCATCGGGACTGCGATGGAATACGGTCTACCGTAGCGGCCATGTTGATGAGAGAGAGCGCTGGAAATTACAGGTGAGCAAACTATACGCAAATTATCAGGTGAAAAGGGGCAATACCAATCTCTAATTCTTGGCCACGTTGCAGCCGAATGACTGAAGCCGGATATACTATATATGCTCGAAGGTCGAAGATTCGCAACACTCGCAGATCGAACGTCAGCCAGAAAAAGCAGCAAGGTGACACGTGGGTAAAAACTTGAGGCTTGAGCTTGGAACTTGGAGCTTGGAGGAAGATGTCCGTCAGAGGATGCTGGTAATATGCGCTAAATGCATCATGGGCACTGCCGAAGCCCTCAATATCAATACTCGATAACATTCTTCACACAATAATGTATACAGATTGCCTATGTAAGCATGCTTCGATGCCCAATTTCTTCACCGTGCAAGCTCAAGATCCTAAGCGTCATTGTGAGATAAAGAACAGAGAACGAAGGAAGTAACGTACTCGTTTGAACGTTATCGATATCCTCATCAAGACCCTGTGTCAGGCCGATATCGGACCGGTAGGAAACCGGCAGAGTAGAAGCCGTGCCCCGTCATTCCACGTGGCAACACGTCATCTAATCAGTACACATGGTGACACGTCATTGACATGTAGTTAGAATTACAGTATATAAACCCCCACGAGAAATGAAAAGTCAGCTTTTACCCACCTACAGATTATATCAAATATTACTTGAGTACCTCTGAATATCCATTCAGACATCTCACGTGAGTCACAATTGAGTCACTCACACGCAACATATCAACCAGAACCATCTTATCGACGCCATCACTGCCGAGAACGGCCATCAGCCTCATATCAATTCACACCTTCACGCCATCACATCACCCCATTGAGCTTCGAAATAGACGCTCAATCACATTCTATTGCATCAACGCAACTACTATCTACTCTGAGCTTCGACTTACGAGCTCCATACTTCCAGCAAACTACCAAACTCGTCTCACCCACGTAAAGCTTTAGCCAAACCATAGCATTCGTGCTCTCCCCCATCGAACTAACATCAACGCACAGAACAACATCTGTGCACGGAATTCATCTAACCCCGACTTCCGCTGACATCATTGGAGCCCACCGCGAGGGGGGGAAATCAATTGATATTGGCGAAAAGCTTTCAAACTCTTTCGTATATCCTTACAACTCTTAACGGACACTATCCTTTCCATTTACCTATTCAATTACCTTTCAAATTTCAACGGACCATATTCATCACCTCTGCATAACACTACTACAGATATCATGACCAACATGTCTGGACATAATTCCGAACCCCAAGCATCAACAAGTAAAGATAAAAACCAGACTTCATCAACCTACATACCTCCAAGAGCGGAAACAAGCTCACAATGGAGACACCACCGATCACCTCATAATAATGGAGACTCAGCCGGTTCAGGAGAATCCATGAGAGGAATGAATGCCTTCTGAAGACCACGGGAACGAACCTCTATGCCCGCAATGGGAGCATTTGGACCTAGTGCAAATACACATCAACGTTCAGCAAACAACCAAGGCCACACTGCTCATCAATCCACAATTCCTACATCAACCTCTAGCACGTCCACTACTAGGACACCAGACATGATGCCCCTCCTAGGAGCAAAGACAGCACCCGCTAAGTTTAGAGGAAAGTACGACACCGTAAAAAGGTTTATTAGACAATACAAACAAATGTGTGCTGTGTATAACGTACCTGATAAGGAGAAGTGCCGTCGAATCATTGATTATTGTTCTTCAAGGGTAACACAGTTTATTGAAGCCTTAGATAGCTTCGTCAATGAGGACTGGGATCAACTAGAAAAAGATATCCTTACCTATTACAATGCTGAGCTACATGAATCTCGCTACCTCCTTAGCGATTTGGACAAATTGGTCGAGTGCTGGAGAAAGAAGGGAATCTACAACCTGACACGATTCAAACGGTATGAAGTAGAGTTTCTTACCGTGGCAAATTGGTTGCTGCACAAAGGGAAGATCACCTTGGATGAGCAGCATACAAAATTCTGGTATGGACTCAACGGTAACCTACGCGAGATAGTGGAGGCGAGATATTTGATGTCTCATCCACGCTATGATCCTCGAAGAGTGATAACTCGTGAAGACGTGGCAAAGATCGTGTACAACATGTTCACTCGCAACCGATTTGACGCCGAATTAACAGCCAAGAAGTCCAAAGATAGGCAAGCAAAGCTAGAAGAGCTTCTAAAAATGTCAATGTCAGGGGACGAAGACACGGATACTAGCTCAAGCAAAGACTCAACAAGCACATCAGACTCAGAATCTGATAGCAAGCATAGGAAGTCTTGTAAGAAGAAAGAGGCGAAGCATCATAAGCCATCAACCAAGACAAAGAAAAACAAACGCACTAGCCACAAAAAAGCTAGTAGTGACGAGACCTCCAGTGAGTCTAGCTCCAGCAAATCCGAATCGGAAGAAGAGCTTCGAGCCAAGAAGAAGAAAGAGGCCAGAACTGGGTGGAAAGAAACCCTGAAGGAACGAGACGAGGTTACCCCCGAAAAAGGGAAAGTATCAGAACCTCAAGACACGGACGAAGTAGAAGAATTAGTAGACCGGTTGGCCAAAATGAAGGTTAGTGATTCAGACTATGCTCGAATCTATTATCGAGCCCTCAAGCGAGATGCAGCCATAGCCAACATAGTGGCTCCTCCTGCGAAACGAAGTCTGGGAACTGAAAATTCACTTTCCCGTAACAATTCTAGAACGGAGAGACCCCCAAGCAGGGATACTCCACATAATATGTATTGTTTCGGCTGCGGAAAGGAAGACCACATGTTGAGGCAGTGTTCCATGATAAATGAACGAATCGAGAAGGGCCACATCACGAAGGATGAGTACGGCCGATTGATTCACAAAGATGGAACATACGTCCGGCGTATAGGAACCGAAACCTTTGAAGATGCTATTCGCAGGACAACTATGAGTTCGAACTTGGTAACAATAAATATGTTCCAAGCCGACACAGACTCAGACACCGAAGATGAGGCCTACGTGGATTATTTCCAGACGAGAGAAGAAACAGATACCGATGAAGAATACAATGATGATGCATATGCATACTCCGAACAGGTGTCAGTCAATGCTGCCACACGAGAGACATCAGAAATGCGATCTCGCGTGAAAGATAGGCAGAACGTACCACGGGCACCGCCGTCAAGCACCTCTCAACGAGCAAAGGGAGTTGCCAAGGGAATTACCAAGGCTGCAGTCACTAATCCCTATGGTATGCGACTGAACCCTAACAAGACTCTGTCAAGCGAGGCACAGAAAGGGGCAGGGACACGGCCTAGCAAGAAAGATAGTCCACTTCCATCAGAACCGATCCCTGTGGATGTTCGACCCTCACGGATTCAAGACCTACCTGAATTAGAGGATATCGAAATGGCAGAAGAAACACGCCCATCGAATGTGGGCCAGACCTCAGAAATGAAAGGAACCGAGACTATGACTGAACGGAAACGTGGCACGTGACAGCCGTTAATCCAGCAACGGTATGATGCAGAAGGACTGATGAAGACGGTGTTAAACGCGCCTGTAACTATTCCGATTGGGGAATTCATGGCCTATAGTGCAGAACTTAGAAAACAGCTAATCAAAGAACTGCAAAACCGCACCGTTAAATTCTCAGAAACGGGGAAGACAGATACCGTAAATGCAACCTCGAACGTAGCCCAAGTGAACCTGGTCACTATGGAGCCCATCCAGACTAAGCCACTTGTCCGCTCGGCACTGATCATCATCGAAGTCGCTATCGGGAACGAAAGCAAGAAGGTACTTGCTAAAGCTATAGTGGACTCGGGGTCAGAAATTAACATTGTCTGTCAAGAGTTAGCACACGAGCTGAATAAATCATACCCGATTACACCCTTAAAAGAAATCAGCTGTTCGGATGCCAATGGAAACTTAGGTCTATTATCCGGACAGTTCAGCAATGTTCGGCTTGAACAAGGGCCCGTAGTAACCAACACCGCCTTTTTCATGGGCAACCAAAATATAACCTTCCAATTGCTGCTAGGACGGCCATGGCTTCGAGGAAATCTGGTGTCGATATCAGAAAGGCTAGAAGGCACCTACTTGGTCTACCATGACCCAAGAAATGCAAAAAATTACAAGGAGCTCTTCGTGCTTGAAGAAAACTGGAAGAAAGAAGCTACCAAACCTGTAGTCACGCATCTAGCCGAGACAGGAATCATCAGTGCCAACGGGGCCTGGAAAATTAATGCGGGCCAAGAAATCGTGATATTGGGAGAACCCAGGAAATACACGATGTGTTTGCTGACACTAGTCAGATCAGACCGGAGACAGAGCGAGTCAATAGACCAAACATCGTACACACTGTCAGTAGATCCGTCCAAAACCAGTACACACAAGCCTAAAATGCCGTCGAACTGGAAAAGACAGCACGGCCAATGTGAGTGCTCCCTGGAATGGCCGGATGAAAGCAAAAACTGACATGATAAGTGTAGGCTAGACATGGAAACCAAAGCCTCGCACCAAGCAAAAAACAGCCCCTCGAAACGAGCCCTCAGAATGGGCCTAATCGCCCTGCGCATCCTCCAGAGTCACGTAAGAACCATTTCCCCAGAGACTGGAATCTTCCTGACCGTTCCAGCATGCTACCCAAGAACAAATTCCTCGGTCCAAGTATACAATCGATCTTCAGGCGAACGGCGATACTATCCACAGATGCCGTTGCCCATTGAAAGCATCTATGGAAGCAAAATAAGCTGTCAGGAAGGGACCAAGCTAGCAGCTGTCTCACCCAGAGACGTGTATGAGGCCCTAGCTAGCGAGATATGGAGATATGAAGAATGCCTACAGCAAAGAAAGGAAGTATGGCAAAGAAAGGCTGCGAGAGGATATAAGAAAGATGATGGAGAAAGAAGGAGCAACTTGCCAGCGAACACCCCTAGCTACATAATCATGTCAAGCAACGTACGTCATACGGATCCAGACCGTGACATCCGCAACCGGCTTCGGGAACTCTTTCACGAAGCGGAGCCGGAGTTGACGCCCGTCCTTCCTGTCAATGATGTTCCCCATCCTTTTGCTCTCCCGCACACCTCGGAATATTTCCCCTTGCCTCCTAATGTAGCAACTACGCTACACAACTACCTTCGAAATTCACTATACCACCCAGCCGTGGCTAGCCACGAAACTTTTCATGCCGCTATACTCAAGACCAAGCATGCGCTTCGACTCGAGCCTGACAACATTCAAGGACGTAGAGTCCAACGAACTCATGCCTTCGACGCAACCCTGTCTGAGCTCCAAGGGCCTGAAGGACTGCCAACAGCCTCGAGAGCTGGCCATGCAGTGGTAATATTTTTCCCCGAAGATAATACCCGTAAGTTCTCATTTAAAAATGACAAAAACATACCTAACAACCTACTATATCACGCAGAAGATACTTCGTCATGTGGACAACCTCCTTCTAGCCCGGAAAGGGACGACGAGAGCATCAGCTCCTCATCCCACGAGATGACTGCAGACCACGAAGAAATGCGCATGATCCTTGATGTTGCACACAGCTACCCAAGAGCTGAACCTCGTCTAAGCTCCCTGGAAGCTGTTGTAGGAAGCACTACGCCCCCGACCTTCGAATCGAGCGGAGACAGCGAGGACTCCGAGGAGGAGGGCGAAATCAACGAGTGTCACAGAAGAGTACACTCATCCGTACATCCATCGGTATGTCGAGCTCGACAAGCCTGGCATCATGCACAAGGCTTGGAACACACCCCTCGAATCATCCAACAATCCCCACATTCTCAGTCAGCCTTACCACCAACGTTCGCTGAAACAGCCATGCATCTTATCATGTTCAAGCGAGACGAAGCTCAGTGAGTGTTTCGCGTGCCCAGTGACTATTCGCTAGCCATGCGCGTAAACGAAGACGAATTCAGATGCATCATGGCAGGCTTATCCGACGACCTGGTCACCAAACTTAATTTTGTGATACGGGCCTTAGCTCGCCTGGTGAACGAGAGCGGAGTCTCCTTGCTCCTACACAATCCAGTATTCCTAACAATAACTTGAAAAATGTTATTTCCCGGAAGATTACCAGCACTCGACGAAGATAGTAACCAAGCGGACGAAGAAACGGAAGGGGGTGGATTCACAGCTAAACTATTCCAGCTAGGCCCTGCGAGACCAGGCGATCATCCCTATATTTCAGAATCTGACTCGGATAGCGACATGCCTCCACTCGCAAGTGTCAGCGACAGCTCAGAGAGTGACGGAGAAAGTGAGACGGACAGCGAAGGAGACGAGGATGGTGTACCCGGACGACAAGTCTTCCGCTTGCAAACCATGGAAGATGTAAGCGAAAGAAGGGAGAGAGGACAAGCAGAAGATAGGATGTCATACGTCTCTGCTGGTATGCGTCAGAATATTTTCAATTATTCTACACAACTAACGCCGCAAAAATTTGTATCGGTATTAGGACCACCCCGAGGCATGAGTACTACACAGTCTCCCCTGCTATTCCAACCACCTACTCCCATGCCGGAAGGCACGCATTGCCCACCTCCGTCGCCAGCCAATCACAGCATGGACACATTGCCGTGTGAATGCCACCCACAGGTCTATCTTACTTGCGTAGACATGCCCCTCGACGCCTCTTCACTTCTTGGGAAACAAGAAGAGCCTAGAATCGTCGTACCATCGGAAATAATGATGCCCAGCAAGCTTCATGGGATCGAAAAGTACATCGAGGACCGTGACATCACGATGCAGGATGTAAATAAAGAAGAACGAGTGCTGATAGAAGAATTACAGCAAGAACAAGTGCTACGAGCTGCCAAGGTCGGCGAGCTCGTATCTATGCTATATCACTCTAACCCCGTCTTCCTACAGGCAAACGTAAAGCTCCCCAAGTATACAGATTCTGTCTACTCTTCGGATATGAGCGAATCCGAGAGCGATGAAGACGACGAAGAACATGCCTCCTTAATTTTAAACGATTTATTGCGGGCAAATATCAAGAATTCGCACTATGCAGTGGAGACAGTACGCCTTAGTGCCACAACGGCGGATAGACTCCAACAACAACCATACGAACCATACTACTACGCGTGCTGCACAAGTGAAAGCAATCAATATGGTGCAAATAGTGCCTTATCCTACCTTATACGACGACACGATGATCACCAGCGCCATGCTTGGCACTTCGAGGTCCTGGAAAATGGCACCATTCCATCACACGTTTTCCACCATGTCGACAATCCATTGGAATATGCCATAGTCGACATCTTCCGAGGAATACGAGATAACTCCCCTTTGGATCCGGAAGACAATAGTCTGCTCGCAGCCGGAAATGTTTTATATGATGAATTACGAGGATACGACGAGTGGAAGATTGCCATGCTAGGAATCAAGATTTACGGATTCATGCGCAAGATGGACGTGACTTGGAATCACTGGGTGCACGGTGATGCACAGCCTTCCCCATCCGACCTAGATCAGATCCAACGGCAGCTTTTCCTTGCACACGATGGATGGCAGGTGCCTGAAGAATTTGAGGATTGGAAGGACGAATTCATAACACGAGATGTCTTGGACAGCTGCGCAGGAAGGCGCATCATGAAGCCTGACAAAGAAGACATGCCAGAAGGGCTCATTCCCCGCGGAATAGTATTCGCACGACGAGACGACTTAACACCGTATTATCCCCATATCCGACAAGCCAAAACCCAACCATCGTTCACTGAAAGCTGCACCTTGTTTAATGATGGATGCCCTCTTACCTTCCTGGATCCGCGACAATCTCCACTAAAGGAGGCCAAGCTGAATCCTTGGGTACCAGTCCGAGATCAGCTACGTATCGCTCGCCTCATCATACGTCGTTTTCTTGGTCTTATCTACAAGCAGTTTCTTCGACAACAATGGCGTGGAATGGTGGATACCCTCAGCCCACAAGATGATGCTCGACACTTCTTCTACTGGCACAATGAAGCCTTTCGTTACCTCGACCCTCATTACCCGTTTTTTCTTCAAGGATTTCAGCAACGGTGCATTCATTACGATCCCGAATCTTGCTCACCACGTCAAGGACTTCCCACTCGAAACCTGCTACTCACCGCAAACGAAGATGAGTTCCTTTATCATGCGGCTTCTCTATTCGAGACCGAAGGCCAAGGCAAACTGTCCAACACCCTTCGATATGTCCGAGGGGCTAAACCAATTATGGCTGAGGAAATGCGGGCAATGTTTGCTAATGGGTACGTTGATGCGGGGTTGTTCTATGATGACGAAGGAAGACCTCAAGCCTTCCGTGGAGATGAGCACGACCTCCATTACTACGATGAGGAGGATGAAGAGATGTACTAGGCACGTACCTTCAATCTCTTCGTTCCCCGCGAAAACAACCCTAAACACTTCTACAGATGCTAAAAGAACGTACACGAGATGGACCTTCTATTACCTACCGAATCATGGACCACCCTTGAATGTGCCTTATTCTATGGACACGAACCATATTTCTTTACTTTATACTTACCACATATGGATTTATAAATGGACTAATTGGACTAGATACGTACAAAGTACGGACTATCTCCCAGAATATGGCTCCGAGACAGACCTTGGGCTATATAGAAATGAGAACACTGTTTCTTCCTTCTTCGCAGCACTAAGACTGGAAGACATTTCTAACTGACAGGCCATGTGGGAGGAAGCTCGCAATGAGTTAGAAAAAAAAAAATTCACTCGACGGAGGAAGGAGTTATCCAAGGTTGAGGAAATTGAAGATGAAGAGCTTCGCATCTACACGCTAGCTGACTATCCCTTTGAGGAAGGGGACACGATAATTGTTAATAGTGGTGACCTGGAGGAAATTAAGGGAGACCTATTAAATACACATTCGCCTGCCCAAGCATATACCATGTATAAGCGGGTGGATAAAAAGGTCAAACCGGTATCCACCAAGTTCCCAGAAGAAGCTCGAGTGAAGCGAACATTACCACAAGACCCCTTAGCAACCCTGGAAGAGTTGCCAAAAATTCCTCCTAATTTTATACCAACAGATCGATTGACCGAGGAACGGATGAAGGAATTAAATGTAAATCAAGACAAATTCCTGTGGCCAGAAGAAGAAAAATTATTCAAGCACATACTCGTACTAAATGAACAGACACTGCCTTACGAAGAAAAGGATCGGGGAACCTTCAGCCAGGAATACTTCTCAGACTATATCATGCCAGTGGTACCACACACACCATGGGAATTCAAAAACATACCCATTCCACCTGGAATAAGGCAGAAGGTCATTGAATTCCTAAAAAGCAAAATCAATGCTGGGGTATATGAGGCAAGTCAGTCGTCATATCGCAGTAGATGGTTCTGCATACTCAAGAAAAGTGGAGCCCTGTGACTCATACATGATTTACAGCCGTTAAACAAAATAACTATCCAAGATGCAGGTCAAATACCAGAACCAGATGATTTCATAGAGCCGTACGGGGGATGTCAATGTTACACAATGTTTGACATGTTTTGGGGATTTGACGCTAGAAAGGTTGACCCAGATTCTCGAGACCTGACAGCCTTCTACACACCATTAGGCTTGCTCCGAATTACTGCCCTACCAATGGGATATACTAATTCACCCGCAGAATTCCAGAATTGCATGACATTCATTTTGCAAGATGAAATACCCCATGTTGCCAATATCTTCATAGATGACCTACCTATTAAGGGACCTCGGACTCAATATTGGAATGACCAAGGCCAACCTGAAGTACTTGCCGAAAATCCAGGGATCAGAAAATTCATATGGGAACATGCCAATGATGTACACCGGATCATGCACCGCATCAAATGTGCAGGAGGCACATTTTCGCCAAAGAAAACCCAAATCTGCCGCCCAAGTGTAGTCATATTAGGACAAAAATGTTCGGCAGAAGGACGTCACCCAGAAGATGCTCGGGTAGACAAGATATTGAAATGGCCACCTCTTAAAACCGTCACAGCAACACGAGGCTTTCTGGGATTGTGCAGAACAGTGCGAATATGGATAAAGGATTATTCCAAAATTGCACAACCCCTTGTAGACTTAATCCGAAAAGACATTGAATTCAATTGGGGAGAAAAGCAGATAGAGGCATTCAAAACACTCAAATCCAAAGTGAGCACCTCCCCAGCATTACGATCCATTGACTATACCTCCCACCGACCATCCTATCTATCTGTTGATACAAGTCAAAAGGCAGTAGGATTTATTCTGTCACAAGAAGATGAACATGGAAGAAGAAGACCAGCCAGGTATGGCTCAATTCCACTCAACGAGAGAGAATCACGATATTCTCAGCCCAAGCTAGAGCTATATGGATTATTCCGAGCTCTTCGTGCCTGGAGAAAATATATTATAGGCTTGAAGAATTTCCATGTCGAAGTAGATGCAAAATACATCAAGGGAATGCTAATAGCCCCAGATCTGCAACCCAATGCAGCCATCAACAGGTGGATCCAGGGAATATTGCTCTTCGATTTCAACCTGATACATGTTCCAGGCTCAAAATTTAAAGGACCAGACGCATTGTCCCAAAGAGATCTAGGACCAGATGAGGAACCTCCTGCTCCAGAATATGATGATTCATGGCTGGATGATATGGCCCTGTTAGCCTATCAGCCTGACTTGACCGTAGTCCAGGAAATCAACTCATTCATATATCAAATTACACATCAAGACAATATTGCCCGGTCTTTTGTCAATCACATAGATCGACGACAGATCTAGAATGAAACACTCAAGAAGATCAAAGAACTACATTTGCACAAGCAGGAGCCTACAGTAACAAATCCCCGAGGGCATCGGAAGTTCCTAAAGAAAGCCTCACAATATTATCTTACCGCAGATGGCCGCCTATTCAAACGCAATGGAGACCACTCCCCCTTATTAGTAGTCCTAGACCAAGATACACAGACCAAAATATTGATGGAGGCTCATGAAAGGCTTGGCCATAAAGGGGAGCAAGCAGTTTATGATATACTACGCTTGCAGGTATACTGGCCCTTACTTCGAACCGATGTACATCATCATGTGTCCTCCTGCCATGAATGCCAACAGCGACGATTGCAACGCATGGTTCTTCCGCCTACGATATCTGCTCCTGCCACTATATTTGAAAAGGTGTACATTGATGTCATGTTCATGCCAAAGTCAGACGGTTACAGATACATTGTGTGTGCTAAGGATGACCTGACAGGAGTAGTCGAAGCCAGTGCCTTAAAAGAAAATAAAGCCAAGGCTCTGGCTAAGTTCTTATGGACCAAGATCTATTGCCGATATGGAGCCGTAGGACAGATCATTACTGATAATGGCTCTGAAGTGAAAGGAGCATTCAAACGCCTAGCCAAACGATTAAATGTGCCACATGTTCGGATATCCCCTTACAACAAACGAGCTGGAGGAGTTGTGGAACGAGGACATTTCATTTTAAGGGAAGCCATCGTGAAAGCATGCCCAAAACATAAAAAAGATGGGCAGATCAAGAACTGGCCTGACTACATAGACGCCGCTATATTTGCAGACAGAGTTACAACAAGCAGTGTGACAGGGTTTTCACCCTACTACCTGTTGCATGGCGTTGAACCCTTGCTACCATTTGACCTTGTGGAAGCCACATTTATGGTAGAAGGGTTTCGTTCTGGAATGGAGACATCGGAATTATTAGCCCTGAGGATACGACAATTAATGAGACATCCTGAGGACCTAGAACAAGCAGCAGCGGCACTCAGAGACTCCCGTTTTGAATCACGTGAACAGTTCCTGAAGAGATTTAAGCATCGGCTATTAAAGGAGGATTACAAACCCGGAGAGCTGGTACTGGTCCATAACACCCGATTGGAAATGACTGTGAATCGGTTCAAAACCGCACCTAGATATTTTGGGCCATATGAGGTGGACAGGCAAACACGTGGCGGAAGCTATAAATTACGTGAGTTGGATGGAACCCCACTCAAAAAGAATGTGGCGGCCTTCCGGCTACTCCCTTACATCACACGGGGAAGTCCTGAATTCCAGCAAATCATAGATAACAACCATCAAGTCCTAGACCCCAGCAGTTATCATAAGGAACCCGTAGCAGTTTCGGATGATTCTGACATGGATACGGACTAAATGGGAATAATACAAATTCAGACACTATAAATCAATTGAATTCTCCAGACGCCATAAGCATTCCATCCCCACTTAACATAATCCTATTGCCCTGAAACTGGACTCCGTCTGATCCGAACCCAAAGGGAAGGGAACCAGCCAACCCTTCACCATAGAAAATGACCGACAAACACATTCACCGCTTCTTCACCCAATAACCACGATGCTCCTGGACGAGTATCCCTCCCCACCAGATAACGCCTCTCTCCTTAACTTTTTCGTATCTCCTGAAGAAGTGGCAGACTTCAATGCTGAAACCGACAGCCTGCTGCCTCCCCCTAATGAAGACCCTCTGCTCCCCTGTTATGCCGACGTTCTAGCAGAAGAAGCTGTTGAAGAAGAGCGCCTAATGCAAACCATCCAGGTATGTTCTGCCCAGCTATATGGACGTTAATCAGTTCTAGAATGTTGAACAGGAGTTCTGCGCACGGACCATCACACACACCATTCTAAACTCCCTGCCCTCTGGTGAAATTTATGTTGTTCCCATGGTTGAACCAGAGGATGAAAACACGATGGATCCACCTGAACCAGACGACACTGAAGTCCGTTGGCTGAATATTGTTCCAGTGCGAGAACGCTGGGGCGCAATCCAATATCCTTTCGTCGTCTCCACTGACCTCAACAAAAACCTATATCTTGGATGCCGAATATATCACCCTTGGTATGGTGATGGTCAAATCACAGAGCTACCATATGTCACGGCAAAATATATCGTCTTCAATGGACAGTTTGTGACCTTTGGATATCGTGCAGGGCCATACCACGCCACCTTCATATCCCATCACAGCATGTTCACCCGACCCCCACCACCACCAGCGCCAGCCAGTGCCGCAGCCACACACACCTGGTGGAGGGTGTTGAGAAGCTATCTCCGCCCCACTTCGCACGCGGAGCATGAAGCTGAAGCGCCAAAGGAGTTGGAACTGCTACCCATAAACAGGGAAATGGTCAGGCGAGCAGAAATGGAACCATTCTCATCTATTATCTATTCATACACATACTCTTCTCAAATGCCCGAAATCTCCCCATCCTCTCAAGAGCACAGTGTCTCTCCACATTTCATTTTAATGTAAAATTACGTACACAAATTTTCATTCCTTCCATTTAAAGACCTTAAATTAATTACAGGACCATTGAACAATGGGATAACCGGGGACGGTTATATTTCTTCGTTCCCCGCGGATGTCAGGCCGATATCAGACCGGTAGGAAACCGGCAGAGTAGAAGCCGTGCCCCGTCATTCCACGTGGCAACACGTCATCTAATCAGTACACGTGGCGACACATCATTGACACGTAGTTGGAATTACAGTATATAAACCCCCACGAGAAATGAAAAGTCAGCTTTTACCCACCTACAGATTATATCAAATATTACTTGAGTACCTCTGAATATCCATTCAGACATCTCACGTGAGTCACAATTGAGTCACTCACACGCAACATATCAACCAGAACCATCTTATCGACGCCATCACTGCCGAGAACGGCCATCAGCCTCATATCAATTCACACCTTCACGCCATCACATCACCCCATTGAGCTTCGAAATAGACGCTCGATCACATTCTATCGCATCAACGCAACTACTATCTACTCTGAGCTTCGACTTACGAGCTCCATACTTCCAGCAAACTACCAAACTCGTCTCACCCACGTAAAGCTTTAGCCAAACCATAGCATTCGTGCTCTCCCCCATCGAACTAACGTCAACGCACAGAACAACATCTGTGCACGGAATTCATCTAACCCCGACTTCCGCTGACACCTGCAGGCAAGGGAAGACGTCCCTTGATAAGTTTGCGAGCCTCGTTGTTCGATTGTCTGCCGCCTCCGAATGACCGTCAGCCCAATCCGACATCTCTGTCCTGCCGTCCGCTTTTCTTTGGTACGTTATCTTTTTTTCCTAAAGAAGTGTTGCTGACTGAAGTCGAGACACAACGGCAGTTTGGGCTGACTTTTCCACAAGGAGGCAAAGCTGACACCCTTGATGGAAGATCCTGACACTGAGGTGGATCGAATCTCCGAGGACTTCAGAGCTCTGCAACGCGAAGCTCAACTCGAAAAGTATCAGGTGGAATCGGTTCCCATTCGTTGAAGGATGAGGAAGCTGAGTGCCGTCAGGTGTCGACGGTGTCTTGTTCATCGACGACGGAACTGTCGCAGTCACTGTAAACATCGGCTGTCAGATAGCGGAAGACAGGACAAGGAGAGATAGCTACCATGATTGCTTTCCAAACACGAACAGGTGTGCTTGCCGATCAACTTCGCGTAGCTGGACGAGCCTCCCAAAGTGCCCTATTTCTTCTGTTCTTATCTCACAGCTGCACAGATCATGTACAGACTGTAGAGGGGCAACCTCACTATTATCGATATCGCTGACAGTGGATGGTGGATAAATCCAGCAGATACGTAGAGTTTGTGGTCCAGCTAGAGTATGGCAAGAGAGCGAGCAAGCTAACACTGCCGAGATTATCGTGCTATTGAGCATAGGAGTTGAACCCCTCTTCGCACATATTGCTGGATTTATGACTGCCTACGATGGCCCCCAGTGATGACTTTGAGTGACTGTCGTGCCATACAGGGTGTATTTTCTGGCTGATGAGCGTCGTTGCATGACCGAACACTGCAGGCGCTTGGAGGAATATGGGCATGTCCGGCTGTTGTTAATGCTCAAAGGGAAACCTTCCATTATCCGATGTCGATGTATCTGCATGAGGAAGAGTCCTTCAGTAAGCTTTAATCCCAACATGGACAGTCTGACCTTGGTACGTGAATTCGAATGTGATGAACGGATGCTTGAGGTCTCCTTGAATGTGTTTCGCCATGCTTATATCGGAGAATTAAGCATAGGGGGAGAGCTTGGACGGTGACGGAGGATCGTAGGCAGTGTCACAGAAAAATCCGGGTCGAGATACTAGACGTATCCTGTCGGCGACGGTGAGTCCGAGAACATACATCAAAAGGAAATTAACACACGTGGGGCTGAGGAAGAGATAGCATCAAACTTAACCAACTCCAGTATAAAAAGGTTACTGTGATTGCACAGTAGTGTGCGTTGGCACTATAAAAGCCTTGTAATCACGAATTGACAAGCTGATCCTCTCGTGGCTGTTGCGATAGTATCAGCTGCGATGCGTGTTCGTCGGAGGAATATTTCTTGCTTGTTGAACTGTCAGAACTATCGTCGCAGAGTTTCAGAAATATGTTTCGGGTCAAGCGACACGTCAGAGGTACTGTTCATGAGGTTGGAGGGAAAAGACGCGTCGTTGTTTGTATCACTTTGGCCAATGTCGGTTACTAGTATACGGGCCGACTTCCGCCGCGACATATGGTCGGCGGGATGACCGCGGTTGATTTTCTATCACTGTTGACCATCATTGTCATGCTGCCACTGAACCTCATGTTCTAAATTAAGTCAATCTACCCACTATCCCGTGTTATCTTTATTCGTCGCGCTCTTTCCAACAGTTCCCTATCTGCTACGGCTTACGCTGGCAGCCTAGGATGTACTTGTAGGACGGGAACCTCCCTGGGAAAGGCATCCCAGGCCTGTGTGAACAATGCCACCTGTTAAACCTGCATCAAAATACTCTGGAAACGCATGCGGCTCACATTTCTGTAGACTTAATTCTAATACTTATGGGTGTAACAGCATGTAAAACTCGGATAGGCAAGTCATCTTTCTTTGGTAGCATATTCGCAGGTTGTATGATTTTCTATAGAGATATACATGTCAGCATCAGTTCAACAGTTGCTGCTATAGATACGGGATAAGATCTGAGGAGTGAGTTCGGAATAGGCCTAGGACGAGGTGGTTCAACGGGCCTCGGACATTTTTTGGTGCTTAACACGAGCATAGAACTCTCGAAGTCTTTCTTCCATTGCCAGGGTGGCGAACTTGGTGAGATGCGCTGAGAGAAAGAGGGCGATATGGCCGGCTGAACCGATCCTTCAACAGCTTCGCTTTCGTGTGGCCGCGGTCTAGTTCGGTCCAAGTGACATATCTAATTCGACGACCTCAAAATATGATATACTTATCATACACAGAGGTAAAGAAGCGTTGTGGAGGGGAAACTGATTGATAATAGAGACCGAAAAGATCCCACTACCGCACGTCGTCGTCGTCGTCGAAGAGGTGCAGCACTCGGAGCGATCGGGCCGGTGTGGCAGCATTGTCCGTGGATTGGTGGCATGACGCCGAGTTTTTGCAACTGTTGCAAAATCAACCGCGGTCATCCCGCGGACCATAGCGACATCAAATGGCGGCTAACTTGATGATTGGAAACCACCACGACTCTCCTATTTTCTTTCTACTCTTTTCTTGCTTCATGTGTACACACTCACGTTGCAGCTTAGACACGAAGCTTGACTAGTGACTAGTGAACATTTGAATGGTGTTACATTGATCCATCTGAGTCATCCGAGTCATCCGAGGCATACCAGAAAAATTGAGACCTCATTGACACCCACACGTGTGCTTTCTCGCTGAGTTGTGAACGAAGAAAGGACTAATTCTATGGATCTCTAAGCCGTAAGAAGTCGCGTTGATCTCAGCCATGCATATTTCAGGCAAGAGGAATAAACAAACAAACGGTTGTCGTTGAAGCATGCGGAACTAATAACTTTCGATGCCGTGTCCCTTGAATTGGAACCAAGGAAAGGATCTGGTTGTTTCCTTCTAACATTCACTCCGTATGTATCGGATAATCTAATGACATGCTTTCCTGCACTTAATTCTGTCGCTATAAATGTGCTGTACGTAGTCGGAGATGAGTCCACCGAAGTCGGCATTAATGTCGCACACATCAAGGAAATATCTGATACCCAAAGACGTCATAAGCGTCAAGGATAGGGATAGAATATAAAGCGATGAAAGTGACGTACTCGACATGAAGAGACAAGGCCAAAGACGTGTATCGTTCCTTTGGAAGTTAGGAGGCCGTAGCATTATGCTCTCGATGCCGATGCCAACTCCATTGGCAACCGTAGCCTCAACACTGAGCTCAAACAGAAAACGGTGCAAATTGTGACAGAAAACTCGAGATTTTGGAAAGAGATTTCATCTGAGATATTGCGATTTTCCGAGAGTGGAGTGAGTGCAGACAGTTTGCACCCTCAGTCCAGAGATCATACAAGTATCATTAGCTAGGACAGGGTCAATCGAAAGTGTAGTAGGGCTGTAACAATACTGTACGTCCTCTATCATTTTTCATTAGCAAGTCGCACTGTAAAGTTCCACGTCAGCGAGAAACCGAAAAGGAGGATCAAGGACACTCACGATCTAATTTCCAAGGACAAGTCAAACGAAGCTTTTCGATAAGGACCAGGTAGGACTAGCGATGCGGTTCAGCATGAAAACGATAACTAAGAGACGGACATACCTCTGCTATGCTGTGCCGGCTGTCCGACATTTCATTCTGCTTCCATTCACATTCTGGGTCGCTCTGCAAGGCCGGCGCGCGCAGGTCATCAACGATAGCTTGCGAACAACGTCAACTACCAGAACACGATTGGCGAGGAGAAGGTACTCACATGCAAGATATATATTCTGCTTTCAAAATTCTTCTCCAACAACGCCCGTAACCCCTGCTTCCCAGCGGTAAAGTGCTCCTGGTAACGTTCCATCGCGCTGGCCGTGTCTTCCGTAAAGGTCGACAAGCATCTCTTTGTCGTCATCGTTCACCGGGAACACCTAGAACGTTAAATTCGCTTTGATACGGGCTGGACATCTTCAGGCGTGATACCGAGAGGATCCAGATGTCGACTCAAACATGGGCGAGCCTTGGAAGTATGCATAGACTTTGTAAAAGCGGTTGAGTTGATGGAAAGCGACGGGGAACGGGGCGGTGATTTTGCCGGCAGTGTTGATCTCGACCGAGAGCGCCTGCACCACGATCTATGACAGTGATGAATTGGCCTTCTTTCGCAAAAGAGACGACTAGAAATAGCTAGGAAGTCGGAGTGGAAGGCGAAGTCGAGGACACGTAAGATGGTACCAGATCCCTAGACCTACTAAGCTGCGGGAATGCCAGTCACGACTGCGAGGTCAATTTGCGAAAGGAAGAGGCTGACATGATGCAAAGCGGGATGAAGACGCGGCGCTCATGGAATAAGGGCCGGCCAGGAAGGACGAGGAGTATAAACTGCGAGGTGACATGAGAGTAAAAGGAAGGGGTTTGAAAATCGGATACGTTGTCTTTGTTTGGAGATGCCGGCTTGCCGAACCGCTGTATGCCTGACGTCACTGTCGCGGACAACTGCCCTCGGCTAAATTTATTTTCAATCTCCCGCCGTAGAATTAACTCGGGACATGCGGACCTTCGCCCCCAAGTCCTCCCTCGAGGGTCACAGAAACATAGCCTATCTCGGAACCTGCAGTTTGCCAAAGACGGGACCTCGTCATCGTCGGCCCGGTCATCTCCTCCATGCATGTCTTGCCCGCTCCTACCCCTGTTGGCGAACCTGACGAGCAGGTCTTGCTCGAGGTCCTGGAGACCAGTCATCATGATAGTATCTGATGCAATTAGTGATCACCTAGAGAACGCCGAATATTTTAGAGTGAGTTCTACTCAGTCCAAAGTACGTTTATTGATCATTTACGAAGGTCTCAGTTGGTTACGATTCACTAGCGTTGGCCCTGGCAGACCTGGTAGCTGACAGCAGAACAGTCGACGCGATCTTGGGGTTTCTTCCTTCCATGTCGCTCAACGATTTATCCTCCAGTCGAGGAACTTGATCAAAAATCAAGGAGTTTGGGTCTCGTCTTGGCCTCATCAAACTGCCCGGTGCTGTTCGCCTACTCTGGGACTTCAGGCCACAACTTAGTGCAGACGACTCGGCTATGGACTACGCGTTCTCCAAGCTATCTGAGCGTCTCTGCACAACCTGCCATCGCAATCAGGTGACGTTGAGCAGTATTGGTATCGTCAAATCTGTGATCGAGTACTATGCTGATGCTAGAATTCGGAAGGACATGGAGCCCTGGGAGCGACGACTCCACGTTCACCTCTCCTTGGCACATTGTCCTCGTATGCTAAAGATGTGTCGCTGACTGAAGCTACGACACGACAATGATTTGGGCTGACCATCTCTGCAAGGAAACGAAGATGTTGAGATGGTTACGCCCTTCATGAAGGATTCCGACATCCAGGCTGATCGAATCTCCAAGGACTTCGGAACTCTGCAATGCGATGCTTGACACGAAAAAGATGAGGAGAAATCGGTGCCCCTTCATTGAAGGCCGAGTTAGCTGGGTACCGTCAAGTGTCGATGCCAACATCATAGGCGCCTGTGTCTTGTTCATCGACGAAGGGAATGTTGCAGTCACTGACAACGTTGGCTATCAGATAATGGAAGAGAGAACAAGGAGACAGAGCTATCATGATTGTTCTCCAAGCAAGAGCAGGCGTGCTTGCCGATCGAGTTGGCGTACCCAGACAAGCCTCACAGAGTGCTCCATTTCTTCCGCTCCTATCTCACCGCAGATCATGTAAGAACTGTGAAGTGGATCGAGTTTACTATCATCGATGTTGCTGGTGTTGGTGTTGGTGATAGATCGTGGATGACTCTAGAGGAAATGTGGAGATGGTGGACTACCTGTAGTATAGCGAGCAAGAACACAAGCTACCGACGCCAAGATTATCGCAATTTAGAGCATTGGAGTACCAAGCCTCATCGCATGTAGAGCCAAATTTTCTGACTGCATACGACGCAGCCAGTGATGAGTTTGGGCGAATGGTGTGTATAGGATGATTTATCCGGGGAAATAGTGGCGTCGCATGAACAACATCTCGCGCGCGGAAGAGTGTGGCCGTATGTCCAGCTTTGCTAACGCCGTAAATTCTCCCGCCCAGTTCCCGGACGTGGATCCCTCAGGGTCAAGCCATCTAGTATCCAACGTACCACATATTTATACCGATGGCGCACCAGTAAAGAATAAAGAAAATGTAAACCACCTGACCTTCATCGAAGGTTCGGCGCAAGAATGCTCAAGAAGACCTGTTTAAACATAATTCTTCATGCTGAAACCAGAGAATTAAGCCGAGCTTTCGTTATTTTTCTGTAGTTATCGCTCTCACACTCTCCCCAGATAGAGTGTTACGTCTCGTACATCTGGAGTTGCCATTTAAAATACAACTCCCATCAGCTTTCTGCTTCAACAATGACACGAATCGACTCTCATGTGCCTATCACACAATATAGACATATGCAGCCACGTCCGGGAAAGAACAAGCGTGTCGAACTATCACTACGAAAAACAGCCCTTGACTCTCTAAGATTCCCTCCGTCATTACAACAACCGATCCCCATTCCGACTCTGCTACAAGCACGCAGACTTCAAGATTAAACCCTCGTCGTCGACGTAGACATACAGCTCCTATAGCAATGTCTCAACCTTCGCACGCATCATGTATCTCACCAACGATGGATCCCGACAATCACGCTGCCTCAGACAGCAGTCGGTTCCCTTCTGGTATCTGAAATGATGCTACTGATGGCTCTGCTGGAGAACATACAATGGAATACGGACTTCGTCCTCGTTACACAAGGGGCTACCTATGGCAGGATCCTGATTCTCTCCACCGGGACACACCAATGACAACTGCTACCTGGACAGAAACTTTACTTCCAATGCCGCAGCCACCCCATAACGAATTGAACAATCATGTTGCCCTTGACACAATCAAATCACATCCTACACTTTTTCACATCATCACTCCTATCAATATCACGCGCTTTCGAGAACTTCTAGACTCCCATCCGAATCAGGAGCTTGTGTCTTCCGTTTGCGTGGGCTTAGAGACCGGTTTCTGGCCATGGGCTGATACCAACAACCCAGGGTATCCTACCACCAATGACAACTCCTTTCGTCCTCTCAGAGATCAATCTCACGCGGATTTCGTCAGATCACAGAGAGACACTGAAATAGACCTCGGGCGTTTCTCTCATTCTTTCGGATCAGATCTACTGCCTGGCATGCATTCTGTACCAATCGGCGTTGTCCCCAAACCACATTCAACAAAGCTTCGCTTGATTGTCGATCATTCCGCTGGAGATTTCTCACCAAATTCTATGATTCTGAAACACGAGGGACATGTTCATCTTGATACTCTCAAGCATCTTGGGAGAGCTTTGATTCATGCACGGCGCAAACATGGCAGGGATGTCAAACTCGTCCTTTTCAAGTCTGATGTGTCACAGGCTTACCGTCGACTTCCTATGCATGTCCTCTGGCAAATACGTCAAGTCGTTACCATCGAAAATCAACATCACGTTGATCGCTGCAACAACTTTGGTAACCGGGGGGCTGGCCGTTAGTGATTTACAGGGCCTGGCTTTGAGGGCTTGGGCTTGGCTTGAGTCGGGCCGGGCTTTCAAAATCGCAAGCCCGAGCCCTGAGCCAAAGCCCTACCAGGCTCGGGTCTGGCTCGGGCTCAAGCCAGGGCTTGTAGATATGTTTGAAAACATAGATTTGAGAGAGATATGTAAGCATTAATACATGTTTTACGAGCTGTGAAGCTTACTAGATGATCTGAATAGAGCTTAAGGCTGTAATCTCCTTTGATTATGACTAGTGGATGAGTATCAAGGTGAATTCTGACATTAGAATTGATAGAATACTACCTTGGACAGCCACATACTTGTGAGCTCAAAGCCCTGGCTCGAAGCCCGGGGCTTGGGCTTTCTCGAGTCGAAGCCTGAGCCCGAGCCCTGATGAAGCCCTACTGTCGGGCCTGGCTTTTTAGGGCTTGGCTTGGCCTGGCTTGGCCTGGCTTTCGGGCTTGGGCCAAGCCTTGTAAATCGCTAGCCAGTGGCCGTATTTGGTGCACCTTCTTTGGCCTTGTACTATGGATCGCCACATTTGTCAAGTTGCTCACCGATATCTTTGGCTATGTCGACAATAGTTTTTCATGGGAATTTGCTGATCGAGAAACTTGGTATGGTCCTTACCAGAAATATCTCCCAGCGAAGCAGACTGCACTTCTTACCTTGTTTGACAAACTTGGAGTGCCACACGAAGAAGGAAAGCAGCTGCATGGTTGTATTCTCACTATCATCAGATTCGATGTCGACCCAAACACGATGACTATCACCATGCCTATCACCTCCTGACTAGAACTCATCTCAGCAATGCGGAATTTTGCAGTTGTCGGATCGCACCACTCATTACAAGACTTTGAAAGCTTAGGTGGCTGGTGCAACTGGTCTTTCAATGCATACCCTTTACTCCGACCTGGTTTATCTACTCTTTATGCAAAGAAGCATGCCAGCCATTTCAACTCATTTGGATTAGCAAAGCTTTATACCGTGAGCTCCTTTGGATGGCTGAACATCTTGAACACATGCCAGGCATTCTCTTCTTAGATTCACTTGAGTGGGGTCCTCACCTCGCAGATATCTTGGTACAAACCGACGCCTCCTCTAAGGGTCTCGGTATTTGGATTCCGCAGTTTGCCACTGGGTTCTATTCACACTTTACGATGCCATCAGAAGAAGGAATATTTTTCAGTGAAGCGCTAGCCATCGTCTCCGCACTTCTGATGACACTACTTTTATCTTCCAAACCTCGTCGTATTCTCATCTACACCGACAACACAAACACAGTTGACATTTTCAACTCCTTACATGCCAAACCCTTCTATAATTTGCTCCTCATCACAGCTGTGGATGCATTGATTACCTACAAAGCTCAACTTAGCCAAAGTGGGCCATTGCGAGCACGGCAGGTATGAGTCTGAACTTTGAAGTGCCCAGCCGGTTGAATGGACTAGCGCGAACATTCATGGCGGAACTGAAATTCATGTGGACCTGACAGTGAAACTAGTATGGCAAGTCCATAATATTCAAGTTTCAGATAACTTCCTGATGAGTGAAGTGCACATACCAAAAATGAGGCAGATGTTTGTTCATCATTACTCAAAATGCGGGATGTTGAGTCTTCCTGAGTACCACATAAGGAGAACAATTGCTCTTATCTTCGACGTTGGAGAGCGACTTTTATGGATTTTCTATTTTTCTCATCGTGCTTGGTTAGCTTTATCTTTTTTGTCCTTTGCTTATTTTCACTGATTTTCAGCTATTTTCAGATGCTATTGTACACTCCATTCACAATGCCATTTTTCAGAGGTCGAGGCCCTGCGGCAAGCGGCATCCCTCCTCTAGGAAAGGATATATCATTTGCAGGAGATACAACACGTAATGATGAGATGAGACACGCTATGCACATTGACTTGCCCGACATACATTCATTCGACCTTCTGTCTCATCCTTCCCTTCGCAGTCAGATCATTCCGCTCCCGATGACACTGTTCCCATGCCTGAATTTTATTTTGTTTTTCTGTGGACGCAATGTGTTTCTGGCTACCTTGGAGGCCAACTTCCGAGAAGGATAGGGATGGGGACTAGGACAGGATGCCCTCAGAGGATGCGCGGGATGCGCACGGATGTCAAAATCACCTGCCAATGGGATGTCATCCGTGGCAAGTGTGCAGACATCCAACCATGGCCTCCTTCTCTCCAATCCATCCATCACATCCCCCCAGGCCGGCTACCACCATCCCCGTACCCTACGCTATGCAGTGCTGTGCACGACGGCGTTGAGGATGCCATTCTCTTCCCAAATTTCGCGACGAGTTACGAACGATGACTCAAGTCAGCGACCGGACTTTGAGGGAGGATGGTGGCATGGTACAGGGACAGGACTGAGTTGGGTGACTGTGGATAAGGACTCTTGGTTGGCAGTGTAAGCGGATGGGACGGGTTTTGGCCGAAGACAACGTATCACCTTCCGGCAAGCAAGGTGTTGACGTCAGGGAGGTGGACTATTCCTACCTTGGTTGCCCATTATCACCCTCGCGTACCCTCTCCCGTGCTAATCCCGGGTTCTTTTACCTCGTCCACCGTCTTCCCTCCCATATGACTACGGCTACATTGTAAGGGGAAGACTGTATTCATTAGGAGGAGCAGGTATTTTGCTTTGAGGCCATGTATCAAGCGTCCAGCGACCAAGGTCACGGTGTCGTTGAGGTTGTAGAGTGTCTTTAGGAGGGTCATTGGCAAGTATATAGTATGTCCTTACTACATAAATGGCTGCCTTTTACTAATCATTGAGTGTAGCGTCGAGAATCAAGATGCAAGTTCAAGCCTTCTAGCTCATGAATTCGGACAACAAGATTTACCCCACCACAACATGTCAACGTCCAGTGAGCAGGGACATGGCGTTGTTGGAATCGTAAAGTACTCATGTGCTGGTAAAAGGTATGTGGCCATTATTTACAAAACTATGTTCTTACTGATGTCCAATTGCAGTCTTGTCTCCAATGATATGATGAATCGAGGACGTCAATTTTTCTTCAAACTCAAGACACCCACTCCGCAAAATCTTGGATGACGACTTTTGCCCCGCCACAAAGTATCGACGTCTGGCGAGCGAGGGCATGGTGTCAGCCAGATGGTAACGATGGGGTATGGAACTCGAGAGGAGTAGCACAAGGTATGCTGTCACATCAACGACTTGCTTCTTTACTAATCATTCAATTTTAGCTTCGAAATAGGGACAATGGTTCTCCAATGCAAGCTCGACAATGACAACAACAACAACAACTGGCGAGCGTCGTGTGATGGTGACTACTACGAGCTTTTATGTTTCTGAGAAACTAACGAACACTGCAGACTCTGGTCCACCGCCGAGTATGTCCAGAGGCTCTCCATTTTCTAGGGACAATGCTATCCTCTTCTGTGCCTGTGCTGAACATCATAACTGTACCTTTGGGATATAATGGTAGTTTCGCTGCCTTCTTGTGTCTGCATGGATATTTTTCTGACAGTTTTGATGAATGTTTGGCCTTCTATTCACAGGTGGTTGTAACTGGCTTCTCAAATTCGCCAGCCTGTAGCCGCAAAGTCAGCTTGGGATTGGCACACAAAATCAAAGGTATGATTCATTGATTTCAATACTTATCATTGTATTTAGATACTTTTGGCTCCTCAATGCCACCCCATACGACTTCTACACTGCCCATTTATGATGCGACGGATTCCCACTCATGAGCAAATTCACAAACACATGCTCAGAAGGAGGCCATATCATTAATTTTACTGTTCAGTGCTCACTTCCGTTGTTTAGCTGTGTACCCCCCGGTCTCGATGGATATTTCTTTGTCCTGTGAGTGTTTCGCATATGGAAGGCTTGCGACGTTGACTTACAAAGTGTTTTTAGACTTGGCTCGACCCTGCATTAAGCTCAAAAAAGGAGTCGACCACCCTACGCCTTCCTCCAATCCCGTTTAACCCGTCGCGGCTGAATAAATAGCTGCTGTTTGTTGAGGGCGACTCAGGGTTGGTTGACGGCATCGGATGCTTGACTCGTTTGGCACGTGCAGACATTTACGAGGTAAGTGAGAACTTGCTGTTCAAGAGACATGGCACTGACTTGCCTCTATTCCAGCAAACCGTCAAAATCTGCAAGGTAGATGCTGAGGTTAGGGTTTACAGCTTACCACATCAGAGGGAGTCTTGTTGCGTCTTTGTGCAATGAGGCTCCCTTCTTTTTTATGGCCTTTTGGCCCATGTACGGCAAGCGCCAGTCGCCCGTTGGATTGATTTCAACGGGAGACTACGCTTGGCCACGGCATGAATGGGAGGAAGTCCCTCCCGTTTCGTGCACTTGAGCATACCTTTGGGGTGGGGAAATTATGATCCTACGAGCTCTGACTGTTGGTGGACTTACGCTCTTTTTCATTTTGACCGTAACGCAACTTTGAAACCTATCTTCTTATTCTTCCACTTTCAGCTCTTCTTGTAGTTAGATCGTACCTGTTATGGTATTCCCACTATATCTCATACATCCCTCTCGTTTTCCTTCTCATATCACCACCTATCAAGACTACATTCCATTTGTCTCATATGTGCTATATTTACCTCTTTAGTTTACTGCACTGCAGCGATACGACTCATACTGAGTCACCTAGTACCTACTGGAAGATAGAAGAAGATTCTGATGTTACAGGTATATATATGCACAGCAGCTCATGTATTACTTACTTACAATTTACTTCTGCTTTATGCATCATCATATCGAGTGATCTTAAGCGGACGCCGAACCTCATTAGGTTAATCAGCTTACTACTAAATGCAATCCTTCTGAGGTTACAGTTGAACCTCAACCTACTCTCTAAGTTCTTCGGAACTCACTCTCATCTTCTCAATGCGTTGACTTAAAGAAGGTAATCCAATTACTACTAAGTACTAATTTACTTTTCTTTAGATTTACGCTTATACACAACAGTACCCTACGAGTATCAATAACATCCTTCTGCTTTCTGTTTCCCTATCGCCCTGCTCCTCGTCGAGAAATCCAACTTTTCGTCCTCATCACCGTTATCGCTGATGTGATTACAATGCCACTGACAGCCCTGACTGCGACTCCAGTGCGTGTACACTGTTATTTGCGTCCGCCGATGAATTTGACAGTGCTGAAATTACCAGACTCAATCAAACAAGATGGAAGACCAGGGAGAAATCCTGTCAGGCCTTCGATGACAGGTGAAAATTGATAGGATGGATTCGTCGGCATACTGTTCAAATACTGTTTATGGCGCTGACGAGGGCTCCTATGAAGTAAAAAGATCAGTCGCAGCAGCTGAACTTTCAGTGATATGTACCGAGAGATGCTCTGCGTAGGCATGCCATGACATTATTGTCAGGTGAGCATCCTATGACTTCCGAAGCATACACTGGTTAATGTGATCGTGAGTTTGTGCAAACAGCAAAGATGGAAAAGCTCATGAAACGCTAACTCCACCTCGGCTTTGGTTAGCGTAGGGCCAAAACCTATCGATTGTGCTACCACACGCTTGAAAGGAACCGGTCTTGTACCTGAGAAAGGACGGTTGCTCGACAAAATTCAAGACTGAAAAAAACTGACCTCCGTATGCAGTGACTTGCATAACCATGCTGGCACCTCCTGCACTTTCTCCATAAATCGTGACATTGTTTGGATCACCGCCAAACTTGAAAATATGTCGCTGTATCCACTCAAGGGCAGCACGCTGATCGAGTAATCCAACATTCAAATCTCCATCCAAGACGGGCGGTAGAGGTCGATGTTGGATTTGGGCAGGGGAAAGGTAGGGATCGGCAGCGCTATAGAGTGTGACAGGGAGCTTGCGAGGGGAAACGGCAACCACAATCAGATTTGCCAGTACCAAAAACAAGGGTGGGGTCCGATGGTGGTTGCACGGTCAACGGAGGGCGTGGGATGTGGATCAGGTGTCGTCATCATCACTGTTGGTGATGACGACATCGGGGAGGAAAATGGGTGTGATAGCCGTGATCCCCCATGTCAAAAATGGGGGATGGGCCATTGGTGCTCGCGTTACTGTTATCTTGGCGTCTTCTGTCACGTACTGAAGATATCATTACTGGTTTTGTTGGATGTTGGGGGTCCGATCTTGCTCCCACCCTCCTGCTCGCACTGTTCCACCTCCTGCACCCTCCTCAGCATGTTCCCCTTCCACTGCACACATGATCTACCTTCCCCAATACCCCTCCAAGGTTCTCAGACCCTCTCGGCCCTCTTGTCATCATCGTTGTCACCCTGTTTATCTTCATCATTGTTCCCATTGCTGAACAATTGTTCCCGTGCCATGCATGCAGATGGCATCCAATTTTGTATCCTCCACTTCGTCCATGGTCGTTTCCGCATGCGAAATCACTGCACAAGAGCGATTGTCCAGATGTCGATGTGGGTGGTGCTGGGTAGGAGGATAGGTGGGGATGGTACCAGTTCTCAACCAATAGTGGGTGGTAATGGGCGTCGGCTTCGTCCTGGTCAATGGTCTTCACTGGGGCAGTGTCTTGTGGGTATCATACATAGTCCTGCCTCGCGTGAGGGCTTACACGTGGGTGAGGGATAATATAGCAGCTATTCCGGGCTCTTGGGGCCACGAGATAAGCCAAAAGTACCTAAAATAAACCAATTAATACGGAATTTAATGAAACCAACCATTTGTGTACCAATCTGACAGCGAACAACACAGATACACTGTGTGGAGAGATAAGTATTAGTGAAGCTGCAGGCTATTATTTTTGAATTGCCATAAAAGGCAGTTGTTTGCACATGTTAGATTCTAAGGTAAAACTTAAAAGTAAGGGTCCTAGATCGAAATGCAGCGCATAAGGACGAATCCTCGTAAACTCGGACTCGTAACTTCATGTCCTACATATCCCCAGATCCCAGAACACAATTGCAGATGCTTTATCCAGTAGCGGCAGCTGCGTGCCAGCCCCCGATTCTTCCCCTTTTCCAGATTACTCCGGAGAAGGAACCTTAACATACTAATAGTATGTATAATCTCGGCTAAAGCTAAACAGCTGCAACAACAAGCAAGGCGCTATTTATGTGACCCAAAACAGACCCCGAGGCAGGAAGTACTTTTTGTTTAATGGTACTTGAAAGAGACATACTGAGGTCATCATCGAACAGCTCAGAAGCATGGTCACATGTCGCAGCAGCGATGTCTAACCACTCTCGCATGAGCTTCACAAAATGCGGCAGCGCAAAGACAATGAACTGTACCACATTACAAACCCCATCGTGGGCATTGGGTAGGTGAGCATCCATGCATGCCCATTAATGGAGTGCTTCACATCCAAGTAATCATGTCTGGAGTGTAGCTTAGGCAGTTTCACAACCCAGCAGTGTCGATTGCCAATGTATCTTTCTACATCACAAAGATCAGCACTCGCTGCAGCACTGCTATCAAGAAACAAATTCCAGCCGCATTTAGTATACTTAGATCTCCCTGTGACGGTGGCATGGTGATCATCAAATTTCGCACAGTTGATTCCAAGGCCGAATGTGGCTTTTGGATACAAAGAAA
Source organism: Armillaria gallica (assembly GCA_037576215.1). NCBI lineage: Eukaryota > Fungi > Basidiomycota > Agaricomycetes > Agaricales > Physalacriaceae > Armillaria > Armillaria gallica. Next base: position 401,091 of record JBANDB010000008.1, read on the forward strand.
TAGCGATGTTGTGGGCAATGATGTTCATTGGTACGGCTAAGGTCAATGAGCGAAATGCACAGGTATTGGGGTGCAAAGCGAATAACCGCCTATCATATGTTTCAGGAACATTGGCCTCCAACAATACTCAAGGTAAATGGCAGGGAAATTGGAATCTTGTTCAAAGTAAAGGACATGATATTGATGTGCTGAATGCTAAAACGTGGAACACAAAGCATCGTCGCTGAGCAACTAGAACATCGTTGACGCCTACAACAAAGCTAGCTGTACGCAAGGGGAAGTTAGCAAAACAAGCCACCACGTTTAATTCATGCACTCTGATATGCGACGCTGTCCTGAAAAAAAGTCTGTTAGCACACACAACAAACACATATTGGGGACGTACAGAGAGCTGAGATTTACATTCGTGAGGATGATCATTGACCACAAGTCTTTTATAGCCGAGGGATCATCACTGGCTGAAACAGATGGCCTAAACCTGTCTCAGACTTAACGGGGACTGTCGGGAGAATAACTTTGGTTCAGAAGATCAAGCGCGCGAAACCAAATATGACCAACTAGCCCCTGCCAACGCCCTATGGTGGTCGATCGGTCATTATCTCTTTGATAAACACCCTCTCTTTTCCTCTCTACTATCGGGAAGAATCGGGGATCCCGCGATAACCACGACTTTGTTCTTGCCCAGCATCCCCAAGCCAAACTGCTCAAGTTCAGCCCCCCGCAGCTGATGTCTGGGTCAGATAATGTCAAATAATCTTGTCGGAATTACCGGTTCATACCCCGGTCAAGACTTGAAACTCGCTGAGTAATGACTGCATGCTTCCATCGTCATCCTTCCTTATTCTCTCTTTCCTTAATTCACAACACTCAATTCATATATTTTTCTCTAGCCTTTTACCATACTCGCGCAATAATCACTCACACTCGGGCCCTGTCGCTGATCTCAGGGCAGGGTCGCATCTCGGCTAACCTCGCATGAAACTGAGACCCTGTACTCACACAGACGAGCAAGGCAATTAGTCAGGTTTAAAACTTGTTTTACGCAAGTCTAATTGCCGTGAGCGCATACAAGTCGGGGGCTTTATCTATTCCTGGCTCCAAGGACCAGGATCCTCGTCAGAGACACTCAAACCTGGAAGTCGTGGTTCAGAGCATCGGCAGCACCTGAGGTTTAACGCATCCTCCTTCCATGACATGGCCTATCACGCCGGTACGATCAGTACTCCTATCTTCAATAATTATAAGACCTGGGGAGAACGGAGCTTCCGTTTCATCGCTCTCACACTCTCCCCAGATAGAGTGTTACATCTTGAAGACTTCTTTGTGTACCTGCCCTCCCATACCCTTCTTCGGACACTTGTCCTCCTGTACTTACCACTTTAACTTCTTTTCCGACACAGTGGCAACTTTCCAAGTCCGAGCTTGGTTTTAATGTCTCCCTGTCTAGGCCTTTTGTTGAACTCATGTATTACATACTCTTACCCGTACTCGCACAATAATCACTCACACTCAGGCCCTGTCGCTGATCTCAGGGCAGGGTCGTGTCTCGGCTAACCTCGTGTGAAACTGAGACCCTGTACTCACACAGGAGGAGTATTGAAGGAGCCGCAGAAAAACCGTGGTCCAAACAGCATATCCTGTTGGCAACGATGAGTCCAAGGGAGTGCACCAAGAGAAAGTAAACACACGGGATACCGCGCCGTCCCAAGGCCAAATTTCTTCCAAAATAAATTGGGTTTAAAGATTTATTTACACAAGTCTAATTGGTAAGGGCTACTTGTTTTCGAGTCCTCTGCCTTTCCTCACGCTCGTTCACAGCGTCGGCCGCTCCAACGCGTGTATTTCCACATTCAGGATGTGCGGTCTCAGCCTCCCCACGGGAGCCTCCCCTCGGGAGTCTTGGCCGTCTCACCAGTGAGTGCACGCCACAGCTTGAGGATTCACGGGACTAAACGGGCATCCAGCTTTCCTCCCCATGTCTTTCTTTTCTCTCGGACTATAAGTACCTGGCGGTCTCAGCTCGAGCACCTGTCGCTCTCGCTGAACCACCAGGTGCGTATCTCTTTCAATTTATGTAGAAAATTTCATGTTAACTCACCGTGCTCCCGACAGAGCACTGATTTCGTTTCGTACTGTTAATAAACACGTTTATTCATCGTCTCAAAGACTCATCTAACCAAGCAACTTGACTATGTCCTCTGGCTCTAATGCATCCACCCAACCTTCAGGCAACACGCCCGTCTCTGGAAGTGCAACTCAGCAGACCACCTCTACTGGCAACGTCAGACCATCCCTTGAACCTGAGGGATCGCCAGCTCCTCCCGACGCGCCCCAGGCCCAGGTCACTATTCGGTGCGACGCTATTGTCGAGGATTACCGCACCGGCATTAACACTTCGAAACCGGATGTCCTTGCACAAATCATCTGGGTGCTCACCGATTTCTTCAACACCAGACCAGGGCATGACGACGATTTCAACGATGCCCTTCGCATCTACGTCGAAATGCTTGACAACCATGAGAACGAGCAGCGAATTCTCCACCAGGAAGGAGAAAATCAAGTCTGTGCAAGAGTTAGGAATGAAACGGAAGCGGGGAGACCAGGACGACCTCGAGCTGCCGATTTCATTGAAGAGGAGGATGATGGAGAGGATGGAGGAGATGGAGACTCCGAGCGAGGAGAAGTATCAGATGAAGGGGACGACGCTGATGATGGACCAGGACCAGCAAAAAGACCTCGGATCAACGAATCATTGTTCCCGTGGCACCCTGTTCGAGAGATTAGCAGGGCACTCCTCCATCCCGACTTGCAGCGAACCCTTGAGCTCATCGAGAATTACACCATTGACCTCAAAGCAGCGAAACGAAGCCTCACCAACTCTCCCGAGTGCCCAGAGTTCCCAGAGGAACAATGGCTTGCCCTCTTGGCAGGGAAAGCCGTCAATCTTGACGCCGTCTTCACAGCGGACCATTCAACCTCCATCAACGAAGTCCACACTCACGAAATATCTGAAGGGATTTCTATCCGACTCGCAGAAAGCATGTCGGACCCTTCTGAGCCAAAGAAAGTCATCAGTAATGCAGATGAGTGGACCACAGCATGGCACACGTACACACAAGCCGTTCTCCTTGCTTTCCCACATCGCTTCCGAGAACTTGCTCTCTATCAACAATACGTGTCCTCACTCTTCAGGACCACTGCCATCCCCCTCCATTGCCATGTGTTTGTCCTCGACCGAGCTATTCGAAACCGAGTTGGAAGGTGCAGGAATATCCTCCTCTCTGACACCAACAAGTTCAGAGATCTTGAACGGTCGCACATCTCCCCAGCTGGCATGGCCTACCAAGAGTTTGAAGAGCGTCGGGGGGAGCAAAAGTCCAAGAGGAAGAGCAGCGACCGAGCCCGAAGTCTTGATGCATGCAGACGTTGGAATGCAGGGGTCTGCCCCTCTTCAGACGGAAAGTGCAGATATCGGCATGTCTGTTCCAGCTGCAAAGGAGGACACCTTGTCTCCGCTTGCCCTGGCAGAAAATGAGAAGATTGGGGTGCTAGGAGAGAGGGGAAGGTTTGAGAGGAGGGGAAAGGGGGGGGATTGGGAGGAAGGAGAGATGAGTTTTGCGCCTCGTTACAAACGCGGGTTTGTCTTTTCAGAATCGGACACGGGACAGAGTCGGGCCGCCGGATGTACAGAGACTGAATTGCTGGTGCCACGACCTCCAGCCAAGGAGTTTGCGAATGTGGAGGCAGTCCGCACAATCAAAGATCATCCACAGCTGTTTGCAATCACAACTCCAATCAATATCAACGTGTTGGAGGGATATCTCAAAACACATCCCAACCCAGAGTTTGTTCAATCTGTCATGGTCGCGCTCCGTGAAGGTTTCTGGCCATGGGCTGATACCCAACACGACGAGGAGTTCCCAGTCACTTGGGATAACGCAAGGATGAGTCCCCGGTCTGAGATGGAACAGCAGTTCATCGCCAGATACAGGGATGAGGAAGTTGCGGCTGGACGTTTCTCCCAGCCATTTGGATCAGATCTTTTGCCAGGAATGTATAGTACCCCTGTGCATGCGGTTCCTAAACCCCATTCAGAGGATTTCCGCATGGTCTCCAACATGTCTGCGGGTCCTTTCGCACCGAACCGCATGATTCGTCACTCAGACATAGCGGGCTCGCGACTTGACAGTCTTCATACTCTGTTCGCGGTCATCCTGCGTTTTCGACGAGAATCTCCAGCCAATGCACAGAAAACTCTGGTGGTCTTCAAATCTGACGTGTCAAAAGCCTACAGACTGTGTCCGATGCATCCATTGTGGCAGCTGAAGCAGGTTGTCATGACTGGATACCTCACCAGCGAGCAGAAAGCTGCTAGCAAGGAGGAAATCTTGATTAGGAGCATTGATCGCAACAACAACTTCGGAGGGCAAGGTTCTGGCCGTGTTTGGTACAGCGTCAATGGGCTCATCACATGGATTGCTATCAATATCGAGAACATCAGCGACTTAGGGTGCTACGTTGATGACGACTTCAGTTTTGACGAGTGGAACGACCTTGATTTCTATGAACCCTACGACAGTTTCTATCCTTGTAAGCAGACAAAACTCCTCAGACTGTGGGACTGTCTTGGGGTGCCGCATAGCAAACCGAAACAACTGTATGGATTGCAGCTTGTAATCATCGGGTTTGACGTTGACCCAAACGCAATGACTGCCACTATGCCTAAAGACTCCAAGGCCGATCTTGTCCTAGCGCTCCGACACTTCGCCTCTTCCAATCGACGCAACTTGCAGGAATATCAGCAAATAGCAGGGTGGTCGAATTGGTCCTTCAACGTGTTCCCCTTGTTGAAACCTGGACTCTGCAATATATATGCAAAGATGCAAGGAAAGACGAACCCTTTCGCAGGCATTGCTCTCAACAACGCCGTCAAGGACGACTTGGGTTGGCTCGCGAATCACATCGAGAAGTCTGATGGAATCTGTTGCTTTGACACCTTGGATTGGGATCCTATTGTCGATGCCACAGTGACTATCCTTTGTGACGCATGCCTCGACGGCATGGGTTTCTGGTTGCCAAGAATAGCCTGCGGTTTCTTCTGCCCTACGCCTGAACTACCGGATGTTGACGAAATCATTTTCTTCTTCGAGGCTCTATGTGTTTGCACTGCTATTCATTGGGTTGCAACCAACCTATCTCCTGCAATGAGGAAGCGCGTTACCATCTTTACAGACAACACCAACACTGTCGACATCTTCGAATCTCTCAGAGCCTCGCCAACCTACAATCCCATACTAAAATCTGCTGTCAACATCTTGATCAGTCATGATATCGACTTAAGGGTGCTACACATACCGGGTTCCGAGAACGATGTCGCGGACACTTTGTCGCGTTCCCAGTTCTCGAAAGCCCGGAGTTTAGTTCCTCGTTTGTTAATCCTACCTTTCAAGCCTCCTTGCGACGTGCTGGAGGCAAAGAAATGCTAATCGATGTGACTCCAGGGTCTCGACAGCGGGTCCGTGAGCCCTGGACCCTGGAGAAACTATATCACGAGCGGTGCCTTGCATTGAGGTCCGCAATCGACACTGCCTCCCTCGGTCCCTACAACTCAGCACTGAATTCCTACATTACATTCTGCAAAATTCACAATTTTCCCGTTAAACTAACCGACGATACAATGAGTTACTATGTCGTCTTCATGTCTTCCCACATTAAACCTGATTCCGTATCATCCTACCTCTCAGGGATTTGCAACCGCCTTGAGAACTTCTTCCCTGACATTCGCGAAATCCGAAATTCACCTATGGTCAGTCGCACGCTGAAAGGGTGCAAACGGCTGAAAGGATCCGAGGTCAAGCGCAAGGCACCTCTGTCACGCGATAACATTCGGCATGCCATCAGCAAACTCGGACACTCTTCGGAATACGACGACTGTCTTTTCCTTGCACTGCTAGTCACTGGATTCAACGGTCTTCTACGCCTCGCAGAACTGAGCATGCCCGACTCCAAGAAGTCTCGAAATTGGAGAAAGATCGTCCAAAGAACCACTGTCGAATGGATACCTGAGGGCTATGCTTTTTTCTTGCCAGCTCATAAGGCCGACACCGCGTTTGAAGGCAACAAAGTTATCATACCGAGAGACAATGACCCCACCTTTGATCCCCTCCCCGTTTTCCGCCGATACTTGACTCTCAGAGACGCAAAGCATATCGTACACCCTGCCTTGTGGGTCACTTCCACCGGTTCCGTTCCTACTCGCACCTGGTTCATGAAAAGGCTGCGCCAGATTTTCCCCGACCGTAGGATCGCAGGACAGTCAATGCGTGCTGGTGGAGCCACAGACTTAGCAGAGCAGGGGGTGCTTCCTTATCTGATACAAGCTCGTGGTCGATGGTCCTCTGCGGCGTTCAAGATTTACATTCGGAAAAACCCTGTCATCCTACAAGCTATGATCGACACTCGAGCGCCGTCTATGTGACAACACCGCGTACACTCCTCTCGTACCTTCAGTCCTATTACCCATTAGCACTCATACACGCGGTGCAGGGCTCACAAATTTGACTTGTGCCCGAAAGGGCTTGATCGGTAAACTCGTACGATGGGTCTGACACTTGTCGACTCCAACATCAAAGTTTCACTGTCCTCGCCTGACGTGAGAGCGAACATGTTGGCATCCACTACGACCATCAAAAACAAAATATCTTATTTTTAATGAGCTTTCAAAGATATCGATACAAGTAAGGTATACCACATTCTCGGCAACACAGCAGCAGTACTGTTTGGTGGAGAAGACCTGGGCATAACGACATATCTACTGAAGATTTTGATCGGTTGTATTCGAAGAAGTAAGGACGACAAACGCACATGCATGGCCTGTCAATCCACGAGTCAAGCATGCCAGTGAAAGATCTTGGCTGGGTAGCTAGACGCGCCGAGATGTCTACATCAATAGTTCCTTCATGGCCAGAGCGGCAATGGAAAGGCGGGAGATACTACTCACAATCTCCGTTGGCAGTGCATAATCCCCAGAATAGAGTGAAAGAGACGGTCTTCTCGTCCCTGTCTCCGGTTGCTACAAATCTGAGGCACCGTGAGCCGGAAGAAAATGTCTGGTGTTGATGGGTGAGTCGAGGAATCCCTGTCAGGAATATCATCGCGATATCTCAGGAATACAGTTGGAGTTGTGCAGAAAGGTCGAGTGACATGTCGAAGACATTGGTGGTTGGAGGAAGGGATGCGTCTTTATTTGCGCGAAAACCCGGTTGGTCGGGCCGACCCGGAAAACGTACCCGCAAATTGTTCCCCTCGTTGACTACTTACGCTCATTACCCTTCACCATTCTTAGCGTAACCATGAATATACGGTCACCTAGTATACGAGTAATCTGTCACGCTGAACTGCCGATTGACATGAGACTGCTTCCCGTTACCCTAATTAAGGTGAGCTTGCTTTGTCCAAACTTTTCACTTGCTTGTTGATTACTTTGTGCTCGCATAGGACAATACCATGGTGCGCACTGCACTTGACCTCTCTGACCAACCACAGTTCCTAGTCTCAAGAACCAACAACACTCTGTTTTTGGAATGTCATGATGAAGTGGTGATCATAACAAGATACTGTTGGAGAATTGTCAAAAGACGGCTGGACTCTTGCGTGCGCGGTGCGTCTGCTTAACATTGACACAGTTACTTACCCAACATGGCCTCTTGTAGCCATACTTTAATACCAGATTTATGGGTTAACCAAACGATGCCTACAATACGGAAAAATTGTTCCTCGGTCAAGGCAGCAGGCGGATCATACGTACTACTTAGCTTCCTTCTGATCTTTGTCAGATTCATCGGGTTCTGTATCAGATTGACATATTACGGCCGTCAATTTCCCCAGCGTGTGAATGTCGAGCTTCCAGTATCATCTCGTATTCATGTCTTGCTGCAACTTTGGAACTATCGACGCGGAGGACTGGATAGTAACATCATTTCCAAGGAACGGAGCCGAGTATGAATTCTATTCAATACTAATCCATCCCTCCGCAGAGAGTGGAACGGCTCTAAGCCAGCCCGTGGTCCCGTCGCTTCGCTACCCCTGACAACTAGCTTGGTTAATGGCCCACGAGATAAACTGACAAATTTCGGGAAATCGCTATGGTGAGCTCGTCTTTCCTTAGCAAGCTGAAGCTGATGTTCGTCCTTTCAGATACCACCATCGGTGTGCGACCGGTGTGTACACTGTTTTGCGATTGGGTGAGGGAAACTAACAGCAGACGGCAGCACTTTCGATCAAGGTGAGAGAAAAAAAGGTACTTTTATTACTCCCTAAACGTACTCCTGTATTAATCCAGTACTTATCTCCAGTACAGTACGAATGACACACGTATCCAAGGAGGAAGATCCGTGGGCTGCAAATGAACATGTTAATCCATCCCTTTATTGGCTAGAGTGATTCGTAAGGGTGCCTGAGGGCATGTCAGAGGGAATACCTTGTCGATGACATCAAGAACGGAGCCCTGTTCATCGTTCATCGTTTTTATTGTGACAGAAGGCATTGTTACAGACATACAGTTACAAAAACGGGACCCATGGCGAGTGAACGGCAAAGGGAGCAATCGGTATTTTGGGGGATAAAAGGTCGGGCTCATTACGCGGACGTGCTTACAGTACCCAAGAACTCCGCTATTTAAATATCAGTACTGCAAGCTTTCTTGTTATGATACTTCTAAATTCTTCTCATAGTATGTACCTCAATGAATACGTCAATCTCGTCCGACAGGTGGACAAAGCCTTAGTACTACACAGCCTAGGTATCGCTATTGTTTTGCTGCTTGCAATCCAATTTCAAAAGGTCTTGACCACCAGAGCGAAGGTTAGAGTTTATACTACTTGATTCTATCATATACTCACCTTATTACAGCTGAAAGCCATTCCTACTGTCGGGTCATCTGGTATCATCACATCTTGGGTAGATGCTTTCAAATTCGTTCACCACGCAAAGGAAATCATTGAAGAAGGTCGGAAATTGGTGTGTATCGGTTTATGTCACCCTGTGGTGAATTGACGGTTGCGAATAGCACCATGGGTCCGCGTTCAAAGTACCTTTACTCGACCAATGCCAGGATGGTCGTGGTCAGCGGTCCAGAGAAGATCAATGACATCCGAAAGTCCTCAACCGAACAGCTGTCTTCTCTGGATGCAAGCGCATATGTGTGTTCTTTTTCTCGTTCGTGGTATGATACTCTCAGTGCAACAAATGTAACTTATACAGATGGATTATACTATGAGTCGTTCCATTAGCGCCGATCCTTATCATCTGGAGGTTATAGGAGGCACCTTAACTCGAAACATTGCGGCTTGTTTTGCAGACGTCCAGGACGAGATCAGGGCCACTTTTATTGACCCCTGCATACCAATGACTGAAGGTATGGAGCTGTCCTCCCTTGCAGATGGTGGTGCGCGGCTCACATTATTGTAGACTGGATCGAAGTTCCAGCATATGAAGTGGCCTTGCAAATAATATGCAGAGCGAGTAACAGGATGTTCGTCGGACTTCCTCTTTGTGAGTACTTGAACCACTGTCTTGACTCAATTGTCTTCCTGATAAGCGCTTGTTTTTGACTCGGAGGCCGGAACCAGGATTATATTGACCTTAATATTAACCACACTGTCAATGCTTTCCGTTGTGCATACACTCTAAACCTCCTTCCGGACTTCCTGAAGCCGTAGATTCTGCCAGCTCGATAGTGTCCAGACTGAGACCGTAACTGCATATGATTAGGATCGCAGCATTCTTCACTACACCTCGTAGGCGTTCTGTGGCCGTAGCGGAGAAATTCCTTGGTCAGACTATACTTGAACGACTCCACCAGGAGGATGTACATCCATATTTTATATCAGAAGCACTTCTTACCAGGTTCCCGAGAACAACTATGAAGATCCACTGGAATTCAAGCCATGGAGGTTCTCGGAAAGGAGGAAGCAAGAAGGGACGGTACTCGCCGCCAGATGACCACACCGAGCCTGGATTTCATTATCTTCGGCCATGGAAGATCAGCATGGTGCATATATCCCCCCAAACTCTATGATTTCTCTAAGGGCCTGAAACTTGTTTACAGTACAGGCCGCTTCTTCGCTGTCAATGAGTTGAAGGCCCTGATGTGTTACGTTCTCATGAACTTTGACGTGAAGACCGACAACAAGGTTCCCCCGTGCATGTGGTTTTCTTCCGAAAGGTTCCCTGATCCAAGCAGTAAGGTGTCGTTCAGAAAACGAATGTACACTGCTTAAACAATGGTTGCGTCGGTCCCTGTCCGGTCTAGTGGTCCCTCCGTGACCGCTGTGCTCTAGAGCCAGTTTGGAGGCTTCACGGTAGTTTCTCATGGTTCATAGCGAGGCTCTGCTATACTCTCCGAATAATATAAGCCTTAGCTGAGACTGTTCACTTCTTTTCTCAAATGCTGAAGTCCATCGACATCATTGAGCTCGGGCTAATGAGATATGAGGAGGTATTTCATTTCATTGCTCCGAATCAAAAGGATACACTGGGGTATTTCCCGAGCCCATCATGTCAGCATGAAAAATGCGAAGTTTCATGATGCCTCTGCAACTCTACCCCTCATGACTTCCTCCCATATGGCTTGCCTGAGTACTGTCTGCCATCGTGGAACCGAGAGAGGGACCATCTTGTCGTCTCCTCCAACACCGAGTTGGCCCATCATTTTAACAATTGCCGCCGGGGATAGTCTTCTCTGATGTCACCACCAAGGAGGTTCGCCCGCAATGAGGTGTGGAGGTTAGGCGACAGGGAATAAGAAGGTATACGTGCATTCATGTCGACGCTAAAAGCATTGTCCTGGAAGTACGGAATGAGCTCCTTGCATAGGAGAGTCGCGTTTGGAAGCGCTTGCAAGTCTTCGCGATCGAGGCCAGATTTTATTCTAGGGTCCGTAGAGGGAATACCTGCGAATTTTATTTTGGAGGTTTCGGTTGAAATTGAGGTGGGATATTTACTTCTTGGTATGCGTATGGTGGTATAATCCAAGATATTGAGGTCCTCCCTGGGGGATGAATACCAGTAAAGAGACAACGCTTTCGATCGCACTGGTGCACCTAGTTCTTGATGGAAGAAGGTACGTCGAACTAGAATATTATTCATCAAGACATAAGAGAGACGTAAATCAAACAATGAACCATAGTACGAGGATCACCGAGCGTCTGGTGGAAATGGTTTCTCTCTATGTCATAGCGTTGCATGGTCCTGAAAGATTGCATGCTCTCATGATGTCTGATGCCAGGAACGCCACGTGCACGGCACCGCAGTGGGATCGTAAGATTTAAAACATTAAAAGAAGAACAAAAGAATACTTACTAGCGAAAAACACATGTAGTCCCCCACAGGGATGGGGTCTGTCGACAGAGATACCGTCGGCGGGATGTCTCCGGTTAATTTTAAATCTTTGGGCAGGAAGGCTATTCGATTGGAAGTACAGGTTGAGGACCTTTCCCATCCATGTTAGTCACGAAATTACCGGCTCAAGTTGGAACATACTGTTCATGGCATGTCACTTTCTCCCCAAGGCTCGCGAGTCCAGAACTTCACTCCTCCAGACAAGGGCTATGAGGTTAGTTTGGCGGGTTCCAGGCGTTAACGCCTGGAGTGCTCGGTAGCGAGTCCGTCTTGAAGTTACACTAGGAAGGTATCAACGTTAACATATTGAGAGATGGCGGTGACTCTTGGTTCGGTTCCGCATGGTTTGGGGTCTTGAAGATTTGATGCTAAACACGAGGCATGATCTGGTCCAATGATGAGTAAAGTATCGACTTCAATGATCATCGACATCCACTGACGGTAGCGTGAATTTTGGATCCGCAAGGAGTTGGACGGTAAATTTGGGCTTGATTCCGAACCTGGATGAAATGAATAATTACCAAATCAAAATCAGCAAAGCGTTAATGATCGCCCACCACTTTGAGAGCAGAAGGGCCACACTCTGCTTCTTTTCCTGAAAGTCGTGCGCGTTTTTCAATGGCACGAAGGCGAAGGTACACAGTGACATTCTACGAGAAGGTCAACAACGTCAATCCAGATGAGAGGAATCACTTACTGCGATACAGTGGTAATTGACTCCGTCAGGTTTCTACCTCGGAACTGCATGGGCTCCTGCAGTATTCTTATTTTGAAAGGTTCAAACCATGAGTAAACGGAAGATCGCTGAATAACCATAATAATAATACTTACTCATTTTCATGCAATCGCCTCTGCAGAATGAATACAACACGAGGGATATATGATTCTGACGAAGAGTCACCGGGGGCATGTATCTCGTTCTGAGATTCTTGCGGAAAAGCTGGTGCAAATTAGGACAGAAAACAATTGTCCAAATATCTAATCACTTACTATTTTCGCGGGATGGAAACCCATCATTCGGGCGCAATGCCAAGAACATCATAGCCATTGTAAAACGCGCTTTCTATCTCATGAGCGACAGTCTTTGAGAAGAGATAGAATGTGACTGACAGCAGGTGATTGTAGCTTCCTGTGGTATTTCCGAGCATTAAACACGACTATTCCGGTGTATACCGAGACCTACGGCCATTCATAAGGATGGAGCAGCTTAAAGAACCAGAAGAAACCTACACGAGGGTGTCTTCGTCTGCGGATAAAAACATGTCGTCTAGGAGCAAACCCGTACATGCGGAACCACTCACGAAATGGTGAGCAATCGTTTGAATGTAATAATGAGGCGTCTTGGCCTTGCAGTGCTCTCTGACCTCGTTTTCACGTGGTATCTGACGGATGTCAATATGGTATCTCTTCAGACTGCGGGCAAACACACCGTAGCTCGGAGAGTAGCTAGACAGGGACTACATTCATTTGCCCTCGTTATATACTCCTGCCGCTCGAAAACAGAGTTACACACCGTTGATATACGCAAGGATAGCATTTGGGAGCCCTGTATCATGTTACAAATCCCCACGAAGTGCCTATCTTGACGGGACGGCGCGTCTGTGGGTTTGAAAGTTAGTTGAACCATGGTATACCAATACCGTGATTTCGGCACATTCTTCCTACATGGCCCTGCCCATCATGGGGCCAGACGGCGACGAGATCATGCTTTCATCGATTGACGCAGTACGAGACTAGGAGCTGTGTGTCGATTAGGATCAATCGAAGGAACGTTGCTTGAGACAACGGTGTCATAAACACTGGATATGCCCTCTATTTTAAGTACACATACCCTGTAATCCGATATCTGAAGAGGAAAATATGCTTGGTTCTAGGATCCAACGTGTCGCAGTTGGTCGCAGTCACTGCTGGGGCCGATACATTTTCCGATCGGAAAAACGAGGCTCAAAATGTTGCGACATTTCATTTGATGTTCTAATGGTAAAGATGAGTTCAGAAAAACAGATTGAAAGGCAGGATCATTTACGTACTCTTTTAAGGTAAGGAAAAGAGCTCGAAAAACGGAATTGAAAAGGTGTTTCCCGCGGTCAGAACAAAGGAAACCGCTTTTCATTTGTAGAAAAGCAGCTATTTTTGGCACACGAAAGGAGCGCTAAATAGGACATGTTTTTCATTGCGTTTTCCGTATCCCGCTTTTGCGGCGTACAAAGGTAATGAAAAGTCACGACATTTTTAAAATACCTTTTTCTATGGAATACAGGACTGGTACGCTCCGGTTATGATAATAACCGGTATTTGTAGGTATTTGCTCTTACCATATATAGCAGCATGACCCCGGAGACTTCCTCACCTTCGAATTTTTCAAATTGCTGGAGTTTAAATGTTTATTTTGGACTCGCGTAGTAATTGATTTAATTTTGTATTTGACATCGGCTCGGCTGGGACCGGCACAGACCTCCCAGTCAAAAACTCTTCAGCGGAGCAGGATGTTTCCAGAACGGGATCAAAATGACCAATCCCTGCCCAGGTGGATGAGTAGAGACGTAGAAGTCAGAATGGGCACGGAGATTATGGAACCGGTTCTTCCCCTTCCAATCGGCACAATGTTGGAAGGTACATCGAATGTATACCACCTATTCAGACACCATCTTAAATTGGCGGAGACATCTCAGATTGATACACATAAAAAGTTGATACAAAAAGTCCATATCCAGAATGATATCAAACAATGAATTTTTATAACCACAGCGTTCGAATAAGACGTGTGCAATATCAGTTATGGTACTCGGTTTGCAGCCTCCTTCGACTGGCGAGGTTTTTAGCGGTGACTTCTTATGTCGTAATCAAGTTGACAGGCCTGAGTAGTAGTAGGGGCAGATCCGATCGCGCACAGCCATATAGTACTTTCCAAGGTGAGCTACTTCTTTGGCAGACATCGCTTCCTCAGCGGTCTTTCGTCTGACGTCTCGAAATTCACTCCTGTGCTCAACGTAACTCACAGACGGCGGATGAGGTTCATAGGAGCACCTATAAGGGTGGGTCATGCGAGAATTTGCTCCGACCAAACCTGTCATATACTGCCCCTTGGGCTTTACAAGTGAAACCTACGAAGGTCAGCGCTGCAATAGCTCGACGATCGGATGCGTGAAGTCTCCGCCTTCAAGAGGCGGTCAACAGCTTGGGCCCACCCCGACCCGAAGTCCAGACCACAAAATCGGGCTAAAGACGGTCATCTTGTACAACACGTGTAAGGGTCTTTTAGTCTTCCCCACAAACCTGACAGAGAAGCGGTTCTGGAACGTACCCTACAATTTGGATTTGTCAGCCCAAGGAAATATACATGTTTCGACGGCAAGAAAGATATCTAGTGCAACGTAGGATAGAATCCCGGTCGCAACATCCTTTACATGTATAGTTCTGACTTTCTCTGCTGCCAAGATCCTTAGCTTAGTTACCCTGCCGGCACGGAGAAAGGACCACACCCTTGACGGAGGTTTTCTTCTCCCGAGTGTGAACGACTGAAATGTAAGAACCATGTGCTTCGAACCCAATCAAGGCAATTTGCACGATTGTTCTGATAGACAAGGTAACGTAAATTAATCATCGGTGCAGTGTACGAAGCGTGATTATTATCGCAACTGAAACCACACGGACGAGGGAATAGTGTGTCCCGTCGATGGTACAGAGGCATTTGTATGGATCCTATTTGCACTTTCCTAGTCAAGCTCGATACTTTGCTTCCTTATACGGGGCTTATGTCTGAGCCTCCAACATAGTGTATTGATATCTTGTGCGATGTCCGCATCGGACATTTAGCGGAGCCGCCATAGGATTGTCAGGTGCAATGTCTGTAGGTTCTTGGCTGCGAAGGAAAGCGCGAAATCAAACCACTTCCCTGGCTTCAAAGTAGACATGTACTAACATGCATTAAGACTGTATCCTGTGTGCGAAATTCCCTGAGATCGATGATTCTCCGTTGTACCCAACAACTTGATGCATCCGCCCAGCACGGAATGGCCCAAACGTAATGAACCCTTGCTTGCCCTGATTGTTACCTTTCACAGTTACTTACAGAATACAAATACGTCACCGCCATCCCAATTCAGGCTGGCACTTGCCGTTAGATAGTCACTAATATTGTTTTCCTTTCGATGAATTCAACGGGGCGCATGCCCTGTAAAGTGATAATGCAGATTTTGTTGCCCGTGAAGTTCCATTGCGGACACGTCCAAATGATCATATAAGACAAAAGAATGACGCGCATGATGACATCGTTTTCAGGACAAGTGAAGTACTTTCATCGGCGTGTGGACAGTGTCGTTTCCCGGTCACTTAACAGGTTGACATGCTGTTCACGTACCTGCAGGTATGGGCAATTTCTGCAAATCCTCGCAAGCACGTTTGACGTCAAGAACACTTATCATCTCCCGATAACGATCAGTCTCTAGAGTACTCCCAACTTTGCGCTGCCACAACATGGGATCAGACACTGCTCCCATCTGTTGGCTTAAACGCCAAGAAACATCGACTTTGAAAAAATTCAGGTTTGTAGCCACTGTCTCCACAATATCTCTGACTCATGATAATCGTTGTCGACTGGCAGAGACAGGTGGCAAGGGGGATTGAAAAAGTTTCGGAAACGCATACAAGTATCACTCAAAAATCTCAAAAATCGGCGCGATGGACAGTAAGTGACTGTTCTGTATTCACTTCAAGTAACTCAAAGTAAAGTAGATGAGACGTTTTTCACAGTTCCAATGCACCTGGTTATCGTGTTCGGGTTTAATGTAATTGCCGTCTGGAACGCCTAAAATGGTTCAAGAACTTGGACGGGATCGATGATCAATTTCGGTGTGCGTTTAGGTACAAGTTGAGCATATATATTTAACCGGTAGTAGCGTCTTTCTTGTATGTTGAATTCTTCATTTCCACAAAGGGACGTCAAGCATCGAGACGGATGATGCATGAGGTAATCAAGGGAATGCGTTACAGTCACGCTACCATCACACGACCCACCCCATTCCTGCCGTCTGGAACGCCTAAAATGGTTCAAGAACTTGGACAGGATCGATGATCAATTTCGGTGTGCGTTGAGGTACAAGTTGAGCATATATATTTAACCGGTAGTAGCGTCTTTCTTATATGTTGAATTCTTCGTTTCCACAAAGGGACGTCGAGCATCGAGACGGATGATGTATGAGGTAATCAAGGGAATGCGTTACAGTCACGCTACCATCACACGACCCACCCCATTCCTGTCACAGCCTTTCTGGTTCCAGAACGCGGCTGAGATAATCATGTCAATTCTCCAAATAATTATACACAGGGAATAAAATGTTTTTTCGCACCATTGTTTGCGTTACAACCGAATAATCCAACACCGGATGAGCCGTTTTCAAGCGCCTTTTCCTCCCACTCATGCAGGATACGTATATCCTATCCTCCCCACTGACCACAAACGGTATCGCCGCACCGTGAAAGTGTACGCCATTGTGATCTATATTTGGACTTTGACTCTGAAAAATATGCAGCAAACGTTGTGAAGCAGTATACACTATTCCTCCGCAAAAAATATCATACACAGTGTGGGTCAAACACATTGAATACTTCGTATCGACTATGTCATCTTCATCAGCCCCTCTGTACTAGCATGGACGAGCCATGTTCATCCTGAAGGGACCAAATATTACAGTCGGAGGGAACCGGTACGTGCCTTGCTCATCTTTCACTTCCGGAGGAACTGAGTTGTGGCACAAGTACTGCACGGTAGTCACAGACGCTGATATCACACAAGATCGAACCCTAACGATAGTCAATAAAGCCTTAAGACATATATGTACCTCCTGGGAATCTATCCGACACGCCGAACCACTCTTTTCTTCTGCAAACGTCGACCTCGTCCTCGACATCGTCCTGGATGGCGCAGGCAACCACGTTTGCGAGTACTATCTCGCGTATCATCCGACACGGGTCATCTTCTGGCCGGAACAAATGAACCCATCGCAGAGTCTGTTCTATAACATGAGGGGCATTCAGTCGGAGGCGCATATTGGTATTGGCTTTAACCTTTTATGATTCATGTTCTAAACGTCATCCAAGGATATGCAATAAACGCTCAATACTGGTATTTCAATACTTCAATACTTCGATCTTTTCCTAGCTCATTTGTGTTCCAGGCACCACCGCGGATTATATCCCTCTCTGTCACGTCCAGGACAAGCTGTATTGCACGAATTGAAGGACATGATTCTTCATGCCATAGGCGGTGAGTAAGTTCTGTGTCAATAGCTGACAGAATTGACATCCTAAGCCCAGATCACCTGATATCTGCCTCATCTACTGCATCATATGGGCCGGACGAATTAAAGACGATGTTGGACATAATCAATTCCGGAATACCGGACCTTCAAAACGCGCCAGGA
Organism: Armillaria gallica; assembly: GCA_037576215.1. Classification (NCBI taxonomy): domain Eukaryota; kingdom Fungi; phylum Basidiomycota; class Agaricomycetes; order Agaricales; family Physalacriaceae; genus Armillaria; species Armillaria gallica. The sequence continues at coordinate 418,913 of JBANDB010000008.1, forward strand.
GTCTGCAGGATTATATTCATCCTCATGAAGCATTTCGGTGAATCATATACAAATTTATGAAGATGTAAGCGCTAATATGCATATCCCAGCGGAGGAGAAGTACGCTAATCTTCACGGGGAACAAGCCGTTCGACTGAACAGCGGAGTTTCAATCTTCGATAGCGCACCACGGAAGGTATCTAGAAGATTCTCCCTTATTAGTTTGATGCTTTTCAGTGCCCCACGAAGGCACCTATTGGCGATTGAAACAATGTCAATCGATGGCATTGTCTCTCGCCGGGCATGGAATCAATTTTCCTCTGCAGTTCAGAAGACGTGTTCAGACTTGACTGTATATGTAAGTCTGAAAGTGACCCTGTGCGGACTTTGGTTTGACATCTATCGAAGTGTACGGTCCTTATTGCCATTGATGTTGGTATCCTTGCGATCCAGTCTGTGGACGCTGGCCCGAATACGTCGGGGATAAAAATAATGTTATATATCTCCGTGGCTGCTTGCCTTGGAAGCATTACCTTTGCTTTCCTGCTACAACGCAAGTATCAGGACATCCTGCAGGTGTCATTTTCGGATTCTGTTCGTCCAATGACTCTTTATTCCCTGCCAACTGACATACATGTGCGTAGTGCCAAATAAACCATGGATTCCGTGACAACTGCGATACTTTGGAGAACATTGCTGTTGTTCAAGGTCTACCATTTGGCTTACTATACTGGGGGTATGTCGTATGTATTCGAAGTTGGATTCATTCAAATTTCCCAATGAACAGGACAGTGTTCTTCGTCGGCGCCTTCCTTATCTTTGGACTGTACACTGGTCCACAGGTGAATAGGATACTGTTCAGTATCAGTTGGGGGATACTGGGACTTTTGTTCCTGTTCTTTTGGTACTGGACCTCAAGCCGACGTAGCACATGATTCGCGAGATGACTGCGGATTGGAGGAACAACGTATATCTCCGGGCTAGGCATGGAATACCAACTGCGCTTGAGCCCAATGAGCAACATTGACCAAGCTTAATTACTTGCCTTCTACTTTCCTTTCAGGCGTTCGTGCATCTGTACTACTAGCTTCCAGTTACCCAGTTTTTTTTTTGAATCCTGTTGGTATGTGTTGTACCTAATCCTACATGCCAGCGTATGGTGCGATATTGCTACTTGTCCATATCTTGTCCTTTCTTCCTGTTCTACGTTCCTACGCATATTAAAAGTCACCCGGTTGCCAAATATAGCTCTAGATGTTGATGGATTAAGTCATCAAAGCATCGAGACGGATGACATTATTTCAAATTCCAAACGCATCGAGGAGCACAGCCACCTTGAATCACCTTCTTCACTTTAGGGCTAAGCTTAAGGGTTACTCGGTGAGTATAACTACCTAAATTGTACAATCCACCGATTTATCTAACTCTCACCCCTCACCGCCTCTTCAGTGGTTCTGCAGCAGCTAAGGTCGACTTCATTATTTACAATTCTCATTCCTGACCGCAGCCAGCAGTGTTGCTGTATGGCAACTGTTTCGTGCTATTATAAACACTGGGAAATTGTGGAAGAAATGAAGTCGAGACTCGAAACAACGCCGCAATGTATCTTGCTCAGTATATCACATCCTGCGTTTTATGTTCTTCCGAAGATATACTTCGAAGCGCACACGTCGGACATTTTCAAAGTCAGAAATCATTATCTGTGTGCCCATTATTTTCAGTGATTTAAGTGTTTCCTTAAAGATCATTGTTCATCAGTGTAGTCCGGGGATTGATACCTGTTGGGGTTTTCGCGTGGCCTAACTATGAAAGAATTGTTAGTACGTCGTTAGCAGCAGTTTACCTATTATAAAACCCGAATCAGTCCGCAGGATAGTCTAGATCTTTCTGGAAGTGGACGTATTTGTATCATGGCATCCCGATTTCAGCCGTTACAATTTTTCCTCACTGGCGTTGAAGAGATGGTCCTAGATAAACTTCTTTAAGTATCTGAAGTTGGAATTTGGTTTTAAGCTCCGTCAAGGGGCATTATGTATATCACGTTATTCGGCGATCAGCGCATGCCGTTACCGTTGGAATCGCATCATTTTTTGTCTCTTAATTCCCACCATTGTTTCCGACACGTCGTTTATCAATTCCCATACGTATACGATGGAGGAATATCCTTTCAAGATATGGAGTACGTTCACAGGTGCAACGGTGTAATCGCTGACTGACCACTACCAGAGCCGTCGAACCCCACTCCCCGTTCCCTGTTTCCAGAGATCGATGAAGAAGACTCAACGGAGTCATCTGATTCGTCATCAGACGATGAAGGAGACTTTCGCGATTCCCGTTCGACATCGAACTCTCAGCCATTTACCCTTGCAAATTTTCACACTGGCCTGAGCGGATCGTTGAAGCGAAAGGCTAAGGTCGGTCCGCATATCTATCAAGCAATACCACTTGATTGAATTGACAAACGCAGGATTCAGCCATTTCCAAGGTCCATCGAAGTAAGAAGCCTCGTAGCCAGTAAGCATCTCTTGTCAATAATGAAGCGTATTTTCCAAGCTTTTCTTAGCAACGCTGCTGTACCTGACAGTTCGCAAGAACATGTTGGGGAGGGAGGAACAATTGATCCTGAAGAGTTGTTCGTAACATTTATTTTCTGCGGAACTCTGTTAACAATTCCTCTAGGATGCTGGAATATCCTTGGGGCATCACTGGTGGGGTGAGCATCAAACGAGAAGACTTCGATCGCTTGAAACCGGGTGTCTACCTCAATGATAACCTCATAGAGTTTGGATTACGGTACGTATTTCTCAAGGTCTTTTACCCCCTGTTCACAACTTTCTGTAGGCTTTTCCAAGAGCAATTGGGACAAGATAAATTTGCAATTAACAAAGACATTTATATCTTCAGTCCGTTTTGGTTTCCTAAATTCGAAAGGTGATAGCTTTTGTCTTTCATGTCACCACGGATGTATTCAAACACGTGTTAGACAATATGATGACGTGCGGCGTTGGACATCCAAGATCGATATCTTTGCGAAGACATACTTGATCATACCGATACACGAAGGGTACGTCATTATCGTGTATTTCAGAGAATAATCAACATGATCTTTCCTAGCATTCATTGGTATCTCGCTATCATTTGCAATCCTGGCTGTATGATTCTGCCAGGTGAACCCGAGAAGGAGACTCCGGTTGAAGCTGAAGAAAGGAGTGACACTGGAAAAGGATCTGCCACAGGGGAAGTGTAAGAGTATTTACATGTGACATTTGACGCACTTTGTTGACGGTGATATTTCAGTACCCAGATTTTTACACTTGATTCGCTGGGCTCGGAACATCAGGATACCTTGACGGCATTGAGCAACTTCCTAGTACTCGAGGCATCTGACAAGAAAGGAGTGCAGACGAAGACGCAGCCTATCACACAATCCACCTCCGTAAGCGTCATAATGGACACACACAGGAAGCTTACCATTGTACAGGTGCCACGGCAGAAGAATTCTTACGACTGCGGTATATTTTTATTACACTTTGCGGAAACATTCATGTCGGAGCCATCAAGGTACCATAAACTCATGGTAAGTTCTTTCTCGTTGACCACTATGTATTGATGACGTTGTGTATACCCTCCAGTCGGAATCACCTTCACACCTTACAACCAGTAGAAACCTGGTCTGGCAAGTCGACAAAGTTAACGCCCTGAGGGAACGTTTAACCTGTCAGATCTTGGAACTTTCAAAAGGATGGTCAGCTTATATGGAAACACACCCCGAGACGTTGCTTCAGGGGACAGTCCTATCGAAATCGTTCAAGACACCTAAATTTGTATACTCCTAGACATGCTCGTCGTTGCTTAAAATCTTTTTCATGTATACCAGAATGACGTTGCATTATATCTTTCGGATCACTCAGTTCCGATCTTAAGTTAACTTGAGCATGGCGAAAATGCACTATTGTATCATGTAGGCATGTTTTCATTCTTCCACGTCTGTAAGTCTGAATCTGTGTTACAATGTGTCTGCGACTCTACACTCCCATGTGTTGCATAAAGTTTGTGAGGGACATCTCTAAATTAGGCGCCTCTCCTGATATTTCAAACTCCTCCTCACCCGAGTCATCGCTCTCTTTGTGTGACAATGTGCTTCCATTCCCTTCAACTTCCTTGTCCTGAAGGTCTGAGTGCCATTTATTAGGGCTATGAAAGGAGTATCAACATGTGAGTCGACTTACCTGCGATAACCAGAGGATTGAGACCGTCGATATGTACGGTGCCTTGTCTCTGGTTTGGGTCGGACTGTGTTTTTTCATAACAATCATCATCGAAGAATATATCCCATTCGTCTACTGCAATGATTCTATGAGCATGGAACTTTCCCAGGAGCGCAAGATAGATATTCCAGACGCAGTCTTGCTTTATTTCGGGATTCCCTAGCTCGTTCATAAACTCCTCGGCGCATTGTCGAAAAGATTCAGGTACGAGTTCCAGCACGGGATGATCAATTGGTGCGTAAAGTTGCCTGGCAGTCTGAATAGATTCAGGACTGAAAGTAACCTAAGAATGGACTTTCACAATGTCGTTGAAAAAGATCACCTCGAGATTTACCTTGTAATCCTGAGCGTCGAATCGCTCCGGAGCCTGCTCGATGAGCAGCGGGACACCATTTGGGCGGGCTATCTTTCGATTGTGTCTCTTCTTGGTTGTGTTATTTTTTACGACATACTCGTCGAGTTCATGTTGAAGCCACGGAATAAAAATGTAACGAAAGACCAAACTGCCTTAACTGTTAGCTGATATCCACCTGAAAATAGATACTTACGCTTCCAAAGGTACCTTAGGATCATACCATCCTTGGTCCACACCATGTTGCAGCAGGCCCTCGTAGCCGAAGCTAAATGTCACGCGGAGTACACTCCAAACTATCTCGGAGGGAATATTCATCTTCTCTGCCATCCAACGATGTTGTACAGTATTGCATAACTCTGGGTCAGCCCATTGTCTCAGGAAAGTCTGAGCCCGAGCTACATTTCCATTTTCATTCCCGACGTCGCTTTGGGTTATAAGCGGGCCGTCTAAAAAGTTCCTGAGTTTGAAGACATGAAGGAATCGTTTTATACTTACATCTATTCGCTTCTATCACGTCTAAATAATATTTGCAAATCAAAACTGGGTTTGAATTATTCCACCATATCTTCATCCATTTTAGGACACCACTGAATGGGTCGACACAAGCATGAAGACAGAGACCAAATCGGTATTTCCACTTGTCGTGTTGGTCTATACACCACAAGTCATTAACACCAGCACAATAGAACACTTTCCGGACCATGTCCTTTCTGAGTCGTCTTGCGACAGATTTAGGCTCGTTAGCGTAACTCCACTCCTTGATTGTGTCTCTGCCGGGATGTAAGGAAGGCATCTCAGTGGCTGGCTACAACTAGAAGACGAACCTAGAGACACATAGCTTGTGGTCGATTCGTAAATGTTTTTTCAATTCAAAGTATCCTGCCTTTGGGAAACGCTCCCTCAACTCCTCGATAGGTTCTGTAATGGTTTCCACCGTGTGGTCTTGCTGCCTTGTACTCAAAAACCCCATGCGTTTCCTCATCCTTTTGAAACTGGATAAACTGGGGAAGAAACGTAAATAATATGAAGTCATTGGAAAGTTGAACTTACCCTAAGGTGTACTTTGATGTGTCGAAAACCTTTTGTAATTCGTCGCATAAAACGATATCGGTAATACCCCTTCCATCTTCCACAGCTCCTCCAATCTAGGCCTAATAAGTTCCTCTGGGACTACCTTTTGTTCAATCTTACACAAAAATCAGGAAAGTTAGAACTTACCCAGTGGCAGATGCTGATTAGGCATGTTTAACGTAGTCAAAGAATGTCTGAGCAACCCAAACTATTGAAGCACTCCGGGAGATCGGACCTTTGAATTCAATGGAACATTGTGGAACTCGGGACTATTGGAAACCCGACTGCTACACGTGATACATAGAATGGAAGCAGTCCCTCCTAAAATTTGATGCACTTTTTTGGCTTTGACGGCTGGTTTTGAAACAAAAAAAATCGGAGAAAAGATGTCACCGCCGTGTAGTGATTGACGAGTTTTCTGATGAAAACCAAGGTATGAATCAGATTTCTCCTGCTTTTCAAAATAAACATAGAATCGGTGTGAAGATGTCGGCGGGCGCGTCATTGCTTTTATGATCGGTGACAGAATGAACCATCCAAAAAGCAATAACAATGAACACCTTTTGCAATAGAATTTTCCAAATTCTTAAAAATAGAAAGGGCAATGATGACGACATTCCCACAGTAGTTGTTATAAGAAAGAGAGAACGGGATTATATCTCTCTACCATTTCCTCAATCTCGACATTATTCGAACCCTGAACGAAGTTGAGACCAACTTTTCCACCCTCCATCGTTATTGGAATTCTGTTTCACGTTGGTAAGGCTCGCCGAGTCTGAAATGGATGTGGAGGCTCACAAATTCAGCAGGACGCGCTGTTATGTTCACTTCTGCGATGGTTTTGCTTCGGTACCTAACACACACACTGCGATTTTGTAAAGAGTACTAACGCTTCCTCTTTGTAGGCCCTGTGTCGGACGGAAAACTTTCTGGTGCACCTCAGAAAATACGCACTAGTTTTACGATCTTTATCCAAGGGGTTGCTCCTCGTACTCTGCCCCTTAGTAAGTTACACAAAAATGCGTGTTTTTGATTTGACGTAACATTCGTTCAGGGGTAGACGGTAGTCTTACCGTACATGATGTCCTGAATATCGTCGAAAAACATGTTGCACAGGCCGGGTGCACATTAGCAGCTCCGTTTAACTGCTATCTTGCGGGAAGATGGAGACCTCTGCTGGCTGAAGAGACATTGGATTCATTAAATGTTCGGGACCTTTCACACTTCTATATTCGATACGTTCTTCCAGGAGGCACAGGTACGCTCTATTCTAATATCGGGCAAAGTCGAATTCTGGAAGCCGGCACAGATGCTTTTGACGTGACCTTGTCACCTGACCTTAGTCCAGATCATTGTCAATATATACGTTGTACAAACCGTTCAGCTACAGGAGAACCTTACAAATTCAAGCCCAATGAAGAAAAGTTTCACGTTCAAGCCTGTCTCGCTGCGGCTGGTCCCGCTACTTTACGCAGACTTCAGACGCAGACACTAACGTTGACCACCTGTGGCGCTTGTGCGGCTCTCGCTGCTCAGAAAAGTGCGTCTTCATTTTCACTTAATGAATGCTGTTTGCATGACGCTCCTTTGGGTATATCTAAGATGCTACTTCCCAACGTAGAGAATTGTCAAAGAGTGTGGACCAACGGGCTTCATCATGTGAGAAACTTCTTTTGTCTTTGGCAGTTGATACTTAGAATTGTCTTAGCGACAGCAAATCCATTACAGACTGTTGCATCCGTATCGCGAGCAGAGCTACAGAAAGTGCTTGAGGCTAAAAGCAAAGCGGAAGCCGCAGCGGACGTTTTATTAAAGCTTTTTCAGCAAAATCTTGCTTCTTCTGGAAATGTCTTCACTGTCCCCGACGTCGCCACCATCGACCGCAGCATAAAGAATGCCAAAGCGAAAGGTATGTCATCTCAACTCAATACTACATTTCTTTCTTGATTGCATACTGCTTTTAGGGGCTCGCCCAGAGGCCAGGTTGCCAGTCGCAATATCATCCAGATTAAAGAAAGATTCGTTAAAGACTGGTTATTCGATGGCTCACATTCGACACGAAAGTGAGACACAAAAATATCGACGACTCGCCTTGGAAGGCCAATCTGGTGAATCCGCTAGGGTCTTTGTTCAGGTTAAGAGGGAAAATGGCACTAAAAAGGGACTTTCTTTCTGGGTATGGGTCCCTTCTTACGATCTTTCTTTTTGAAGTCCTGATTGTTGTAGAACATACAACGGGGCGTGAAGTTTCCAGCTGCCACTTCTCGAAGCGATGTCGCGAATCTCGTCATTGAAAGCTTGCTGGTTGTCATCCATGATCATCCGGATGTCCAAGGATTTTCTTTTGTTGCTGGAGATTTCTTTCTTGTGGATTCGGGGTGGAGCCCAATTCTTGATGGGGATCCTGACGAACCGACCGAACTGTTTTACAAAGGACTAGCGACCAGCAGTAAAAAGAAGGGAATAGCTGGCGTCAAATTCGTTCAACCCGCTCAAGAAAACTGGTTCATGGTGATCAAACCCGCCGTTGCCGACAAATATGACATTTGGGCAGCTGGAGGTGAAATTACCCCGACGGTCAGTGTCTCAATCCTTAAAAACGGTGTTGACTGATGGAGATACAGTCTACGCCTGTGAAGAGAGCCATAAGGAAGAAGAAGGGACGTCCCATCCCTACGCAATCCATTGTACGTGACGTTTCCTTTGCATTGTTGTGAACGTTTAACATATGCGCGTATAGGGCGCCTCAGAAGTCAGTGAGCAAGACGTCCGTTATAACAGTGATACTATACTTGGAGACAACTCTCTATTTTTCGACTCCAATGTATCTATGGTGTCAGGACCGCCCTCTTCAATATCTTCGGTACGACTCAAAGTGTCTAGATCTTCCCCCATGCTCACCGGTTTCATCAGGGATACAGCCAGTTATCTTCCAAGTCGAAATCATCGTCAAAACGATCGGTGAGCCTGTCATGATTATGCTTTACACTTCTCTAAGTCCAAGAAGCTGTCCCCACCGAATGTCGAGGAAAGACAAAAGCGGATCCGTCCTGATATTACGCCAAGCGTATGCGAAAGATGGTTCGATGCCATTCCGGATCTAATTGAGAAGGGAGGCACATACATAGAAGGTCAACCTCAACCGGGTAAGTCCATCGATTTGAAATCCTGCCGATACTTATATACGTTCAGGTAAGCTGGAACATTGGGTTGAAATCTGCAATATCCCTCGCTTGCGATCTGAGATTCTCACAAGACCGAATTTTGCTTTTGATTCACAAACTAGGGGACATATCTACGTCGACTGGGCTGAAAGCCCTGAGAAACGCCTTGGTTCAGGCTCCTTTAAGACCGCGCATCTTGGTGTCCTGCAAGTCGGCGTCACGTTGCAGGGAATTCCACTTCCACCCGCACTCCAAGGTAACGTTTGTATCAAGCGTCCATACCAAGGAGCTACCAGGAGCGGAGATCCCAGGAGGTCCCCCGAAGGTTATGAAAGGACCTGTGTCCTTCGAGAGGCAAACACCATGTTGTGGGCAAACGCTCTACATGACATGAGCCTCGATATGGTCCTGAGCAAAGCCACCTCGCTCGGCACAGCTCCCGGCCCAATCCCAGATCTTCGTTTTGTCAAGGCCGCAGTGGTGATGAAGTCCAGACCCGATTCAGTCAGACCGAAGGATTGGCTTGGATTTTGTGCGCTGGTGGAAAGGCTTTTATCGACAGATGACTTTGTCAAATATGTATGCAACGGCACACCCCAGCCTATCGACTTAGCCTCCGATGAGAAACATCATAACGCGGTATTTCTGTGCTTTTTGCAACATGTTCAATATCACTTTACAAAAGCGAAGGCTTTTGTTTCGGATTACCAAGGTACTTTTGACTCTCCTGACTCACATTGCCAGGGACTAAGTTACGTCAGGCGCAGGTTGTTGGTTGACAGATCCGCAGGTCATGGCAAAATCCGAGTATGTCAGACATCTTTCAGTAACAGAACAGCTCTAATTCTTTTTCAGAGTTGCGGGACATCAGCTTTTTGTGGATGGAAACGTTGAAGGATCGATAGAACGCTTCGGGGAACAGCACCTTTGCAATGCTTGGTGCAAGTGGTTTGAACTACCGGAATTATGAACCGTTGGAATGATATAGTTGATCTCTTTTAAATAAAAACGCTCGACCCAAAATTTAAGGTTATCTGGCGTATTTGTCATGTCTATAATTCCGTCCGGCCGATCTTGATTTCGTGGGCAAGTTCGAACTTGTATAATCACAAAAGGAAACGTACTGGGGTTTGTATAATTCGAATTGAACCCGGAAGACTTATTCTAACAAAATACAAAGGAGCAACACAGATAACGAACACTCAAGTCTTGGATGGTAGCCAATCAACGCAATAGCCTCCTGCCAGAAATAGGACGCGAGGGTAGAGTCCATCCGGGAGCGCAGGATCATTTTGCAGATGAAAACTTGGAAAGATATGTAAAAGGTTTCAGGAAACTGAGTATTGTTAGGCAATGTAGACTGTTGATGACATGGTAACTACAGGAGTTTGCATGGAATCATTGTTTAGTATTGTGGGTACAATATAGCAGATGATGAAACCAGATGCAAGAGAGAAGGGAACAAGAGGTAAGGAACCGCCACGGCGTCTTAATAGCCAGTTCGAAATGTGGAGTTTTTATGTGTTTTTTGTAAAATAAATAAAATAAAAAACGTTGAAATATGACCAAAGGTTGGTTCCTCATAAAGATACCCGGAAAATACAACATAAATGATGCAAGGATGACAAGGGTTTGCTGGATAAGACCCTATTGCACCGTAATGAGGGCCCTCAGTAGTGTCCCCTTGGGACTGTCATCCCCGATGGCCAAAAGTACGTGGAAACAGGCATCGGACTCGATGCTTAGCTTAGTCAGCGAATTCTTCTTTTAGAACATCAAAATCGATGATGACGATGATGGCGTCCATGTTTAAAGTAATCTAAGGCCCTATAGGGCTAAGTGTACATCTTGCGCTTTTGTACCACTAATAGTAATTTAACGGATCTGTATGTAAGGATATCGGTATTATGTGGGCATTTCTGAGTTTCGATTTCTTGTCTTGAGCTCTGGTGGGTGCATAGTCCTTCGTGGTTGTGTGCGGTTTGGTGGAGTGAAAATGTTTGAATAGTGGATTGGGCATACTTGCCCATTTCAATATCCATACAATCCTTGCTAGGCATGCAAATTGTCGCTTCGATGCACTAAAAATAGACTATGATGACTAAGCAGAGCATCGAGGCCGATGCCTCTGTCTAACTAATTTGGGCCATCGAGGATGGCAGTTCCGAATGTTCACATTTAAAGTTTGATGGCTGAATGTCTTTGAGCAATGTCAAGGCTTCGGTGGATGCGCATTGTTATAATCGATCACGACAGGTAGATTTCATTGGCAAGTGATGAATGGCTGTCTCTGCGAGACGTCTGGCCGCAGTATAACTGAGAAAGTTGGCAGATAACTTTGTATCACCGATGAAGCCCAGTTAAACGTCTGTGGGCTTGGGCGGGTTTGGAGAGATACCAGTCGATAAATCAATGGAAGGCTGTAGCTCGCTAAGAATGGGGCATCGCACGGTTTTGCGATCGCTACCTATGGATACCCATTGATGCTCACAGACTATTTTCGGTGCGTATCATCGATAGTAATCAATAAGACACACATTTATTTGCTAGCTAGCTCTACAAATTGAATACACCGGGTAGCTACAGGCCTACAACCTATCACACTCCCATCTCCTGTCCATACACGGGCATGTGGCTGTCGGCAGACTGAACCGCGAACCTGGCTGGTTTTAACCATATATCCGTACTATAAGATAGAGCTTTAATGTACCGCATGCGAAAAAAAAGAGTGCGACCAACGAAAACACGTCAGACGTAGCAACCTGAAGCTGAAATTGAACATATGTAAGTCAATCAGCCCAGGGGAAATTACAACTACACACCTATGTCGAAGAGAGGCGAAATGGAGGAGATGGCGCACATATATGGTAATAATTTGACCATGCTCTTTGGACGTGCTGCCACATTATTGTATGTAGCCAGGTTATCTCTAATATTCAGCAACAGGACTAGTAGTACCAGTAGTCCTTGTTCTGTTGTTGAATATTTGACTGGTAATTAGCATGTGCTCTCAGGCCAATGATTTGAAGGGTATTCCTCCAACAAGACGGACATTCACTCGTTATGTTGCGCCAACAGCACGTAAAACTCTGTAGAAAGAATTACGCGATAAGGGATGGGAAAGGCTAGGATCGACAGATCCCAAGTTGCTTTAGTGGTGTTTCAAATCACCGTGATTTGTCTTTCCGTTAACAAGGACTGAGTTTGGTGGGCAATATACAATTTAAGCTGAAGCATTCCCAAATTGAACCCAAAGGCGGAAAGGTAATGGAATCATATTCTTGCTAATTCACCAGTCAGGAATTCTAATTTGTATGTTTAAAACCTCACTATAAAAGGAAACTTATCCAGCTCTTCTCCACCAGCTAGACATATAAATTCATTATACATGGACATCTGAAATTCTGCGAGGAATTACTAATCAGCCTGTGTTCTACTGTTTCCTGAGTTCTCGACCTTCGTCTATTCTATGCATACTCTCCCATAACCCATAGCTCCGAGGGTCCACCGAACGCTATGGGTTAAGGGGGATCTGACTGTATTCGTTTATCTGCAACACTAGTTGGGCCAAGTAACAGGATGGAAAGATGGTAGACTGGTAACCAGTCTAGAAAGATGGTGCGACCTGCTTGGTTACATTACATAAAAGCCACCTGCGTCGTCTGTGTCACCTACCGTGAACCAGCGACCTCTTACTGAAAATTAACTTCATTGACTGAAGGTTAATATGCTGCGAAGTCTATTACATATCAAGATTTAGTTCGCGACTTCAGAAAGCAAAGAATACAAATTTGTACAAAAAACATGCGTTGTAATATGTCCATAAAAGTATGCAAAATCTAGCCTATCGTTTGACACAAACCTACTTGGGCAGGGTGTCCGGGTTAGACTCCAGTTTACTACGGGCAGTAGGATTGGTCTCTAGAATCTTCCCCCTCTGACGTCGGTTCTGAACCGATCTGAGAGTTTGCGTCCTCAGGTTCATACATAGCATCCTCCTCCGATAAATTGGTGGTGAAGTCTTTCTCGCCGTCCGAGTCTCCATCGCCAGCTTCTCCATCACTAGGTTTCCCGCTGTCCGAGTCTTCATTGTCGGAGTCATCGTCCTCTTCATTGTCAGAAGGATCAAAGTCGAGAATATGAGTCCAGTCCGTCATGGCTTCAGTTTCTACATGACAGGTCAGATCAGTCTGAATGCAAAAGAACCTCACGCACGTAGGACTTCGTTCTTTGACAGAACCAAACATATGGGCCTAAGGAGTAAATGCTTCGCCTTCCGTCGCTTGTAAGCATTGAGGAACTCAGATGTTAGCTCCATCTGCAGAAAGGTACCCATGGCATCCTCAATATCTTGCTGAAACTGCTCCAAGTCAATCCAGAGCGATTCATGTACTCCTGAAGCCTTCTCCTGTCGCAAAGCCCTACGAGCATAGAAGATCAAAGACCGCCCAAAATGAGCAGCAGACGTCCTAGCGAAATTGGCGATATCCAAGGACCCAACACGCAAAGAAACACCATCAACACACATCATTGATTCCAGTGCAAGCACAGCAGCCTTTGCGTCTTGCTCGAAAAAGATAAGACAGTATCGCGTGTGCAAGCGTTGTATGATGGATATGTACGCCCCGGCTGCCATGGCTATTGCTGGTTTTGATGATTCCATCTCATCGCAGATGCAGGTGTACAAGGCAGGCGCAAATAAACAGAGGTTGCCTAACGCGATTAGATCGAGAAGTCCTTCTCTTTCTAAGGACGGAATATCCGTGTCGTGTCCTTGATACCATCGTTAGTCATGACCAGAACGAGAGTCACTACGATATTTTTTTACATACTTTCGGGGCCTTTATCACTGATGATGGCACCAAAATAACACATCATACGAAGGAGAACCTCCAGGAGCTCAGTGTGCAAAACATTCGTGATGCCGTAGTCAAGCATACAGGTGTGAACCCACCCCGAGACAGTTTTCGATAGTGTTGCAGTGGAGTAGAAGTGGTGACCTTTTACAATTGAATTCTCCAGAGTAACAACTGCGTGGTGAGTGTCGGGACGCATGTAACTGCCTCTGTGTCAGCATTGAACAAGATAGATACAGCACGGCGTACAAGGCAGATCCGGGTTCGAGTAAGACAACTTCTGAAGTCCAATCTTCCGGGTCCGGGATAAATCCAGGGGCCCAATCGCCCATGTACTCATCGATATAGCTATCCTGCCTATTACCAACCGTCCTGCGGTGCTGGAACACGTACCACAACTTCCGCCCACACAAAACTTCAACAACGGTACCAACACCAAAACAATCGGAGTGAATATAGCTAATGGCACCCTTTGTGGCAACCAACCAGAAGCTTGTTGCCGAAACTGGATACCCCGATGTATAGACGTCCGTGGGTAAGTCAGAGGTTTGTTCGAAGGCTCGGATGTGGCTCGAAATAATCCTAAAAACAGTCGGTTTCTGGGCAGACATTGGATAAAGTCTAACTTACGATTGTAGGGGGTGGCCACTGTGAGAAGTGTTGCAAGGTAGAGAGAGAGCGTTTAAGATACGACCTTCCTCCAACAAACCTTCTTCATACATTTCACGTAAGGATACGTTGACATGAATTTGCTCCTTTGTATGCTCAGAGCTGCGCCGTTGATGGTCTGAAGAAGTACAGTTCATCAGGCAACATTCGCGAGGATGGAAGAAAACGAAAACCTTGAACTTCTCGAACAAGGTCAATGTTGCCAATCTCAGTAAGAGAGTCCAAAGACCACGTAAGCGGCAACGTTTTGGTGTCAGACAGGAGAATGTTGTTGCGGCGGAAGGTCCCGAGAGTCGCTCCAGGATATCTCAAAGCAATTGATTGTTTCAGGATCACAATCATAGATTCTTTGGTCCCCTTCCCAGTTGCTTTCAGCCGGTAAAGAGGATCCCCACTTGCGTCTGTTGCTATGCAAGCATTCCAACCATCAAGCAGATACCGATCATCAGTTTCCTAAAGACTTATATCAGACAGAAGTATACAGAAGGCTGTGGGGGACATACGTTAGAGATCAAAGGGTAATAGTCGAAGGTCCGATATTCTTTCTTTGCCAGATCCCAAACGAGCGGAGAAGTAATTGGGTTTGGAGAACGAGACAGACCACGATCAACCTTCGCTTTTTTGGACGTTCTGTCCGCAGCCATGGCGATGGCGTTCGAACGTGCCTTTTTTCCCAGAGATGGATGGTAAATCGTCTTGCACCTCCGTCATTCTCAGAAAGGGCGCCATTAACATCAACTGACGCCAACTTGCGTCAACATCTTGTGAGAGTTTCCTCTCGTGGGTTATTTTTTGTTCTTGCGATAATGGAAATTCCGTCTTGAAAGATTCCGCGAAAAGGGGGCACTTCGCCGATGAGGATTCGTCGAACAGAAATCTGGTCAATATCTCGAACAGTGAGAGGGGGCATGGTAGGCGCATGTTGCCATTCTGGCCGGTCCTTGAAATTCGGGTAGTACACGTGACCCCATGCATTTACGCGATAAGTCAGAAGGCGGCAAATCTTCGTAATCTCGTCACGCGGAAATGGCTTTGAAGACAAGGATCGGGAAGGGGACAAGCTTGGAGATCTCTGCCGAGGTTTTGCTTCACGGGGAGACAGATGAGCGATGCCTCGTTCGACACGGGGAGGACAAGAGCTGCTTCGTTCTACACGTTCATTCCTGCGACCGCCCTTTTTGATTTTGATCCAGCGAGATTTCCCCTCTCTGAGCCATTGCGTCGTTTCGGCTCCAACTTTGGTTTCCAGCCCGGGGACACGGTTTTTCTGAATGAACGCGATGGAATCCTCGAACCACGTATCCTCGCCTTCATATCCCACCCATCCCTTTTTGGTTGCGTCCTTGGACGCAGCTTTGAGAACCTGCATCCTGGTAACTAACGGCTCCACTTCAGCGAGAAACTTGCCCAGTCCGACTTCGCTCGTCCAGGAGCCCCAAGCTATACCAACAATGTACTTCCACAAGATTTCTTCAATATGAAGGATGAGTTTTGGTTTCCCCATCGAAGAGAGCCGCCCTCCGACCTTGCTTGAAACGTTAGACGGCACATCGGAAAAAGATGATTGAAAAACTCACCTGTAGCGCAAGGGGTGTGTTCAATATTTGGCCCATTCCTTGGCCCATGATAAGTACTAGGGGGGATATTGCGACAGCATTCGCAAAGGCTTGTTTCCACCAGGGCAAATTCTTTCTAAATCGTTTGATCGTTTCATCGTCCCCCATGATCATTTGGACGTCGGGGTGGTCATAATTATCTGCGATGAACCTTCATATAAAATGAGCAACGTGCACTTTGCCTATCCGAAAATCATACCTTTGCCAAAGCGACGTCTGCTCTATTCCATTATGCTGCAACAGAAGTCAGAATGATGAGAAATGCGATATAAGGCGTGCTCACGTAACGTAATAACCGGATGTGAAATGCCACGCCATCCAGCACACATAGGACCTTCAACCAATTTTTCGCCGATTCGTGTTTCCAATGATTCGCAAGCAGGCATATATCTTTATGCAGAATCTCGTTATTTCCTATCGTAGTCGGCTGCAGGGGAACAAGGGGTGCAATTTTTTTCATTGTATATGCGAAGAGAAGTCGAAATTTCGGTCAATTTCTGAGTCCATCCGTCCAGCCTTCTTAAAAACTTGACACATGTTAATTAAATATAATCTCAGGAAGAGCAGGGAAACCTACGCCAAGCTGACGCGCATCAAAACTTAGGGTCTTTGAAAAGCTTGGATAATAAGAGCGACAAGGCAAACGGAGAAATCCTGAGGCGATATCCATCGCCTTCACAAGCACTAGGGTCTCCAGCTGGCCTGCAGATTTATTAGCGTTCCGACCCCCGCCAATGTTGTCTATGCGGATTTGAGCTGGGTGGCCTCTGTCCCAGTCCTTGTCAGCGACAGACTTCAACGACCTTCCAATTGCGACGCCGAAATCGGATATGTCCGAGTTCTGAGAACTTTCCGCTGCGCGCAACTTATACCAAAGGTCGGGATCCAGGTCGCTGAGTAGGAACAGTTTGCATTGAACGGGCAGCGACCAAACCAACTTCGACTGCTTCGCAGCCATATATCCTGTCACTAGAATAACGTCAGCACGTGAACCTCGATGGCGTTCCGATGACTAATAGCTTGCATCGGTCTCGATGCCACCATTTCAAAAAGGGCGCATAAACCATTTTCATTGAGGGCGATGTTCTCATAGTTATGAGCAGAGAGTTCTACAATGAACTGGCGGGAAAGGCAAAAAAAAAACACCCTCTTACCAAAACTGCTTTCAGACTGCGCGTTGTTCGAACTAGTTGTAGGCATGCTGGTGGTTAAAGGGAGAACGCAAAGTGCGTGGGAAAAGAACTTCCGTCGGCGATCCGGACATTCCCGTAGAACAAAAACGGGAATGGAAAGCCCGTCTAGGTGATGCTCGATTGAATTCGCTTCGCTTCGATGGAGACGACAACTATGCCTGAAATCCTGAAGTTGTGTACTCAGATACAGTCACGTTCGTTGCCCTCGACCGCGGAAGAGAAAGGGCGGCTCACATCCTGGGCTCAATTTAAGCGACAAATTCGCGTCATGTGAGCCGGAATAATGATTATTTCACCGTCCTTGTGTCAATCCCTAAAGTATGGAACACCTCCAGACCTCCCGTATGTATTTGTATGAATGAAACGTAAAGCATATGGCAGGCGCCGCTTCGTCTCCTACAACCGCAATTGTAACACGTAACCGGGGTTGGATCTCAGTCTGGGGAGTGTATTGAAGAAGTGTAACGCCAGATAATGGTCTCCTTTCATCCACAAATCCGTAACGCGGAGGTACCCCGTTTCATACATCTAAGTACATACAGTATATCGAAGCTTGTATGTAGTGACTGATATTAAACCCACATATTGTATGTCAATCAGACTTTCCTTTATTAGCCATGTTCATCAAACATTCACAGAGCGTGCTGTTATATTTGACAAAAGCAATCAACTTGAAAAGCAACCCTCTAGAAACACATCCCTACAAGCCCAAAGTACATCTCCCAAATGAAACCACTAGCCTCCTCCGGAACACCATTATACGTCATTGTCTCCACAAAGTCATCACGATCCTCCGCCATGTCTAAATTTTGAGAAATCACTTCTTCCGGATACTGATAGATTTCCAAATAAAGACGCAGGAGCCTTGGAAGATGTAGGGATGTTTGTGATGTTTTTTGCGGAGATGATTGTCGGGCAGGTGATTGCCGAAGAGTATCCTGCACAGTCCTACGCACTTCAAAGCAAAATGTCAGCATCAACTCCCACAAAAAAGCCATAGATACCTACATGGTGTAGAAAATACTTCGTTATTGCCACTGTTGGTGACATAAACATTGGATGTGAGGTGAGCACCCTTTGAGGGGCTTCCTTGCGCTAATTTAAACGCATGTTACAAAATAAATACACACGCGGACGACCACTCACTGTGCGTCTTCGACGGAGAAGGATTTGTATTCGACTTCTTCGGGTGTTGCTTTTGCAGTGGCGATCCTCCGGAAGTATCTGGGGAAGGAACATCAGGATAGGGTCCAGATGTTTGACTGAGGTTGCGACGTCCTGGCCCGATCCGAGAGCGGGGTAATCTGGCAAGGAGACCAACAACATTGCTTGACCTAGACATCTGGCAAATTAACGCGTTTTCAAACTGATCGAAGCCAATGGCTGCTCTGTATTGGGGTGGCGAGCGCTCCATTTGGTCAGTGGCATGTTCTCTGTCCGAATGGTGAAATATATATTGTCGTCGTTTCCGTCTCACTCACTCAGAATAAAAAATTCCTGATCGCGCTCCGAAAATTACAGACCAAAACATTGTCCCCGCGTGATCGAAGAGGCCAGTAATCTGCGGCCACTCTTCCCAACCTCGCAGGGATGAACGAAAGGTCACGGCATCCTCTTCTCCGTGCAAGGCTATGAACGGATTTAGGCGGCTGTTCAAAGCCATCGCCTGGTCATGACGCTGACAGTACACCGCGACTGGCCACTTTGGTCCGTTGACGCCGTTGATAACCCACACCCTAGGCAAGAGAAATTGTCAACGTAGGCAAGCTAAGGACACCATTTAACATTACAGTTTATTATGGTAGATGCCCGGCTGGGCGTCCGGAAGTCCTGGAGGTGCAAGAACGACGCAGAATGGTATAGAATGGGCCATCAGGCGAGGTGCGAAGAAACGCCTCTCAAGTTATCGTATGTCTATAGGTTTCAATCACCGCGTAGGCCCCAGACATATTCCAGGGGCCAGCACTTCCTCCGCAGCCTATCGGACTCGCAATGTGTCCGTGCTATAAGCCATGTGGCGCATATCTCAATGCAAGCGACGAGGCGCTAATACAGAGGATTACCGAGTACACCATATGGCACTCATCGGAGACCTACATTGTCCGAAGGATAGAACATCAGAAACCAGTACTTAGACACGTGTCAAACATTAAAAGAAATAGAAGACCACGGACAGTAAAATGTTATATTTCCCCTTCTAGGGAAACCGTAAAGTGAGAATCTTGGGTCTCGGCAACCCTGACAACTTCAGCTTGTCCATCCAGAGCTATGAACAAATATGAGCTGTGAAAATACTTTCTTTCCTAAATGCCGGTCATTTCTTCCAAACCGCGGTGCATCGTACTTACGTATAACAAAATGTCTTCACACGCGAAAGCTGCGTATTTTTGTAGTGAAAAAACCTCGGTTAAGAAATGTTCCATCCTTCCTCACCCTTGTGAACTTGTTTAAATTACGTATGATTTTCAGAAAAAATCTGCTTTACAAAAGTTGCACGACAAGCGACATATTAGAATCCATACGAGTAGTCTGGAAAATGGAACAGAGACGTCCAAAGTGAGATTCAAACACGGGACACAGGACGTTGAAATTCGTGTCAAAGGAATTATGGCCAACACCGCGAAGTCAAATGACCACAGTTTCCTTGAGATCAAACCTGTACTTAGATAGGCGGATGACGTTGGGGGATGCCTTTTGTATGTCGGAAGCGGAGCAACTGGTAACAAGTACACAAACACTTTCGAACTTCAGACTCGAAAAAACAAAACTCGTCCGACGGCATGGTAGCCAAGACTTACCCAGTAAAATCCACGGGAAAAACTGACACGTACCCGGTAAATCCGAACTGGTCAGCCGAAGTTCGTTTTTCAACACGAAGTCCGTCGAACTGGATCTTGGTACTTAGCGACAGTTTCCAGTCCACACTTGACAGAGATGCGCCCATATCAAATCAGAATTTTACATGGATACGTTTGGATCCATGTAATACATTCGTGTTTCTATTTGATACAGAAGAAGGGGAGAGTCATTTCCCATCAGAATTTTATAGTTAAAGGCATTTTATAGCAGTACGAGGTCACTTTTCAGTTTTTCCCGGTGGTCTTACTGGGTAAGCCGGTAGCCAAGTCTACGATACGCTAATAATAGACCGTGCTTACTAAGCAAGTCATCGAGATGGATGCCTCGTTGCAGATATGGTCGGCCATCGAGAATGGCAGTTCGAGATGTTTACGTTGTTTTGCATGATTGAATATATTGTGGAGCAATGTGAAAGAATTGTGTGGACGTGTATTGTTGTAATGGATGGGCAACAGGTAAGACTTCATAGGCACACAATTTAGAGGTCTGCAAGAGGTCTGGTTGGAAATGGTTTCCCATGTGAGTGCTTTGAAATACGACTCTTTGATTCTGGTCTGGTTCCATGATGCAGAAAGTGGACAGGCAATGGGACGAATGCCAAAGTCCTCAGCAGACCATTGCTTGGCTGTGAACTACCATGCGCTCAGACTTTCCCTGAAGAGAACATATTGAGTGTAGATATATGTCTCAGCACTGTTGGTCTGTACGGTGGATTAAAGTAAAAGGGCCGAAAATGAATTATGCCTTGATATTTCTGGACTTAATAACATGCCTAATTTGGTTTATCATGCGTGATGTGGCCTATTTCAGGCTGGATACGGGTAGACCTTACCCCAATGCAATTATTTTGGCAGGGAATGTACACTAGATAAGGACGCCTCTATTGTCCTGGCTCCAATCATCCGCCTTGTAAGGCAACTCTGAGGATGCTTTGATTTTGGTGCTTCGCTGGCCAGTGTAGCATTGTACATCATGCTGAGCGCTCTCCTGACTCCAAATACATTACAAAGCGCAAGATACACATACGTACGTGAGTGTAGAGTAGAAACGCCAGATTAAGCGTTACGGCGAAGATTTAAGGAATTTCGGAAACGGCCTCCAAGTTACGCATTACGGTTGCTTGATTAAGCAAGGGCGCCAAGGTAATCGTTGTATTGTTTTAAGATATTCGCGATGCTACTCTGCTGTAAGCATTTAGAATTACCATTGATATTGAAAAAGCTCGTACTTGAAATTTGATGGTATTTTTTGACGATTTTTTCAATGATTTTCTATAGCGTAACGAAAAAAAAGGGGGAACAGTTCGACCGTTATGCGTTACAGGAGGCGAAATAAGCCACGAAACGGTACCTACGTTACGCGTTACAGTTTCTACTGTACACTCACGTACAGTAGCGCCACATCGTCATCATTGATTTCGATACTCTAAATATAGAATCCACTGACTAAGCTAATCATCGAGTCCGATGCTCGTTTTCAGGTACTTTTGGCCATCGGGGATGACAGTCCCACGTGGACACTACTGATGGCCCTCATTGTGGTACAGTAGGGTCGTATCCAGGACCCTTGTCATGCTTGCCCCATTTATATGGGTATTTTGCGGGTATCTTTATAAGGAACCAACCTTTGGTCATATTGGACTGTTTTTTTATTTTATTTACTTTTGAAAAAAACAATAAAACTCCCCATTTCCAAGTACACTGGCTATTGAGATGCCGTGGAGGTTCCTTCCCTCTTGTTCTCTCCTCTCTTGCATATGGTTTCTCCGAGTGAGCTGCGTAGTAATGTACTTCACTTGTATTCTTGCACCCGTGTACAGTTAATTGCTTTATATCGGCGTTTTGCCAGGGCAGTTTTTTTTTTTTTTTTTGATCTAGTGGGTATTTATGGACGATTGGGTCTATTACAAATTTTGACATAATCTGGCAATTATGTCACATGCACAAAGATACCGGCTTGGCTTTATCCTTTGTCAATGCCCAGCGACGTGCTCAATATATTGACGTTATATCTCCTACGCATGGACGACACCTCAAGGCTAGCATTGTATTCCCCAGTGGAAGGATTTTTGCCATGATCATGGCATATCCTTGGCGGCAACAACCTCCGTTTTGCACAGATACCGTCGACGGAAAATCGGCATATTTTACAGCTTCAATTCTGGCTCACCTTGGCATACACGCTGATCAGGACTCGCCTGCTGGATTTGAGAGGAGAAAGTACTGAGATTCAGTGTTGGACGGGCAGTGACCCAAAGTGGAAAGTCGCAGTAAGGCCCGTGTGACTAGTCACCGACTAGTCGTCAAGTCATTTTCTGCCCCGACTTTCAGGGCGCGACCAAGTATTACTAAGTGTCTGATGTCCTCACACACTGAGGCGCTCTTTGAACCTCTTAACGTGAGGTATGACAACGCTGGGGCCGAGACCGGACTCGGAGTCTTGGACCGGGCCTTCGAGGTCACTCTAAGGGGTGGGAAGAGGTCGAGGCAAAAAAAGCCCTGCCTTTGGTTGACTAACGACTTGCCCGTGACTTTGCGACTAGTCGCTGACCGGCACATCACTGCTGAGATTGTCGCTATAGTCATATGGTGTTATGACATGGATAGTGAGTTTCGCCGTTGTGTGATTGTTGTATTTTTGCATTAGATGCCATGAGTGAAACATAATAAGTGCTAAAGTAAGTGATGCTTGAAACATGTCGAATGAGAGAGAAGCGCATGGAATTAATGACACGTTGAGGCCACTTTTTTCAAATTACATAATAAGCTCAGTTGTCCATAACTCGATCGACTTAGACAACAGACTACATACACACCGTCCCTCCCTTCTTCAACAGGTGTGTATCGTCTGTCTGTATAGGAGAGACTACGTATTGGCGCCTCATCTTCCTCTTCCTCCCTTATTTCCGGTGCTAACCTGTGGCCCCATATCCCTGAATAAGTAAACGTGTCGGAGTTCGCAATAAACGCGCCAGCGCTGCGATTCATTCTTTGGTGCTGAGGATGTCTGGCATTTGTAGGGGTCTTGATAGGTGTCGCAGTATCGCTAGTTGTGCTTTCATAACGTGGGCTTTCGCGGACGATGTGCCTTGAGTTCAAAAGTATTCACTTCAAGGGCAATCAATGTTTGATACGTACTTTATAGTTACAATAAGAAACCAGAACTAGTAGAGGATAGAAAGAGATAAAGCTATGCAAGCAGTCTTTACACACCCCAAAACTAACCGTTGAACAATTGTCAATTCATAGCCAGAACTTGATCCAGTGTTTCGTTTCTCAATACTTGCCTCATCACGGCGCACTTGTTTCCCAATATTGTGCGTGACAGCTTCGAAACCTGATTGGAAACCAACTGGAAACACTCAATTTTAGCATTTTCGGGCCCAGATTTTCCTAATTCCGGCACCATCATGCATCATTTGGGTCTGGTTTTCTATCGAGTGAAAATCGGGACCGGCACGCTCTTTCGGCAGTTTCCTCCCTACATGCATATACACTATCCACTACCAAGATAACTTGGTAGGAGATTTAAGTCTCCCTTTCTCTCTCCTCTGCCGCGCGTTTATCTTATCGGTCAATCGTAGCATTCTTCCATCTGTCCGTTACGCCAAAACGCAATGCGACCGGCCTGAGGGTCCAGACTTCGAACTCTGTCACAATCTTGATATCATGCGAGCACTGTCTATTCTGGGACCTTCCTTAGCCTGGCAAGCCGCTTTATTATATACTCGCGGAACTCATATCGTTTCCCCCGATGTCTCAGTCTCCGTTGTGCAGACGTTTGTTAGCCCTACGATAATGCTTCCATCCATGCCTCCTACACGACCGAGCATTACTACCCTCTGGAGAAGCCGTAGCGCCTTCCATAATCCCCTTTCAAAGAGAATGTGAATCTGTATGGCGCCTGGTCATTGCCTATTTCGTGACATACGCTCTTGAATCTCGCAGGTGGCTCACACTGCCGAACAGCCCAATCAAGAGCTTAGACCTGGCACGTGCCCAAGGGGATGTTGAAAAGCTCGAGCGAGAACTTGAAGATATTCGCACCCTGATCACATTATTTCGGTGTCCTATCAACTCGTTTTAGGCTCTGGGGGATGGGAAGAGACGAGAAGGGGCCCTCTTATGGCTCATTGTGGGACGCGGTGACATATCCGACGATGAGGACGCGCTGTTGGAAAGGCGGCTGGTTTGCGCAAACGAGACAATTCAGCTCCTTCATGAGGAAGTCCGATCGTGTGGCGTGATGGTGGCACTGGGATGTCTCGACCCCAAAACCGCCTTTCTGAGCTTATTCTTATCTTTCTTCTCGGCCTGACACTCTGCTCTATGATGAGGTACGTGCCGTTGTTTCGTTCTGGGTCATTCCCTGGCGTGAGTGATTTGGAGAGCGTTTGTTCCCCTGTTCGTCTCGGCCGAATGCACCCAAGACTTGGGGAACCAAACCCAACCGCGGTGCAGTGAATACACCAACGCAATCATTAGGTGTCCGATCAGGGCTGGACGACAGAACCTTGTGCCATACATCGATTAACCAAATCCCCCAGATCGGTTCAAGGGGAGGCAGCTAGGTATGGTTACATTAATCAGGCTTCTTGGTCCGATTTATTTCCGTAGTCTTGTAGGAACATATGTTCGTGCACATGAAAGCTATATATAAAACATTGTTTTCACGGTGCTTCATCAACGGGGTTGATAGTTTCTTTGTCAGTTCTTCCTGGCAGTCTCCATTCACTCGGAGGGAACTCTCCCTGCGCCCTGGGTGGGCCGTGTTGAGACCGCTAAGGTAATTCCCCTTTCTGACAGCATGCCTGCCTGGCGGTGGGTGGTATAAATTCAGGTTGGAAGATGCACGCAAGGCATCAGTTCAATGGATTCGTTCGTACGTCACCAGCGGTCTCCCAAACTGACGATATCATCGCTCACACTGTTGTCTCCTTCAGAACATCGGCGCCATCAAAAACGAACTCTCGGATGCCCGTTTGGCGCAGAAAGTCGATACGATCGAAATATCAGGGAAAGGCTTTGAATCCGCGATCCACCAAGGGATGCTTGTAATGCATCTTTATCTGATGCTGTTGTCGCCTTCAACTGGCCAGGATCATTACAGGATCCAATTGGATGTCAATTGTTCTCTAGTTAATGGCATCGTTCAGCCAGATGTTACGTGAGTGCATCCTTGTCATTGCAGGTCTTAGTCTCACTTCGTCGTTAGCGTGACAGGCCGAGACGTAATCCCTACGGGCTCACAAGTTGCTAGCGTTTTGTCATTCCCCATCCTTGAACCCCACAATGTCGCTGTTGGCGATTTATTGGAGTTCCTTACCAGTGCTGGCCTGGACCGCATGACTGTCAATGGACACAACGCTGCCTGCGGTCGTTTCTGTTTTCGGAGCCTCAAGGTGTTCGCGGAGAAGGGTCTCATACGAAGTGATTGGGCCCCGCTGGCTTATGAATGGCACGAGGAGATCCGCATTGCAAGTGGCCCATTGGGCATAACATTAATTAACGAAGATATAGTGAACTTGTAAGGAACGTATATACTTAGTTAATTGAAAAAAAAGAAACATTTATTCTGCACTACAAACAGTCAGGCGCTACCGTTCGTATCCAGTCACATATGCTAAAATACGGATCAGCGACAAATGGAAGAATCGCCCACCAAATTAAATCATATTCCGCTCCCCTTTCCAGCCTCGCATCCATGACCATGTTCACATATTCAAACCACCTAGGATAAAAGCCGGCGGTTGCAAAATCAATTAGCCAAAGTTGGCCGTCCTCCCCGACGATAAAATTTCGCATTGCAAAGTCCACATGTGAGTATACGAGAGTCCCATCATCCGGCAATGGCCCTTTGTGCACGCACAATCGGGCAAGCGCCGCTTGGTCCATTGCGTTGTTGAACAACCAGATGAGCTCTTCCGAGGTTGCAAATGGGCCCTTGGTGGGTCTGAAGGGCCCGAAGATGCGTGACGCATAGCATACTCCAGGCTCTTCGCCCTCGAGAACAGGTCCAGGAATTTGAGATCGGGGATGTGCGATGGACCTGAGCTGGCGGACGTAGCTTCGCAGGGTGATAGCAGTACGGATTTTCTGCCAGAGCCCCATGGTGGGCCACGCTTCCGCCAATGTGATCCCGGGAATGTAGTCCATGACTATGACGCTGGCATCTGGATTGAGATTGAGGACGCGCCGGATAGGAGGAACGGGGATGTTTGTGCGGTTGTGAACGAGATCCTGCGCTAAAGCCTCTGAAGGCCAACCTGTCGGCAACCTGGGTACCCGCTTGACCACAACATCTGGTGTGAGCCTGGGTGGGCAGCCCGACGTTGTCCAGTCGTCATCTGGCACAGAGTGACACAGATTCAAGACTTCATCATCTGTTTGATGGTCAACGTCTGCACTCTGTCGGTATTGATCTAGGTTAGGACATTCACACTCAGGCGGGAGGTCACACACACATGTCGATGAGGCAATCGACCCACAGGTCCAAAGCATACAAGCAGAGTGTCAACGATGGCAATGGCGGTCGCATAGAAGAAAGCGAGTACGGGCTGAGGTATCATTGTGATGCATGCTTGGGGAACACGCTAGTGTACACGTATGTGCCAGCACCTCCATCTAAAAATCTAAAAATAGCTGCAGCATCTTCTAGAACTATTAGGTAACTGGATGGATCCTTTCACTGCTATTGACAACTATTTGTTGCCTGATCTTTGGTCCCACACCCTGAGATCGCTCGGATCGGCGGTTTTTGCGCCTATGGAGGCAAGTCACTCGCGACTGGACCATTGGGTCGTTGTCCATTGCAGGCATGTCTGGACGTATGTTGATGTACTACCTGCGCCCGGATCCTCCTTGGCAAATACAACTTGTCATTGCCGCCTCCCCGAAGGTACATTGAAAATTTTTCGACCAATCGATTCTACGATCGTCCTTCTCTTGATGAGAATTACCCTACTTGGCCCTAACTGGAAGTGCGTGTGGGCAACCGGTTTACCCTGGTTACCTCACAAGAGAAGACGCCTGAATTGCAATGCTACTGCCAAAAGAGGTGATCACCATGCCTCCGTTGTCTTGGTTAGCTGTGACTCTTGACATGCGGGAATTCTGGTCGGCCTTTCCATATCTTCTCCAAACCAGGCCCCAACTCCTTCTTTTCTTGTCCAGTTTTTCACATTCTTCCCCACCATCTTTGCACCTGTCTTCCCTTTTCTTCTGTCGCCCCCTGCCTTTAGCGTAAGCCTCCTCATAAATTAATGACCGTCTCTAACGCATTTTTTTCCTGTCTCGCAAGTTCTGCCTATGTCGTGCCCTACTTCTCCAACTGCTCCCCTGGTTATCACTGCCAAACCTTTCAACATGTCTATGTCGGGACCTCCTGCTGGCCTCTCGTCGAATATCCCGCCCTCAGATGCCATGAATATCGATCTACCCCCACAGTCTGAGCGTGCCGTGTTGCCCTCCCTCGGTATCCCGCCTACCCCAGTCCTTCCTCCACCGGCTCCCGCAGGTTCCCCTACTCAACAAGGCGCCGATACCCAGTTCAAAGCTCTGGGGCGGCGGGGCCTGACTCTGAATTTCAGAAGACCGTCCTCACACTGGAAACTCTGCGAGAAAAGGCTCCTACAGGGATCTCGTGTACTGACGAGGACATTTTGGAGTGGGCACGCCAATTCGCGGCAACCTGGGTAAGTTTTCGTGTCTTCCTTATCGCAGCAACATCCTCACTAGCTTTCCACACCCCGGACCAACTTTGAACTCTTGATTCGTATAGCCAATTACTCTTTCAACAGCTGGGTGGGACTGGGAACCGCCAGTGAAGCCAAAGTTTGGTCCTCCTAGCAAAGCATCCAAGACCCCGGCTTCGTCGAAAACTGTAGCTCCGAAGTCCATCCAGGAAGAGAAGGTTGGCCCGCCACCCTGGGTCTCCAAGTTCTCTGCCACTGAAGTCGACGAGTCAGATATTGATGAGGTCGTCGTCGTGGATACTTCAGCGTCGAAGCCTCCCCGTAAGCGCCAAGTTGTCCCATTGCCAAAAGCTTCCGCTACCGCTCCATATTCGAAGTCATTTGCCACCGTCTCTCACTCTACCGGCGACGAGGTCCCACTTCGCAAAGCCCAAGTTCTTTCAACACTGGTCGTCCTCCAAGCGTGCTCCCCTAGATTCGGAGGCTGAGGCCATGCCTCACTCTTCTATTATCGAGGCCGTTGTGATGGAGTTCGGGCCTTCCGTCGTCGCCGATCATGTTGAGCGTTATGTCAAGAGAGCGAACTAGCCAGTCGGAGTCAGAGCAAGGGTGCTTAAGCATAACTTGGGTGGGAGCCTTTTCTCTTGGCGAGAGTCAGACGCGCAGCGTCCCGAATTCGGACCTTACAGATCTTATATACATATTGGACTTGAATTTTCTCGTAGCATTATCACGGCCATCGTGCCAGACTTTCTCACTAGCTACGTTCCCATGTCCCCTTTCTGTAGTATCGCAGCCCTCCTGCCACAGTTTTCAACATCCCCCCTATAATAAAATGTTTAAGTCATCAAATCAATTACCACCATGTTAACCCTTCTCTGTGTGCGAACTTGTAAGATTTTTATGTCTCTGGCCACACCCAGACTCCTTCCCATATTCTCCTTAATGGGGGGTTATAAAAGCTGCTTTGCAGCTATTTTTTAATCTAGTCATCACCCACCATTGTTCCTGTGTACATCGCTCAATAAGAGTCCTACGCTATTTATATGCCTAATTTTGTGCATGAAGGAAATATGCATTGGCGCTGGAAATGCTTCGATATACCATTACGGTCAAGTCGGAAAGAGAAATCTCTCTGCCAAAATCTGATTTCTGGGAGATTGAAATGTGTCTGAAGAAACTTCTCCAGATCGGTAAACCATTTCCGCTTGATTTCCTTTCCGCTGATATCATTGTGGCCAGGAAGTGTTTCTCGATGGCCCTAACTATCTTCGCTCTCGTGATCTTGAGGCATCGTTCTCGATGCTCTGCTTAGTCATCGTACTCTATTTTTAGAGCATTGAGTCGAGCCTTCCGCTATACTTTACTTGATAAAATTAAAACAAAACCGGCATCATTGCAGTGGTCACTGTATATTGTGAAGACGAGGGCGAACGCAGATCAAGTCAGTGTTTTGCGGGTCGCGCGACAGTTGCCAAAGTCACGACTGTTGCGTAATCGTCACTGTCACAGTCAGTAAACGACCGCGACTTTCCCCTCGCCAGCGCGACCTGGCCTGCCCATGGACCGGAAGGTCGGAAAACCCGTGACAAAGCAGTCGGGGTCGGAGACAACCAAGTTAGTCGCAAACGACGTCATATGTGGCTTCACAGCCACAGAGACTCGGTCAAGATCATTTGCGTGACCGGCAACTGTCGCCCCGAAGTTTCACAATCGGCAACCGTGACTTCGGCCCAAGGTCAGGCGACCGTACAACTGTGGGATTGTAACGCGTGACAGTTTCCTGAAAACCAAAAGATGTCTGTTTCACTACATAGATGAATACATTGTCATTGCCCAAGAATCCTTATTCAGCCTTTCTGAGATCAGAAAGAATGTCTTCACCTGGGTTTACATGGTGATCAGAGGAAGACACTGAAGGCAGAAAATGTGAACTTACCAATTTTGGCGGAATTGTCGACAACCACAAAGCTTCTTGTCAGCTGCAATTCTCCCACTTCACGTACTTCGATGGCCTTGGTATCAATTTTCAGATACCTTTCCAGGCATCTCATTGCCGAGAATTCAAAGCTCTCTGTGAAGAAATCATGGTCCTTTGCGTCTGAGATGATTCTCAGGCAAAAATGGATAGCGGAAGCCCTGGCAAAATCAGAAATCGCCATTCGTCTGACTTGAGATAAGGGAATTAAGCCAAGGTCAGGCTGATTCTCTTCAATGAGTAGAAGACAGTGGTGCTTTGCTAGACACTGTATAATGGATAGATAAGCACTTATTGCCAAAACCGTGGCGTCATTCTGTTCGGAATCCCACGAATTGAAGGCATCAAGGAAGAAGCACCAATTACCAAGCGCGATGAGATTCATCAATCCCATTTTGTTCAGCTTCGGAAAATGGAAGTCAACACCTGGAAAATGGTTGGTTATGTTCGAAGAGTTTCCAGAATTTGACGTACTGTTGGTACCTTCCTTGACACTCTTACCAAAGTATATCATTATGCGTAGCAGAACGCGCTGTAGGTGGGCAATCGGAAGACCACCGATATCCCGAAATATTTGGGTACGGACCCATCCTGAGACGGTCTTTGATAACACGACAGTAGAGTAGAAGTGGTGACCTTTTATAATTGAATTTTCCAGAGCGACAACTGCATGGTGAGTCTCGGGACGTATGTACCTGCCCCTGTGTCAGCATTGATCAAGATGGATACACCATGACATACAGGGCAGACCCTGGTTTCAGCACGACGACCTCTGCGGTCCAATATTTCGGGTCCGGGAAAAATCCAGGTTCCCAATCATTGACGACTTCATCCTCAGCAGGCTCAGCTTCCCAATTAATGGCGACGTCCTTGTCTCCAGTGTCACGACGTTGGAACAGGTACCATATCTGGCACCCACAGAGCACCTCAATGGCCGTTCCGACCCCAAAACTGTCTGTGGCCACGTTGGTTGCAGCCCCTTTGGTTGCAATGAACCAGAAACTCGTCACCGAATGTGGATACGCATCATTAGAGATCCCAGGGACATCAGATGTTTTATCAAAGGCACAAAGATGGGAAGATAAAATACTGGCAGGGTAACGTTAAGTGCACTTAAAGCTACAAGATAAACATCAAGCTTACGACTGCAAAGGGTGGCTGTTGGAAGGATCACTGCGGGACAAGGAGATAAAATTCACCACACCGCGATCTCCTTCAACGCCTCCGGCGTACATGTCTCGAAGAGATATGTCGACAGTTATAACAGGCTCGCGTGAGCGTTTGTGACCTGCAGGTTGCATTAGAGTACACTTTCATAATAAATAGATGGCACTCGCCTCCCAAATGATGAACTTCGTCGATGTCACCAATGTCTGAGAGAGTCGCCAAAGACCAATCTAATGGAGAGGCGGGTGTTTCAAAAAGATGGATATTTGATTTTGCAAATATCGACAGCGTGTTAGAAGGATCATTCAAAGCATCCTTGAAGTTGATCAACTTGATCATTGACTCCCTTTTACTTCGGCTATTGAAACAATTGTTCCAATTCTGTACCTTGCATCGGTCTATCCGCTAAATTATGATGAGGCAGTGTAGCAGGAAAGTGGTTGGTTGACTCACATTCGATCTCAGGGCAAAGTAAGTGAACTTGACTTTCGAATTCGTCAGTGGATCCCAAACCTCCGGTAGGACGACTCCACACGGAAAATAGGAGACACGTGCATCCGTTTTTGCCTTCTTCGCTCCACTCCGCGTTATATCTGTCCCCGAACGATCCCGCTTCCTTTGTGAGACATGGTGGAAGTCGTCTTGTCCCCCGGATCCTAGAATCGTCTGGTCTATCAAGGGCAAACTTGACCAACCCCCCAAAATGTCGGGTACAGAATTCTTCGTTAACTGGTTGACATCCATGACTGGAAGCACAGCGATAGAGATCCTCTTTGCTCGCTCTGGGGAGACGCTATGACACCTTCGCGGTTGCAACCTTGAGACTCCACGGGGAGGACAAGACTTTCTTCTGCCTCGTTCTATGGGAACCTTCTCGTGACGACTGATTTCTCCCCAACGTGATCTGTTCTCGTCCAGCCATACTTGTGTTGCTGCTGCGATCCTGGCTTCAGACCCAAGAACACGTTCCTGTTGGATCAACAGAATGACATCTGAAAACCATTCCCCTAAAAACCATCCCTGTTCCACCATGGCCGATTCGTCCTCTGACAATATGGAGTTATTGCCCCGCCTTGGTGATGCTGGAAGCAAAGGCTGAACTTCATCGAGAAATTGGGTCAATGCAATCTCGCTACTGCAGGAGCCGCATACTACACGGAAAATGGACCTCCACAGTACCCCTTCAACATGACCTAGCAGGGCTGGTTTCCCGATTGAAGAGAGTCGTCCTCCAATCTTGCATGAAACGTCAGGCAACGGTATTAGACAAGGATTTTAGAACTTCTTACCTGTAAGGCACAGGATACACTGATTGTATTGTACATCCTATTACCAACGATAATGAATAAGGGAGAGAGTGCGACAGCGACCGCGAAGACTTTTTTGACGTGAGGGAGGTCCCTTTTAAGGTTGTCTAAGTATTGTTCGTCGTTGATTCCTGTACGTCGAATATATCTTCAAACAAGTTAGTAGACTGATGGTTTGAAAAATGAAGTAACCTACTGTGTCCATCTCGGGTCCATGCCATGATCCTCCACCCATTGTGGTGTGTGGTCCACGCCATGATTCTAACGCAAATATTAGAATGAGAACAATTCCCGACGAATTTGAATGTACTCACGAACAAAATGAAGCGTATGTAAACTCCGAGCAAGTCCAGCAGACAAGTTATTTTTTCCCAAGTTTCCACCCCTCGACGAGAATACATGTGAGACAGCTGAGCTCCTTCCACTGGAATACTGATGGGCGGAAGAGCCGGACGCTGTTTCGGAATTTGACTGAGCCTTTGACACCATGTACGGAGAGGCTCCAATGCCTTGACAGCTTGGATGTTTGCAGAAAGTATACGAATGGGAAGATGACTTACATCAAGTTCCTCTTGTGAGAGGTTCATGGCATTGTAGCTGGGGTGGTGGGGTCGGCTTCGAGTCGGATGCAAGAAACTGCATGCAACATCCATCACTTTGAATAGGACAAGCATGTCCAACACCCTGGCTTCGTCAGGGCTTCCAACCATGTCATCGATGCTTTTGTGGGAATGCTCAGAGCCGTTGGACCAGATTTCATTTGCGAAACATTGTAAGGCCTTGGCGATGCCTCTGCCAAACACCAAGACAGGGTCGCCTTGAGATCTTTCAGCAGTAGCGCATGAAGAAAACCACGTGTGCAGGTCCTTCTGCGTGGCTAGGAATTCAGGGCATGAATATGGCATGGACCAAACTAGAGGCGAGCCTTTGGCTGTTCCATAACCAGCTGTTAGGAGAAAATACAGCTCGTTGAGTAAGATTCCTTTGCTGCTCATGGAAAATGCTCACTGCCTGCGTTCATAGGATACCGTGCTTCTATGGACATGACTGTGTGACAAAGAAGAGATCAACCGTGGGAAAGTGTTTTTATTGTTCTCACGTCCAAACAACTGTCATCCTCAACCTCCATCCCCAGTCGAAAGTCTAGAGGCCTGGATTGACACCCACGAGTACCAATCAATCCATCGATGTCCATGGATATATAGAGATGCTGATGGATGCAGTTGGGCAAAGCTGAGCGTACTCTGAGAGCTCTCGAGCCTGCATAGATTCATCATGACCGGGACCGTCAAGAACTTCGCGCGGGGTTTTGCAAGCGACTGGTAACTAACGTTAGTATACTCTCCCTTTACCATCATGACCCTAGCCCGACATGTTGCCCTTCCCTGCTGTGTTACCATCTTCGCTGGGAACCATTGCCGCCAGTTCATTTATGACCTGCACGCCATCTCCTCCATTTCGCCTCTCCTCCACATAGGTGCGTAGTTATAATTTCCCCTGGGCTGAGTGACTTACATGTGTTCAACTTCGGCTTCAGGTTGCTACGTCTGACGTGTTTTCGTTGGCCGCACTCTTTTTTTTCGCATGCGGTACATTAAAGCTCTATCTTATAGTACGGATATATGGTTAAAACCAGCCAGGTTCGCGGTTCAGTCTGCCGACAGCCACATGCCCGTGTATGGACAGGAGATGGGAGTGTGATAGGTTGTAGGCCTGTAGCTACCCGGTGTATTCAATTTGTAGAGCTAGCTAGCAAATAAATGTGTGTCTTATTGATTACTATCGATGATACGCACCGAAAATAGTCTGTGAGCATCAATGGGTATCCATAGGTAGCGATCGCAAAACCGTGCGATGCCCCATTCTTAGCGAGCTACAGCCTTCCATTGATTTATCGACTGGTATCTCTCCAAACCCGCCCAAGCCCACAGACGTTTAACTGGGCTTCATCGGTGATACAAAGTTATCTGCCAACTTTCTCAGTTATACTGCGGCCAGACGTCTCGCAGAGACAGCCATTCATCACTTGCCAATGAAATCTACCTGTCGTGATCGATTATAACAATGCGCATCCACCGAAGCCTTGACATTGCTCAAAGACATTCAGCCATCAAACTTTAAATGTGAACATTCGGAACTGCCATCCTCAATGGCCCAAATTAGTTAGACAGAGGCATCGGCCTCGATGCTCTGCTTAGTCATCATAGTCTATTTTTAGTGCATCGAAGCGACAATTTGCATGCCTAGCAAGGATTGTATGGATATTGAAATGGGCAAGTATGCCCAATCCACTATTCAAACATTTTCACTCCACCAAACCGCACACAACCACGAAGGACTATGCACCCACCAGAGCTCAAGACAAGAAATCGAAACTCAGAAATGCCCACATAATACCGATATCCTTACATACAGATCCGTTAAATTACTATTAGTGGTACAAAAGCGCAAGATGTACACTTAGCCCTATAGGGCCTTAGATTACTTTAAACATGGACGCCATCATCGTCATCATCGATTTTGATGTTCTAAAAGAAGAATTCGCTGACTAAGCTAAGCATCGAGTCCGATGCCTGTTTCCACGTACTTTTGGCCATCGGGGATGACAGTCCCAAGGGGACACTACTGAGGGCCCTCATTACGGTGCAATAGGGTCTTATCCAGCAAACCCTTGTCATCCTTGCATCATTTATGTTGTATTTTCCGGGTATCTTTATGAGGAACCAACCTTTGGTCATATTTCAACGTTTTTTATTTTATTTATTTTACAAAAAACACATAAAAACTCCACATTTCGAACTGGCTATTAAGACGCCGTGGCGGTTCCTTACCTCTTGTTCCCTTCTCTCTTGCATCTGGTTTCATCATCTGCTATATTGTACCCACAATACTAAACAATGATTCCATGCAAACTCCTGTAGTTACCATGTCATCAACAGTCTACATTGCCTAACAATACTCAGTTTCCTGAAACCTTTTACATATCTTTCCAAGTTTTCATCTGCAAAATGATCCTGCGCTCCCGGATGGACTCTACCCTCGCGTCCTATTTCTGGCAGGAGGCTATTGCGTTGATTGGCTACCATCCAAGACTTGAGTGTTCGTTATCTGTGTTGCTCCTTTGTATTTTGTTAGAATAAGTCTTCCGGGTTCAATTCGAATTATACAAACCCCAGTACGTTTCCTTTTGTGATTATACAAGTTCGAACTTGCCCACGAAATCAAGATCGGCCGGATGGAATTATAGACATGACAAATACGCCAGATAACCTTAAATTTTGGGTCAAGCATTTTTAAAAGAGATCAACTATATCATTCCAACGGTTCATAATTCCGGTAATTCAAACCACGTGCACCAAGTATGGGAGTGTGATAGATTGCAAGCCTGTAGCTACCGGAAGTATTCAATCTGTATAGCTAGCAAGCAAATAAACGTTTGCCTTATTGATTAATATTGATGATACGCACCGACAATAGTCTTATGAGCATCAATGGGTATCCATGGGTAGCGATCGCAAAACCATAGGATGCCCCATTCTTAGCGAGCTCCAGCCTTCCATTAATTTATGGACTCGTAGCTCTCCAAACCCACCCAAGCCCACAGACTTTTAATTGGGCTTCCATCGGTCATACAATGTTATGTGCCAACTTTATTCGTTATATGGCGGCCAGACGTCTCGCAGAGACAGCCATCCATCACTTGCCGATGAAGTCTATCTGGTATCATCGATTATACCAATACACATCCACCGAAGCCTTGACATTCTTCAGAGACATTCAGCAATCAAAATTTAAGTGTAAATATTTCGAACTGCCATTCTCGATGGCCCAAAATACTTAGACCGAGGCATCGTTCTCGATGCTCTGCTTAGTCATCAGAGCCTATTTTTGGTGCATCGAAGCCAGATATTGAAATAGCCAAGTACGCCCAATCCACCACTCAAAGCTTTTTCACTGCGTCAAGCCGCACACAAATCACGAACGACTATGCACCCACCACAGCTCAACGCAGAGATCGAACCTCTGAAATGCTCACATAATACCGACATACAGATCCATTAGATTGCCACTAGCGGGAACCCGTGAATAGTTGGATTTCTAGTCTAAAATACCCCAAACACGTTTATGTAGCTATAAGATATTGGTATATGCGAATTTATGTGGCACCAGTGACTTCGGCAGGGATGACTTACCCTCGCTTTGCTGCCTGCCAGGCTCCTTGCTGTTGTCTGTGATCAAATTATTTCTTCTGTGTTTTCATTAGCGAAAGCTGATGCTGGGCAGTACGGTCAGTCTGAATGAGAAGCAAACGATGGGAAAGTTCAAACATCACCTTAATGCAGAACATAGGTGGTTGGCGTTGATGAAGGTGTACAGCGTGATCCTGTAAATGTAGCACAAGGATTCTGCGACACTACAACACGGTCTAATACAAAGTACCTTCTGAATGCTCTCATTCTCAGGGATGAGTGCGCACAAGGTTATCTTGCTTAACCTTTGAGTTCGGGACGTTGAACTTGTTACAGGGAGTAAACCATTGTCACATTTCCTGAAATATGGTTTGAACAAGACCATATGGAGCATAAGACATACCCTAGGTCTCTCTCGAGTTCTCCGTACAAGCTGATCAAGCTTCATTTCCGAACCGTACTGTAATGTCACTGTAGGACTCCTCAAGGGTTTATTAATCGTATTTACTCCAGCGATTCGGTATCTTATCTAGAGTTTGCGCTGGTAGGCATGTGGCGTTGTCAGGATGACCGTAATTGTAGCATCGAATGTGGCTTCTTCAGAAAAGATGTCAGCCCCCAATTTGAGGGCAAACATGAACTAGTAGCTGAATGATTCGAAGGGAGACGACGTCAGCTGGATATTGAATTTGAAGACGACATCTTCCAACTTTTGAGGCCTACAAAGAGAGTTGTGTAAATAGTAATAGTATGTAAAGAGAGAGTACCTACCCTTTGCTCACGCAGAAAAGGCGCTTGCATAGAATGACCGGAGACCTCAGACGCACCGAGCTGGGGAACATAAAGTTTGCAGTCACAATTGTTTAGCACCTGCAGGGGACTGCGACCTTCAACATGTTAGCTAATTTGACTCGCTGCGCTCGCAGCTAAACGAACCTTGCGCGGCACTACCAGGTCAACGTCGATACCAAGCATGCTTCAAAGCAGTCGGTGGCCATAATTAATGAAGGAAGAGACCCCCGGGAGGAAGTAGCCTGGAGACCCTGGCAAGCTGGTTTATAGATACTGGCAGAACTCATACAACCTGTGGGGAGGAACTCTGAGGAAGACAGGGAGAAGAACAAATACATGATGGAATATCAGGCCTAAGAACCAATGAAAAGCTCGAGTTGTGTAGCCAATGAGAGCGGAGTTCCCACATTCACTCGTTGTATAGTAGATTAGTGGTATAAAGCGCAAGATGTACACTTAGCCCCAAAGGGCCTTAGATTACTTTAACCATCATCGATGTTGATGTTCTAAAAATAGAATGTGCTGACTGAGCTAGTCATCGAGTCCGATGCCCGTTTCCAGGTACTTTGGCCATCGGGGATGCCCCGATATGGGCAATGAGCGCTTGTGGGCGCCTATTGTTCCCCGGACCGAATGCCGGTCGATTACGTGGATCTGATGATTACTCCTTATCACAATGAGCGCACGTGGGGACGCTTATTCGATGGGGCTCTGGTTGAATGCAGATATGATTGGAGTCGATAGGGATTCTTTTCAAACAGTATACCTTACTATTCCTTTCTGACTGTGACAAAGGCTGATTACAGATGAAAATATGCCATCTTCAGAGATCTTCATACTACAGGCCCTTGTTACGGGTTATGTGAATATACGGCCGTAATAGTATAGTAACTACAGATTCGGGAGGGGGGGAGGGTTGATGAATAGTAGAACACAAAAGACAAGCGACACAGGTGAACAATGGAAAGCATTTTCACTCACCGAAAGACGCAGTAACCGAGGAAAGGAGCGGTGGAAGAGGAGCATGGTGACTCCGAGATAAGCTAGTAAAAAAAAGATACTAAGACCTTGCGAGTATTATTCCTGCTACGTTAATAGGTTTTATAGAGGGATGACGGTTTCTGAGATTTGACGAAAAGCCGAAGTCCAATGTCACGAAAATTCCTATTTACGGAAAAATCTCCTGGCCTAGTGCTGAAATACTTCCTTGAAGGTAAAATATGCGGTGTGGCGATGACTTGGCTTGTCACTGCTTACATATGACTGACCGTTACTATCATGGAGTTGACCGGCCGAAGCCTAGTCTGCCTGGGATTCTGTGAGAAGGTGTGAGCTTATTTAATAAGTACTTCCAGTTTGACGTTTGATGATGATAAGTTCTTTGCACAAAATGAGATTAGAATTACCATGATAGAAACTCTTCTGCAGAAGTCAAGGATATTCAGAACGGTAACACAAAGATACTATTATACTTTCAAGGGGAGTAAACGTAGCAGGCTCTGTCCCTGATGTGGGCCTTGCAAGCATTATCTCAATAATGTTCATTGCATTATTTCTCAAAACCTTTGTCATTAAATCCACGTGCGGAGGCCGGACATCAAGACTTCCGTCCTTGCCTGGCCCGGCTCGGCGTATATTTGGCACTTACATAAGTATCGGTTGGATTTATGAAAGTATTATTTCTGGTTATGGATTCGGGGTTGGAAAAAAGAGGTTGATTAAAAAAAAGGCACAGGAACATATCCGATCCGCAGTGTCTGGGGTTCTTATGGCATCACTCCATTTGAAATAGAGCGTACCAGTCCGGTATTCCATATTTTTCCGTCCTGAAAAGCAACCGGCGCCAGCAGTGAGTGCGGCTTCCAAGTTCATATTTTCGTGCAGCTTCAAGATTTCCTCAAGATTTCTCGATCTCGCAATCTAGCCCATAGATAAACGATAAAATCAGATCAATCCGTCAGTGAGATGGGGCCCTAGAGGACGGAGGAAGCCTTGAACCTGAAGGTGATGGTAATTGCTTGCAGACCCGCGGCCCGACTCCCAACTTTGTTGTTGTCATCAAGGGGGCACGCCAAATAAAAATTTGCACATAAGGTCCAAAAATTTATTTAAGGCCGGCAAGGACCAACCACCCACCCACATGACTCTATTATACCTATATATAGGTTGCTTTTATGACATCATGTGGCTGTTCTCCGGTGAATCTCCGGCATCTTGTGGCACACCCGCCTCTTGCTTGCCTCGGATGTTAGTTTCTTGGTGATCTTTCAGGATAGCCATCAGGAAGACTGCTTGCATAGAAGTAATGGTACTAATATGTATACAAACATCATTTTTGTGCCCTAAGAGAGCCCAAAAGTCCATGTTCTAAAATTTTTTTCAGCCCCTCCGGGGGCAACCAACCACCCTACCGGATGTGCCGAGCCGACATTCCGGTGCCCCCTTGGTTGTCATTTGTTGATTCCCGTAGCTACTGACATTTTCATTCTCTCACCTTGCTTTCACCATCATGCACATGTACGACCCTCTCAAGATTGCACCATGCGCCTCATATTCCGTCATTTTGACTAGTTGATCAAGGTGAGACTGCCTCGTCGAGCTCTTATGCTTTGTTCATCGATTCATTTGTGCTCAATGTAGGAGGACATCGATGTCCTTGAAGCTTTGAACGTTGGAACGTTGGAATGCCGGTCATAGTTTTCAAGGAGGACAGCAAGCATACGGAGTGGTGGCTATATGGAGGCATCGTTGGAGAAACTGTGGTGCGTCTGTCTTCTGTATTCAACCTATAGCAGCTCTGACACGCATGGATGCTTGAAGTAGTCGTCGAGACGCGACTCCCGTGTGCGGTCTCTTGATTACGCCAATTATTGCTCCGTGCGCAACAAGAGAAATATCCCAATATACGATCAAGCAGTCCCCGCCGAGGAACGCCGCCACTGTAAGTGATCCGGTCCCTTCAGAGAGCAGAACCTTGACTTATAAACTATGAAGTAGCCAACCTACACGAAGAGATGGTTGCAGGTCGGCGCCTTTACAAGAACGCGCACGGAGTCGCAGATGGATACAGCATACTGTGGTCATGTCGCAAGGGATCCCGGTACTTCGTTACTTTTCACACTTCGTTCCTTCTACTCATCTTCAATAGATCGGGCCTTGGTGCAACCTCGATGTCGACGTTACGGGTTAGCCGTGGGTTCTGCATTACGTGACATGATGCCTGCGATAGAGAAGAATCACTCTACGGTAAAGTTGGCAAAGGAGTTGTGCGCAGTATTCGTTTCCTTGCTAAACTTGTGAAACTCATCGGTCTCCGTAGTTTTCGACTCGTGTGTGACTGTCGATTTTCCAGTTCCTTATCGCTTCATAGATGACTGAATGTTTCTGTAAGTGGAGGGTTATCGAACTCGGTTACGTTATCTCTGTACCTGGGTGGTACGTCGTG
Organism: Armillaria gallica; assembly: GCA_037576215.1. Taxonomy (NCBI): domain Eukaryota; kingdom Fungi; phylum Basidiomycota; class Agaricomycetes; order Agaricales; family Physalacriaceae; genus Armillaria; species Armillaria gallica. The sequence goes on from JBANDB010000008.1 coordinate 459,515, forward strand.
TTAAATTCTTTTCCCACCTGAGCAGAGCTCATCTCAGCTTCGCAGGCAACATCAGCTGTGCAAGATACAACTCCACACGCGTCAATACTATTCTCATTCGATTGACTGCCATACTTTTATCGCACAAGGCTTAATATGACAAACTGCCGCTGGTAGAAGACAGCGACCCTCTACTGATGCTTCCTTTTTATTGCCGTCATCGATTTTGGGTACTCACGAACGTGGAGTCAAGGGATAATGTAAGCCTCCTCACATTCCCAGATATCCAACGACTAATGTCTTTAGTAGACTGCTCACTTGCGAAAATCAACGGACTTGTTCCTTAACCCCGTACATCGCAAGACGTGAGAATGGGGAGGCTGCTCCTGATGAACAGATGTTCGTGGAAGTGAGCCGTTCTGAGTCAAAAGACAATCTGTGGTCAGTCGTCGGTTCCATTCGCGCACGATTATCTGACTCATACATATGTTTTTAGATTTCAGAAGTGTCTCTTTTCAACCTCGAGTTATGATTAAATGGTTCGGTGTTTTTCACGTAGCGAGAATAATTGATGATGCTGCTATCTTTTCCTATTCGCAACACGATCATTGATCCTTCGGTCCGTATCCACTTGCCACCAACTCTTTCGATCATCTGTGACCTAGACGGTCCTTTATTTCCGTTCATCCACTGCTGGCTGTTTCCTGCTTTTATGCCTTCCATGGCCCTGGTGTTCCTCCTTTGAAGAGACCGAGGATGAACCTCAGCACCCTGGTGAATATCCGCTCTGATCCAGCCAAAAACGTGAGGTTACATTCCGAAAAACAAGGCTGAGGGAAACCTCGCCGTTTTGCTTTCTAACGTCTTGTCCAGCGCTCACCGGGGAGGAATGGGTACAGTATCCACATCTTCTAGGATGCGTTCATCATCGCTCGACGTCGATTCCGAGTCTCCCTGTCTGCCTCCATAGCCGTGGAGAACGGAATTCGAGCTATCAAGCCCGACCAACGTGGACATCGAGCTTCCGATACTGCTTCACTATCCCCATCTTTTATCATTACTGAAGACCGGAATCGAGTACAAATCCTATTCGGCGTCAATCAATCCTTCTGCAGAGAGCGGAACAGTTCTAAGCCCAGTTTGTCTTGCTTGGCTACCCTGACTGGCGGGAGAAGGCTTGGGGAAATACTGCTGCGATGGTAAGCTTGTCCTTCTGGAGCAAACTGATGCTGATTGTCGTGTTTTCAGATACTTCTATGAGCGTGGTGCCCTGCTTACCCATGCCATTTTTACGATTGGATGAACGAATCAACGAGAACACAGTATGCGGTTTTGCCATCAGTGAAGGACAAAGGAACTTTCTTCTTCCTGATTGTAATCATGCATTAATCAATCAGATCTAGGGCAAAGAGGAGGAACTCACTTATCCAAATAAGAACATCTGTACGCTGCAAATGAAGATACTTGTCCCTATGGTCCGGTGCTTCCTTTTCGCTGCAAGCTGTCCTACTCGCAATTATCCATTGAATAAGCCAACGGCGAGTTAGAAGATGAACTGAGGGCAGAACCCAGAGAGCGAGTATGAGGATATTTTTGTGGTTTTTGTTCTTTTTGATCTCCATATGAAGACTCACGCGACGACGGCAAATATAAAGAAGTCAGCGTCGAGGCACTGTGGGGTAGCACGAGTGCATTCTCCAAAACCCACTCCCCGTACGCTGACGAGAAATCTCCTTTAGGTGTCTTTATCGACAGCGAAAGCGAAGATCCATGAGTTGAGAGCATTGGTGTCAAGCTAGCATCTTGCAAATCAATGTCGTGCTCTATTTTAAGTTCGGTGGGACTTATGAGGACACGGATAATGACTCATGACGCATGGGTATTAAAATTCCATTGCTGTGTGTACACTATCTTTGGACGCCTATCCTTGACAGCGCCGCTAAAGAGCGACACGTATCAAGGGTCCGAGCACTAGTCGGCATTGTCCTCCCCTCCCACCCTCCTGCACACAGGACGACCTAGACCTCTTGGTGCGTGTGCGGCTTGGTCCCAACCCTACGTCGACTATGAACACTGGTATGTATGATTTTTCGCATCTGATGCTTCACATTCTTACTTTGCTGTGTAGAAGGAGAATCCGACAAGCGTTTGAAGGCATTGTTTGAGGACCACATTCACAAAGATGACAGTACTTCTGTAAATAACATGAAAAAAGTAAGCACATACTAAGTATTCCAGAGAGGTAATTAATAATGCGTTGCATGCTCCAGAATGAGGACCCTCCCACAATTTCTTCCCTCACCGAGACCGGGCAAGCAGGATCGACCATCCCAGTGTTGAAGCAACAATCCCACACTTGTATATTCGCTATACCATCTGCTCTGGCTGACACTCCCTGCGCCGATCTCGGTATCACTGGATTCTTGGAGAAGCTCAACGTGGCCCTCGGCATGTCATACACTGCGGACGATGTTCTCCCCACATTAAACTCAATTCTCAATTTCTACAAAGGGCAAAATTGCGACTTTGGCATGGTCTATGCTCATTTTCACGGACTCCATGGGGGTGATATCACTGCCATCAATTTGAGAGGATTACGCAAAAAAGAGAGGAGAGACCGGAAGATGCGACAAGATGCGCTTGGTGATGGCAGGATCACCGAGAGCTCAGTACCCCCTCGGTGCGTGTGAAACCTGGCAGCTAATCGGGTGGTGCCATACTGGGTGGCTAGGGAAGACGAGTACGTGTTATGAGATATATGGGGGATATCACATGCTTGGATGGACGACAAGGAGCGCGTAAATGTGATGACACCCATCAACAGATACAAGTGGCCTGTTCCCATTCCCAAGGACGCCAACCTTGATCTGATCTGCATCGAGATGTTGAACCTTAAGGCGAAGTATGCATGGTTGGATGTTCTGTGTTTGAGACAGCCAGGTGGGTGGGGGGAGCATCTCCGCAAGGAGGAGTGGAAGCTCGACGTGCCCACAATTGGATATGTGTATAAGAACCCTTATACAGATGTGGTGTGCTACTTCAACGGACTAGGTCGGCCACTGAGTTTGCCACCGGACTTCGACAGTGACCGGAGTTGGTTCAGGCGTGCATGGACATTGCAGGAGGTTGGTGCTACCAGCAAGCGCATCAAACTTGGTGGTGAAATCCGCAATAAACGTGTATCAAGGATATTCTGCAAACGACTGGAATCATTGCACGGTCTGTGCATAGTAAGTAGACAATGCCCTGTCGCAGATGCAGAAACGGGTGTCAACAAATCCTATGGACAGAGTCGCAGGCTTAGTGTACCTTCTCTACACAAAGTACATCCCAACATACGATGCGGAGCAGTCAGAAGAGAGTGCATGGGTAGCGCTCGTGAATGCTATGGTGGGCAAGAATCGGTTACACTTGCTCTTCTGCTTCCCTGAGCCTGGGAACGGAAGCAAATGTTGGTGAGCATCATGGGAGCAGGTAATGAACATGATCGTATTCCTATTGTTAGACGATGAAGTTGACGATGAAACTGGTGTTGGTTGAACTGATGAGACAGATGTTGACTGGTATCAGGGACCATGTATCAACTCGGCCGAAGTGCGGGGATTGACCAACACTTCAGACAAAGAGACGCCTTGACAAGGAGAGTTGGTTTTCAAAGATGATACCGAGGAACCCCTCACATTCAACATCTTGGCCGACCACCAATACTCAATTCCTGATGGCTCATACACACTCATAAGCTGTAAGAGACAGACATACGATGGAGAAGAAGCTGACGGGACGGACCGGTTTATAACCATAATCTCTGAAATGTGGGTAGTTGGGTGGCAAAGACCGGACAGGAAGTTTGAGAAATTGTCGGTGGTTAGTATTGACGAGGATCTAGAGAACATTTCACCACTGGTGGTCAAAATGGTTCTGTGTTGATATGATTCTCACCTACTGTCCTACCAATATTAGTGTTGCCAATTTTCTGACTACGACCCATCCCTTCCCATCACTTGATTTTCCTTTTCGTTGGCTACTGGGACTGTGGTAATTATGCAATCTTGAGCAAAGGCAATGCTGGTGATGTGCTGGCCCAGCTTAGGCTCAGCTTACAAGGGCTAGGGCTCAGCAAAACTCCAAGCTGGGCCCAAAGCCCTCAATACTGGCAGGCTCAGGCCTGCTTGAGCTTGAGCCGGGCTTCAGAGGGATATGCTATGGTGCCGATAATTGTAGTAATATTACTCTATCATGAATAAATCTACTACCTCTTCATCATCATTACCTAAATCACATTCTTCTCCATTCTCCTCTAAAATATCATCCCAAGATCCCTGCGGATCGGTGTACTCTTCCTGATCCATTTTCTCACAGGCTACCTCTGTCAGAGCATTCTCCACCTTGCGAAAAATGAGATCATGATAGAAACCGCACTTGAGAAACTGCAATGCCTCCACAACATCAGCTTTGAGTCAATTATGATGCTTACTGATTGTGATTCCACTTGCTGAGAAAGCATGCTCACTAGAGACCGACGAGGCCATAATAGCCAGGTAATCAGCAGCAAGTGATGCCCAGACAGGATAGCAATCACCATTGTGCTAAATATATGTGTTTTAGTAAGTATTAGATAGAATTTAATTGAGAGAAATGTACACTCCGCCACTCAACGATAGTGTATGTACCAAGTACATCAGTTGTGTTCAGATAGCCATTGAAATCTTGCATCCAGGAATTGGCGGTTACCACAGACCGCCTATCATTCTCTTCATTATCCTTGTCTGAAAGAAGGCCTGCAACATCATCAATATCCACATGTGTGCCACCAACTTTTCTTTTCTTCTTCCGTGGAGATAACAATGCTGCCCCAGAAGATGCTGCATCACCATACAGTGTAACATAATGTTCGTGATACTTACAGGATGATATGAGATCAACCTCATGAAATGACAATTGAAAGGAAAGCATGTACAATCTCTTTAGCCAATTTAAGGACACTTTCAAGAAGTTCTGGACCCCAGTACTTGTGAATGTGAATTGTTTTACCAGATGGATCAAGTACTATATATAATCTTCAGACAAGTGCACAAAGAAGAAGCTAATCACATACTCATCGCCATAATGTAGGCATCTGAATTGCCAGTCTGGTTATTATATTCTGCTACCTTCTCTAAACCAGCTGCAAGTGCAGGCCAGAACTCACTATACTTAACCAAATTTGAGCACTGTTCCTATGACTTGTGCAATCCCTCAAGGGCAGAAAGAACATGATGAAGTGAGGGTGATTGATCTGACAAGAATGCCTGCTGCTCTTTGTTTGGTGCCTACTAAAATGTTAGCATTTGAATGCAGTTGATTCATATAAGAAGAAACCTACCACAAGTATCTTAAGCATCAGTTTGACTTGCTGCCACTCCCCTGAAGAAAGCCTGAGCCTGTCAACCTGTCAATTTTAGCTCACTTTTGAAGGTCTTTTTCCATCAGTCCAATGTTATAGACAAAGGTATCAACCTTCTGAAAGACCATGATAGATATTAGTTTCACAAAGTTAGTCAGAGATTCTCACTCATGTCTTTAAGATAATATGCTTGTTGCAGCATCACAAATGTAGAACTCCACCAAACAGCCATATCAATCAGCAGCGTAAGGAGCTGAGCTTCTGGGACACCATCACGGTGCTGAATCTTGTGAAATTTCTCCTTCCATTTGGAAGAAGAGCATGCCTACGAAATGTGTTAATACTGAATCACAATTACATTAAGGAAGAACTTGAACCTTGACTACAATTGAACAGACCAAACCAACCTCATCTTGGATATCCGATGATATGGTCCCTTCAGTCAAATCCTTATCAGGATTATGCAGATTGTAATGCTTTGACTGACTATGTGTTGTTATGACAGCCTGTGTTGCAAGGTTCACAACATAGGTGGTGCACCTTCATTGCCATGAATCAAAAACAAGCCTCAGATAGACTCAGAAAACTCACCGAATGTGATGCTTTACTGCATCATATACCCTTTTCATTATCTCGGTGATTAGTTTTGCAAAAGTGAACATTATGGTATCGTTATTTGAAGTGTTATCACAAGTCAACCTTAATTATATGGTTAAGAGATATACATGAGAAAGAACCATTAGATGTTTATCTTGTGTTGAACACCATATTGGGTGATGACTTTATACAGTGCTTGTCCTAGCTGAAGACCATTGTGTGAGTTATTGAGATGTACAAAGCCCAGCAAAGGACTCTGGAGTTTCCACTCCTGCTCTGCAACTTCCTTGATCTAATGACCTGTTATAGCAAAGTAGCCATCCATTGTCGAAGCCTTTAAGCATCACAGGTAAGACTAATCTGGCTCTTGACAGCCTCACTCTGGATATTTATTTAGCCTCAAGCCAACTCCTGAAACTTCCTTATGCATCTGTAGTCTCTTACATAGAAAGAATAGCTAGTGCTTGAATGTCTCCATTATTGCACAATGTGTCTGCTTTCTATTTGGTATACAAACTCCATCTGAAGCTTGAGAGGTGACATGGATCATTTTCTTGAATGCTGGGTGCTTGAAGACATCAATTGGCTAGCAGTGTGAATTAGAATAACTGTATTTGAAGTGCAATATAACATACCTGGTTGGTGGCTACCAGCCATTCAATGGAAACTTCTTGAAAGAGCTCATCTGTATAAGGAAGAACAACCTCTTTCTTTTCATGTTCTTTCAGATGAGGGTCAAGGTGTGTTTGCCGTTCACTCTCTGTTTTCACAGCCTTGAGTTCTTTGCAGTCATCTGGGAGCATTGATGCGAAACCATTCTCTCCAGCCCATTTCTGGTACATAGCCTAGTGTTCTATTAGCTACAATTATAGCAGCAAAATTCTCTAGTACATACTTTATGGAACAACTGACAATGGTGATGCAGTGTTGAGAATTCATTGACCTTGGGTTTTGGGGTGCTCAATTTCTTCCTATAGATGCCAAGTTAGGTTTATGATCCAGGCCAGACACTATTAGCAGTGACTTACATGCATATTGTACAATTGCAAACTCTTTTTCCATCTGAGTTTACATAGGGCTGGCCAAAAAAATACTCTACATCATGTATCTTATTTTGCTTGCTATGTGCCTCGGTAATTTTTTTGATCTCCTAAACTTCAATATCTTTAAGCATTCCATCAGCATCTGTTAAAACATTCTCATGAGTCAAACAATACCTGTTTCGATTTCTCATGGATCAAATGGTACCTGTGTCCACCAGCTCAGCTGCATCCACAGCTTTACCTGCTGACTTCTTGCCACATTTGTGGGCTGGCTCTGTTGGTGCATAAGTAGTGTTTTTAAAACTTCTGTCATAGTAAGAAGACATACTCTTTCCTTTGGTGGATGAACTTGGACCATCAGTTGTTCCAACTACCTCAATATCATCTACATTGGACTCAACCTCATCAGCTGGGCATTTGTGAGTACTTGATGATGATCCCTTGGCATCTTTACCAGTAGATGTGGCAGTTTTGTGAGCTTGCTGATGACTACTTAGCTGGAGCTTGCCAATATTCAAAGGGTCTATAACTCACCCAGAAGGCATGTCTCTGCTTTTCTAGGACTTCATCCATTGGACTAGACTTGTTAGAAGGACAGTTTGAATCATCTGTAAAGTATCTAAATATTTTGCACAGTATAAACAAAGACTACACTGCATTTACCTTGCCATGCACCTTCCAAAATGTGTATTTGGAGCCATAGAAGTGATAAAGCCCCCAGTCCCGCATTACACAATGACTCTCCAGGAAGGAATATGTGTTCTGCCAATGTTGTCAGTATGAGAACTCCTTTGTCATCATATGAGACATGGTCACATGCTGATAGTTGTTGTAACACTTTGCCAGAAGTAGTAAATTGATTAAAAACTATAAACAGAATGAAATCATGTAGCAAGGAGTAAGGGGTCACTTACATATTGGAACAGAGCTGCTGAATGCACCTTGAATGAACATGGTGAAAGATCCACTCTGCTGAGCTTGCTGCAATTTGGCGAGCCGCAGGTGAGACCAATGATCACGTCGATAGCAGATCCGTGGCAGTGGGAAAAGCTTATCAAAGGAAAAGAAACCAGGCACCCAATAATAGCCTTCCAAGCATTGTTAGCAATGCTCTTCACTACAGAATATGACTTATTAAAGAGTAGTGTAAACAGTGCCATATACCCATATATCCACACTGTAATCAACGACACATTGCTAGCACCCACAGACTTCAAGACCACATGCATGAAGTCACTGGGGATACCAAGGAAAAGGCTTGCAAGAGCATGGAAAATAGAAAAGCAGACTCCAGCAAAGACAAGAGGAAGCAGGAACAAGCTCATAACAGAAAAAAACCAGGCATGATGGTGGTGAGAAACTGTTGTCAATAAGGAGGGGAAGAGTGTTGCATGATGCAGTGACTTGTGGCTCTCTAAAGCTGCACAACAATGCACATCAATATTGGGGAGTAAAATGGATGAATACACTTACTTCAAGATATGGCTGTCAAAGGTCCAAGATGACTGAGAGCCAGAAAACATTCAAAATGGCTTTTGAAGTTGCAGTTAGTGATGTGGTGGCCTGGTTTAGGCTCAGCTTACAAGGGCTAGGGCTCAACGAAACTCCAAGCTGGGCCCAAAGCCCTCAAAACTGGCAGGCCCATGCCGGCTTGGGCTTGAGCTGGGCTTCAGAGGGGTATACTACTGCACCTATAATTGTAGTACTGTTACTCTATTATAAACACATTGACTACCTCTTCATCATCATTACCTAAATCACATTCTTCCTTGTTCTCCTCTAAAATATCATCCCAAGATCCCTGCGGATCAGTGTGCTCTTCCTGATCTGATTTCTCATAGGCTACCTCTGTCAGAGCATTCTCTACCTCATGAAAAATAAGATCCTGATGGAAACTGCATTTGAGGAACTGCAATGCCTCCACAACATCAGCCTTGAGTTGATTATGGCACTTACTGATTGTAATTCTGCTTACCGAGAAAGCACGCTCACTAGAGACTGACAAGGCCATGATAGCAAGGTAATCAGCAGCAAGTGATGCCCAGACAGGATAGCGATCACCATTGTGCTAAAGATATGTGTTTTAGCAAGTATTAGATAGAATTTCATCAAAAGAAACATACACCCCACCACTCAACGATAAAGTATTTACCAAGTACGTCAGTTGAGTTCAGATAGCCATCAAAGTCTTGCATCCAGGAATCAGTAGTTACCACAGATGGCCTATCATTCTCTTCATCATCCTCATCAGAAAGAAGACCTGCAACATCATCTATATCAATGTGTGCACCACTGACTCTTTTCTTCTTCTGTGGAGATGAAAGTGCTGCCTCAGAAGATGCTGCATCACCATACAGCACAATATAATGTTCATGATACTTACAAGATGATAACAGATTTACCTCTTGAAACACTGATTGAAAGTAAAGCACATACAATCTCCTTAGCTAATTTCAGGACACTTTCAAGAAGTTCTGGACCCCAGTACTTGTGAATATGACTTGTTTTACCAGATGCATCAAGTACTACATATAATCTTCAGACAAAGAAGAAGTCAATCATATACACATCACCATAATATAGGCATCTGAATCGCCAGTCTGGTCATTATATTCTGCTACCTTCTCTAAACCCACTGCAAGTGCAGGCCAGAACTCACTATACTTAACCATATTTGAGCACCTTTCCTATGACTTGTGCAATCTCTCAAAGGCAAATGATCTGATAAGAATGCCTGCTGCACTTTGTTTGGTGCCTATTAAAAATTTGGCATTGGAACACAGTTGATTGATATAAGGAGAAACCTGCTGCAAGTATTTTAAGCATCAGTTCGACTTTCAGCCACTCCCCTGAAGAAAGCCTGAGCCCATCAATTTTAGCTCACTTCTGAAAATCTTTCTCCATAAGTCCAATGTTGTAGACAAATGTATCAACCTTCTGAAAGACCATGATAGATATTAGTTTTGCAAAGCTAGTCCGAGATTCTTACTCACATCCTTAAGATAATATGGGCTTCTGGGACACCATCACAGCACTGAATCTCAGGAAATTTCTCCTTCCATTTGGAAGAGGAGTGTGCCTAAGGAACTAGTTAATATTGAATGACAATTATACTAAGAAAGAAGAACCTTGACTACAATTGAACGGACCAGTCCAACCTCATCTTGCATATCTGACAGTGTGGTCCCCTCAGTCAGATCCTCATCAGGATTATGCGGATCGTAATGCTTTGACTGACTATGTGTTGTTATGATAGCCTGTGTCATGAGATTCACAACATGGGCAGTGCACCTTCATCACCATGAGTCAAAAATGAGCCTTAGATAGACTTGGAAAACTCACCGAATGTGACATTTTACTGAATCATATACCCTTTTCATTATCTTGGTGATTAGTTTGGCAAAGGTGAACATCATGGTATCATTATTTGAAGTGTTATCGCAAGTTACCCAACCAACCTTAACAACATAGTTAAAACTTAAGAGACATACATGGGAAAGAACTGTTATATGCATACCTTGTGTTGAATACCATATTGAGCAACAACTTTATACAGTGCCTGTCCTAGCCAGAGACCATTGTGTGAATTATTGAGGCATACAAAGCAAAGCAAAGCACAATGTAGTTTCCACTCCTGCTCCACAACTTCCTCAATCCAATGACCTGTTACAGCAAAGTAACCATCCGTTGTTGAAGCCTGCCAAGCATCACAGGTAAGACTAATCTGGCCCTTGACGGCCTCACTCTGGATATTGATTCAGACTTAAACCAGTATCCAAAACTTCTTTACGCGCCTGTAGTCTCTTACAGAGAAAGAATAGCTGGTGTTTGAAGGTCTCCATTATTGCACAACGTGTTTGCTTTCTATTTGGTATACATACTCCATCTGAAGCTCAAGATGCGATGTGGATCATTTTTTTGAATGCAGGATGTTCAAATGTGTCAATCAACTAGAAGAGCAACTTAGAATGACCGTATTTGATTCTTGAAGCACCATATAACATACCTGGTCAGTCACCACTAGCCATTCAATGGACACCTCTTGAAAGAGCTCATCTGTGTATGGAAGAATGACCTCTTTCTTCTCACATTCTTTCAGATGAGGGTCAAGCTATGTTTGCCCTTCACTCTCTGTTTTGGCAGCCTTGAGTTCTTTGTGGTCATCTGGGAGCATTGATGCAAAGCCATTATCTCCAGCCCATTTCTGGTACATCGCCTGATATTTGGTCAGTTCTGATGGCAGCGGTAGAAGTCTGATCTATATACCTTGTGAAATGACTGACAATGACAACGCAGTGTCAATAATTCATTGACCTTTGGTTTCAGCATGCTCACTTTCTTCCCGTAGACACAAAGTTAGCACTAAGATCAAGGTTAGGTACTACCAGCAGTGACTTACATGCATATTGTACAATTACGAACTCTTTTCCCTTCTGAGTCTACATAGGGCTGGCCAAAAAAATACTCTACATCACAAATCTTATTTTGCTTTCTTGGTGCTTTGGTGATTTCTTCAATCTCCTGAACTTCAATATCTTTAAGCATTCCATTGGCATCTGTAAAACATTCTCATAAGTTCATGTGGGAAATTATGAATAGAATGGTACCAATTTCTGTCGGCTCAGCTGCATCTGCAGTTTTACCTGCTGACTTTTTGCCACATTTTCAGGCTGGCTGTATCAGTATGTAAGTGATGTTTCTCAGACTGAAATCAAATTAAAATGACATACTCTTACCCTTGGAGGTTGAACTAGGACCACCAGCCATCCCGATTACATTAACATCATCTATATCAGACTCAACATCATCAGCCTGACATTTGTGAGTACTAGACAATGATCTCTCGGTGTCGTTACCAGTAGATGTTACAGCTTTGTGAGCTTGCTGATGGCTGCTTAGCTGGAGCTCACCAATATTTGAAGGGTCTGTAACCCGTCCAGAGGGCACATGTCTCCACTTTTCTGGGACATTATCTGTTGGACTGGACTCATTAGAGCAGGGATTTAAATCTTCTATAAGGTATCTAAACATTTTGTGCAGTATAAATGAACAATGCAATGCATTTACCTTGCTGTGCATCTCCCAGGATGCATATGCAGAGCCAAAGAAGAGATAGAGGCCCCAGTCCCACATTACACAATGATTCTTCAGGAAGAATCATGCATCCTGCAGACATTGTCAGTACAAGAACTCCTTCATCATCATATGGAACATGGCCACATGCTGATAGCTGTTGTAACACTTCACCAGAAGTAGTCAATTGATCAACAACTATAAACAGAATGAAATCACACTGCAAGGAGTAAGGAGTCACTTATGCAGTGGAACAGAGCCGGATACTCTTTGAATGAAAATGGTGAAAGAGCCACTCTGCTGGGCTCACTGCAATTTGGCAAGTCGCAGGTGAGACCAATGACCATGTCAATAGTGGAACCATGGCAGTGGGAAAAACTTATCAAAGGAAAAGAAACTGGGTGCCCAATAATAGCCTTCTGAGCATTGTTAGCAATGCTCATCAGTACAGATTAAGATGTACCAAACAGTAGAATAAACAGTACTGTATACCCATAGATCCACACTGTAATCAAAGATACATTGCTAGTGCCCACAGACTTCAAGGCTACATGCATGAAGTTGCTGGGGATACCAAAGAGAAAGCTTGCAAAAGCACAGAGAATGGAAAAGCAGACTGCAGCAAAGACAAGGGGAAGCAGGAACAAGCCCATGATGAAAAAAAAACTAGGCATGATGTGGCAGTGGGAAACTGTTGTTGATGAGGATGGAAAGAGCATCGCACGATGAAGTGACTTGTGAGTCTTTAAAGTTTCCCCAATGCAAATGAGTATCAGGGATGAAAAATAGATGAATAGACGTACTTCAAGACATAGCTGGTGAAGCTCAAAGGCCAGAGAGTGAGGGAAAAGGGTTGCAATGGCTTTGAATATTGCAGTGCCAGGCTTATTTATTTTTACAGATATTGTGTTCCTCCTAAGTGCAAGATGTCACCATTCAATGCCTATTAAAAGACCTGCCTGTTTGCAAATTTTCAGAATTGAAATGTGGCTTGGCAGCCTGAGCATAGGGCAAAGAACTCTAGGTGTGGCATTGAACATTTAGTTTGCTTAGACTTGCTATGGTACAAATGATATAGTAAAGATTTTGAGTCAGGAGGAGGAGTATCTGTGGTAGGGGCCAGCAACGATGGTGGTAGGAAGGAAGAGACGTGTAACCACTTCTAAACAGGAGCATTAATCCATATGCAGAATTCTATAATTAACTCCATCAACCCTTTGCTCTCCAAAGCTCTAAGCACTATGAAAAGCCATGGGCTTGGGGCTGGCTTAGGGCTTTCAGACTCTCAAGCCAAGCCCTGAGCCTTCACAAGCTGTGGTTAGAGCTCAGACTGGCTTGGTCTTTTTGACGGCTGGTTTGGGGCTAGCTCAGGCTTGAGCCTGAGCTGGCACATCACTAGTTGTAGTGTTGGGCCTAGTCATTTTTTCAGAGATAGCCTGCCTCCTAAATGCAAGATGTTAATATTCAATGCCTAAATAAAAAACCTGTCCTGTTTGCAAATCTTCGGAATTAAAATAGGGCTTGGCAATATAACCAGGAGTCTTGGTGCAGCTTTGAACACTTGGTGTATTTAGACTTGCTATGGTACAAATAGTATGGTAAGGATTTGAAGTCAGGAGTGGGAGGAGGTACAAGATATCTAAGGTTGGGGCAAACAACATGGTGGGAAGGAAGAGACACATAATCATCTCCTAAACAGGAGCATTAGTCCATGTGCTAGATTCTATAATTAATTCAATTTGCTATTCTCCAAAGCTCTGAATCACTGTGAAAAGCCACAGGCTTTGGCTTTGAGATCTGCAAGCTGAGCCTTGAGCCTTCACAAGCCATCATCAAGGCTCAGGCCAGCTTGGTCTTTTGGACAGCTGGCCTGCAGCTGGCTCAAGCTTGAGCCTGAGCCAGCACATCATTAGGCAATGCTCTATGATTGTCAAATAATGTTGGCCCCACCAAGCATGTCATCATTCAGAAAGACCTGGTTTAAAAGGCTATGCAGGATGTGTTGATAATAATAAGTTTAGGAGTGTAAGTATTGAGATAGTGAGCAAAGGAGAGAGGTGGACTCTGAGTCAGAAGAGTCAGAATTCAGCAAGAAAATGGATATGTTGGGTCATGCTTCAATGATACATCACTTCTGAAAGAAAAGGCACTGATGGCTGAAAGTCCTTGAGTCAAATAAGCAGCCTGCAAGGTGAACCTCAACATTATCTCATTGCAGATGTAATCTTTTCATCAGCAAAACCAAGAAGTTGTCTTTTGTGTCTTTTTGGTCTTGCACAAGATGGCAAAGATAGCAAAGATAAAAGACTAAGTGACTTTATCAAGTAAGGTACATATTCCTGTCAAGAAGGATTCTGTCTTGGCAAGATCTATTGCTGCCTTAGGAACACCATCTTTTGTTTCTTTTTCTTTTGTGCTCCAACAGCTTTGTAGGACATGGTAAAAAGGATATATTGATTTCTATCTACCACAATCAACTATAATACTAACACTATGACCATTTCCACCTCAGAAATAGTACTAGAAAATGAAACTATGCTATATCAACTCACCACCACCACCACCTTGGATTCAGCATTATGAAGATGATTTGCTATTAACCCTGGATGAACGTTGTACAAGGCTTGGATGGGTCCAATTCCTGCTGAAAACAGGTGTAGGAGAGATGAGAATGGCATGAGTTAGATGATAAGACCATGCTAGGAATATATCAGTATATGGAATCATCAGAAGAAAAATATACCATAAGTTTTCTACACACTGAAATAATTGTTGAGCAGTGGACTGGGGATCTGTGGATGGACACGGTGGTGAGAGATCACAACAAGATGAACACAGGGAGGATCAGGCTGTAAGAACAAAATAGAATGTATATCTTAGCAGGTGGTAGGTCCTAAGTAGACATATACAATACCTGTAAGGACAAAATAGAATGTATCTACTATGAGTCAGTAAGGTAAGGTAATGAATGAATGTAATATACTCACATCTTAGTGGGCAGTAGGTTGCTAAGATGTGTGGCTGTGAAAAGTGCAAAAATTGTCTGTATCAGTAACTAGTTTAGAGTCCACATGACTGTTCCTGCAGTCATGGCTCATACTTTCAACAATAATGTCTGCTGCAGAAGGGAGAAATAAAGCTAAACAGTCTAAACCTGATGGTCAACAATGTGATGAAGAAGAATGAAAAAGCATGCACCTGCTGGCATGTCCTTTCCTGGACAACCATCATTTCAGTTTCTGCAATGGCCCTCCCAGTCTGCATGCATCTCCCTATGGCTGTTACGATTTATTCATTTCTTTGCATCTTATCTTATCTTATCACAGATACTTACTCATATCTTATCTTCAGACCCGCAACTTCTGGGAAGTCTTCATAAATCTTCACATGCTACGTGGTCACACTCCATCGACATGTATTATTCTCGGCTACCGTGTATTTGGCTTATTCACTTTCTAACATGGTACCCTCATCTTAGTACCCATTACAGACCCTCACTTTAGTATATAAGTAGTGTACTCAAAGCTGTATATTCCCTAGCTTTGAGCTAACATTTATTCATACTGAAACACATTCCTTCTCGCTAAGCACTATCAAGTTCATCTTGGGCGGCAATCATCAAAGGATTAGTTGGTGACTGTACGAACGCAATACAGCCGACTATTTACCCTTGATTGCAGTTCGGGTCTTACATTTAGCTCAAAGCTTTTTCTTACTCTTTACCCAGAAGCCCCCATGGAAGGAGACGACACTTGTATTATAGCTATTTCACTAGGAATACCTAGCGCCACCTTTCTTTCCATTGCGCTCATTCTTGCCATCAGGTTTCAGTATGGACCACGTCGTCAAAGAAGAGCACCCCGTACCACCTCCTCAGTCATTACAAATAATTCCAATGGCATCCCGCTCGAGCAGCAGCCACCCTGACTCTACACACCCATACCACGGCAACCGATCCCAATCCATGAGCTCTCTCGGTCAGGAATCGACGAGGAAATGGAAGACATTCCTGAGTCGTTTTCTCCCGTTATCCCAGAGAGAAGGCCTCCTACCCCTCCCAGAAGACGCACGCCAATTATCATCATCCCCCCCACCGACTCTCCTGGCTCTGACTCATCAACCCCTCGACCTCCCACATCCAGCAACCACGCCCATCTCACAGAGCGACATGGAACAGACGACATCTCCAGGGGATTTGAGCTGGGCCACGACACCAGACCCAATGCCCCAACTGACAGTAATGATCCTTGGGGCGACATCAACTACACTCCACCACCCCCGGCCCCTTGGACTCCTGATCAGGAGTTCTGGGATAACATCACCATTCCATACAGCACCTACTTCCCTTCCACGCGTGATGGATCCCCCGATCACCGAACCCCTCCCCCGGCAGGATACAGGCACGTCCAGTTCTGGGACCAGCCCAAACTGACCCTCAAGCAGACACTCGAGCCTGTACCAGCCATCGAGGAACCTGTCGCCAGCCCCTCATGCCTCAGACGTACCAGAGGACCCTTTGGCCATGAGTATTGGCAGAATGTTGATATCCAGCGTCTTGCACCACCCCCGCGTCCTGACACCCCGCTCCGATCCATTGAGAGCATCGACCGAGATGCCACCAGATATACAATCGACGAGCGAGGGGAAACAATTGAGCTTGAGGGCAGCGACACCGCTACCAAGGGACTCCCAGAGCAGGAGAACATCAACGGGATCCATGGACAGTCTCCTGATCCACTCTCATTCTCCGCTGAGCCGTCTGCCGAGCCACCGATCCAGGCCACCAACTCCAATCCCGATGACGCTAGCTGATGCCATTCATTTTTATGATGAAACTGATGATGACCCCACGATTCCTATTCCCCAGCTATTAAGGCAAGCAACATTCTTAAATATTTATAATTACTTCGCCTATGAATTACTCTTTTCCTTGGTTTGGGGAGCTTCCCAAGCTGGGAACAATTATTTTATGAGGAAAAATAGAGGTCTCCCAGCAGATGAGATCCTGCAGTATGAGGCAGAGCGGAACGCTCGCTTCCTATGGAACAGTGTACACCTGGATGCCATAATTGAGGAATTTCCCCCTTATGAAGAAGCCGCCCAAGAAATTGAGATCCAGGAACCAATGCCGGACAAACCACCGGTACCACCTCCCCAGGTCACTAATACCTTCGCCTACGTCACCAGGCAGGCAGCACCAGGAACATACCAACATGGGTACCTACCTTTTGCCGGTGCTAATGGAGCAGGCGCAGGAGGAGGCAGAGGCGGTGGACAACCTGCACAACCACCACAACCTCCTGCTGCACCAGTATGGGTAATGCTATCACGCTTTCCCACTCCTCCAGCAATGCCAGATCCGCCGGTACCCTGGGAGCTACGAGCTGGAGCCATCGCCCCCTACAACAACTTCAAGCCAAAAATCTTGAAGGAGGTCGACGATTTCAAAGGGGATTCTACCGACATCACCCGCTTCTTCCTAAAGTGTGAACTGCACTTCGAAGTGTTCAATCAACACTTCCGACACCACCCTCATAAAGTCATCTTTTGTGTCTCTCGACTCGCAGGAGATGCCGAAAAGTGGTGGCAGTTGGCTGCACAGATCATAGGAAAGATGCCTGACAGAGAACAGCAATACCCAACTTACAAAGTCTTCACAGGAGAACTCAAAAAGAGATTCTGGAAGGATGCCGACACGCAGTTAAAGTACACGGAGTGGGAGAGGCTTAGGCAAGCAGACCACAAGGACGGCGACAAGTTCTTCCAACTCTTTGAAGAGCTAGCCTACCACACTGGAGTACACAATAACGACCAAGTCATGCTTCACCAGGTCAAAAAGGCCACCCATCAGACGAGTAAAAATACTATATACTCAGCTGACAGAGACGTACCGACCAGCTATGAGGACTGGAAGGCTCGCCTACTCCGGATCGATTACAACTGGCGCCTCAAACAGGCAGAAGGAATGACAGCAGTACCACCTCAACCACAATCACAGAAGACGACTACGCCCACTAGGGGTAGTCAAACTATGGGTCCCGTGCCAACAACGACAATGGCGACGGGGACAACTTATGGAGGATGCAGGCAGCTGATGAATATCGACGAAGCCAGGGCAGCATCAGTCTGCTATCGATGTGGCAAGAAAGGCCACTTCAAGTGCGACTGCCCAAGTGGGCCAAAGACACGGGCAGAAGCATTATGGCGCTGCAACACTTATTGGGACCACCACCCAAGTACTGAAGAAAACCTCTCGACGATCGAGGAGGTAAAAGAAACTGCCGCATAGATAATGATTCAATCTATTCGGCGACCAAGGACTTAGTTTCGGCTGGTACGCCTATCGCGCTTCATAACTGTACTTATATATCGCCTGTAGTATCTACCGCGCATTCGAATATACCTGCAACCTCGCAATCAGACTAAAAACTAAGCCAGAATTGATCCAAGGACCCAGGAACGGGCACGATAGTTATCAAGCTACCGGCTCAACGTTTGGCAAGTAACCTATTACAGGCGAAAGCAGACAGTAAGTCACCCACCATAGTGACACCCATCTTAACAGCAGTGCCTCGGGTACGTGACTCCACGACTCAAGGTGATTCCAAGGACAGTGGGGCATGTACTGCAAGACAGGACCGACTGGATGGGGCAGGAGAAGCGCATAGTGCTCTACCTGACCAAGCGGCTCTACAGAGTCCCTGCCACGCAGGGAGTTTTGAGGGAATAGCTTCGGTGAAACCTCCTCTGGTAAAAGAGAATACCATACGGCTACCAAAGTCTAAATCCCTTATACACCAAGGGGCTTTGGTGATGGCCATGGACGACAGCGATCGCAACGCTGGATTACAGAAGATGAGGGACACGGCGAGGGACTATTTGCCCTCAGTCCTGAAGATGATGAAGGATGAACCGGAGTCAGGTAAGTGCCCCTGATCAGTTGCCAATGCCTATCGCGATGAAGGGCGGCCTGACAAAGGGGGAATGCTGAACAAAACGAGGGATCTGGCCAAGAACCCAGGCTTGAAGGAACCAGGTGAAGGCGACCGCTACTCAACAGTGAGAAGCGTAGGCAATTGTTGTGCAATGGTGTCAGCCCAACCTGTTGCCCCTTCATGGGGTGACTCCTTCGCAGAAAGCACCTCCCATTCCACGACCGACCAGAAAGCCACAGGATCGGAAGCTGCTAGTGCCCAGGCAGTGAAAAGGGGGCATCAGGTAGCTACTCTTGAAGAAGTACCTGACCACGAGGACATTACAAGTTTCATGATGAACAAGAACGCTAAATTAACATCCCCTATAGACATAGAAACAGCGGTGACCTCACCAACAGTAGTCGAGCCTGTACGGGTCGACGCAAAGGTTGAAGAGGCCCTGCAACTCTCCCGCACTTATACAAGCGGGCAGACCTATAATGAATGGCTTAAACCATTCAGAGCTGAGTGGACTCTATGTGGAGTAGTAGAAGCGCGTACGGAGTCAGAAGCGAAGGCAATCCTAAAGAATTGGATTCACAAGGCGTGCACAGAGGAAGTGGTCGACTCAATGATTGAAGCAATGAGGGGGATGAAGCAAATCAATGCGCTCTGGTGGCTTGAAGAACTACGAGAGCCAAAGCGATATATCAGCACACTAAGCAAGAAAGGGAAGGACTTGGTTATCCCTGTCATTCTCGGGGCACCAGGAACCATTCCCTCAATCTCCACAGCCGCGTTGGTAGACAGCGGATGCACCAGTAGTGCCATCAACCAAAAGTTCGTCAAACAGTACAACATCCCAACTCGAGCAACTGCTGCACCAATCCCGGTCTATAATGCCGACGGAACCAGGAACCAGGGAGGATCAATTACCAAATATGCCAAGATCGAACTCAAAATCGGAGATCATTCAGAATGAATAGATCTAGCCATAACAGATCTTGGTGACAAACAGATCTTCCTTGGACATGACTGGTTAGCCTGGCATAATCCGATCATCAATTGGAAGACAGGAGGATTAACGTTTGCACAGTGCGAATGCCGCAAGAACCCATTCGTACTACCCAATGCAGACCCTGATGACAAGTGGGACAAAGAACTGGAGGAGGGAGATACCATTCTCACAATAGATTTCACACAGGCCATCCTCATACGTGCCCATCATGCCAATGACTTAGCCGCTG
Source organism: Armillaria gallica (assembly GCA_037576215.1). NCBI lineage: Eukaryota > Fungi > Basidiomycota > Agaricomycetes > Agaricales > Physalacriaceae > Armillaria > Armillaria gallica. The sequence continues at coordinate 479,751 of JBANDB010000008.1, forward strand.
CGGCCAACGCAGACAAAGAGACGAAGACATTCAAAGAGATGGTCCCAGAGTGGTGCCAAGACTTCGACAATTTGTTTGCCAAAGACAATTTTGATGAACTTCCTGAACCAAAGACATGGGACCATGCCATCGAACTCACTCCAAACGCAAGCACCAATCTCGACTGCAAGGTCTATCCTCTTAATCAAAATGAACAAGCGGAACTCGACAAGTTCCTGGACGAGAACCTTTCAAGTGGACGAATACACCCCTCCAAGTCGCCCATGGCCTCACCTTTCTTCTTTGTCAAGAAAAAGGATGGCAAGCTGCAACCAGTCCAGGATTATCGGAAGCTCAACAAGATGACAATTAAAAACTGTTACCCGCTTCCTTTAATCTCAGAACTAATGGACAAGTTGCGGGGCGCCAAGTATTTTTCCAAACTCGATGTTCAATGGGGATACAACAACGTACGCATCAAAAGTGGTGACGAGTGGAAGGCGGCATTCAGAACTAATCGGGGGTTGTTCGAACCCATGGTTATGTTCTTTGGGCTTACCAATTCGCCCACCACCTTCCAGTGGATGATGAATGACATCTTCAAAAATCTCATTGCATCAGGCGCCGTCACAGTGTATCTCGATGATATCCTAATCATGTCCAAGACCAAGGAGGAGCATCGTCGCATTACACGTGAGGTTTTAAGACTCCTACACAAGAACAAGCTATTCCTTAAAGCGGAGAAATGCAAGTTTGAGACCTTGGAAACAGAGTACCTCGGAGTCATTATCAGTGAAGGAAGCATCTGAATGGACCCAGTCAAGATCGCAGGAATAGCGGAATGGCCTGTCCCAGTCAAGAAAGTACAACTCCAGTCGTTCTTAGGCTTTACCAACTTCTACAGGTGTTTCATCAAAGGATACAGCAAGGTCATCAAACCAATGACCCAGCTGACCGGAAACGATCCATGGAAGTGGGGAAAAGCACAACAGGACACATTCAAGGAATTGAAGAGACTGCTGGCCGAAGAAGTGATACTGGCAATACCCACAGAGGAAGGCAAGTTCTGCATAGAGGCAGATGCAAGCGAGGGGGTGATTGGTGCTGTATTATCGCAAGAGCAGGATGGGAAATGGCACCCAGTCACATTCCTATCCAAGTCCCTCACAGTTACAGAACGAAATTATGAAATTTACGACAAGAAACTGCTGGCAATCATGCTAGCCCTGGACGAGTGGAGGCACTACCTAATGGGTGCGGCTCAGGACTTCAAGATATGGACAGATCACCAAAATCTGCAATATTTCTGAAAGCCCCAAAAACTCAACCGACATCAAGCACGTTGGGTAACTGAGCTTGCCGAATACCATTTCTCGCTGCACCACAAACCAGGACCAGCAAACAAGAAGACTGACCTACTAAGCCGACGAGCAGACCACAAGCAAGGAAAGGAGGACAACAATGAGGTTATCGTCCTCAAACCCAAGCACTTCCAGGCACTAGTCATGCCCACTATCGAGGAAACCCATTCCAAGATAAAGCAAGCCACACTCGACCACCACCGATGGGACAAGAATGTCGCAACTTCCCTTAACCACGACCGAGGATTGAAATTAGTTGACGGGCTGATCTTTTATGACTCCCGCATCTACGTTCCTTCTGACCACACATTACAAGGAGAAATAATCGCGCAATTTCACGACCACATCACGGCAGGACACCCCAGCATTGAAAAGACTAAAGAACTCATATTACGAGAATACTGGTGGCCCAAGATAAAGAAAGACATAGAAGACTATGTCCGCGCTTGTGAAACGTGTCAACGAACCAAGTCGAGCATGCAGCCAAAAGCAGCGCCCCTTCATCCTAATGCCATCCCATCCTGACCATGGACTCATATCTCTGTCGACATGGTTACTGGTTTACCAAAGAGCAAAGGGTTCAACACAATCTTAATGATCATCGACCGGTTCTCTAAGGAAATCATACCTGTCACATGTACAACAGAGATGTCATCAGAAGGGTGGGCCAAGATCCTACGAGACGAAGTATACGCTAGACATGGGATGCCTCAGGTCGTCATCTCCGACCGAGGCACCGTGTTTGTATCCAAGTTCATGAAAGACCTTTATGACTTGCTTCAAATCAAGGCAAACGTATCCACCACCTATCACCCACAGACTGATGGCCAGACTGAATGAGTTAATCAGGAGGTTGAAAAATACCTCCAGATCTTCATCAATCACCGCCAAAACGACTGGGCTGAATGGCTCTCCCTCGCGGCTTTCGCTCACAATAACCACACCCATTCCGCTACGGGCAAAAGTCCCTTCAAGATTAACTACGGCTATAACACTGACCTTCTCCCTGGTGCAAAACCCCAAGCACCCTTCAGAACACTGGCCTCAAACACATTCGTTTCACAGATGCAGAAAATCCATGCTGAGGCAAAGCAAGCACTTGAGAAAGCCGCCGACCAGATGAAAGTCCAATACGATAAAAAGAAACGACCCACAGTGGAATACCAAGTAGGAGACAAGGTTTGGCTCGACATGACCAACCTTAATCTCCCACGTCCCAAGAAGAAACTCGCAGACAAACAAATGGGCCCATTCCCCATCATCGCAAAAATTGGAGCCTCGGCATATAAATTAAAACTCCCAACAGGCTGGCGCATCCATCCACTACTCAACGAATTACTCCTCACCCCATATACACCACCTGCATTCCCTAATCAAGAACAACCTCCTCTGCCACTGCCCGATCTTATTGACGGCGAAGAGCACTACGAAATCAAGCAAATACTCGACAGTAGAGACCGAAAGGTCAGAGGAAAAGCAGGAGAGCCATGGCATTGGGTTACCGACTACTTCATCAAATGGAAAGGATATGGACCCAAATCAAACAGCTGGGTAAAGGAAGACAACATGGACAGTGAGGAACTTATTGACGAATACCTCGCAGAAAAGGTGAATCGTACCGAGCATGAGACAGGAGATTGGCAGTCCTACACGGACCCATTCACTGGACGAAAAGTTTGATATGACCAACAGCTAGACTGGGATTATTTTGGCGGCAACGACGATCCTTCGACATATTCGAAACCGTTTAATGAACCAACAGAAATCCCATAAACAAACACCAGTCGAGACGAGCCCTATAACGGGGGATAGCCACAGACCCTCATTCACAACCATATGCAACAAATATGCTTCCTCATTCATGACTTCTTATGACAATACTTTACAACAAGCGCGCACATAATTGGGCCTGCCCAACGAGACAAAGGGTCAAGTTTGCCAATCGCATCACCACCATATGGAAAATCCTCTCTCCCTACCAACGAATTTTATAAGGGCCACTGGGACAAGCTGCAGCCCATATGGCATTTCTCCGAAAACTTTGAAAAAGAGATCTCTGGGGACAGCATGATGATGACGCAGACAACGGACACCAATGTACTGGCAGTTGGGACACCTGCCTTAACAGGGGGGTAATGTTACGATTTATTCATTTCTTTGCATCTTATCTTATCTTATCATGGATGCTTACTCATATCTTATCTTCAGACCCATGACTTCCGGGAAGTCTTCATAAATCTTCACATGCTACGTGGTCACACTCCATCGACATGTATTATTCTCGGCTACCGTGTATTTGGCTTATTCACTTTCTAACATGGTACCCTAATCTTAGTACCCATTACAGACCCTCACTTTAGTATATAAGTAGTGTACTCAAAGCTGTATATTCCCTAGCTTTGAGCTAACATTTATTCATACTGAAACACATTCCTTCTTGCTAAGCGCTATCAAGTTCGTCTTGGGCGGCAATCATCAAAGGATTAGTCGGTGACTGTACGAACGCGATACAGCCGACTATTTACCCTTGATTGCAGTTTGGGTCTTACAATGGCTCTGGTCAGCTCATCTGCACACACACCTCTACAGCCCTAGTCAGGCTATGCCACTTTTCCTCTCCACTGTTAGCAATGGTAGCAGGCTGGAAGGCAATGCAAGAATCATATTTAGTACACTCAACAAGAGATACATATACCTTTGCCCATTTTCATACTACCAGTGCATGTCTGAGTGTTTGCATCTTGAATATTAATCTGTGACAGATGAGCAGCAAAGCGAGGGAGATGGTGAAGAGCAATTGCACAATTCAGATTCCAACTCCAACTCCAACATCATGTGCATACAGACAGACCTGGTGGAGTCTGAAAGAACAGCAGATTTTTTGTTGCTGTTCTGCTATTCTGCTATTCTGCCATCTACCACTGGTCCCTGGTGCAATAGTCTGGTCATGCTGGGTATGCATGGGCATTCATTTCCACTGTTTCCTCAGTTCATCCATGCACTATTCTTACACAAATAGCATTGTTGTCATACTGGAATTGTCTGAGATACTCTGCTTATAACTTGAAGTTTATCAATACAATACAAGCATATTGCTCCAGCTTCAGTCTGAAAACATGCCAAATGTGAAGTCATTTGAAAGAAACCACCCCAATGATAAAATCCAAAAGACACTGAAGACCGGTTTGCCAAGACCAAGACTTGATCACCAAAGATAAAGGGGTGGAAAGATAGCTATAAAAAAAAGACCAAGCTGGGTAAGACCAATTCTTAGTTTTGCTGATGTTGTTGTGTGTTTCTATTTGTGTGAGAATAACAAAATGGTCTACATGCATTGTAAGAAAAGGCACTCAAATGGGGGCAAGGTTGTTAAACCTGAACTCCAAACAAGAGTAAACAATGGCTGTCTCTCTGATGGGCTCAGCAACAGGCAGTGCGCAAATGCAACAAGTGTCTAAATCATCAATCTAGATACTAAATCACATACACATACATACAATCACCAATGTTAAGTTTGAGGGTGAGTATGGTAAAAGCACTTGTGGTATACTTAGATATTGATAATCAATTGGGTTTACTTCAAAACAACTTTGATTCAAGTCTAGAAGTGTTTACATGAGATATACTAATTGTGACAGTGAGGTATATGGACATGGGGGTTTTGTAAGGTATAATTTGAGTGGTTTAGACTTGAAATGACTTCATCTAGAAGAGCTGGTAAGGCTTTAACTAGGGAAGCTTTAACAATTGAAAAATCAAAAACCTAGAGGTCTACAAAGAGCATACTTGCTCTGGAATACATGGACTCAATTACAACACAAGCACATGCACTTGCGACAAAGAACCAAAGTTCTACAAAGAGTACACAGACTCTACAAAGAACTCACAGGTCCTAACTTCAAGTGTAAGACTTGCAAAGAGTACACTGACTCATTAACTGTTCAAACTTAAAGTGTTTTAGGGCTTATTTCACTTCAACTAGGCAACATCTTTGGTCTGCAGTCAACTTAGCACATCTAAATCACTTTAGTTGGTGAGGGAGCATGAGGCCTTTGGATGTGGAGCAGTTCAATTAACTAGCAAGGTGCAAACATGGGGACAACTCTTCTTCTTATTTAGCTCTTCTAGATTACTTATAGCTGCCCTTTTGGGGTTGACTTGGTAAACTTAATTCACTTCAGCCAAGAATATGCAATTAAAACCAGTGATTGATTAGGTAGCTATAAGGCTACTAGCACAAATATGGGGAGAATGCTTTCCTGCCATTATGTGTCTAGTTACTGCTAATTTATATGATTTCTAGCCTAGGTATAGGAGCTTGTATCTAAAGTAATTATGGTATAAGCTTTGGGTATCAATACAGACAATGAGTAATTAATTTATAAGGATTGCGCCATTCTGAGGTTTCTATTCAGTCAGACAGAATGACTAGTAGTCAATCTAATGTCAAGGAGTGTTCTAATAGTCTGTAGAAACTCCTTGCTTCTCCTTCATGCCTTGCCACATGGATTCCTATTCAATATTACAGATTGTGTGGTATCTCAAGGATGTAACCACCAATCATGATCAATTGTTGGACCAAGATTGTATTGCTTTAATCATTGCATGATCTTTTTAGCTATCTCAGCACCAAGTATTAGTTATTCAGTTGTTCCAAGTTTATTTGTGTTCTAGACTAAGTTTATTTTACATTGTGAATCATTTGTAGACTTAACAATTCATTTCTAGGTTCTCTCAAGTTATCAAGATGATGAGTAATCTAGTTCTTCTGTGTTCTGCTTTTAGGTTTACAACTCATTGAGATGTGTCTCTCAGTTCCAACAGTAATAGAATTGCAAAATCTATGGGTAGCCTGATACCAAGCATATCATCTCCCCTACACTATAATAGTGACTGTCTCTAGTCACCTGTGCCTCATCGAGACTCAGTAGTGAAGCATTCTGGTACTTTTCTGATTTATTTATTCAAGTTCTAGATGTACTCGCATTTTGTGTTTGAAGTCCCCATGAGGTATTATCACATTGTCTTACAAATCAATTACATATGATAATTTTCACAGTTTGACAGTCATGATCAATATTAAACTATTTATAGTTGAATACATGTCATGTCAGTTTTATTCTAAGGTAGAGACAGATTCAGTTCTAATACTTGTATTTGAGGCTGAATCCTTTAGTTCTATACTTTATAGGACAGGCTGTAGTCTTCTCCATATGTTTAGACTCAGTCTGCAGCTGGATTTCAGCTTTCAATGTGGACTTTGAACTTATGTTCAAAAGTCTTTGTGACTTGGCCCATGCTCTTGCTTTTCTCTTTTGTTTATCAAGATTTATCTGTGCACATTGCACGACTTGTCTCATCCTCTAGTTTTCACTTTCTGACAGCTTTTTCTTCTCTTCTATGTCTTTCAATGATCTTCAACAACTCTGGTCTGAAATCATGTCCTTATTCTTGGTGGGTGCTGTTTTAACAGTCCCAGCACTTCACTGAGTATGGATTCTAAAGGAAGTAGCACCTATTGCAGTAAGTGTTCCTTGCCCTTGTTGACCCTTGTCTGTCATAATACTGATCTCAGTCTCTAGATTAGTATTCTTGAGTCCTCAAGGACCTGGGCTAGTGTCAGCTATTGAAGCTTTGCCATCAACTTCATGCACACTTTATCACTGGTGGTGGCTGATATTCCCAAAGATATGTATGTCTCCAGTTGGGACCAGTTATCAGTTAATTTACATAAGGCAAGTGAGGTATGCTATTCACCATTCCTTTTCTTTGTTACTTCATAGCTCATGCCACATTCCTTGCAACAGGTGTCAAGACTCTCAGTTAATGAGCCACTATCAGCTTTCAAGACTTGAAGGAGTCACAGGAACACTGTTTCACCTGTGTCCTCTTCCAAGAGTAAAGGAAAGGCAAAAGTGTGCTTTTTCTTTTTCTTATTTTAGTCTCAGCCCAGATCCATCACTGTGCTAGTCAAGAAGCTGTGAATCCATACCAAGACTTGGGTTCCTAAACCCATCATTGCTTTTGAAGATGACAATGATGACTTTGAGAAAGGATCTGATGAGGATACTATCACCATAGTCGAATCTTCAATCTTGCCTGTCAAGTCTGACAGCCCTGACAAGTGTCTGAAGCCCAGGCCCAGTTGTCACTCTATTTCCAGTGCATAGGCTTCTACTATTCTATTCAATTTCCTATTTGTTTTACTTCAAAATCTTTTAGCTTGTCTTCTGTTGGTTGAATCATCAATGGTCAAAGATGAAACTCAACACCCCCATATATGAGGAGAGAAAAAGAAATGTGACACAGAAATTGGCATTATGAAGACTCAGACCAAAACCTCAAATGTCTGCAATGAAGAAACAGAGCCACTAAAGAAGATGACCAGGCAGATGAAGGCTCAGTTAGGTTGCAAAGTGGCTGCTAAAGTCCCTCATAAGTCACATTCTTGACTTCTTTCTGTCATTTTCTTGCTAACTGTTTCCTGTTTAATTTTTCAGCACATGACATTTCCTTTGATCCAGTCACTATGAGACCTGTAGATGCTGAAGAAGTCTGTTGGATTTCTACAGCCACAATGGATATAAGTATCTTTTTCACTAGTTTTTCTTATTCTTTCTAATGTTACTTCTCTCAGCCTAAGATTGCTTGCTCACTTTGCACCATGGGCAGCCAGAAGAAGCCTTGTGAGTTCCTTGGCTGGGGTGTTCTGTGTGGCAACTGTCAATGTAGAAAGAAGGTTGTTTGTTTGTTCAAGGCCAATCCTTATAAAAGGTATCATGCCCAGATTTTGATTCACTCTTTTGCAGAGAGAACATCTGAGAGTATGTTTTTTCTTTCTTCAAATGTTTACTGACACTTATAACTTTTGTTTTTCTAGGACTTTGTCAACTCCTTAGCAATGCTGACTTGTTAGTCAGAGTGTTTGACAGTGCTTGTGAGACAGCAGGTCAGCTAACCAAACTTCTTTGTGAGAACTGTGAGATAATTGATACTGTAGTTTGTGACACAGTGGAATTTGAAGATCATGCCATAGCCAAGAAGTCTTTAATCACCAATGTCTCCATGATCAATGGAATTATAGACAAATTCACTTCTCAAGAGGTAGATAGTGCATCCTTTGTGAAGTATAGTGATCCTTTCAACTCAGCTCTATGGAGGCTTGTCTGTAAGTCCCTTTTATTTCTTTCATTTTATTCCTTTGTACTAACTTCTGTTTTTAAATGATGACCCTTGTTTCTCTCTAGACAGATCTCCGAGATCTCCAGTTTTTAACAATACTAATGATCTCGACTTGGAATATCCTCATCATGATAAAGACTTGGCTAGGCAGGCAGACACTAATGGCTATGATGTCAAGGTGTAAGCTGGTTCTCATGTGCCTTCTATCTCTTATTTTATTCACACATTGAGTACACAACACCTTTGGGCAATAATTTATAGTTTCTGTTTCACTCACTAGCTATTGGCCAAAATCTATTTTTGTTTTTCAAGTTCTCCCCATATTGCATGATTTATATTACAGTATTTTTAAGGAGCTATAGGCACCTTCTTAAGTTGTACAGTGATTTAGAATATTTTTCTCAATGCCTGTCACAACATGCTAGGCTTCTATTTTTAAGTCACTGAGCACTCCACACCTGATCTCAGTAGTAACCAAGTTTAAATCAAGAATGATTGATCAATCCCATAGTGAGTTTAACCACCTTGAGATTTTTGCAGCTCTATTCATTCAGGTTTTTCTAGGAGTTGGTGAACACATTTTTTTGTATGTTTAGGCAGGAAAAACACATGTAACTTCAATATATTTTCTTTAGGAATGCATTTCTATGAAAATTTTTTGGAGTTTTATGTCATCTTTCCCTCACACTATAAAATTCAATGTCCTTATTGAAGTAGAATTTGTTCCACCTTGTCTCAACATCTGTAGAACACTCACACTCCTTACATTCTGCTTTATTATACCTGCCTCGATATCAAATATGTCTTCCAGCATCAATCTTTCTGCTGACCGCGCTGCTCTCATCACCAAGGCTAATGATACCATGCATTTCTGCAACCAGCTGCATGAGCTGAGCATAGATGGGGCCAAGCAACTCAAACAGTGCAAGAAATTATTTGCTCTAGGTGTAAGTACATAATTTCTATCAAATTTTTGTCATGATCTAGGACTGAATAATTCTTAATAGGATAAGATAACTCATCTCCCCAGCTGTGTCTTTAGCAACAAGGTGCTTGAGAACTTGCTTTTTTGACTAAAGCAAGTTTTCAAACATCTTTTTAAGTCACAGTCAGGCTTTCAGAGATTATCACATAGTTCAAGCCTTTACAGGGCAGATCCATGCGGACTGCAAATGTCACAGTGCACTGGCTAACCTTGCTCTTGCTGCTAAGGCTAAAGTGAATGCTGCTGCTGCTCAAGCTGTAGCCTCATCTGTTTCCAACACTTCTACTGCCAAACCTTCTTCAAGCAAAGGCAAGGGCAAAGCCATGGTATGTGAAACTATATTTATTTTGTCTAGATCTTTACTAATCATACAAATGCTATGTGTCTAGGCTCTGAAGATAGGCAAGAAGCCTCCCAATTCTAAGGTTGTCATTGAGGACACATCTGATGATGAGCCTGCCATGATTATCTTAGTCAGAATCAAGGAGAATACAATGATGGGTAATGCTGATGCTTCCTAAGCCAACCCCAACACTGATACTATTAGACCTGAACACCAATCAAGAGTAAACAACAGCTGTCTCATGTTCAGACAATCACCAATAAGTCTCAGAGTGATAGGAGATAAGACTAATGTCTTAGTTTTAGCGAGGGGTGAGTGAAGAGGGAAGTTTGGTATAGATAAACTTTAGCTTGAAGCTGGAGACTATATAGTGAGAGCTACACTATTTATATACTAAAAGTGAGGGTCTAAATATAAGTCCATGGTGCGAGAAAGAAGCAAAAACATATGTAAGATGAATGATGGTTGTGAGCCATAGTACCATTGCTGAAGTCATTTGGTATACTCATAGTAACCGGTCCAGGCATCTATAGATAAGGTGAGATAAGAGAAGCACCAAAGATAAGATAGTCACTGAGGTGCTTAGATAAGAAAAGTGAATAAACCATAACAGATACGGTATCTATTTCTTTTCTAGCTGCCATTGTGTGCACTGCTGATAATGTAATTGCTCACATCCAGCAGATGTCCATCAATGACAAAGTCAAGATTGTAGTCAACAAGGACCTAACCACTGGCAATATTGTTGAGGGGCACAAAGTCACTCTCAAATTCAAGAAGAACAAAGCAAATGAGAATGCAATGCATCTTCTCACTTAAGTGTCTAAAAGTCCTTGTTTTTTATCTGAATTTATAGAAACATCAGCAGCCAGAGCACATGGAGGTGGTTTTCCTTCCTTATGCTCAAGTGCCTTACATGGACTTAAATTCCAAGGACTACAAGCTTGCTGAGGCTGCTACTCAAGCTCACAAGCACCCCAGGGCTTCTAACAACTTTGTTTTAATGACTCAGCTTATTTAGTGGCCTATATGTCTTTCTATTACTTCAAATTTCTGATCTAGATTTACTTAAACCTGTTCTGTATTCTAGCAGCTGACTTAGTGCTCAACAACGAGAGCACCAAGGCTACCTTAGCACTTGCAGTGAAGCTCGTTGCTAAAGGAGGCTCTGTTAATCCCAGCAAGACTATTCTTCACTTGTGGGAGTCAGACCCTCATAATAACATTGTTGCCACCATCCATTGCATTGAATACCTGATTCAGTACTGCCAGTTCATTGTTGATTACCATAGCCAAGTTCTCAAGTCTCTTGAGAGGCATATTGCTGCTGAGGACAATGCTTGTGAGCATTTCCCTGACCATGACATCTCTGATTGTTTTCAAACTACTGCTACAGAATACCATTCCAAGTAACTGCAGCAATACCTCTCCAGATTAAAGAGTCACATGGTTCCCTACCCAGGTGCACCTGGACCCAACCTGCTAGGTCCTAGGTACCAAAATGCCTGACCTGAGTCTTAAAAACCCCAGGTCTTGCAGGTGCAGGTCCCAGGTTTGCCATGGGTGCATGCAGGTTTTATACACCTAGAATATGTCTATAGGAGTTTTTGAGGTTGCTGAATCCGAATATCTTATCAGATTTTTGATCGGAGATCTCCCCGATCCAAAATAGCCATCAGAAACTATTTTCATATTAGTTTCAGTTATTCATCAGTTTCTTTCTGAGTGCACTTCATCACATACAATTTATTTGCATTGGTGGTACAGTGTTTTCGAGGTCGTAGAATTTGATTATGGCATCTGATCATAAATCAGCAATGATCTCAAACCGTGGTAAGTGTTCGAAGCTTTTTCTTCATTTTCTTGATCTTTTGCAATTTGTTGTGACAAGCTACACATGAGCCAAATCCAAGACACCTGTGGGCATTTATATGTTTTCAATAGTGTAGAATTTGATTATAGTCACTGATCAATATACAGTGTTGATCCTGAGGCACAGTAGGCATCTGGAGCTACTTTGTTATGTTTTGCAGTCTTTTACCTCTTATTTCCCAGTTCACAGACATGCCCTGTAAATTGTTTGAAGGGTCACCTAAGGGTTTTCTGGGTCACAAAATTTGAATCTGACCTCCGATCATTGATCCAACAACTCCCTGAGTAATTATGCCTGTATTAAACTGAATTTACATGTTTTTTTTTGCAGGTTTTTCATTTTTTTTTTCACCTCTCAGTCCTCCCAGAGCTCATATATTTTATCTATGCACTGTACATGGGTCCCAGGTGGGTCACCTGTGTGTGGAACTGTCTCAGAATGCTTTGACCTGGATCTGTTTAGGAACCTGGACTTGTTAACCCACAGGTCTGACTTTTTAATAAATTGAAAACCCAGACCCAGGTCTTTCCACAGATCCACCCAGGTCCTAGAAGGAACTGTGCGACTCTTTACTCCAGATTTAGTAAACTAACTTCTAGTCATTCATTACACTATCCAGTATTCCTCATCATTAATCTCTATCATGTCTCAGGTCTTATACCAACTGGCTAGTACTTAAACTAGCATACACAGTCATTACAGTATCATTGTGCAATTAAGGGAGTTATGGTCTTTTTAATATTGCTTCGAACTTCTAAGTCTACTTGCAAGCAGTATTTCCTCTTCTGGATTGCTTTCTTCATTGTAGTCTCAAAACTCAGCATATTCATTGTTATCTGACTCAGAATCTGAAGCCTCGCTGTCATTTAATGACAACTTAACTCAGTCAATTCCATACAACTCCTTGCATTGCCTTAGCTTGCAATATTCATACTTATTTTCTTTTGACTCATCCTCATTAACCAGTTTCTTCAGTGTCTCAGGGCTAATGTCTATCAAGTTGTGTATTTTTTAGGAAGCTCAACTCTGTATCTCACATTGTAGGAGATCACTCTAAACTGAGGGATCTTTTCTCCAACTAATGAACTATCCATTTCTGCAAGGAGATAAGTGCCACCTTTTGTTCTTCAAATTACAATCATAGGATCTAGGTATCTAGCATCCAATTTATTATTCAAACTGTCTTCTACATGGGTATTTCTCATAAGAACTAGATGACCAGGTTTAAAGTCATAGTCAACTATGATAGCTTTATGATCTCGCTGATAGTGAAGCACATTTTCTAGTTTAGTTTGACTAACTCATTCTCTCATGTCCTGTATGTGCTGGATATGTTTAGCTAGAGCTTGTGCTTGTAGTCCTACAAGTTCTTCATTTTTCAGAACTCCACCAGGTGGTTTTACCAGCCATGTAGCTTTCACTATATCCAGAGGCAAAATTGGATATGCTCCTAGAGCCATGAGGTAAGGTGAACAACCTGTACCTCTTCTAGTAGTGATGTGATCTGCCCATAGTACATGCAGGAAGAAGTAGAACCATCTCTTTGCATTTCTATCCATAGCTTTGTACAATGCTTGGCAAATATCCCAATGTGGTTGCCTGATTTTGCCATTAGCTTGGGAGTTGTAAGGTGAGATTCTGATTCCAGTAATCCCATATTTATCTTCAAGCCACTGTAGCACAGTGATCCAAGGTCCTCCATTATCCATGATGATTTCATCAGGACATCCCCAGCAACATATGACATCTTCAAAGAACCACACCATGATTGTCTTTGTGTTTTCTTGAGGTAGTAGTCTACCTTCAGGCCATGATGAAAGAGAATCTCAGACATGAACAATATACCAACATTGGTTCAAAGGTATAGGCATTACCATAGGATCACAATGAACTTTTTGAAACAGAGACAGTGCTTTGGTGCGAGTTGAAGGGTCTCTCAGCATGGTTTTCTGGTGTACTTGGCACATATGGCAAGTCTTGACATACCAGCTCACATCTCAGTCTAACTCAGGCCACCAAAATCTTTGTTCTAGTAGTGACTTCATTGCGAAGAACCCTCTATGACCAAGCAAGTCATGACTAACTTTCATCATATATATGTGGTGTTCTTTATCAATGACTAGTTGATGAAAGCCTTCTATATTGTGTCTATAGAGCCTATCTTCTTTATCCAGGAAGAAGTTATGGCAGTACTGTTTAAAGTTGGTGTACTGTTTCTCATTAAAGTCTTCTAGATGGAATCTTGGGTTCCTCAATCAGATTCTAACTAGGGGCAGATGCTCATCTTGCACCTTGCCATTACTCATTCTATGATCCTGCAGGTACTTGACAGTCTTAGACTTATCAAACCTGTCTTCTAGATCTGGAATGAGCAGAGTATTATTCAAAAATTGGTATATATTTTTGTTCTGTACTCTGTACTTTTTGTGCTAAGTGCAAATCTTGATAGTCCTGTTCTTGTAATCTAGCTTTCTCTGGTTATTTTTAAAAATCTGAGATCCCAGTTGTAAGTAGATATCCTCCTCTGATATCGATCTCATGTTTAAAATCTTCAAGGTCCTTGGGAGCAGTTGTTGTTCCTGGTGCTACTTCAAATTGTAAGGGATCATGATCCTCAAGGTCCATTTCCTCTAGATCAGGGTACACTTCATCTCCTGGCTGAGGATCTCATCAAGATAACTCATCAGCTGGAAACATAGCTCCTTGCACATGTTGAAGTGTAAAATGGAACATTAAAATGACCTCAATCCATCGGTTGATGGTCACATTTGGTTCCATTCCAGGGTTGTTCAACATCCCTTTGATATACTGAGCATCCATCTCTACAACTAGATTGTGTACTCCTATTAACCAGTACTGGCATGCTTTTAGCATGCACAGCAGCCCATAGAGTTCCCTCTTAGATTGTGAGAACCATGCTTCTCTTTCATTCAGGGTTATAGATTCAAATCACACATAGTGGCACTTGGTAGGATCTTTTTTATCAATTTGATAGATTATGAAGCCAGCAGCTTTCCAAGACATATCTATAGATATTCCAATTTCACCTTTACCATCTAGTTTTAGAAGTCACAAAGTAGGACTTTCTATAACTGCCTTTTTCAAGGAGTCCATAGTGTTCTATTGATCCTGTTCCCATGTGAACAGTGTATTGAGTCTAGTTAATTTTACAAGTGGTTCCACAATTTTGGAGTAGTCTTTTATATACATCCTGCAGACTCTACAAGTGCCTAGGAAACCCTGTACATCCAAGATGTGTTTACATGGTCCTCAACGTTTGATGACTCCTGCTCTATCTGTGCTGACTTTTCTACCTTCATAAGTGCATAGATGACCCACAATGGTCATCTCATTGACACAAATAAATGACTTAGGCCCTGAGAAGGTACTTTACAGTATTTCATTCTTTGAACTACTCAATTCATGTTTTGCATGTCTTTCCACATAAAACAACAAATCCCAGGGTTTTTAGGTATGGTCTCATATGATCCACCCTCAGTTTTGTACCTAGTTTCAGGTTCACATACTGGCACATCATCTATATAAGGTCTGGTAACATGGGGTATTTCTTCTCAGAGTATATGCATGACATCTTCATGGAAGATAGGTACAGAATTTGTCCAACCCATTGGGAGTTTTACCAGGTGCATTGAACCGAAAGGTGTTTGGAATGTTGTATAGTCATGGGAACTGATAGCAATATTACATTCACCATATCTGACATATAAATCTAGACAACATCTGTCTTCTCCAACACCGAGTTGGCCCATCATTTTAACTATAGCTGCTCAGGGATAGTCTTCTCTGATGTCACCATCAAGGAGGTTCACTCGCAATGAGGTATGGAAGTGAGTACATAGAAATATTTTGAACTGGCTGTTTGGGTGAGGCATGTACATAGGAAGGAGCTGGTGTGCTGAGCCCATTTTAGGGAAGATTATGATGTGGTGGTTATTCTGGAAGACTAAGTACAAAAGGGAGTGGGAAGGTATTGGTATTGATACCAGCACAAGGTCCCAATAAGGAACGGCCAGGTCCACAGCCCTGCCATGGCATGCCATGTGCTGTGGCCATAAAGGCTCATGCTGTTTTAAGCACACTATTGAGTACGTCTCGCACAAGCGATGGACAGAATGTGATTAAGGGCAATATAAGGAGCTTCATTAAATATATGGAAAATATCAGAGGAATCAGATCTTGAGCAGATCAAAGGTATTAAGAATACATGAGAAGGGAGCATCAAGATTCTATGATGAATCTTGCAAGGTTTCGAATGCATCGCGGTACAATGATCATTACACCCCATCCTTGACCTCACTTTGATAGTAGCAGCATAATCATTGAGAACAAAGCCAGGACTGTTGGCGGCGTTCAGCCATCAAAGCACTTCAATGGCAAGTGACAAGTGTATGTATGGGAGGAGTTCAATAGTTCTACAAACTCTTTTCTATGTGTGGGGATCAGCACAACAAAATAGGAATGGAACTTGAAACTTGAAACTAGCAGGTTTCTGTAGAGTTGATTGTAGTAGGACCTTCATATCCTCGGTCAACAAGCAAGTGCACCATACCGAGGTGCACCAATTCTGGATATGGAGCGGCAGCAGGAGCATGTAGCTACCAAAGGTATTATGATATGTCACAACCATTTCAGAAAGGGCATGGCAGAAACATTATTCATTGGACGCATCAACAGAGGAGCACAACGTCACAGTTGTAATCCTCGGAGGCACGACATCATCATGTAAGGTGAGACAGTGTGAAATATACAGGCATACGCACGGACCATGAGGGAAGTAGCGGGGCGGGGCGGGAACAATGGACACGAAACGCAAGCACCGGGGAACGAAAGCAACGAGAGAGCGGTCCGCCGCAGCACACCATTGCAAAATAGTGCGGCGGCAGGAACGAATCTTGTCACCACCACCAAAACCAAAGCGATGAGAAACCAGACCGTCTCAACACTCACTGCAGAGGTTAGTGCATTTTTAATCGTCTAAAACGAGACCTTAAATGGTTTCAATTTCAGCTTCAGTTTTTACGCTATTGTTTTGCGTGCTGTAAAACGAAAAGGTACCTTAAGTCCATTGTTCCATAGGGGAAAAAGTTTTTCACACCGTTTTATTGATGGAATTTTCAGGACCGAGAAAGGCATCGCTAAATCAAAACCTTTTAAGGTTTCGTTTTTTACCAGCTAAAATGCACGGGCCTCCGCTGTGACTCCATTGAAAAACAGTGCGGCGGCAGGGGTGGACCTCGCCGCTATCACAGGAACGCGAGCAACGAAACTCAGTCCGTCGCAGCACACTATTAGAAGACGGTGCGGCGGCAGGAGCGAATCATGTCACCACCACCAAACAAAAGCGACGGAAACCAATCCGTCGCAACACGCCATTGGAGAACAGCGCGGCAGCAGGAGTGGACCTCGCCACTGTCACAGGAGCGCAAGCAACAAGATACTACTCCGTCGCAACACACCATCAGAAAAAATGGTGCGGCGGCAGGAGGCCATACTCATTGCCACAAGAACCAAAACAACAGGAAACGAGTATCGAGACAAAGGATACAAGGATCAGTGAATAATGGCAGAGAAAGAAGGGCGCGCATGATGACAGAATTGTAAGGGTGTATAACTGACTAGGTGGGGTGGTGACAGGAAGGTATACGCATATTTATGTCGACGCTTAAGGTATTGTCCTGAAAATATGGAATAAGCTCCTTGCATAGGAGAGTCGCGTTTGGGGGCACTTGCAAGTCTTCGCGATCGAGGCCTGATTTTACTCTAGCGTCCGTAGGAGGAAATACCTGAGACTTTTATTTGTTTTCTTTTTGAGATTGAGATTGAGGTAGGATGCTTACTTCTTGGTACGCATGTAGTGGTACAGTCCAGGACACAGACATCCTCACCGGGGGATGGTTACCGGTAAAAAGACAAAGATTTCGAGCATGCTGGCGCATTTGGTCTTGATGGAAGAAGATACGTCGAACTGGAATATCATTCAGCAAGACATAAGAGAGACGTAAATTAAATAATGTACCGTAGTGCGGGGATCACCTAGCATCTCGTGGAAATTGTTTCCCTCTCTGTCATAGCGCTGCATGGTCCTGAAAGATTGTATGCTCCCGAGACGTCTGATGCCAGGAACGCCACTCACACCGCCAGCGGGACCGTAAGACTTAAACATTGAAAGAAGACAAAACGCACTTACTAGCAAAAACCACCCGTACTAGTCTCCCCCGGGTTGATAGAGAGGGAACTGCCTCACCTACAGGCTCGATGACATAGGACATGACACCATACTGATACGGGTGTAAAACAACCTTCTTCAGCGAGAATTCTGACCGACTATTTGGGTCAAGTTCCTTCATCCATCGTTTCAAGGTAGCGCTAGATATGGGGGTGAGACGCGAGTTGAATCCTATGTTAATAATCATCAGCAGCCAGGCGATCGGAGCCTGATGGAAATTGTACCAATAAGGAGAACGGATAAGAATATATCGGCCCAGATAAAAGTATCACGACCAAGGGAAATATATTTTGAAGAGAATATGTGAGCATATAGGCGATTCATGATGCATGATGGTTTACACGGTGCAGACCATCGTTTCTGAGAGAAAAGTACGCAGCTCGGCCCGACCAACCGAGCCTTCGACAAACTGATGCAAACAAAGACGCGCCATTACCTACGCGTCTGACGCGTTATCCAACCCTTTCTCCACCCCTCAAACCGGTTTCTGAAATAGCGCAACGATACTCAGACACACGAGATTTTCCTGACGCGGACAACTCGATCTTCCTCCGACCCACGGCGCCTCAGACTTGTAACAATCGGTGACAGCGACCGTAGTCTCTTCCGCTCTATTGTAGAGATTATTCCCTGCTAACGGACATTGTAAGTGGTATTTCCTTCTGCTTTTCCATTGCCGCACTGACCCTATTTAGACTTGTCCAGCTACCTAATCAGGATTTTGTTGGCGTAATCGACTCACGGATTGATAGCATGCGATGGACTAGTCATGCGTGTACGTTCGCTGGCCTTTCCTCCTCGGATATAGATGTTGAAAGTCTGCAATAGATCTGCCTGATCATCTCAACCAAGACATACTGCCGATGTGCTGCCCAGAAATTTGGTACGCGCCCTTTCATTGCGTTGGTGTCTTTGAAAGCTCAAACAGAATAAGATGCCTTCTTGTTGGAAGCTGCAGTGACTGCCTGCGTCTTTGGTCTCACGCCAGGCAAGAACAGTAGTGCTTGGATGCTAGAACCGATTTTGCGGCATTTCTTCGGAAATCATTAATCAAGCTCTCACTGGGGACAGCAGGCAACCATGTGCGTGTATTTTCTTTTGATTCCTTTCCTTGAACTCAGCGTTGCTGACAGGACACGTCTGTTTCGACAATGATTTTACACTGGTCCCCGAATACTCCTCCGTCGCTGCGTCAACTCTCATCTCCGCTGAGTCCGCTCGATTGACTTCACCGGTGTGAGCACGAGGAATCGCGCACAAACAGGTGTCTTCAGCATATCCGAACTCCTAGGTTCATTACGGTTGACTACGGAGCATAGGAAGGCTTGGCCTTTGAGGGAGTCTCGTCGGACAGCTGGTGGGATACATTCTACACGCTAGCAACAGGCTACGGCTGAGCATATATCCATACTTTCCTGTGCACACGCGACATTGGCCATTCAATGCAGCTGATTCGGAGTTAATACTGAGTGCAACACAAGTACTCAGAACATCCGAATTTACGTGCGAGAGCTGACTAGGGCTGACAGCTCTGGTCGTCAGCACTAGTCATCTCTGGTCTTCAATCCTATACATCGGTAGCTCGGTCGTTCGCCATAATTTCACCGTGATCTCTACTTTTCCTCCCCGGGACTATCCACCCATTGTTTCAACGATGTCAACGATAGTGAAAGTCAATCCCGCCCACAGTCCGCGTACGGCATCTGTGGAGTTGTGGTGAGATTAGGAGAGATGGAGATAAAATGTGCTTTGGAAGCTTGTCTGGATCCGCGGACTCGACTGCCAAGCACCCTTGCTCGGCGAAAGATAATGGTATCCATCTCTCTTTGTTCTCTCTTACGCTATCTGACATCGACGGCAACGGTTCCTTCTTCGATTAACAAGGCACCAGCGCCTCTGATGACATCGACACTCATACGAAGCCCTGCCGAGTCAAATACCCATCGTTCAGCGAAAGGAAACCAATTCCATCTCGTTCTTTTCGAGTCAAGGTTCTTGTTGCAGCCCTGCGATGTTCTCCCCGGGTAGTTGTGATCCTGGATGTCTCTTCAACAGCGTCTTTCGTCTCCCTGTACAGATAACATCTTGGTTGTGTCCCAGCTTCAGTCAGGCACCCGTCGCCTCACCAAGTGCAATGCGCCGTGGAGAAGAGAGATGTGATAGCTGGGCGGAAGTCCGTTTGGAGACGATAGACGACGGAAGGATAAGGCCAGCAAAGTTATCACGAGGCGTCTTCCCTTGCGTGCGAGAATATCGATGGCGCTTATATGAGTACGTCCCTTTCCTCGTTATCTCCATTCTGCACCTCACATCGATGCTTAGGATTGTATGTACATCATCTAAATAATGAGTACGATGGCAGCGAGCTTGAATGTACCTCTTATTACACCACAAATCAAGTTCATGATCTGAAGCTATGGTTAATCTAACACTTCAGCACAAAGACTCTGCGACGTACGTTGTAGCACTACCCTTCAGTACAAAGAAATGGCATTCCACACAAAGAAACGGCTGCAAGGATACGCAGCAGCATTACACAAGGCCAGTGAAGGATGGAATCGACACCAAACATCATGCCGTCAGGCCTGCGAGTGCCATCTTTGCGTAGCGTGATCAGTAAGAGACGTCGATGAACAGACGACAATGTACCTCGAACCCAACCATACTCCACCCAAGCTCAGCTCCTCAAGCCCTCAAGCCCTCAAGTTGCAATCCCAACCCGGTTTGGAGAACAGTCGTCGAGCGACTACAACATCGAAATGCTCGCCAGCTGCATGCCTGGCTGGTTGTGAGCTTATGCAGGGGTAGGGGAGGACGTCCAGGGCTAGGACGCACCCAAAATCGTCCTTCTTGCTGCCTACGTATGCGCGACGACGACGTTGGTCCAAGCCGCCGAAAATCATCATAGTAGCCCAGTTCTCTCTATCCCGACATATGCATCGCTGCTTGATGGAGCGCCTACCAGTCGGAGGGGAATCGAGAGCTGTTGTGTGTCCAGGTTATGGGACGCTTGGAAGCATCGACCATACTCTATCCTCCAACCATCTCAACGCCAGTTGCTCCAACCCTCCGCCGGTGGTCGTCCTATTCATCTCGAGCATGATACGTCGCCTCCATACGCCACGCGTCAATGCCTAAGTGGGCGGTCTACATTGTCCATACATTTATGCCCTGATGACCGCGATCAAACAGCGGCCACCGACGAATACAGGGAGTAGTGCAAGATCAGCCGAAGCTGCACCATTCAGTTGGTGAAGCAAAGGTCGCCGGATGGACCTTGCCAATTGGTGGTGGCGGCAGTGCGACTCGTTGACATTGGTGTTACTCTGATGACCTTCTCCACAACAGAGTGATTTCGCATGGATTGACGTGCAACAGTCAATGAGGGATATAAAATCTTTGAGAACTGACGCGGAAGGCTGCAAGCTAAGAATCCGTCGAGTGCGCACATAATCACTACTTTAGTTGATGTCACTGATAATAGAGGAGACCAATTTCCGATAACAGTTGGAGGCCAGTGGCGGGAGAAAGCCAGTCAGACGTAAGGAATGAGGAAGTGGTAGGAGGTTGAGGGAGGCTATTTGAATCAGATCAGCGAGTCGAACACCGCCTGAGGTGTGCTTTTTCATCCGGCCGAGTCAGTCCGGCGATCCGAATAAAGACGCGCGTTTGCTTTCCACCACTCTCGTCTTCTGATGTCGTCATCCAATTATTTCTCTGTCACGGCCTAGTTTAGACTTGGTCGAAATTTTGACGAGGCTATCGCCTGAAGGAACCTTCATTCGCCCCACACCAGACCCCAACGCCGCCCATACTGCTGAAGTCAAAGATCTCCACGAGAGTATGATCTCGTCGTCCTCTGGCGCCATGAACCGCGTAAAAATGAGGTAGCTGTGAATCATGAACAGATAAATCCGGAAGGACAAAGACTTCGACCAATAAAAACGATGGCCTGTCATATAAAACGTCTCTTATGGCTCAGCACTTGTCATATAATTAAGTGTATTAAATAAGAAGAGTGACGATGTTTCAGATATATGTTAGATGTTAGTCTTCTGGTGTTGCATATATCATGGTAGGGTGTGCATTGTTGGACAGTCTCAGACTTTCGATGCGAAGGTGCATCCGAGAGGTAAGATTAGCCGCCACAGACCATGAAAGACTGAGGGAAGCATCAGCATCTTGATCTCATGCTAAGACGGTAGCACATACATCAAAATAGGGAAGTACACAAACATCTAAGAGAAAATCAGTAGTCGGAGGGGGTATCTGTGCTCAAGTAACACCTACCGTTGCAGAAAGAGATGTTATAAGAAGCAGCACCCATAGAACTAAAGATAACAATGAAAAAAGTTCTTGAGGCAAAAGTTGTCATAGCCTACGGGAAACAATCTAGGACGAGGTTCAACGGATGTACTAATGTCGGAGGGAAATGGGGAGCACGCTTACAAAGTAAACCTTTGCGCCATCGCGCCGCAGCGAATAAAAAACTTCGCTTTCACGCCGGCGCGGTTCTTCAAGAGCATTGTAGAAGGAGGCCGATATAACAAAGAGATTAAATAACAGCTGTATTCAATCAGCAGACATCCACTTTCTGGAGGAAGATCGAGAGCTCACCAATATACCCATCAGGAAAGGTCCGGTTTTCGGAACTTCAGGAACTGCACAAATTACGACTGTTGGGGGTAGCACGACTGTGGTAAAGGCGTTAGCAATGTGTCATTAGGAAACGAACGACGACTACCTTTTGTCCTCAAAAGGGTCAAAACCATCCTGACAGAAAGAACCAACGATCCTGTCATGCAGGCAACAAAGACGGCGAGCAGCACTCTGCGCATAGTTTGCTTGTGATCCCAGAGTCGATAGGCGCGCAGCATAATCAAGACTGTATTTCATGTTAGCCATAGATACTCGTGTGATGGAGACGGGCAACCAACACTGTAATATGCCAGCAAACAAAGTCGCAGACATAGTAATTAACCAGAAAACGGTTGCACAACTACAACCGTGTTAATCGGCGGTCTCTTTAAGACGATGTGCATAAGGCTTACTCCTGGTTCTGATATTAATGTCAGATTATCGCGGGAACGCTAAGGACTTACCTTGTTAGCTGTGGGTCTTCTCAATCCAGTGAAGACTAAATTCAGGATAAATTAGCGAAAGAAGAGGGTAAGAAAAACCGGTCACGAACCGTAGGCCGTATACAGTAACACAGCCTCCGTGAAGTAACGGTTCATTACATAAATGACTTTTGGGAGGATCGGTCCTTTGAAAGACGCCCATATCACTGTCACTTCTTCATCGAACGTCAGGCAATGGTCCAACAACATGAGAGCAATCCCTGCAGCTATATTGTTGTTAGGTCCCAATACATGAACGTAGCAAACTTTGTTGACATACGCGGCGTGTACTTTGCGAACAATATTAGGCCAACAGAGCCTGTGGTAGACATTGGAGCTAGCACGGACAAAAGGAGAGTTGTGATCCCTCGTACGGTGAGTCGACCAGTTATAAAGACCGGTGAAACATATCAAGCCATCAAGGATAGAAGCCAGTCTCCCGTCTTGTGATGAAAGAAGCTATCGGAGCAAAGTCACGGGCACAGGAACCAGTAGTTAGCAAATGGCGGTCACTCGACGAGATCATTGATCAAACAGATAAGACGCCTTCGTTGATGATGTTATATTGGTACTTATAAGCCACAAAGTGCGTGTCGTATGTTTGGACCGAAGAGTTACAGGGACACGCATCATTCATGGACTAACAATATTTCGAGCCGGTGGGCACTTATTTCTCGAGTTTCATCAGCAGCAAAGGCGGAGGTGAGTCTCATAGTAAGGACATCATCCAAACAAAGATGCGGAATATCAGTTACGAACATTTTCGTCCAGACAGGCTACATCAAATAAGCACCTTGACGGGCCAGCGTAAAATTAATCAGCAAACCAGAGATCGTGTTTGAAATGCCGCTCCAATTGAAAGAAGCTTTCATTCCCTACGCGTAGGAGGAAAGTCTGTGTGCATTCGACGGTCCGTCAATGATGTTTACTCGGAACTGATGCACAGCCTCGGAGTCCTGAGAGAAGACTGAGGGTGGTTTTGCGCATCGAGCAACCGGTTCATCAATAGTGGCGCAGCCTGAGACACTAAGTAAAGTCGGATAAAAGATAAGCCTGGTGCATCACTTTATCTAAACACGTCTGTTGGATAGGACGCCTCAATGAGATCTTGTTTTGATATATCGGCTCGAGCGGCATGCGGTAAAATTCTGTTTCGAAACACAAACTTCAGAACTAAGCTCTGAACAGTCCAACAATCCTATGAGCCCAGATACATAAAGATAGCAGGACGTTCGGCTTTGGAGCTGTCAGAAGGATTGCACTTTGAGTCGAAGGGCTAGGAATCACGAACTTTGTTCCTTCGTGGACCTCTGTATGAGTGAAGACAACAAAGAGGGTCCTAAAGCATTTCCTATGGGAGGAAGATAGAAGTTAGATTGAATACGGAACGATGCAATAAAAACAGGGGGTACAGACCAGGAGAAGATCAGGAAACCCGCCTTCGATATGATGTCAATTTTATAGCAGTGTCATAGCAGCGGAAGAGTTCCGACAGGGCAAGAAGAATTCTGCGTGGTAGCCTGCGTGGCTGCGTGGTCGCGTGGAGCGTGGCTGCGTGGTTGTCAGCGTGGTTGACAAATCGTGGGACTCCTATCAAAAGTTGATCAAGTCCATCAAACGCGACGAGAGTTGACGCGTTCCTTTGATTTCTGTTGCTCCTTGCATAGGATCAGCTTTATTATGATCTGCAAGGATTAAATTTAGACATTAATGCTTTGCTATGATACTAGAGCCCTTTAAAACATGGTCAATATCATGAAAATATCATTTTGAAGGACATTGCCAAGTCCAAGAGTATCAAAAACATTGTAGCCGAAGTAGATAATTTTACGAGTATCCTAACAGTATAAAAATGCCTTAGAGGCAGTTATCTAAGCTAAAAATAATTAGGTACACGATGTGGGGTTCCTGTGAGGACGACACCATGAGAAGAATACGGTGTTCTGTAGTTGGTATGAGCAACACCAAAGAAACGAGCCAATTAAAAGGAAATTACACGAATGATGCACTTTCTGAAGGCAACCTTGTATGGACTAACGTGATCTCAATGTGAAGCCTGCGTGGTACCTGCGTGGTCCGCGTGGCTGCGTGGTTAATCCGCGTGGCTGTGCGTGGTCAGCCTGTGTGGTGTGGTTGCGTGGCTGCGTGGCTGCGTGGTACATCAGCGTGGTCGGCTGCGTGGTCTAGGGCAAATTTGCACATGTCAAAGTGACGTCTGTTATTGGCTTTTATCACCAACTGGGACAGTCCTCAACACATTGAAGTTATATTGAAGCAGTATTGATGTAGAATTCATAAGTAACTCATGTCTACAACACTAGTTTAAGATCTTTAAGTACTTAGAATGAGAGAGTACCTAGGTTTCAACATAGAACCTTCTTCTAATGGTATATATGTGCATTTAAGATGCAGTAGTAACTAGAAACCATCATTCCGAAGTTCAAAACACTGTTTAAACACTGTGATAGGCGAAGTTGAGCTTGGAAATAATTTTCCAACCCAGGTATGTTTTCTGGAGATAACTCACGAATGAACACGAGACGAGCATAAGGATATCTTTGAGAAAGCATTCTGAGCATCATGCAGTATATACATATTAAATTAGCTGAGTTCAACTCGAGTTCAGGTAATGACATGTGTGGCTGCTAGTGATTTGAAAGGCCCGGCTCGGCTCGGCTTTCGCAGCTTGGGCTCGGCTTGGGCTCAGGCCCGGGCTCGTATACAACAACATGTTCTCACCATGAACAGACTGTAGGAAGGGGAGAACATAAAATGAAGCTGCTATTCAATTTGCAGGGTGTCCTATCAACAAAGAGTAGGTATATAACATGTGTACTATGCAAAACATAAGACATAAAGACATAGGAAATAGAGACAGCGAATGAAAACCATGACATACCAACTTGTTCTGTCTGCGAAATGGAAAGTCTACAGCTTCCTCAATGCCTCCACTTCTCCAAATTATCTCCCACTGTACTGACTGGTCACGTTATGAGTATCGCGAGGTTTTGCGATAGTTGCGATGAATATGTTGATGAATCGTGGTGATGGTAAGCAGCAAAATGATCTCGGCAACTTCCATCACGTCAATTTTGGGGGCGTAGTCCGATCGGACTTCTAAATTTAATTCCAAACGATGAGAAATGACGTGTTCCCCACCAGTTGTTTCGGGTATTAGCTGGCCATACTGGAAGCCCGGGCTTGAGCCTGAGGCTTGGGCTTTCAAAATATGAAGCCTGAGCCTGAGCCTTCAACAAGCCCACCCCTACGGCTCGGCTTTACAGGGCCTGGCTCGGCTCAGCCCGGCTCGGCTTAGGGCTTCAGGCCGGGCCGTTCAAATCACTAGTGGCTGCGTGGCCACGCACCACGCAGGTGACCACGCAGAATTTCTAGTGCCCGGAAAAACATCGACATCGATAACCGTGACACCTCTCAGCAAACCTCATTTCATGCTCACCGTCTGAATTTTGAGAGCATTTATGTACAAAGCTCCCGTTGCTTGCACCGCTGAATTACTTTGAGATTTACTATTGCGGTTTAGCTGGTTTTCATCAAAAATCGAGTCACTCACATTGACGTCAATGGACACACATAAGGTCGTCCTCAGTTTCAAACTAGACATATCTTCTAGCAAATATGTACACCCACCATTGAAGATACTGAGCTTTACCATCGCGCGCAGATCTAAAATAGAGCTAAGAATGTGTGCCTGATTAACAGCGACGTCGTTATCAGCGGCTACATATAGCGCGGACAACAATTTAACCGTCGTGTATCTCCCTAGGCAAGTTAGGACAGATCATGATAATTCAGACACCAAATGAGTTACCGCATGAAGATCCAGAAAAACTTACGCGTGTGCTACCTTGGGCAGCGGGCGAAAACTCGTCGTCCACGTAGACACTCGGAACCTCTCATGTTCGCTCACTGAACAGCGACATAAAGACGTCTTGGCGATACCCTCGAAACTCATTTTTGGTGTCTTCCTGTGTCTTTGATATAGGGTTCCACAAGGCGGTATAACAGGAGACTGCGGGAAAACGCACTCGTCCCGGATAGTTCTGGAGGACTGAGTATTGGGGGATGCGAACTACATTTAACTGTGTGAGATATGACTAGCACTCAAAGCACGCATCATACCTTGAAAGAAGTAAGGCCATGAGTCCGATAGCCCAAGTCGTAGTCTTGACTGACCCTTACAAAGTGCCCATCCTGAAAGAACGGCGTCTGTGGCAATATGTTCGTCGAATAAGTTGACGTCAAGCCCTTGGTCTACCTACCTCCTTTCAATATCATCAGTGATGACATATGTACCCGATGGCCCATACTATAGTTAAGAATATCTTTAAATAGAATTTCTGTAAGATCCTGGTGAGGGGAGGAAGTGCGGCGAAGTCATGGTATGCTCCAGCGACGCCAGATCACGGTAAACCTTCAATATTTGCATCAGCGCTGATCTTGGTTCTGAACATCTATGAAATAAGCCCCGTCTCGAGAGCGAGTTAACATCTCGATACTGTCATGGTTGCAAGCACGGTAGTAAGAGACGAAGCGAATGAGGCAGAATGGGCAGTACAGAATTGACGGTTTGTATAAGAGGACACAATAAAAAACACCAAAATTCCTGCAGGAATGGTATATGTACGAGGTAGTACCGTCGCAGCTATCACCGGTTGCTGCAGTACGAGCTATGTGCGAGTCGAAGGAAGATTTCTTGAGACAATATCTTCGTCGAGTATTTTTCAGCTGAATACGCAAAACATGCCTTGGGCCGCGGCAAAGAAAGGGTCGAACAATGGCCTCAGAAGGCGATGAAGGCAGGAAGCAAAGACGCGTCGAGTAGAAGCGGGAAGGTGACGCGTGGATGAAATCTTGAGGTTTAGGATTCAAAGCCTGAAGCTTGGAGGACAAGGTCCGCCAGAGGACGCTGGTGATATGCGCTAGATGCATCATGGGCACTGCCGTGGCGAGACAGCCTTATTAAGACACCTCTACCTGCGCTAGACTGCGGTACATGGTCATCTTTCCGTACCTAACCGGCGAGGAGAAGGAACTTACACGCGAGACACGTATTCTGCTGTCACCTCCTTTTGCCGAGTAACTCTGCAACACTGACAGCATCCAACTCAAGGCATGGCTCTTGGTAGAGAATGCGTCAGTGGCGACATTCCCTCTTATAATCGCCATGGCTCCCGTAAAGATCACTGACCGGTGCCCCGTGGACCTCATTTGTCTTGAATGCCATTTTTAGAGAACGCAAAGCTACGTTCGGTATTCTTTTGTGTCACATCCTAGACGTCCCCAAGGTGGGTGTCGAGAAATGCTGTCCATACGCCGTGTCCAGCATTACAGAGTGCGACGCGGCTGGGCGGGCCGTGGAAGTTTGCGTGGATTTGACTTTCCTGTAAGAAGAGATTGGGAACGGGGCGGCGGCGACAATACTGGATTAGTCGGAAAGGAATATACGAGTGTTAGAGCTCTAACCTGACCCTCAATTCCCCCCTCATAGGGTTGCAGACAAAACCTCAGCCAGTCTTGGGCAGGAAGGCTATTCACAATACTAGGACTCCGCCGCTATTGTTGCTGCTAACGCCATCGCCGTCGAGCTCCTACACCCTAGTATGAAGAATTCTTTGAATGTATTGTCCGACCAGTGTTCTCCTAAGAGGCTTACCATTCTGACCGCCGACTTCTACACGTCGCTTACTGCCCAGCACCTTTCAACGCCTCAGTTCCCCTGGTTTTCTCTACAGGTTGACTTTGTTTTCAATCGGCGTCGATGTGACGGGACCCGTGTGTTTGACTCAGGACTGTGCATCAAGGCGACACTTATTTGCATGGAATAAAACCTTGCCTTGTTCTGCTCTGTGAGGTTTGAAAGTCCGAAAGTTCGATTGAAAGTACAAGTTGAAGACCTGTACTATCTAAATTAGCCACGAAATTATCGATTTGAATAACAACGTGCTGTTCATAACATGTCACTTCACAAGGCTCGTGAGTTCGGTAATGTGCTTCTCCAGACAAGGGCTATATGGTTAGTATGGGGAATTCCAGGTGTTAACGACTGCAGTGCTCGGTATTGAGTCCATCTTGAAGCTACACCAACATTAACATATTTAAAGACAGCAGAGACTGCTCACCGCATGATACGGCTCCGCATGGTTTGAAGCTTGGGCAATGGAGTTTTGACGCTAAACACGAGGCTTGATCTGGTAAAATGACGAGTAAAGTATCGGCTTCAGTGATCATCGACATCCACTGATGGTAGCGTGGGCTTTGGATCCGCAAGGAGTTGGATGCAGCAAGTTTGAGCTTGGTCCGAAACCTGGATGAAGTGAATATCAGCAAAATAAAATCAGCGAAATGTTACGCCTACGAGAGCCCAGAAGGTCCTGCTGTCTGTTTCTTTTCCTGAAGTCATGCGTCATTGGTAATGGCGCGAAGGTGGTACACAGTGATGCTCTGCGAGAAGGTCAACAATAACAATCCAGATAAGAGGAATGGTTTACTGCTATACAGTGTTGCTTGGTTCCACAAATATCTATCTCAAACTTGCGTTAGCTCCCGTAGTATTCCTATTTTAAAAGGTTCCAGCCATGAGTAAAGGTAACATCGCTGAATAGCCGTTATAAATACTTACTTGTTTTCGGCCGTCGTCTCTGTAGAGTGAATGCAGCATGATGGAGATCAGATGTTAACGAAGAGTCACCGGGGGTGTGCATCTCGCTTTGGGAGTCTTGCGGAAAGGCTAGAGCAAATTAGGGCAGAAACCAAATTATCCCAATATCTAATCACTTACGCTTTTCGCGGGACGGCAACCCATCATCCGGGTGCAACGTCATCACGGTCATTGTAAAATGTGCTTTCTATCTCATGAGCAACGGCCTTTGACAAGAAATAGAACATGACTGACTGCGGGTGTTCGTAGCTTCCTATGATATTTCAGAGCGCTAAGCACGACTATTCTGGTATATGTTGAGACCCAGGGGTATAGATAAGCATGCGGTAGCGTAAACAACCAGAGAAAAGCCTACACGAGGGTGTCCTCATCCACGGATGAAAGCACATCTCTAGTAGAAAGCCCGTACATGCGGAACCACTCGTGAAATTGTGAGTGATCGTCTGAATGTAATAATGAGCTACCTTATCCTGGAAGTAATCTCGGGCCTCATTTCTTGGTAGTATCTGATGGTTTCGAAATATGGTTCAATAAGGTATGCCAGTAGACTGCGGGCAAACACATCGTAGCTTGGAGAGTAGCTAGACAGGAGCTACATTCATTTTCCCTCGTAAGATACTCCTGCCGCTCGAGAACAGAGTTACGTACCTTTGATGTAAGCAAGGATAGCATTTGGGAGCCCTGTATTGCGTTTCAAGTCCCCACAAAGTGTCTATCTTGACAGGACGGCACGACTGTGGTTTGAAAGTTAGTCGAATCGTGGTCATACCAATACCAGAATTTCCGTACCTCCTTCCTACACAGTCCTGCCCATCATAGGGTCAGACGGCGACGAGATTATGCTCTCATCGATTGGCGCAGTATGAGGCTAGGAGCTGCGCGTGGGTCAGGGTCGGTCGAAGGAACGTTGCTTGAGGGGACGGTTTTGTAAAAACTGGATGAGCACTCTATGTTAAGTACACATACCCCGTATTCCGCTATCTGAAGCAGAAAATATGCTTAGTTCTAGGAGCCAATGTGTCACCGTGCGTCTTTCAAGTTCATATTTTTGTGCAGCTCCAAGATTCCCTAAGGATTTCTCAATCTTGCAGTCTGGCCCATAGATAAAGGATAAGATAAGATCAATCCGTCAGTAAGACGGGGCCCTAGAGGACGGAGGAAGCCTTGAACCTGAAGGCAAGGGTGCTCGGGAAATAATATTTTACACATAAGGTCGAAATATTTATTTCAGGTCGGTGAGTTGGGACCAACCACCCACGTGACTCTAGTATGCCTATTTATAGGGCTGTTTTATAACATCATATCTCTACTTTTGGGTTATACTCCGCCATATCCGCCGGCACATCTGTCCACTATCTTGTTTTGTTACTTTCCTGGTGATATCTCACCATAGTCATTGAGTAGACTCCTGTTCTATGAAAAGGATAGTTCAAGATTTATATTATTAAGTTCTAAGAGCACCCAAAGGTTCCCCCTCAGAAATTTTTTTCAGCCCCTCCGGAGCCAACCAACCACCCTGCCGGATGTGCCGGACCGACATTCCGGAGCACCCTTGCCTGAAGGTGATGGTAAATTGCTCGCAGCCCGGCCCGACTCCCGACTTGGTTGTTGTCATTTGTTGATTCCCGTGGCTACCGACATTTTCATCCTCTTGCTTTCATCATCATGCACGATCCTCTCACCATGCGCCTCGTATTCCGTCACTTTTGACCAGCCGATCAAGGTGAGACTCCCTAGTCCAACTCCTATGCCTTGTTTATTCATTCATTCGTGCTCAACGTAGGACGAAGCCATGCTACCCTTGAGATCTTGAACGCCAGCCACAGTTTCCAAGGAGGATGACATTTGCGACTTAGGCTTATGGAGTGGTGATCATGAGGAGATATCGTTAGGGATACTGTGGTGTGTCTGTTTCTCGTATTCTGTCCACAACCTACAGCAGCTCTGACGCGTATGGATGCTTGAAGTAGCCGTCAAGACACGACTCCAGTGTGCGGCCCCTTGATTACGCTAATTTTCGTTCCGTGCGCGATGAGAGAAAAAGCCAATATTCGGTCGAGCAGTCCCTGCTGAAGAACACCGCCTCTGTGAGTGATATGGCCCTTTCAGAGCGCAGAACCTTGACTTACAGGTTATGAAGTGGCCAACTTGCATGCATACGCCAAAGGAGGTGGTTGCAGGTCGGTACCTTTACGAGAACGCGGGCGAAGTCACAGATGGATACAGCATACCATGTTCATGTCACGAGGGAGCCAGGTACTTCATTACTCTTGCATTTCGTTCCTTTTACTCACCTTCAGTAGATTAGTGCAACCTCGATGTCGATGTTACGGGCTATCCGTGAGTTCTACATTATGTGACATGATGCCTGCGATAGGGGAGAGACCTTCAAACAAATTGTGCGTAGTATTCATTTCCCTGCTAAACTTGTCAAACTCACCGGCCCCCGTAGTTTTCGGCCCGTCAGAGCGCCATATTGTGACCATCGATTCTCCAACTCCTTATCCCTTCGTCGGTGCATGTAGATGACTGAATGATTCTGTAAGGAGAGGATTATCGTATCGGTTACGTCATCTCGGTAGCCGGGTGGTACGTCGTGCTGAATTCTTTTCCCACCTAAGCAGAGCTCATCTCAGCTTTTCAGGCAACATCGGCCGCACAACACAATACTCCATGTGTGTCAATATGATTCTCCCTCGATTGGTCGCCATACTTTTATCGCACACGGCTTAGTACGAAAAATTGCCGCCGGTAGAGGACAGCGTCCTTCTACTGCTGCTTCCTTTTTATTGCTGTCATTGATATTGGGTACTCACGAACGTGGAGTCAAGGGACAACGTAAGCTTCCTCACGCTCCCTGATATCCAACAACGAACGTCTTTAGTAGACTGCGTTCTCGCTTGCGAAAATCAGCGGACTTGTTCCCTAACCCCGTACATCGCAAGACGTGAGAACGGGGAGGCCGCTCGTGATGATCAGATGTTCGGGGAAGTGAGCCGGGCCAGGTCAAAAGACAATCTGTGGTCAGTCGTCGGTCCATTCGCGCATGGTGATTTGACTCATGGATATGTTTTTAGATTTCAGGAGTGTTTCCTGTCAATCTCGAGTTATGATTAACTGGTTCGCTATTTGTCACGTAGCGAGAATAATTCATGATACTTCTATCTTTTCCTATTCGCAACACGACCATTAATCCTTTGGTTCATATCCACTTACCACCAGCTCCTTCGATCATCTGCTACTTAGACGGTCCTTTATTTCCGTTCATCCGCTGGAGGCTGCTTCCTGCTTTTACGCCATTCATGGTCCTGATGTTCCTCCTATAAAAGAGACAGACTTTACAACCTCAGCACCGTGGTGAATGTTCACTCTGAACGAGCCAAAGAGGTGAGGTTACATCACAAATAACAAGGCTTGAGGGAAACCTCTCGCCGCCTTGCTTTCTAGTATCTTGTCCAGCGCTCACTGGGGAGGGATGGGCACAGTATCCACATCTTCTAGGATGGATTCGACATCTTTCCAGGTCGATTCCCAGTCTCAGTCTGGGAGCACAGAACTTGAGCTATCAAGTTCGACCAGCATGGTCATCGAGCTTCCGATACCGCCTTAGTATTCCCGTCTTCTAGTACAGCGTTATTGCCAAGGACTGGGACAGAGTACAAATCCTATTCGGCGTCAATTATTCCTTCCGCAGAGAGCGGAACAGTTCTAGGCCCAGTTCGTGTTCGTATTGGTTGGCTACCCTGAATGATAGGGCTTGGGGAAATACTGCTGTCTTGCCCTTCTTGAGCGAACTGGCACTGATTGTCGTGTTTTCAGATACTTCTATGAGGTGGTGCCCTGCTTACCCATGCCGTTTTTACGGTTGGACGAAGGAATCGACGAAAACGTATGCGGTTTTGCTATTGGGAGCATTGGGTCCGGTCGGGTCCCTCCCCGATCACGCGTGCTCTAGGGCAGGTTTCGGAGGTGTCGCCGTAGTTACCACTGTTCGTAGCTTACGACTGCACTATCACATCCACTCTCTCCCTTGGACCCAGCGAGACGGTACCACCATCAGCAAAGGGCAAGTGCTTGAACCATGAGCTGAGAGCATCTGTTTCAAACTAGCATCACTCAAATAAATTTCGTGCTCTAGCACGGAGATTAGATTGCTGTTAATATTTGTACGTTGACTTTGGGCGTGTATCCTTAACAGCACCGCTGAGCGTGAGACGTATCAAGCATCTGAACACGGGTCAACATTGTCCTCCCCTCCATCACTCCTGCACAGGACGACCAAGACCTCCTCGTGCGCACGCAGCTTGGTCCCATCCCTACGTCGGCCATGAACACTAGTATGTAGGATTTTTTGCATCTTATGCTTCACATTCTTACTTTGCTGTGACTAGAAGGAGAATCCGATGAGCTTTTGACGGCATCATCGAAGGATTACATCCAAGAAGATGACAGCATGGAAGCGGAGGATTACATTCTCAAAGGCAAAAGTACTTCTAAAGATAGCATGGAATCGGGGGTAAGCACGTACTACTTAAGTATTCCAGAGATGTCATTAATAATATGTTGCGTGCTCCAGTATGAGGACCCTCCTAAAATCACACTCTCTTCCCTCGTCGAGACCGGGCAAGCAGAATCGGCCATTCCAGTATTGAAGCAACGATCCTACACTGGTAAATTGGCCATACCATCTGCTCTGGCCAATGCTCCCTGTGCCGACCTTGGTGTCATTGGATTCTTGGAGGAGCTCAACGCGGTCCTTGGCAAGTCATACACTGAGGACGAAGTTCACCCCGTATTATACTCAATTCTCGATTTCTACGAATGGCAAAATCGCGACTTTGGCACGGTCTTTGCTCATTTCCATGGAGTTGACTATGAGATCGATGCCATTGACCTGAGCAGAGTACGTGAGGACAAGGAGGAAGACCGGACGATGCGACAAGATGTGGTCGGTGATGGCAGGATCACCGAGAGCGACGTACCCCCTCGGCGCGTGTGGGACCTGGAAGCAAATCGGGTGGTGCCATACTGGGTGGCTAGGGAAGACGAGGACGGGGAACGAAATATATGGGGGATATCACATGCATGGATGGACGACAAGGAGCGCGGAGATGTGATGACACCCATCAATGGATATGAGTGGCCTGTTCCCATCCCAAAGGATGCTAACCTTGATCTGATCCGCATCGAGATGTTGAACCTTGGAGCGAAGTATGCATGGTTGGATGTTCTGTGTTTGAGACAGCCGGGTGGGCGAGGGGAGTATCTCCGCAAGGAGGAGTGGAAGCTCGACGTGCCCACAATCGGGAATGTGTATGACAATTATGAAGGACGTGTGGTGTGCTACTTCAACGGACTGGGTCGGCCACTGAATTCGACACCGGACTTCGACAGTGACCGGAGTTGGTTCAGGCGTGCATGGACATTGCAGGAGATTGGTGCTACCACTGAGCGCATCATAATTGGTGGTGAAACCGGCGACGACAGCATATCAGAGATATTCCGCAAACGACTGGATTCATTAGGGGATCCGTGGCAGATGGACAATGCCCTGTCACAGATGCAGAAACGGGTGTCAACAAATCCTACGGACAGAGTCGCAGGCTTGGCATTCCTTCTCTTCACGGAGTATATCCCAACATACGATGCGGAGCAGTCGGAAGAGAATGCATGGGCAGCGCTCGTAAATGCCATGGTGGATTGGTCTCGGTTGAACTTGCTTTTCTGCTACCCTGAGCCTGGGAACGGAACCAAATGTTGGCGAGCATCATGGGAGCAGGTAATGAACACGACATTCCTATCGTTAGACGGTGTTCCAGCTGACGGCGAAACTGGTGTTGGTCGAACTGATGAGACAGATGTTGACTGGTATCAGGGACCATGTATCAACTCGGCCAAAGTGCGGGGATTGGCCGACACTTCAGGCAAAGAGACGCCTCGACAAGGGGAGTTGGTTTTCAAAGATGATACCGAGGAACCCCTCGCATTCAACATCCTGGCTGACCACCAATACTCAATTCCCGATGGCTCATACACACTCATAGGCTGTAAGAGACATGACTACGTTGAAGAAGCTGACGGGACGGACCGGTGGATAACCATAATATCTGACATGTGGGTAGTCGGGCGGCGAAGACCGGACGGGAAGTTTGAGAAATTGTCGGTGGTTAGTATTGACGAGGATCTAGAGGACATTTCGCTACCGGAGGCTAAAATGGATCTGTGTTGATATGGTTCCCACCTACTGTCCTACCAATATTAGTGTTGCCGATTTTCTGACTACGAGCCATCCCTTCCCATTACTTGATTTTCCTTATCGTTGGCTACTGTCGTAATTACGAAATCTCGAACTATGCTCTATGATCGTCAATAACATAGCCTCCACCAAACTCGTCATCGTCGAGAAAGGCCTGGTTTAAAAGGCTGTGCAAATACTCCAGGACATGTAAGTGATTATCTATTTAGGATTGTGTGAGTATTGAGATAGCGAGCTCAGGAGGAGAGCCGGTCAAATACGGACTTCGAGTCGGACGAGCCGAAATTTAGTGAGAAAATGGACACGTCCGGCCGCGCTTCAATGATACATCACTCCTGAAAGAAAGAGCGCTGGCGGCTGAAAGCTCTCGAGTCAAATACGCAGCCAGCAAGGTGAACTTCGACATTATCTCGTCGCTTATGCAATCTTTTGTTGCATGTTCCTATTTGTGCGAGAATAACAAAACGGTCTACTCATATGGTAAGAAAAGGGGCTCAAGGATTCTGTACAGTGCGAAGCAGATGAGCGAGCCTGGGAGATCTGCGTGGATGTGGGTGAAGGCGGCGTTAATGTCGGTGGCGGTATACGAAGCGACGAGAACAGGACATCGGTTCCGCTGGGATTATTGATCGTGTCTGAGGGTACGAGCTATGAGAGCGACTAGGTAGCCTTCTTTAAGAAAAAGGCAACTGCAGACAACCGAGGTGGAGATGAGAGTCAATGAACCAAGGTCTAGATCATCACCAAAGTTTCAAGAGCGTTCACCATCAGGACTTCGATGGAACTCGACCTACCATAGTGGCTACGTCAATGGGAGAGAACGCTGGAAATTACAGACAAGCAAACTACAAATTCGTCAGATAAACCATAAATTATCGGGAGAAAAGGGGTAGTACCAATCTCTAATGCTCAGTCGTGTTGCAGCAGAACGACTGAAGCCGGAAATACACTCAGAGGGTCGAAGATTCGCAACATTCGCAGATCGAACATCGGCCAGAAAAAGCGGCAAGGGAACGAATGGGTAATACTTGAGGCCTGAAGCTAGAAGCTTGGAGGACAATGTCCGCTAGAGGACGCTGGTAATATGCGCTAAATGCATCATGGGCACTGCCGAAGCTCTCTATATCAATATTCGATAACATTGTTCATACATACAGATTGATTATGTAAGCATGTTTCGACACAAAACCCTCTTCACTGCGCAAGCTCAAGATCCTAAGCATCATTGTGAGATAAAGAACGAGGAACGATGGAAGTAACGTACTCGTTTAAACGTTATCGGTATCTTTATCAAGACCCTGCAGGCAAGGGAAGACGTCCCTAGATAAGTTTGCGAGCCTCGTCGTTCGATCGTCTGCTGCCTCCGAACGACCGTCAGCCCAATTCGTCATCTCCGCTTCTGCCGCTCGCCTCTCTTTGGCACGTTATCCTTGTTTTCTAAAGAGGTGTTGCTGACTGAAGTCAAGACACGGCGGCAATTTGGGCTGACTTTCCCACAAGGAGGCAAAGCTGACACCCATGATGGAGGATCCCGACACCGAGGCGGATCGAATCTCCGAGGACTTCAGAGCTCTACAACGCGAAGCTCGACTCGAAGAGTATCAGGTGGAATCAGTGCCCATTCGTTGAAGGATGAGTCAGCTGAGTGCCGTCAGGTGTCAACGCCAATGGGCGACGGTGTCTTGTTCATCGACGACGGAACTATCGCAGTCACTGCTGAAGTCGGCTGTTAGATAGCGGAAGAGAGAACAAGGAGAGATAGCTACCATGATTACTTTCCAAACACGAACAGGTGTACTTGCCGATCAACTTCGCGTAGCCGGACAAGCCTCCCAAAGTGCCCTATTTCCTCCACCCCTATCTCGCAGCTGCACTGGACTGTGGAAGGACGACTTCACTATCATCGATGTTGCTCGTGATGGATCGTGGATAAATCCGGCAGATACACGAAAGTTTTGGTCCAGCTATAGTACGGCGAGCGACAAGCAAGCTACCATTGCCGAAAATTTCGTGATATTGAGCATAGGAGCCGCACGCCTCTTTGCGCATATTGCCGAATTTCTGACTGCCTATGAGGCCTTCCAATGATGGCTTTGAGTGTCCGTCATGCCATACAGGTTGTATTTTCCGGCCGATGAGCTTTGTTGTATGACGAACATTGCATGCGCTTGGAGGAATATGGCCATGTCCGGCCGTTGCTAATGCTCAGAGGGAAACCTTCTCAGTATCCAGTGTCGATATATCTGCATGAGGAAGAATCCTTCAGTAAGTGGAAATCCCAACATGGACGGTCTGACCTTGGTACACGAATGAGGATGTGACGAACCGACGCTTGGGGTCCAATCACGAATGTACGAGCTGGTCCTCTCGTGGCTGTTGCAACAGTATGAGCCACGATGCGTGTTCGTCGGAGGAAAATGTGTGTATTGCTTTGCCGAACCGTCAGAAATAGCATCGCAGAATTTCAGAAATACATTTCGGGTTGAGCGGCATTGATAGTTGAGGGAAAAGACGCGTCGTTGTTTGTATCACTTTGTCGAATGTCGGTTATGCGGACCGACTTGCGCCCTCGATCAAGAAGGAAACGGCGGCTAACTTGATGGCCGGAAACCACCACGACTCTCCCGTTTTCTTTCTACTCTTTTCTTGCTTCATATCTATGCGCACGTGTTGCAGTTTGGACATGAAGACCGGAACGTCGCTTGCAAGAAGCTGGAAGGATTCATGCAAATGAATCCGATAGGCAGAAATTCGAGGGTAAATGAGCGGTGCCACGCTCCTCGGTTCGTCGTCGGTCTATTCATGCACGATAAGCCTACTGATGGATATATATTTAGTATTTAAATGTCTCTTCTCAACTTCCAGTTATGATTACACTCCGCGCTGTCTTTTGTTTAGAAGAATAATTCTGATTATTCATTATACTTCTATCTTTTCCTGCTCGGCTGACCAAGGCGTACAATGTTTGGACAGTAGTTCATTAGTATCTGTCTATCGTCTATACCTCACCGCCACCAGCTCTATCGACTATTCGTGATTTTGACGGTCCTTTGTTCCATTCATCAGATTCACTATACTTTCATAATCCCTGCGTTGCTCGAAGCCTTCGCAACATTTCATTCCAGCGTCTTCCCTTAATGTTCTCCGAGGATATATAGGTGCGTACATTCGTTCGGGGTCCACTCTGAGGCTACTCATCCGCCTCCCTAGCCTTTGGTGAAACTTGAATCATCGAGCCTGGGAATGAACCGATCTCGACAGCATGAACATCGAACTCGCTGTTCCTGTATTACTGCAACTTCGGAGCTGAGGAGCTGCACGACATCATCGCCGAAACGAATAACAATTCTATTTTACACACCAATCAGTCCTTCCGCAGAGAGAGGGGCAGCTCGAAGCCCAGTTCCACTATGCTGACCAGTGAAGCTGTGCTGTTCACGACGCATGAGAGATGAGCCAGAGTGGGGGAAGGATGGGGAAAATACTATGATCATGCGGTAGACGCGTACGCTGTTTTGGCGATTTGATGAGGTAAACGACCAGCAAACGAGAGAACTTTTGATCATAGCGAGGAACGAAGGTGCTTTTCTACTTCCTGATGGCAATCATGCATTAACCAATCATATTAGGAAGACCGGGAAGACCTCTACACGTGTATGAATATAACCACTCTTGTGTGCACTGAGCGCTGATACGAAACCCAAGTCTGTCGGAAACCTTCCGTATTCGCGTTGTAAAGGATATTTCAGGGCCAGGTACAGCGCTAGAGAAAATGATGATAACCATGCTATAAGTGTATCAGCGAGATTCTTCCCATTATCTTGACGTGATGAATGGGACTCGTGAAGACATCGATGAGACTATTAATGCATCTTGTTTTGTAGACTATTATTCGGCGTCTATCTTACGGCTGTGTAGTTGATGGTGAGAAATTTCCGGGGTCGGAGCGCTACTCTGCATTCTTTTCTTCTTACTTTTCAGCACGACTGAAACCACTTGCTACGATGTTCAATGGGCTAAAACGCGCACTGACTATCGTATACCTGATGTTCAGTTGGCTGAAACGCATACTGATTGTCGCTCACCTAATGTTCGCCGGTTGGCTGCAGCAACGCAAACTGACTACCTCCATGAGTACATGATTGTCTTAGTCTAATTCTTCACATGCTCATTCTGCGAACACTAGAGGGAGAGTCTCGTCTTCTTTTGAAGGAAGTGTTGAGGAGTATATCTGTTGCCAGTCAAACGGAAGAGGTAAGCATATGACAGTTATGTAGAAACAGGGAATAATATTTTGCAGGAGGTGAGGAAGGAGCGCTACGAAAGTCTGCCCAAGGTCACTCTCTCTTCACTCACCGAGGCCAACAGAGCAGGGTCGACCATTCCGGTGTTGAAGCAACGGTCTTACACTGGTAGAGAGGTTATACCGTCGGCTCTGGCCAACATTCTGTGTGCCAACCTCGGCGTGCATGGACGCCGCGGAGCCTCAGAGAAGCTCGCACTGGCGACCTTCTTCGGC
This sequence comes from Armillaria gallica, assembly GCA_037576215.1. Lineage (NCBI taxonomy): Eukaryota > Fungi > Basidiomycota > Agaricomycetes > Agaricales > Physalacriaceae > Armillaria > Armillaria gallica. The sequence continues at coordinate 520,295 of JBANDB010000008.1, forward strand.
ATATCATCCGCTTTGAACTCCATCATCTCAGTTCTCGGGAAAGATTCCGATTATGGAACCGCCTACGCGTTTATGCGTATGCGTCCCTATTTGTATGACGCTAGTACTGCCGACATTGCATACGAATTACGCACCCGTGAAGAGCAGGACAGGAGGATGCGGAGGGAGGTGCTCATCCATGACAGGATCACCAAGCGGAGTGTGCCACCTCGGCGGGTCTGGGATCTGTGCGCTAATCGGGTAGTACCATTCTGGGTTGGCAAAAAGCCGTGGGGGATATCACATGCTTGGGTGGATGAGAAAGACCGCACGAATGTGATGACGCCCATCAACGGATACGAGTGGCCCGTGCCCATGCCCAAGGACGCGAATCTTGATCTCATCCGCATCGAGATGTTGAACCTCGGAGCGGAGTACGCATGGTTGGATGTTTTGTGTCTGCGGCAGGAGGGTGGGAAGAATGAGCATCTGCGCCTGGAGGAGTGGAAGCTCGACGTGCCCACGATCGGATCAGTGTATTTTGGTGCCAATGTGGTGTGCTACTTAAACGGTCTGGGTCGGCCACTGCATTTGACAGCGGACTACTTTGAGAGCGATCGTTGTTGGTTCCGACGTGCATGGACGCTGCAGGAGATCACTCCTAACCTGATCATTGGTGGGGAAACTGGCGACGACATCATGAAAGAGCAGGTATACAGGACGTTGCGGGAGATGCCACAACAGGACGGGATCTTTGACATCCTGTCAGAGATGCGGAATCGGGTGTCAACGAAGCCTTTGGATAAAGTCGCAGGCTTAGTATACCTTCTCAGAACGCACTCAATCCCAATATACGACACTGGGCAGTTGGAAGAGGATGCATGGGAAGTCCTCGTCGATGTCATGGCATCTGGACTTCGGGCAGAGTTGCTCTTCTACTACCCTCAGCGTGGGAACAGAAACAAATCTTGGTGCCCGTCATGGCAGCAAGTAATGATGCGCAAAATTATTGGGCCTGATTCGCCGTGGTGGCCATGGGAAGATCGTCGGCCAGGAGATACAGATGGGGACTGTTATGAAGGTTACCGTATCCCGGGCAATGTGCGGGGTTTGTCTGAAGCACCGAGGGACGAGAAGCTTCGACGAGGCAAGCTGGTCCTCAGGGACACCGCTGGTGCATCCCATTTACTGAAAATTGTGGCTCACCATGAGTACCCAATACCCGATGGCTCATATACACTCCTAGGCTGTGGCCGCATGCCATTTTCAGGTGACGTATAGGTAGTCGGTCGGCTACGAGAGGATGGGAGGTTTGAGAAATTATCAGTATTCCATTCGGCGGATGATGAACAAGTGAAGCTTAGGGACCTCGGGCTTGAAAAAAGTAAAATTCGTCTTTGTTGAATTAAATCATAGGGATCGAAGCCTACTCAGGCTTTGGGACTGAGCGCGAGTACCCGATACAACATACGATGGCTACACTTTGGCAGCGGTTTTCTTCTGTGCGAGCGGATTGAAGCATAAAAGTGCTCGAACAGAGGAGCACGTATCGCCGGGGCTAATTCCGGGCGCATACATGCGTACTTCTTTCCACTATTCTTTTCGTATGTCGACGATGGAAAGGTGTTGTCCTGTCGTACCGTGGGAGCGCCTATTCGAGAGTAAGTTCACAGAAAGAGTTGTCCATGAAAGAGGAAATGCCCTCGCCGATACGTGGCCGCCTTGATTTCTGACAGTGCCGTCGTATAAGATTCATACTGCCTTCATACTCGAGATTCTGATCGTTGTCACCGTATGGTTGACGACAACCAGTGAAGACTAGTTCTGAGGCCATTCTTTTGTTACTTTTGTTTGAGAGAGGAATTACCACTTAACCAATTCAATGCACGACGTCAAGCTTGTTCTGGGCTCTTTGTACAGTTCGAGGATCGATCATGATGCGAAGCTTGAAGGACAAGGGGACTGCGGGTATGTACCAAATACATCATGAACAGCCGAAGCTTAATATTGGTGCTCTTTATTCAGACGATGAACATACACTATGCTTATGTAAGCATACATCTACTTCGCTGGGCATCAATATGAAAAAAAGAACGGAGAACAATAGAAGCGACGTACTCGTTTAAGCTTTAAGGGTCACTGATACTCTCATCGCAACCCTGCACGCAAGCGAAGACGTCTCTTGATAGCTGTGCTAGCCTCATCCTCCGATTGTCTGCCGCCTCTAAATGGCCGTCGGCTCAATTCGTCATCTCTGCTCCTGCTGTTCACCTCTCCTTGGCACGTTATCCTTCCTTTCTAAAGATGCGTGGCTTACTTCCGGGGTCGAGATACCGGACGTATCCTGTCGACGACGGTGAGGCCAAGAAAACGCATGAAAATAAAATTAACACACGTAGGGCTGTGGCATTCCAGCTAAGAACCCTTGTTTTATTTCTTCGCAGGAAGAGATGGCGTCAAATGGACTCCAATATCAAAGAGTCGCCGTGATTGTACAATAAGACTCATTCACCCGCAGCCTTCAACAACGCGATAGCTTCCGTATGAGCTTTCAAAAAGATACTGATGCAATGACAGGCATACCAAATCTCAGCCAGCGAACTGGTAGTAGCTTTATCCAGTCGGAAAAGGCGTGACAGAGCCGGGAGGTGACCAGGGCTCAACAATACGCCGACTGCAGATTGGAATCAGCTGAATTAGACGAAGAAATTCCAACGGACGCACACGAATTGTCCGATCCGCAAATCAAGAATGCCGAGGAAAGAGATCCTCGGTAGCCGCCTGCCCATATATCTGCAATAATTCCACCATGGTCAACGTGGTAATGGAGAACTGAGGAAATACCGCTCACAATGTGCGTTGGCGCCATAAAGCCCTGCAATCACGAATGGACGAACTGCTCCTCTCGTGGCTGTTCAAACTGACTGCAACAGTATGAGCTGCGATACGTGTTCGTCAGAGAAATATTTCCTGCGACAATCGCTTGTCGAACCGTCAGAAATATCGTAGCAGGATTTCAGAAATATACTCTGGGGCGAGCTACACGTCAGAGATACTGCTGATGGTAGGAGGAAGAAGACGCGTCGTTGTTTGTATCACTTTGGCGAATGTCGGTTGTGCGGGCCGACTCGCGCCTCGATCAAGAAGCAAACGGCGGCTATCTGATAGCTGGAAACCACCACGACTCTCTCGTTTTCTTTCTGCTCTTATTCTTATTTCTCTTCTTGTATTCTTTATTCTTTGTTTTTGATTTCTGTTTTGTGTTCTTGCCTTAGTGCCGGACTGGGGGACCTAGGTTCGACGAAGCCTCTGTAGTGTCTGCGGTCTTTGGCCAGCGTTACCCTCTCCAAGTCTACGCAATGGGCATATGCTCATCCTCTCTGGGCCTTGAAGTCATAGGCGCACATGAAGCTTTACACGTAAACGCAGAGAGGGAGCTCAAGGAGGCACGTTTGTTTGCTAGCTAAGCGCTGAGCGTACATGCAGTACTGACAAGTGACATCTCCAGGCCAATGAAAAAATAGCGCCAAAAATCAAAGTACGTATATCGTAGTATACTCCGAATTGGCAGCTAACATACCGTACTTAGGTTTTACTCTTGGGAACAGGGGATTCTGGAAAGACGACTGTGCTCAAGGTTCGTTTCCAGCCTTCGTACTACACAATACTCATCCTATGCTATAGCAAATGCGTCTCATCTACAACATTTCATTCTCCCAAGACATTGAATATTACCGGCAGTTAATTCCCGACAATCTCACTGGCGGCTTGAAGTGTATCCTTGATGCTATGTACGACATGGGTCTGACGGTTTCGAAGGACAACATTAGATACATTCACGAGATCGAGGGCTGGTGGTGCGTAAGGGATGGCGAGCCATTCCCGATCAGGTACTGCCAGCCACTCAAAGCGCTATGGCGCGATCCCGGTGTTCATGAAGCGTGGCAGAGAGCAAATGAAGCAGCCTTGCCTGAAAAGTACGTCCTCCCTCTTCCCCTGTTGTTCTATGCATCATTCTTACAAAGCATAGCTTAGAGTATTTCTTCTCGAATCTTGATCGATTATTTGATCCCCAATATCAACCAACCGAACAAGACATCATACAGTGCCGCGTTCGGACGATTGGCATCACGGAAACCGTCTTTTATCTTCAGGATCGCGAGGTCACTGTAGTCGATGTCGGTGGTCAAAGGTCTGAGAGACGAAAGTGGATACATTGTTTCGGAGACGTGACGAGTGTCTTGTTCTTCGTCAGCCTGAGTGGGTATGACCAGTGTCTCGTTGAGGATCAGAACGCGGTGTGTCATCAGCTTTGATATCTGGGCGAAGCACTGCTCTGATACGAATCTGATAGAATCAAATGTACGACGCAATGGCTATTTGGGACGCGATATGTCGTTCACGGTGGTTCAACCACACTTCGATTGTACGTAGGACCATCCAACTCTCACACAGTCGCCGAAAACCAGATTTATTTGCGCTTAGACCTTACTTTTGAACAAGAACGACCTCTTCGAACAGAAAGTACCTCATTCTGATATCAAAGACTACTTCCCGGTACGTGATGTTCTCCCGTGGGTCTGTGTATTCTTTCTCTGATCCATCTGTTAGGATTTTGATGGTGAGCCAGGCGATGTCCGCGCTGGTCGCGAGTACTTCAAGCATCGCTTTTCGAAACTGGCTACGAGGGCTGAAAGGAGAGATATCTATATCCAGTACGTTTAACACCGCTTTGGTTGGGAGGTATTGATGCATGCATTAGTGTAATTACGGCGACTGATACAGTTGCGCTTCAGGCTGTAATGGCCACCGTGGAAGGTACGTTACGTTCTATTTTGATTTCTATACTGTATTGATAATCGATGATTGGCACTTCAGAGTGGGTATCTTTTCCCCGGTTCCGTCCTTCTTCATATGCTCAATCCTGTCCTGTCCTGTCCTACGTGCAGTATTATCCTTAAGACTAACCTTGAGGTAACGACGATGCTCTGAGCTTCACCTCGCTTAGCTTATCCTCTGCTTTGTGCACGATCCGACTCTCCCCCCCTTTTTTCCCGTCGTCTTTCTGCTACTCGGCGTGTTTATCATCAAAACACATTTCAGTTCTATCGTATCTAATAATGTACGCTTCTCTCTTACATCTTACGGATTCCGTCTGATCGTTGCACAGATCCGGACTGTCCTGCTTTTATTGCTATGCTATAATCATTCGCTTTCTGTGAAATTCGTGTACTATCACGGCGCTACGACTATCGTTATCTCCGGACCCTACATCGATTTTGTCTGTATTATCATTATTTAAACTCGGACGTGCAACATTGGGACATGGGAACTTTCCACCTCTACGAAACCTGGCTCTTCTTGAAAGGCCAATGCGATGAAAGGAAAATTACTGACCCTGATCGCTGCGGACCGGACTATTAACATTCTGTTTACCGGGGATCGAGTTTCGTGTGGCAATGTTCAGGGCAGGACGGCAGAGACTGTACTCGCTAACCGTCTAACTGAAGGTCTGAATAGTTCTGTGCTTGTTCGCAACGCGGGATCTCCCTACAACTGTTGACGTTCATCGTTCAACGAAGGTTTATAGGACAGCAGACGTCCTCTTCTCCCATGTTTCATTCTTTCCTTCTCAGATCATGGGATCGCCATTACATTGGACCTATATCACACGACGAAGAAATCAGGATCCAGAATTGAACGGACGCTCTATCCCTTTCATTCAGTTTGGGAGGAATTCTTGCTTTCGGTACATCGCCCTTGGTTCTGCGAACTGGTGCCGATACCAAACTATGCTCTGGCACTCATAGATAATAGGCTTTTACACAACAAAATTAACTTGTATCCAGCCAACATTACATTAGTTCAGTAGTATCAATGGTTCATGTCACGTTTCAATCCTATGTTGTACCAATCATAGCAAAGTTTGGCGTTTGCTTTTCTCTGTTCCCTCGAATCCTTAGGTTCACGTCAAGTGATTTTCCAGTTCAGGCTTCATATCTATGTCCTCAGTTATCTGTGTGAAATACTTCACAGCCTGGTTTTCGACTCCTTCTGATTAACAGTGATTATATGCGGGCGGTACGATGAGCCAAATGTACGAATATCACTACCTTTACGGTTTTACATATACCAAGTAACTACTATCTAGAATAAGCCAGAATATGTAATGATATTATATATGGGGAAGGAAGTTGGTCCATGCAATATCCACAAATGCACCTGGAGGGAGAGACCTCATCGCCAGAAACGGCTCTAGAAGTAAAAACCCTCTGGCTACGATATACACAAGATAGACAATGATCCAAAGAAGCCGATACGCACTACCAAACCAAGCATTATCCTTCTCCTCACTCTCGACAAACCCAAATCGATCTGCCAATTTCTCGGCTGTGAATGTCATAATGATGATAGGAATAGGAATGAGGGCAATGTAGAGCGACGACACTCGCCAGAGATCTCGTTCTATTGATGTCGCAAAGTGCGAACGCCAGGCAGCGCAATGAACGGCGCCAGAGAGGGTGCCGAAAAGTGCACCACTTGTGACGACATAGAAAAGATTGACGTCGTTCTTATGACCGGACCAAAGACGAGGTGCGCCTTCGTCTTTGGATGGACCAGCGACGTGTTCGATGACATCTCCGCCGAAGAATGTACTCAAAAGGCGGAAGTCTATCCAATCTAAGAGATAGTTTGCATTCAGTTTTTGTGGGAAAAGGCTCGGGGGACGTTCAAGCTGTCGATCGATGAATGGTGAAGGTATACCGGCTGAGAATGGGATTGAGATTCCGAGTGGCTTATGCCACCATGCTGCATAGTTGATGACAGTAAAAACTGCGTAGCCGACAGCTACTGCTTCGAGGATGGTGATAGGAAGGTTGCGTTTCAACCGGGCAGCGCATTGCATGAGGAACCAAGTCGCTTGGATAATGGCGAGTCCTTTGGAAAGGCCATCACCTTTGCTCCGGTCATTGATTTCTTCCTTCCTTATTTTACTGAGCCGGTCTACCAGATCGTCATCATCTTCCAGATTTTGACGGGTAACCGGACAATGATCCGAGTACTCAAATGCGCCCATGGAAACAAGGAAACCGTGTTTCAGCGACAGTTCCTTTGGACAGACTATAGCCATGGTCAATTCCACTTTGAGTAGAGCAAAACTGAGCTACTCACGCTTATGAATGCTCCGAGCAGTGAAATATTGGCGGAATGCCCATATGGTGATAACTTCCGGTGCGAAGACGGTGACAATCGTCAACTCCGCGCGACGTAGAACCGATACGAAGAACCATCCTTTGTTCACCAAGTTCGGCCCTGGCACATTGGGGTGGATGGCAACCCAGATACAGGCAAAGATGGTCGCCAGAGAGCTCCAGAGGATGTTGAATATGGTTCTTTGGCTGTCGCCAGGTTGCTCTGACTGCGTCTGAGTACCATCACATGGCAAACATGAGCCATAGTAGACCAGCGCAGATAGAAGGAATAATAAGATGTTCCTCTGATGAACGTGGAAAGTAAGAAGTTGCATAGATAACGATAAACAGACACGTACTGGAAAGGAGTATGAAGGCATATTGGTGAGCCAAGCGACGAATACTGGACTTCGAAGTGGACGGAAGTCTCTTTATAACTGAAAACTCCGTCGTTAACGGTGAACATCATGGTATTCGTGTGGTTGGTTTAGGTCAAGTTGACGCAAACTGCGTGGCGCCAAAAGTCCACAACTTTTCAATTGCGGAATGACACGCGCCCGGCATACACACAATGTTAACAGGAGGCAGACGCCATATTTTTATCCCGATTGACCGTAGGATAGTCGTAGCAATCCAGAAACATTGATTTGGAGGCGGCGGAGTCCGAGCGCACCCTCACTGAAACACATAGGCGCCTACCTCGAGATGAGACTGTAGCGGAGACACTATGCGTGAGAAGTTGACAAAGCGCTATGGAAAGCTGCGTGGTGACATGAAGTCTCAAGTTAGACCCCGGCGCTAAAATGTGGCCCGCCGATTCTGTTGGGCCAATCAAGAAGAACGATCGAAGATTAAGTCCCTAGTGTTGCTCCCATGTCATGAATGCCAATGTTCGACACTGGTAGAAGCTAGGCAAATAAGGAACTTGATGGGAAAACGCTAGAAAAGACAAGTGTGATGTAATCTTTGAATGGAAGATGTAGCCTCGTTTCTGGGGCCCGGGTGCCTCTGGAAAAATTCAGCGTTGCCAATGCTAGCCGTGAATTTAAGTTACAGAGCCGTGATATCGAATTAATGCATTACAAGGAATCAAGCAAGACTTTCTTGGGATTTCCTCAGCTTTATATTCGCTTCTATCGGACATAGGTCAGCGTCAAGCGACATGAGGCATAGCGGTAGAACTGTAGAACTGTGGTAAGACACGGAGAAGAGTCCTCGTGATGTATTGGTCGAATTCGCTGACAGGATGAATGTTTTCAGGGAACATGCACAGAAGTGTTTGTGCACCCTGCCGTGGGCTCACAGTCAAAGAAACCCTCTTCCATCAGGACTTCCGGGCATTTTCCAGAATAGTGAGGCTAGATCCAGAGTTTGGTTCAGTTTTGCGATTCGCTTGGGATGGTACTATGAGGGCGTCGGAGAGAACGATATGAAGCAAAACTTGGTTGTTTTGCGTGGATAAAGCGTTCGGAGAACCAGGAATTTTGATATGAAACAACGAAAGCATAGGGAAGCTTTAAGAGAAAGACTCAAAACAAGGCTGGTGCAGGTGATAGATCCGCGGACCAATAGATTCGCGGGGACAACGCGGCGACTCGACAGTGGCATATACGGTACATGACCCGGAAGTGTAAGGATCGTAAGGAAAATTGCAGCTGCGTCTGGACTCCTGCTCGTTTATCCTAGGGTTCAGCGCTTCAGCACGCAGGCGGCATGAACGTTTGAACGTTCAACGCTGTGGAGAAGAATTGATCGAGGCGGTTGCGAGGCGGGGTCCCGAAAACTGGTAGTCGGCCCGGGGACGCCGACCAACAAATTGGAACAAATAAGGTGACCTTCCTTTTGACCACCATCACCTCTCACATGCTGAAGTTATCGTCTTTTTTTTTGTCATTTATCCAAGCGATATCTCTGGAATACAAGCCTGCAGTTCGATGAGACCAACGCAGTGAGAATTCTGTTCGGTCAGCCGCTGCCAAAGTCGGCCACGTCCACCAGAGTGCCGCGCGCCAGAGTGTCACTGCCTCTAATTTTCTCCTATTGCGCTGACTATGAATCAAGCGCGATGTACAAGATTTTATCCTCTGACCTCTATATCCTCTGAACCCAATCGCGCCGCTTTCATCTGGTCCAACACGTTTCCGACTCGCCTCATTATCGGTGCAAGGCATTTCCATAACATAACCGATCTTAAATGACCAGGTCAAAAGTTACCAACCAGCGCCTCACTTCTGTCCCTGTTCCTAGCGATCTTCTGAAAAGACGGACGCGAGAAATAATGCAGCCATCAGAGAGAATTTTATCCTCGTGCTGTTGAAGTGTATACATGCGGCGCCTTGTCGTATGGTCGACGAGCATGAAAAAATTACCCACATTACCCGTTTGTAATGATAGCGTATTTTTCCGGAATTTTTCTGTTAATGTATTTCTGTTAGGCTGATACCGGGTATTAGCCATTCATGCCTGCAGGACGTAATTGACAGGCGTTGGGGTAGGCCTTCGCTGAGAGCCGCGCATGGAAATCGTCTTCTGGCTATGGGTAAATAGCACGGTTTCATTGCATCAAGCTATACGCCGGGCACCCTAAACGTATCAGCTATCCACTCAACTATCAATGGTGTCAATATGCTTAACCTCTCTCCCTTCATAACAAAGTCAAGTACAGGCGCAACATGCTCTCCTTCCTTCTCCACCACAAACCTGACATCTCGATGGAACGGCTTCAGACATTTCTCATAAAACCGCCTGTCATCATCAACCAAGAAATCCCATTCACCCGCTGTGACGAGGATACGCCCGATGGCCTCCCCGAACGGCTTAAACCACTCCTCCGGAGCTTCTAAAGCGTCTGCATACGCGATATCGCTCTCAGGGACATCTTTGAGGAATGTTCGACAAACGTCACGGTGGAATTCAGCAGGTAGGAAATCGCGCTTGTGCAGAGCTGCTAGTTGTGATAGAGGTTTGCCTGAGGTCCCCTTGGCTCCGACGAAAGGAGAAACAAGAAGTAGGCCGCGAAGATGCATTTCCGGCCTAGCATGGGCTGTCTCGATGGAGGGAAGGGGGTAGAGGACGTGGGAGAGGAGCTGCAATGCGAGGTTTCCTCCTGCGGAGTCACCGCCAACAATTATATTCTCGGGAAGGACGCCTGCTGTTATGAGGTGATTGAAGCCATCAGTTGCTTCCTGCAGTTGACCGGGGAAGACGGCGTTGGGAAGGAGATCTGATGCGTCAGGATCAATGGTTGGCTGGGGTTCTCGAAGTAAATATACACACTGTATGCAACAACGGCGATACCGAGGTAGACATCACGCTTCTCGAGCTCTAATTGCATGTACCGTAGCCATGAGAGTGTGTTTACACCAACGCCGAGCATGTATCCGCCTCCTGGAAATGTTAAGTCAGTAAGTTTCCAGTCATAACGAAATAGGAAATACAAGAGAGATGAAAATCTGACGTCTTGAGTACACTTGCAGCGTATCATCAGAGACGAGTCCGGCTGGACCAGCCAGATTTGCGCTCAGACGTACGAATTTCCGTGGCTGGAGAGAAGAGGGATTGACTCTACGTACCGTGGCAGTACAATATCACTTTATCCAGGCGCTTTGGTCCGACCCATAAAAGTTTAGCGTCATTACATAGTTCTTCGACGTCAGCCTCCAGGCCGGTCGTCGCCGTCCAAGTTGTGTAGCTAGCGAGAGATTCTTGCACAGGAAGCATCTCGCGATACCTTATAAAAGTGGTCATCATCACCGAAGTGCAGATTTTCCGCCAACTTTTGTTGTGTTCGTATGTAAGAAAAGAGGTGCAAAGACGCCATGCGAAATGTATTGCTGAATCAATAAATATCAGTGCATTTTGAAGTTGAATCAATACAATTCAAGTTGTACTTACCAAAATGACACACTCCAAGGGAAAGTGTAGCTTTCTGGGAAATGTTCAGTGTTTTTGACATCGATCAAGCGCGTTTGAACAATATGGCGTCGTATTCGTCGTGGTAGTAATAAATATATGAAGACCGGAGCGAAGTCTCCGGCTGTCAGAGGATATTACGAGTTCAAGTTGTTCATCCGGAGTATATCCGTTACGAATGTGGTGGACGAAGACGCGCAGCAGGCACTCTGATTCGTAAGATACAGGTGACTAACAGAACAAGCAAGGAAAGAAAAAGAAGAGATCAACAGGAAAGGTGAGCTCCGATAAACGCACCTTCGTAGCACAAAATCCCTGGAAATTGTCCCGATAACAGAGCAGAGAACACTGGACAGGACTTTCCAAAAATTGCTGGGGCCTGTTCAGGTTACCCTCATCTTGCCCTCATCATTCCGTTCCCCGCTCTCGTTTCTCTTTGCGCGGTCACTTATTCACGCCTAACAGAGGCCGTGGGAAAAGCAGAGGTGTCCGCGCGCACTCCGAAACAACCTCAACGGCCCGGGTGCAGCGACTGATTATTATGAGGATAAGTGGGAAGTGATGAGGCTGGAAGGCCGGACGTTCGGGCCGATAACCGCTGACAAGCCCAACCAAACAGCGCGTCGTCTTCGCTTTTGCTTCCATCACCATCACAAACTTCGTCGCTGACTTGCTTCCTCTTCCTCTCCTGCTTCAATGTGGTCTCTCCGATAGCTGAGAACTTAGTGCGCAGTGTCCATCAAAAACGATACGGTAACAAAATCTCAGTTGGTGATCTCAGCCTTCTAGTTGTTCTAAAGGCCACATTTTTAGCAGATGCCAACTTGTACGGACCCCAGCAGATAGCTTTCAAGTCAATCATGCGCACGGTCTACGATAGATCGAACAAAGGCATCTAAGCAGCGAGGCATTTCGCTGTCATCTCGATTTCCAAACCCAAGGTCGAGCCGACGTGCAGGACAATACTGCAGGGAAATCCAGAGATGCGACGCAAGGCAATACTTGCGACCACCTTCTGGAATGCAAGCGGATTCAGGACTTGATGAGCGACCCGTAGGTACGTATTTATATTATCTATGAGGCCCTTGGTCTCGCCTGATCAAGCGCATACACTCAGGATATGAGGATGTGTAGCCCGTCCTCACAGAATCGACGTTTTTGGGAGTATCTTCGCTGAACGGATGACTATAGTGTGATTGGATGGACGTTTGATTCGTATATTTGGTTGCAGGTGCGCTTTCGTCCTATTCCTTTTCTTGTTTTACCCACATTCTTGCAGGTATAGATTTCATAGTTCACGATTGTTTGTTCTGCGAGGTGCTGTCACCCGTAAGTCTCTTCTACCCTGTCCTCGATGTCACTGAATTCAATTGTAGCTCCATCAACGCAAGTCGACTACTTTTCCCCCATCGTCGCTCACTGTTACAGTGTAAAATAGAAGCAAGACGACACAATGGGACATTCTTCTGGAGACAGTGCTCCTTTTTATCGGTCCATCCTCAATAAGCGTATATCCGAAGACATACACCACCAAATATAAACATTAAGCGGCAGTCAGATGGACGAGGAGGTCAGCCCCGACAGACAAATGCAGAGTCATGTCTAGCTTATTACCCTTAGTACAGGTGCGTATCTAGTACTTTCTTGGAAGTTCACTAGCTTACTGCATACGCTTCTCGCGATCAGTTCAGTATACCTTTTACTCTTACGGCGAAGGATCCAAGTCGAGCTCGTAACTTTAGCTACAGAAGGTCTCCTCGCCGAATGTCCGAACTAGAAGAAGTTAGCCTGCCGTTCTATCTATCACAGTACTGCACTAACAAGCTTCTCGCAGAACCGTTGATAAACCGCTGAGCTGATGTCGCTGCCATCCCCAAGCTCTCAGTGTCTCGCCACCCGGCTAGTTCACCACGAGCAATATTTGGCCAAGAGATTGCTACAACTTTTGTCTGACAACTGTTCCTGGGGACCCAATTTTCCGACATCTCGTGTCTTCTTCCTCGTTTGGCGCTTTATTTTCTTGGCTGATGAATCAAGAGAATTCCCCGGTACTGACGGTCAATCATTGTCTTCGCTGCAGACTGCCCTTGTCCGATATGGCCTGGTCATTCATCAGGTATGCCGTAAGCATTTCCACCCCAGCTTATTTTTGATCTGACTGCGTCCCTTTCTTAGCGTCTAGTCTTCAGCTTCCGTATATTCTTTCTTCGTGAGTATTGGAAGACCAAGGATAACGGCAGTCTGGCTCATCTGCGTGGACAGCAGCCAAGATGTCGTGCGAATCCCCCCGGGCGCTTAACGAAGATACAGTTCAGACATAGGGCCCGCCATCAAGAACGATTTCTAAACCCCGATAGTTTGAGGTCATCTGGCTAATGGGCTATGCCCCGAGAATGGTCGGATGCCAGATGACTGCCGCTGCCGTTTGTCTCTTCCCATATCGATGTATGAGGAATTGGAAGTTCCAGGTCAATACGGCAACTTGCGTTTCATGTGCTTAGCTGATGTCTACCGTACGCAACTCACACATTCTTCCGACGAGCTACCTTTTAAAGATGCTGTTGTAGTACTTATGGGGATTGAACAAGTGTCCCGATACGGCGAAACGTACAACATCACTATCAACGATCGTCATGATGACTCTTTCTATATATATTTACTACCTACGGTAAAAGATGTGAATGACTGAAAACGACTGGCGATCACTGATAATATACCCAGGATCGGTGAAATCAGCATATGATTTACGGGGACAGCCCGGATTGCTGTTGTTAATGAATCAATGAAGCTCGTTACGCCCTGTTGAGGACTGCAGTAGCTGGCGATGAGGCTTCAATACATTGGTGTGTGATATATCTACGCATTCTCAAACGTGATAGAAGCTAAGATAGTATTACAGGTACCCTCAGTTACCACACGCCAGCAGGACCGGTCAAGGTACAGGTTCATCATCAAGGAGACATCTGGACATCCAGACATGTAATGGCTTACGGTAGACCAGGGGTGTGGTGCGCTTCGAAGCGCCATCATCTCAATTGGGACATGCAGGGCTGTGTCGCGCTGGGCAAGCTGTGGAACAACGCCCTGTTAGGCATTGCTAATAGGCTGTATCGGAACTGGCGTTCCATCATACAGCAGGTGGCGGGGTATAAAGGAAAGCCACGTTTCTCGACGAAGAAGCCCCACCCCATTTCATCCAAGATGTCTACCACGAAGACAGTTCGTTTCGCGGACTCGCCCAACGACATGTACTCGTATGATTCGGACCAGGCACCCTCACCGATAGCTACCCGGTCGTCTCAAAGGCTGTTCGAAAAGCTGTCGACCAGCGAGGAAATGCCACAGCCCAACGTGTATTATCATTCTCGGTCGCTGAATGATACCCCATCTCCCGAGTATGATCAGTCTCCACTGCCGCCCTCTCCGACCCTCCCTTCGTCCACTGACTCCTTATCTTCTCCTTCTGCTGCTATCCCTTCCTCGATACCGTCGTTCCGTCCACCACCAACGCCCGATGGTCTTCAGAACCCCATCGATCTCCCGTCAGTGAAGGAAGACTGTGAGCCAACCACTGTTCAACTACACGAATACCTCCGCCCGCCATACCTCAGCATCGACTTTGCCAAGGATATCTCACCGTACATCCCTGATATACCTGATGAACCGGCTACCTCTCCTGCCCTTCTTGGAGACATGGTCCTTGTTTCCAAGTACCTTCCCTGGCGGATTCATATATCGCCAGGTTCGGTCAGGGACATGGTCGTAGCGCTGTATACTGCGCTGCGCACGAGGGTTACCGAGGAGGAGCTGAAGGCTGTGGGAGGGACTGGTGTGAAGACGGCGTTCAGGAACCGCGTAGAGGGGATGGGAGAGGAAGAGATAAGGAAGGGTGTGAGGAGAGTTGATTTTTTGTTGGGGTATACTATGTTCATCGGGGTTGAGGCTACCGATGAGCCGGGGGTGTGGAAGATTTGTTTGGCGCCGTGCCTTTCTGGGTGTCCCGCTGTGATCGTTCTGTAAGAAGAGATTATGTATTCCCTTCGTATTTGTATTGTTGTAGTATTGTACATTATTATTAGAAGACTGACCTCGACCAGACTTACGCTCAAAGAACTGCAGAGATATGGTGTTAGACATACCGTACTGATAACAAAAGAATTCTACGGATATTGCTGTCTGGATGGTTGGCGCACAAAGTTAACTTTGCATGTGAGTCGCTGGTCTGGGCTTCTCTCACGACGCTGCTTGTTTCCTGATCCTGAGTGTCAGATAATAGATTTCGAAATATTGGATCTTTTTCAACCATTTGAGAACTACAGCATACACAACACTATCAAATTACATGCAAGTTTCATGACGCAAAATATTTGTTGGTTCCAGATCTCTTCGGAACATCAATGAGAGATGGCATGATTGCCTGAATGAGATCCTTGTGAGAGCTGTTAAATCTATTCTGTTCCATCAGAAGACCCCATGCAAAATCAGCACCGGGTACCATCTGTAGTTGTACGCATTTGTTGCATCTCGCGCCAATAATCGAACGGAATATCCACGTATCAACGAGCAGAGAAACCTTTCTGATATGAGCCATTACAAAACCAGTCAGCGGTCCCAAGTCGAACTGGATTGAAATTTTCTCAAGGGTATTTGCTGTTGAAATATTCTTCTGGTGTAAGAATGGCGGAAGCTGCTGTGTGAGAACAGGATATGGAGGGTCCGAAGTTGAATTGATGATAGCACGATGGTAATACCAGACGATGAGAACATTCGGCACTGTGATTTCGTGAATATGTAAGTAACTAAAGATAACACGATGCATACAGTATGTCATCGTGCGGCCCAATCCAAGCGATACTTCGCAAAAGGCATGCGAGAGGCTGAGTATATAATATTCGATCCAAGGCTCCATACGTATCAAGTCATCGGTGATACCTGGCAAAGTCATTAGCTTTCTACTTGATGAGTTCAACCAAGACGATTGATTGCGAACTTACCTCGAGAGAAACGCTCTGCCGTTTCATAATTTAGGGCCAAAGCCTTCTCCTCCTCGCATAAACGATATATGCGGTCTTTCTCCTCTCGTAGGCGGTCTGCCTCCCTGCGTAAGTCATTCTCCTTGCGTAGACGATCTGCCTCCTGGCGCAGGCGGTTCTCCTCTCTGCCTAGGCGGGTTTCTACCTCTTTGAACTTGAAGTATCTAGTATCTTGTATTTCTGCCCGGTCTTCGAGAATCTGCAGCCGTCTTTCGAGATCCTTTTGGCGCCATCGTGCGTCCTGTCCAGAAAGGTGTGGGAGTTAAAACATCAGGCTGAGTAGTCGGATGTGACGACCCACCATTGAACGTACATGAGCATTGGATTGAGGATGGGTAAGCTTCAAGACAGTTGCACTGGGTTCTTCGCGGAAGATCTGTTGAAGAAATGTGCGCGGCGATGTCGACAGACACGGGGCTGTTTCGATATCCCCGTCTACGTCTATGCTGTATGGTCTATGTATGTCCTGGTAAGTAATAGCTGTAACGTTCTGCATTTGATGGGAATGCTGTGGTGATGGTTTGGGACAAGAAGAAGGGCTTGGCTTGATCAAGTACAGTGACGCATTGACGGCCGTCAGTCAGTTTCAAATTCCAAGTATAGTCATCACCGCCTGACGACCAGGATCCAGCACTGATCCTGAAATCTGTTTTGACAGCACGCAGAGTAGTGAACATTCTGACCTATTGTTGACTTTTATTGCGCAGCAAGCGATCACACCCTGAGTTCTTTTAATCAGTAATCAGCGCGAAAATAATGATTCCATGGCTCGAGAATCGGGCAGTGAATAAGAAATATTATAGTAGCTAGCGACCGTGAATCCATTCTAAGTTGGAACTATAGGCAAGAGTCTCTCGAGAGGTGAATACGAAAAAATGATATCCACACGCTTCCGGTCAAATTTGATTTACAAAACCCTAACGCCGAGGAAAGTAATGTTAGCGTTACGTCCAATATCTGGAGGGGAAGCATACTTTAGCTTGTCCTTTCCCAGAACTCTTTCTCAAACAAATATCATCACTTGATCGCACCCTTCCAGACCTCCGGGTCACCTCGCTCCTCGTACGTTCGCGTTTGCATTCAAAGTCCATCTGTGAACCTTCTTTCTACATTTTGCTCCATACGTACGGAGCATTCACTACGGCATGAAGACGAGGCGTGTCCGATGAGAAAATGTGACATCGAGGTTGACGCAGCAGGGCTAGAATTGAATTCAACATTAACAACGGCAGTCTAAGTACACTCCATCGAGGGCGCCTGTCAATACTCCCGCATATAGCAGTGCGCAGCTGACCACGACGGTTTATTTTTACCGCCATAATGGCTATTAATAGTTCACTGTTCTACTTGCCTTCATCAGTAACACCTCTCTCTGAGATTACCAAAGATAAAGCTCCCCTCTTTTGGACTAGGGATCAGATGGAGGAAAGAGGTATGCTGTCTCCAACAAAATTTCACTATCTGGAGCATGCAATACCCTACAAAAACACTTATAACGACGAGGACGAGCTGAAAAAGTGTTGAGAACGGCAAAGTCAGATAGATTCTGAAGGCATAGTATGTAGACCTATACCATCTTCCACGGCTGTTGAGAAGAACTGGAATCGAAGAAAATAAATTTAAGAGAAGCACGACCTGGCTACAGACCTGGTAAGACAATAAGCGTCAAGTAAGCGTGGCATGTCCCGAATAATGCAGACGTAATATTATGCACTGTTACGAATCTGACCTTCGTGCGGGTTAGACCATTGAAGCCATCGACGCGAACGCACCTCCTCGGACATTTGTATTCATCATCGAGAAAGTCAGATTATAAGGAACTTCTTCAAAACTCTCTGGCATGAGAATGACAACGTAGACATCGGTTCCCAGACGGGACAGCTAGTTCGGACTTGAATGCTTTCGTGACAGGTAATAGAATGGCCCATTTCTTCATACACATGCGTCAGAAATGAGAATCAGAGGGCTAAGCTGAATGACACATACTCGAATGTTACTCGATAAAGCTCGAATAGAATTTAACAGCGACATTGTTTTCGGGAAGTCGACTCATAACACGAGAGGAGATTTAAGATAACTGTGGTAATGTCAGGACAGATGGGTTTATTGTATACTAACACGTGTATAAGAATTATAGCGCTTACGAACACAATACTCGTTCGTAATGTTGTAGCTATCCCTCGCGTTGGTATATTTTAACAAATATAGGCATCTGAGGACCATCCTTTGGACTGCTTTTCAGTACTGGACGTTGCACGGCAGAAGCCTTCGAGATGATATCTTCATAGGGCACGGCCAGCTCCATCTCGAACTCTCGAACAATGGTAAACAAAATGACCTTCATCCTACAGGGCATCAGTCACTGATACGTGATGCAGCAAAACAAGACACACTCAGCGATTGAAAACCGATACCCAATACACGCTCGAGGTCCTCCAAGGAATGTCATCATATTGCCCCACACGCCCGGGATTGCGTGCACAGCTTCAGGGCTCTTCTCCCACCGTTCTGGTCTGCCAGATGTTCACTGTCAAAGGACCAGACATAAATAAAAGGATTGAACACACCGGTATTCTTTCGCATCCTCTCCCCACAAGGATTCATCTCGATTCAAAGCCGATATGGGAATATCGATCATCTCGCCTTTCTTTACCCTGTGTCCACTTTTCAGCAACCTTCCTTTGGTGACTAAGGAGAACTCACGGGATTGAATCATGCATTATGCCTCTGGTATCTCGGAACGGATGACGCAGAGGTATCACATCGTCTTTAGCTGCAACACGTATGGTCGAGGGGACGGGAGGCTTCACTCTCATGGTCTCCTTGATAACCCAGTCTAGGTAGGGTAATGCATTTAACTCCTCCATTGTTGGCGTGCTGGTGGATACGGCGAGAAGCTCCTGGCGAAGCTTGGTCTGAACGTTGAGGTACCGACACAGGTAATAGATAGCCCAGGTCACAGCCGTGCTTTGGATGTAGGCGTTGGTGTAGCTTATGCGACAGTGACATATGAACGGACCTAGTTGTTTCATGTCCGGCAAGCAAGAACGTAGGGACCTCTATAAGTAATTCAATAGGCAGCATCAATATGTCAAGAGATGGCATACGTGACAAAACATCGGCCTCGTTCATGCGTTGATTGACAGGAACGTCTGATGAAACATTGGCCCGGACAAGCAATGAAAGTAGATCTTTGTTGTCCGCTTTCTCCGCTTCGCCCGCTACCTTCGCCTCCACTAGTAGCTGTCTGCCGAGACGCATCAAGGTATCCTGGATAGCTTGTAGCCGCGCTTTACCTTGATTGGGCTATTAGAAGTTAAAGTTAAAACGTCGGATTAATCTTCTGCGCAACACGTACAATCCATTTCAAGACGGGGAAGCGAGCACAGAGCACACGCATAAATCGACTTTCGTTGGCTACATGAAGCAGCTCGACAAGGGCCTGATGAACTTCGTTCTGTGTATCGTTTATGTTTAGAGAGTCGATTTTGTGATTAAAACCTATTTTTTTGACTCTGTGAATTATCTGGATGAGTGAAATAAATAAACATACCAGTGCGGGTTATAACATCCAGTGTCAAACGGGTAAGCCACGGCACAGTATCGATTCGTGCTTTCCCTGGCGACTTGAGACATTCTGTCGTCCATATCTGCCGAAGCTATCATAGAAGGGAGGTCAAAATGGTTCGTTATTCATAGCGGATGCGAATACCTGGATGGCTTTATCCAGAAACACTTCATGGAACTCGCGGATGTTAGCATGGGAAAACGCGGGATTCTGCGACGATTCAGAAGAAGCTTCGATCATGCGTCGAGTAAATCCTACCATAATTTTACGCTAAGGATTTGAATTGAGCATGCGTGTGACATTACCTAAGAAATTTAGACGCATACCTGCTGTTTATGTTGGCTACCTTCCACTGTTAGAAGGCCTGAGGAGGATGGTCAATCGAGGACAGAGAATGACAGGCGAAGGTCTGACCTTCACCAGTGACTTCACCTAGAAGTTTGCGTGTCATATCAGGCTTGGGGTAATCATCTGCATTGAACAGAACATGGGATATTGCTATTCGGAATCTGAGAAACCTCGTCCGGCAAATATGTTACACGATGGAAATACCTTTCGTGTCTGTGGTCAAAAGATGCCTCGTCTGTTAGCGGCTGTCAGTCGCCTTCAAAGGTCAAAGCGTGTAATGATCTCACTGCAAAGATTCCTCTATACGATAACGTAGGTCCGCACTGTTGAAACCAGCGTTCATGGACGGCATCGGGATCATTCTGAAGGTATTATCAGATCTATCAGCTGAAAGAGCCCATCGCTGTACTTACCCGCGATGCCAGTACTTCTCTGAGGTTACCGAGAATAAGGCTCCCTCCTTTCGGGCTAGGAATACGACGAAAGAAAGAAGCATGTGCACCCCAAAAATATTTCCCCAGCTGAAGACAACAATATCCCGCTAATGCACTCAACACTACAGGGAAAAGCTAGTTGTGAATTAGTTACAGCCATAAACGAAGGCGATCGGGAGCGACAGTGTCAGATATCGATTTCTGAAAGCATAAAGTGGACTCTTACCATGATTCGTTTATATGAGCCGAAGTTGATAGTGGTAGTGCGGTGTGGTTGAAAAATGTAAGGCTAGAGTGGTCCGAAACCATATAGCAACATAGGCGTTTATATATGCGCCCGAAGCTCTCGCAGTTATCTCCTCCGTCGGAGGTCTCACCACGGAAGCAATTATGCGACGGATTACCGTCGGCCCTCACATAAATAGCAGTCTGGTGCCGGCTCCCACGGCATTCATCGTTCATTGTTGAACATAGTATCCATCATTGACGGAGCCTGAGGAAGCCGGAAAAACACAGGTACCATTCTTCACACTCTTTGGTATGATTTGATTATAATAGGCATTGGGTTCCCGGCACCGGGATTACTTCTGAGCAATGGCCGTTGCACGATGTTGGAATATGCGAGAGAATTCGAGCAATCCGGCATTCCGGCATGCTGAGTAAGGAGTTGATTCAATAGAAATTACTAGAATAAGCGTAGTTTAGTATAAATATAGGAAGTCAATGGGCAAACTCCTAAGGAGTTTGTAACCCAAAGACTATAGGTCTTACAAGCATTGTACTGAGGTAAAGCCTTATTTACAACACACGATAACAGACCTTTTCGCGATTTCTGCTCCCGGAACGGCTAATTCGAATTCGAATGCTCTTACGAGGGTGAAGAGGATAGCTTTCATCCTGTGGGTTGGTTAGAAGCGAAGAGGAAGGGAACATCGCGTAGAGCACGTACTCCACCAAGGAGAAGCGGTACCCGATGCAAAAACGAGGGTCACTAATGATTGTCAAAAGGTTTCCCCATACACCAGGTATGGACTTCATCGCGTCAGGAATCTTCTCCCATCTTTCTGGTCTGGTTCCTATGATCAGTTGACAAAATCCAATACACGTCAGACAGGACGAACCTGAACTTCATCGCGTCTTCGCCCCACAGGGCTTCGTCTCGGTTGACTGTGACAACGGGTATCATAATAGTCTGACCTTTTCTTATCCTAATTTCGACGCTTTGAATGAGTGCCTGGTCGGCGTGGGAGTACATACCTGATTGAATCTTGGACTCTGCCTTTCCTGTCAATGAACGGCCTGCTTAAAGGGATCACATCATCCTTTCCTGCAGTGCGGATGGTTGAAGGGACGGGAGAATGTACACATAATGTCTCCCGAACAACCCAATCCAAGTATGGTAAAGCGTTCAATTCGTCCATTGTGGGTGTATCGGTATCAACCCGTAGCAACTCATCCCGCGGCTTAATTCGGCTCTCTGGACTTTGAGTCAGAGCAAAAAGAGACCATGTCGTTGCAGTGCTAAACGAGTGATCAGGCACATAGATGGCCTCCCTCAATAACGCACACCTTGTCGTTTCATGCCCGGCGACCAAGAAAGTTGGGACCTCTGTCGGATATTGAGACGAGCCATACAGTCAAACAGATTGTAGATGTACTTACGAGCCAAAACATCTCTATCAGTCATACGGCGATGTTCACCTACGTCAGGAGACATGTTGGCCTTGACAAGAAGTGAGAGAAGATCACGAGCAATTGAGCTGCTTTTCTCTCCACTCGCCCGAATGCGGGCACGACTTTCATCGAGGAGTTGATGTCCGATGGGATCCATGATTTCGTGCGCTCTGGGAATTTGGGCATCTCATGGATCGGGCTAATTAGTCGTAAATAACATTCTTAGAGGCAGAGACGGAGAGGCCTCTTACGATAAAACGTAACGCCGGAAAGAAGGTCTTGATAAATAGCAACGGATTTGATCGTGTAGCCGTTCCAAGATTTCAATAAACGCTTCGTTTTCGTTCAACTCGTTGGGGGTATGGCTGGGGTCAAGTGAATTGAATTTGTAGTTGAAACCTTTGCAATACGTATCAGGAAGAGACATGAAGCAAAAGCGCCAAAACAAACCGGCTAGACCAATGACATCCAAGGTCAACCGACTTAACCACGATAGTACGTCAGTGTGAAGAGATCCTTTTGCGGCCGCACATTCTGCTGTCCATAAATCTCGCAGCTATCGTGTACCCAGTCCCGACACGTCGCATAGGGAGTCTGATGGATCAAATCGCGCCGCCCCAGCTGCTCGCCCTTGTGAAACCGCGCCATCGTCACATCCCACTGCCATCTCAAGCGGAAAGCGATACGCTGACAGTGGTATATCCGACGTTACGGCCAAGCCGAGGAGAGATTACGATGGAGCTTGACATTGTTCAGAGTCTCACAAGCATACGCATTCTTGGTTACGACAGCTGCGTAGCAGCGACCGACCGACCTCTTCCGTCACGAGCCATCGCACACCAAATTGCTTCCATGGGCGAGTAGTCGTTCAAAGGTCGGGCGACTGAGAGTCGGTCGCGATTGCTGATATGGTCTAGACGCTGGGGGATGCTCTATAAATACTCGTCCTTCTGCGGTCGCCGTCGTCGACATTTCTCCTGGAACAGCAGGATGATGACCATTGAGATATGCGGGACTGCTAGGAGCGAGAAGTCATGTAACCATGCAGATTGGCGTATCTGGGAAGAAAGACACGGCTTTCGAGACTCTGCGCGATCAAGATTAAGACCTGGAAGCTACTAGTACTTGTCGCGTAGGCTGCTCACAAGTCGCACCCATATGGCCGTCGGGATAGTTATTTAGTAGTAATGTATTATAAGGGTTGTATCAGTTATGCTCAACGGATAAAGTCGGCGGACTACCTCTGGAAGAGCTTGAGTTGATGTCGTTTGCCGTTTAGCATAAGCGCTAAGCCTGTGGAAGGACGGTGACCGTCAACGTCGAGAGCAGCACTTTAATCTTTGGGAAGAGTAAGGTTAGGGTTACATCACACAGCTGCAATCGACCGGATCGACATACTGAGGTCCTGGAGTTGCTGGCACATCCAACCATGCCCTAGTGACTGACCACTCTTGCTTTTGAATTCATCTTGTCCAATGAGGAGGTCGGCATCGATCTTACGAAAATAAAGTGCTACTGGTGGAGCCGGTGCTTGCTGAAGAGGTGCAGATGGGGAGCGTAATTTCGGAGGATGATAACAAGTTGGCGACAGAAAGAGCGAGAAGGCTGTCGGCCAAAGGAGAAGGAATCCCAGTTTCGGGAAACGCGTAGGACAGCGTACGAATACTACCATGGTCAACAGACAGATGAGCATCGACTTCACCGCAGCCTTGTAATTTACGTACCTGTTTGTATTTTCGCCTGGTATTCCCTTCCATGATCCTTCGTTACTGCATGTCAAATGTCACCAGACAACCGTGTGCTTTGCCTTGCTCTAGAATACCTGTCAGATAGATATTCGTGTTCAAGGAAACTGCATTGACCTGAATTATCATCTGCACTGCGTGATGTTGGACATAGATTCCTAGTCCGATTCTTTGTTAGAAATGCCGCCTACATAGAGTCATGTATTGCGAGCATTTTACCGTGCCGAGTGATGATGGACCTAGCTGAGTGATGAGAGATTGTACACGCATCGAAACGAGAGAGAACTGCCCACAGGATACTGGTTGCCGTCCATTCCGTTCAGTCATTCATTCAGTGCCACGTAGCAGTCTTGTTTTTTTAGTAAACAAGTGTTTTTTTGCCCATTACTGCTGTAGGCATGGGCAAAGTGATATCATAGCGAAGGAAGCGAAGCCGTAGCAAAGATCGGCTCATGCCGATAGGCGAAACAAGCCGAAATTGGACCGGTAGTCTCAAAGCCGAAAGCCGGACCGAATTGGCCGACTTGCTCGCGACTTTCATGTTCACTTACCACTGATATTCAAAACTTCTGGCTGAATATTTTCTGCGTTTTTCCAATGCCGAAAGTTCATGAACAACCGATGAATCAGATGTTCTGGCGCATTCTTTGGAAGGGTGGTTGTTGGTGTTTTGTGTGTCACACTAAGCATCTATATATGTGCTCAGCACCTTTCAGTGTACATACTCGGTTGAACCAACATCGATCACTCTCTAGATCGATCGTTGTCGGCGGCCGACCAAGCCCGCTGAAGTAGCACACCACCTCATGGGCCTCGTGATACACCCATCCGATCGTTGGCACATCGACCTTCGACTCGTCCAAGTGAAGCTCTTTCACCTTGAGAAGCTCCTTCTCCTTCCAATTCTCGCAAAGCTCCTCGCCAATGTTCTGCCTCTTACACAGAAACTCCTCCTCCTCTTCCTTGCGAACTTCCTGCATCATACACAGAACATCCAGCCAGACATACTCCGCTCCAAGGTCATCGCTAAATCCGGGAAAAAGTAATATGTCATTACATGGATTGCAATTAGTCATCAGGGCGACAGTTACGCACAAGGCATTGTATGACATTACAATAAGGGTCGTCATCCTCATTCCAGATTATGAACTGTGTACCGTCTTACGAGTAGATTATGCTGTAGTAGAAGAATTAAGTTGAAGTTGCGAGATATGCATAAGTATCTCTCTTGACTCCTAAGTCCTTGTATAATTCGAATAAGCATCACACACTTGTTAGCATGATTAATAAACGTTATTGGTCCACCGGTGTTATCCTGGACTGCTTATGTCCTAGAAGCTAGAAGGCGCAACGGCGGCACTGGCACATCTTCCTGAAATTTTCGTTGACCAAAGCATGACTAGTGGCACTCAACTGACACTGCCAGGGACATACTTAACTAAGCTCTTCATGATTCCTGTAGATGACATGGTCGCCAAACCATGATTATCGTTCCCAGAGGAGGAAAGTTCGGACTTATATAAATTCGAGTTTCATGCGGAGCGGCCGCAACCAGCCGATAGCACGCAATCCGCAATCGATCACTCACGTGTTTGTTTGTTGATAGCGACTCGGGTCCGTTCATTGCTTTCTGTCTCTTCCCATCATCCCTCGCGGTGCTGTCAACATCGATGATACCGTCAAGACACAAGAGCAACCCAAACCGCCTTTCAGTTCAGGAGGACCGTATATGAAAGCCATACCTAGGACGAGGATGAACAGATCGAGCTGGCACCCGGGTCAATGTTTTCTAGGATTCAGTGTCCAACAAAGATCTTTTACGATACTACTAGACTGAGGCTGTTGGCTATGGGTGTTCTGATACTCGACTGGGCTCGACTGGCTGCTGGTCTTCGCTGTCTTATCTTGTATTGTCGGGCTCTACGCAGCTTTTTCTTTTAACATTTTTGGGATGCCGGGTACGTGCTTTCGTTTTCGTAGTCCATGGCTATTGCTGAGCATACACCATGTAGGTGCCGTATTGCGTTCAACGACGGGATGTGTTATCTTAGGGGACCATGGAGCATCAACGCTTCGAGATTGTCATTGCGTCTGTTCCCAGGGTAGGCGGAGATGATTCGGTGTTCATGTACTCGGAACATGTCCTGTACAGTTCGACTAGATAGATAATATATTGGTTAACATACTCTTTCGATGCCTGAACAGTCTGTAATATGCAAGGAAATAAGGAGGATGCTTCTGCTTATTGGTGAGGGCTTGTGAGCTATTATCATGTCAAGTAATCCCTGTAATGCGATGTAAGGATGCTGATAGATTATACGGATTATCAAATTTGACCTATCCATATATGCTTAAGTGAGCGAAGCTGTAATATGATTTCACATCATACCGATCACTGGACCTTGTACCGAGGATATTGAGGTTGTAAAGCCTTATGGACTTTTCCCGGATTTAGCGATGGTTTAACATCTCGATCCTGATCAGATCAAAGCTGGCGTCTTTCGGTATTGGCACAGGCCATTGATTTTGATTGATGGGTGTCATCACACGCGTGAGCTCGTCGTCATTCACCCACGCATGCGATATCGCCCACGGGTATTTGCCGACCACCCAGTATGG
The DNA here is from genome assembly GCA_037576215.1 of Armillaria gallica. Classification (NCBI taxonomy): domain Eukaryota; kingdom Fungi; phylum Basidiomycota; class Agaricomycetes; order Agaricales; family Physalacriaceae; genus Armillaria; species Armillaria gallica. The sequence continues at coordinate 546,800 of JBANDB010000008.1, forward strand.
CACCACCCGATTAGCATACAAATCCCAGACACGTCGAGGTGGTGCATCCCCGTCGATGATCTTATTGTCGACGAGCAATTGGTTTCGTATGTCCTGGTCCTTGCACTCGTCTTCGACGATATCTCTGGAGGTGTCCTTGAACCAATAGGTGCGTAAACGAGCGTAGGCAGTGCCAAAGTCGTAATCTCGGTCGACACAAGATTCGAGAGCGGACCGTAGGGATTCGGAGAGCGTTTTTAGAGTGTACGGTGTACCGAGTGTGTCGTTGAGCCTGTCCAAGAGTCCGTTCACACCGAGCTCGGAGCAGGAAGTGAGAGTGATAGATGATTTTATCACAGGTTGTCGATCGGTGTAGGACTGTTGCTTCAACACGGGTGGAATGACGTCCAGGCTTGACTCCTCGCAGCCGGAGAGTGGGCTGTTGGGAAGATGCGGCTGAGGTTGTTGCTATAAAGTATTGGTCTCTGCCCTTTGATAACTGCTTTTACGCGCTTACCTTGGTGACGACGTTGGGTACATAAGAACGATCCTGTTGTTTTGCAATGAATCCTTTCCATTCGTTCGTTGCTGGTTATATCAGGATCAAGATCGAGAGTAAAACAAATAAACATACGCTTTTGGGGATCGGAACTTGACGCTACAGTCGATGTAGGTTGGGACGAATATGTGGTCTTGTCCGGAGGTGGCTGGTAGTCATAGTACCCAGGAGGCTGTCCCTATGACGTATTATTCTCTGGCTTTTGACAAAATCTTTACAGGCTTACCTCGTTGGCGATGTTGTGTACATCTGAAACATTTTTCTGAAAGTCTTCCATTGCTAGTGATATTAGGAGGAAGGTATGGATCATCGAGAGTAAGACAACTAAACATACAATTTTTGGAACCTGAACTTGCCGCGATAGCAGACTTAAGTCGGTGGAAATCTGTGGTCACGTCCAAAGGTGTCTGGTGGTCGTACTCAGAAGGTTGTTCCTATAATGTATTATTCTCTGCTCTTTGGTAAACTCTTCGACGTGCTTACCTTGTTGGCGACATCTGGACGATCTTTGAGTATTCCTCGTAATCTGCCAATAATTTTCTTTACTAGTTATGTAATGATAAAGATATGAATCATTGAGAGTAAGACAACCAAACATACCAATCTTGCAAACTGAAATCATAGCAGATGTGCGTCGGTACGAAACTGTAGTTATGCCCAGAGGTGTCTGCCAGGCTGTCCTCGCGGTAAAAAAACAAGCAATGCCAGCCACACTCAGACCGCTGTGTCGACATCAGTCACACTGCCGAATGATAGACGCTCAAAGATAACCCCGGGCCTCCAGCAACCATCAAGTCCGTTTGGACTGGACATTGAAGCCAGCCAACTTGCTAGTCACAGTGTATGTCTGTACGATTGTAACCGATATATCACTGAGCAGTGAGCATATTGAGGACTCGCATGCGCATAATTTCTGTGCTCAACTCTTGCTACCACGTAACCCGCACTTTCTAAACGTGAAGCCACCATCATTGCATTCAGTATCCTTCCCCCACAGTAATCAGCCCATCAACACGCAAATATCCAATCTCCGAGTGCGCAGGAAGCCGAAACAGGTTATTAGGTTTGCGATTTGTACTCCATTATGGAAAGTCTAACGGTCGCGCTATGTACCTACCTTATATGGCTGCGTTAGTGCCTGAGTACCCCTGGAACGCTTGAGGGTTTGAAATGAGGAATGATGGAGAGCTATATCATATCGATCGTGCATGATTACTTTTTTTCTCTTAGATTTTTAAACTTTTTATAATAAATATTCATATAAATAGTATAATAAAATATAAATAAATACAAAAATCAATCTATATATGCGAGATCGCGAGCGGGGGGCGCAGCATACACGGTACCGGGCATAGGCATGCATAGAATTCTACACTGGGCCCCTGCTCGTCTGAACGAGTAAACGGCGCCAAAATCAGGGCTGCGCAACCATGCAGAACCCGAAAATGGGGGTATGGGAGTGGGGATGCTGTCGACAGTGGTGAGGATTGTTGGCAGCATTGGGCAGGCTTGCGGAGGGTGGCTACATGTTATCCTCGGTTGGATATAGCCCAGGCCACTGATTGGTGGTAATGGTATAGGCTAGGGATGAACTAGGGGGCGAGCTAGGGATCAGCGGGGCCATAGACCGTCACAGGGAACTCGGGAGGGAAAGCGGCAGTCACCATCAGATTCCCCAGTATTGAAAACGGGGGTGGGGATTCGATGGTGATCGTACGGTCGATGGAGGGTGCGGGACGCGGCGGGGATGGGTATCAAGTGTTGTCATCGTCATCGTCGATGATGACGACATCGGGGAGGAAAACGGGCTTGATAGACGTGATCCCCCATGTCAACAATGGGGGATGCACGAAGGAAGGGGTCCTTTCGGCTTGGAACGCGCGGTAGGGATCGATGTTGGTATCGGGCGAGGGTGACAGCGGCGGGGGCATCAGTGGTCGTATAGCTGTCGTCTTGGTGTCGTTCGACACATCCATGGGATGGTAATCAATGTTCAAACAGGTGTCGCTGCCGCTGTGGCCGTCGGACGTCGGTGGCCTGACCTTTATCCTGCCATCCCGCTCGTACCCTCCCTCCTCACTACGCATCCCAACCACATTCTGTCTGTTTCACAGCCCTTCCCTACCCTCTAACGTACCCCACCATCGTCCTTTGACCGTGCAGGCCAGTCCCGTCGTCGCCATCGTCGTCCTATTCGTCGTCGTCGTCGTCGTCGTGCTGGTTCTACACTCGTTCCCGTCCTGTGCTTGAAGATGGCACCCGATTTTTGATCTTCCTGTGCGTCCGTGGTCGTCTGAGTATGAGGATTCGCCAGGCATGGGTGATTGGCCCCGATGTCGATGCGGGGGGTACTGGGTAGGATGGGGGGATGGCGCCGGTTGTCGGGGTACTGGCTGGCGGAACATCATGCTCGTCGTCTCCCTAGTCAATGGCGGTTGTGAGAAGTCCGTTTGAACATCGTAGAAAGCATGAATTCGTGAGTCGATTGCATGCTATCTAGCACGCCATCTAGCGGAGTGACTCCTTCGATATTGGCGGGATTGTCCAGGTCTTCAACGACGCGAATCTCACTTAGTTTATTGAGCGTGTGATCGGCCAGCGATGAAAACAAGGGGAAGGCCTCAATCATCAGGTACGCAAATACTTGCAGGATCTTTGTCGTAGAAACGTTGTGTTACCGTAGAGATCGGGGGTGTTTTGTTTGATGATAGCATATATAATGGACAGCGTACTTCTCCCGGCGCTCCCCGTTAATGACATCGGGTCCGCAGGCCTTCCGTTCGATGGGAGAGAGAGAGAGAGAAAGATTGCCGTCCGGAAACCTGTCCTCCAAAGATTCGACGTCTTTCTCTAGCGAGACCGGTAGTTTAGGTTGAATGAGTAGCTTAGAAAATTGGTATGACCAATGTGTTGAAAACCGTTCTGCGATATTATCAGTATACATGCTATGCATGGGATCGTATTTGAAAGTTTACCTTTCTGTCCCATGAATAAGGTGTATTCGCCACGACACGAAGACGGCGCATATCCAACGAGAAAATGTGGCAGAAGTGACAACACAGCAGGGGAGAGCTGCCAAAATTGTATTTATCACTAGCAACAGCACTCTACACTCCGTCGATTCGGAAGTGATAGTCTCTCCTCAGTCCTACTGATAGCGATGCGCAGCGATCAAAACTCAGTCCCAACGCATTGTATACGACATCTGCTTGTGAACAGATTGCGCAACGTCATGCGGCCGTCCCAACCAGAAAGCCATACCCCGAGACCGATGCATCCACCGACCAACGCGCTTCTTCCGTTACTAGCCATCGTCCACCCACGGCTAGTATTCATACAGAGGTCGAGCATCAGCCCCGTCGCTGAGGTTCTATGGAACGCTCCACGCATACAACCCTAGGAAAGGTAGGGTTAGGGTTTTCCCGTCCAATGCTCTGGTCACCGACTAGACTTGGTTTTCCTACTGCAACCCACTTCGTCTAGCGTCGGGAATGCAAGGGTTTTCTGCGCCGCCTGTTCAGACATTGGTCTTCTTCCCCGCATGCCATTGCACCAAGCATGACTGTTATCCCAGAGAAGGAACCAGCCTAATCCGACCTTCTTGCGGCAGAATAAGATGACGATCGCACAATTTCGGTATCACGACACCACATCCGTTTTGGTCTCAGTAGGGCCCAACGACTACATGCTGAATATTTTACCTATCTGGAAATCATTAGCCTGCCACAAAAGAAAGAGACATACGAGAAGTACTTACAGCGGTGCAACATCACTTAATCATCCCGAGCGGTAAACCACCGGAAGAAAGGATGCTAATATTCCAATCCGACGACATTCTGGCCCCGAGGTTCCCGCAGGAGAAAGCTTGGTCGTCACCACGCGCATCCACCAACAATGCAAACGTGGATGGGTGGTTTCGCTGTCGGCCTACCAAACGGATCCTTCGATCCCGCTGGTGAAGATCAAGATAGGTACGTATCGACCAAGGCATGCTGAAGGAAGGTGACATGTGGGTGGCGTTTAAAGATCGAATGATTTGCCACTTGCACGATAGACATTGCCTTTTCGTTGCATTGGATGGATGGGACCGGTTTGGGGACCATAAGTAGGGAAGAGTTCGAGAGCATGAAGGAAGGAAGGTAAGATTTTGTTCGAGGTTTTTGGGAAGAATTCCATTTGTTGCAGTTGTAAAAAGATCTGGTTCTCTGCCGCTTGCAATGTGGGGTAAGGATGCGGAGTGAAGAACACGGGCTGGATGCAACCACAAGCAGCGAACATCTCCGCTGTATCGGGAAGAGCGGCCCCGCATCCCGCCAGGTACTTGATAGGCGCCGAGGTGTGCGATGATATGCATCGTAAAAATGGGCATCTCAGAGCGTATCCAGAAACAGGTCGAGCATGCTAGAAAATCGGCGCCATTAGAACTCGGGTACTCCGTAGCAGCAATACTACTCACTTTACTGCGATATGAGCGCAGCGTTCCCTCAGAATATTTCCTCCGTCGCGATGGTCACAGATGTGGTGATCACATTCTATCGCATGCGTCTTTCCCCTACTGATGGCAAAGAGTCGTCTAAATCTAGCAGTATACGTGCAGCCGACTGTCGTACAGGACTACGATTCGGTTGCGCGCGGTCTCGCCATCGTGGCAGCAGTATCCGTACGTTTCTAGCTACCACCCTCTAGGTGTTGAGGATCCAAAGGCCGAAGGCGAAGACACATTGCTAGGAATTGGCGGAAGACGACCACGAAGTGCTGTTTCGAGCACTTAGCGATGTGTCCATGTACGGAGACAAAGATAAAGTGCTGCCGGTGGAGCCGGCGCTTGCTGACGAGGTGCAGACGAGGAGCGTCGTTTCGGAGGACGATGGCAAATTGGTGGCAGAGCAAACGAGCACGCTGTCGGCCGATGGGGAAGGAAAACAGCTGTCGAGATACGCGTAGGATATTGTACGAATACTACCATGGTCAACAGACAGATGAGCATTGAATTCACTGAGGCCTTGCAATTTACGTACTTGTTTGCATTTTCGCCTGGGATTCCCTTCCGTAAAATCTCGTTGTCAATACTGCATCTCAAATGTCGCCAGACCACCGGGTACTTCGCCATGTCCTAGAATACCTGTCAGATAGATATTCGTGTTCAAGGAAAATGCGTCGACCTGAACTATCATCTCGCTGCTTGCTGCACTGCGCGATTTTGGACATGATTCCCCATAAGTTCTGTCCGATTCTTTGGTCGAAATGCCGCTTACATTGAGTCACGTATTGCGAAGACTTTACTGTGCAGTGATCAAATTAACCTAGTCGAGTGATGAGAATTTGTAAACGCGTCCGAGTGAAAGGAGAGAATTGCTCACAGTTGCCATCCCTTCCGTTCAACCATTCATTCAGTGCAGTGTCGTGTTTCTTCGCTCGTTTTGCCGTAGAGGTCAGAGTAGTATCATAGCGAAGGAAGCGAAGCCGTGTAGGACCGATGCATGCAAAGATCAACTCGTGCCGATCTGCCGGCTTACTGGCGGACCATGAAATAATTTTGCCATCGGCATTGTCGATGATTTCGGTCCTCACGATCCGAATTCTCCTTTCAATCCTTTCCTCGGATTACATTATCGCGATTTTTATTTCGACGGCTCGTTCACTTCTGCGGTGCTGTTTCAACCTGTTGCGGAACAAATGTCTACCTTTCTCGACATTTCAGACTTTCAGACGATAACAAAAATCCCAGCAACTGTGTTGCATTCTTCCGAGGGGCAAGGCACGCATACACCGTTATTCTTGTCTTCATTCCTGCTCACCTAATGTGCGGCCTATCATCGTCAAGAGGCGAGGACTCCGTTGCAGCGAACAACTACCATGGAAGCCTGAACCAGGATAGGTAGAAAAAGAAATCTCGCTTCAGGCGGACGTCAACACATGAGGAATCGGAGGACGGCATCAGTATCAGGGCAGCACGTGGGTATATGCGCGTTCGCATCGACATGTATGCACAAGTGGGCTTTTGTCTAGCGCTATAGAAAGGAAGCCTTTGTCTTCTCTCTCACTCTGTGTTAAGTGATTCAAAAATCCGACATTCTCAGCGTTGTCAATATCATAGTCTCAAGACGTAACTTCAAGCTACATGAGCCTATCCAGAGTGGGATAATACCCACCCAACTTGGCAACTGTGCATTGGCAAATTCCATCCAACTTTTAGCCTCGTTATCAAAAGGCCTTTGGGTGTCTTGGATAACCCGACAGATTACATTGTATTGCCTCTAACTTACTAGCTGGTTTCTCACTTAATATGAAGTCCACTATTCCTCAGAATGGTTCCGAGGAAGAAACCACAAATCGAACACGCGTTCAGCTAGGTACATCTAGACTTCCGTCTCCTCAAATTTGACGTAGCTTCACCTCAGGATTACGCGGAAAGCGCAGGGAAGAAAATTTTCCAATACATCCGTGAATAGACCGCTTTGAATTTGAATTCACTAGCTGAAGGGATAAACGATACAAAGATCGTCGGCCACGACAAATGCACCCAATAAAACTGTATTGTCGGAATTGGTCATGACTACGAGGTCGGAACGTGCAGCTCGATTTCGATTTAACCAAGCTCCAAGCAAATGTCGAAGTTTTGGAGTACAATGGCTGGATTAGAGAATGCCGGGAGACAGAGTTCTGATAGGTAGACTTATCCTTTTTTCATTGGGTTCGTTGTTACTCGAAGTTTGAACTCAGACTCGCCGCGAAATTTGTTCGACAAAGGGCTCCCTCAGTTACCGTTGACGAGGATTTACTTGTGGCAAAGGCTTTCCAACGAAGAGCTCCTTCGGTTACTGTTGACGGGAAATTTCTTGATGGTCTACGAACCCAGGCCCTCAATCAAGCACCAACAAGACTAGTAGAAGAAAGCGGAACCTTGATGTGCATGAACGCAAGCGAAAGGTCGGATGGTCTAGTCGCCAGCGCCGAGTTACATTGATGGGATAGGGAAAAGCGACTCATTCACGAGTCAATCAATGTGAGTTTATTCTTCTATACGAATGATCACTATCAGACAGTCTCTACGTCGATTAGAACCCGGAGGACTAAGCCCAAGGTATGAAGTCCGAGTTTAAATCAATTTCAACCGGCGAACGTGGCGGTGATATGAGAGAGAGATGCAAACATCGGAGTTTCAAAGTCTTCTTACTACTCCCACCAATCAGCCAATGCCAGCATCTCGTCTCTGTCCTTTACGACGGCGGTCCATCTCACTGCAAAGCGTCCAAGAATTATTGATCGACTCCTTCCGTATCTCTGCCTAGTTTCCGGCTGGAGCCTTCCTTGTACGTGTGTCTTCTTGGCTATCAGAAAAAGAACGGCAAGCATTGAGGATCATCTCGTATTCTAGGCCTGACTATCCGAACGCGGTAAATTTCAGTATATTTCGGATCCTTATTCACCTGCGTAAGAGGTAAAAACATGTCAAACTCGCATTTATTTTACAAGAGACTGATGTAAAGATGATAATAGGACTGCGAAAACCGCGCGTCATGACTCCTGTACCTGTCCCTGTTCCGGCACCAGTCATTCCTGACGGCATAACTATCCAAGACGACCGCGATCATCTTTTCTACTGCGTGTGTTCTGACACCCTTCCACCTATACCCCAAGCGGATCGTGGTTTCGAGAACCCCGAGACGGTTTGGCCTGCCGATCCAGAACACTTCATTGATCGCCGTTGGGCTTCAAACGCCATGCCGTATCAAGGATTTTTACCTGTCGATCGCGAATCAATATATCAATGCGAACTGTTCAGACCACTAAATTACACTGTTCAATCAATTCCCGTATTCTCTTCATCTCCAGGAACGTGGGCGGTCGACAACACGGTTGTAGAGAAATGGAAAGACGTCGAAGCGTTGTTCGATTGCTTGAGAATACTGCTGTTGGACGGAGGCTTCGTGCCATACACAAATCTGGATCACATCAGTTTTCCCCTACCATGGAAGTACGGCTATCACCACACGAAATCCAGTCGGAAGGCCATGACGCGTGCAGCTATACGATCTCGCGATGCCTTCATAATAATGGCAGCAGAAATCTCTTATCTTTTGGCACTCGCATCGTCGTCTGATGGCGACGATCGGTTCCACTCATGGTCCGCTGCATTAACAAATGAAATTGGCGGGAACTGGGTGGACCTCATTCGTTCATCATGGTTGGTACAACAAGATACGGGCTTTTGGAAAGGGCGGGAACACCACGCTGTTAGGGTCGGCCTCTTTATAGATGTCCGCATCTGCAACTTTTCCCATTTCCTAGACGCGTACCACCGTTGGCAGGTTCCATTGTGGATCGATTGGGGTCCGTTGCAAACACCATTTCGGGCTGTTGACGCCAGGTTGATGTCCCAGTACTATGTACGACTCCCTGCCCGTCGAATACATAACTCGGTTAAAGCCGTTAAGACTGTCAGTGGCGAACACGTTCGGAACAGGGAGATTCACCGTGTGTCTGAAGCTTATGCAGAGGAGCGCTCGTCTCCTCCTCAGGCTGGCGTGAAGGTCTTCTGTTGGTGCAACATAGGAGGCGACCGCCTTGTCCGTCGACGAATAGCTCCGGCAGAAGTCGAACAAATTTGGAATGAGTATGCGCCATCACAAAGGCGATATTATCCCGTCCAGGATGAGTGGGATCTCAGTCACGAGTTCGACGTTGACTCAAACTCAAAAGGGGGGCTGCTGTCAACGGATGATGCCGACAACGACGATCACGACGTACTGGGCCCTTCAGAAGGACCAGCACCTGAGATGCCACGACGCACGGTGAAGGAGTGGGAAACGATCCATGACAGGATGTACGGTACTCGGATGAAGGACCTGAATGCTATATCCATTTCAGTCTGTTCTTTGGAGGATACGCTCCGATTTCGTTTCGGAATCATCCCAATTCAATCTTCGTCGTCAACAACAAAAAGGACAATGTCACTCGTAGAAGAAAGAAAAATGCTACAGCTTCGAAGAGACGTCGGGTGTGCCGTCGTGCCGCCACCATCTAAACCGATGTCAGACCTTGGCCAAGCCATAATGGTCGAAATATTCACAGGCTTGCAGTGGTTGTCCTCCCTTGTTCGACAAGAAAACAAAGGGAAAAGCTTACCATCCAGTCAAATGCCACCCGAATGCTGGGATCTCGCTCAGGAATCGCTGCATTATCTCTCTCCGAGGACCAAGCCTGACTTTACCGTACATGTTGTCCGCTGGCGTCAAGGAGGCAAAACAGGCTACGAAATCAGACACGTGTCAAAGAACGATCGTTACAGACTTATCCTCCATAAAGCAACGGACGTTTTGCATTGTTTACGACTCAGAGATGCAACCTGTCTCGATGATTTTGCAGAAGAACTATGTCGTTATGGAGCCCGTTTCAGTATGTGCATAGACGGCGACAAGATTGGTGTCATATGCAACCGCTTCCATGATGCCATTCCGTATAGGCCCATGGGATTCCAGCCAGAACTGTCGGACTATGCATACTACGTGCGTAAAAGGCGGGCATTATTAGAGGACCCATCTGTTGCAAGAGCAGCATTGATGTGCGGTGGTTTGATTTGGCGCATCGCCATGGAACACGTGGGGGACTCCGAATTTATTTTGTCTGGTCCTGGAGGGGATATGTCTCGTTATGGGGAGTGTCACAAAATACAAAGTCCTGGAGGAGGAGGAGGAGGCGACTACGATCTTTGGGAAGAAAGCCTTACCGAGGATCAGATCGACCTTCTCTGTGGCGTATACAGAGTTTACAGGAGCGCAGCCGGGTCACCGACATCCACGCAAGATTTATCTTGGTTCCCGAGGCAATGTAGCTTTAGGAACTCGGGACTTGACCTCGGACATTGGAGTCCTGATTCGGAAGACTGGTACCAACGCCGAGTGCAGATGTACTTGACAGCAGACCCAAAAGGTCGGTGTCTCAATCAGGCCGAATGGAAAAGTTACATTCGCTTGTGGCGGACCACTGTCAGAACGTATCAAGGTTTAGAGGTTGTTTCCAAAGCTTTTCTCGATCGCCATTTTTTGCAGCACGGTTAGGGGTTAGGATTCCCTCATATTTATTTATCTATATATGCAGTGCTTGTCTACCATACTTCGAAATTAAACATGAACTTTTTATGGAACAAGTGACGAGCACGAAAGAAGGTCCTTTCGTCAAAGTCAGCCCGAACTTCTGGTCCAACGGCGCAAATATGTTGTAACACCGTAACACGCATGCCAACTAATTTGGTACGATCAACATGTTCGACCACGCATCTGTCAATCTCGTCTAAAACCCTCAAAGTACCCAATCTGCGAAGAAGGGGAACTCCTGGACGATACCCTGCCCGTAGATGGATTTGTGTAAACGCTTTTGTCGTATACGCATCGAGAGCGCGTTGCACGAACTGCAACGCAGATATATCACCTGTGAACGTAAAGTTTGATAACTTATAAAGGCCTTGAAGATCTAGTTCGGGAGCGACGACTCTCCTTCTTGGCTTATATGCGCTTACTAAAGAAGGATTAGGAGGGCCAAGGTAATCACAAGGATAAGCACAACGTACAGCAAAATTTGACTTCAAGGGTCGCTAGTTCAGTTGCGGACCGCAGGATCATATTAACGTTTTGCAAATCAACCGGACGCGAGACCGAGACCCATAACACCCTAAGCTCTTGAAAGCGCAAAGAACACAACCCTTCATATGGTGACACGGTTTCGCTTTTGTTCGAGCGGGAGTTGGACATCACCAGATGCAGAAATCGAACATGTGCAAACGCGCTTCCACGTAGAAGATTCCTGTGCACTTCTTCTATGCATAGGATACTCGCTCGCAGCTGCAGTCGGCATAAGGATAGCTCTGAAGTTGTTATGTCTCTGTCAACAAGAACATGTCGGTAAGAAGAACGATAATAACACGCACCCTTGAAAGAGCTCAAAACCACTTCAGATATCTTGCACCATTTAAAATGCAACCCTTCAGCTGATGCCAGTGATGGGAGCAACCGCTTGACACAGGGTTCGGAATCGGTATCTAAAACAAGACCTCTGAAGACTACATCTGTGATGCGAGAGAGGCAATCCACAATGCGAATAAGGTGAGACGCATCGCTATCTCCCAGAGTACCACCGTGAAAAACTACCACTCGTATATGGTGCTGCACAGTCGGAAACTGTAGAAGCTAATAGAATAAGGATATAAGTAATCACTCAGTCGGGCACAGCGATGGTAGAACGACTGTGTATTGTAATAGACTATACCTAATAGAATAAGGATATAAGTAATCACTACGAAGGAATGTGAGTAATAGTCATGGATATCGTAATGGTATATACATACCTCAGTCGGGCACAGCGATGGTAGAACGACTGAGGTATGCGGGTAACTACGGGCGAGCTATATAAGTGATCGTAAGGACAGGAGGTTGATATAAAAGGTAAGAAAGAATGAGTGACGATCGAAAGTAAAACGTACGGGTATAAAGTACGGATATCCTCCAACACTCCCCCATATCCGTACTAGGCCATCGCCATAATATTGAGAACCTCCAAGTAACGGTTATGCGCATCGCGAGCCAACGGTTTGGTGAACATGTCTGCAGGGTTCGAGTCGCCTCGGATGAACTCGACCTTCAAGTCGCCATCCTGAACACGCTCGCGAATAAAGTGCTCCCGAATATTGATATGCTTGACCTTGTGGTGAGACCTTGTATTCGACGTCAAAGCCACCGCGCCTTGGTTATCCCCGTAAAGCAAAGCCGGACGAGGCTGGGGGAGATGAACCTCCTCCATCCACGACATCATCCACATCATTTGCTGTGCTGCGCGAGTGAGCGAGATGTATTCGGCCTCGGCAGTCGAAAGTGCCACAGTTGCCTGGCGCTTCGAGCTCCAGCATACCGGGCCCCCAGCCATTGTAAAAACGTAGCCCGATGTCGAGCGCAACGTATCCCGACATCCACCATAATCAGCGTCAACGAATCCAACTGGGACGAGAGGCTTATCTCGTGAGTAGACGATGCTGTAGTCCGTAGTGCCCTTGATATATCCTAGGACGTGCAAGAGGGCCTTCCAGTGTGCCATGCCGGGATTTGCCTGAAAGCGAGCGAGCACACTAACGGGGTAACACAGGTCAGGGCGCGTCGCCAGTTGTCCCCACATAACTCGTCCCAAGAGGCGTCGGTACGGGTGTTCCTCCATCTCATCTCGCTCCGCTTGTGTGGTAGGCGACTGTGAATGGTCAAGGATAATGCCCACAGGAAGCGGGGTAGAGCGTGGAGTGAGATACGTGAGGTTGAAGTCGCTGAATACGTTCTCCCAGTAAGGACGTTGCGAGAAAGAGATTGTACCGGCCTCGAGGTCTTGGTCAATTCGCATACCCAGGAAATAGTGATTCTCCCCCACATCCGTAAGGTCCCACTTCTCTTCAAGCTCCCTCTTTCGACGACTCGCTTCCTCCTTGCTCGATGACGCGCCCCACACATCATCCGTATACGTGTCAGTGATGGTGTAGTCACTGCCTGGCTCACCGATAGTCCGTACACATGGATCCGCACGAGAGGTCTTATAACCTAGGTCATCGTACGTCTTACCCAGGGTCTCGTACCAGTCGTGCCCACCCTGCATCGTCCCGTAAATGGTATGTACCAATTTGCAGACCTTGTCTTCCTGTCCATTGACGACGTAGCCAGGTGGTTGGCGCATGTAGATATCTTCCCTAGTCTCGCTGTTCAGGTAGGCGGAAACAAAGTCAACTTGCCACAGGTGGAGATCCAGTTTCACGGCGACAGCAGCAGACATGCGTACGGATTCGAGGCGAGTTACTGCAGCCCAGGTATCGTTGTAATCGAGGCCGTATTGTTGGGTGTACCCCTTCCCAACAAGTCTAGCCTTGTCACGAAGCCAGTTACCGTCACCGTCCCACTTCATTCCGTAAACCCACTTGCAGTCCATAATGTTGGCTCCCTCAGGCGCATCCACGAGGTCCCATGTGTGCTTCTGGATGTGCATGTTGTATTCCACATCCATCGCGGCTCTCCACCTCCCCTCGTCGACTCTCAACGCGTCTCGATAGTTCTTGGGGATGTACGGGTCCGGTTTAGCCTCAGAAGATGCCATGGATGCATGTGGTTGTCTGCTATTGGTGGCCCAATCATCACCCTTCGAGCGAGCCTCGGCCTCTCGTTGCTCAGACTGAATAGATTCCGTTGCGTTTGGACTTGGACGTGTCAGCCGTGATGATCGGCGTAAGGTGGGTTCTTCCGGGATATCTGGTGTGGTAGGTTGGACGGGAGTCGTAGTCGTGGGAGTTGCAGTCGGTGTGGTCGAGGACATGGGCGTAGGTTCTAACTCAGTCTCCCCCACGTCCATGGAACGGTGCGCGGTACCCTCATCAAAAATGACATCACGTGACACGAACACGCGTCCTGATTGATCGAGAACACGGTAGTTCGACCCCACGTAGCCTAGAAACACGCACTTCTTTGAACGAGGATCGAGTTTACTGCCGCCGTCGACTAGAAATCCACCAGACATAGGCTTTCGGGCCCAGCACGTTGACCCAAATACGCGTAGAAACCCCACATTCTGCCTGCGATTGGTGAAAGCCTGAGCTGGGATCTTGCCAGGGTGACGACGCGAGGGAGCGAGATTCCGGGTAAAAATAGACATTGCAGCCGCCTCCGCCCAGTAACGGTCCGCAAGACCCGAATCACTCAGTAACGCCCTTGTGTCTTCCATCGTCGTCCGAATAGCACGTTCGGCAAGTCCATTCTGCGCAGAGGAATGTGGAGCAGTTAGCTCCAGAATGATCCCATGCTCAGCACAATAATCAGCCCACTTTGTCCCCACAAACGCACGGTCAGCCTTCACTCGCTTCACCTTCTTCCCCGTCTGCGTCTCTGCTAACTTCCTCCATTTGTCGAAAGCAGCCACGGTCGTCTCGTCTGCCTTATCTGCAAGGAATTCGCCACTCTTGTATCCAGTCCCACTGTCAACAAGTATCATCAGGTATGTCTTCCTGCTCACAGAGGCCGTCCTAGATGGTCCCCACAAGTCGGTAGCCATGAGATCCAGTGGGTCAACGTCTGGATCACTCGGCTCATCGAACGGACGACGAGTCTGGCGCACGAGGATGCAGTCCTCGCATCTACCCAACAGAGGCTCAGTACTAATGTTCAGGCCATCGACGAGGCCCTTCGATGCCATCTCCTCGATTGTTTTAGGACTCATGTGGACGAAACGACGATGCCATTCAGACAGGGGAGCTGCGGTAGCCCTAGAGGACAAAGCCTGGGGGGGAGTAGCTGCTTCGAGCATGTACATGCCCTCAGAACCTCTTCCGACGAACAGGACATGCCCTGCTTTGTCCTTGACGACAGCCTTGCCACCCCCGAAAACTGTAGAGAGGCCTGCTTTATCGAGCGCGCTGATTGAGATGAGATTTGCGGCAAGGGAGGGTGAATGGAGGGCATTCTTGAAGGTAAGTTTAACAGCCTTTCCATCAGAAATGAATAACTTTGACACAGTTCCTCTCCCCAGGATGTCGAACTGTCCCGTAGCTTCAACAGCTGATGTACCCGTTCGGAAGGCGCAAGGCATGTAATCGGTGAAATCCTCTTCGTTCTTGAAAAAGAAATCGCTCGATCCCGAGTCCATGAAAGTGAGTGTCACGGACGGGTTCCTCCCTTCAAATGTCGTTGTCACAAAAGCTCTCTCCGCTGGTTCCGCATCCACGAATATTTCCTCCATGATGATACTACTCTTGGCGCGAAACTCATGGGCTTCTTCGTCATCCTCCTCGTCAGAATCGGCATCAACGTCTTGCAGGCTTGGCATCTCCTCATCAGTCAAGTCCCTCAGGTCAGAGAAGTCTGTATCGGGGGTGCCAACACTCTCAAACTCAGAGGTATAACCGGATCCCACCATCGTGAAGGAGTCCGTGTTGC
The DNA here is from genome assembly GCA_037576215.1 of Armillaria gallica. Taxonomy (NCBI): domain Eukaryota; kingdom Fungi; phylum Basidiomycota; class Agaricomycetes; order Agaricales; family Physalacriaceae; genus Armillaria; species Armillaria gallica. The sequence continues at coordinate 562,289 of JBANDB010000008.1, forward strand.
TGTCACCATCTTCGTCCCATCTCCAGAAGGACCGGGTACCATTCCACTCATATACACGTTCACCTGTCTCTCCATCCTCAACGATCACTCCATTCTCATTATGGTCAGACTTGACAGACGTTGCGCGTGCAGCCAGGACAAAGTGCCTCACATTATCGGTGGCTGCGTTCGCATGATTGGCTCGACGTTGCCGTCCGAAGTTCGGGGGGAACTGTCCCTCCTTTCCTCCCCCTGGCCAATAGCAATTTTCCGTGGAGTGTTTCGTCTTATCGCGGGCCTTGCAGCCGGGATTTCCACAAGGGACGCGGGCAGGGGTATTGGATCCAGCCGCAAGTGCCTGTGATTGCATAGGGCCTTTTCCCGTGGCACGCAAGGTAGCGGCATGAGTTTGGAGATGAGATATGATATCCGTCGAGGTGGGCAACGAGTATAAGCTGGGGAGAATAGGCATCCAATTGTCTGTAGGTAGGATTGAACGAATGATAATACCCCGGAAAGCCTGGTCACTCATTGCGGTGGTACTGAGGTCGTTCACCGCTCGTCGTCGAGTGCGAAGCTCAGCAACGTGAGCATCAATGTCGCTATTTCCGTCGAACTTGAGTGCGTTCAGTGCAGACTCAGCCTCGGATAGCGCCATGTCAGTCTTCTTGGCGTGCTCCGCTGTGATGGAGTCCCAACACTCTTTCGCAGTCCCATCAGTCCTCACCCCTAATCCAATAGGGTCAAGGACGTTGAGAACGATGTGGGAATGCGCAAGCTGGTCGCGGAAAATCCATTCATCCCGAGATGGGTTGGATGAGTAAATGGGCATGGGGTCAGGTGGTAAGGGTACAGTGGTAGGTCCACTCGTGGGGACGGTGGGGGCAGCTGGGCATGGTATCGATCCTTCGATGTATCCCCACAAGCCCTTTCCTTTCAGCAGTTCAGTGAGCTGGAGCTTCCACGAGGCGTAATTCTTTCCGTTGAAGTGACTGTTGGTATCTGGGAGTATGGTGACTCCAGTTGCGTTCGACGACATGTTTAGGGGTATGACGACGACGACGGTGAGGAGACAGTAGACAGTAGTGGAGATGGTGAGTGTGTATAAATCTTCGAGTTTGAGTCGCTAGTTGCTGCGTATCCTTTTCGACTGAATTATAGGCTACGGGGCCACATAACCTAATAGAATAAGGATATAAGTAATCACTCAGTCGGGCACAGCGATGGTAGAACGACTGTGTATTGTAATAGACTATACCTAATAGAATAAGGATATAAGTAATCACTACGAAGGAATGTGAGTAATAGTCATGGATATCGTAATGGTATATACATACCTCAGTCGGGCACAGCGATGGTAGAACGACTGAGGTATGCGGGTAACTACGGGCGAGCTATATAAGTGATCGTAAGGACAGGAGGTTGATATAAAAGGTAAGAAAGAATGAGTGACGATCGAAAGTAAAACGTACGGGTATAAAGTACGGATATCCTCCAACAGAAGCTTTCCAAGTGTCTTTTCCACAGAGGGATATCACAGGGTCTCATCTCGCGACCAACTGCTACGTTGGAGTAACGTGCTTTTCGATGAACCCGAAACATCCAAGATGCGAAACAGCGCTTCTTGTGCTTGCCAACGAAAAGTTCGGTCTACCAGAGCACAATTTGCGGCATTTGTCACATTGTCACAGGCATAATTTAGGATTTCGTTCTTGATTTCTTGAGGAACCTTGTCCATATGAACAGTGAGTTTGAAAGTCGGGAGCAGCGTATATAAATACCATATCTAAGATCCGGTGCTGGAAGAAGTATTATATCTAAGATCTGCTACTAAAATTAGACGAATTATTATTTAATTTCCAAAACATCACGCTTGTTTCCCTTGTCACATTACTGACACCTAGATGTCTCCCCTTACTTTCCCTCCCTTTCCATCTCACCTTACCTTCACTTCTCGCCTTTCCGCCTTTCCCTTTCCACTTTTCACTCGCTCCCTTTCATTGCTCTTCCTCCCGATATTGCCAGGTTGTACCTTTGTACCAGGTATCTTCTCGAAAACTCTTACCATTTCCACGTTTTCTTACATTTGTCATCTCTTGAGTTCGTCGTCTTTAGTCTTTATGATTGTGTTTCGATTATCTCGTCACAATCAGCTCACTTTTTATGTTGTTGTCGAGTGTTTCGACATATACATATCCGTGGCGTTTCCGTTTTGTGTTTTCAACTTTGCCTTGCCAGCCTAGCTTCTGCCCTACCTCTTGAAACGCTCAGAAAAGCGTGCCTTTCTTTCCTCTGTAATGGCTTATGTCCATATTGTTTTATTAATATGATGTTCATCCTTTTGTATCTTTCTTTTCGAAGTCATGAACTATAGGCTATCGGCACCTGTTCGTCCTCATGCCCTGCCTATCTATCTGCTGCCTGGGCGCCTGTCAGACACCAGCCACCATCTCAAACTGCCGACAACTCCAGACAACTCCAACCAACAACTGCCCGCCCGTCGGACCATACCCAACCTAGAGCACCAGTCAACGATATGCACCTCTCTGCCATGAAGACAACAAAACATCTGTCGGCTATCTATCTATCTATCACTGTTTGAGTGCATCAAACAGAAATGACAAGTGCACCATCACCCAGCTGAGGCAACGAGTTGGAGCGGTATCACCGGCGCCTTTTCGGGCTATCTTTCTTTTGGGGTTATCTCTCTCGGCTATCTATCTATCACTGTCTATGAGCATCAAACAGAAACGACAAGTTATGCATGATGGAGCCGAAAAGGTGGGCGCAAGTATGGTGGGCGCAAGTTTGGGGCAGACGGTGCGATTTCTTGCACTCTTCTCTTTCTTCATTTGATTTCTTGATTTCTTGTTTGGTTTTTTGACAGAGACAAGAACAAAGATAAAACCACGACTCTTTTTGAGCTGCTTGTATATAGCCATGAAGTACGACTACGATACACATATTCGTGAACTTACCGTTCATTCCAACCCTGCCCGTCCCCACTCCATTGTTCCCAGCATCGCTGTTCCCAACACACTGTCATTAAGATGGTGTAAGTCTGATGCGACGGATCTAACCACCGTTGTCGAATTATTGACAGTAGTCAAAACAATCACCCTACAGGGAACCAGCATCAGGCAGGCTGTTTCCATTCCTCCTTCCGTTACGGAAATAGTTCTATTGCACTGCTCCGTGCAAGAAGAAGCTCTAGCGAGCATCTTGCCTACAGGTGGATCGTTGGTAATCGGAGGCGCTTGCACAGAATACCTGGAGCGGCCTTCTTCTGAAGCTGAACTGCACCGAAGTCCCGTTCCCGTTCACCTTGAGGAGCTCTCTTTAGACCTATCCGAAGTCAACTACTGGCACAGATTACGACTGTGTACATCCCTCCAAGCAATCATTTCTGGGATTGAATGACTGCACTTCAAAGGAGAACTCGATATGGACGCTGCGACGCTGCAACCCATCATAGACAAAAACTCTGGTACTTTGACACAGTTTACGCTACAGCAGGAAGGCAAGTCTTAATCATGCGTTGTCATACTATTACATGACGTTCTATGTCTTCACAGCAGCCGAACAGGTCCTCTGGACCTCCAGCATCCTATACTTCGGCGCTTGCCTGTCTCTGACCTCGATGCACTTAACGTGTTTAGACAGCGAGTTGAAGGTCACTGCGGCTTCTATGTTGACTGTTCCATTCCGCCAGCTTCAGATTCTTACAGTGAGAATCAAAATCACGGTGTTAGCAGAAGAAGACCGGGAGAGGCATGCAAACTCTTTGCGTTGATTCGCTCAGCTCATATACGGGTTAGCGAACCACGAAAACTTTCGTTGGCTTGATATCCAATTGGGTAGTGGTTCGATACCCTATTATGGTGATAGATACGCGGTGAAGACGTTCGTATCCGCCTGCTTCTGACGGTTGCAAACACTGGAGAACGTTAAATACCCTGGTATTAATTGGAGGTCATTTTAATTTTAGTGCTTTGTTTTAGCATACCATAATTCAAATTTTGACGGATGGAATCAGAAATCCAGAAATCAGAAGTGCATGTCAACTGCTATAGAACCAGATCGTCTATTTTCTTTGGCTGTCTGCTGTCTTTCATTGTTGGCCGACTACTTGGCACATGCATGCGCTGAGCGGCGCTACACATTTACACGGTACAACTGAAAACTGGAAACCGCGCTGTATTTTCGTCCAGGTCTTGTGATAATTGTTCCACTGTAATGTCAGTGTCAGACACGATCCCTGTTGCCCCTGTTGCTCCTGTTGCCTTTGTCTCATCCCTGCCTGACTTCAAAGTCGAAGAGATACATGCCAACCTGGCAAGACTCCTATGTGCGTTGTAACAACACTCCTTATATATTGTTTGCTAAGGGACAGACCGGTAGCCTCTAGCACCCCTGCGTCGAGCTTCTCCTTGTATGCTAATGCCGAAAACCCCATACAAATTATAAAAACCGATACAAGGAACATCGCGACGGTAATGTCAATGGCAGGTGCCATCAGTGCTGCTGAATTGGCATCCTTTTCCTCCTCCTCTTCCCTCCCTCCCAGGCAAAACCCCCTTAACCTGCTACAAGCCCATCTAGCCGCGTTAATCAGCGTAAGTGTGCTGTCTATTGCTACCTGAAAGAATGTTAACATGGATGAAATTTTGATATCAGGACACGGTATCGTCATGGGACAAGCAAGTGGTAATGGACTCGGTCGTCTCAACCGAACCGCTACCTTATTTGGTTTTTTGGTACCAAAAGTCCCACCTAGGCCCCCATGCCTCAGTGCAGGCTTTGGCGAAGTCCATTGCAACTCCTCTTCCTTCTCTGAAGAGAACCATGGCTACTCACGCGGTCGTCATCAGCACCATCCCGAAGAATGGATTCCCTCACCCTGCCGTATCGCTCGCACAGATATTACTGCGATTCGCCACCGCTCATGCAGTAGGTGGTCACATCGAGGTGACTAATGTCGCTCTTCAAACGATAGCGAGTACAACTGGATCGAATCTTGCAGTCGCTGTACTATTTGTACAGTGTGTTACCCCTGAGGCAGAGAGGTGGATAGTGGAATTGCGATATGATGATGACATAGAAGCACGGGTAGAGAGGCATATCTCAGATGAAGAGTATGCTCTCATCGACAAGTACACATTGATGTATATGATGCAGACCGCGGGGTAAGTTTACAGATATTTTAAGCTCTTTCAATGTTCACTGATGTCCTGTTCTGTGTCTAGAGGTCTGATGGGAACCCTGAGTATGCATTGATATCATTGATATCATTTGCGCTGCTTTAGGTAACCGCCACCTTTTGTTTATTTTTTTGTTTCAATAGTTTTTTTGTGTTAGGCACCATCTATCTGTTAATACTTCATGTCGCCTTAATATAAAAAGAGCAGTTTTAGTCTTCTCTAACCCACGCACTATTTCTCTCTCTGTACAATGAGCACCCTCAACGCTTCTCCTTTGTTTCAGGATGGGATTCCAATGGAGGACAAACTTGGTTTCTTCACCCTCTCACGACTTTCTGACTTGGTTAGCCACATTGTAATGATTAGAAGCACAGAACGACAGACAAGATCTAACCTACTAGAATACATCAGAATGCTGCCGCCAGACAGTCAGAGAAAGATCAGAGAATTAGCATCTCTGGAATCCACAGGAGGAAAGAAAAGAAAGGCTACTGAGCATGAAGTTGTTGCCAGAAAGAAATGCAGAAAACTGAATGAAGGAGACAGGACCAGCTCAGTGGTTCGATCACTGATCGATTGTATGGACGAACAATCATCTTGATCTCAGCCAATGGATCTCGACGATGATGATAACGAGGATAACGAGGAGGAAGCAAAAGTCGTAGAACTCATAAATGGGCCATTTCTATTTAATGCAAGCACAGATACAAGACGGAAATGCATCGAAGGATATATCGCAAGAACCTCAAATGCAGAGCTGGCTCAAAGAGTGTGTGTAGTATGTGCCAGACTCTTGTTCCTGACTAGTATGGAAAAGAAGGCCATCAAGGATCTGACACGTTCCGGCCTCTTGTTGCCAGAGCAACCTCATCCCAAACATACCTTGTTTGATGGTTCATTGTTACACGGAGATGCGGTCATAGGTGGCTGCTCTGGTTACACCTGTAAAGAATGTTTGCGTCATCTAGATGCCGCGAAGGTGCCACCCTTGGCACTAGCTAATAACATGTGGATAGGAAAGGTACCTCTTGAGTTGTCCGTATTGTCATTGACCGAGAGAGTTCTTATAGCAAGGCATTTGCCTTGCACTTATCTCGTCAAACTCTATCCAAAACAGGAGCATGCAGAGCATTGGCTAGACAACGACGCTATGTACATGGGCCTAAAAGGAAACATATCTTCACACCCACTCAACTCGAGCCATATCGCTGGTTTGGTGTCCGCAAATGTGTTGCCACCACAAGCGAAGGTTCTAGCAGCTGTTATAGGAATCACCTTCGTCACACCCAGAGGTATTAAGATGAAAGAACTCCCTAGAATATTCCATGTCAGAAGGGAGCTCATGCAGAAAGCTCTTCTGTGGTTGAAGAAGAATAACCCCTTGTACAGCGATATTATCATCTCAGGTGATGCTCTGGCACAGTTGCCTACCAGCGGAGTACCCAAAGAGATCCTGTCTACAGTGAGAACTTCCAATGACATTTCAGGTCTCGCCACGGAGCAGGACAACTACGTTCCAAATCAAGACGACTGGGATTTTTTCGGTAAGTATTTCTGTTTGCATTTAATCAAACTGATCTCACTCCATATATGCATCAGCGTGAGAAGCAAACTTTGTTCCTGTGGAAGGCGCAGGAATGGGGCCAGAGCCCTTTTCAGAACCAGGTAAATGTGTTTCAAGATTCTGATTTTGACGTCTTTCTGAAAAACCTGCTTTTCCTTACAGACGTGTTTTTACTGCATGCCAACGGCATAATAGATGCAAATGGTGACGACATCACCGATAAAGATATTATGGCCCATGCTCTAGCTAACCTCGGTGGCCCTGACTCAGCTCGAAAGCTGCGACCTGAAGATAAATATTTCATCAAAAGAGGTAGCACCTTTATAACCGAGTATGCGAGGATAGACGAGGAGACAGGGGAAAGAACTGACGGTGGTCCAGGAAATCCAAATCATCTGTTGGGTGCTTTTCCGTATTTGTTTCCTTATGGATGTGGAGGGTTTGAAGTCAATAGAAAACAGAAGGTACCTTACGAGGTACATTCTCGTTGGGTGTTGCAATATGCCGATCAGAGGTTCAGAAAAGACTATCACTTTGTCTTTCAAGTATACGGCGTGATGCATAAACGGAACCTATGTCGATCCGCTTGCCTTCAAATCAAGAGATCCAGTTTCATGAAGAATTGTGCTGCTATAATGAGCTTGATGCCTGAAACCTTGAAGAAAGCCAGCGAAGAGGAGATGCGACACGTGCCATTTTCTCATCCTGGAGTTCGCGCTCTGTGAAAGCAGCTATCTGCTGTCCGTGTACGAGTTCCTGGAACAGATGAGTCAAGAAGGGGCATACGTTCTAAGATCTGGAGCACCAACCTAGTTTTCAACCCACCGAGTTTGTGGATAACTATCAATCCTTCAGACACACATGATCCTATTGCACAGGTCTTGGCAGGAGAAAACATAGACCTAGATCGATTTGTAGAGACTTCAGGCCCATTGTTGAAACAACGAGGAGTAAACATGGCTTCGGATCCATTTGCTTCTGCCCAATATTTTCATCTTGTCATAAATATAGTCTTACAAGAATTGTTCAGTATCAAAGGAGCTACATCTGGCTCCTTCGTGTCAAGGAAAGACGGTATATTCGGTTTGGTCAATGCGTATATCGGTGCAGTCGAAGCACAAGGTAGAGGAACACTCCATCTTCACATTTTATTATGGTTAAAGGGAGCTCTGTCTTCCAAGACAATGACACAAGCACTGTTGTCGGAAGCGTTCAGGGAGAAGATGAAGGAATTCATCTGGGCTAACATCACTGCAGACCTCTATGGTGCGTCCTCCTCTGACATCGAGAATATGGCCAAAGGAACAGCGGTGTCTTATGCGAGACCCATGTGCCCTTCAGAGCCATAGTACGATTCTAGAAAGAAAGCAGGACTTGCGAGAGTCACTAGAATGGTACAATATCACAAGTGCCAGATAAATATGTGCGTCAAAAAGAACAAGGAGGGTCGACCAGCTTGTAAACACCACGCGCCGTTTCCCATGTCCTCTGATGCTTGGGTATTGCCCACTGGAGAGTGGGGTCCCAAACGGCTATCTTCTAAGATGGTAGCATGGTGCCCAGAGCTGCTTGAGTGTCTCAAAAGCAACCAAGATATCAAGATCATTACAAACACTGTCAATACAAAGGATATCACATGGTACATAACCAACTACGCCACAAAGAAACAAGTCTTGACTTGGAATATTTCTGCTACGCTTGCTAGGACATTAGCCTACGAAATGGAGGCAGATAACAAGGTCATGGAGTGTCGTGACCTAGGCAAGAAACTCGTCCAGAAATTCGCACATGCTATGAACAAGGAACAGGAATTCAGCGTCTGTGAAGCGATATCTCACGTCATGGGATGGGGAGACTGCTTCATATCTCACCACTATGTGACTGTATACTGGGATGCTGTCGTTGCAGCTATACAAGATGCTTACCCAGAAATCAGAGCTAAATTGTAAGTCGTGCTTCCTATTAAAGGGGCACTTCATTGAAAGATTTTTTGGCAGGTCGTATACAGAGGAAATGGCACGCGATTCCAACAGAACATTGGTACAAAGCCAGAGCGACGAGGTGACGATGCCTATCAAATTTGTTGGCAGGGAATTACCACTCAAAGACCAACTACGTGAATACTCTGACAGGGGAGACCGTTTAGAACACATGTCCTTCATGGATTTCTTCACTGAGACTTATGATGGAGAACCTCCAAAAGGAAAAACAGGTACAGGAAGAAGTGAACGTGTTCCCTATAGAGCCGACAAGGGTCATGGAAAGAGGTGCAGAGTTCTGAGACAGCCTGGCCATGAGACTATTGTCCAATTTGTAGGGAAATGGTTCCCAAGAAGGGACAAAGCTGACTGCAGGGAGTATTACTGTGCTTCAATGTTGGCACTGTTAAAGCCTTGGAGATCCATGAAGGACTTGAAGAATGAGGAAGAACATTTCGAAAATTCATGGTGAAGATTTTCAAAGAATCTAACCCCAAAACAGGTCGACGTTGTTGACAATATACAGTATTTCCATGAAGCGTCAGACCGCACTCATAAAAGCAAACCAACTGCTGAAAGCGGTGGACTATTGAATGTCGGAGACGAGGAACAGTATCCATCACAAGATGATATAGGAGAGCTTTGGAATGAGAGCACGAAAATCCAGAGTACACCGAAGCGGACATAGCTATCGCAGAAAACTTGAGGCATCCTATGCGTGAAACACAGTTTGGAATAGATGCCATGGAAAAGGCGAATGAAGTAGGGATATTCAAAAAGTCACCAGTACACTCCGTTTTACCATCAGTAGCACCGATTGCTGATGTCGATGACATACTGCGTTTCTGGGAGTGGAACAAGTTGTTGAAGTCCATCTCCAGAGATAAAGAAAAGGCAGGAGAAGGACACGATGCAGAGGACAGAAGAGACAACGTGTTACAATCGATACAATTGGTCATCAGCGAATCGATGATGGAACCAGGTGGCAGCAGAGATACACAGCAAAAGAAGCGTAAAAATGACGAAAATAGGCCGCTTTTGCAATTGCTAAACGAGGAACAGCGTCATGCTCATGACATAATTGAATGTCACTTGAAGGCTTTTCTAGCAGGAAAGAAACCCAAACTGCTCCATATGTTGGTGCAAGGACAAGGAGGGACAGGAAAGACAGTCCTGATCAACGCTATCTCTGAGACATTTCTTCACTATGACTGCGAAGACCTGTTGGCTATAACAGCAACATCGGGAGTAGCCACCAGTCTCATCGGTGGTCAAACGCTCCATTCGTTTGGGGGAATACCAATCCATCCAGGGAAAGGGGACGATTGGTATTCTAAGGGAAGTAAAGACACCATGAAAAAGAGAAAGCGTAACATTGAGGGGAAGCAATATTTGGAAGTAGATGAATGTTCTATGATGACCAAAGACATGTTAGCCTTGGTCTCTGAAGTTTTATCCAAGGAAAAATCACACAACGGAGAGAACGGAGGAGGAACACTTCCATTCGGAGGAATGAGTGTCATTTTATTTGGAGATTTTCATCAGTTTCCTCCTGTTGGAAACTCCACAGCGTCACTGTATGATTCGAGAACCAATGGGGAGCGTTCAAACATCGGAAAAGCGCTGTATCAGCTGTTCACAACGGTCATCACTCTTGTCAAGCAGAATCGGGTTCAGGATGAGGAATGGATCGCCTTTTTGAATCGCCTTAGAGTCGGGACATGCACAGCGGAAGACTTGAAAAACCTTGATAGGCTGGTAGTAGACCGTAAAGAAGACCTGGACTTCTCGTGCCCTCCATGGAAGGACGCAATTCTAGTAACGTCCAGACATGGACCTAAAGACCAATGGAATGCTGAGGCTCTACGCAGACATTGCCATACATCTGGTCAGCGACTGTACATATGTTGTGCCGAAGATACAGCAGGTCGAACAAGAAGCAAGCTTACAATGGAGGAGAAGGTCATTGTAGCGGGAATGCGAATGAAGCAGACGGCGTGGCTAGACCACAAAGTAGAGATAGCAGTGGGCATGCATGCCATGGTTCTGATGAATATCGCAACTGAAGCAGACATTGCCAATGGAACTCGTGGAACCATTGACTCGATAGTTCTAGACAGTCGAGAGGTGATATCCCCACATGCAGGAATGGAAGTGCAGTTGAAGTATCCCCCTGCTGTTATCATCTTCAAACCAGATATTCCTTCAGGCAAATACAGTTTCCCAGGCCTTCCAAGTGGATTGATTCCTATTGTTCCAAACGAAGGAGGATTTACCATCCATAGAAGAGATGGCTTGGCTACTAGAATTCACCATCGCCAGCTTGCATTGACTCCAGCATATGCGTTGACACGCTTGAAAAGCATTCACACGTGTAAATTTGCGAATTGTACAAATGAGTACAGGCAATAATGCCCAGACACGAAGGCAATGATGAAAGCAACAGAGCGCAGTGTTTATAATGCCAGTAATGATATTACCAGAGTAAAGCTGGGTGGAGCGCATGGCTTAACCTGAGAATGGTACTAGAAAGGCCATACTAGGTATGAAGTCCCAGTGCTTGACACTGAGTGCTCTGACAAGGCAAAGCATACGCGCACTAAGAATAGCGCGGGACACGCTTGCGGGGTAATTAAGACTTCGCGTAGCAGTGATCTATGACGCGCAAGGCATGGCAGGCCCGGAGCTTAGAGTTCTAGACCTTGAGATGTCAGAACTCAAGTAAATCCGAAGTTCCGGGCTTCAGCCAAAATGCGTGAGGCCTAGACAAGAAGCACATTGCCCTCACTACAATGGAATTCCCTGTGAGAATACTAGGAAGCGAAATAAGAGTTGCGGGGTAGGCTATAACTCCGGGGGATATGGCAACTGATGTCAACCCGCGTGTCATAGCCTTGGTAACCGATGCCGTGACACTCAGAGACAGGACCTGGCCCTGGGCCAGACTCCTGAGTCAGCACCAAGCTATGGCGTGATAATTGCAACATGTGCGGGACGCAGGCGAAAGTACCCCGCAGCTTAAATAATACTATATTTGGTGGTACAAATTTGTAGGATGTAAAATAGATAAATAGCGCAGTGTACTTGTAGTGTACAAGTTTCGGACCCCCGTTGTAGTCGCGCGCAAGCCTCCAGCTTGATGCCCTAGCAGCAGGATTAGTTTGTAACTTCGAGCGAGAGAATAAACCTAGAATTGATATCATACCGAGTGAATTGAGTTGCGCGCGAGGCATAGAAAGCTTAGCGGGGGACTTGCTTAGCAGGGGACTTGCCTAGCGGGGACTCGTGTATGGTTTGAGTGACTGGTTGACTGCGCTCTACCCTGAGAATAAGAGATATTGTGTCATTGCGGACGCGCTCTTGAGTTTTGAGGGTTTCTTGTGACGCGCGGTGTTACAGGCGGCAGAGGTTCAAACCCTTTGGTCTGATTAGCACGCGCTTAGTTGGGTATACCATTCCGCAAGTGGCAGAGGTTCAAACCCTTTGGCTTGTCGGACGGCGTTTCTTGTGTGCGAGATACTACAGGCGGCAGAGGTTCAAACCCTTTGGTCTGATTAGTGTTCGTACAGAGGCCTTCTTCTAACGCGCAGCACTACAGGCGGCACAGGTTCAAACCCTGTGGTCTGATTAGTGCACGCTTGAGGGTTCTCATTTCCGCAAGCGGCAGAGGTTCAAACCCTTTGGCTTGTCGGACGGGGTTTAGTTGGTGATTGTGTCTCTGGATCGGCATAGGTTCAAACCCTGTGGGTCTACGATTGGTTTTGGAAGCTTGAGTGCATAGGTTCAAATCCTGTGGCTTGAGTGGACGTTTTGTGAAGGGTTTCTGCTTAGAGCGCAAGCTTTGAGTCGTGTTTTAGAGTGTGTTTAGGTTGTTGTGGTTACCTGTGTGTGACGTGCGCGACTTATTGAGGGTTTTGTGGGTGTGTGGCGACGTATCGTGTATTGTAGTACACCTTGCCTTGAGGCCCGGCGACATTGGTCGCCCCTCTTGTTATAAAAGCCTTTGGACTTAGAGAGATCTAGATACGTGACGCGCGCTATTGCTATACGCGTGTATTGTATATTCTGAGAGTTTAGTTGTTTTGCTTCAATCTGCTTCTATCGCATAATATCCCCCCCAAGAACTTGAGGGTTTGTGTGTGTAGTGTTGGGTGTGAGTGTGATCAGTGTCTTCGACACTGTTGCATTTCTAGCCTGCGCGCACAGAGTCTCTTCAGCGTTCACTCATCACAAGTGCCAAGGCCAAACGATAGAATATGTTATAGTGGACCTAGGAAAACCTCCCAGTGGAACGTTGGATCCTTTCAACACTTATGTTGCATTGTCAAGGAGTCGAGGCAGACACTCCTGTGACTTGCCGGTAATATCCGGGGGTTAAATACTCTGTGGTAATTTTACCTGTAATTGTCCCAAAAACATGCGCGAGAAAACACATCAAAAAATACATGCCATGTTTTCATTTGTATTTTTCCGTGTAATTTGATCCGTATTTGGTGGGAAAACACATGGTAAAAACACCTGAAGTAATTTCGTGCGTCATTACTGGAAGGAAACACATGTGAAAACATGCCTGGTGTTTTCATTGGTAATTATGCAAAGAAATTACGGATGTAAAGACCCATGAAAACACAAAGGGTGTTTTCATCAGTAATAACTGGGTGGATTATTTCCAAATTTGGTAAATTTCAGGGTGACTATTCACTGCATGATGGCTTCAATAAACAAAGCTTAAATATTGAATTTGAAAGATATTTATTTTTATCATAATTGAGCCTAAAATAGGCAAAAGAATTTGTTTATATCTTTTCTATATTTGTGAAAATTGCCTCAAAACTGCATAAAATCTCAAATATTGAAAAGATATTTTATGTATTTCTTTAATATATTAGGCACAAAAGTGACTGAAAATAAATATTATTCAGATTCAATATTTAAGGCTCAATTATTGAGGCCACCATGCTGTGATTACCGATGAAAACACCCTTTGTGTTTTCATGGGTCTTTACATCCGTAATTTCTTTGCATAATTACCAATGAAAACACCAGGCATGTTTTCGCACGTGTTTCCTTCCAGTAATGATGCACGAAATTACCTCAGGTGTGTTTACCATGTGTTTTCCCACCAAATACGGATCAAATTACATGGAAAAATACAAACGAAAACACGGCATGTATTTTTTGATGTGTTTTCTCGTGCATGTTTTTGGGACAATTACAGGTAAAATTACCACAGAGTATTTAACCCCCGGATATTACCGGCCAGTCACAGGAGTGAGAGGAACAATTTGGTTGCTTAGGCGAGGAGAACACGAGCTTTATACCACGCATCCTTCCTTGAAAGAGCTGAAACGTGAGGACGAGCGACTTTGTATGCTGACTGCATCAACAAAACGCAAGTTTGAGGAAGGGTACTACTATCAAATTTAGATTCGTTATTATAATGTAATGTAATATTAGTCATGTCCATATCCTTATTTAGAAAACATTCGTTTGCACATTTATGCTCACCCTGAGTGTAAATTCTCGCAAAATCCAGGGGTTTATAAATAAGATGCGAGTGATACCGCGTGTTGTCTGCACGTTGGACAGTATTTTTGAAATGAATTGCTGACCCACCAAAATGCATGTAGCCAGTGCCAGCGTGGAGCGCTACTCATTAGTATTTATGCTCACTCTCATAAATTCTCGTAAAATTCGGGGGTTTATAAACAAGGTTTCGAGTGACAACACATGTAGTTTGCACATTTGACAGTGCTCTTGAAATGAATCACAGACCCACTAAACTGTGCATAGCTGCCGACAGTCGTGGTAAGGATAGGTGACAGATCTAGATATGACAAGTTATATTTAACACTACTCTATTTAAGTTGCTCGCTCTTCTATCATTCTCCACTTAGAAATTTGAATGATCTCGAATCATCATCTGTCTAATCATCATCTGTCTAACCCATCAGTTACCATTGCCGACAGAATTGACCAGCAAGACGGCCTTTCACAGTACAAAAGTTGAATCATTGGAAGACTGGAAGTCTCAGCCACCTCTAAGATCATGGCGCGCACGAAACGTACTGACCCTAAGCGTACTGACCCCAAGGTAAAAGCACTTGTACTACCTTCATACCTATTGCCAGAGTTTAACCGAAACAGCATCAGCATCCTCCTCGCAGATCCAAGAGGTTAGCATCAAAAAACCTGAAGAACTCCTCGTCTCCTGCATCCTTTGTTGCGGTCCCATCTGACCATGATCCGACAAGGTATCCGACAGTTCCTCCCACTTTCAGGAGAAAGACGGCTACGGCGCGAATCAGCACAGGTTGCAAAGGCCCTAGAAAGGTAACTCTGAAGACTTCATTATCTTTGCATCTCTAATTTCTATTTTACACTGCAGGGTCCTACCACGACGTCAGCAACAGCCACACACAGCGAAGCAGGGGGAAGTCCTGGAGAAGGAAAAGCGGACAATGGTCCAGAGAATATGGTCATTGACATGGACGTGGACCCCTAGTCTTAGGTAGAATGTCAAAGTTCCTGGAAGTAAGCGTCGAAAGACCAAAGAGCGTTAAGACACATATCTACAAATCTTCTATTCAGCGAAGTGGGCAGCTGAGAGCACGGCAGTACCATACCAATACGAAGTGTAATACATGAGTTTAAATTACCGGTTGCCGCTGTGCCTTTGTGATTGAATTACTGAGAGATTGATGCACACTGTGGTCCATCTGACCGTCTCAGCAGAAAACAGTAAAGTCCAACATGCACTATAAAATAAAAATGTGTTTCGTATTCAGAAATAAGATACAGCGAGTAGATAAGCGTTTCCGAGTAGATTTTTTTCCAACTTGCATGCAGTCAAATCTCAAGCCATTGCATGCATGGCGGGATCGTCCTAGATGTCCGTTTGACGGTCGCCAGATATTCGAAGCAACCAGGGCATCATTGGGATGGAGGAGAGCGGGGAGGGATCAGTGCCGTCTTCACGGTGATGGTGAGGTCAGAGGCAAAAAGGATCTCACCACTGGATTCCCGATGTCAAAAATGGGGTGGGGAGATGTTTAGGCTGCAGGGACGACAGTAGGCCTAAAGGGGTGGGGAGAGGAATGGACTGCCGACCCACGACGGGTATCAGGCACGAGGGCGAGGGTCCCGTCGCATTGTGGATTCGTGTTCCCCCCACCTAAAAAATTAGGGCAATCTCAAGAACAACGTTGGATTTTGGTGTGGCGGGCGGCGGTGAGCGGGCAAACCATCGTACGGCCATAATTCTTGGGGTGTTCGTAACGCCCGAGGGCCCTCCTTTGATGCCCAGATGGGTGCGTCTGTCGTTGATGTCGTCAGTGTCCCGATTTTCATCCCGCCATCCCGCTCGTCCTCTCCCGCCCTCCCATCTCCTCCATTTCTGCTCTCCTTCGGCAACAGCCCTCCCCAAGACCATCCCAAGGCCCTGACTCACAATAGAGATCTCCTCCTCCTCCTCATCCTGCTCAACGTTGGGATCCTGGTCACAGTTTGCGCATCTCATGGTGCTTCCTGCGCCGAGATAACGGCGGAAGTCGAGTATCGGAGCATGGTCTGCACTATCTTAGTGTGTGGGAATTTGTGAGGCGATTGGCACCGATTTTGATGTGAGGTTATTGGCTGATCAGGTGGGGATTGCGGTTGCGTTTGGTGCTGCAGCGAGCAGTAGTCACGTCGTCGTCGTTCGTCTGCGGGATTTACACTCCTGCTCCCAGATGGCAGTCATATAGCATCTCCAGGAGTATTCCAGGGTATTGAAGCATTAAAAAGCTAGTGCTCGACAGCGATTCCCTTCGATGTTAATGCTGTACCCTGAGTCGGTCGGAATGACAATTCGGTGCACGTTTGTGAGAGGGCTATAAGGTGAACGTCGTGGTGGCTCAGGCTGGCTGGTACTTGTTTGCATTTATTTGGTTTTTGCAGATTTTCAACAGGCAGTACTGCAGCTCCTGGATCGAGCACAGCCACCTATTTGGCTTTATTTGTCACGCCTCTTCCTTAATAGGAAGGTTTGTCACCTCGGGTAGACCTTGCTTATCAGCAAGGTAACTTGTATTCTCTGGCTCCTACAGAGCCTGTATTTATACTACGAAACTATCTAGAATGTTCTACTAAACTCGTCTATAAGCAGTAAGTATCGGTCCCAAGGTCATCCGGCATCATGCCGACTTGAACCTTCTATGCTCTTCTCGCGGCTTCCCGCGATATCTCCAACAGTCATGAATACAATGAGAATGAAGCACGCACCCAACACGCACCATACAAGTGCCGGACTTAAGTCTGTTTGCGACTCCTATAAAATCGTTCCTGGCACGCACATTCATTGTACCCGTAAGTCTGGCTGCTCGTAATGCTATTGCCATGATGCTAGAGCTGCATAATGCCGTTGCGCGTAGATCATGAGCAAGTCCAAATTAGAATTCCCACGCCCATCCTTTCCCTCTTACCACCACTATCACCACTACTTCGGTTCACGCTGCGTCTCTTTTCCCTGTCTTCCTGCATTCTGGTCGCCATTTCTGTCGTGCAATACGCTATATGCGGCTTCTATCACCATAGGCCACCGATAATGCACTGCTTTCATCGTAATTTTCATAAATTCGGGGAGAAAGGTATATTACACACGCTGTTTCCAGCGCTCTGACTATTCTTATTTTCTTGCTCAGAACGATATCCGGAGCTCGTATAGGCAGGAAAATCACTTATTTGCGCCACGGCCGGCGCATATATGCAGGTATATGGGGCGGAACAGAAGGGAACGACATGACGCGTATCAGGCGAGTGCTTTGTTCGTTTCTTATCCATTATCTCACGTGCTTTTTCAGTGTAGCCGCGACGGGTCCTGAATTTGCACCGTTTGCACTTGTCGCCTTTATTACTGCCTACGCCCTCGCACCAGATTTCGGCTTTCCGGTACCTATATATCACGGTGTCCATACCTGCCTGCACAATCTACTATGGTATGTACGCTGGAATTCACAATCTTTTGTCCCCAACACTGATTATATCTGCTGTCAGGCTCTACTAGTGCGCACTCTACATGGACGGATTGGATGCTATGCCACTATGCGACACCAAGGTTGCGGGGATGGAGTCTGTTGGCGGAAAGGACCAGGGCGGTGAACTAGGATGTGTACGTACTGTAGCGGAGAAAATATATTCATTATATGAATGCCTATAGATGCGTACAGATGAACGTCAATAAGGGTATATGAACATCAATAGGCATCAATTCAAAGGCCATGAAATGCCCCATTTATCGATGACTGCCGATGCCCATGGATGAATCGATGAATATCTATGGCCGTCCACCCACGTCTCCAGACTTTTGACTGGGACTCATTATCCAACAATGACTGACTGCGAAATGTGAGAACCTTACCTCCAATTCGACCTGAAATATATCAAACCTCTTTCGACAGGCTTGAACCTCATGCCAGATACTCCACATCTCACGAAAATATTCCATCCAGGAGTACCCGCCGAAAATTAATCGCCGTTGTGCATGAAATCGCATCCTGAACAGTGCGAGGACCTCCTGCTCAAATCTGAGAATCGAGTGAATATCAATGTACAACTAGTTAAACGTAGAATGATTACCCATTTAGGCGGATACGTGAATTATGAGAGGGTAATGGGCTTTGCATTTCGAGTAGTGGGTATGTCGCCTTTATCACTGATTCCAGCTCTAAGAGAAGTGTGGTTGGCCTCAAGGGTGCCAGCAAAGGCCATACGAGGATGCGAAACAAGAGGGTGAGAAGAAGACATGTAGATATTGGTGTATTTTGGCCGAGAATAGAGGCAAGATAAAAAAGGATTTGGATGTCAAAGTCTTCGAACCTGAAGCGAGCCATTGAAATTGGCGACCCGGGAGAGTTGTATAACGTGTTTCACGATAATTCTCTTAAGTACTCCAAGCTCCGGCATATTTTAGATAACTTGCCCACACAGCCGTATCGACAAGACCGCACTGCTGCCCAGAGTTCCTAGTAGAATAAGGACTGCAATGAGAGTCCATTCAACGATAACATATACGACACACCAGGTCACTTTCCGGTCAATCAGAGGCCGCACAATGACATGGAGATACTGCTGTTGATTGGCTCCGCTTCATGACCCTGATTGGTCGGGACGGAGACGGTTTCAGCCGCCTTCGGAAAGCCTGGACTGATGTCTTTGACATCCAATCGCAATCGTTCGCAGCTTTATAGATACCGCAGAGAGAATCTCTGTGATTGGATAGATTATTCTTCGCCCTAGGGCACGGAATGTCTGACCAGTGTCGCTACAGTACATACACGCTCCGATTCTCGGGCTCGTTTAGTTGCCGTAAGTGCGCTCAATGACTTTCCGGCATTTAGTAAGCTCTTGAGAACGTCAATCCCGAGAAAGAACGTGAATTTTGTGTATCCAAGATTACGGTGAAGCACTCAAGGCACCAGATTTCCATGGATGAAACAATATACTTGCGTTGCTTGCGCTTGAGGAAAGAAACGGAATAGCGGTGGTGGTCCAATGATCAGCTCGAGCATTCGAAGAATCGGAAGATTTCCTTGTGGTTGTCTCCATTCGATAAAGCAGAATGGGGGTTAGATACCGACATATGCTTCTACCAGGACCCAAACCAGTATCGTTGATGTCAGAAAGACATCGTTCTTCGATCGACTGTTATCATTTGTAAGGGAATTGGCCCGGTTAAAACTTACAGCAGACAGCCCCCAGGTTACCTCGATAATGCAACGATAATGTTTCGTGACTGAGAGAGATAAAATGAAGGAGTACAATTCAGATCTCCTCACGCTCCTAGATCCGACTGTGAAAAAACGACCGAGAAATTAAGAACACATTCAATACTGAAGGCCCGGGGATATGAAAAATCCAGAACGACTCGGAGAGGATAAACACACCACATGATTCCCTTTACCATTACGAGCTTACGAACCTCATCCCATTAATGGGCCGAGCACAACGTCCTTGGCGTGCCAACTCGCTAGTCCGAGTCGGGAGGCCCCTGCTGCGCGGGGTGTACGATGCCATACCAAACTTTCCACAGTGAAAAAAAAAAGATGAAGACAAATATCACCATGAGCTAGGCCCTAGCTCACATAATTAGTCTGCTGTTTCCGAAACTAGCTTATAAGCAGCATTGCTGCCGATGACACTTTTATACAGTGCATACTTCCTGTGCAACACCTGATTGCCCTGAATTTTGGCGTGCGCCTCGCTGACGACTCCCTGGACTGTCCAAGCTGTTCTTCCCCATTTAACATTTAATTTATTCGATGACTTGATGTACCTAGGTTCGCATCAAGGTGAGGTCGAACCCGAACCCTTCGCTTCTTGACCTAGATGCCGACACGGGCTGTACCATGGAGGCGGTCCGTCGCACTGACCGGAGAGGCGTTCCATACCGAGAAAAAGAGCAGCAAGTGTGGCTTCGGGTACTCTGCGCTACCTTCTGTATAGCGTAAGTATTGTAATGCTGTGAGACAGGATGGGAATCTTGTATGTAGTCCTGAAGATCTTGTAGCCGTCCTTCGAGATCTTTTTTGTGCCGTCGTGCTTCCTATTTGGCAGAAGGGCTTGCGAGTTATGGTAAGTACTTAGTTCAGACGCGACCCACCTTTAGGTGGACATAACTCTCATCTGCGTGAGGATGGGTAAGTTCTACCGTTGTCTTGCAGGAAGAGAAATGTGCCCTGCGACGCTGCCAAATCTACAGATGCTTCGACAACTCCACCTATGTCGATGCTGTACGGTTTAAAGATTCCCCGCGGCAGTAATCTTCTACATTTAATATAAGCGTTGAAGAACGAATGCTAATGGTGGTGCAAGATGAGAAGTGCATCCCGAAGCCACAGGTGAACGGTCGAAGAGTCGACGGGCTTTCCATTTGCCCTATCCATGTACCATGGCCTTGCAGCCATTAAGAGATATTACAGAGGCGCTTCCCCTGCTCTGAATATCTTGCCCCAAGAGTGCGCGTATCCGAACTACAACTCTCCCCCGGATCCAATCCCAACAATAGCCTCATCATCTCAAACTCTCCGTCATTCACGCAGACTGGAAGCCGAATAAAGCCCCCATCCCCACCAAACATCTCATAGAACGTCCCGTCTCTAACCTCGCCGCTGTGACAAGCGTCCCGAGCACACCGACTTTGAAAGGTGAAACGAAGTACAAATTCAGGGCCACTTTGCATATGCTGGAACTTCGGAATCAAAGCGTCGTTCTTCAGATGACTTTGAATATAGTCGCGAACGGAATATAGGAGGACTTAGGACATGTTTCTTTGAAGCGCCGGTGGAAGATGGTCCGATTATTTCCGCCGAGGAATTAAGCGCTTGGCTGCGTGTGAAGCTGCATGGATCCATCGGCGGAGTATCCAGTAAAGGCCAGCTTGAACTAGAGGTAGATGTCAGTTTTGATTGACGATAGGATATATTCGATCATACCTTGCAAGGGCACCGGAGCCAATTTTCCATAACACTCAGCCAAACTGAAGCTCGCCATCACCATCTGCACTAAGCTTCATCTCTGTCTCCAATATGAGAACGATTTGCCCTCGGATTACTCTGCCACATGCTAAGCATGAATTCGCGGGTCGATTGCATGCTACCTAGCATGTCATCTAACAGAATGGCTCCTTCGATGTTGTCCATATTGTTCAGGTCTTCAACAACGCCGATCTCTTCTTTGTTCAGTGCACGCGCAGTGATGAAAACGGGGAGAAAGCCTCAATCATCAGGTACGCGGATATTTTCAGGATACTCCTCGAAGAAAGATTGCATTACCGTAGTAATATCGGGAGTGTTTTGTTCGACAATGGCATAATGAAGAGGGTACTTCTCCCGGCGCTCCCTGTTAACAACATCAGGTCCGCGGGCTTCCCGTTCGATAGGAGAGATCGAAAGATCGCCGTCCGGAAGCCTGTCTTCGAAAGATCCAACGTCGTTCTCTGGCAGAATACGACGAGACGGGCAGTTTGGGTCGGGAGAGTAGCTTAGGAAATTGGTACGACCAATGTGTTGAAATCCGTTCTGCAATATTATCAGCATATATGCTGTGCGTGGGATGGTATTTGAAAGCTTACCTTTCTGTCCCATGAATAACGAGTATTCACCGCGACACGAAGATGACGTGTATCCAACGGAAAATGTGGCGGAATTGACAACACAGCAGGGGGACCAAAATTGCATTTATCACTAGCAACGGCACTTTACACCCCGTCGACTCGGAGGCGATAGACTCTCCTTCTTCCTATTGATAGCGACACGCAGCTGTCAAAACTCAGTCCCAACACACTGTATACGACATCCGCCTGTGAACAGATTGCGCGACGTCATGCGGCTGTCCCAAACAGAAAGCCATTCCCCGACAGCGAATGCATCCAGCGACAAACCCGCTTCTTCCGTTACTAGCCATCGTCCACCCACGGCCAGTATTCATTCAGAGGTCGGGCATCAGCTTCCGTCGCTGATGTTCTGCGCGCATCCTTAGCCCATGTCATGCTACTGTTCCTCGAAAATCAAAACGATGCACCTTTGAACGGTCATCCAAGTATACAGGGAGAAGCGGTTCAGCAGCACAAACTGGTGCCTTTTTGAGCGGTTGATGGGACTCCGTGCAATGGAAGAGATCAGGATCGGAATATGTATTCAACTGAAGACTCGACCGTTCTTGTCCTACAAACATGTTTCAGCCACAGTCAACAGAAAAAGACAAAGGATATGATGACACTGACGTGATTTTGTGCGTGAGTGCCAGCACATGAAGGGCGGTGACTAAGTTGACCCTCAGTCCTAGGAAAGTCAGGTTAGGGTTTTCTCGTCCGATGCTCTGGTCATTGACGAGATCTGGGTTTCCTACTGCGACCCACTTTATCTAGCGTGAGGCAGGCAAAGGCTTTCTGGACTGCCCGTGTAGACAGTAGTCTTCTTCCGTGTATTCCATTGCACGAAGCATAGCTGTTATCCCGGAGAGGGAACTAGCTTAATCTGGCCGTCTTGCGGCAAAACGACGGTCGCACAAATTCGGTATTCAAGTTACAACTCGGAATTCCACGTCTAAATCTTGTCAATCGATCTCACTAGGGCTAAACAACTATGCTATGAAGATTTGTCCTCTCTGAGGATCATTAGCCTGCCACAAAAGAAAGAGGCATACGAGAAGTACTTACAGTGGTGCAACATCGCCAGATAATACAGATCATCCCGAGCGGTAAACCACCGAAAGAACGGAAGCTAATATCCCAGAGAGCTTGGTCATCACCACGCGAATCTACTAACAATACAAGCATCGACAGGCAGTTCCACTGTCGGCCGTCCAAATGGAACATTCGTTCTTGCTGGCGAAGATCAAGAGGGTAGATAGGTGCATGTCAATCCAGAAGCCAGGAATGCTGAAGGAAGGTGATATGTAGGTGTCGAAGAGCGTTAAAAGATCGTATGATTCGCTACTTCTACGATCAATGTTGTCTCTTCGCTGCGTTCGATGGATGGAGCCGATCTTTGGGAGGGAAGAATTCGAGAATATGAAGGATGGAACACAAGACTTGTTCGAGGTTGATGAGAAAACCTCTATTTGTTGGAGCTGCTTGCATACGTGGGGTAAGCATGCGAAGTGAAGAACACCGACTGGATGCATCAACATTACAACAAGCAGCGAACATCTCCATCGTATCAAGAAGAGCGGCTCCACATCCCTCCAGGTACCTGATAGGCGCGAGGTGTGCAGTCATATATATCATAGAAATGGGCATCTCAGGGTGTATCCAGAAACCAGGTCAAGCAAGCTAGAAAATCGGCGCTATCAGAACTCGAGGACGTCGTAACAACAATATTACCCACTTTGCTGTACTGCGATATGAGCGCAGTATTCCCTCAGAGCATTTCCTCCATTGTGATATTCAGAAGGGCTGTCACCACCATTCTGTTGGCAGGCCAAGCACCTTTCCTCTACTAATGTGAGAACAACTCGTCCGAAGTAATATGACCGTGGTGAATGACGAAATTGTGCACCAGTATAGACGACATAAAATTACTTGGAGGAGACTGGCTTCCAGTCATCACTTAAGCCGTTCAGATGGTCGTAATTTGCGTTCAAGACCAGAGCCAAGAAGGATAGAGCTCCCTGTACAAATATGCACTGTAAACAAAGCGAGAATGTGTCTTTGTCATTTGGTGATCTCCCAAAGTACCTTCATATATCATCACAGAAACAAGCTACGAACGCTTCCGTTAAATTTCTGTGACGAGAAGAATCGGAAGGACGGAGAAGAGGAGGACGGTAATTTCCAATCGATCAGTTCGTCAACCATTGTAACCCTAACCTAATGCTTCTCGATTTCCGCGATGTCGTTTTGTCTTCTGCCGTCATGCTCCTTTCCGGCGTCCTCTCTGCATATGGTGGGTGTCTTATCCTTTTTTATTTATTTTCCTTGTCTCATTCATCTCTCTAAAGCGCTAGGCGAACCTGGCGGTTGCAGGAAAAATGTAAATTTCTTCAAGCTGCGACCACCGACATTGGGTCGAACTGCGATGGAGATTTGGACTGAACAAACTTTCGGCTCAGTCATGTCCCAGTACCCTGGCAGGAATTCCCTCTGTTTTCGAGCGGAACTTTTCTTCTCCAGTCATCGAGCTCGACAAGGATACTTCCAATCACTCCCTCGCCACTTCAAACTCTTGGCGTCGGACTATTTGAGTGTCCTGCATTGTTGGGTGGAGCAGCAAGGTAAAATGTGCGCACACTCTGCTATCCACATCTTCATTCCTACTGACCTGAGGTGCAGCCACAATGTAGCCAACCACCGAAGACGGCACAGAAAGCAACTGCCATGGGAGCTTAACTGGGATAGGCAGAAGTGATTTGTGCTACAGGCGTCGACACGCGAAGAAACAAGATAGCATCATTATCATCGCAGCACGTAGGCATATGCGCGTTTGCGTGGATATGGATAGGGTGGCTTCTGCTACGACAGGTGCGTGCATCCATGCCAAGTATGTTCCCTGAGCACTAACGTTGTCTAGGCGTTGGGCGTCAATTCGGCCCGACTCTGCGCTGTCTGAGCTGCCATTTTGTCTTTTAGTGACTGGGTGTCCATAGGATTCACCTTCAATATTCGGGCCAGGCGTTAACCGGCAACCCTGTCGTCTCATCGGCATTGGAACTGGCAGATAACGCCTGGGACCATCAGTATAGCTGTCGGTACTTGCCTCATCTTTGAAGCCAAGATGTTGCAGCGAGCCAGGCTCGACTCGAAATGTTGGAGGAGCATGATACGTACGTGTGACCGTCCCCCAGGTTCTCCCGGGCTCACAGCGATGTACAGGTGCATAGACTCCAGCTTGGCAGTGTCGGGCATTCTTGTGGGCGTGTCTGGGCGTCTTCTTGGAGAATGTTGAGGCGCTTGTCGGAGAATGTCATCATGCTGTTAACTGGGGCCCGTATAGCTCTGCTATACATTCGAGTCGAGAATCGATGATGACAATCTCTTCATCTCCATCGAGCTGGATGTCTGTTTATCGGTATGTGGCCTCAACACTTGCAGAGCTCATCTTCATTCCTGCCATAGGTTTCTGCCGGGTACCAGTTACAGTCGAGGCGACAGTTCATCATTGTGCTATTCTTCCGCCGGTGAAGGCAAAGGAGACTCTCCATGCTCGCTTCTCTGATAAGGTGAACTAATCGAATACCTGCTGAAATCTAATGTCCACTGACTCTTTTCTTCAATCAGGCTTTCACCCAATTTTTTGTGACAACTTCTGTTATTCTGTCCCCGTGTTTGCAACGTCGTATCGGATCATTCTTTGGTGTAGTCACTCGGTACCACAACCATACGAAAAAAGTGCCCACAAGGCAATCGTGGCTTGCGAGTCTCACCTTGCACTATCCTGAGCTGTACATGTCCACCCTTCCCGGGTTGTAGGCCGCCTTTCTAAGCGCTCCACAGAGTCAAACTCCCATTTCTCATCCAACGATAATTTGTCTCCGAAAGAACGCAGGTAGAGTGGACATTGACCAACTACAGTCGCCATTTCCGAGCTCCTCCGTCTCGCTTAGGACAATCAGCGTCCTTCACTTCATCAGCAATCGCCCCGAGGCTCTGCACGCGAGAATACTTCTCTGCCGGGCGTACATGATGATGACAGTGGGAGAAGGAGCCCAAGCTTCGCCTCGGAAGGCTGCAGAATCGATCCGAGCGTGAGGGAGACCATTCTGGTGATGGATGTGCTTGTTCATACGCGAGCAGCACATCTTTTGTGTAGAAAGAAGACGTGAAGGATTATCCCGTATGGACTGTGTTCATGCCGAAAACACCATCTCCCGGAACCTTGGGATTCACCGCCGAAATGCACACGGTTTGAGGGCGCTTCGAGAGGCCAAGTTTGGTAGAAGACGCCAGTAAACCTTTCATCTCGCTTACAACGCCTTCGTCACGCTTGAGTGTAAACTGCTCCGCCACTCCGTGGAACTTCCTCTCGGCCGAAGCGCTATCCCCATTCTGACATGCAGACGAACGATTACTGCCTTTACGAAGCTTCGGAATGAGGCGCTCATGCG
This sequence comes from Armillaria gallica, assembly GCA_037576215.1. Classification (NCBI taxonomy): domain Eukaryota; kingdom Fungi; phylum Basidiomycota; class Agaricomycetes; order Agaricales; family Physalacriaceae; genus Armillaria; species Armillaria gallica. Next base: position 588,592 of record JBANDB010000008.1, read on the forward strand.
TCAATACCCGTGATCTGAATAAAATCATCTGCCGGTGCCATTTGCTCATTTCCAAATGCAACTGCCGGATATCCACAACAAAGTAGTATCGATATCGCAAGTCTACGCTTAGAAGCTGTACGAGGAAGGATGGTCCTTCGTTGCGTCCGATCTGAAAGTCCGTCGATGACGAGCCATCTTTCTCAGGCATGGCAAAGGCTACCTTCAAGAGAGCGGTTCCGTGGGTCCTTTTTCTTCCGCGCCGACGGGATATTGAAGACATTTTCAGTGTAGGAACCTTGTCTCAGCTCGCCATTATAGTGACCGGCAATGAACGTTCACTTCGGAGAGTAATTGCTCTTATATCAGTACAAATAGAAGCCTATGATGCTGGTGCTGTCCCCCTCAAACCGAACCAAATCAACCACTTCAGGGTGCCTCAAGCACTTGGCTGGACCAGTTCCGGGCTTCATCCACGTCTTTATCGCGTAGTGTGGCCAGTGGACACAGGCCAATAAAATTCCACGTTTCACAGATCCGAGCAATTTCTGGGAAAGTCGACATGGAGCATCACGTCGCTACCACGTTTCGGGATTCTGTACTCAAGTTTGGCCTTTGATTGTGCGCTGGAATATAAGTGCGCCGGTAAAGCTTAAACGTATGCCTTCTCTCACTCTTTATGATCCAACTCCTAACGACTCTAGTAGATTGTGGTCCCTCGCCTGTGCAATCGCCGCAGATGTGTAGAATTCGCTCCCTTCCCGCATGTTGATACCCATCGCGACTCGCACGAGAGAACCGGGACGTTGCTTTGCCGATTATTGGAAGGCGTCACGGACACGAACTTGACGGGCACATATTCGAGGAGTAAAAGAGCCGTGCCGAGTTGAACAGACTCTCGGTCATTATCCGTCTATTCGTGCACGATAAACCGACTCGTGGATATACATTTAGGGTTCAAGCTTCAAGAGTGTTTTTCTCAACCTCAAGTTATGATTAGGTGCTTCGTCGTTTAGCGAGAATAAATCATTATATTTCCGTCTTTTCCTACTTGGCTGACCAAGACGGAAATCGTGTGGACCATGTTTCGTTGGTATTCGTCCACCGTCCTGACCACCTTTAGTCATCCGTGACTTGGACATTCCTTTGTCTCGTCGTTCATCAAACATGCTACGCGTTTCATAACCCCCTATTCCTCCGATCAAGACGGCGTGGTCTTCTAGCTCTTCATTCGTAAGGAATGTTGATTTTGAACTTGCCAAATATGACACCTTTCCCGGATGCAAGGGGTTACATTTCGAAAAACGGGTGCTTGAAGGTAACCTCCCGCTGCTTTGCATTCTGGCGTCTCGCATGTGGATCAAAGAGGGACGATTGTAGTATCCAAATCTGTTAGGACATCGTTCGAGGTCATTTCCGAGGCTAACTCTCCGCTTCCCCAGCCTTTCAAAGGCCTGACTTGTACAAGTCCGAGTCCGAGTTTGAATCAACCTCCACTAACTGCGTAGACATCGAACTTCCCATGTGTCCTGACTATGATTCCCGCCTGTCTGCCCCTTGGAACCCAGAATGTGGGGGACTACGCCATTTTCAAAGGACCGGAACCGAGTACCAATTCTATTCAGCTTTAACCAGTCGTTCCGCAGAGAGCGGAGCACTCGGAGCCCTCGTTGCTGGGCTACCCTGACGAGGAATTCTTAGCTGGCTATCTCTGTTCACGCTGTATGATCAAGAGTAGGAGGAGGGTGGGGGAAATAACCGGCGAAATGAGAAGATGAACGTGTACAGCAGAACCGGGAGAGCGAGGACCTTCGTCCGTCGTGCCGTTTTGTTTGTTACTCCATATTGACTAGGAATGTCCTTCGGGTTTTTTTTTCGCCGGTGAAAGAAATTTAATGAGCTGAGCTTCTCGCAACCAAAATTGTGGGTTTGACGGAGCTTGTGAGTAACCGCTCATGATGTGTATATTTCTTTGGGCGTCTATCTTTAGTTTGCACTGTTCGTTTCTTCTTTGATAGCACAACTGAACCCTCTTGGTGCAATAGTGGATTTGCAGCAACCTATGTCGACCAGGGACACTAGTATGTGTGATTGCCATGGATTCGATGTTTCACATTCTCATTCAGCTGATACTAGAGGGAAAATCGAATGACCTTTTGGAGGAAAAGTCGGACAGCACAGCGAGATGGGTCACTCTCTCTTCTGTCACTGAGGCAAACAGAGAAGAATCAACCATTCCGGTGCCGTGTCAACGGTTCTACACTGGTGACAAACCGGTGATATCATCTGCTCTGGCCAATACTCCCTGCGCCGACCTTGGTGTCACTGGAGTCTTAGAGACCCTTAACATCATACTCAGCATATCATGCCCTTTGGATGAACCTGTAATCTCGGTTCTCAATTCCTACGTCGCGCAAAGTCTTGACTTCGGTACTGCATATGCTCATTTGCGCCCCCATTGGCTTGGTATCCCTACCATTGAGAAATTACTCAAGAACGAGGAGGAGGACAGGGAGAGGCGACGAAGCGTGCTCGTTAATGACAGGATCATCACGTCGCTCGTGTCACCTCGGCGCGTGTGGGATCTATATGCTAATCGGGTCATCCCGTACTGGATTGCGCCCGAAAAACTTGCGCGCGAAAACCCGTGGGGGATATCACATGCGTGGGTGGATGACGAGGAACGTCAGGCAGCGATGACCCCTATCAACGGATATGAGTGGCCCGTGCCTATGCCCAAAAATGCCAACCTTGATCTCGTCCGCATCGAGATGTTGAACCGGGGAGCAGAGTATGCATGGCTGGATGTTCTGTGTTTGCGACAGGAGAGAGGGGAGCGGGAGGGACTGCACTTAGAGGAGTGGAAGCTGGACGTGCCCACGATCGGCTATGTCTATGCCTCGGCTCCAAAAGTGGTGTGCTACTTCAACGGACTGGGTCGGCCACTGCATTTGACGTCGGGGTACTTCGAGAGTGATCGCTGTTGGTTCCGACGCGCATGGACCCTGCAGGAGTTCACCACAAGTATTATCATTGGTGGGAAGACCGCCGAGGATGACGTCATGGAACAAGAGATTCAGAGGAGGATCGACAAACAACTGTCATCGTTGCGGAACCTAAGGATCTACGGCGTGAACGTTGGGATCTTGTCAGAGATGCAGGATCGGGTATCAACAAAGCCTTTGGATAAAGTCACTGGCTTAGCATACCTTCTCGAGACACAATACATCCCAACATACAACGCTGAACAGTCTGACGGGGACGCATGGGAAGACCTCGTGGATGCCATGGTGCCTTCCGTTCGCATAAAGTTGCTTTTCTATTACCCTGAGCCTGGGAATGGAAAGAAACGTTGGCGACCATCATGGCAACAACTAATGGCAAACAAATTTATTGCACCTCATTACTCTTTGCGGTCGACCGGGCAAGTTGGTCGGACAGAGGATACTGTCGACTGCTTGGACTGGTATACTGGTTACCTTTTTGAGGCAGTAGAAGTGCGGGGTTTGAGTGGGGTGCGAAAGGGAGAGAAGCGTCGACGAGGAGAGCTCGTCCTCAAGGACACCACTGGGGCACCCCATACATTGAAAATTGTGGCTGAACACACATATTCAATACGCGATGGCTTGTATGCACTCATAGGCGGCAACAGCGGCGATACAAATAATTTCTGGACAGTCGGGTGGCTAACAGAGGATGGGAAGTTTGAGAAATTGTCAGTGTTCCGTTCAGAGTACGGCGAAGAAGTGGAGGTCAAGAAACTGGGACTCGAACAAATTACAGTAGTTCTCTGTTGAATTAAATATTCCACAGCTTGTACATGATAGACAATGCATGAGGAGGCCTCGTGGAGCGCGGTTCATCATGCTTAACCAGTGATTAAGCTGTGGCTACAAGAGTTCAGGTCGCAATGGACAACTGAGGGAATGCTGCCAAAATCATAACTGAAATACTGGAGACGTGTCCTTTCAGCGATGACACACCCAAAGAAAAGCATTAAAAGAAAATGAACACGGATGCCAGCACGCCGTTCCCATGATGGTCGCCGATACTTGTTACAATGTTACAATTAAAGAACCGCCAACGCTATCTAAAGCTAAGAGTAAACTCCCGACGGGCCAAATTAAGGAGAGAATAATACGTGAAAATGGGTAAGCAATTAGGTGTAAGGGCGACATAGGCCAGCGCATTAAAACCTTCCGGAGAAAACCTCTTTGAGGACAAAACAACCGGCGAGGAAAGCTACTTGGCTGTCGGTTAGAAGTTGAATGATTAGACATGCGATAAGCTAAGAAATGAAGGAGTGAATGAATGAATAAATAGATCAACGACGGGTTCCAGCAGCAAACGGTCCCTTGATGGAAATTCGTCGCAAGAAGTCGCCATAAATCCGACCTGTTAATCTCACGGCTGCGACATGCCATGCCGAGTGTATGTTGCACATAACTCGGTCACGCATTAGCGTGCTGGAAAAGGAGGCCCGGTGAATATAGCGTTCCAATGGTGGTATGTGGCCTAGATAAAATTGTGTAATGGTGAGGGGCCAGGTGATGTTGCAGTCAATAAGAAAGGACGCAGCTGCAGCTTGTAAACCCGGAAATTCTTTCAGATCTTTCTTAGCAGACTCGAGAGCCTTCTCTGTCACCCTCAGTATCTCCTTCGCTGCTTCATCCCGGAAGGTTTGAAAAACGGGGCAGTCAACAAAAACGTGATGAGGGCTCTCGATTGCCCAGCACCCCAGTCGACAAAGTTCGTGCGCAAGCATTGCTTTTTGACATAATCCGTTAGCTGTTGCTAGTTGACCTGACCTTGCATATAATTGGACAGCGGCTGAATATGCTGAAACCGCATGGGTATAGATAAAGCTAGGTGGTGGGCGTTGGTCATACAGCCATGTGGCCATTCGATGGTGTCGCCCTACACCCAATTCGCGAACTTTAGTCTTTATCAATGAAGAATTAATAAAGGACTTAATGTCGGATTCGATCCATTCATCTTCCGGTGTAAAGAACGTGTATTCGTCCATAAAGAAGGTGGGGATTGGCACCACAGGGAGCCGGTTTGCATGTTTCTGAGCAAATGAAGCATGACAGTCCGCCTCTGAGTTGAGAATTGCAGGTATCATTTTTTCGTGGCTATGTCCTGGGGTATATTCGAGTGTGAGATGAGGTGATAGCTTCTGGATATGAATAATCCATCGATAGTATGAACGTCCCGGTAGCCGTCGTAATCGAGCTTCGATACCCCCAACAGATTTAGCGTCTTGAGTGATGCGAACTGAATTGAGGTGATCAGAGAACAGCTTTTGAGGGCCTTTCCGAGATTGTGAGAGTACATGATCCATTATCAAACCCATGAGCTCACCGTGCAATATAGAGTTATTCCTGCCAGTCACTAATACAGCGACTGATATAGGACCTGAGATAGCCGCCGTGATCGTTTTGTTCTCAAGGGGGGTTGCTGTCGCCGGTACCATAGAGCCATCTGAACCCCAGAAAGTAGTCATCTCGTTGATGGGTTCTTGTACTGTCTGAGAAGGCAGTAGCTGAGTGATGAGGCTGAATAAGCGAATTTTCCTTTCGGCTTCGAGAAGTCGGACTTCTCGTTCCATTAACAGATCAATATCTCCAGTATGGAACCATGATATTCGTGCATCATGTATCGTTTGGCGCATGCTTGTCCATGCATTAACAGCTCCCTGGTCTGCTTTGCGCTGTGATGGGAATGGCAGTACTTGTTGAACTTTAAAATCTGGACCACACCACTTACCAACTTGATGTAGCCACTGGATTCCACGTACCCGTAGAGATATCCAGACACGGCCATGCGGTAAATTCCTGCTATTCCTTGCACATATCTTCGCTGCGTGTGTTAGACTCATTTCACACCTAGAAACGAAGCTTTGGTCTGTGAGACGTAGAGAGAGTGGTGAAGGCATCTTTCCCATTCCCTTCTGTGCGACAATCCAGGCTGTTGGTATCCGACCGTAGTAGTGAACGAAGTTTCGCTGTAGTCCTGCCGAGTCAAGAGGATTCATGCATCCATTGATAGTACATGTCCAGTCAGCCAGCGTTATGTGTGCCATGAGCTTATATGCAGGTATATGATGATTTAAGTCACGGGCTAAACCGTCAATTGCAATTCCCAGATTTATTCGAGCAATAGATGGGAATTCGAACCCCATTGACGCCATGGGAAGACTAAGAATGTCTGACAAAGGTCGGAACGGAAAGCCTAGTAGATCATGTACCTTGGCCGCTATTTGATGATCCAATTGTTCAGCTTCCATTTGAGTTATTGGCTGTAGCGAGAGAAGTGCCCAAGCTCGCGAGGCCAGGTTTTGCATAGCGATTTTCCTCAACAAGGTTATCGGGAGGCGAACCGAGAACTTTGGTATGGCGAAATCGCTGATGAAATCACAAATCTCTTGATATCTCTGTACCGAATTGTTAACCCGAGTTCATAGCATCTCCATCTGATTGACTAGTACAGGAACCGGATGATAAGTTATGTTCCACGGGTTCTTTCCAGGCTTGTTCGTGATCGATGGCATTGTAACCGTTTCAGGTATCTCTCCCCGAGGTTGTAGAGCATAAACCAGTGTTTTAAGCCATTGAGTGAGCCACCCATAAGCGAATTGAAACCGCTCCATAGACAGACAGAAGTACTGAAGACCAGTAAGAGTTTTTGCGAAGATGAAAGAGTCATCTGTAGCTTCCACCATGGTCACCCTTAACTGTTTGAGGTCGATAGCCAAGTGTGGATCATTTTGTGATGCTGATTCCGTTCTCAGTACAAGTGTATGCTCGCTCTCGGATGCCAAATCATCTAACCACCGATGTCCAAGACTCGTTGTCATAGTTGACTTTAGAGGAGAGAGTGGACCGCCCTGTTTCGTAATGCCATCTATGATGATCGGTGCGGTCATTCCATAGGCAGTACGGATAGTACATGAGACCATGGCTTGTGCTGCTGTATCAAGTTTGATGATGTCAGATGGCAAGCCGTATGCTCATATTGCGTCATGAAATCCCTGTGGAGACAAATAGTCAAAGCCCTTCATTTGATCGCGCTTAATACACCAGATAGGTTGCTTATGTCGATTAGCCCAAGTCTCTACACCTGCCAGATAGCTCATCAGATCACGAGTCTGAACTCCTTGTTGCGTAGCAACCTGAATATCCGGAATGATACCAAGCTTTGAGATATAGGGCACAAGACAGAAGTTAAGCCAAGTCATAGGGGAGTTTGCCATGAAGTTTGAAATCTGCAGTCCTCGGTAGTTGGAAAGATCAGTACGTAGGCCTCTCTTGTACAGCGCTGTTGCCCATACATCCTTTACGTTCCCTGGGAAGACTGAGTGACTAATCATATAGTTGTGTAGTCTAAGAACGAGTTCCAGAGTTCGGTCATTCAAGGCTTTGACACACCATTTCTCCCATCTATCGGGTCCTGAACTGGGTTTATTATTGCCCTTTCGAAGCATAGAGCGATAATCAGAGATCGAAGCTTGTCTCAGCCATATGAAGGGTTCCTGAGCTACCTTGTCCCGGATGCTAGTGACTGATGGTGTGTCCATCCAAGGTTTTGGTACGTTAGGAGGAGGTGGCCGATCATATAGTCTGGAAAAGTAGGTCCTAGTCTCTTCCTTGACCATCTCAGGGTCAGCAATCAGTTCATCAGATCCAACTTTGTTGACTACCAGCGGAAGTCCAGCAAATTCGGTTACAGTATTCACAAGTTTCTTCGTAGATCCAGAGTTCAGACACATTCGGATCTTCTGCCTATCCGATTTCCGGCTTTGCTCGTAAGCTTCCTGTGAACGTACGCTATAGAGTTCTTTTGCAAGGGTCTTTCGTCTGGCAATAAGCCATGTTTCTGTACTGTCTAGCGATCCATGAGGAATTCGTCGCATGAACCTTTGCAAGTAAGCAATAGTGCCTGGTGAGACTCGAGCCTTCTCAGGATTTCGAAGCAGGTACAGTGATCCTCCAATGTGTCTACGTTCAGCAAGAAGTGCCTGTATCATCGGAGATGTCAATGCAGCCATTGTTGAAGACTTAGAATATGACCGATTTTGTCCAAAGTGCCGTTCCGCGCAATCAGTTACTATCTTTGTCAATCCCTTGTATACATGAATCCAGGATGCCTCGTCATTAACTTCAACTTCAAATAGACCTAGCTCTTCAGCCATCTCTTCAGCTTCAGCCTCGTAAGCTTTGAACAGGGCTTTCTCAGCAGCTTTAGGATACCGGATGCGCGAGACCTTAGGATCTGGATTGCGTGTTTCCCGTGTGACGAATATTCCCGTTCTAGGTGTTGGAATGATATACGCGCACACAGGTCGGTGGTCTGTAACTGGTATGTAGTCCTGAGAGGAAGCAGCAGCGTGAATATAACCATCGAGTATCCCATGACCAGAAGTGACGATGCGATCAATGATGTTGCCTCCTCTGTCCCGATCCTTCGCCTGGCATGTCCAGTCGTTGCGAGCAGATCGTTCTGGGTTCTTTTGCCACAAGTCCTGACCATTTGTTCTTTCTAGAAAGTCTCGGAAGTACTGCCGGTTATCATCACCAGAAGATGCTCGCTCAATAGACAAGACGGTCGCATTCAGGTCACCAGCCAAGGACCATCCATGGGGAGTTGAGTTACACAAGTTAGCGAGTGAAGTCCAGAAATTAACACTATTGCCACCCGGGTTCCAAGGTGCATAAACTGCAAATACCCGATGCAGAAATGCTCGTCCATTGCTATCAGACAAAGCGATATCGACCGCTAAAACCCGAGACTTGAGAATGGCATCCGATATGCTCAACCGTTGAACTATCTGGATATCGCTTCGTACTCCCAGGATGACTCCCCACTTCCATGTTCCAGTGGTAGGCTGTGAGCGTTCCTCAAATATATTGTATTTCCCAGCTGAGATTCGTCCAGCAACTGAGGTCGATGATTTCAACTCGGAGATAACAAAGACGGAAGGATTTCGATGTCCAATGGCATTATTAATATGAACAATCTTCAGAGCATGGTGCATTCCATTGGCATTGAGTGCATAGATGGAGAATGCAGCGGATGGATAGACAGGACCCGCAGTGACAGCTGCTACATAGGGGAAGACGATGAACAGAGCTACTAAACAGATTAGTGTACGAGGAAAGGTCCTCGACGCAGAGCATATAAGCATCAGGTTGAGGCAGGCAATAAGTGAGACACATGAGAGAAAGAGCGATACGAACGACGTGAAGAACGAATGGATAAGAGACCGAAGATCCTTATGCCAGAATGCAATTAGATTAGTATACGCATACATTTTAAGGAGTCGGAGACGCATAGAATATAATTTCAGGCAGCGATCCTTGTTATCGAACACGAGAGGATGAGACCAGTATTTTGCATCTGACGCCTTTCGAACCGGCTGTGTCTGTCCGATCTGCGGTCGCTTCATAGGGATTTGGTATTTGAGAGTGGTTGTAAATGGACCAGGGCGTGTAGGGGAAGAGGTTGCTGGTGTTACGACGTGGAGTACAGGAAGGGTTTGAGATGGAACAGTGATTAATCCAGTAATGGTTCTGTCGAGGTCATCGAGCTTGTCGTCGGCTTCATCAATCCTCTTGGCAAGCTCGTCCAGTTCGTATTCAATCCTAGCCTCTTCACTGGCATCGTCAGCTTCGTATATTTTTGACAGAAGATAGTCGTTCTGTTGATAGAGTGACAAGCGTAGGTCAGCAAGTTGAGCTCTGTGATGCAGTGCTAGTAACGCAGTCTGTGTGTTCCTCGCAACTTGTCCCATCAGAGCGACAGTTTTCGCTGCTTGCTTTAATCCATCCTCTACAGCGTCGAGCCTCTTCTCTATAACGTCAAAGTTGCCGTCTGTCTCTCGACAAAACTCGTGAATCGCGATCTCGAGCTGCTTTAGCCTTGCGGTAGAAGCTGAGTTGACCATGGTTGATTTTCGGTTGGTTTTGAAAAAGGGGGGTTGTTTCCACGGATTATTAACGCAAGAATCAAATAAAGATTAGAATAGGGATGTTTGAAACGATAGTGAACGCTAGTCGGGCCGGGTTGGGGTTGCTGATGGTTGTTGTTGTTGTTGTTGTTGTTGTTGTTGTTGTTTCTGTGTCCCGGTTCGGGAACAAACAGGCACGCGAAAGGTACGATATGTCATTCGCGAGCGCTACCCAGAAATCCTCCTCAGACTGTGCCGCATCATAGATTGGGATATGCTCTGAGTTCGGAAGGTAAACCAATCCTGCGATGGGTGAGAAGCGGACTACCATCATCACTAGTACCGGCCTGCCAGGAAAAGGCCTGTCCAAGATGGTAGCCCGGGCTATTGTGGTCGTCTGGGCGCTATTGTAATGGCTGTGAGACATGATGACAAGCTTGCATGCGGTCCTCGAGATCTCATAACCATCCTTCAAGATCTTTTTGGTGTCGTCGTGCTCTCTATCTGGCAGAAGGGTTTCTGAGTTATGACAAGTACTTAGTGAGATAATGCAACCCACCGTTAGGCGGATATGACTTTGTGAGGATGGGTAAGGCTTAGGACAAGAGTTTTACCGTTCTCTTATCAGAAGAGACATGTACCTTGCGACGCCGCCAAATCTAGAGCTGCTTCGGTAGCTCCGCCTATGTCGATGCTGTATGGTTTAAAGACTCCTCGGTAAACCACGACAGCAATTTTCTGCATTTGATGTGAGCGCTGACAGCGCTGAAGAACGAATGCTGATGGTACAAGATGAGAAGCACATCCCAAAGCCGCAGGTGAACGGTCGAAGAGTCGTGGGGTTTTCATTCGCTCTGTCCATGTACATGACCATGGCCTTGCAATCTACAAGAACTGCCATAGAGGCGCTGCCGCTGCTCCGAACATCCAACCCAGAAATGCACGACCCGACTCTCCCTCGGATTCCCAACATTAGTACCCTCATCGTCTCAAACTCCTCGTCATTGGTGCACCCTGGAAGTCGAACAAAGCCCCCATCCCCACCAAACGTCTCATAGAATGACCAATCCCCCAACCTCGCAGCTGTTACAGCGTCCAGGGCGCACCGACTTGGAAACGAAGTGCAAATACCGTGCCGCATTGCATATCCTGGAGTTTCGGAATCAAAGCATAGTTCTCCACATGACTTTGAATATAGTCGTGAACAGAACGTAGGAGGACTGCAGACATGTTTCTTTGGAGCGCCGGTGGGTGATAATCCGTTGTCCTGCATCCAACCATTTCCGCTGAGGAATCAGGCGCTAAGCCGTGTATGAAGCTACGTAGATTCATCGGCAGAGTATCCACGTAATGGCCAGCTTGAACTAGAGGTAGATATCATTTTTTGATCAACGATAGAATATTTTCGATCATACCATGCAAAGGCGACCATCACCACCTGTGGTAAGCTGAACTGGCGCTCATACAGGCCGGGAGCGCCGTTCTGGTGTATGACGCTGTATTGATGACAGGAAGCACGGAGGAAGAAGTTCTTGGGAGACTCATAGAACAGGGAACGATACTACACAGATAAGCACTAACTTCACCAAAGCCGTGAAAGCTACGTACCTGCTCGTACTTTGGCCTAATATGCCTTTCCATCATTGCATTAATTCCCTCGTTATCAATACTACGTCTCAAATTTCGACACTGGGCGCTTCGTTTCACACTAGAACACCTGTCAAACATGTACATATCCGAGGGATATATACTGACCTGCCAAATTACCGTCTCGCTACACTGCACAGTTGTTCAACTTCCCACAATGTGTCGTAGTTCTGTTCCTCCTCAGCCTTAGGCAGCGAAGAGTGGAAATTCCCGCTCACATCAAGTCAGAGATTGCGAAGATTTCAGTGCGCCGGCCCGCCGGATGACTTTAACCTAGTTGGATGATGAGAGGTTGTAAACACATAGAAATGGAGAGCTGCTCACAGGGAACCTGTTGCTTTCGTTGTCCGTTTCGATTATTTGTTCAGCACCGTGTTACCATGAACTGTGGTGTATTTTAAGGGGAAGATATGATGCTTAGGCTGCTATTATTTCTTAAAGATGGCCTGAGAGGAACACCGAGAAAAGTTCACCAGTCGCTTACAGTCTGTCGCATTCGCATATGCATAACGTGTGGAATATTGATGAGCCTGTGGCTGTGCGAGCTGGCGTGATGTCCAGTTAGCCCGAGTTTTGCTGAGTAAAGGTTTACTAAGAGAAAGAAAGTACTAGAAGATACAGAAAGGTATTTAAGTAGCTAGATTTCGTAGTTTACTGTACTCGTTTGCCTTCTAAGCAAACATGGATTGTCGTTCCTAACTCGCTAGGCAAACGTGCCTGATCACACGGTGCGCGTGTTATCCAACATAACGAAGTCGTGGGTCCGAGGGTGATGGTGGTGTTGGATATCGAGCTCGTGGCTCGCGTGTTTATTGGTAATCAGTCACGTGTACGTATCGGTAAATTTTCGTAGCTACGCTTTTCTCTTCTTTACTCGATTGACTACGTACTCCGTCGCTCATGTACTCCGTCAATCCCGTATTCGTGCTCTGACCCCTTGTATGCTTCCATACCTGCAAGATTATTTCAACAGGTGGTACGTAGTGGTGCCGGTAGGTCGGTCTGCCTTCGGCATTGTCGGCAATATCCACCGGAAGCGATTTTGAAATTCCTAATATAGTCATCACGGCCTGAGCAGACGATGAGTTAGTGACTTGCTGGTAACGATAGCAAATTAGATAACAGAAAGATAATTATAGCGATATTCGATATAATATTTAATCCGTCTATAGGTAAGGGGTTTCCAGGTATTCACCGGAGCGAGGTAATGATTAACCCGCTCGAGCGAAGTGGCGGCTAGTCATCATGCAATATTCAAAACATATACGCCCTCGAATATATAAACCAGCTATTTGAAATCATTTGAAATGAGCATGGAATATCACACCGCTCGTTCGAGATCTTACCTTGTTAATGCAAGCGTGTTTGATTCTGTGCCAATTTCAGTGCTGGGTAACGATAAAGACATTTCTTGAGATCCTAAAGGCATCCTTCCGAATATTTGGATGAGCGAAGAAATCATACCTATGCGCTATGCAAATCCACTATCTAGCAGATTGGTAGCTCCTCTGCGCTCAATGTCTCTTTCCAGTTCACCTCTGTTTGCTAACAAGTGAGGTTATCTTCCCATTTTATGCTGCCGTGCGGCAAACGTTTCCTAATTAAATATTGAATGGCACAATTCCTGCATCGGCATCGACAACACATAAGCCCTTGGGGATCCTCGATTGGCCGATTCTAGTTGTCATTTAGCTGTGCAAGATGGCGGTAATTCGTGTTAAAACCAGTGCGAAAAAGTGGAGAGTCAAAACTTTCTGTACAATATACGCGGAGGGTGTCTTTGCTACCCCGTGATCGGCCAAATTACCTTCGCACTAGTAGGACAGAAACAAACTGCGAACGGCTCGGTCAAATTTCTGTGACGGAGAGGGACTCGGGGGACGTGTAGTAATTTCCAACCGATCGGCCGGTCCGGTCAACCATTGTAACCCTAACCTAACAATTCTCTATTTTCAACAATGATGCCGTTTTGTCTTCTATCATCATGCTCCCTTCCCGGCGCCCTCTCTGCAGGCTCGCCGTATGCGTTAATATGGCGAGTGTCTTGTAAATTTCTATTTTTCATGTCTTGTTCCTATCTCCAAAGCCTTTGATGAACTCGGCCGCTACAGGGAATTGTAAATTTCTTCGTCAAATTGCGACCGCTGACCGACGTTGGGTCAACCTGCGATGGAGCCCTTGAACTGAAAAAACAAGCACGAATAGCAAGCTTCTACAAGATTCTTGGGCTCAGCCTTATCCCGGCCTTGCGGGAATTGGTCCCATTCGCAACGTTTTCTTCTCCAGTCTTCGAGCGCGACGAGGATATCTTCAAACCTTCGTTCGGCACTTCGAGCTCTCGGCACCGGGTTATCTGAGTGTCTTGCATTTTTGAGCGGAGCAGCAGATTAATATGTGCGTGCACTCTATTCATGTCTTCATTCTTGCTCACCTGGAATGCAGCCAAACACCACCAAGAGACCAAGACGGAACAGCGAGCCACTGCCATGAGGCCTGACCGAGATAAGAAAAAGGGATCTCGCGCTTGGCCGTCATCGACACGAAGATGGCATCGGTATCATCGCAGCACGCAAGTATATGCGCGTTTGCATGGATATGGGTATGTCCACTACGACAAGACAGTGTCGTACAGATAGGGTGAGCAGATCCGTACTATTTCAAACGTGTTTTCATTCTCACTTTATAACAGACACCTCGGCTCAATCCATTTCATCGAATCTCTCATCGACATTTTCGTGTTACAACGACTAAGCATAATCAAGGTGCGTGCATCCATTCTAAGTTTGTTGCCTGAGCGCTAATGTTGAGGCTCAGGACGTCAATTTGGCTCAACTCCGGGCCGTCTGAACCGCCATTTTGTCAGTGATAAGTCTTGTGGGCGTCCACAGGATTCACATTCAATTTTCGGGCCAGCGGCAAACCTGTGGTCTCATCGACATTGGAGATACGACCTGGGACCATCAGCACGTAGCTGCCGACACATGTCTCATCTAGGAATCAAGACGTCACAGCGAGCCCAGTATACCATCGATGTCTACGCCAAGCTCGACTATGAATGTTGGAAGAGCATTGATACCAGGTACGTGTGACATTTTCCAGGTTCTCTCGGGCTCACGGCGATGTACAGGTGCATAGACTCCTGCCTGGCAATAACGGGCATTCATGCGAGCGTGTCTGGGCGTCTTGAGGCGCTCTCCGTCGAAAGTCGTCGTATCGATGACTTCACCCGTTTTGTGTAGCCCACAGCGTCTGCCTTGTCACCGCATTGGTACCCTTCACCTTGCATTGGAGTCTGGAGTCGAGGATTCATATCCATCGAGTCGGATGCCTGGCGTCGGTACGTGGCTTCACCACTTGAAGAGCTGATATTTATTGCCGCCTTAGGTTTCTGCTGTGTGGAAGTTCCAGCCGAGGCTCATTGAGCTGTAATTCCGCCGGTGAAAACCAAGGATCCATAACGGCAGCTCCATCGTACCCGCTTCTCTGATCAGGTGAGCCAGTTGAATACCTGCTGAAGCCCACCTCAACTGACACTTTTTTCGCAGGCTTTCGTCCTGTTTTTTGCCGCCTTTTGTTGTTCTGTTCCCCGGGTTGTAACATTGTATTGGATCATTCTCTGTCACTGCGCATCCATACTACAAACGGCAATTGTGGCCTGCGACTCTCCGATGTCACCTTACACCATCCTGTCCTTCTCAGGTGGTGGGCAGCACGCCTAAGTGCCGAACTTCCATTTCCTGTCCTGTCTCTGAAAGTAGAGTGGACATCGACCATTCTGTTGGCATCGCTCCCGAACTCCTCCGTCATACGGCCTATCGCTTAGTACAACGAGCGTCTGTCGCTTTAATGACATACGCGAGTATACTTCTCTGCCAGGCGAATACGACGATAACCGTAGGGGATGGATCTAAACGAGTCCACGCTTCCATGGACGGAAGACCGCGGACGAGCCAACCGAGTTTGAAGCTTGATGAGAGTACCGCTGCAGCGAGCAACTACCATGGAGGCCTGGACCTTGATAACCGGAAAAGGAGATCTCGCATCCATGTAGACGCCGATCCGTAATATAGTCGCGGATCATAAAAGCACGTCTCGGTGAGCGGTGCGAGCGTGTAGAGCAAGGGACGACGCGACATTGTGGTGAGAAGTTTTGACGCACGCCCACAATGCCGCTTTCCGACCATCACTACTTTCAAGGACCGCCTACCCCTGCGCATCTCCGACGTCAGTATAAGCCAAGCTCCTATTTCTTGTCCGCCCATATCATAACACAGGTAGAGTGGACAATTTTCTGACCTCATGAGTCAGACGTACAACAAACGTCTGCCGCTTCGTAGACATTGCCTCGAGGGGACAAGATCTTAACATACGCGAGATCACTTTCCTCTATTGGGGATACGCAATAATGTCTAGGGACAGAATGTGCACAAGCTACGCTTCTGCTGCTGTGGGTGGAGCAGGACCCTCCCGCTTTGAATCCTGGCGAGATCCATTAGATTTGTGGAAGCCGATATTCCGACGGAATAACACTTTCATACTTAAGGAAACGTGCATTCCCTGCGGCCCGTGTTTCCCTTGCGAGCACAAAATATACCACAGCCGAGACTTGCGCGTCGTGTCAGACGCCCGTGGACGCTTCGCAGAAAAGCACCTTTAGGGACGTGTTACACTCTTCACGAGTATTGCAAGTAAACCTCTAATGTTGCCTGTAATTTCTGCATCATCCCCGAGGGAGAATCCTTCCGCTTGTTCCGTGAAGTTTCCTCTCAGCTGAGGCGCCATCGGGCCCATCTTGGCATGCAGATGAACGATCACCGCCTTCATGAAGCTACGGAATGAAGCGTAGTCATTGCACTCGTGCGTCAATAACCTCCCGTGACCTGACACTGATGTCGTTGCGACGCTGAGAATCTGCCGGCGCCATTTTCTCGTCGTCAAAGACCGCCAGTCATTTGCCGGCGATGCCATGGTGTTTTTCAACACCATCATACAGTGAGTCATGAAGACTCCAATGTACGGTTTCATACTCACAATGTACATAGTCACAATAGTCATCACCACAGCAACTGTCAATCTTTTTTATACTTGTCGGACATTCACAAACAAAGTAGTATCACCAATCTATCCCAGGTCGGCGCCTAGAAGCTAAACAAGTTCATAATTGAAAGGACGGGCCTTCATTACTCCTGGTCGCTTCTGGACAGAACGCCCGTTAATGACGAACCATGTTTTGCAGGCACCCCCAAGGGAATAAAGCAATATCAGTAACGGTCCTGTGGTTTTTCGTCTCGCCGGCAGGATACTGACGACCCTCTCAGTTGAGGATCCTTGTCTCACCTCGCTATCGTAGTAACCGACAATGAACGTTCACTTCGGAGAGAATTACTCTTATATCAGCGCAAATAGAAGCCTGTGACGCTTTTCCTGCTCTCTCAAACCGAACCAAATCAACTACCCCCGAAATGCCTCAAGCACCCAGCTAGACCAGTTCCGGGCTTCATTCACGCCCGACCTGCGACACCTCGTGGAGGAATTGGGACTAGAGATGGAACATCAAAGCTACGCAGTTGTCCGAGATGCTCCAAGTCATGATATCCGTTGGTAGGGCAGCGGTTTGAAGACATAAGGAGATTTACTCTGCCCCTACTTTAGCCGTCCTCGTTTGTGATTTTTTGTATCATTCTGTGATCACATTTTTACGTCGACCAGGAAACCTCGCTCTCATATTGATAGCTATTTTATTTTGGGCTAACGCAGACTCCCGTTGGCCATATGACATCTTGATGCAGCCTGCAAAGCCGGTGGGATGGCTAGTGAAGTTTCCAGAGCGCCTAGGCACTATTCTTGGTTACAAGTATGTTCGACGACATCTTTCTCGAAGAGAGCTCCTTTGGCTCGTGCTCGCTTGATGACCACGGCCCATTTTCGCGCATAATCATGATGTATCTGGGCGCTTTGGCGTCGTTTTTGGTGCAGTTCATGTGAACAGGCGAGTATTCGCATATTACCCTGTTTGAAGCGTGACATTGACCGTCTCTTCACAGATGCTAATGAGGGACAACAGGTTCTTGCTCATTTTTTTCGAGTGACCCACGTGCTTCTGTGAAAATTCAACGTTCGAACCACCCTCAAACTCTTGCCGTTTTACCACAGCTTCGAGGAATTCGCGACAAGGTAATTTATTATCAAAAGAACAGGACTCGTCATAAGACAAGCCATGTGGAACGCACTCTCCGGCTAACGCAGCACCGCTATATCACCATTTTCGAGGCGCTGTCTCTTGGACATGCGCTTAACACTCCACATTCTGGTAGCTTTAGCCGACTTGGGAGCCCAATCACGGTAAATGTTCCTCGCCGACGCGTCTTGCGGCCGCTTCTCAGAGCAGAAGACTTCAATTAGCTGGGTGGGCCTTGTGCTCATTGGCGGGCTTAGCGTCATAAACCATGCTTGCTGTGACGTCTTCGAAGTCGAAGATGCAGCAAGGCGATATTATTTCCGCTACAAGTGGTGCTGTTTTAAGGACGCTTTCCGGTCCCGAAACTCATTGCGCTAGCCGGCACGATGGCCTGGCAGCTGTCCAAGTGATGGGCGCCGCATCATCTCGTGGAACTCATCGCCATACACAATTGAAAGTGCCCCACTTTGACTATTTCTTTCTTTCTTTTGCTTCTGGTCGTTCGGACGGATCTCCCGCGGACTCACACCAATATCTATGGGACCAGCTTTCCTTTCGCTGTATTCGTCCTTATGTCATAACTATGGAATTTGAAATGTCGCAATGACGATATTCATCCTAGCCGAACTCTGAAGATCTTCCTCTGTACGCTTTGCCACATGGTCTCTTCATCCCCTGATTCTGATCTACTGAAAGAATTGTCGTCATCGTCGACCAACTTGAAGCCTAAGGCAACAATCTGATATATCAGCAAATGGTCATAATGTGTTTTCCATCATAAATCGGTTGATCAGCCGGTAAGGGCCGCCTACTCTTTTACCAGTTCTCTCGTGGTACTTGTGGCTCTAGTACTGCAACTAGGTATAGGAGACCATCATTCTGACTCAAAGACGACGCAGCGCCCTTATCAGAATAGCTACCATCCATGACCAACCTCGCTCCTAGTAAGCGAGCTGGCGGAAACTGGTGAAAGTGCGTGGATGACATACAAGCTTCTGTTTGGACATGTTGCAGGGAGAATCCGTCGGCTTTATCGTTCAAGTTTTACTGCTGTTTAGATCAATGTTTATCTCTAATCCATTTGTCCTTCTTGCGTAGCGACTGGCGCGAATTAGTCACCCTTCAGTACTTAGATGAAGCCGGCCCACGATGTCAGGATGGAAGTTTGCAGATCACTAGGCACTTATGTTCTTTCTATTGGTTACAGTGCTTATTGATATTATATCGGACTCAGTAAAGCTTTCCACGCCGCTTATCGGGCGCGGCGTTTCATTGGAATTCACATCACACAGACAGCGTTGTGCCTCGCGTTGTTAGGCTTCGCGGGTCTCGATTTAGCTTCGGTCGAAGAGGAACTTCCTTCGATTAAGAACTTGTCATGTCAATATGTTTCCGCGAAGAAGTCTCGTATGTCGAATTCCTACGCGACTGTTGCGCCCTTTTAACATCGAATCTCGGTGACCAGATCTTCCGGTTTGTACGCAGACACGACATCTTAGAGTTCTTGCCCTTGAATCAGGAACGAACCGAGGCACTTGTGAGCGCAGATGCGAATCACGGCAGCCGTTCTACTGGACTAGCCAATTCGGACTCGGACTTAAACATGCCTACCAGACGTTCGGATCTTTGGATTTCAAACACGAACCGTGTGGGTCTTGAGCTATTCGTGCTGCGTCAGGCTTTATTGATACAACGTACATCTTCACAGATGTCGATGAATTTTGATTTGAACCCTTAAGTTCGAAGCCCGAATCCCTTGACGCTATCATCAGTGCCTTGATATTCTTAGGCTTCCTCCTCTCCCTCGCTCAGGTCTGCCACATTTTACTGTGTTCATCCAAACGAAAGGGTCAAGGAAATATGTACACCTGAAAGCAGTCAGGACTCGGAGTTCCTTATTCTCGGACCCCAATCGACATTCCGATTTAACGCAGCCGTTTATTGCACCCGATTGGCTGCCTTTGCCATTAAACCGAATTCTACAACCTGCCGGAAATTTTCCAGTTCATTTGAGGACTTCGCACTTCTAAATCCGCGACGCCCGAACCTCTATGGAACACAGGAACTAGGCCGATACTTGTTGACTTCCATCACCTACTGGCCATAAATGGCCATCTCAAAGATCCTGCTAATACTAATCTATTGGACGATCTAAAAAAATTCTCTGGGCCTTTCGTTTTCCTCCTTGGCGATAATCGGTGCCTTGACAGACATAAGTATAGGCCATGCGCCGCCAGGTGGCCAGTGCCAATGCAGTTGCATCCGTCTCGAGCTCTTCTTTTCAACCCAGCTCAGCTCCATCATCCTGTTCCCATTGATCGCCGTGAGGCATGCTCACGACGACTCTTATGAAAATGCGACCCAATTTTTGAAGATCTCAATTCACTCGACTTTTTCTAGACTTTCTTGGGAGCGGTGCACCGAAGTTTCCTTAGTTTTATAATGATCTCCCTCATTTTTTGTTGCCGGAAGGCGCAGAAACGGTCTTCTGATGGACCCGTAACCCCGAAATGACTTGTCGACTTTCTCGTATTGATTCGTCGCTGGTGCTTGACAGTATTTTGCGACGACGCTGTGTATAGTATACATGCCTATTCGACTAATTCTGTATTGACGTTCCACGCCTCCGTCTTGAAAACAATATGAAAGGCTCGTCAATGGGATTTTTTGTGATCCAAGATCACGAATAGGGCGCAGCCTTCCGACAACGAGATCTTCCGAGCTACCGGCCTATAGCTCAGGACTTTTAGTCTCTTGTATTCCGCGATAAGCCCATAGCGAGGTACGAGCGAGGGCTTATCTTAGGATAAGGTAAAGAAGCAGATGGCGATACCTTTAATTACCTACATGTGTAAACACAAAGAAATTGACAGCGACGTTGACGAGGTCTGTGCTTCGCAGTCGACCTCTTCACCATCTGCTTCCCCTTCGTGCCGCTCGTTTCTTGTGTCTCCGCAGTATCTACTACCAAGGAAACTTGGTACAACCGTACCGTACAAGGCACTCCGGAGACTTAAGTTACCCTTCCTCTCCCCTCTGCCGCGCATTTATCTTATCCTAGTGTATCTTGCTTTGTCGACCAAAGGACGATCCAGCGTGACGGAATCCACGTGATTGCGATATTTGTGACAGTTCGCGTTTTCAACTGCTTTGAGTTTCGCCAGACTCGCCACTCAAGTGCCCTTACCTTGCCCGATTTCATCTTGCTCTAACTTCCCAGTATGTTTTCTGGTGACCTCGAAAATGGGTTTCGAGGCATGTTCTCCAAGGCAAAATTCGTTGAAAAACTTGTCAAAGATAACAACCCGCGTCGACCAGAGGTCCAGCAGGACTCTGAGCAGGAAGACCTGCCCAAAACCCCGGACCCGGACGTCCGGAGACGTGTTATTGTTCGGGAGTGGCCTCGAGATCCTAAAGGCCCTATTATGAAAGCAACACCGCCTGGTAAAGTTGCAGGTAATAACCAGCCTTTGTGGGGTGCCACTGTGCTCGATTTTTTCCGCACGAGGCGCATACCGGATTGTGAAAATCTGTCGACGATTTCTACTGGGAGCAAGCTCTGCGCATGGATGAAGGAGATTGGAGAGCTTGAGCATGCGAAAGACGAGATCGCTTGGGCTGAGGACGAGGCGGACCCTGAGGAATTATTCCCGTGTGATATGGCAGCATTACTTAGGGTTGACGACCTTCGAACACCTAGTGTGCAAAACTTGTTTGATGAAAAGTTTAAAATCGTAAGTTAGACGAGCTTTACCTTTTCAGTAAACCTATAAGTTGTTTCTAGGATGGAGACAGAATATCCTCTCGGCGATACCTGAAATACCAAAACCGTCTGCCGCTTCATTTGCTTCCGGAGAAATTAATTGTTCATGACCCAGACGATACACTGCACGTTCATACCGGATCTCACCGACCTGCTGAAGACCGTTCTACTCCTCGTACCTACAAACTTCATCTCACCCAAGAGACTCGAGACGCTATCACCAAGGAACGAGCTAGGGTTGCTGCGGCTGCTGAAGGCGAACCTAGGCAAGGCCGTATCTATGCCACCGCGTCGGAGAAAATCATAAGTGGCAAGGTAAAGGAAGGTCCAGTTATCGAAGCGACCTTTGCGGTGTTCCCTCCTATCCCACCTACTCCTCTTTCGACTCCCGAAGCTCACCTGTACATCAATTCCTGCGACCGCCTCGGTGTGGGCAACCACTCGTATGTCTACCGTGCCGCATGGGAAATTCCCCGCAGCCTGGTGATGGAGCCGTACACCTGTCAAGCATGTGCTGAGCAGGCGCTCTTCAAAAACCTAAGAGAAGAAGAACCCGAGGCGAAGATCGACGAGACTCAGCCTCTTGATTACCAGATCGAGGACTTGATGGTGGCCATAGCTGTTAAGCATGGGAGGCAGGGAAAAATGTGGATCGAGGAAAAGACAAGGCCTGACGAGGAGCTGAAGATTGTAGATCGCGTGCACGGAACAGAGAAGGTCGTCGTCATTGATGGTGGTCGGTGTGAATCTCGCACGTATTATGAGGGTACTGATCGTCGGGTTCCTATCGATGTCAAGTGGACGACTGCCGGGAATTTCTGCGAGCACGAAGAGATACGTAACCGAGCCCCGACGACGTTCAAAGTCAGCGTTGGGGCCAAACTTTCTATCGAGAACGACAGTCATCTCGAGCGCGAGGCGAGGAACTATCAGCAGTTTCCCGAGCATTTCTTCCAGCACTGGAGCGGGTATAATGTCGTTCCGCCTCTTCATGATCCTACACCCGCGCTCGCCATCGTTCCCCAGTTTTACGGCTACTATGTTCCAGAAGAGAGTGAGGCGAAAGATGAGGAATACCTGAGTCCAATTTTACTCCTGGAAGATTGCGGCGTGCCTGTCGATATTGACCAGCTGGACCTGGATGACCGGTACAACTATTTCCTTCCAGGAATCCCAGACTAACCGATGCCCGTTTCAGACACGAATGT
This sequence comes from Armillaria gallica, assembly GCA_037576215.1. Lineage (NCBI taxonomy): Eukaryota > Fungi > Basidiomycota > Agaricomycetes > Agaricales > Physalacriaceae > Armillaria > Armillaria gallica. The sequence continues at coordinate 611,316 of JBANDB010000008.1, forward strand.
GCTTCTTTACTCTTCCGCATGCATTGCGAGGGATGGTTGCATAACTCGGTCTACCCAAGGAACATCCTTGTCCAACATGGAGACATGAGTGACTGGCCGATCTGCCGGAAACAGGAAGACCGGCGCTTCCGTCTCATCGATTTTGGGCGATCGCAGTCTTTTCCTCCCGGGGATACAAGCTTTGGGGGTATGAGATGTTGCGAAGAGTGGGCATGCCAAGAGATGTTCAAGATTCTCAATTGTCGCGCTTAATTTGCGCCTGATTTCGTTGTGTTTTCTAGTTTTCGTGCACCGAGTTTTGAAGTCACTGTATATCGTTCTCAATATGTTTCAAAGTATGTTACGCTGTTCTTACGACCATGTATAAATGAATCCCATATCTTGCTATGCACAAAGACTATCTAATGCTTTTCCTTTGTGACCTCATTGGGACTTCTCCATGGTGTCAGCGAGCCATTCGATCATTAGGGGCGTCAAGTCGCTCAACCGCTTCTCTTTCGCGATGAAGTCGAATATCGGCGTCACATGAATTCCATCCTTCTCCAGCACAAACCTGGCGTTGCCATGAAAGGGTTTCAAATACCTCTCATAAAGCCGCTCGGACTTCTCCCGAAGAAAATCCCACTCGCCAGCCGTGACGAGGATTCGACCGACCGATGTACCCAGAGGCTTGAACCACTCCTCTGGCGCTTCCAAAACATCCACGTACCCAATGACATCCTTCGGGACATCCCTCAGAAGGTCCTGACAAACGCCACTGTGGTACTCTGCCGGAATAAAATCACGTTCGTGTCGGGGCGCGAGGAGTGGGAAGGGCGTCTTCGCGTCCTCCGTCGCTCCGACAAACGGAGAAATGAGGAGTAGACCGCGAAAGTGCGCATCAGAGTGGACCGGGGCTATTTCAATCGAGGGTAGGGGATAAAGTATGTGTGAGAGGAGCTGAAGTGCGAGGTTTCCTCCTGCAGAGTCACCGCCGATGATGATATTCTCCGGTAACGCGCCTGCGGCTATGAGGTGTTTAAGACCGTCGGTTGCTTCGCGTAATTGGCTGGGGAAAACGGCGTTGGGGAGGAGATCTGCAATGTGGTGTGATCGATACCTGATTAGCAGTTCACGAGCGTCGTACGTACTGTATGAAACGATGGCGATCCCCATATTAATACCCCTCTTTTCCAGCTCGAGCTGCATGTAACGCAACCAGGAGAGCTGTTTTTCACCAAGGCTGAGCTTGTACCCTCCTCCTGTTAAAGCGCATTAGTAAAAGTGAAGCCAGGTATCAACAGACAATAGATAAAAGAGACTTGAAATCGACGGCCTCCATTGCACCGGCGATTCGCTGGACGGTCCACAGACACGTTGTCAGATTTAGAAGGATGAGCGAAAACGTGGCCACGAGAACTATCAGCATGAGAAGTCTAGTCCATATTCAGACTCGGACAGTGGTACAAACTGTCTTAGCCAGGGAGAGCGCGAGAAATGCCTTACCGTGGCAATAGAAGAACACTTTATCCAGACGTTTTGGACCAACCCAGAGGAGATTGGCGCCATCGCAAAGCTCTTCAACAATGGGCTTCAGACCAGCTGTCGTCGTCCAAGCTCTATAGTTGCTGAGAGATCCTGGCGCAGGTAGCCCTTCGCCATGCATCAGGAAAACGTTGAATACCACCAAAGACCAGATTTGTCGCCAACTCCTGTTGCGCTCATGGGTGAAGAATGAAGCGAAGAGCCGCCAAGGAAGATAGACCACTGAATTCGAGAAATATCAGCTGATATCGGAATTAAACAGAGATTACTCACTAAGTCGACAGATTACTGCGAGAAGGGTTATCTTTTGTGTAAAAGACAAAGGCTGTTTTGTAGATGAATGGCCCATTTGCATGATGCGGTATCTTGGTCCTGGACGTGCTGAGTGAGAATGTAGCAAGTGTGAAAAAGAAGTCCAACACGAGTGCGACTACATATTCCCGTGACATTGTTATTACTACGCTCGGAACAAGGCTCCCATATTACGTTGTCCAACCGTGTAATCGCGAAGGGATGATCACGCAGTACGCGAGCTCACGTACTACCGACGCGTTGTGTGGTGGAGATCCTTTACGGAACCATACAACTGCAGGCTTCGAAACTTGCTTTTCAAGTAGCTAGAAAACGACAAGGACTCCAGGCACGACATTACCTCCATGTTATATTCATAGGCAAGTCGTCAGAAAATGTCAGCTAGAGTGAGAAGTAAAGAATATAGCACTGAGGAGGATGCCCGAGTCCGTACTTCTCTGTTCCTGGTAGCAGGAGAATCAGGGTCACTCACGTAAGTGAGTGCGGCAGTACGGACAGTGGGCGGAAACTGCCGGGCCGTCAAATTTTCGCAGTGACCACGATCAAATAAACGATCGACAGGACTACCATGGCGATCCTTGAAATCCCTCAAATATTGACTTCGATCAGTATCATGAGTAGATTTTATTCGATTCTCTGTGCATAGGACTTCGAAGTGGGTATCAACATTTTCGAGGGCAAAGGCTCACAGCCCCAGGTGGCACAAGTAGCAGTCTCCTCTGCCGTGGCCTGGATTATACTCACCGCGATATCTTCGCCTGGAGTCTCAGTTCATCCCCAGAATGCATGTATCCACGTCTATCCACGCCTCATGTCCGTGATCACGGGAAATATACTGCATCCGCACATACAAACAATGGCCTTGAGGCTGAGTCCTTGTTCCGTGAGTGGCACGTATACTTTGTTTCCGATTGCTGATTTACCTATGCTTGACCAGTAGCCACCACACTTGACTTTAAACGTCGACATTCATTTATCCTCAGTCTTTCTGTCTTCCTTTATGGCACCCCTCAGCAGATCGTACGCCTCGAACAACTTACTCCATGTTGCACCAGCACAGGCGCTCAAGCCAGAGATCTATGACCGTCCATGTACTCCGGAGCCCTTTCTACCTATGCTCCAAAGAACAGATTCGACAGAAGCTCTCCGTGCCACTCCTGCCACCCCTGCCACTCGCAATCGAGGACGTTCGCATCGACAACATTCGCGAAACCGTATAACATTGAACGGTCATAAAGATGGAGGTGCTCTGTATAAATTCCCAATGAAGCGAACCTCGTCCACAGACACTATTCGTGCTCGAAAAGTATCGGGGAACGGGCTTGATACCCAGGACAAACGTGCCCTTGAAGATGGGGATGATATCGTTGTCTACCCCTGTGTGGACGACGACATTCCTACTATCCCTGACGAATATGGTCTTCCGGTCCCCGTTTCTCCACCCAAGACCTTCTTGGCACCATGCCCACAGTTACCGACGTACTTTTATGGTCAGAAGCTACCTTTTCCTCGTCGTGACGATCTTTGTTCCGTGACGAGTAAGCGCCTTGTTCCCCAGCGGTTCAATCTTCCCCAAAAGCTTTGTGAGCACGACGTTTGCGCGGACGACGATGAATCCGATGACGAAGATAACGGTTCCCGCCGTTCCAATACCGCTATCCGTCCGACAGTTTTGAATATGAACGTCTCTCTGACATTCTACGAGAAGAGTGGGCAGTTCTTTGATGTTTGGGATATGGATGACAGGTTCGTTGTGTTTTCTTCCTTGTGTTCTTCTTCCTGTACTGATTCGCACTTCTCATCTAGTCAAGTCCTCGCGATTCCAGCGCGAATGCACTTCATTCTCAAAGACCCAGAACGATGGGAGGGTGTTCCAATGGAGAACACTCCAGACATTCGATACATTGACTTTCGATGCCAGTCGTTCGACTACGAGCCGCCCTCATCTTCACAGCCTACTCCGGATCTTGAGCCCCGCTGCATGCAATCAGACTTCTACATCGATTACCGAGGGCCGATTGGGTGGGGCAAGTCCGATGGCTCTCTAGGCATCTGTGTGTTTCCCGTGTGGAGGAAGACGGCTGAGGCGAATTGGTTAATGAGGAAACGGCGTTGCAAAGTAAGCTGTTTATCTTTGCAGAAGAGTTACAATTTCGAGCTATCGGACGGAGAAGAAGAGGACTGGGATGACGCTGATGAGCTGACGCGCGATGGTTGGTACCTCAAATTCATGATACCCATACCTGTCTCGCTGTTCAGGGTCAAGCAGACAAGGGCTTTTAGGGTAGAAGCGGCTGCTTGGATTGGAGGAGAGGAAAACGGAGGCGTGTTAATGGCTGACACTGATTTTATGGTGTCACATCTACGGCTTAAGGAGATGGCAAAGAGATGATTTATAGTGATATCTACAGGACGAATAACTTGTCCTAACAACACGCTTACTGACTAATAGAAATGGAATACCTACCCCAAGGGCTTGTTCGGAGCCGGAAATACTACCTGCATCGGAAACAGTGCGACGACTTCAGATCGGGCCACCCCCAGCTTCCTGTGAATCTATGATGTAGCAGTGGATGTTCATAATTAGCGTACAAATTTTCAAGAGGCAACAGGACGGTTGCACCCCATTTTTCGAGACTTCTCGCCCTGGAAGATCCAGCCATTTTTATGCTCCGAGAATCAGTTCATAGAAGGCGCCCTTGTGATATATGGCCACTGACTATTAGCGGAGTTCCCACAATCTCCGTTGGAAGTCCCGAGACACGCACGCGTCCCGACCGCCATGGGATTAGATACATTTCGACGCGTTCTGGGCGCGGTGAAGTTGTATTCATCATTTAACTGAACCAGTTTGGAAGGCTGGTTGAGGGTGCCCCGTGGCTGATGCACTAAAGCTGAAGCAAGGTTCGCTGCTGACCCACCCCGGTGAACTGTATGTCGTTTATGGACGCGTGCATAGATCCGAGGCAAACCACCCCAAACGTCACCATGACCCTCTTGCTTCCTCATCCCCTTAGGTAGAGAACGACAATCAAAGTAATCGGGTTATAGTTTGACCGTTTGAACGATCCCAAGGACCCACTGACACACCAAAGAGACCAATGTTAGAAGATTGTATATGATCATGTTGAAAAGATGAAAGAATATCTATCCTAGAGGTTGTATAATGCGATTACGAAGTGGTAATATACCGGTGAGAAAACGGGGTAAGATGTCGAAAGAACAAGGGGAAATAAGACTACCATAAATGCACCATCATACCGCGGGATCTCAGCTCGTTCATCCATTCCATCATGTCGCTGTTTACCTCTAATTCTGCTCGCGTCCCGATCACCAGAGACTCCAGAGCGCTTACAACGACATCATTGCATTCGCTTGAACGAATACTCGAACGGCAGGTCTCGAAAGAAGCATCGCTTCTACTGGCCTCCTCGCTATCGTCGACCTCGTTCACGCTTCTGTCCCCTTCCTCGGCTTCGACATCAACCGGGGTCGCGTTTCCTCCTACTACGGTACGTTCCTCTGCCCGGCTATCCACCATAGTCTTGAGCGAATTCACATCCGGCGAAGCTGTCCAGACGAGCTCAAGCATCCTCAGATAGGGAAGAATCAGAGGAGTACTATGTACTTCGTCAATATCGCTGACGACGAGCCACCGGAGAAGCATCGTGACCATATTACAATGTAAACACTTCGAGCTACGAGGCTCGATGACGCGGAGCTCCGTAATCGAAGGAATCCCAACTAAAAAATCCCACAGTACGATGTCTCCGCTCTAGAGTTTCTGTATGTGCGAGGAACAGTGATCTCCTGGACATTGCGTCATGTCAAGGCTGAAAGCGCTAAGCTGACATTTGGAGCGTTTGATGAGGGAAAGAAGGGAATGGAACGAGGAGACGTCAAAGGTATAGTTGTTGCTGAAGGAGATGCTGAGACGATCCAAGAAAGGGATGGTGACTGTCTGTGCGAACGTCTCAAAATCGGAGGGAAGGGCATGAAGGGTCAGCACTCGGAAATTGGTCAACTGAACGCACACGTCTCTGAATACGGGGAAGAGCGAGAGATGTATGTTTGGTGCATCGAGTTGATAATCCTCGAGACAAACAATCTCGGGGTTATCCGCCCTTCCACTGAGATCCATGCGTCGTACACTGTAAGGGAAGGACAAAGCGCTTAGTGCTACGTCTGTTATGACATGGCGAAGCCGAGGAACGAATTCGAAATGCTCGACGGAGCGGTTGCTTTGAATATTCCCAATACGAAGCACCAATCTCTCCAGGATGTCAAAGGGACAAGAGAGGAACTGAAAAAGCAGCTGGTGATCAACGATGATGATCGTCTCCTTCCACCGCCCGGCATGACCCAGTAGTAGATTGAGGACATGCCGGCGTACGAAAGAGCAGTGCATATCCAACTCGACCCTTACTGATAATGGGGTATTCGCTCCAGTGCGGGCGATGTACGTGTGCAAGAGTTCCATATTGAACTTTGGGTGTAGGTCCCGGCTGACGTCTAGGTAGGACCACATCTCGGGTATATCCAATGATAACTTGCGCCAATGGGAGCAGACGTGGGACATCACCAATGGGGTTAGCCACTGAAGGTGAGAGTTGGAATCGTCGTCGTCGTCACGGTAGCAGGCAAATGTGAATATGCGCTTGAGAATCTTGTCCGGGTCATGTCGTTCGGAAGAGTGTAGGTGAATCATTTGTCTGGGGAAGTGGGTTGCGCAGGTGGCGCATAGGCGCTGAAGCTAGACTAATGCAGATGTCAGTGTGGGTTTGCACATCTGCTCTTTCTGATTCGAGCTGAATGACGATGTCGCGCAGTCGTGTCAGTTCGCGATCATAATCAGCGGCAACCTTTTTGAGGCGCGACTTTTCGTGGAATATCTTTTTGCGTTGCCTGTTTGATGGGATATAAAAATCGCGACATTGCTCTGCGAAAGAAGTCGGGGGGCAAGTATCGGAAGGACAGAATGCGTGCTGGCATTGGTCACAAAGAACAATAGACCGGGAGAGGTTCCCACTATCAGCCACAGTGTGAGCAAAGAAATAAACGGATTGTTTCGAGGAGAGCATACCGCGATCTTGACTTTCTTTTCCCGGTCATAGGACAAAGAGACAAACAACCCTCTTAATCGAAAGGCTAACGTCAAACAGCTTGAGATATCGAAGGGTATAGAGAAACACGTCGCTACTCTCTATCAGAGATGAAGATAGAAATGTGGAGAGGCAAGAAAGAGCGGAAACGAAGGCAGTCAGCAGTACTGCAAGGGAGGTATATATGAGCATCAGGGCAAAGGAAAGGAAAAGGTCCCGCACCTGACTCGTTCCATGATTCCCCGTCCCCATGAAGTGCGAGAACTATCCGGTTTTCCGGCTAAAGGAGAACCTTTGTCCTGTTACCTTAACAAGGAAACCTGTTAACGATGAAAATAGATCATCGTAACAGAACTTTGGGCATCGTCAATAATTGAGGATGACATACAGTACTCCAGTAGAGAGATACACCGGACCAGTAACGATTGAGCTAAGAGCGGCCAAGTCTTCTCCATGTTGCGATGGGATGGAAGGAGGAAGAAAGATAGAATACATATCGGCCGATATCTAATCCAAACAAACAACGCGTGACGTAATTGGCTGCCTGACCGAGGTGATTTTGCCAGTGAATGTGTCGTTGCGGCTCGACTTGAAAGAGATACCAAAGGGAACTTGATGTGTCTATGAAAAGGAATTAGGCCAAACAGTGCATTGGAATGACGGAATGAATGAATGAGGTAGACGGTGAACATTACGGCGACAAAACAAGCGACAAACCATAACTGAAGACTGCAAGTCTGCACAGAACGAGGAAGAAATCACATTATACGGGTCATATAGTGTTACTGTAATTACTAAGTAGTAGTGTACCAAAGAAGAAGGAAATCAACGTGTCGAGAGTGAGAAAAGACTATAGTAGATGTACAACCATTCCGCGAGTTCTTAGATCCCCCATCCACTCCTGCATATCGCTGTCCACTTCTGTTTTACCTCGTGCCCCAATAATGAGAGAGTTAAGAGCGCTGAGAACAACAGCATTATCCTGGTCATGTTCACCCGAAAGAGTGCTCATCAAGGAAGATCCATCGCACATACTGATGTCATCGCCATCCCCGCTCTCGCTTATGCCCCCCCACTCTTCCCCGACTGTGACACTGTCGACAACCATAGTCCTTCCAACCACCTCACGCTCCTCCAGTCTACTCTGCACCATAGGCACGAGATCCCCCCAACCCAGCGAAGCCGTCCAGACCAGCTCCAGCTTCTTCAGATGGGGGAGAGACACGGAGCTTGGATCATCGTCGTCCATGACGATGAGCGAACATAGCATATCTGAGATAATATTACAATGTCGACACCCCGAACCGCGAGGCTCAACGATCCGAAGCTTCGTAATCGAAGGAATCCCGTATAAAAAGTTCCAGAACTCATTTCCGTCCATCCCGAACTTCTCTTTGTGTTCACGGCGGTGTTTCCCGCGGCAGTGCGTCAGGTCTAGGCTGAAACTGCTGAGCTTGCACTCAGAACTGTTGACAAGGCAGAGAAGGAATTGAAAGAATGAGATGTCAAATTTATAGTCTCGGTGCAAGGCTATGTTGAGACGATCCAGGTTGGGCATGGTTATCGTCTGTAGGCGTGTCTCGAAATCGGGAGTGAGGGAATGGATGGTCAGTGCTCTGATGTTGGTCCACTGGACGAACATGCCTGGGGATTCAGGGAAGAGCGAAAGATGAAGGTCTGGCACATCGAGCTGATGTGGCTGGAAAGAGAAAATATCCGAGTGGCCTTCCTGATGTTTCAGGTCCAGCACGCTTTCTAGGTAGGAAGGCGATAATAAATCACCCAATGCCGCATCGATTTTGACGTAGCGAAGTCGAGGGACGAATTTAAAATATTCGACAGGATTGCTCGTTTGGATGTTCTGAATGCAAAGCACCAGCCTCTCCAGTATGTCGAAGTGGCCAGAGAGGAAGCTCTGAAGGACCTCGTGATCAACGATGATGACTGCCTCCCTCCATCGCCTGGCATGATCCAGGAGTAGAGTGAGGGCCTGGCGATAGAAGTGGGAAGAGTCGGTTTCCATATCAATCCTGATTGATAACGGGGTGTCCGTTTGAGTGCGGGCGATATACATGCGTAAAAGTTCGAGATCAGCCGTTGGGTTTGTTAGCCAGTTGATGTCGAGGTATGACCACATCTCGGGCATATCCAAGGATACCTTGCGCCAGTGGGAGCAGACGTGTGATATCATCAACGGCGTTAGCCACTGGATGTGAGACTTGGAATCGTCCTCGTTGTCGTCACGGACGCAGGCGAGGGTGAATATGCGCTTGAGAATGCTGTCCGGGTCATGATGTGCAGGTGAAGAAAGGGTAGGTGAATCGTTTGGCAGGAAAAGGGGATTGCGGATGCGGCGAATAGGCGCTGAAGTTAGGCTGGCGTAGTCGTCGATATGGTTCTGCACTTGGGCCCTTCCTGACTCGAGCCGAGTGACGATGTCGCGCAGTCGTGCTAATTCGCGGTCGTAACCATCTGCAACGTCTTCAAGATGTAATGCTTCGCGGATGATTTCGTCACGTTGTCCCTTGGCTGGGGTGTAAAACTCGCGACACTGTTCTGTGAAAGAAGGAGATGGGCGAGTGACGGATGGGCAGAATGTGTTCTCGCATTGATCACAAAGAGGAATGGGCTCTTGGGCAATTCTATTATCAATATGAGTACAGAATTCGGGCGAGATGTTCGAGATGGATGTACCGTGATGATTTTCCGTTCATAGTTCGACGAGAGCTTCGATATTTTCGATTGGAACGCTATAGTCAAACTTGAGATACGAAGCAGTGGACAGAGATATGTCCGTACCAGAGGTTGAGACAGAGGTGGGGGGAGATGGGCAAGAACAGATGGAGAATATGGCCGTCCTCCAAAGGCATTTATATGGATACGAAGACAAAGGGAAGGAAAGCGCCACACTTGCCTTTCTGACATCTCCATGCCGAGCATTCGCTGCCGAAAGAGCCTTTGTACAGCTACTTACAAAGTAACCTTAGTAACGATAACTATAACGGTCACCCGAATGAGAAAACACCGGTACCTCGTATTGCAGCAGAGAAATGCATACGCGATAGGGACCATGCGCTTTAAACAATAACTTGAAAGGGTTTCGTTTATGAAATGGATATTTCATCCTTAATTTTAGGAGCTGCAAACGAGATGTGATGTTGTATTCTTTCAAGTTCCGTTGAAGGGGGGAAGGTTTTTGTGTCGTTTGTGTGACCAGTCTTGACAAAAACCGAAACCTGTGATGTTATTCTTCCTTCTCTAACCCAAGCTAGATCATATAGTAATAGGTCTAGCAATGCCAAAGGGAAAAAACAGTTACCGCTCGCGGCCCTGTTCATCGTGGATGGAAGAAAAGTGGCGCGTTACTTGGACTCTATTTGGCCACATCTTCTGCCAAGCTGAGACAAACAACGCGTGACGTAGCTCAGACTCGTCCAATTCTTCTTCCTTCATTCCATTACTGTTCTCTCTCGCTTCGCTATGCCGATGATTCCTATTGCAGAGCGATGATACTCTCCGATGGCTTGGTAACCTCTTCTCACCCCGCTACGGCGACTTCTTTCTCCTTCATCAGTGGAGCATCAGCCAGCGCTCCGCGTCTTGTGATCCTGTCATAGCGTGATTTTATCGAAAATTTGCGACTCTAACCGGCGGGGAATCTGGGGTTATCTACCGGGAGAAAAGCGCCGTCAGATTTTTGCTCAGACTGAGCCAGCGTCTCCATTGACTCGCTCTTTTTAGTTCTTTGATATCGGGATGTCGGAGCTCTGGAAATACCAATACCAATACTTCCTCATGGCCGCCGGACGACGATGTGGACACCGGCTTTCGATATCTCGAACCGATTCACACCATTGTAGCTTAGGCCCCAGGTTGCGATGTCACTCGCCATCGTGCTCGTACTCTTCGTTATCTCCACCGACACCCGTGTAAGTACTGACGGCTATGCCATTATACCATTATACAACCTTCAAGCGACGGCAATTTGGACAGATTCTGCTTCCTGGAGGCAACATCAATTGTTACGCCGTTGAACAGCTCTTGGCATGCTATTTGAGGCTAGTGAAAAAGTCTAAGGCGTAAACGAGAGGTCTTATCTGTAGATACATGTGAGTGCTAAGGATTTGTGGTGTATCATCTAGTGCCTCATGGTGTGAAGACAGTCATTTGCATCAAGGGCCGAATGAAAAAAATGCTATCACCCCCGACGATGCACTCCATCATTTCTTTGTGAGTATCGCCCCCCTGGCATACTAAGTCTCACTCTGACACTGATATACCACCTCGTATACTGCTCTAGTACTCTGGGTTATAAACTCACCTTTTTTCATGAAAGCATACGCACAAGTCTAAGTCTACCCCGGCTATTGTGTTAAACCGACGGATATTGGACCATGCATCGCTTGACGTTGGCAGAACCTTGACTGAAGGACGCAAGTGACGTCCAATTTACCGAAGACATTCATATTGTCTCTAATCTCCGCGTAGGATTCTCGCTATATATGGCTATCAATACGCACCGGAGAATTCGCCGCTGAGCAATGAAAAGAAGCAGAGCTTACGGGAGAAGTCTAAGAAATCATGGACATCTATGTACGTTTTCCCCCGTGATTGTTCCCACCATCTGATTTAAATGATATCAAAGCACAGCAGCTGGAGCTGGTTTTTGAGTTAAGCCTCTTTCGTGTGTGAAACATCAAGACCCAAGTACGCGCGGCTCGCCCCCGTCTTCGTCTTATCTTCAACGATTTTTCTTAGTGAAACATTCGGGGTGTCGGTCCCGAGTCCTGAACTTGTACAAGTAAACACGGGGCTCAGGAATGCTTCAGGGCGTTATTCTTGCTCGATGCGCCTATCTGGGTGATCAGGGTTCAGGAACTGATGTCGATGAATCGTCGTCGGTCATAAGGCAGGGACAGGGAGATCAGGGAAGCCCGTTGCGGCTTGAGTTTGTCGTCAAGCTGCGTACCCACTCAATTCCGCCCTTCTCGGAGATGTTTGAGGTCGCCACTGAGTCTTGTTTGACATGTTCATGTCTCTCCAGCAAAGGTTAACTTCCCCCATATTTTTTGGGCTACTGCCATGGAATGAACACGTCCAACCAGTAAAAGCCTCCGTTCTGTTCGCTCACAGTGCATTCAGTCCGAGCTGCCAATTGTGGGTAGGTGAAACGTTTGTTGTCAGGATGATCGGACCGGTGATTGACTTGAACGTATGTAGGACCATTGCAGCACTAAGTCCATTCCATGCCAGTCCTATGGGCCCCCGAACGTCAAGCGTGCGATTCTTCTCATGTCCATATCGTGTCGCGAAGAATGGTCAATGCTGGTTCCTCTTTTTTACTGACCTCCCCTCGAAACTCGAATGCTAGTTGTAGGTTTCGCATTCAGTCCAGCCATGCAAATCAAAATTAAAAACCTCCGCTTTCCCTTGAATTATCTCCTTCAAGGCAAGGGATGCGATAGCCATTTGATGGCGCATGTGCCTGAACGAGCCCACGGTTATCAGTCGTTGGGAGGGTCGGGCTCACATCAAAGTGATGACATCATTGAAGATTTCTCAGAAGGCAAAGAGGCGGGTTCGAGTCTCCTAAGAGGCCATCAACAGATGAATAAAGTCGGTAAGAAGTTGGAATACTCTGGATAGCCGAGTTGAATTGTAAGCAGTGGCGTCGAACGGCCGCGGAGCAGCTCTTCAGTGCTCTCCAACAAAAGTCCGTTTCAATTTACTTCCATCTATCTATGTCCTCATCTCACGCAACCAGCGACGTATTCTGACAAGCCATAATTAAAACGTGTACACTTCGTGAAACGGCCCTATTAATATCGCGTCCTTCATAGGAGAGAAGCAACGCAGCGAAGGAGCGCGGAAGCTGGAGGCGCATCACTGCCCCGGGTTCGGCAATCCGTGGATTCGAAGCGGGCTTATCTTCGGACTCCGGGTTCGCCTCAAGTTCGTGTTCGTGTTCGTTGTACCCATTACTGAGAGCGCAGACTCCATGGAGCGCACGAAGGCGAAGAAACAACAAGCTACCGTTCACCGTTGTGAATACCGTAATTTGATGGAACGAGGACAAGCCCGCAGTCGCCGGGGGAAGGCGGAGAAATACAGGTAGGTCAATGATGTTGAGCAAGGTTCACACTCCAAGATTCGAGGTCGCGTAAATCTCGAAGTTGAGCCAAGCATACTGTGGCCACATCTTCCAACGGAACCGTCGAATTTCCAAAAATACTTTCTACCATCCTCTCCCTGAACCCACGATTGCAACGTCTTCTGCCGCGAAAGAAAGGTACTTCTGCTACGCCACTCGAAGCTTTGAAAAAACGTTACGGTTGAACATTTGCTCTCGACCCTTCTGGACTCGTATGTTGTAGACAGACACAACTTACCAACTAATTGACAATGTCAGTGCAATTTTATCTTGCTTGGGTTGATCAGGGTCTGATGGTCGTCGGTAATAAGGCAAGAGGGAGTTTCATTCCAACAATGATAGACGAGCGTAACGAACATACCGTACCGTCGGTTCCCATTTGCCACATCCAAATGCGAAGAGGGAATCTTCCGAAATTTCGGGAAGCTCCATTGGGCCCGTGACAGAAGAGGGGTGGGGGATGCAGCCGTAGGTAAGATTGGAAATTGGGATGGGATGAACTCGGAGGGTTCCGTACACAAAACATAACACCCGTGAGTGCACACTACAGCATGAGAACTTTCGAGGAAGTAAAGAAGGAAGCAGAGAACGAGCGAGCGAAGAGTCGAAAAGGCTACCTGCAAATCGAGATCTGATCACGATAGGATTTAGCAGCTGGGAAAAAGAACACGTTACACGACAGAAAAATTGAAAATCCGTCCGCCACCGAAAAAGGTTTAGCCAGGAAATGGCTTCGAGGGAAATAAACATTTCGCTTTCGTTGTGGAGTGTCGTAAACTGTATATGAGGACGAGACAAGGAAGGTAGGATGTGGTGTCGTTGACGGAGTATTGAATGACGCTATTACGTTTGGGTGGAGATGATAAAGAGGAAGAAGTAGGAGGGAAGGAAGGGAGAACGTGGGTGAAGAGATGGACGGATGGTGGATTGCTGCGATTCGATGTCAGTGGGAGGCTGTTTGTCGGCAATGAACGAGGAAACAAATGAGGCAACACGTGAAACTACGGGTAACTTGGTCGCGAGGGGCATCCACTTGAGAAACGAACCAGCTCGGTTCAGCGGGACTTTTAAATGGATTTTATTGAATTGGGCCAAATGCAAATTCGACGAAGATTGGTGTTACGTACAGAACCACGGAGCCAAGAAGAGAACATAAACGGTCGCGCCTTTTTGAGGCTGTATCTCGATTTCCTCTCTTTCTGTTCTTATAATACAGGCAAGACATGCCCCGAGCAGAACCCACAAAGGTCGCTCACTCGACGACTTTAACTCTAGCTGGAATGTCTTCGACGATGGCAACGACTGCGCAGGGAACCACTGCTGGCGCTAAGAAGAAGCACATATGCGGGACCTGCGACCGCGCGTTTACGACGAGCGGCCATCTTGCACGGCACTCGCGTGTCCACACTGGCGAGCGGAACCACAAATGTCCGTTCCCAGGCTGTGAGACGAGGTGTTCGAGACAGGACAACCTCCAACAGCAGTGAGTTCATTAGCTAATCCCACCCCGCCGCACCGCCGCTGACGGGCCGCCAGCTACCGTATCCACCTCTCACCAGGCTCGCGGCGCAACTCGGCGCGCTCCGTCATCTCACGCGTCATGAACAGCCCCAACTCGGGCGCTAAACGCGGCGTCTCCCCGCCTCCCGCCCTTGAGCCCGCTAGACTCTACAGCCACCACTCCCAGTCTCCGCCTGATTCTCCGCCGCCACTCGCGCAGGCGACGCTCCCCGCCACTGCCCTCCGCTCTTCCGAGCCCGCCTCTCCCGACTCGCCGTACTCCCATCTTTCTATGCCGCCTACTCCGACGTCTGCCACCACTTATTCATATCGCAATGGCACGTCTACTTATCAGGAGCAGCCAGGCTCTGGGTACACTTACGTCCACACTACCCCTTCTCCACCAACTCAGTATTACGAGGTCGCCTCTTCGGCGTCCTCGCGGCATTCTATATCCCATATTTCCCCTCCTTCGCCAGAGAGCAATAGTTCTGGCCCGCCGACGCCTGCGTCGTATCCTGCAGTGTACGACCAGGCTGAGTACCGGTACGAGAGCCCTCCCCCAGTCCTGGCGCCCATACAGGGCGGCAGGAGAGATTCCCTCGGGGTGGCTGAGAGGCACTACATCCACCAGCCCCAGCCATATTACCAGCAGGAGGTGAGCCTGGGGCACGGTGCGTGGAAAGGTGGCCTGAAGAGCGGTTTGGTCCAACAAACATAACTTAGAGCTAGTAATTGGAGTAACTTATGATCTTTCCTTTCTTGCGTTGCTGCAGTTATACATGTACCAACACCGTCGACATGCTGAGCTTTCTACTATCCTCTTCCTCTATCTACTACTTACGGGTCCTGTCTATATAGTTGTGTAATTGTACAGTGGTGGTATATAGTAACGGTTCCAATACCGATTTGCATATTTCTGGCGTCCTGAAACCTGTGTTCTACGTCAAGTGTTATGACATCCCCGCCCAACCGCCCACCGTCCCGTGCCTGGTCATTCCAAAACAGTGACATTTAAATTACACCACGCCACCACGTCGTTGCCCCCCTAAGATACTCTCTAATCTTTTGCAATTTCATCCTTCTCTCCTCATGTCTTCTTCTAATTGGCTTTCGGATTACCCGCGAAAGGCCTTCCGCTTCTTTGTGGCAGATTCATCAATTGTGGTACCCATGATGCGACGGCGAGGTTCTAGGTCGTGGCGACATCTGCAGCACAATCTGCGACGGAACAGGTGCTCGTTGAAATCATGAACTGCCTTCAGCTTTCGACAATGCCGTTCTTCGAAGAAATCATGCTGTCAAACCCCTTGCGTCGTGCTTGGAACTGCTCAGGAACCATATATATTGTCTTTCTTGCATATATGCGCTTTTAACCTGGCTATATGCGCTTTCTTCGACCTTGTATCCGCTACATGTGGCTAGCAGCTATCAGCCTCGTTTCCTTTACCGGTTATACGCCTTTCTACAACGAATACCTGCTCCATTCTTGTCAACAACCGGCTCGCGGTTCCTCTGATCAGCTTTGTAGCAGGCGTTATCTCTTGCATTTCCGTAGGTCCGAGACCACTGTTCTGCCGTGGCGCTTCCGCATAATATACGTGTACACATCACGAATCCCAGTGCTATCACAGTGCTAACCCCTGTTCATTAACCGGCTCGTCATATGCACCCAAGATTTGTACTTGCGAATCTGGGCAAAGCGGACGCCGACCTCGAGGCACGCAGTCGTGACGGACTTTTGACGCATCAACGTCGATAAAATGATACCTACATTGACTGACCAAGTTACTGCGGTCACGATGAGGCCGAGACCCGATGGGCTGTCCGAAACTTAGCCATGTCAGCGGTACCGCCATTCATTTTGTCGGGGATACCGCTCTTATTTGCTTCTTCTGGCCATCACCCCATCTGTCTCCGTTACGTTCGGATAAGCAGCCCATTCATCCATGGTCTTTGCGTCCCGACGTTGCTTGCAAAAATACACTCGGACCTGTTTCGCATGCTCGGTCGCCGCGGCAAGCAACCTCGACATCAGATTTCTACAACAGAGGCAGAAACAAAGGTGACGCGCAGTCTGGATCTCCATATCAGTGTGATTGATGGTGGGTCGGGCGCACTTATCCCCCGCCTCACGATTTCCCACGCGGCGCTCGGACGGCTTCGTCGCCTGTCGACGGTACATATAAAAAAGCCTCTCACGACATATATTCCAGCCATGCATGTGCAACAAATGTTCTGAGCTGAGGGAGAAAAAATGATGCGGGTTTGATGCAATCGAACGCATGTTGCGTTTAGTAACGGTTAAATCAATTCGACATATCCAGAAGGTTTAGTGTGCCATCTGTTACTCACACACCATGTACTGCGCATGATTTGCATGTTCCTGGATTCATTCCACTCATTGTTGAGTACTTTCGGGATACCTTCTGGAGATGCAATAAGTGAAGGATTGGGAAGAGAGGACCAACAATACGATATCTTCTCACGCCGGGGTGTACGGTGTTTCTCTACAACACACTTCTAGCTTCGAATCGCATGCACTGAACGTTAAAAATGAAAGAAGCTCGACGGCTGACTGACATGCACCGGTTGATTCTTCATGTATGCGTGTTCTTCGAAATGACTAGAGACTCGCATGTGTTTGATTAACGGCATGGTGAGCTGCTAGTCTGCGAGTCAAATACTCAAGAGTGATTGTGAGTTCTCACGCACACAGACAAAAAGCGCCAACTTGTTCGGAATGGCAAGCTTGGAAGGGCATGGTCTAGCGGTGAAACCTATCTTGCGGGTCCGAGAGAGGCTTGATATGAAAGCGTGTTAATATGGCTGCAAGATCAGTTCTTCCCCACAATGTGATCTCTTGCGTCCACTATTCAATGATCCGCTCGCGTGATGGCTGGGATATGGGCCTCGCCTCACAGTGACGAAGATAAAAATAACAGACAGGCGAAGAAGGGAGCCACTACGCTTGTGGACACGCCCAGACCTCGCACGCGAAAAGGTATGGTCATATATCTTTTGCTGAAGTCGGTAGGTTAATTACCTTGCTGATTCTCGTCACAAAAGGAATAGCACGTACCGACATCAACAAGCTATGCCGTCGAAGAAGCAAGTAATTATTGCATGGCCTAGAACAAATCAATAATGAGCGTCTGATCAAGATAGTAAGGAAATATTAGACGCCTTTCAATCTGCTAAACATTAGCGACGCAACGAAGAACATAACGAGGAAAGAGAGGCGAGCGAGTGATCTTCATCGAATGAGGTTGACGTTAAGATGTACGAGCATGTATCGGTAAGCGGGCCGACTTCCGAGTATATTTGCTCATATTACTTTCCCAAGCCAAAGGGAGCTGCTTCTTCCGCGAGGTCGCTTCTAAAAATCTCGACCATTCAACTCCTCTATATCCGTGATCTGGCTTCCGAATCTGCCGGACTCGGACAGCCCATTGGGTTATTATTCAATGCGTTCGGCCGTTCTTATGAGGCTGAAATGGCAAGTTGATTTCTTTCATATTTCTTTCTTCGGACGAAAAAATTTTGTGCCTTC
The DNA here is from genome assembly GCA_037576215.1 of Armillaria gallica. NCBI lineage: Eukaryota > Fungi > Basidiomycota > Agaricomycetes > Agaricales > Physalacriaceae > Armillaria > Armillaria gallica. Next base: position 629,458 of record JBANDB010000008.1, read on the forward strand.
ATCTTCGTTGGCCTTTCACAGGATGTCGATGGATATCATGCATGCTACAGATCTCTGTCAGCTTCCAAGATTCTTCGGATGCGCGATAAAGTGCCTGTTAATGGGGATCTCGCTCGACCTTCCAAGTTGGAACGACGCTTGCGCCCCACGGGGGTTCTGAGCTCAAATTCAGTGGCGGCCATGAACGTCTACACGTGTTGATTCTCTCGTCTCTGAGCTTCGTTTTTTTTTTCTTCACTCACGTGCAGGTACTGTAAAGCTTCCATACATAAATCGGACCCTGTTTCGCGTCATAAATCCCGGGCCTGATTGCTTCTCTGAACCCTGAAGGAAGGAAGTGAACCCTGTGACGCTGACATTTCCACAGAGCTTCGTAAGTAATCTCACCGTGCCGAGAGATCCGATGCCGATTCGCCAAAGCTCCCGGCGCTTGTGGCTTCGGATGGGGTACTGTTTTTCCCTCTCTGATCACAGTCGCTTCTCTCCGGCTCGGAGTAACGACCGCGTTCGCGAAATAGGCGACGTCGGTCTCCAGAGTGTCCTGTTGGAAAGGTAAGTGTTCGACACCGGGGTACGCATCCGTACGGTTTTTTTCTATATGTGTTCTTCAAGTTTTTGGGGAACGGGCATCAAGGTATTCAGTTGGAACATGCTGATTTCGAGCGCCTGGTCCCGGCGTTTATCTTGACCATCTGCGCTTCTTCACAGAATGATTTCTACAAAACGGTCAACCAGCGTCTTGGATTTTTAAGGCGTGTTGGACGTCGAGGCTGTCTTCTAAAGTTTCCGGTCAATTAGCAGGTATGTGGGTCCTCGTACTCACGCAAGTTCAAGCGTGGTTGATCACTGGGTGTGTCCTCGTGACCGCACATTGCCGGCTGCCGCGGCACTATAGCGGCATCAATAATCATCCTTTCGTCTTGCAGTCATGCAGCCATATCTGCCGCAGGAGCTTATCGACGAGATTATCGATCGCATTCAGGATGATTCCCTAGCCCTCAGAGCATGCTCTTTGGCTGCTCGTTCATTCCTACCGTCCAGTCGCAAGCACCTTTACTCCCACGTCATAATCTTCCAAGATGGTGTTGACGCGCCATTGCCTAACAGCTTTGTTGGTAGCAAGTTTACCTGCGAATCGTTTTACAATTTACTTCAGGAAGGGATTGCCCCTGTTGCGCCTCTTGTCAAGTTCCTTAGCATACAGGACGGCCTAGAGGGAACACCAGGCTACCTCGTTCACAGGGAGAAAGTTAGATTTCCATTCATTCTTGATTTACTCCGGAATTTGGAGCGTGTATCTATTTCCAGTCATCGGGGTTCTCTATCTTGGGATGCACACGATACTCCTATCACATCTTTCCTCGAAACATTTCAATCTCCTTCACTAACGTCTCTTGATCTCGATAATCTCACTTTCTGTGGTTTTGATGGTATTGCGCGTATTCTCTATGAATGCAGCGACACTCTCAAGCATTTATCTCTCAACTACATCACAATATTTTCGAGGGATGTGGATATCCAAGATCTTACGGCCAAATATGATGGTCGTCATCTCCATCTTGAGTCACTTCGACTCGTGGAAGATGACCTGGGTCTCGTAGCCAAGTTCATACTGCACGAGTCCTCTCCATTGAGGATAGATTGCCTTCGAGAGCTTTCTATCTCCTCGAACCGGCATAATTCCTTCGCAGGGCTCGTTGCGGGTACCCGTAATACACTCGAGCATCTTGATTTTTTCGTGAACCACAATGGTACGCCAGATCTACATCTGTATGTCAATGTTTTGCTAACGCTGAAACAGGGGATATCACCACGCCCTTATGCATGAAGGACCACAAGCGTCTCAAATCCATATATGTGGGTATAGGCAACCATGTTACGAATTTGGCCTGGATAGACTCCATCCCTCTCAATCCCACGATCGAAACGCTCACTCTCGAACTGGTCAACCCCGATATCTCTGACAAGGCGTTACTATGGGCGCAGCTGGACGCCCGCACATCGGGAGCATCATTACGCGAGATGAACGTAAAACTCCACGGTCTAAGCCGTCCGAGTCGCAACCCCCACTCGTGCGAGCCATATACATGTCGCGACTATGTGGCGTGTGCCGATGGATCTGCTATACTGGCATTGGTGGAGGACCGGTTGCCCACCCTACGAAGTAAAGTTCGATTGACGGTTCAGGAAGTAGCGCGTATGTCATTTCTCTTCTACGGTCCGCCGCGTGAGGTTGAGTCTTAATTTATCAGAACGAAGACTGCAAGCTGGAGGTATGTGGTCTCGGCATCTAGCGTTCGATTGACGGGAAGGCCCCACAATGCTCGCCGACGGTATTCTAAGATGTAAATTTGGCCGTGTGAGGATTTCAAGGATTTGAATATTGTACCCGATGTATATATTTCCATACATAGCGACACTACGAGCGTTTATATAGCGACTATTCTCCCGAGGGTTCGCACAGCCGCGGCGTCTCTTACAGGTAAACTAATCTGCGTAAGTGGGCGCGACGACCTCCTGGTGATCACAGATGTTTCGACGCGTAAAATGTCAGTTGGCTCAATAGTAATTATTATGCATTGAGCGCTCGGCGGAAAATGCTTTAAACCAGTCCAAACTATATCACTCGCACAGCCATCAACAGGGTGTCGCGAGGGACCATCATGGATAACCTCTCCAAAGAATGATCTAGTGTGGAGAAAAATCATTGTGATACAACTGAGAACGCATCATGTTCTCCGTTATCACCGCCGGGTACCTCAGCCATTGGCAGCATACAGCCTAGCTTATTGGGCACCATTCATTTCGCTAAATTTTGAAACGTGGGAATTTAGTTGGAGGGCACCTAGCCAGGCATATTTTGGATGAAGACCGCATGAGAACGATAATAAGTCCAGTCTGTCACCTTGATCGTGTTCATCTGTCTAGCAAGTTGTCGAAATTACATCAAGCCTTTACTCTGAACTGTTCGCTCACATAAATGAAACTTAATAACCTGGCTTCCAGAAAAAAATTTCTATGAGCCCGGGTGGCGATCATAGTTGTTCACGATGATGGTCGCTTGTGCGCCACCCATTCTCCGAGGCCTTTTCTTTCCGAGAGCCTGGGCACGTTGCCAAACGACTGTGGACTTCCATCATGTATATTCTTATATCTCTGAATTGAATTGCCTGTTAGTTGTCACTAGTCGTTGCCGCTTTAACGTACACTCTCAGACAATCAAGATGCAAGTACCGTGGTCTGTAGAACTATCACGACTCAAGAATTGTACTTCATTTTACCAACTTGAAGATAAGGAAACAGACATCCGAAGAAACGACCGGTGAGGGGTAAACTACAAATGCGTTGGCTATGACAGCTTTTACAGAGTTCCAATCAAGTGCAACGGGAGTGGATCGTGTCCTTTGACATAACGAATAAAAATAATCCAGCTTCGTTCAGTTTTCACCTCTTCGGGTATGCTCTGCGGCCACCCTTCCTGCGAAATACATTCACCGTAGCTTGTGTTCAAGCCAATAGAGTTCTGGGTTTTCGATTGTTGATGAAAATTCCCAGCGCCGTGTGCAGCTTTGCTAGAGGAGCGCCCTCGCACAAGCGTTCATCAACTACTCGATCACACAAGTCGATCACCGAAAGATGTTCTTTCTCTAGAACTCTCATTGCCCCGCCGACGGTACCCGGGCCCGGTGCATCGTAAAAAGATATGCACACTTAATTATAAGATTTATGATCCCTGAATGGTTCACTTACTCGTGTTAAGAGGAGCCCTGACGGTGAACCGGTCTAGAACCAAAGCGCGGGAATGGTTCAATGACCGACTCGGAGCCTCAAAAGAGTGCTGTTACCGCTACAACGTTGTAGATGAAATACGGGAGAGATAAGTGATTATATGTAGCACAAGCTTCACCAGGTCCTAGGACTTGGTTTGGAAGGAAAGCAGAATCTGTACCTGTAATCCAGAGCCATCAAATCGGACGCTGAAAGACTTTGAGGCGCGAGCTAACGATGATATGCAATCCTCAAAGGCCCAGAGCGATCTCTGATATCTTCGTACTTTTCTCAGATATGACTGCAGATCTCGGGGTACCGGTGCAAATTTCGAATAGCAGGTACCCCAGATTCGACATTCAGACCTCACCATGAATCTCACCGCACAGGCGCAGGTTGTTAGCCATGCGCAACACATAAGAGACATGGAAACGAAACAGCAATGAACGATTTAGGATACAAGGGGGTCCGAGGATTGCAAAAAAATACATCCACTCGACTTTTTTTTTTAGCCTCCAGCCAGCCGACCGACCGACCGCCGTGGGAATAACATACTAAGTTGGTGCAAAACATACCATATTGGTAAAAGCACCGCCACCGGCAAGTCGACATTACCGGTATAGCCGCTCAACCCGGTCATAGATAGGTGGCAGTGTCGGCCTACCATATCCCCTTACCCCCTTCCTGGAACCTTCGCATGGGTCACAAAATAATTGGGACACTTCAGACCCTATATACCAAGGTCAGAAGCAAGGTTAAACTTATTTTACTCAGTTTTTACCATGTACATGACAGGAATTACCCCAAAAAGCTGTAAAAAAAAATCTCTCTATGGATTTTTTTTTAAGACCCCATCGAGCCGACCGACCGACCAACCGGGTATTCCGGCTTGACGGTCCGGTACCCCCTTGTTAGGATATATGAGTTCGTGTACAGGGACATTGGTTGGTTGAAGAGTACGACGGCAATGAATGAATGGTATCGAACGTCACCTATTGCAGCTCTGACTCGAATCGCCAAAATAAGAGGGGATAAACAGGCGTACTGGTAGTAGCGCTTGTTACGCTTATGCCATGTTGTAGCTCCAAGAGAGACAGAAGAGGGCGCAGCAGAAGCGCGGGGACTGGAAGCTGTCCCAATCAAGTAGTATCGTAAACCAGACTCAACGATCGTTCAATGGACGTAGAACATTGATCGAGACCGGGTCTCAAAGGTTGATCGATCGTGTACTATTAATGGAATAAACTTAATATGGCTCAATGGTCTAGTAGTATGATTCGCGCTTCGGGATAAGTGATCCAGTGCTTACGTAGGCATCATATGTGCGAGGTCCCGGGTTCAAGTCCCGGTTGAGCCCTATTTTATTGGACGATGATGCATTCCAACTTTTCTTTTTCAAAAATGCTTAAAGGCGTTCACTTATCTCAGAAGATTTGCGTGAGTACGGCTGTGTTTCTTTCGTGATCGGGCTTTCCAGTTCCGATTGCTAAATTGGGCCTCTGTCCGATCAGCCACCACGACGGTCTTGCCTTCAACATATGTGACCATGTGTGCTAAAACGATGACCACTGTGAAGTTCTTACACCCTTTATTGGGCATTACTCTGCTCACTGCGCCTTCTACTACCCAACTCCGGCGTTGTATCTGACTGGTGACTGCGTTGTTTATCTCCTAGGCTTCTTCGAGACGCAGCTTCAGCGCCCCTCAACTACGGGTATTCCGATACACTTCACGTACCGCAGCCATAGTGACCCAAGTTGTGACGGCTTGTCTTGAATGTGTAACTATCCTTCTTTCCTGCGACATCTACCATTGAATCCTACTTATGCACTCGCTCTCCTCCGACGCTTCAAGTTCATTTGTATGCGTCAAGTTGTCGTAACTAGGAGTACACGAGTTCAGCTCGCCATTTCACCTTAGACGTCTGCACGTAAACTAAGCGTAGCATGCCGATACAAACTTTATATTTACGCGTGCACTGCGTTGCTTCATTCACGAGTCACGGCATAATGACTTCTTGTCACCCTGCCGATCATTACCTTCTCCCGTCTGCGTTATGCCTTGGCTCAGATATTTATCCGAGCCTCGTGTAGGCCGCCTGCCAGAAATAGCATGTGCAAGCCGGTTCAGTTGCATCCGCACTTGGCGACGTCTAGGGCGGAGGGAGCACCTCCCGATTGAGGAGAAATTTCTTGCTTCTCTTTTCTTCATTTCCCAGGTTTCGGACTAAGATAAAATGTGGCTAACATCCCTTGGGAATATGCGAGTGCAACGTGCCTCCACTCCTCGGTTCGGGGGTACTCTCCAAGGAATAGCTCCTTGCCTCCCATTTACGCAACCCATGTCCTAGAGAAAACGTAACCGAGGGAATAGTGAGTTCGCTGTCATGATGATAAGATGTTCTAGACATGTAAATGCATTGATGTGGCAATGATTTTCGATCCATTCAATTATGCATTGCTTCCCTGGACTTCGCTTTATCATAATCACTAGATCTAGACACAACATAGTCGGCTGCGTAAATTAGTTTCTCGGACTCAATCGTGGGTGTGATTGCCTACATCTTTTTTGGTTAGCTGCTGGTTTTTACCAGTGGACCAATAGACAGAGTGGGATCGGTGGCTTGTTAAGACTTAAGAAGAGTTCGCCAATACATATCTCATCACCCGAGACTCCCACAATGCGCCGCAACTGAGGTATGATACGATTTTGTGCACTGGTTATGAGGCCACAGTGCTAAGTAGTTGATTCTTCTACGGCAGTGAAATGATACGATATGTCGAAGAGATATAAAAATATCGCAGCTTGAGAGAACTGCGCATTTACTAACAGCCACATACGAAAAAACAGGCAAGATAGTCAACATGAGGAAGGTCGAACGCGAAGAACTCCCAGTAGAAGTGAGGCGTTAAATTGCCACTTCTCGATACCGTATCGCGAACAGACTCATGAAGATTGTGAAAACGACCAAAAAAGGGCGACCAAGATATCAATCAAGTTTTTGGGTAACCTTCGTGTGTGCGTGTACATGGTGCGAATGAAGTAATGCTACATAGTCCCAGCTTCAAGAAAACGCGAAAAGTATCAAAGTACTATAACGGTGCCTACCAACGAGAACAGCAGAGCAGAACCCACAGAATAAATATATCTATCACATCCGTCCAAAGACCGTACCAAGGAGAAGGCAGCGGATGATTGCGTTGCGGTAGCTGAAACTTGGGCTTTGGCTGTTGTTGCACTCGACCCCGTAGGAGATGCCTAATCAAAATGTAAATATCCTGGTCTCACTTCAGAAATATTCTCTTACTGATGAAGTTATGGTTGAGGATTTTGAGGTTGTAGTGCCGGCGGCCCCAAGAGCGGTGACGGTGGTGCACTGGGAGGATGAGGGAATTGGGTGGGGAGCAGGTGTGTTGGGTTGCCCCTGCTGCCAGGTCACTCCATCGTACACACCCATGGGCTGGCCACTGTCACCCTGGCACGATTCAAATACTCCAGAGCTGTAGTTAGCGGGCATGTTCCATGCACAACCCATGACGTCATAAATGTGTTGACCTGAAAAGGAGATTAGATATAGGAACCTGGTGAGAGAAAGGATGAATACTCACACCACCCTGGGGCATTGTTACCGGTAGGGTTACAAGCCCGGAAGCAGAATTGGTCGGCGGCCATGAAACTCTACAAACACCGTCAGTACATACCTTCGACAATAGAAATATAACCCACCGTCCACTCGTGTATCTGCTGGAGTTCTCCGAATGCTGATGAGAAGACTAACCCACCAATCGGGTTACCATTTCCGTCTGCTCCATGAGGATCCAGCTCTCCTCCGCTGTCGCCGGCTGGGACGTTCATCTTTGTGAAGTCTCCAACACCAGTGACTTGAACCTGCGATATTCATATTGATCAGCGAATGGTTACCTCCCCTATAGCTTTGACTCACGAAATCTGGCGTCTTAACGAAATGAGCGCCGGTGATAGCGTCCGCAGGGATCGTGCGAGTACCGTAGCCCGACTAAGAGATGATCAGAATCGACGCAAAAACGTACGCTGAAAAATAGTTACCTTGAGGCACCACGAGACTTCAATACGCTGTACGATACGAATAAGTCCAAGCTGCAGTAAGGGTGGTTTTCTAAACGTACCTCGGTCTCTCCGATTCCGGAGTTTGGGCCGGGTTCGGGTGGACTCCAGAGGCAGCTGCATGTGATTGAGATAGGGATGTGCCCCAATATGGCGGCAACTTACAAGTCATCGATTGAATTAACTGCAGAAAAGTTAGCGGGGGTCTCTTTATGCAGAAGAGTCCACGTACTGTAGGCATTTTGACAGTTCGACTTTTGGTCGTTTGTTGTCCCGCACTTGTTTGTGCCGGCCTGGCCCTGTTCGGAAGTTGCTGGGGCGTTGCTCGGCAGATAAGTTGCGGTGTATTGAGCGTAAGCAGCACCTGCGAACGAAGAGAGAAGTGCGAATCGAGAAACCATTGTGGATGTGTGTGTGAATGTGTGAATGGGACTGAAGAAGATAATTTTCATCCGTTACTGCGCTCTGGTATAAGTAGGGGAACGCCATACCAGAAACATCAACATTGTCTGTGTACGATCGAAACCTCATCAAGACATCTCCACTAGTGTTGACGAAGCGGACTCAAATTAACGATCGTATCACTGAGACGGGACCGTGAGCGACTAGACACTGACAGGTGTCCTGCAAGATCCTTGTCAGGAGTATATGGATGCTGTACGACAGAGCGAGCCGGGGTTATTTTAGTAGCACAGCGATCAACTGAAACCTACGAGTCCCGAAGGCAGTACGTGTAATTCCTCCTTTTTTCAACGCACTCGTGCGGGCTTCATTCTGACGAGCATGAGTCGATGGAGTCTTCACGTGCCAATGAGTTTTAGATCTGGATTAAGAGGCGAAGACGAGACATGAGGAAAAAAGAAAGACTATCATAGTGAATCAACATACGAGACATAGATAACACGAGTTTCCTACGATTTCGAGAACAGGGCACCCAGGCACCGATGTAGGCGGCGCTCTCAGACCGTACACACCAGGAGGCGGTTTAGTGCAACATTATGATTCGCGTTTCATCTGAAAGATAAGGATGCTAAAGGTAAGAGTCTGGAAGGTTCGATACTACTGGACGCACCAGTGGAGAAAGTAAGGTCGTGGGCGTAGGGCCGAAGTTCTAAGAATATCTCGGTATCAGTATGGTCTAGCGTCGATTCCCATCTGCCATCCGCTAACGACTTGATAGCGAAAGCGCATACATCCAGTAAATCTGAAAACAGGTAAATATCCTGCATTAAGTAGAGCGGACTGGTGACGCACGAGGGGCCGCAGTGCATCTCAATGAGATCCGTACTTGGGCGCTCTGGAAATAACTGCCCACGCTCTTTTTCATCGTACGTGACTCAACGTTCAACATTGGCAATCAGGTTGCATCTGAATAAGGTGCGATACAGTCGAGTACAATCTGGTAGAGACAGATGAGAAAGTGTCGACGAACAAGAGTAACATATCGCACAAGTCAGGTCAACGGCATTCGTAATGGCATCTCTGGATTGCGATACGTCCCGTCGTGGTACATATTCGCCGAGACTGTATTGGACCTGAAGTGTGGTCAGACTTGCGCATACTGGGCAACTCTAGCTCCTCTGAGAACATCGGTACACACCCTTCTTAACAGAAGAAAACGACAGTGTCTCGACGCAACGCGGACTCCGAAAAGGCGCATATACCCAGCTCTTCAGGCGCAAATCCGTGAGAAAAGAAGGAGCCATCAGAGATAAGAAGCTGACGCACCCAGCGTCGTTGTCTACAGCCCATACATGACCGACTTCCTGGGATTCGGGGGGTACCTTCATCGCTGTGTTATAACGTTTCTTCCGAAGGTCGGAAACATATTTTTCTGGGATTGATAAGAAAATTTGAGAGTCCAACACGGATCCATCGGAATATCAAAAACTCACCAGATTTCAGCGTAGAAGCTGCAGCCATTGAGCAGAGCAAAAGCAGGAAACGGTACCCACAACGGCGCGATGATGGGGTTAGAGTCAGCGTGCGCAACGACCAAACAAACAAAGCATCTCTTCCTCTTACTCCCATCACCTAACATCAGGGTGTCCCTTTTCCCGACGCGTCCTTACCCTGTACTGGCTATTGTTAACACTGCCTGAGAAGGCTAGGATAAGCTTACAATAATAGTCTCGAAATCCGCGATAACGAGGTGCCGAAATGCTCTCCTAGATCGCACAGAGAAGCCAGCCTTTGCGATATGGATACAGAATGGACATCTGTCCGACTGGGTCATTGTACACCCGTTTTCCCCATATCTTGCACGATAACTGACAGGCAATCTTCAGGCGATGTATCCTGACCACTTCGCAGGTCGGGAACGAAAGCACTATCTATGTCGACAGAACTTCCGACTTCGAAGGTGCTTCGAATACCCCGTTCCTTTATGGCAATCCAGGGCGTCAATCGCTATTTGATCGCAGGTAGAAGGTCCCAGGCGAGGAGAATTGCGTGGACTGAAAATAGCATGTGCGTCGGGCCTATTTTTGTCTGGCTCGCGTTGATCTCTATGCGTCCATTTTGGCAGACTCATGCGTGCTCTTCTATGCGTAGCATGCGTAGAAACGTTCAAATGGAACTGTTCTTGACTGGAGAAGCTACCTATATACGTCGCAACACCATGAAGCGGGCCCTAGACACTGCCTCGACTCCACAGATACGAGGTCGTCGGCCTTTATGTGACAGGCCGAAGAGGTTTCCAACTCATTGAACTCTTCCCATGGATAAAGTTCACAACAAACAGAGGAAGTTTCTTTGGTGCTATCATATCGCAGCTCCAGGTCAATCGTACATCCGGTTCTCGCGCCGAATCTTTTGAATTCCGGAACTCTTCCATCAGCGGCTCTTCATTCTATACACGGCATCCTGTACAACAAGCAACTGCGTGAATTTTGCCAGCAAATCAATCCTAGATAGCGGTGAGTGAATTGTGCTTCGATGCCCGGGTTGAATGATGTAATTTTCTTTTCAATCAGCGATGCTAAAAAGGAGCCCTAGCTGAACTGTTCTCTTCGTCTTTTTCAACACTCTACGATGAGCTCTCCCTATCCCAGACTTAATGGTGACGAAGAGTCGATCAGTCGCGGTGGAGACGAGACATCAACGTCTTTTCGTCGGACCTTAAACCGCCTGCTCAATGGCGACCGCGACGAGCGCCGTTCTTTGCGGCGGAGGGAGGATGTCAACGAGGAGCCGACTGAGAGACTGCCAGTACCCACAGTTTTACCGTCCCCAGATGTGTACTCGACACTATTACCAACTCTTTCCATCATTGTGTTATCCATTGTACGTCGATTCCCACTACTTGTCCCCATTCTCGCTGATGAGAAGGACCACACAGACGATGTTGGGAGAATTCCTGTTGGCCAACGTCTCGACACCCTTTTTGTTGTTTATGGTTAAAGGTCAGTGCATTAGTTCTTGTTATCGACCTGCACTCAAGCAGGAGTAGATTTTGGCGTGTTAGCTGACGACGCGGAGGTCGCATTCTGGACCGGCATATTAGGTACTCTATCGACCTATCGGCCAGTCTGGCCGTCTGATGCCTCTCAATAGTGTCCGCCTTTTTCTTGACGCAATTCGCGACTTCGCTTCTTTGGGTTGGCCCATCCAATTATTTAGTTTTATATCTTCTGACTTCCTTTCTTCCATAGGCTACGGTGGCGAACAAGTACGGATGTCGTTTGGTATTAGTTGTATGTCTGTTCGGTGGCTCCATCACATGCACTGTCTTTGGACTATGTAAAAATATCGAGCAAGCCTTGGCCGTACGTTTGTTGCAAGGTATATTTGGTGGCGCTGTTGGAGTCGCAAGAGGTGCAGTGGCATCCATCACTGATGAAAGCAACTCGGGAAGAGCTTATGCAATCTTGGGGTGTGTACTTCCTGTTAGATCTCCTACATCATGTTGAACAACTTTCCAGGTTCTGTTGGGGATTCGGAGGTGTCGCTGGTGCGATTGTTGGCGGGTTCTGTCAGTCAATCTGCGGCGCTCTGATTGTGTGTGGCTTACGTTCCTTTTTTACAGTTGAAAGTCCCGCCACCAAATGGCCAGGAGCTTTCGGCTCCGAATCTGTCTTCGCTTTATACCCATACCTCTTACCATGCGCAGTTGCTGCATTCATCACATCCATCGGTAAGGTTCAAGTGTCTCTTCCTTGACCTTTGTTTAACGTATATGTTAGGCTCGATCCTGGCTTGTTTCCTCGATCGAGATGGAGGTTCAGCGACTACCGTTGCTCCTTCGGAGCCTGAGAAAAACGGAGAAATACCCTCCCCTATCCCGGAAGAAGAGTCTCTTACAGCCAGTCCGAATGCAAACGACGAGGCTTTTCCGCGCACGTTCACTGGAGAATCTTTGAGCAAGACTCTGACACAAAAGCTATCCGGCTACTTATCAGCGCGTGGACAGGATACACCAGATACTACTGGACCGAAACCCGGACCTTCTGCGTCTGCCGCACTACCGATACTCAGGTCGAACACGTTCTCGAAGGCGAGCCGAACTGCTGGTTATGGGACTTTTACCAGCAGATATGGTCAGAGTTTCGGAGCGAGGCGTGGAAGCACGACAAGTTCTGTCCTGCCTTCCTCGAATGTCCGAAGAAGGCGAAGCAGCGACGCGAGCCTCGCTCACCGTATGGTCATGGCCAACGAAAACACAGTCAACAACATTGCTGACCTTTGGGTCGCGGCGGCGATGAACGCAGATAACGAAGACGGAGATCAGACAGACGATGATTTGTCTGATGACGATTCTATAGATGCGTCCCGAGGACGCCGGTATTCCAGAAGTAATACTGCGTCTCCGTTTTCTCGCCGCTCAATTTCACAGCAGAACGCGGGCGGCACGCCTACTCTTCGGCCTGTGCCTCTTGGTGCCTCTCCGCATCCGCAGACCAGACTTCTTCGGCAAGACTCTCTTGCTCCATCGGTGGATACGGTGTCGAGAGGGATGCCCTCGATATACACCAACACGGGTATTGAGTCCTCACCTGCGCCGGGGGCGCCATCAATGTTGTTTCGTTCGGATACGCTGATGTCTAATACCGATGCGCTCACGACGATTCTGGAAGCGCGAAAATCACAGATCGAGCCGGAGCGACCTCCCTCAATGTGGTCAAAGTTGCCGGGCATGATTATCCTGCAGTATGGACTGCTGGCGCTGCATACGACGACCCACGATCAGTTATTTATGTCATACCTTGTAACGTTTGTCCATTCTTTTTCGTGTGCTTACTCCTGTCGCTGATTCTCATCGCAAATAGAGATTATAACTCGGGTGGTCTCAACCTTAGTGCTGGCGGTTTTGCGCAGATTAGTTGAGAACCTCTGTTGGATTGTGTACGATGTCATACTGACCATTCTTGTAGTTGCCATAATGTGCATCTTTCAAATTGCGTATCAGTTCTATCTGTATCCGTGCGTTTTGTGTGCCTTTCTCTAGAGCGGAAGACTTATTTGGGCTGTGCATAGTAACCTTGGGCATGTCTTGCTGTCAGCGTTTATTTGTGGCTGATTGAGCTGACACCCGTCGTAGGCCGCCTCGCGGAAGACTCTCGCATCTAGCCATGTTCCGGCTTGGTTCGTTCTTGTTCATACCGTCGTATTTGACGGTGGTATTGTATCGCGTTCCTTTTGCGAGTGCGGATAGTGATGGCGGCTTTGTGCTGATGACCGGTTAGTCTTCTCCGCCTTCCTGAATTCTATAATTCTTGATCAGTGCATACAATATTCTTCCAGCTCTCGCTGTCAGCACGTATGTGTTCTTCCTCTTGTCAAACTTGAAGTTTCGCCCTGATCGATCGTAATACAGCGCCGTAAGGTTTTGCGGAGTAACATTTGCTTTCACTTCTGTGGCGATCCTTTTGAATTACAGTGAGTGATGCGATGCCCTCACGTCCCTGGTACATATTCTCATAATGGCTTTTACAAGTGTCTCCGCCCGAAGCGGTTGGCTACGCCAATGGGGTGGCGCAAAGCATTGTTAGTCTTGCTAGATGTTTTGGTCCTGTCTTGGGTGGTTACGTAGGTGTTTCCACCTCTCGTTATATGCAGGGATTGACGATGATTTTATTCTAGCTATGGTCCATTAGTATAGACGGCAACCCAAGTGGATATCCGCTCGGATTCATCGCAGTAGGCGCGGTCTGTGCGATGGCAGTTTTGCATAGTTTCCTTATCCGATGACGAATATCCTTATGACTCAGAATTATCTTCTCGCTTTCGACGCCATTCCGCTTTAACGCCGCCACAATAGACAATGTATATCATATCCAAAAAAGGAAGCAAAATACCTTGTGGGATCATTGATAGTTTTCGTTCGTAATCTTTTCCCGTAAACTCTTGACCAACGGTATCTGTTACCTGTCGGGGAGTAACGCGAACAAGCCATCTTATGTCCAGCTCTCAAGTTACCCGTGTCGTCGGCAGGTGTCAACCATTGACCATGAGTGACTAAAAACATGCGAGATTCATCCCTCTTTCATACGTGAGTTCCTTGTCACTTTCTATATCCGACCGCGCTGAATTAAGATACAAGCCGTCGCCAGGAGTCGTGCCCCATCAGTTTGATGTTCCTTCGGTGGCAGTTGACTGCTATAGAACGTCCGCGACGCCACCGGGTATTGTGGTTTCGACGGTGGAGGGATTTGGGGATGCTTCGCCGTCCCTCACTGACATTGTCTTTACCTCCATGGGTTCCGCTTTAGACCGGCTTCAGACGTGGGTGCGAAAGGGCCATACCGTCGAAGCTGATCGCATGCCGTTCTATTAATCCCAATAGGTTCGTCGCGACCTTCTTTTTAGCAAACCCTTGTCAAGGGTCGGCCGTAACAAAATGAAATTCGGACCAGTTCCTGTCAATCCTCAGAAATGAACTCGTTCATGGTTGCGTATCGAGCATGGATCTTCTTGCCTTCGGAGATATGCAGAGTTACGATACATTGGGCTGTTCTGCTAAAAATGGGGGAAACTTCTCAAGCTGGATGCACGTGAGGGAGATTCAAACGGACATTCTCTGCTAGTCTACCTCCACCTCCAAGCTGAGAACTATTCCACAGTCCGGAATCCTAACGTTGTTTTCAGATCATGATCTTGGTTCCAACTTGGGCGCGTCTCAAAGCCACACCAATACTTTACAGGATTTGGCTACATTGACACCACGGTCAAAGGCGACTACCCAGAGTTATGTTAACGCTGTGGCTATCAGACCGCCTGTCATTTTTGGCACAGCCTTCTTCCTCTATGATTCGCTGGATTTGAAGTCTCAACGTCCGTGTAATCGTAGCTGGCTCACTCCATTAAGCATGGCCGTAAGAAGTGTGATTCCTAGGTTCGGGATAATCCTTGCACATGTTGAACCGAAGCTACCCCGATTTTCGTACCTCCATGAAGGTGAGCAAGTCTCGGCATTTGTGGGATTGATATGGAAACATTTTTGCGTAGGAATATGTAGATTCATAGCCAATGCGAACTTTCTCCTAGTATGGCCGCTCTCATTGGCAGTGAAGAACAGGATACTGCCTAAGTAACGTCCAGATAGCGGTCAATCAATATCCTCATGAAAAGATAGGCGTGCAAGGGCTGCTCTGCATTAAGTCATATCGGAAGTACTCCACGGATCTAATGACGCCATAGATGGCTCGACGTAAAAGCATTCAGGGATGCGAGTTCCAGTAGGTGGAGAAGCTCGTTTCGCGGCAGGCAAAGCTGAAATCTTCAAGCAGCTTGTGCCTTTCGTATGTCTATGTTCAGATGGGAAGACAACTACATGGACAGCATGGTGGAGGTGTATGCGATGATATATTTTCATCGACCCGTACAGCTAGATTCACGCAGAGGCAACGAGAGAAACTTCTTGCCAAGATGTTGTCTATGGGCACCCACGTCAAAAATTAGAATACGAATCGCCTTGATCCATCCTCTCGTACCTTGGATGAACGGTGGCCTGATATATCGGCATCTGTCAATTTCGACGCTCGCAACCTCCATGGGGTAATGAGCCGCTGGGTCTCCCTTTGCTCGGTACTTGCTAACCATTTCTGAGATTTGATTCCTAGACGGCCGACCTAGCCTTTCAATAATCTGTTAATACTGTCATCACTTGATAGCAGTGGCCGGGGCATCACTCAGGCTGTTGCTAGCCGCAGTATCGAACCGTATCGAACTATGAGGTGCCAACGTCGCGCTTTTCTTTACATGTACTAGCCTTACACTCGTGCTGATGGTCATAGTGCTTAGCTCTCGGGTCTCCATCATCAATAATTCTAAGAACGTCTTTCAGCTAGTTCTGTATTCGACAGCCGAGATTGTTCCCATGCTCCTAGGAGTTCACCACGGGCGCCTGTAGCATATGTGTTAATACCGTCGTCGAACGACATGAGCTGCAGTGGTCGTACGAATTGCTTGACCTACTCTTTCAAATAGTCACCCGTCTCATTTGATCCGTCCAAGCGACGTGACAACTTCCCTGTCTCTCCTTTTGAACTCCACAAATCTTGTAGTAGACTTGTACTAGACTCGATGCCATACATAAGGCAAGAAATGAAAAAGGTTACTCTCACATCGGTGTGAACACGCAATATATTATCGCAATCGCTATTCATTCGACGTGCCCTCGTGATAGAAATAGACTTCAGAGCGCTCGTCCTAAAGGATTTTCTGTGAGGGGTAGGTTTGTTTCGTAATTGGGCGCCGGGATCCTTGAAACGTTATCGCCATGGGATTCGAACGTACAATATCCCCCGATTTCACTCAAATTTCAACACCTCGAAGGTCAGTCGTTCGCGGCATCGTATGTTAAATCTGCTTCTGGGATAGCGAAACAGTAGTAACTCCTATTTCGCAACTTGAACTCTCAACAGGTTTCAACGCATCAGATTCTCCGTTTCTAGTATGGAATCTATACACAATATTCTTCGCGGCGAAAGGGACCGACTCCAATAGAGTATATCTTAGTGCCGATGGATCTGATTCCTGCCGAAATCTTCACCCAGATTTTGCTACCCGCATTCGACACCCTATATGATGTTTTCAACAAATTATCTGTCCGTAGTGTTGGGACTAAGATCATCGAACAGAGGCCTTCTGTTGGTATCCTAAACCCAAGCCCCCACCTTCCCAAACTTCCCATTGAATAGAATCAATGGGGTCGTCTATGGCGGAGGAAATGCAGTACTTGCCGAAGAAGATGACAGCTGTGCGAAGCATTGTCCGGACTCGGACAGGATCATTTCGCATTATACACACCTGCAATATCGAGTGGGGACCCATTTATTGATATCCAAGTCCATGTCAAGATCGACAAGGTGCTCGTTGATATGATCTCGCTTCGTCCAGGTTTGTGCGCGAGGATACCAGTGCGGGCCATAGGGCTACCGCCTCGGATCTTGATTGCAATCTAGGAGCCTCGGTATTTAAAACAGCTGAAGAAGAATGGGAGTCTTGACATTTCCATTATTGCGCATTCGGTAGCTGCAAATGTTCTTTAGTAGTACTGGTATACCATTGTCTATTATTAAACTGTCTGCGAATACGGCCCGAAATATTCTTGCATAGGTTACGACCCATATTACAGTATTATAGACTGCCGAGATCTCGTCTAGAAATTTGTGTTTTGTGTCGTAGGCAAGATGAGCTTTTTCTCAGTACGATCAGAGTTGCGACGACGCATAAAATATCAGAGGGGAACCCCCAATTTGCTTTTATTAATACTAGTGTTTAATAATATGAACGCGTCGGGAACACGCTACATGATGATGGCTGCCACTCCCTGCAGCGCTATTTTGACTTCTAATTCATAATGACCTATCACTATTAGAAGCTCTTATGGGATACAGTTGCGGCGAATATCGTCGAAGACTGAATATGTAGACATGATGAGAACCTGCAGGAAATGGGAAATTCAATGACTACAGATAGTGTAACTTGGTTAAAACCGTTAGGCGATCATCATCATTCCTGCGATATATCAAACCCGTTTGCAAAAAACATACATATGGTGTGTCAAATATGCGGAAGGAAGCTGGTCCATTCGATGCTCTGCGATACGCCAGCTGGGAGATCTCTTAGGGCAAGAAACGGCTCCATAAGTGAGAAAACCCTCGCCATGTCATATATCACCCAGAGAAAGATATAGATGGATCGATACATGAAACTGAACAGATGGTTATCCAGCCCAGGCTGGTCAAACCCAAGCTTGGCTGCTGTCTTCTCAGTCACAAATGTGACAAAGATGGCAGAGGGAGGGGCGAGTGCGAAAATGACGGAGCACACTCGCCAAAGAATCCGCTCTATTGATGTTATGAACGGGTAGTTCCACGCAGCACAATAAATCGCGCCGAAGAAGACGCCGATGCAATTACCGCATGCGACGAGGAGGAACAGCCTCGTGTTATTCGGATGTCCTGACCAAAGGCGGGGAACTCCTTCTTCACTGGTGGGACCAGCAACATGTGGAATTATATCCCCACCAAAGAATAAGGATAGAAGGCGAAAATTCGCCCAGTCCTTCAGGTGTTCTCCGTCTATGCTTCTCGGGAAAAGGCTGGGAAGAGGTGCTTCAGATGTGCATGGAGTTGTGGCGTTCAGCGGTGGGGGTATCCGAGATATGTATGGAGATGGGGTGGTATTCATCGGGCTGGAAGGAATAGGCGCTTGGAACGGAACCGAGATCTCAAGAGGTTTGTGCCACCAGACTGCGTAGTTGATGATGGTGAAAAAAGCGTAACCTATGGCTACTATTTCCAGGATGGTGAGAGGGAGGCGTTTCGCTACCCTCGCCGCGCATTGCAGGAGGAACCACGTCGATTGTCCCACGGCTACTGCTTTGGAAAGACCATCGCCTTTATTTCGATCACTGATTTCCTTCTTGTCTATTCGACAGAGGAAGTCCACGAGCATCTGGTTTTGCTGGAGATTTTCCAGGGTGATGGGACATCCGTCTGAATACACAAACCCGCCCATGGATACGAGGAAACCGTGTGACATAGTGAGCGTCTCCGGACAACCTATGCCTATAGTCAGTATCCTTCACTGCCGGACTAGGGTGATGGTACTGACGCGCACGAACAAGCCGAGCCACAGAATGCTGGCGTAGTGCCCAGATAGTAATAAACTCTGGTGAGAAAACTGTAAGGACCATCAACTCCGCACGGCGAAGAACGTTAAGGTAGAGCCACCCTTTCTTCTCCATCTTTGGTCCTGGAACGTTTGGATGAACGGAGACCCAAATGCAAGCGAAAATAGTTGCTAATGAACTCCAGAGAATGGACAGTAAGGTTCTGCGACCGCCGTCGTCGACGAAAACGGGTTTCTCGAAGGGCGATTCGGTTGATTCGATTTCTTGGGTGTCACAGGGCAAGCATGAGCCAGTGATAGAATACATTAGGAGGTGAAGGAACGTTAGCCTCAGCGCAAATGCAAGGCTCTTCACACGAAGGAGTAAAATCAGCAATCATTAAAGGATAATACAAAGAGCTCACCAAAGAGGAGGATCTAGCCATCGGTTGTACTAGCGAGGTGATAATGGTGGCGCGCTGACATCCTTTTAAACTGAATAGCGGCACCGTTCCGGGGAGACTTCATGGCTTCGGTGTGGTCGGGTCGATCCATGGTTGTGCTGTAGGCGACCGCGTTATACTGGTGGTCGAGCGGTAATGGTAGTCATAACCAAAGCCACCGCAACCCGTAGGACACTGATCGACCGAACAAGATTAAGAGAATGAACAATTTAAGTACTAGAACTCGTCCTGCGCGCTCCGGGTTTTATAAAGGAGGCCATGCTGCACGAGTGACCCACGCTGCTACCGCCAAATTCGTAGGCAGGATACTTGGTCATATCGTTACGTTGGAGGAGGGGGGCACCCTAGATCTAGAGCCCATGGTAAGTGGTTAGTGGACACGGAAACTAGTACCGTGTGTAGATGGCTCCTGATCGGCGATGCTACAAGCAGGTTGGTCAGAATCTGGACGCCTGTTTAGATATCCAAAATATATCCTGATGATCCAACACGGATGCTGTAGGCCTCAGCTCAGAAGGTCTGTAACAGTGACTGAATATGACGCCGGAAAACGAATCGAACATTGGAGCATTACAAGCTGAGTTGCGAACGAACACAGATGACCTGGGATCACGCTGTTGGCATGATAGAGTCCGTGACCGTCGTAGGGATACAAACTGTTTCTTGCCGCTTCGGAGTAGTGTGAAACCGGAAGAATTTAGGCCGCAGCTTGGACACTTGCGGTGAGGGCGGTGAGGGAAATTCATTGGTCTGGTATGAAGGGAATAATAGCGCCTTGCTGTGCAAACTGCAGTAGGAATATCCTGGACAAATAGGTCGGTAATGAAAATTTGGTCGTCTCTTTAGACGTTGAACAGGTAAAAACATGTTCCCTGGATCCGAAACAAAGGGTATGGGTCATTTATACCGTGAAGGGAGGTATAGAAGGCGCTAAAATGTTACAGCGTGAGAAGTGTCCTTGAGTTTTCATCAGCTTCTTCATGCGTGAAGAACATGAAGACGTACGGAAGGCGTTGCTAGCGTTATGACAGACTTCGTCAGCAAACGCTGACGGCCGGAAAGAGCATCTGTGCTGCTGCGATCGTGGAAGATTTCCAAAGCAAGGACCTCCGAAGGAAAAGAGTATTTATGTGTCCAGTATAGATGATTGTTCTCGAAAATTGGCCGCGGAATGGTACCTCTACTGTACAAGACTGCAGTGCACAGAAGCAGATTCTTTCAAAATCTCTGATTAACTGGTGTAACGGCATAATGAAGGAAAATCTCACGAAGATGATATCGCAAATCGCAGTTGCCTGCCATAAAGTATTTTTGTCTCACTCGTACCTCGATGGAGCTACGGTGACACCGTCGTTCACTGAGAGGCAACCGCATGAATGCCTGTTAAAGAGAGTATTAAGTCGGCGTGAACCTTCATTGGTATAATGAACTGACGCTACGTAGTTGCCTGTTGAGCACCGTGAAGATGGTCAGAGAGGGGATTGGCTATATGCGTGACGTTTGTAAGGCTGCTACGGCCGTTACAGGCGGCATGCTGTTGATTGACATTCGTTGCATGTCTGCGTCCTTCACTGATTCGGAACGATCCGTCTTCAAGGAGTACGGAGGGAACCCCCTACAACGTATAGCACATTTTTTCCCACGACGATCATCCAAGGCGGTAGATCTCAACGCGGATTTTATAACATGTTTGTCAATACATGGATTCTGTGGATTTTTCTACGGTCGTCAGTCAGTCCCAATTTGCCAAAAAAATATTCAGCCACACCTTATACCACACACAGGTCGTACCGCATTCGACGAGGTTTAAAATTCGAAAAGAGACCAATACTAAGAGACTGCCTTTGTATCGTTGGATGTTAGTGGGTAAGAAGCGAAAGTCTTGAGTAGCTGGTATATCAACTCTCCTCCGTAGAAAGATGCATAGTCAACTTCTGATCACCTCCGTACATAGCTGAGTACAGAGCAGAGACAGCTGGAAAAAATCTCTCCCGGGGAAAACAACATGGCAGACTGCTGTACTTTTTCGGTCAAGTCGAACGTCACGAGTAGAGATTGGAAGATTAGAGTCAGCAGTCTAGTCCTGTGGCACAGAATAGCTCAAGAACAGAAGCTTTAACAACCCCAAGCTCCGGACAGAGAACAACAGGAAAGAGATTACTGTATACGAACAAATCAAGGATAAATTTGGCTCAGTTCAAGTTAAAAGTGTCAAGTCGGGCCGGTATGCGGAACAAAGCACAGCAAACAAGACACGCCCCTCGCGTCCAACTCGCGTCTTCCTTTCCTTCTCACCATCATTATCTTCTCCCTCATAGTCCGGTGTTATCTTTCTTCTCCTTTTCTCCTAGACGATATAGTGCTGAAACCTCGCTACGGACGTTCACTCAATTCAGCTTTGTTGGAAACGGTAGGTTCGCAGTGGGTAGACTAGTGGCTGGTAAAGCCAGACTAATGAACTTGTATTCTCTGGCTCCTACAGAGCCTGTATTTATACTACGAAAACTATCTAGAATGTTCTACTGAACTCGTCCATAAGCAGTAAGTATCGGTCCTAAGGTCATCCGGCATCATGCCGACTTGAACCTTCTACACTCTTCTCGCGGCTTCCCGCGATATCTCCAACACTCCCCCGCAAGATGGCATCATGCCGCAAAATCCAAAAATACCAAAAACAGTCCTAAATACCAAACTCGGAAACTCCCCCGGAAACCCTCTATTCTAGCCCATATCACAGGAGCACACAGCTACTCACAGCCGGCCGATAACACATATCCAGGCCGCCGGATCACACAGATCTACCGTGATAGATAACACATATCCACCGGAGCTTAAGAGACCAACCTTCCAAAGGGAAATCCGGTACCAAAATTCTTCCTTCAAGTAATTGCCTCAATAGGCACAGTCGTCGCTGAGCTCGTAACAGACTTGGCTCGCGTGTTCTTCGTTACGGTTATCGTCTCGATCCCGATCATTGCGTCTCTGGGTTTGACCAATTTGGCAATCACGGCTGATATGCCCTGGTTTCCCGCAGTTATAGCATGTAACCTGATTCCTTCCCTTCTTTCCTTCTTCGGACCACGGAATTCTCCCTCGGGTCCTTCGTGCCAGCATTGCCGTGTCCCCAGTAGCACTGTCAAAACTCGGCGGGCCGCCTCTCCTTCCTTCCTCGTCAATCAAAGCATTTGTCACTACTGATAATGAATTGATATCATCCCCTGCAGTGCATAACGATGCTGCAATGCTTGACCAACTCTCATCAAGATTGAAAATCAGAACATCAACAATATCAATGTCCTCGAGCTTCACTCCGATGGCTTTCAACCTCCCAGCAAGGCTCATAATTCCGCTTACGTAAGTGCGGATCGGTGCCTCGGCATCATGATTGAATCCGTAAAACTGCCGCTTTAGTGCAATTCGGTTGGCGCGCGAATTCTTTTCATAAATGTCGGCTAGTGCCTTCCATGCTTCTGCTCCATTGGTACACTCCTGAATATACTGGTATTGGCTCGAGTCTACAGTCAATCCAATTGTTGTGAGTGCCTCTTCCAATTTTTGTGTTCTAGTATCCTCTTTGGCCTGTGATCTTTTGGTCCTTTCTTCCTCTGGCTTGACTTCATCTAGCTTGTCAAGCATAATGTTCCATACTCCCGTACGACGGAGTACCATAGAAATTGCAAATTTCCAGGCATGGTAATTGTCTCCAGTCAGTTTCGGTACGGACATCAGCACATTTCCTGATGTAGTAGCCATGATGTAATGAGCGTGTGATACGATAAATGAGGGCGCGTCAAGAAATCAAGATACCGAATATAGTCTACAAAGGGCCGGGGCCCATAACCTGTTGGAAACGGTAGGTTCGCAGTGGGTAGACTAGTGGCTGGTAAAGCCAGACTAATGAACTTGTATTCTCTGGCTCCTACAGAGCCTGTATTTATACTACGAAAACTATCTAGAATGTTCTACTGAACTCGTCCATAAGCAGTAAGTATCGGTCCTAAGGTCATCCGGCATCATGCCGACTTGAACCTTCTACACTCTTCTCGCGGCTTCCCGCGATATCTCCAACAAGCTTGGTTGGCCATGACACCATGTAATGCAACAATTGGATAGGTAGGTATGCGGGCTTTCGTACTGGTATCATCTCGGAGTTGTGACGCGTCGTAATGTAACTTGGGAGCAAGGGGTATGTCAGGTCCCATCTGGATGCTTGATTACAGTGCTGAGTTCCTCCATTGTTAGTGTGAATCACCCACCAGACTCCGCTGAATTGTCGAGGACTAGGCGGAGATCATTACCACGTCAACGGGAGGACTTACATCATACGATCGCCACAGCTCTGACAGGTATAAAAGGCTGTGACGATTCCTGTAACTGTTCGGACTCCCCACCGCTCTTTACATCACTATACCCCCAAGTCCGTCATCTTCTATGCTTCCCTTCGTCCTCGCCTTTCTCGTATTTTGCCCTATCGCCCTTTGCGCCATGTATGAAAGCTACGATAGCCTTCCGAAGAAGGATTTTCATTATATTATCGTTGGAGGTAAGTGGTGTGTTGGTACATAACTCCCAGCTAATATCATCCTAGGCGGGACCGCAGGGAATGTACTCGCCAATCGTTTAACAGAAGATTTGAATACTTCTGTGCTCGTTCTCGAAGCAGGCAAATCGTGAGTAAGCTCTCTCCAACTATCCAACGTCTAATGTTTGAACGACTTCATAGAACAGCGGACGTCCTTCTCTCTCAAGTCCCGTTCTTTTCGTCTCGTGTACGAGGGACATAACTAGATTGGAACTTTACCACGACGAAGCAACCAGGATTGAACCAGCGCTCTATCACATACCCTCGTGGATTCGGTTTGGGAGGAAGCAGCGCTATTAGTATGTCGGAGTCTTTCCTGTGAATGCTAATTGGGCTGATACTACGTCTGTCTCAGATGGGATGTTCTATACCCGTGGTTCCTCACAAGATTATGACCGTTACGCCCGGATCAGTGGGGACCCGGGATGGGGATGGGACGCTCTGCAACCTTACATTCAGAAGGTACGTCCTACCATCTCTTCTTTCGGCTCTTGACGTGGCTGACCCTGATGTCTACGTCAGAACGAGCGCTTCGTTACTCCTGCTGATCACCATGATACCACTGGTCAGTTTGAACCTACGGCCCACGGCTTCAATGAAGTAACCTCTGTATCTCTCTCCGGATATCCGCGACCTACGGACAAGCGTGTCATCGAGGCGACGGCGAATCTCCCTGTTAAATTTCCGTTCAACTTGGATTACAACTCGGGACACCAGCTAGGCATTGGTGAGCATGTGTAGCTAAATGATCATGAATGAAGCTTTGCTGAGTATGAGGCAGGATGGGCGCCCATGACGGTTGGAAATGGTACCCGAAGCAGTTCACAGACGTCGTATCTTGGGCCGATGTTTATTAACCGACCGAATCTGCACGTCCTTATCCACGCCCATGTAACCCGGATTCTCCCATCCAATAACACAAATACAACATTGGGCGCCGTCGAGTTTACTCAGGATGCTGGAGTTACACAATAAATCTCATTTTGAGTGCGACTTACTGAAGTGAACTTTACCCTAGCCACCAAGCACATCCTAGCCCCTCCACTCCTGAAAGAAATCATTCTTGCTGCTGGAGTCATCGGAACGCCACATATACTCCTTCATTCTGGTATAGGCGACAGCATTGAACTCGCTCATCTAGGAATCCCATCCACTCTGAACCTCAGCGACGTCGGCAAAAACTTGTCGGACCATGTTAGATGGGACATTCCGTTCACTATTAACGACACCAAGGCAATTGAGAACGTTTACTTCCGAAACGCCACTTTCCAACGCGATTCTTTGGTGGAGTGGCAGTCTAATCGAACGGGTTTCTTGACGACGGGCATTTTAAATCAGCTCGGATTTCTTCGTATTCCCAACAATGTCAGTGTATGGCGTGAAGAACCGTCGGTGGGAAATGAGACTGCTCATTACGAACTAGCATTTGTGGTGCGACATGTGTTCCATGATTTGTGTTACCACTGACTCTTCATCGCAGAATGGTGTTACCAGCGATCCTCCTCCCGAAACGGGGAACCTTTTTGTAATTGTGCCCTCGGTACTTTGTCTTCGATCCCGTACGTGCATGACGTTCCTAGTGTATCGTTTCCGCCTGATTTGTTGCAGGTGGCAGCATTCGCATTAACAGCACAAACCCGCCAGATCCACCGTTGATCGATCCCAATTATTTTTCACATCCACAAGATCTTGATATCCTGAAATACGCTATCGAGAGCGTGAAGAGGTTTGTCAACGCGACAGTTTGGGACGGGTATATTCTCGAGATTGCGACGAACACGACTGAGGATGATATCAAGAATCGAGCCGCTGGTGCTTATCATCCGGTGGGGACAGCGAGTATGTCTCCGGTTGGTGCAGATTGGGGAGTTGTAGACCCGGATTTGAGGATGAAGGGTGCAGAGGGTGTGAGGATTGTGGATGCTTCGATTTTGGTTAGTTTTTTGTTTTATATATTGCCCTGGTGTAGACTGACATTGCGTCTAATTAGCCGTTCGTGCCGGCGGGACATACTCAGGCGCCGGTGTATGCCTTTGCGGAGAGGGCTGCGGATCTGATCAAGGCTACTTCAAGTCGAGTGGAAAGTTTGAACAGACAATAGAAATATTGAATTTTTCCACCGTTACGGCTTGCTCGTGCATGAGCGGATCGTACGATCTCTTCTCGTTCGTATTGTCGAACAGCTTTCCCATACTCTTACTATCTACTTCTTTGGCCCACCGCTCTGTCCAACTCTCGACCTATTCGGAAGGAAGATGGTGTTGGTGTTGTTGGTGTAAAGTTAAGAGCATCGGAGACATCGGGCCGGGACGCCGAACAAAGAAACGCGCTCCTCGCATCTTCTTTCCTTAAGCTTCTTACCTTCACCTTCTCCCTCATACTCCGGTGTTGTCTTTTCAATCTCCTTTTTTCCTAGGCGATATAACATTGAAGCCTCGCTATGGACGTTGGTTGGGGCCGATACATTGTCCATGGAATTTGACCACAGTCAACAATTGAATAGTTAGGTAAGTGGATCTTTCGTACTGGTATCATCTTGGAGTTGTGACGTGCCGTAATGAAGCCTCTAGTGCTCTCAAGCTCAGCATGTACTGATCCATACTTCTTCGTTGGTGAGAGTCGCTGTGCGCATCCATCTCTTCATCCCTCGAGCTCATGTTCCATGTTTTAGATGGCAAGATATTCACTATTAATGCAGAGCAAAAGGTCGCGCGAAGACCTTTTAGGGTGATTGTGCTTGCTCGCAAGAAGGAGTCTCAGAAAGGCGCCTTAATATCACTCCATTTTGTATTGTTTGCCTCACCTGCCGCTTCTCATAGACCGGTATAATTCGTCCTTGTTCGCCTTGATACGAAGGTTTTTGGAAGCTGGAGGTATGTCGGGTCTCATCTGGATGCTTGATTACAGTGCTGAGTTTCCTCCATTGTTAGTATGAATCATCCACCAGACTCCACGGAATCGTTGAACTAGGCGAAGAGATGCCACAGAAGGACTGGATCGCCACAGTTCTGACAGGTATAAAAGGCTGCGACGATTCCCGCTCTTTACACCACGCTTCTCTTCGTACTCGCCTTTCTTGTATTCTGCCCCTTCGCGCTTTGCGCCATATATGAAAGCTACGATAGCCTCCCGAAAAAGGATTTTCATTACATCATCGTCGGAGGTGAGTGGTGTCTTGGTACATGACCCCTAGCTAATATAATTCTAGGCGGGACTGCAGGGAACGTACTCGCCAATCGTTTAACAGAGGATTTGAACACTTCTGTGCTCGTCCTCGAAGCGGGCAAATCGTAAGCTCTCTCCAACTCTCCAACCTCTGATGTTTGAACGATTTCATAGAACGCCGGACGTCCTTCTATTTAAGTCCTGTTCTTTTCTTCTCGCGTACCAGGGACATCACTAGATTGGAACTTCAGAGGGGGGAGAAAACCAATTTACTTTTTAATCTGGTGTTTAGGAAGAGTAACACGACGGTGACTGTTTCCTGCAGCGCTGTTCTTTCACGTTCATAAAGCCTGATAGAAGGAAGGCTTATGATATTCCCGATCACGATCCACTATTGTGGTGTGTCGTCAGACTGAGTATCTAGGCATGATGAGAACCTGCAAGAAGTGTGAAATATATTTAAACCCTTTTTGGCGAACGCCATAATTCCTCGATATTTCAGAACTGTTATATAAAGACGGGTACATGATGTGTTAAATATGCGGAAGGAAATTGGTCCACGCAATGCTCTGAGATATGCCAGCTGGGAGATCTCTTAGGGCAAGAAATGGCTCCATCAGTGACACTACCCTCGCCATGTCATATATGGCCCAGAGAAAGATAGAGAGGAATCGATACATGAGACTGAACAGATGGTTATCCTGCCCGGGCTCATCAAAACCAAGCCGAGCAGCTGTCTTCTCAGTCACAAACATGAGCAATACGACGGAAGGAGGGGCGAGTGCGAAGACGACAGAGCACCATCTCCAGAGAATTCGCTCTATTGATGTTATGAACGGGTAGTTCCACGCAGCACAATAAATCGCGCCGAAGAAGACGCCGACGAAATTACCGTATGCGAAGATGAGGAACAACCTTGTGTTGTTCGGATGTCCTGACCAAAGGCGGGAGACTCCCTTTTCACTGGAAGGACCAGCAACGTCTGGCATTATATCCCCACCAAAGAATATGGATAGAAAGCGAAAATTCACCCAGTCCTGAAGATGTTCGATATCCTTGCTTCTCGGGAAAAGGCCAGGAGGCCGCGGTGGCGTTTCAGATGTGTATGGAGCCGTCGTATTCGGCGGTGAAAGTGTCGGGGATATGTAAGAATATGTGATATTCATCGGTGAAGGAATAGGCACTTGAAATGGGACAGAGATTCCAAGAGGTTTGTGCCACCAAACTGCATAGTTGAGAATGGTGAAAATGGCGTAACCGAAGGCTACTATTTCCAGGATGGTGATAGGGAGATGCTGCGCTACCCTCGCCGCACATTGCAGGAGGAACCATGTGGCTTGACCCATGGCCACCGCTTTGGAAAGACCATCACCCTTATTTCGGTCATTGATCTCCTTCTTTTTTATCTGACAGAGCAGCACAACGAGCCTAGTGTCGTGTTGCAGATTGTCCAAAGTTATTGAACATCCATCGGAGTACACAAACGCACCCATAGAAACGAGGAAACCGTGCGACATACTGAGCGTCTCCGGACAAACTAGGTCTATAGTCAGTATTCTTCTCTACGGGACTAGGTTGATGACACTGACGCGCACGAATAAGCCTAGCCACAGAATGCTGGCGTAGTGCCCAGATAGTAATGATCTCCGGGGCGAAAACAGTGAGAACCATCAACTCCGCACGACGAAGAACGTTAAGGTAGAGCCACCCTTTCTTCTCCATCTTTGGCCCTGGAACATTTGGATGAACGGAGACCCAAATGCAGGCGAAAATGGTGGCCAATGAGCTCCAGAGAATGGACAGTACGGTTCTGCGACCGTCGTCGTTGAAGACGGGTTTCTCGAGGGGCGGTTCGATTGATTTGGTTCCTTGAGTGTCACGGGGCAAGCGCGAACCAGTGATAGAATATATTAGGAAGGGAAGGAGCGTTAACCTCAACGCAAATGCAATGCTCTTCTAATGAATAAAATCAGCAGTCATTAAAGGATAATACAAAGAGCTCACCAGAGAGGAGGATCTAGCCATCGGCTCAGGTAATAAGTCACGAAGTGATAATGGACCGATGGTAGCCCATTGAAATCCTTTAATAGAGTAACGACCCCGTCCTCGTTCCTGGGAGACTTCGTGGCTTTGGTGTGGTTGGGTCGATCCATGGTTATGTTATATGTGACTGCGTTATACCGGTGGCCAGGCGGTAATGGGAAAATAACCTCACATCAAAGCCTCCGCAACCTGTAGGACACTGATCGACCGCGTGGGATTAAAAGGGTGAACAATTTAAGTACTAGAACTTTTTCTGCACGCACCGGGTTTTGTAAAGGAAAACAAGCTGCACGAGTGGCCCATGCTGCTGCCGCCAAAGTCGTAGGCAGGATACTTGGTTGTATCGTATGTTGGAAGAGGGCGACATCCTCGGTCTAGAGCGCATGGTAAGCGGTTAGTAGACACGGAAGTTAATACCGTGTGTAAGTGGGGCGATGCTACAAGCAGGTTGGTCAGAATCTGGACGCCGGTTTAGATACCAAAAATATATGTCGGCGATCCGAAACGGATATTGCAGGCTTCAGTTTAGAAGGTCTGTAACAGTAACTGAATATGACACCGGAAGACGAATTAAACATTGAAGCTTTACGAGCGGAGTTGGGAAAGAAGGCAGATGATCTGGGACCACGCTGCTGGCATGGTAGAGTCCGTGACCGTCGTAGGGATGCAAGTTGTTTCTTGCCGCTTCGGAGTAGTGTGAAACTGGAAGAATTTAGGCCGCAGCTTGACACTTGCGGTGAGGGCGGTGAGGGATATTCATTGGTCTGGTATGAAGGGGATAATAGCGCCTTGCTGTGCAAACTGCAGTAGGAATATCTTGGACAAATAGGTCGGTAATGAAAATTTGGTCGTCTCTTTAGACACTGAACAGGTAAAAACATGTTCCTTGGATCCGAAACAAAGGATATGGTACACTGATACCGTGAAGGGAGGTATAGAAGGCGCTAAAATGTTACAGCGTGAGAAGTGTGCTTGAGTTTCATCAGCTTCTTTAAGCGTGAAGAACATGAAGACGTACGGAAGGTGTTGCTAGCGTTACGACAGACTTCGTCAGCAAACGCTGACGGCCGGAAGGAGTATCTGTGCTGCTGCGATCGTGGAAGATTTCCAAAGCACGGACCTCCCAAAGAAAAGAGTATTTATGTGTTCAGTTGATTGTTCTCGAAAATTGGCCGCGGAATGGTATCTGTACTACACAAGACTGCAGTACACAGAAGCAGATTCTTTCGAAATCTCTGATTAACTGGTGTAACGGCATAATGAAGGAATATCTCACGAAGATGATATCGCAGATCGCAGTTGCCTGCCATAAAGTATTTTTGCCTCACTCATACCTCAACAGAGCTACGATGACCCCGTCGTTTACTGAGAGGCAACCGCATGGATGCCTGTTAAAGAGAGTATTAAGTCGGCGTGAACCTTCACTGGTATAATAAACTGACGCTGCGTAGTTGCTTGTTAAGCACCGTGAAGATGGTCCGAGAGGGGGTTGGCTATATGCGTGACGTTTGTGAGGCTGCTATGGCCGTTACTGTTGATTGACATTCGTTGCATGTCTGCGTCCTTCATTGATTCGGAACGATCCGTCTTCAAGGAGTACGGAGGGAACCCCCTACAATGTACAGCACATTTTTTCCCACGACGATCATCCAAGGCGGAGTAGATCCCAACGCAGATTTTATAACATGTTTGTGTCAATGCATGGATTCTGTGGATTTTTCTACGGTCGTCGGTCAGTCCAAATTTACCAAAAATATTCAGCCACACCTTATACCGCACTCAGGTCGTACCGCATTCGACGAGGTTTAAAAATCGAAAAAAACTGGCAATGCTAAGAGACTGCCTTTGTATCGTTGGATGTTAGTGTGTAAGAAGCGAAAGTCTTCAGTAGCTGGTATATCAACTCTCCTCCGTAGAAAGATGCATAGTCAGCTTCTAAACACCGCCGTACATAGCTAAGAACATAGCAGAGACAGCTGGAAAAAATCTCTCCCGGGGAAAACAACATCAGATTGCTGTACTTTTTCGTCCAAGTCGAACGTCACGAGTCGAGGTTGGAAGATTGGAGTCAGTAACCTTGTAGTCCTGTGGCACAGAATAGTTCAAGAACAGAAGCTCTAACAACCCCAAGCACCGGACCGAGAACAGCAGGAAAGAGATTACTGTAGAATAATTCAAGAACAAGTAAATGAGTTCGGTTAAGAGCATCGGAAAGGTCGGGCCGGGACACTGAACAAAGCACAGCAAACAAGACGCGCCCCTCCTTTCTTTCTTACCATCATTATCTTCTCCCTCATACTCCGGTGTTGTTTTTCCAGTATCTCCTTTTCTCCTAGACGATATAATGCTGAAGCCTCGCTACGGACGCTCACTCAATTCAGCTTGGTTGGCCATGACTCCATGGAACTCAACAATTGGATAAGTTAGGTAGTATGTGTGCCTTTCGTAATGGTATCATCTCGGAGCTGTGACGCGTCGTAATGTAACTTGGGAGCAAGGGGTATGTCAGGTCCCATCTGGATGCTTGATTACAGTGCTGAGTTTCCTCCATTGTTAGTGTGAATCACCCACCAGACTCCGCTGAATTGTCGAGGACTAGGCGGAGATCATTACCACGTCAACGGGAGGACTTACATCATACGATCGCCACAGCTCTGACAGGTATAAAAGGCTGTGACGATTCCCGTATTTGTTCAGACTCCCCACCACTTTTTACACTACTATACCCCCAAGTCCGTCATCTTCTATGCTTCCCTTCGTCCTCGCCTTTCTCGTATTTTGCCCTATCGCCCTTTGCGCCATATATGAAAGCTACGATAGCCTTCCGAAGAAGGATTTTCATTATATCATCGTCGGAGGTAAGCGATGTGTTGGTACATAACTCTTAGCTAATATCATCCTAGGCGGGACCGCAGGGAATGTACTCGCCAATCGTTTAACAGAGGATTTGAATACTTCTGTGCTCGTTCTCGAAGCAGGAAAATCGTGAGTAAGCCCTCTCCAACTATTCAGCGTCTGATGTTTGAACGATTTCATAGGACAGCGGACGTCCTTCTCTCTCAAGTCCCGTTCTTTTCTTCTAGCGTACGAGGAACATCACTAGATTGGAACTTTACTACGACGAAGCAACCAGGATTGAACCAACGCTCTATCGCATATCCCCGTGGATTCGGTTTAGGAGGAAGCAGTGCTATTAGTATGTCGGATTCTTGCCTGTGAATACTTATTGGACCGATACTACGTGTGTCTCAGATTCAATGTTCTATACCCGTGGTTCCTCACAAGATTATGACCGTTATGCTCGGATCAGTGGGGACCCTGGATGGGGATGGGACGCTCTGCAACCCTACATTCGGAAGGTAAGCTGTATCTCTCTCGGTTGAAGCCATAATCAAGCTGACCGTATTCTACCTCAGAATGAGCGTTTTGTAGCTCCTGCTGATCACCATAATACCACCGGCCAGTTCAATCCTGTGGTCCACGGCTTGAATGGAGTTAACTCTGTCTCTCTTCCTGGATATCCACGAGCTACAGATGAGCGTGTCATTCAAGCAACGATGGATCTCGCGGTCGAATTCCCGTTCAACTTGGATTATAATTCGGGACACCAGCTGGGCATTGGTAGTCGTTTGTGGTTGATTGACCGTAAAGTTTTGCTAAAGTGCGACACAGGATGGACACCGTTGACGGTCGGAAACGGTACTAGAAGCAGCTCGCAGACGTCGTATCTTGGTCTCAAGTACATTCGCAGACCAAACCTGCACGTCCTGACTGACGCTCGCGTGACTCGCATTCTCGATACCAAATGCATCAGCCAATCACCATCATATGATGCCGTCGAATTTACTCAGGACGCTGGAGGTACATGATCATTTCTGGTGTTGTGACGGCTGACTGACGTAAACTTGCCTTCTAGCGACCAAGCACATCTTGAAGCCCTTGAAAGAAATCATCCTCTCCGCCGGATCTATTGGGACGCCGCATATACTCCTTCACTCTGGTATAGGTGACCGCACAGAACTCGCAGCTGTAGGAATCGAGTCCACTCTCCACCTCCCCGATGTAGGCAAGAACTTGTCGGATCACGTCCTATGGGACATCCCCTTCAAGGTAAATGATACCAACACCATCGACAACATTTACTACAAAAATACCACTTTCCAAGTCGAGGCCTTGGCCGAGTGGCAAGCCAATCGAACGGGCTTCTTGACGGCGGGTGCGGCAAATCAGCTAGGATTCCTTCGCATCCCCGGTACGGCCAACGTTCTGAATGGAGAGCCGTCTGCTGGGAATGAAACTGCGCATTATGAATTAGCCTTTTTGGTGAGTCACCGTTCTATGGGTCTTATTTAAATTGAGCTTGATTTGTAGAATGGTCTTGCACGGGCTTCTCCGGGGGCTGGGAATTACTTCGACGTTATACCCGTGGTTCTTTGTCCGTTATCGCGTACGTACTTAGTATATGCTCTTACTATTGATAACCATGTGAATATAGGCGGAGATGTTACCGTCAACAGTTCGAACCCTTTGGATCCGCCGTTGATCGACCCAAATTATTTCTCGCATCCACAAGACCTCGCTATCATGAAGTACGCTATCGAGAGCGTGAAGAGGTTTGTCAATGCCACGGTGTGGGATGGATATATTCTTGAGATAGCGACCAATACTACCGATGATGATATCAGGAGCGGGGCATCCAGTGTATATCACCCGGTCGGCACTGCCAGTATGTCCCCGGTCGGTGTAGATTGGGGGGTAGTTGATCCGGATTTGAGGATAAAGCACGCGACCGGGGTAAGGATTGTAGATGCTTCGGTCTTGGTGGGGTTTATTTTGGGTTGGTATATTTCTGGTAGGCTGACATTGAGTCTTAGCCCTTCGTGCCTGCAGGACATACTCAGGCGCCGGTGTATGCCTTTGCAGAGAGGGCTGCGGATTTGATCAAAGCTAGTTGGGTGTAAGGCAATAAATAGAGATAATGATATTTCCTATCATCACGGCTTGCTCGTCGTCGTATACCTTTTCCATTCTCTTGGTTAACTGGCTCACTACCCTTTCCGTCATTGAATATCGCCTTGACCTTCACGTCGTTAGTGTTCAATACAGAGGAAGATGACAGATGCTAGCGGATTTTCACGGAGAGCAAAGGACGACCTTAATAGCAGGAGTCTTACTTATCAGAGAACCGGGATTCTACGAGAGGTAACCGCACTTCCAGCTGCTCTCGCGCATACTCTTCTATTCCGTAATGACAATTTCGATCGAAGCAACCCTGCCATTGTCTACAGGATAAGAATGAGCAGCTCGAGCTCCATAGTTATGTTTCGAAGTCCCTTTGTGGCGACGGCAGTTTGTGGTAGGGATGAGATCCGAGTTTTTCCACTGGTACTTATTATTTGACTTAATCGTCAAGCGGCTGTGTGACTTAGTGCCCCTCGGTGGTCGAGTAATCGGATAATACCATGGAAGAGTCCCTGTAAAGGTCACGAAGCTTCTCGTGTGACAAAAACATTATCGACACGTAGAACGCTACTTATCAGATTCGATATGTACGTGGTTTACATTAAGATACAACTCGAAGGAGAAGGAAAGTAAAGACATACTTCGATTCTACTGGTATACAGTAACTCGGAAACTCTGTGCACAAAAATTACGATAACTGCAAACACAACAGCAGAACGTGAAGCAAGTGCCAATCAGTCCTGAAAATCAATACTCTTGAACACCTCCTGGCACTCCCACTCTTCTTTAGCTCTCGCATTCCCAAAGCTCTTTCTAGTATCCCCAGGAGGAACATACTGCGATCGTCCAAAATCTATGAGACGAAAGGGCCGGTCTTCCAGCTTCCGGCAGGTCGGCTAATGACGCATATCGCCATGCTGCATGAGGATGTTCCTAGGGAAGAACGAGTTGTGCAGCCACCCCTCGCAATGCAGGCGGAGGAGTAAAGAAGCGCATTCATGTCTGAAATGTGCATCGGTTAACCTGGGTATTCCGGAAGGAAGAAACAGACATACCGGTCATCTAGGTCTAGCTCGTCAACGTTAACAGGCACACCGC
This sequence comes from Armillaria gallica, assembly GCA_037576215.1. Lineage (NCBI taxonomy): Eukaryota > Fungi > Basidiomycota > Agaricomycetes > Agaricales > Physalacriaceae > Armillaria > Armillaria gallica. The sequence goes on from JBANDB010000008.1 coordinate 664,681, forward strand.
AATCTTCCAGGAGTAAAATTGGACTCAGGTATTCCCCGTCTTTCGCCTCACCCTCCTCGGGAATATAGTAGCCGTAAAACTGGGGAACGACGGCAAGCGCGGGTGTAGGATCATGAAGGGGCGGAATGACATTATACCCGCTCCAATGCTGGAAGAAATGCTCGGGGAATTGCTGATAGTTCCTCGCCTCGCGCTCGAGATGACCGTCGTCTTTGATAGAAAGTTTGGCCCCAACGCTGACTTTGAACGTCGTTGGAACTCGGTTATGCATCTCTTCGTGCTCGCAGAAATTTCCGGGAGTCGTCCACTTGACATCGATAGGAACCCGACGAGTAGTACCCTCATAACACATGCACGCGATCTACAATCTCCAGCTCCTCGCCAGGCCTCGTCCTTTCCTCGATCCACATTTTTCCCTGCCTCCCATGCTTAGCAGCTATGGCCACCAGCAAGTCCTCAATCTGGTAACCAAGAGGCTGAGTCTCGTCGATCTTCACTTCGGGTTCTTCTTCTCTTAGCTTTTTGAAGAGCGCCTGCTCAACGCATGCTTGACAGGTGTACGGTTCCATCACCAAGAGCTGTTCACTCCTGACTCCCAACGATTTCGGCCCGAAGGAAACTTGACGGAAATTGTTCAAGGAGCTGAAAACGTTTCCTTAGACACGTTTCCGTCTGTTGGAAATCTAATTTTGGCAGGGAGAATTCTGTTTTTGGCCAGACGGAAACTGTATGAGGAAATTCTTTCAGTGCCACTACACATTTCCTTTGTGCAGAAACTCAGGTATGTCAGCTACTCAGAGTCACAGCTGGCAACCGACCAATTCAAAGCTTCGAAACGGGAGCCGTCACAGATCTCGTGCTAATCACGTGTATATCGTCACTTAGCAACTTGTCACTGGCTTTGACAAGCTCTAAGACTGAAATCAAGTAGGTACTGAATATATAGCACACCACTTCATTGTTTCCAGTGTCGCTTAATTATATTAAGACGACAATATCAAACACGTAACCATTTTCAGAGGCTCTGAGGCTCGCTGTTGTTCTCAGAAGTATCTTGATTCCTGATTGAATCAAGGCGCAGGACTCTTGATCATCTTGTACACGATCATCATTGTATATCTATTATCGAAAGACTACATTACTCGATCTTAAGTCTTCAATGTTCCCTCGACGAGTTTTCAGCAAATGCTCTCTGTTTCAAGATGAGAGCTCAAATTTTCAACTTGCGGCACCATATTTGGCATGGATACGGCGATGATACAGCGACGAGTAACAGTCGTCACAAAACACTAGAAGGCATCGTTACAACAATGACGGAAATTAAGAAAGTCGATTTCCGTGTAAAGAGTCTATGAGAAGGCCGCTGCCGCGCAGCAGCACTTCCCGGCTTTGCGATAGCCAACAAAGAAAAAGGAAGACCAGTAAGGGAAAATAAGGTGCGCCACACTTTCAGATTCGGATCAGGAGGGTCTGAAAAACAGCGAGTGAATTGGTATCTTGCAGAGATTGGCAATAATCACATAACAGATGTCGTGAGCATGCTTCCCCACAACGATCAGTGGGAAGAGAATGATGGAGATGAGCCGGGTCAGAAAGCAGAGCTCGAGACGGACGCGACCATATTGGCAACCTGGTGGCACATGGCCTCCACATTGTACATCTGCCAAGGCACCGAATATCGCCAAGAGGGAAGTGAAAGGTCCAAAAAATGTGCTAGATCGTCCAATAGATCGGTATTAGCAGGATCTCTGAGGAGGCCGTTTATGGTCAGCAAATGATGGGCGTTGGGAGTCAACAAGTTTTGAGCGAGCTCCTGTATTCCATGACGGTTCGGCGTCGCGGGTTTAGAAGTGCGAGGTCCTCAAATGAACTGGAAAATTTATGGCAGGTTGTGCGATTTAATGACGAAGGCAGCCAATCGGATGCAATTGGAGTTGAGAAGACGGTTGCGCTAACCGGAATATCGGTAAGCATAGAGCTTCATAGAGCGTGGACCTGCAGGGGCCGAGAATAAGGATCTCCTGACATTGCATTCAGGTGTACATATAACCTTGACCCTTCCGTCTGGATGAAAACGGTAAGATGTGGCGGGGCTGAGGGACGGAGAGAAGAACCCTAAGAATGTCAAGGCACTAATGATAGCGTCAACGGGTTTGAGCTTCGAACTGAAGGGTTCAAATCAAACTTAATCGATTGTGAAGGTATATGTTGTATGAATAAAGCTTGGCACAGCGCGAGTAGCTCAAGACCCACAAGGCTTGCGTTTACGAGTTTGAAATCCAAAGATCCGAACGTCTGAATGCATGTTTAAGCCCGAGTCCGAGTTGGCTGGTCCAGTAGAACGGCTGCCGTGAGCCGCATCTGTGCTCGCAAGCGCCTCGGTTCGTTCCAGATTCAAGGGCAAGAACTCTAAGATGTTGTGTCTGCGTGCAAACCGGAAGATCTGGTCACTGAGATTCGATGTTAAAAAGCCGTAACAGTCGCGTAAGGTGTCAGGCGACATACAAGACTTCTTTGCAGAAATTTTTGAACCATGAGAAGTTCTTAATCGAAGAATGTTCGTCGACGAGACTAAATCGAGACCCGCGAAGGCTAGCAACGCGAGGCACCATGGCGTCTATATGATACGAATTGTATGGATTTAAATGAGACGCCGCGCCGATGAGCGGCGTTGAAAGCTATACTGAGTCCGATAATATCAGTACTCACTGTAACCAGTGGAAAGAACATACCTAGTGTTCTGCAGTAGGTCAAATCCCAACGCCGACATCGTAGGCCCGTCTCACGTATTGAAGACCTGTGGCAGGTTGACTAATTCGCATCGGTCACAATGAAGGAGAACGAGTGAAGTAGAGATCTCTGTATTCTAAGATGTCCAAACAGAAGCTTGTTTGTTATCCGCGCATTTTTGCTAGTTGTCGCCCCAAAATAGTTGTTTACTGGGAGTGAGTTAGTCATGGGTGACAAGTGCCTTCAGATAAGCGTGCCGCATGAAATTAATTCTTTCATCGCTGAGCCATGATAATGTTTCGTGTCAAAGTCATGAGAGTACTCTAGGCTCAGAGGAAATGGCTGGCGCGAGAAGGAATTCAGAGACAAGGGCATCCGGGAAAGAACCCTGTAATAATTATGACAATGGAAATCGCATTTTGACTAAGTAGATATCAGATTATTACCTTACGCTTAGTCGACAATGACGACGTTTGTTTCGGTGGATCAGAATCAGGGCATGAAGAGACCATGTGGCACACGTGTGGGGATACGGAGGAAGATCTTCAGAGTTCGGCTAGCTTGAATATCGTCATTGCGACGGTAAGGCTTCCAGAGTCATGACATAAGGGACGAATACAGCAAATCATATGCGAAAGGAAAGGCTGGTCCCATGGATATTCAGTGTGAATCCGCGGGAGATCCGTCTGGACGACAAGAAGCAAAGAAAGAAAGAAAGAAAATCAGTCATTTTCGATTGTCGTGCATAGCAAGGAGTGCCATGAGTTTCAGGATCGGGAAGCATCCCTAGCGCAGCGCCACCAGTGGCGACATGAAAAAAATTCACCCTGCTCCACCTTCCACCTTGAAGAGGTCACAGCGCCCACGGTAGTTAACGCTTTACCCGCCAATGAGCGCAAAGCTCACCCAGCAGCTAAGAAGTCTTCCTTCTACTGAGAGAAAGCGGTCGCAAGACGTAAGTGGCTGCTGATCGTCGGCGAGGAATAGTCACCGTGATTGGGCCCAATCACAGTCTTAGCCGGTTAAAGCTACCAGACTGTAGAGCCGATGACTGTTGAGCGCATGTCCGAGAGACAGTATCTCGAAAATGGTGATACGGCGGTGCTGCGTTAGCCGGGAATTTCTATGCGGTTTGTCTTGTAACAAGCCCTATCCATTTCAATACGACCGTGAATATCCTTCGTGATTTCCCCAGGCTATGCCAAAATAGCACGATCGTTTCTACAGAGTTTGCGGGTGGCCGAACTTGCGCGGTACACAGAAAACAGGTTGATAAAAATGAGACAACTGTTGCCATCATCAGCGTCTCTGGAGCGACAGTCAATGTCGCACTTCGAGCCGGATGGAGTGGAAATACTCACCTGCACCAATGAACTGCGGCGCAAATAACGTAGAAACGCCGAGATACGTCTTCCGGTATGAAAGCGACCGCAGTCATCATTCCAGCACAGCAAGGAGCCGAGTCAAAGGCCCCTCCCGTTGTCGAAGATACGTGCAACCAAAAATAGCCACCAGGACGTTCTGGAAACACCACCGACCGTCCCACTGGCTTTTCAGTCTTCATCAAGGTATCATACGGTGAACAGGAGCCTGCGATGGCACAGACCGAAATGGTTAGCCTCACTATGAAAGTAAACTTTCCTGGTCAACGTAAGAATGTGAGTGACAATCACGGGAAGATACCAAATAACACGAACAGGATGGGCAGATGCGGTTAATGTAGGCGCAGAGTAAATCTCCTTATGTCTGCAGACCGCTTCAGTTCCCTACCAACGGACATCATGGCTTTGAGCATTTCGGGCAACTGCGTAACCTCCATATCCCATGCCTGGTCTCAATTCCTCCACGATACGTCGCAGGTTGGCTCGGCGGTTGGGGATGAAGCCGAAAGAACATCAAAACTTGTCCAATTAGGCATTTGGAAGTGGTTGATTTGGTTTGGTTTGAGAGCATTGGAGACTTCTGTTTGCACTGATGCACAACTGTTTACTCTCTGAAACGAACGTTCATTACTGGTTACTATGATAGCGAGGTAAGACAAGGTTCCTCACCTGAGAAGGACATTAGTATCCTGCCGGCAAGAAGAAAAAGGAGGTCTATCAGCTCACGGAACCGTAGCCGATCTTGGTTTGTTCCTTTGGGGGTGTTTGCGAAACATGGCCCGTTATCAATGGGCATTCTGTCGAGAAGCGACTTACGACCAGGAGTTATGAAGGTCCGTCCTTCAATTATGAACTCGCTTCTATGCGCCGACCTGGATGTCAATACCACTTTGTAGTGAATGTCCGGCAGGTGAAAAAAGATTGATAATTACTATTGTGACGACATTGTGAGCATGAAACCGTACATCGCTCTTCATGACTCACTGTATGATCCGCGAGCGTTAAAGGAAACACCATAACATCGCTGGCAAGTGACTGGCGGTCTTTAGAAATGGGAAAACGGCGCCGGCAGATGCTTAGCATCACGACGACATCAACGTCAGGTCACGGGAGGCTATAGACGCACGAGTGCGATGACTGCTCTCTTCATCCCGTAGCTTCGTGAATGTGGTGATCGTTCATCTGCATGTCGAGACGGGATGGCACCTCAGCTGAGAGGATGCTTCACGAAACAAGTGGAAGGGTTCTCCCTCAGGGGTAACACAGAAATTACAGGTGATATGAGCGGTTTACTCACATTCACATCTTCTATCGAAGGAGGCAATACTCGCGAAGAGTGTAACGCATGTCCCTAAAGGTATATTTCTGCGAAGGGTCCACAGGCGTCTAACACGACGTGCAAGTTCCGGCCGCGTAATCCATTGAATTTGTGGAAGACAGCGTTCCGACGGAATACACCTTTCGTGTCTTCTTTCCGCACTCAAGGAAATGAGTATTCCCTGCGGCTCGTCTTTCCCTGAGATTTGCAAGCACACCCATCACCAGCACCATCTCGCCAGGATTCAAATCGGGAGGATCCGTCTTCATCCGCAGCAGCGCAGGCGCAGCTTGAGCACATTCTGCCACTGTGGACATCATTACGCATCCCCGATAGAGGAAAGTGATGTCGCGTATGTTAAGATCTTGTCGCCTCGAGGCGATACCCACGGAGCGACAGACATTGCTGGCTGTACTAATCGACGTCTGACTCATGAGGTCAGAGGACCTCGGTTGTCGACGTCCACTCTACCTGCGTTATGATATCGGCAGACGAGAAATGGGTGCTTGGCTCGGCTCGGCCGCTTATACTTAGGAGGTGCAAAGTGACGTCGGAGACGCGCAGGCTATGATTTCCCGGAGAATGCCTTTCTTTAGAATGAAAGATGCTCCTTTGTGGGAAAGATGGCATCCGTTAAGCCTGATGAAATGTCGAAAACTTGGGAACAGGTCTACGGGAGACAGCCAAAGAACCACTAAGACGAACGGCTAGAAGGTCCCAGTCAGCTAACGTCCTTTTGAGCCAGATATTTCATTGGCTCACCTATTCAGAAATGCGAGAGCGAAGAGGCTGCCATTGACAATATATTCTCAAAGTCGATGTTGATTCTTTCATTTGAGCTGCCCGTGCCTATCCTATTCATTCCTCGTTTTCGCGTTTCGGCAACTGTTCGTGGTTGGACGCTTGGATCAGAGCAAGTACTACGGGAGAAGAATCCTAGGACTGAAATGAAGATGGTATCCACAAAGAATAGAGCTACATACTGATCGACAGCCAGCGGCGAGAACAGAATTACACTTCTAGCTCGAAAAGCATCGGTACGACGATAAGCACTATGATTCATGGTCCTGACCTAAGCTTCATCTTGAACAATTGTCAATGAGATTACAGCTTTTGAAGGATGTCGATGAACGCCTGAACAGAATTGTAAGAGGCGCTTAGATATCCACAAGAAAGCTCACCGAGGTAGAGTGAAGGTTCCTAGCACACCCGACGACACATATTCGAGTCCGAATCAGTGTGAGAACAAAGACAAGGCGTCCCTCGATGATCCTGTCTTGTCCAATCGATATAAAAAAGGCCGACCTCTGCACGCGCACGCGTATATACCCATGATACCGATGTCAAATTCTCTTGTGTCGACTTCTGCCTGATGCGATATATTTTCTTCCTATACATGCATCCACGATAGTTGCTCGTTGCAATGGAGTCTTCGCTTCTTGGCAGTGGTTGACTGAACGTTATGTGAACAGGAATAAAGCCATGTATAGCCCTGTGTACGCGCCTCGTACCCTACTCCTCCACACAAAAATGGGAAGTCTGAAAGGGGGTCGAGGTCAAGAGAAGTTCATGTACATTTGTTCAGTAAGGGATTGGTCCAGCGCTAGAGAATTCAATTGACGAGCCGTCGAAATAAGAAATCGAGAAAATACCTCAAGGGTGAGAACAAACCGCGTGCTCAATAGTGTCATTGCCGACAGTGCCGGTAGCATAATTCAGGAACCGAAATAGTGCTGCTGTCTCGGCACCGGTCCTTATCAAATCTGGCCTGATTACGGCTTCGCTTTTCTTCCCTATGCAGAACCTATATAATGCTCTGACTACTCCTATGGCCACAACAGACGAAGCAATATTCTCTTGCTGAAGTACTCTAAGTATTGTGACAGGACGATCAATGAATGATTGAACGGATGGCGACGGCACCCTGTGAGCAATTCTTTCTCGTTTAGACGCGTTTGCAATAATATCTCATCATTCAACTATAGATCAACTTAAATCATCCGGCTTCGTGTAATATATCCAATGTCTGACGAGATACGGGCGGTAATCTCGACCAAAGCTAGAAAAAAAGGGACATGATTTAGGGAGAACCCATGTCAAAAATCGCGCAGTGCAGCGAGCAGTGAGATGATAGTTCAAGTTAGTGTATTTTCCTTGAACACGGATATCTATCTGACAGGTTTTATAGTGCAAGGCGAAGTGCCCGGTGGTGACCGACGACATTTGAGATGCAACGTCGGTTGCGGAGAATCTGGAAGGGAATGCCGGGCTAAAATACGTGCAGGTACGTAACTTGCAAGGCTGTTGGGAAGTTAATGCTTATCTGTCTGTCCAGCATGATAGTATCGTACCCGGTGTTACGCTTTTCTCGAAGGCTGGCTACCTTCTTCCTCAGCCGACAGCTCACTCTTTCTGTCATCTTCCATTACGATGCTCCCCGCCTGCGTTTCTCCAGCATTTTCTGGCTGTACCATGCCACCCAATAGCGCTTTACTTTCATCTTCATGCTCAGACACGTCGCTGGGAATTTGAAACAGGACCTCGCGATCATCCCCCGCCAATTCCCAGCGCCGTATCCTGGCCTTCAGCTTTTGAAGCCTCAGGACTAACAGGGTGGTAAAGATCAGCAAACCGATGGCGAAAAATACTGCCACGGTAGCGAGACCGCGCGCAACGGGATCGTGGCATTTCACGATGGTAGGCTGCACATATACTTCTGGGGTTGGACGAGTGGTTGCCGTCGGCAAGGACGAAATGCTTGGCCTGCCGATAAAAATGGTGGTGGCCGCCTTTCCGGGTGAGGGAATGTACTTAGAGGGTATTTCGCTCATATCGCAATAGAGCAAAGGCTGAAAAGTGAGTACGTGGTTGTTGTTCTGAAGGCCTTAAGTTTGATGGGGGTGATTTTATGGTTTGATCAAGCCGGTCTGAGATTGCCGTTGTTACAGTGTGTATTATTGCGCACCTGGGGGCCTATTTGACGCCTAGATTGATATGGGGCCGCTCTTTTTGATACAATTGAGATATCTATCTTTGTTTCCGACGAAGGTAGACTGAGGGCGAAACTGCCCATCAACCAATTCTTCGTTAGCATCTCTCGGTGGATGTGCATGATAATGGCCAAGCTTTCTGCTGGGGAACCTCGGGGTCAGGATGTCCCTGCATTGGAATATCAACTTCTGTTCTTTCGGTGGTTTACCTTACCGTCGCGGGATGATTGTAACATCTTGTGATATTGCGCTGCCGTAAGTACTTCCTGTATGACTCTTTTTGTGCCAGGCTAACCAGTCCTGGAAGGGTACCGTCTTCAGCACGTATTCACCAATGGCACAAGAGTCGCAATTTACGCGACCCTCATTTCTCCAGATTAGGCTGTCACCATGTTCGCTCTCCGGTTAGCAGCTATGCGCAATGAATGAGAGGGGCCTTATGGCCTTATGGCATGCAGCAAAAACAGAATAGTTCAGCAATCGGTCTCAACCCTAAGAAAGTAGGGTTAAGCCCTGGCTGCGGTGCTCTGGTTGCTGACGAGCCTGCGGCGAGTCTCGTCCAGCGTGAGCCAGGTAAAAGGACGTCGATGGTCACCGACACCCGCCGAAAGCCATGCCAGTGTCAGTCCTTTGCCCTTTCTGTCGACTGTAGCTGATACATTTTTGTAGGGTATTCTCCTACAAATGTACAGCCTGTGCCGCTAAACTTCCACTACGAGGCCATGGCTGTTCGAAAGTGCATCGTCTTAATTTTCGAGGAACCGCAGCGTGGAGTGGGACGAGTGTGCGTAGAGCATCCCATAGACAGTGGCCGCTCGACCTCTGCAAGCGTTCTAGCCGTGGAAGCATGGAGTAGACGACGGCCAGTGACGGAGGAGGCGTGTTCGTCGCTCACGCTGCCATCACAACCAACAATGTGTACGCTCAAGCAAGGTCGAAGTCCACTATCATACCTCATTGGCTCGGACGGTGGCTGGTGGGGTATCGGTTTCTGTTTAGGACGGTAGCGGCACATAGGGTTTAACAAGAGCCAGAGTGACGCGATCTGTTCCCGTATACGATGCAGGACTGGATGCATAATGGCGACAGTGATGGCTGTGCGTCACTATAGACAGGAATAGCGAGAGATTCTCCCCGAGTCAACCGGGTGCTTGACACCGTTGCTACTGGTGTTAAATGCATCTCCCTATCCCGCCGCTGCGTCGTCACTGCCGCAACTTTTTTGGATATGTATCGTCCTCGTGTTGGGGTGAATCCTCTTTATTCGTGGATCAAATCAATGGTAGAAGAAAGGCTTGAGTGATAGGGAGAGGGGCTGTGGGTGGGTAGTGGGTGGGTTGTGAGAGCCTAGGGAAAGATATGACTGCTTTACATGTGGTATGTCTTCCCTCCAGACATTGAAGGTCAACCAACCTAACCTTATTTTCTTCAGGATTAGGGTTCAGTGAAGCAAATTCGGCCGGAAGCGTACCTTTCAAAAAGCTCCTGGCTACAATTTCGCGATGGATCATTGCCGCACTGCATTCCTGTCTGCCGGAAGTTCTGCTACATGTCCAGTCATGTAGTCGTATATGAACCTTTCCGACAACGTTTACAAAAGCCCTCTTATCTACAGTGCCTAAATACTATGCACACATTAGAGCATGGGTGATAATTGTTCGAGCTGCAGACGTACTGGCACTGCAAACGTTATAAGATGGAGACTCAGGCGTGATACCCCTGTTGTAATCTTGGATAATGTGTGTACATTGCCTCCATTGAGACACTAATACCCGCTGTACTAATTTTTGATGTAATCCTGCTAGTGATTCTCGGGCGGTGACGACTATATCAGGGAATTTCAATGTCGCGTACGTTCATTTACGACCACAGCATCGATGCATCATTTGCTTTCTACCACGACCACTTTACTCTCTGCCCTCTCTATATCTCGTAGTGAACATCGAGATGAATCCGCACGATGAAAATCCTGAAGTTCTACAGACCATCAACATGGAAGTCGTGTAGCCTGTCAGCTCAGCTCAGGCCGGGTAGCTTCTATGGACGGATTCATCATATCTCCAGCACTCTGTGGCGACGCTTTTCACTCGAATCTTGGTGGAGAAAGCGATGAACTGCACCAGTTCTCCGTCACCCTCTTCGACAAGTATGGCAAGGTCAAATCTCATATTGTCTCGGAGGGGACCCAGAGCGGTACTCGGTGCTGGGGGAGGGAGCTCAACATCGGAAAGATTATTTATGTGGTTGACGTTACCGTGCACAAGGTGAGAAAATATCGGGTTCCTTAGATAGATATTCAATAACACCTTTTGTTAGAATCAACGACAAGTAATCAGAAAAAGTTATTCGAGTCAGAGGAGAAGTCTTTGGCGTTACATTTCGAAGCGGCTGAGCGTTTCTCTCGAGGCAAGCTCGTAGCTCATCTTGCGAAGAGGAGACCGCATGTAGGTCCAAACGGGGGAAATCGATTCGAGAGCGGACATTAGAGCGATACAAGTCCCTGTTTTCCATCAAGTCTACATATGTAATCAAGGGGTATAATCATATCAAAGTACAATTAAAGACCAAGGGAACTGTACCCCTACAAGCCCAGTGAGACAAGACCCAGTAGAAAATACCCTGCTGAAATCCAAGAAATGGCGGAATAAGAACGTCCAGCTGAAGACGTGGAAGAGGTAGTAGATGCAGAAGCTGCACTAGAAGATACCGTTGCCCCCCCAGAAGTGCTCGTCACCACGCGAGTCGTTGTCACAGCAGCAGTCGCTACTGCCCTACTGCTTGAGGAGGTGGCATTGCCGGCGATAGCAGTATACGTTCTCAGATATGATATCTCAAAAAACGCGTTGTCGTATCTTGGACTCCCTGGACCTCTGACATAATCTTGCACCTGCAAGGAGATTATTCACCGAAAAATCTGAGACGAAAGCTCCACGTACGCAATTTCCGGGGCACTGGGTATTGAATATGTCAGGTACACCAGCCCTATTTATGAACCTATGAGAATAACCATCCAGCGATAAAAGTAGTTCTTACCAATCTCCACAAAGTGTAGTTTCGAGAATCAGCCTCTGCGGGCTGAATAGCTTCTGAAGATTGCATCCACTAGATGGAAATGAAGCCGATGGTAAGCCCCAATCGGTCGTATCCATGTTCGACGTCGATGTGGCCGAAGTGAGGGACTTAGGTATGTTTTGTCTCTTCATATGGAAAAATCAGACGCCATGTTGTACGAGAACGCGAGGAGCACACATACCGACCAAAACCAAATGAAAGCTCCAGATACGTCGAATTGCAACGCGAAGGCTCCTCCGCCGTTCTGGGCAAAGCTCTCCCCATAACTGTTCGGTTTAGTCTCAGAGACAGTGCATCCAATACCCCCTCCTCCGTTGCTGCAGTTGCTATTGAATGATTGTCCAGTCTGTCCAGGGTTTGCGGGTTGCACACAGGATGAATCATTGTGGTGTAGCGACATTCGGTTGTTCATCTGAAGGTTAATACCTTCGACGATGTCGATCTCCCCGAACATAGGCCACTCCGCATCAGTGCCTCCGAAAGTCCAGAACGCGGGCCAAACCTGTTCATGGATATTAGGTCGGACCGAGTGGGAAAAGATTTCTATAACGTGCCGAGCATCCATACGGCATGTGAATGATGTCTATTGTGATAAGGCTTCCCAATGGATAGAGATCCTGAGAAAGCAGCTTGACCTATGCTAGAGCATCAGCGACATATCACATCCCCGCCTCATAGGCCTACCGAGTCGCGATAAACGAGTTGAGTAGCAGTGATGTTGGTAGAGTTATCTACCCTTAAGATAGCGTTACCAGCGTCGTTGACGTATGCTAGTTTGTTCGCGGACCCAGTAGCCTGGTCGACAAATGTAACGTTCCCTAGAATCAATACGTTAGTTGACTGTGCGAGAAGTAAGAAGCCGCTCACCATAAGTAGTATTATCGTAATTGCCTAGGAAGTCCCACCCATTAAAGAAGCTCTGCCCTGCGTATTCGCGTAACGGAGCATAGAGAGCATGACAGAAGAGAATACGGGAAAACAAAGGAATGAGTGTGGAGGTTTTCATGCTGTCGTAGGGGGAAGTGTAGTTAGAGTGTGTCGTTGAGCCCGGTCTCAGGGATTTGTATCCTTATCCCTGATTGGGGGGTGTGAGAGATTTCGCTCGTTTTCAATAGAAATTCCCTGTTCCGGATCTGAAAGATATATTTAACAAACACTCCGGGGCATGCGATGACACGAAGAGGTCCACGTGCAACTTGGAACTGGCCTTATCTCGTCATTGGATCGTTGAAAGCTGGACCCGATAGATCGTCTTCGAATCCGTACGAAGAAATATACGAGGTATTAGGGAAATTTTGAGCCTCGAGGACGTCGATGGCTATGGGTTCTTTTCACAGCGTCTATCCCATACTATTCTAAGGCGGCCTGGTATGTCCGCACCAACGACATTTGCTGAGTGAATCCGATACGGATGTTCCTAGATCCCTTTTGCACTAGCCTGAGTGTCGATGGAAATGCGCAAGACATTTTACATCAGCGATGAGAAATACCGTCATGATGGTCACTTATGTCGATGAGAGGCCAAAGCTCGGAACGATGATCATCTGAGCTATTCCGGTTACTTGGCATCTGTTTTGTAAGCGATGGCTGTGCTCAATCCGGCCAACATCGAAAAGGTTTCCCTGCTCGGCCCGTTGACACACGGAAATTCCGTTCGTTTCTTGGCCATCGATGCAACAAAGACGTACGAGTACTCGCGGTCCCCTGAGATGACTTTGCATGGAATCTTCTTCTGGAACAGGATAGACCAGCTCTCACAGGGATCTCATTCTGAAGATTATGCCATCTCCCATTGATGTTTTAAAGCGATCCGGACGTATCGAATACTTTGCATCATGAAACTAGATGGTTTTGTGTTTACAGTCCTATGGTGGTTTGCAGTCACCAGTGTTTGTCACCTTAGGGTTTCAACTGCAGTGATAAGCGTTCCAGACGATGAGATCAGATATTACGCCACATTCACCTGTTGTCCATTGCAAAGATGCTTCGAAAAAAAATTTGTAGGAAACATGTTGTCAATCAACAACCTTTTCTTCTTGCATTATCCTGAAAGCAATATATCAAGGGCAGAGGCCGTCGAAAGTCTAATTTCCACCACCACCACCGCATCCACCACCTCCCCCACATCCACCACCCCCACCGCAGCCTCCTCCTCCTCCTCCTCCACTACCACCGCCACCACCGCAGCCAGCACCAGCACTACCGCAAGCTGCGCTACTTCCCCCACCGCATCCAGCACCTAGATGAAGAACTGATTAGAGATCACCCAACATTCGGCGACGTTCAAACTTACCACCAGTTCCACAACCACCAACGCCCTTCCAAACGAAAGAAGTAAGTTCAAAAGCAAACCAAGATCACGATAATGGAAAAGACCCACAGCAGTAGCACATCCCCCCACACCACCGCCCCCGCCGACTACATGGCCTGTGGTTGCTACACACCCTGTGCTATAACCAAAGTACAACGGCACAGGTACCAAAAAAGCTGTGTCATGACCGACACTCCTGTTTCTATTCATTCCCTTTCCTTCCTCTCGTTTGATCCTCCTCTCCCGCTTCTCCAACCTTGCTCGCCTCATGGCGTCGACCTGCCCTTGGTGCATGAATGAGTACACCGCATTATGGTCGCTCGGGTGCGTGGCTGCCAGAAGATCGCTTCGGTCTCGAGGCGGGACGAGATGTGATGGTGGCCCCGACTGCTTATGTATCGATACAAGCCTACTTAGTCTTTGCCCAATCGTGTCGCCCGGCAGCGGACACCCACAGTGAGTATATGGGATCCCAAAGCGGTCCTGCAAAGCGTCAGTAAGACCAAGGAAAAGGAGGGAGTCAAGAACGCACCTGCCACGCCCGACAAGTGATGTCGAAAGCTCTTGACAGCCTGTTTTCAGCGACCTTGTCGTCATGGTCGGCGAACCGACGGACATATTCGAGACAGTCGCGCGAGTACTGCCGAGCCATGAGTTGATGAGTATGCCAGACTAGGTCAATATCGAGTGTCGGGACAAAGAAACCAGCAGGCGACGAAGACATAAGGTCTAGGAATCTGAATTGTCGAGGTCGTTGAGAAAAATGTATAAGAGGACAAGCCCTGCTTACGCGTGATACCGAGCCGTACAGTGCTTGAGGGCCACTTCATCCTCGGAAGACGAGAAAAAGTCAGGTTCTGTCCAGCCCAACTTATGCATCTTGTCGACAAAGGTTCCTTGACGAAGAACCTTCAAGCTATGAGGGTACTGCAGTCATGACGATGGCGAAGGTACCTACTGCTCCAACGAGATCTAAGGAAAACATTTTGTCGTCTTCGTATGCACTCATGATCCGAGACAGCCTACCATGTCGAGATTAGAATTGCTAGAGAAATGGTAAATAGAAACGTACAATGGTCCTCCGTACGTTCTCATGCCCTGGCCCATAGCGCGTTGAATTCGTTCCATACTATAATCCATTTGTTTCCGTATCTTGACCGCCCATTCCTCTTCAGTTTTCGCATCTCCCTTTCGAAATGCAGGCGGGCTTATGTTCAGAATTTCAGCCTTGATCACCTTTGCACGACGCGAATTCTCGATATTGTCAGGGGTGTGAAGTGTTCCGCTAGAGGTCTGAATATCAGTCAATGGAAAAAAGGAGACGACTACCGGAACGCACGCAAGGACATCATTAGTCCCTACCAAGTCCTTCACGAGTTTATGAAAAGCCAATTTTTCCTTCGTAATCATTACCCAACACCCTGTGCATGAGGTCTTGAAGTCTTGCTGGAGATATCCAGTGCCATTGGAATTTGCTAGGCCTAGACTTCTTCAGAGATGGCTGTCAAAACAAGCGGCCATACTCACGAACGTTGACTTTCTTGGGACATTGAGGGCACGCTATTACTCGGTCGGTCAATACTATTGCCGACTCGAAAGGATCGTAGGGAACGTGGGTTTTCTGCAGCCAGGTCTGGACACTGGCCTCTGATGGAGGCGAGTCAATGGTATAGCATATCTGCTCCTATAATGCGCCCGATCAGCTCAAACCCGAGGGAATATGCAACATAAGCGCACCAGGTCATAAAGCCAGGCACCCGTACCCGCAAGTATCTTGACGTGCTTGTTTCGTAGGGAGTCTTCAGAATACCGCCTGGTATGCGATCAGCATGACATCACGGAGGCAACCGTGTAAGACATACGCAGGGTTCAACAAGTAGGCGTGCCACACCTGTTCAGTTCTAGATTAACGAGGTCTTATATACCGAAACGTGCTCACCATGATAACATCAACGGGAGGCAGGCACTGATTAGCGAAATCCATTTCGTCAGCACTTGTCAGCTCTTTGCACCACCTTTCAAACCTAATGAATACGATCAAGTCTCGAAGGTCTACCAATTACTATGACGCATACCTCTCAACGGCCAGTCCAACAAACCACGACCACCTGCGTTCCTTGTCTTCGGGGGCATCTCTATATTTAGATCGGTCCAGCCCTTCGACTCGTTCCTTGAGGGAAGCAAAGAGCTTCAAGAGACATAAATGGCCCTTGAGCTGAGATATGGTGACTAAGGGTGTCTGAATAGCACGGCGGCCAATAAAAAGTGGATAGGGCAGTTCGTATGAAGGTGGAGCGTCAGACTCGGGGACGCCGCCCGGTTGTGCGGAATATGATGGTGGGATGTCCATCGAATTAAGTAGATGGGAGATGATCAAAATGCTTTATATCGTGTGGCTCCTATTACCGTTTAAGGTTAAGCGCCGCCGGCACCAAAGGCGATACAGGATGCTATGCTGTTGACCTGCGGGGCTTGCTAAAGGTCCGTGGTCTCTTGACACTATTACATCACATTCAGCACACCGTACATTGCGGAAAGAAAAGTGAATCACCCGCACAACCGATTTGGAGAGAATGCTTCATTGAAACTGGTATTCTGTATTCAAGCTCAAGCTTCAACGATCGTTTCCTCGTCAGCGCTTGTCTACCCGATGCCTTGGAGACAAAACCTAGAATAATGTGAGTAGATATCCCCTAACTAAAAAGTAGTGCCGTTACCAGAGTACTTTCGACATTTCTTCACCGCTTTGACAAGTATCTCGGAGTACTGTGCATGAGGCCCGTTCAACTCGTTTCACCATGTGTACCATTGACGTGACAGCCGCTCTGGGCACGAGCTTGGGGGTCCCTTGCTTCCAGAATGAGACGCTGTATACTAGGTCCACACTGAATGCCGTCAATTGACCGGCGTCGTCGTAATCGTCGACAATACTCTCCTGTAGAGGAGATCGTCTCTTCGCCCGTAGTCCCGACAGCAAAGCATATGTATGCGCGAACACGGTATTATTGTGAGCGTCGTACATTACGGGCCGACCTAATACGGCAACGTGAATATATCCTGTCCTGAAGTGAATATACGCGCGGTCAGGCAACGAAGCAAAAACGGTATAGAGCATGTTCACCAATAGCAGCACTTCCGCGGCCTTTCCCATTCTGAAAACACGTTTTATGGCTACCATTGCACATTAACTTGATCATGAAAACGAAGATTCCGATGTGATAGCGTACTTTGAAGGACTTGGTAAAACCCAGCACAGAAAACTGCATCATTTTCACGCAACTTACTGGCAGAAAAGCCACGGACGAGGTAGAAGGGAAAATACCACAATGGTGTTCGCTGCATGAACCAGAATTCGAAATTTGCTGAGGATATTTGGTTACGCTTGGCAACACACTTTGTTGACTTCCCTCGGCTACGGCGGACCGTCCCAGAATACTACGCGCTCAGTCTCGGCAGTATTGGTTCGTCAACGGACCGTCACCAGAATACGACGCGGATTCGGTTGGTCACTTGGCCTGTTGAAGCGAGGTCAAAATGATGAGCGGGTGCAAGAGGAAGATGTCCCCAGGATTACCGGACGCAGCAAATCCAACGAAGAGGGCAAAGAACCACTCTGATGAAGAAAGTTTGCATGCCTTTCAGCGTCTTCTTGATTTTTCTGATCTTCTAGATCCAACTTCTATTCGGCAACGTTTCGACGATATTGGCTCAGCGCTACTGCATGATCTTCTTATTGTGGTTCAGACGCGTCTGGGATCAGATAGGGAACCCGACTTGGTGGAAACCAAACTTCAAATCATGGAGATGGAGTGTTATTTCTGGAATTCGACCTGCCACCGGGACCCATTCACTCACGGAATCCAGGAGCAAAGGTCAGCAGGTCAATGGTAGGAAACCACTATATTCTATCATTATCTACCCGAGAACTGATATGTCATTGTTCAGGAATTTTCATCGCACCCCTAGACGGTCTGGTGATTCTACTCAAACTCTAATCAGCACCTCTGGATATAGAGGCGGGACACGCAAGGGTTTGGATCTCACAATAAGCGGCGTCACCCCTACCAAATCGCCGTACTTTCCTTCAAGTTCCCAGCCTGACGGGAAAGAAGGATACGGCGGCGTGCTTTTACGCACTCTCCGCGACTTGAACTCGGGAAAAATCATCTCGGGTCCATCTCTCCTAGTGGATCATATCCTATTGCTCAGCGGGGCAGAAAGGATCTCAGACCTTGTCCAGGATCACTGGGAAAATGACATCAACGCGTTCAAAAGTCCGCATGTAGGCGGAAGAAAAACACACATGTTCCTTTGTCCAGCTCCAATCCCAAGCCCCACACCCCACATATATAAATCACCTCGCGTCGGTCTCGATCTCTCCCATCCTGGTACCACGGCTTCTCCTACTCACCCTCGAGTGGAATTCATCTCCCAACCTTACCGCTACTTCGTTAACCCCGAGAAATTGACGGCGAATGGACGAGCGCAAACTCTGCTCGGTGTTCTTCCACATAAAGAGCTCTCTGGATTGAAAGACAAGACATTGAGTGTGTATATGGCAGAATATCAGACCGGCTTGGATGGAAAGGCGAAGCTGGAGGAATTCGTGGGTGTACGGGGGAAAAGCATTTCGTCGTCCCCAAAAAAGTACATGAAATTGATAGGCTGTATTGAAGCTCTCAAGGCTGTAAAGTGTGAAGCTGATGGGCGAGCGAACGGAGTTGTGGAGGTAAGAAATTACTGAAATCTTGGTAAAAGTATATCACGCTGATACATAATATACAGGACAAAAAACAAAACAATTGATTAGAAGGAGCCGCCGCGGGGATGTCCTCTATACTAAGGCCATTCCCTATCTCCATGCGTTAGGTTCACGATTCACTTGCAGTCTAGTCCGAATCGAGAAGATTTCCATCCAATGCCGATGAACGTATCAGCCATCCTTCAATCTAGCGGCAGAGTCATAGCGATAAGTGAAGGGTTCCCATGTATACGAATAACACGACATGATACTGTGCCCATCTCTCCGCATCTCCCTCAGACGGTCGAGCTCGCAATCCCCTATCACAAAAGGTCTACGAGTCAGCGGTATACCTCTTTCCTGTGCCAAGATCTTCGTAGATAACCGTGGTAGGCGACAAATCATGTCGACGAATGCATGATCTATCCTCACATTACCAACAGCGTCAACGAAGGGATCCACAGTCGAGGGAATATCTATGCATAGCTGAATGCCGTCCAGCTGTGGAATCACTTCAACTGCGGAGGGCACGGTCAACGAATATTTCACGATTGACATTGGCTCAACAGCATAATCCATCTCCTCTGCTGCCAACGTATTCCATTCCTTAAATGTGTAGTTTGAAATGAGGTCCAGGTCGCGAGAAAAGTGCATTTACATTTGTTCCACAAAGTTGGTCCAGGGATGTAATTCAATGAGTCGTCGAAGTAAAATTCGATAACCACGATGTAATCCAGAGAACAGAGCCCATGCTTCGAGTTGCCGGTCACAGCCGAGAATGCCGCTGACACAGTTAAATGTCCAAAAGCATGCCGGAATCCCGGCATTAGTCGATCTTTCCTACAATCTTCGCTTTCTTTGCTCAGATACCACTCAATCTACTTCTACGGCAGCAACGGGCAAAAAATACTTTCTTGCTAAAATACACCACTGCCACACGACGTTGAATCAAAGACTCGACGAATAATGACGGCGACAGGGTGACTACTGGTGAGCGATTCTTTCTCGTTTCGGCGCGTTTGCAATCTCTTTCTCATCATTCAACTATAGGCCAACCTAATCACTCGGCACCATGAAATATTCACAATATTTGACTCGATGCGGGCGGTGATCTTGACTGAGGCAAAAGAATGAGACAGGACTTAGGGGAATCCATGTCAAACATAACGCAGTGCAGCGAGCAGCAAGATGCTTCAGGTCAGTGCATTTTCCTTGAACATGTACCATTTCTCTGACAGGTATTCTAGTACAAGGTGAAGCGCTCGCTGGTGACATTCGAGATGCAATATCGACAATATAACGAAGGAATATGGAAGGGGCGAAGATACGAGCAGGTACGTAACTTGCAAGGCTGTAGTGAAGTCAACGCTCATCTGTCTGTTGACCATGGTAGTATCGCACCCTATCCTACGCTTTTCTCGAAGACTGGCTGTGTTCTCCCTCGGCCGACAGCTCGCTTTTTCTGTCATCTTCCGAAACGATGCTCTCCGCCTACATCTCCTCAGCAAGTTCTGGCTCTACCACGCCACCCAGTAGCGCTTTATTTTCATCTCCATGCTCAGACACGTCGCTGGGAGCTTGAAACAGGATGTCGTGATCATCCCCCGCCAATTCCCAGCGTTGTATCCTGGCCTTCAGCTTTTGAAGCCTCAGGACCAACAGTGTGGTAAAGATCAGCAAACCGATGGCGAAAAATACTGCCACGGCAGCGAGACCACGCGCAACGGGGTCGTAGCATTGCACGATGGTTGGGTGTACATTTGCTGCTGGGATTGGATGAGCAGTTGACATCGGTGGTAGGGAGGCGCTTGGCCTAGAAAAAGTAATGGTGGTGGTCACCGCCCATCCGGGCGTACCGGAGGGAATGTACTGAGGGCGTATTGCACTCATGTCGTAATAGAGAAAAGGCTGAAAAGTGAGTAGTTGGTGTTGTTCTGAAGACCTTGGGTTCTGATGGGGGTGATTTTGTAGTTTGATCAAGCCGGTCTGAGATGCCCGTTGTTATAATGTGTATCATTGCGCACCTGGGTGCCTATTTGGTGCCTAGAATGATATGGGGCCGCTCTTTTCAAAGATACAATTGAGATATCTACCCTCGTTATCGAAGAAATAGACCGAGGGAGAAACTGCCCATCGACAATTCTTCGTTAGCATCTATCGGTGGATGTGCGTGATAACGGCCAAGCTTCCTGCTGGGGAACCTCCGGGTCAGTATGTCGTTGCATTGGGATATCAGCTTATATTTTTTCGGTGGTTTACCGTTCGCGGGATGATTTGTATCATCCGGTGATATTGCGCCACCGTAAGTACTCCCCGTGTGACTCTTTTTTTCTTGTGTCAGGCTAACGAGTACTGGATAGGGTAACATCTTCAGCCCCTATTCACTATTTGGCTTTAATGACACAAGATTTGGAATTTACGCGACCCCCCATTTCTCCGGATCAGGCCGTCATCATGTTCGCTGGTAGCAGCAGCTATTTGCGGTGAACTACGGAACGTTGTTTCGCTCATAGCATACGGGGGAAGCAGAAGAGTCCGGACCCTAAGCAAGTAGGGTTAGGGTTATACCTTACCTTACCTTACCTCGGCCGTGGTCCCGAAATTGTTAGCATGCCTAAAAAAGTCAAACATGCTCTGCTCTGGTTGCTGACGAGCCTGCGGTGATTCGTCTCGTAGCGCGAGGCAGGTAAAAGGACATCGACGACCACCCACACGCGCCGAAAATTACGCCAATGTCAGCCCTTTGCCCTTTTTCCGTCGACTGTAGCTGATACATGTTTGTAGAGTATACAGTCGAATCTTCAGCTAAACGCGTATTCCGCCTTATACAGCCATTATGCGGAGTCTCATCAACCGTGTCTTTCGCTCTCAAATGCACCAGCCTGTGCTGCTGAATCCCCCACAACGATGGCTGTTCAAAAGCGCATCGTCTTGGTTTTCGAGGAACGGCGACGCGCAGTGGGATGGGCATGTATAGAGCATGCCATAGACGGTGGCCGTCGGACCTCCGAATGAGTACTGGCCGTGGAAGTGGACGATGGCTAGTGACGGATAAGGCAAGCTCGTCACTCAGGCTGTCATCATAATCAAACGTGCGTACGCTCGAACCAAGTAGAACCCCGCCACCACCTCTCTTCGGCTCGTCCGGTAGCTGCCAGGGTATCGTCTTCTGTTTGGGACGGCAGCGGCATATATGGTTTGACAAAAACGAGGGTGGCGCGATCTGTTCCCGTATACGATGCAGGACTGGGTTTCATAATGGCGGTGAACAGTGTTAGCCACGCGTCACCATTGACAGGAAGAGGTTTTCTGGTGTTACATGCATCTCCCTACATCGCTGCGTCGTTATAGCCGCAATACTCTCTCGTTGGACATGCGTCGTCTTCGTGTTGCGGTGAATCCTCTTTCTTCGTGGATCGAATGAATGGTAGAAGAAAGGTTTGAATGATAATCAGACGGCGGGTGGGGGTGGGTTGTGGTGAGTTGTGAGGGTAGGGAAAGTTGTGGCTGCTTTACATGTAGCATGTCCTCCCTCCAGACGTTGAATATCAACCTAACCTTGTTTATCTCAGGGTCAGGGTTCCGTAAAGCAAATATCTCCGGAAGCGTACCTTTCAAGCAGCTCCTGGCTGTAACGTTGTGATGGATCATGGCACACATTAGAGCGCGGGTTACAGCTGCAGACGTACTGGCACTGCAAACGTTGTACGGTGGAGACTCAGGCATAATACCCCGCTTGTAATCTTGGATAAAATCTGTGGGTTGCCTCCACTGAGGTACAGATAGCCGCTGTACTGATTCGTGATGTGATCTTGCTAGGCGATGATTCTCAGGCGGTGATGACTATATTAGGAAATTTCAAATGTCGCGTCACGTCCATCTACGACATCGATGCGTCATTTGCTTTCGACCACGACCACCTCACTTCCTGCCCTCTATTCATCATGGTCAATCTCTCTCAGCTCATGGTGGATGTCGACGTGAATCCACATGATGAAAGTCCTGAAGTTCTACAGACCATCAATATGGAGGTCATGCAGCCTGGCAGCTCGGGCGGTCGGATAGCTTCTCTGGACGGGTTCATCATCTCTCGAGAACGCTGTGGCGACGCTTTTCACTCGATTCTTGATGAAGAAAGTGATGAGCTGCATCGGTTCTCCGTCGCCCTCTTCGACAAGTACGGCAAGGTCAAGTCTCATATTGTCTCGGAGGGGTTCCGGAGCGGTACTCGATGCTGGGGGAGGGAGCTCAACGTTGGAAGGATTATTTATGTGGTTGACGTCACCGTGCACAAGGTGAGAAAGTTCCGGTCCGTTCGATGGATATTCAATAACAACTTGTTCAGAATCGACGGCAAGGAATTGGATCGTTCGTCCTTAACAAGCTATTTGAGTCCAAGTATGTTCATGCAAACGACATTGTCATATCCTGGCCGGTGTCGAGAGATGCTTCGAATGAAACCTTGGTTGCCTTTTCCCGCAAAGTACGCTTTCATATATCATCCCTCGCATAGCATAAATACTGATAATATCGCAGAACGGCTTTCGACGCATTGGTCGTACCAATTTCTTAGGTTACTCTCCCAATCCGAACCACCCTTCTCGTCGTATTCTTCCAGAGAACGACGTCGAATCTTTAGAAGACAGGTTTCCGGATAGTGGCACTCCCACCATCTCTCCCATTGAACTGCTGGCCCGCGGACCCGATGCTATCCACGAAGAGCGCCGGAAGAAATATCCTCTTCATTATGCTATCGTCGACCAGAACACTTCCGATATTACGGCGGTCATCCAATCGTTCTACGACAAGGAGCCTGCAAGTATTCACGTACCGGATGACCGAGGCTTTCTCCCTGTTTTCGTCGCTGCGCGTGCATCAAATATCCACGCGCTCAATAAACTGATCGAGATCGGCGTTGCTGAAGACCTGAATAGTACAGACAATATTGAAGGAGTCACTCCGCTAGATGGCGTCCTGGATAGCATGCAATCGACCCGCGAATTCTGCGAGGCCATGCTCGGCACGTGGCCAGGTAATTCGGAGGCGGACATGAAGATTGTTCGCATACTGAAGACGGCGATGAAGCTCCCCGCAGATGGTGATAACCAGCTTCCGTTTGGCTGTACATGTGGACAGTGTTCTGGAGGTTGGCTCTCCCCACGCATGCGATTTGCCTTACGAGGTACATTCAAAAGATATTCTCGATGATCGTCGAGACTGATATTTACCTCTAGTTCAGGCTGCGTTCTACAAGGACACTCTTCCGATGGATCTAGACAGATTCACACGCGGTGAAGCGCTTGATGCCTCAGAGGAAATGATCGGATGTGGTACGACGGATTATCTGCCACCAGCGCTTCAAAGAAACATGTTCAAGTCCTTCTATATGGGGTTCACGACTATATTCGAGGTCATCTGTAAGATCATGAAGAACGATACTCAAATTCCGAAGCTCCAGGATATGCAAAACGACGCGGTATTTGAATGGGGTACTTCGTTTTACTTTTCCAAGGGCGGGAGAGTGGAGCATGCCCTGGACGCTGTCACGGCTATTGCAAAGGAGCAATCGAGGTTGGGTGACGGGATATTCTATGAGACGTTTGGCGACGACGAGGACTTTATTCGGCTTCCCGAGTGCACGAATGACGATGAGTTTGAGATGGTGAGAGTAATGTTGGGATTGAATCCGAGGGAGAGCTCGGGTCCGTACTACTTGTGATGGAATTGATGATTGTGGGTGCCAACGTTTAACGTGTATGATAGTATCGGTTGTAATTGTTAACTGCCAGTCTTCGGTTAACCCACAGGATAGGCGCATTTCTGGAGCAGATATTCAGGTAGTTCTTGATCCAGTCATGTGAATCACATTGAAAAGGCTGCAAGGACATAATGATTCGATCATTCCCCCACCGCGCTTGGCTGAAACTGTTGAAGATTATGAAGGGCTATGCCATGGGGCAAGCTGAAGAAGCAGCATAATAGAGACAGAGAAAAGGGAGAAGGTTGAGAGACACCGGATCCCGGGCTCCTAGATGAGTACTAAGCCCTCACCGGGCCTCAGACACAGACACAGACACAGATCCGCGGAGACGACAATGCGATACGGGTTAAGGAACGGTACAGCTGGCAAGGTATGGCTACTGTATGTACGTATGTACCTAGAGCTTCCCATCGGTCCGAACTGACCGAGAAACACCAAATCACAACAGAAACAGCCCCTCTTCTTGACTCTTCTTGTACCGCCAGTATTTGTTCTTCAGTGGCCACATCAAATGCAGAATATCACTGGCGTCATTCACCGAGGGGTGTTTAAACCATACAGCATTGACATAGACGGAGATATCGAAGCAGCTATAGGTTCACCGCCGTCGCAGGACAAGTTTCTCTTCCAACGAGAGAATGGTAAAACTGTTTCAAGACTTACCCGTCCCCAACCAGGCCTAACGGTGGGTGGTCGTATCTACTACTTATACTAACTCACAAGCCTTTATGGATAGGGAGCACGACAGCACCCAAAAGATCTTGAAGGACGGCTGCAAGATCTCAAGGATCGTGTGCAAGAAATGATCACTTTTCAAGAGCACATAATCAGGAGGTATTCGGTGAACCGTTTGCGAAGGGTGGACTACCGCCTATACTGGGAGGAAGATTACCGACGTAGGAAGGAAGACTATCGACGCAAAGCGGAAGACCGTCGACGCAGAGTGGAAGACCGTCGACGCGGTGAGGAAGACTACCGACGCAATGAACAGGACAGCCAAGATCAAGAAGAGAAGTCTTTGGCGTTACAACTTGGAACGGCGGAGCGTTTTTCTCGAGGCAAGCTTGTAACTCAACTTGTATCCATCAAGTAGCTATCAACCGCTTCCAGGTATCGCAGACGATTTGTTTAGCACCAATCCTTGGATCGAACATTATATCCTCCATCTCTCGTAAGCCATTTCCCATGTATCAGTTCATCTGGGCTGCACGATTGCATGCTGTACGCATTGACTTTACCTTGACTAGTCACTTACACTTATTGCTGCTATGTCAAAATCACAGTGCAGAGCGTTCTCGTCGCCTGGTATTGCCATCGCGCCATCACCAGTTCACCTTCAAATCCGCCATACCCTACACTCGCACAGCAACTTCCACCATTCTTACACCAGAAAAATATTGCAGCCGCAAACGTCCTTGACCGCATATCTGGAGTCTTTGACTTGAGACCATTGACTGGTTTCGTACTGGCTCACATCGAAAAAGTTTCCCTGCTCATTGACACGTGAATACTCCGTTCGATTCTTGGCAAGTGAGGCAACAAAGACGGACAACTACTCATGGTCGTGGCAACACCAATCTGCCTCCAGAGCTACTGGATAAGGTGATTGATAAATCCTGTGATGACATATCCATGGTTATTGTTCTTTGGCTTCTCGCTGATTCTCGTGTCCTTTTGCCACGGACGCATCGCATGTACCTACCTTTTCGAACAATATATCTCGACACCGTTGCCGAATGTCGGAAATTTCTTGACAGGCACCGATTTTCCTTACGTGCAAGGAAAGCTGTTACATACTCTGCCATGGTGATCAGAAGACGCTGAGCGCGTTCAAGGTGGCTGGGAAATTTAGCGACATCTTCTCGGCCAAGCTCAGCCAAATAATGCGCTCCTTTCCCTCCTACTCTCTCCTACTTCCACTACCACCAAAATTCGCTTCTGTCGGTTTTTTTCCCCGTGATTTCGTCTCCTGGACAATGTGGCGCTTACACTATTTCAGAGCTTGCTGGCAGCACTAGGGTAGAGCGACGACGACTTGTCTAGCAATGTCCGAGTTTCGTATGCTCTTGCGCCGTCCTCAAAGCCTGATTGTCTAAAGCGGGAAATACGAGCGACGCACAGGACAACTTCTACGAATGCAAGTGTTCTCAGCCTTTCATGTCGAGCATGCAGACGATCCAAGATGTCTCGATTAGCGGTGTTGGTTTGTGTTGGTACCGGCACAAGGTCCCAATAAGGAACGGAATGGCAAAGCACTTCGCTGTCATTTTCCAGAAATGCCTCTGTCAGACCCAAGGTGATGCATGAGGGCCCGCAAGCCTTCCGGGAAAGTCAGACAAGTCGCAAGACAACACTAATGTCTACATTGTGGGACATCGACGTAGCCAGGATCCGATGAAGGACTGCAGAGCTCGTCAGTACGTCCTTTTCCCATCTTTGAGCTGTTTAGTCTTGACTGATGAAGCGTATATACTTAGATCGTGAGGACGCTTGCCCGTCTTCTCACGGAGTCAATATTCGGAGTATCCTTGAGGTACAAATGACGTTAACGTGATTGGGTGAATATTTGAGTCATAGGTACAGGTGCGCTTTCATCTTGTGCCATTTACCCACCCTCTTACCTAGGTCCTCTGCCACAGACCTGGCCGTAGATCATATCTCATAGCTCAAGATCGCCTGTTTCATATGCTGTCCAGGCGTGTTCCTTTCTATTCTCTCCTTGATACCACTGAATGCGAGTGCAGCTACCTCAGGACAATCCGATTAAATTGAAGTCGTTATTTTTACTCCGTCGCCTCTCGTTGCATCCAAAATCGAAGAAAAATGACCTCCCTCTCACTAGCCTATTATCGATATGCGTATATTAGAGGACATACACCGCAGATAGCAGCCAAGAATGACGATGAAGCTTGCACCGACAGTTACATGTGGAACTTTATTGCTTGTTACTTTTGGCGGTGAGTATTCGTGACTTTTCTTTTTTGAAAGTTTACAAGCTCACCAATAGATGCTTCTCAAAACCAGCGGTTCCTTGAGCGCACCTTTTGCTTGAACGACAAAGGCGTAAGCCTTAGATGAAGTATGCGGTTCGAACTCGCCACTTAACTACGGAAGCTCTTGTCTCCGAATGAGAAAGGTTTGTCTAGTTCTATCTATCGCAGTATCGACTAATCAGCTTCTCGCAGAAACCTCAGTCCATTTTTTGTTGCTGCGAAGCTCTGAACATCCTGTTATTCTATAATATCCGCGAACCACCAATAGATCGTCTTGGACGACTGTCCCCGAGGTCCGGATTTTTGATTGAAATCTCACACCTTGTCTTCACTTCCGTTTTCTTTACTTGGCCGATGAATCAAGGGGTATCCCAGGAAGAGTAATGATGCAGACTAACATGCTGAACCCCTGTCTTCCCTGCGAACTGCACTTGACTAGCGTGATCTTTCATCAAGCCCTTGATGTGTATGCCATAAGTGTTTCCATCTCCTCGGTGTTTTTGATCTAACCTTTCCCGTTGCTTAGTCTTCAGCATTCATATATCCTTTCTCTGCGACTGCTGGAGGTCGAAAAAGAATATCAGTCCGCCTGTGTGGACAGCAGCGGGCTATACGCTTTCATCAATACGCTGTGTGGATTCCGACCAGCGCTTACGACGAAAGCACGATTCGGATATACGACATAATCCCCTGGACGGTGGGCTATGGTCCGGGAATACTCAGATGACGGCTGCTGTCATTCATCGTCTTCCATTGTAATGTATGAGGGACCAGAGCTTCCAAGTTGGTATCGCAGCTTGCGTTTCATCTTTTTCGTCTGTGTAGACTACCGTAAGTCTTCACATTTCCCTGACGAACTATTAATTGATGATGCCATTTGAGTGCTTGTATGGAATGAATAGCATCGCTATCAGCAATTATCGTGATGACTCTTTTCATATGATTTTACTGCCTACGGTAAAAGATCTGAATGAATGAGAATGACTTGCGATCACTAATAATATACCCAGGGTCGGTGAATCAGTATATGATTATCGGGCATAGCCCCGATTGCTAAGATCGTTCGTTATTGGGACGAACTCGGGTATCGTCAATGAAGCCTATAGAAGCTGGTGACGAGGCTGATATACATTGATATGTGATATAGATATGCGTTCTCAAATCTGGATAGAAGCTAAGATGGTGTCACAGGTACCAGAGCACACCAGGACTGGTCAAGGTACAAGCATCTCATCGTCAAGGAGACATTCATACATTGTTGCAGTCGACCAGGGTGCGGTACGCTCCGAGGCGGGGTATAAAAGAAGAACACGTTTCTTGGCGAATACATCCCACCACGAAGACGTTTCGTTTTGCGGACTCTCCCAGCGAGATGTACTCGTACGATTCGGACCAGGCGCCTTTACCAATTACGGGACCCGGTCGTCTCAGAGGCTGTTTGAAATCCCATCGATGAACCAGGAGTTGCCCAGCATGTACTATTATTCTCGGTCGCTGAATGATACCCCTTCTCCCAAGTATTATCAGTCGCCCCTACCATCCTCGCCGACTTTCTCGTTATTCCAAAGTTCCACATCATCATCTTCTGCCGCCGCCGCTCTCCCTTCCTCACGACCATCGTCTTCGTTCCACCCGCCGCCAAAGCCCTATGGTCTGCAGAACCCCATCAGCCTCCCGTCAGTCGAGGAGGACTTTGAGCCAACCATTGTTAAACTGCACGAATATCTCCGCCAACCCCACCTCGGCATCGACCTGTCAAGGGACATCTTACCGTACATCCCTGAGATCCCTGACGAACCTGCTACCTCTCTCCCCCTTCCCGGAGGCATGGTCCTCGTTTCCAAGTACCTACCCTGGCGGATTCACATATTTCCCAGTTCAATCAGGGATGTGGTTGTAGTGCTGTATACAACGCTACGCATTAGGGTTACTGAGGAGGAGCTGAAGACCGTGGGAGGGACCGGTGTGATGAGGGCGTATGCGAACCGGGTAGAAGGGATGGGAGAGGAAGAGAGAAGGAAGGGTGTTAGGAGAGCTGACTTCTTGCTGGGGTATACTTTGTTCATCGGCGTCGATGCTACAGACGAGCTGGGGGTGAAAGATTTGTTTGGCATCGTTGTCGTAGCGCTTTTCTGGGTTTCTTTCTATCATCTAGGTGTTCCTTTTTGGTCGTTGTTCACTTCGATGAAGAGTTATGTATTCCTTCGGTATTGATCTTGCTGTAATATTGTACATTACCATTTATTGCTTTCCGGGCGCAGACCCAGGGTAGATGTGCAAGAGGCTTGATGTAGCGTTCGGTCAACTTGGTTCAAGAATAGAGCTCGCATCTCAGCCAGTGGGCAATGTGCAACTCCTTCCGTCCTGTCTACTCTCACAATGCCTGATCCTGACTACGGGATAGAGTTTTCAAATATTGAGAACTACTATAAGACTGCATACGCGAACCTAAGTGATTCATCCACGTTTCACGATCTGAAATATTTGATAGCTCCGGATCGCTGTCCAACATCAATGAGAGATGGCATGATCGCCTGAATGAGATTCTTGTGAGAGTTATTGAATCTATTCTGTTCCAGCCATAGCAGAAGATCCCGTGCATAGGCAGCTGGGGGGACCACATGTGCATCTTCGTTGCGACCGGTGCCAAGAATCGAACGGAATATCCACGTGTCAACAAGAAGGGAAACCTTTTCGATGTGAGCCATTACGAAATCAGTCAATGGTTCTAGGTCAAAGAATCCGGATATGTGGTCTAGGACGTCTGCGGCGGCAATATTCTTCTGGTGCAAGAATGATGGAAGCTGCTGTGACAGTGTAGGATACGGCGGGTCGGAAGCTGAACTGAAGATGGCACGATGGTAATACCAGGCGACGAGAACATTGGGCACTGTGGTTTCGCATAGTAGTGAGTACGCAAGCATGACTAAGATAAAGCCGATGCGCACAGTATGCCATTGGGCGGCCCAATCCAACTGACACTTCGCATATGGCCTGTGAGAGGAGGAATACATAACGTTCGAGTCCAGGGTTGGTGCTGAGCAGGTCATCTGTAATTCCTGGAAAAGCGTTTAGTTTACCATTTGATAAATTCTAGGTAAATGTCCAACCTCGAGAGAAACGTTCCATCGTTCCATAATGTAAGGCCAAAGACTTCCGCTCCTCGCGTAGACGGTTCTCCTCCCTACGTATACGCTCTTGAGATTTTTGAAACTCACGCTGACTGGCGATCAGTGTTTTCACGTGGTCGTCGACATCTCGTAGGCGTCCTCCAAGACTTTTTTGTGCTTCCTAGTATCCAGAAAGGTTTGTGAGTTAAGATATCAGAGTAAGTAGTCAGATGCAGTGACCCACCGTTAGGCGTACATGGTCTGACTGAGGATGGGTAAGCCTTAGTACCGTTTGGCCGTTCTCTTGTCGAAAAATGTGTTGATGAAATTTGCCCGGCGACGCCGACAGATCTAGAGCTGCATCAATATCTCCGTCTGTGTCGATGCTGTATGCTTTGAAGATGCCCCGGTGTAGGACGGCGGTAACGTTTTGCATTTGATGTGAACGATGAAGAACGATGCTGGCCATGGTGGTGGTTTGAGACAAGAAGAAGGCTCTGGCTTGATCGATCGGCGAGGTTTGAAGTCTGCTGCCGGCTTGGCAAGCCCGGAGCCGCTGCCGGCAAATCTCTAATCGGTTGGAAATTGCCAGGCTTTCCATTCTTGCTAAGCGATAAATCTCAAATAAGTCTCAGGCGGTGATGACTAAATTAGAAATGTCGCATGGCATTTATTTACAGTTTACCGCTCGAAACACTGGGTTCCCACGCATACTTACCTGCCATTCCCGTCGGGCGCGCGCAGCGCGGAAAATAACACGGAATGGTTACATCTACAAGATAGTAATAGTTTTAGCACAGTTATGAACGAGCGAGAGCTTTCCGGATTTTGTAGATGTAACCGTTCCGTGTTATTTTTCCGCGTTGCGTGCGCCTGAGATCATATCAATTTCTCATGATCTTAAGAGCTCAAAACGAGCTTCTACTCCACACATGTTATGCCAAATGGCTGGAAATACAGCACCCATAACTCGTGCTCCGATGTACACATATGTTGCAAGCAGTGTGTGCTCGAAAAGAGTATCAAGAAACACAAGAACTTAGGAAAACCAAACAAAAAAGCAGAGAAAAGTAAGTACAAAATATTCATTGTACATGCTCAGAAACAGGCCGAAAAATTGCGAATCCTACAGTATGTATGTATGATACGTCAGAGAATAGTTGTAGGAGCAAATGCGCCACGAGGAATAGGCGCAAAGACGAAAGCGAAAGGAGTGGCAGGCAGATTTCGGACCGATTCGACCGGTGGTAGTGTGGTAAACCCTACTGCCACTTGATGTGGCTGTGCCTCGGGCATCAGAAGTATGCACTTAAGATGCACAGCGCGCCGTTTTTCATCACCCTCTTTGACTTTGAGTTTCTAACACTTAAAAATCGGTTTAAAATTCGCAGGCAGGTCTTGTGAAACTTTCCTCTTTTCCCTCTCTCTTTTTCTTTTTTCTTTTTATTCCAGACCGGCCCACAAGCATCAGTACCAGTAGCAAGCCGCCGCGCGCTCTTGTTCTACATTATTAGGTAACAGCGATGTCGAGGTGCGCATAGCAAGATTACATCAGGAATGCCGATTAGAGATTTGCCGGCAGCAGGCTTGAAATCTCGCCGATCGACTCTTCTTGTCAAACCACCACCATGGCCAGCATCGTTCTTCATCGTTCACATCAAATGCAAAACGTTACCGCCGTCCTACACCGGGGCATCTTCAAAGCATACAGCATCGACACAGACGGAGATATTGATGCAGCTCTAGATCTGTCGGCGTCGCCGGGCAAATTTCATCAACACATTTTTCGACAAGAGAACGGCCAAACGGTACTAAGGCTTACCCATCCTCAGTCAGACCATGTACGCCTAACGGTGGGTCACTGCATCTGACTACTTACTCTGATATCTTAACTCACAAACCTTTCTGGATACTAGGAAGCACAAAAAAGTCTTGGAGGACGCCTACGAGATGTCGACGACCACGTGAAAACACTGATCGCCAGTCAGCGTGAGTTTCAAAAATCTCAAGAGCGTATACGTAGGGAGGAGAACCGTCTACGCGAGGAGCGGAAGTCTTTGGCCTTACATTATGGAACGATGGAACGTTTCTCTCGAGGTTGGACATTTACCTAGAATTTATCAAATGGTAAACTAAACGCTTTTCCAGGAATTACAGATGACCTGCTCAGCACCAACCCTGGACTCGAACGTTATGTATTCCTCCTCTCACAGGCCATATGCGAAGTGTCAGTTGGATTGGGCCGCCCAATGGCATACTGTGCGCATCGGCTTTATCTTAGTCATGCTTGCGTACTCACTACTATGCGAAACCACAGTGCCCAATGTTCTCGTCGCCTGGTATTACCATCGTGCCATCTTCAGTTCAGCTTCCGACCCGCCGTATCCTACACTGTCACAGCAGCTTCCATCATTCTTGCACCAGAAGAATATTGCCGCCGCAGACGTCCTAGACCACATATCCGGATTCTTTGACCTAGAACCATTGACTGATTTCGTAATGGCTCACATCGAAAAGGTTTCCCTTCTTGTCGACACATGGATACTTCGTTCGATTCTTGGCAAGCGAGGTAACAAAGATGGACTCGGACTACTGATCATGGTCCCCCGGGCTAACTTTGCATGGGAAATTCTTCTGGAACAGAATAGACTGAACAGCTCGCACAAGAATCTTATTCAGGAGATTATGCCATCTCTCATTGATGTTCTAACGCGATCGGGGCGTATCAAATATTTCGCATCATAAAATTGGATAGTCTTGTGTGTACAGTCCTAGGGTACATGTAGTTTTCAAGTAATGGAGTGTTTAACACCTCAGGGATTTAACTGCAGTGATAAGCGTTTTTGAGCGATGAGCGAGATTGTTCATGGCATCGACGACAGGGGGATGGAAAATTACCTCTTGCTACTTTATAGCCCGGTTTGATGTGTCTTGAGGTCTACGTAGGCCAGTGCTGGATATTCCTGTTCTTGAGACGTCGACATTCTAAAAGATTGACGGTTGGGTTGGAGAAGAAACAAAAGTCAGATATTTCACATAGTCACGAACAACGTGTAGCCAATATCACAGAATCCAAAATGCCGGCTTCTCTGACAGTAGTAAATATTAATGTACAGTAATACAACAGAATAAATACCAAAAAAATAAACAACTCTTCATCGAAGATAAAAATGACCAAAAAGGAACACCCAGATGATAGAAAGAAACCCAGAAAAGCGCTACGACAACGATGCCAAACAAATCTTCCACACCCCCGGCTCATCTGTAGCCTCGACGCCGACGAACATAGTATAACCCAACAAGAAATCAACTCTCCTCACACCTTTCCTTCTCTCTTCCTCTCCCGTCCCTTCCACCCGGTTCGCATACGCCCTCATTACACCGGTCCCTCCCACGGTCTTCAGCTCCTCGTCAGTAACCCTAGTACGTAGCGCCGTATACAGCGCCACGACCAGGTCCCTGACAGAACTGGAGGATATATGGATCCGCCAGGGTAGGTACTTGGAAACGAGGACCATGCCTCCGGGAAGGGGGAGAGAGGTAGCAGGTTCGTCAGGGATCTCAGGGATGTAAGGTGAGATGTCCCTTGACAGGTCGATGCCGAGGTGAGGTGGGCGTAGGTATTCGTGCAGTTTAACAATGGTTGGTTCAAAGTCCTCCTCGACTGACGGGAGGCTGATGGGGTTCTGCAGACCATTGGGCTTTGGCGGCGGCTGGAACGAAGACGATGGTAGTGGGGAAGGGAGGGCGGCGGAAGGAGAAGATATGGAACTTGAGAATAAAGGGAAGGTCGGCGAGGATGGTAGGGGCGACTGATAATACTCGGGAGAAGGGGTATCGTTCAGCGACCGAGAATAATAATACATGCTGGGCAACCCTTGGTTCGTAGACGGGCTTCCAAACAACCTCTGAGACAACCGCATCGCAATTGGCGAAGGCGCCTGGTCCGAATTGTACGAGTACATTTCGTTGGGCGAGTCCGCAAAGCGAACCGTCTTCGTGGTGAGCATCTTTGATGAGACGTGATGGGGCATTATGGATGTGTTCGTCAAGAAACGTGGTCTGCTTTTATACCCCGCCACCTTCTCGCGTTATGTTGAAAGGGCGGTTCTGATATAGCCCATTAGCAATGCCTAACAGGGCGTCATCCCACAGCCTGTGTCCGGCGCAACACAGCTTTGTGTGTGTCCAAATTGGGATGATGGCGCTTCAGAGCGTACCGCGCCCCTGGTCGACTGTAGCAATGTATGGATGTCTCCTTGACGATGGAGAGCTTGTCCCTTGACCAGTCCCAATGTGCTCTGGTACCTGTAACACCATCTTAGCTTCTATCCAGTTTCGACAATGCGTAGCTATTCACATACCAATGTATAGCAGTATGGTCGCCAGCTGTTATGGGCGCCCCGAGTTTCATTGACGATGTCCGAGCTCGTCCCCAAAACGGAGGATCCTAGCAAACGGGGCTATGCCCGAGAATCATATGCTGATTCATCAACCCTGGGTATATTATCAATGATCGCCAGTCATTTTCCGTCATTCAGATCTTTTACCGTAGGTAGCAAAATTATACGGAAAGAGTCATCACGACGATTGTTGATAGCAATGCTGTACAGCGTTGCGGCCACTGGACATCTGTTCATTCCAGTCTACATCATCATCATCAATAAATAGTTCGTCAGGGGAATGTGAAGACTTATGGTACCCTACACAGACGAAAGCGATGAAACGCAAGCTGCGATACCAACTTGGAAGCTCTGATCCCTCATGCATTACAGTGGAAGACGATGAATGACAGCGGCCGTCATCTGAGTATTCCCGGACCATAGCCCACCGTCCAGGGGATTATGTCGTATGTCCGAACCGTGCTTTCGTCGTAAGCGCTGGTCAGGATTCACACGGCGTATTGATGAAAGCGTATAGCCCGCTGCTGTCCACACAGGCGGACTGATATTCTTTTTTGTCCTCCAGCAGTCGCAGATAAAGGATATATGAATGCTGAAGACTAAGCAACGGGAAAGGTTAGATCAAAAACAATGAGGAGATGAAAACACCCATGGCATACACATCAAGGGCTTGATGAAAGATCACGCTAGTCAAGTGCAGTTCGCAGGGAAGACAGGGGTTCAGCATGTTAGTTTGCATCACTACACTCTTCCTGGGATATCCCTTGATTCATCGGCCAAGTAAAGATAACGGAAGTGAAGACAAGATGTGAGATTTCAATAAAAAATCCGGAGCTCGGGGACAGTCGTCCAAGACGATCTATTGGCGGTTCGTGGATATTATATATATATCGCCAGTTTGGGCTTGTGGTGAACCAATAGAAAAACAGGTGTTCAGAGCTTCGCAGCAACAAAAATGTACTGATGTTTCTGCGAGAAGCTTATTAGTCGGTACTGTGAAAGATAGAACCATAGACAAACTTTTCTCATTCGGAGACGAAAGCTTCCGTAGTTAAGTGGCGAGTTCGAGCCGAATCCTTCGTCTAAAACTCACGCCTTTGTCGTTCAAGCAAAAGGTGCGCTCAAGGAACCGCTGGTCATGAGAAGTATCTGTTGGTAAGCTTGTAAAATTTCAAAAAAAGAAAAGTCACGAATACTCACCAGCGCCAAAAGTAACAAGCAATAAAGTTCCACATGTAACTGTCGGTGCAAGCCCCATCGTCATTCTTGGCTGCTATCTGCGGTGTGTGTCCTCTGATATGCGCATATTAAGGACAGGCTAGTGAGAGGGAGGTCGTTCTTCTTCGATTTTGGATGTAACGAGAGGCGACGGAGTAAAAATAACAACTTCAATTTAATCGGATTCTCCTGAGGTAGCTGCACTCGCATTCAGTGGTATCAAGAAGAGAATAAAAAGGAACGCACCTGGGACAGCATATGAAACAGACGACCTTGAACTATGTTACCCCCTCATTTTCGCAATTCCCATACTCGTCCTCTTCCTTTTTTCGGACCTTGTGTCGGTACCAACACCATTAACGAAGACATCCTGTACCGTCTGCATGCTCAACATGAAAAGCTGAGAACACTAGCATCCATCGCATTTCCTGCTTTAGACAATCAGGCTTTGAGGACGGCGCAAGCGCATACGAAATCACGAAAAAAAAAACCGGCAGAAACGAAATTTGGTGGTAGAAGTAGGAGGGAAAAGACCGCGTTATTTGGTTGAGCTTGGCCGGGAAGATGTCGGCAAATTTCCCAGCCGCCTTCAAGTTGATCCTTGCCAACGCGCTACGTCTTCTGAGCATCATGGCAGATACACTGTACGGGCGACGCAACAGCTTTCCTTTCCACCACCAGTATCAGTGCCGCATATCTTACCATGATTACCAAGTTCAGACGGCGCAAATATGGCCTGTTCCACCAAGTTCGGGCTGACCTCTGCGCAAGAAACATGCCGTGAATACTGGTATTAGCTTGAAGCTTACTTTACTTGGAGGATGGGTGGTGCAAATTCTTAGTTATGGCGCTGACTTAGGTACGATTTCCCTTTCTTCCTCCCTTTGCTTCGGTCTCATATTATTTAATTTAGCACACCAGACATTATGCTGTTAGATCAGCTTTCATCTTTCTGCACGAACTATTAGGTATGTTTTTTCTCTTGTCGTGCTCCTTGTCGACAACGATCAATACCATGATAGGCAAGGGAAAAGAAAGTCGGAAGTCAGGTATACCTATATGTCGCTCTGCTGGTACTTTACTCACGTCAAAGTAACAGTTTAAAAACTCCTGCGACCACCGATTAGCATGACTCCGCCTTCTCCTTGAGATAGGAAGAGCAGACTATTAGTATAGACGTATGTCGACAACCTGCTTTCGGAGCCTGTTCCTTACCTGGCGATATACCCATCTACCTCTACCTCTTCGCGATTTATACCATCCATTCTTCATTACTCGGACACGCGAATATTTCCTTTAGCCTGCTATGGCGGTGAAGCCAGTTCTTCCAGTCGCCGGCGCTCTTAAAAGCGTCACACGGCACGGCAGCTCTTATTGCTGCCAAGCAGCCTGGAGATGAGGCTCCGCCTCGACGTTCTCCCCATCTGTTTGAATATACGTACCTCGCTGTGCAGCAGACTCTTCATGAATTCCAATGACCAAACCTACCTTTCACCGCGGCACGTTATCAATTTCCTGTACGACATTTCCCACTAGAGGGCTTCATTGTTTCGTCATATTGCAATCGTGTATTTCAATGTACAGTGCGTATCGTCGTATCGCGCGATGAACTAGGGATGGACCTGATGGCTACTCGATAGTATTCAAAAGCTACTACAAAATATGTACTCACCTCAAACAAGAATACTTCGATGCTGTTCAGCAATACCCAGATCCATTAACCTCTGCCTATCTTCTTTATCAGTCATTTCGAACACCGACACTTTCTCAAACTCTTCTCCTGAAAGTCTTCGCCCGACGACCCAATATTGTGCCCGGATCTGGCTGTAAATCGTTTGATTGGTGCCAAGCAGCATGTACGTGTCTTCAGGTATCGAGTACTTGTGGGTGCAAGTGATGTTGAATGTATGTTCTATCCCACCTGCATCTTTAACAATCAACTCCCCACGTCGATGACCCTCTTCCACGTCTCCCATGGCCAAACCCCGCACAAACCCCTTTTCAACGCAGTGTACTTTGCACCAGTCCTCACCCGTCTCCTCATCCCACTCAACCGTCATGTCAGAGTAAATATCAGCAGGCAGAGTCTTCAACATGACTTGGTCCCATGACGGTCTCCATTTTGTGCCCGCATTCCCTGGCTCAGGATACCAGAAGAACAACTCCCCCCGATACCCCGCTTGCATCACATTCACCAGTGCTGTCCAGGCATCCTCAAGAGATTCACTCTCATGGTATGCGGCTATCGTCCTGGGTCGCAGAGGGAATGCCAGTCCAGCAACTTTGTCAACCGGGTTGGTCGACACCCGCGTCTGCATCTGCGACAGCATTCCAAACATTCCGGGGGTGAGAAACGGGTCCTCATTATTATCATGGACGGCGCTGAGGGCCCGCAGCTGCTGGTGGAACCTGGTCAGTATCTCATTCTCATAGTTCCCATCCCCATCTATCGGCTCAGCATGCAGAGGTCCATCAAGTGTATCCCCAGCAATGGTTCTGCTCGCACTGTTCTCCTGTAGCGTCCATGCACATCTAAACCAAGACCGCTCACTCTCCAAGTCGCCTGCTTTGATATTCAAAGGTAGCCCTAGCCCACTCAGGTAGCACACCACCGTGACATCTTGATAGATGTATCCAATGGTGGGCACATCCAGTTTCCATTCTTCTGTGCGCAGATCCTCCTTCAGCCCACCTTTCTGTCTCAAGCAAAGCACATCCAGCCATGCATACTCTACTCCAAGATTGAGCATCTCGATGCGGATGAGGTCGAGGCTGGCATCTTTGGGGATGGGTACAGGCCATTCATGTCCATTGATAGGTGTCCACACATCAACGCGGTCCTTCTCACCTATCCATGCATGGGATATTGGCCGAGGCCAGTCATCCGCATCCTGGCTCCACCATGGCACCACCCGATTGCTGTACAAATCCCATACGCGTCGAGGTTGTAACTCCGGGTTGATGATTTGGTTGCCAACAACCGCTTCGTGCCGCTCTTTCTGGTCCTGAGCTTCATATGTGCTTAATTTGTCTTGGATGGTGCTCGTGTGCCATACCTGGCGCAGACGGCCATACGCAGTTCCAAAATCGTAGTTGCTGGAGATGCAGTCTTCGAGAACGCAGGAGAGGAATGGGGTGTCCAGAGTGTACGATGTTCCGAGGGTGGCGTTGAGTAGGTTCAAGAGGACCTGCACACCGAGGGTAACACAAGCAACGTTGGCGAGGGAGGAGGATATCACTTTGCGCTCTGCACCAACATAGACCCGTTGCAATGGGACAGCGACAGATGACTCCGCTTGGCCGGTCTCAGTAAAGGCAGATATGACTTCATGTCCCTTGCGACATGATAATAAATCAATACGTCGCTTCTACTCACTTCGTTTTCGAATGACTTACGGTTTTTATTTTCGACAATACATGAAATTCAAAGTCACCATGATTGGAAAATCTATCGCCCTTATCTCTACTATGACCAGCCTGTTGGTCCGATTCAATAATAGTGGCATCCTCGGGCTCCAAAATCGGGGATTCGGAGAGTGATTCTAGACGCAAGTTGGACAATGAGTCAGGTGTCCCCTCCAAGATGGGGCCGGCATCTCGTGGAATAGAAGTCCCAATGCTCCACATGCTCGGGTTCGTCGAGAGGTATAATCAATGTGACAGGAGTAAGGTTCAAGCTTTGGGTGCTGATAGAGACTCGGTTAGATCATTCTCACGATGTCGGCTAACGACCTAGTAGACTAATATAAATGTAGAATAGCGGCTCGTTCAATTCACTCTTTTGTTCCTAAATACCACAGCGAACGTACAAGCTTTGTCATACACGGAGTAAGGTAGGGGCCTGAGAGTCCGATACAAAATGAAAGTATTTCAGGATTGAGTCGATGACAATGCGCAGCTTAAGCATTGCTGGATTGCGTGCAACAGAGGCCTTGCGACAACTCAATAACTACGGGAATGGAAATGCAAAAGATAAAATCACCTACGGAGGCCCAACAGAGAAGGGATTGAACGTCTGCATGATAGTCGCACTATCACATTCGAACCATCTCTCGGGTCAGTACTCCTCCACGGGCCATCATCTCCTCACACTGCACCGCCACTGCGTACAACTAGGGACACTGACAAATGTACGTCTCGGAAAATACATTCTAAAAATCGTCATACCGCCCTCGAGTACGATTCGGGGTAGTCCCAAAGCCGACGTGGAGTGAAGTCTTTGATACATGCATGCAAGTAGGAGAGGTACCTTATTTGCTCCGCTGGCGACATCAGAATCAAGGCTCTCCAAGCTCCTTGTGGGGCTTATCTGTAAATTTGCCAGGTCGTATTGGCATTGTATTCTCCTCCGCTAAGTATCGAAGTGACACGCACTGCTGGGGCCGGTATGTTTTTAGGTCCAAAAAGGTAGTTCTAAAAATATTGTGACTTTACGTGCAATCTTTCGATGAGAAAAAGGACGGCCTAAAAACAAGACGGAAGAGAACTCTTTTTCATACTGTTTTAGGATAAGGAAATCAACGCAAAAAACAGGTCAAAAAGGTGGTTTCCATTGTTCAAAACAATGGAAACGGCTCTTTCTTTGTTAAAGACTTGCTCTTTTTGGTGCGTAAGAATATTATACAACACACAATTTCTTCATTATGTTTTTCAGATCCTGTTTTACAGTGGCAAAAAGGCAATCAAGAGTCGCAACATTTTTAGGATATGTTTTTAGGTCCAAAAAAGCAGTCGACCCCAGCAGTGACGCCCGGCGCAGCTGAACTTACAAAAAAAAAATCGACAATGCTGCGGTTTTGGAATCAACGGACGAGTTGGTCGCACCGAGTACAAGAATCATAACATGCTGATGCCGAAGTCTCCCGAAGAGCGACGGAGATCTCGGACCGATTTTGAAGTCTTCGATGACTCGCTTACGTTATCCAAACCATAGATCCTTGAACTTCAAACGTGCTGCCCTATAGTACTAAGGGAATCAGACTCGGAAAAATGTGGTCTATCCAGTTATCGCGAAGAGTACGAGTTGTTCCTTTCATGCAGTCACGTAAGGAAAATCGGTGCATATCATGAAATTTCCGACATTCGGCGATGTCGAGATATATGGTTCGAAAAGGTAGGTACATGTGACGCGTCCGTGGCAAAAGGACACGAGAAGAGACGAGAAGCCAAATAACATGTGGATGTGTCATCACAGGATTTATCAATCACTTTATCCAGTACCTCTGGTGGCAGATGTCTAGTAAGCAGATTGTCGGTTATCTGTTCTATTGGTCACTTGTATCTCACGACCCATAGAGCGCTTGCTGCGTCTACTTGGTAAGTTTGTAACGGCTAAATTCCGGACGAACACCTTCAACTCGTAATATCCTCTGACAGAGACAAAGACTTCTATATAAACTTGTCACTACAGAGAACTTCTCCAACACGCCAACAGTCACATTGAACGACAACGATACTATTTTGTTCAAACGCGATTCAGTCATGGCGAAGCAACTAACCTTTTCCCAACGAGCAACACTCTTCCTCGGAGTGTGCCACTTTGGTAAGTGATCATATCGAATCAACCCAAACTTCACTGATATCTCTTGATTTCAGCATTACGTCTCCCATGGCGTCTTTGCACCTCGTTTTTTACACGTGAACGCAACAAGAGTTGGCGACAAATCTGCACCTCGGTGGTGATATCCACTTTTCTGACTCGGAGGTATCGCAAAGGCCTACCTGTGCCAGAGTCCATCACCAACTACGCCTCTTGGACAGCGACGACCGGCCTGGAAGCCAACGTTGAAGAACTCTGTAATGGTGCCAAGCTCTTATGGGTCGGACCAAAACGCCTGGATAGAGTGATGATGTACTGCCACGGTGAGTTAATTACTCTCGTCTCAACCTATGGCAACGGGTGCATCTGGGAGAAAACGTGGCTGGCCCAATTTTGATGTTACAGAGAAAGTTGTTCATCAATGACTGGACCGCATCTCTGATTATATGCTCGCGACCATGACCATGATATCAATTTCTTGTTATCTTGTTTTGGCTGTCTCGTCATGACCGGCAAACTTACCAACTGAACTACTTATTCCAGGAGGCGGATACATGATTAGCGTCGGTCCGAACACATTCTCTTGGCTCCGATACATGCAATTAGAGCTCGAGAAGCGTGGAGTCGACCTCGGTATCGCCATCGTTGCATACAGTGCGTATAATTATCTCGAGGACTTCCGTCACACATTGATCTCGCCGCATCAGACCTCC
This sequence comes from Armillaria gallica, assembly GCA_037576215.1. Lineage (NCBI taxonomy): Eukaryota > Fungi > Basidiomycota > Agaricomycetes > Agaricales > Physalacriaceae > Armillaria > Armillaria gallica. Next base: position 706,962 of record JBANDB010000008.1, read on the forward strand.
TTCCTAATGCCGTCTTTCCCAGCCGACTGCGCGAAGCGACGGACGGCTTCAACCACCTCATCGCAGCAGGCGTCCTTCCCGAGAATGTAGTTATCGGCGGTGACTCCGCAGGAGGGAACCTCGCACTGCAGCTTCTCTCCCATATACTCCACCCCCTGCCTTCCATCGAAATAGCCCATGCCACACGCCTTCGTGGTTTGCTCCTTGTTTCTCCTTTCGTCGGAGTCAAAAGAACCTCTGAAATGCCCTTACCACAGTTAGACGCCCTACACAAGCGCGATTACCTACCGGCTGAATTCCACCGTGAAGTCTGTCTGACGTTTCTCAAGGACGTCCCCGAGGGTGATATCGCGTACGCAGATGGTTTAGCAGCGCCAGAGGAGTGGTTTAAGCCCTCGGACGAACATGTCGGTCGTATCCTCGTCACAGCAGGTGAATGGGATTTTTTGGAAGAGAATACTAGGCTATTTCATGAGAAACGCTTGAAGCCATTACATCGAGATGTAAAGCTTGTGGTGGAAAAGGACGGCGAGCATATTTCGCCAATACTTGACTTTGTCCTGGGAGAAGACGTGGAAAGCGTGTTGACGCCGTTAATAGTTGAGTGGCTGGCTGATACCTTTGAGGCTCGACCAGTCACCAGGCTTGATAGACTGTAATGATATTGCTTTGCAGCGTAGTCCAATAATGACGGCGAATTTTAAAAACTCTCGACGACATCCCAAGACCGACATCGACATCCTAGCCAGAACATTCTTTAAGTCGCGGGTCTGCATTCTAGTGCTATTATGAGTAAAATAAACTACATTAAGCGTCGTTCTAATATTTCTTACCCCGTTTCCCCGTCCATTACACGTAGTGGATATACTTATCGCCCTGACCACTGGCCGCTGTAGCCTTGATATCAATCTGAAGACCCGCCGCCTTGCAATCCTTCAAGACCCTAATTCCCTCGTCTGACAACTTCTTGAACTTCGCACTGGGGGTAACCGCCTTTATCATCACCCTCGATAGTTTGGTCGGTTTGGGTGACGGGTCCCACCGCGCCTTTATCATCGCCACAAAGGCATCATCCACGAAACCAACCTCTTCATTCATCGAGTCACTTATCGTCACCTCCAGAACGCTCAACATTGGAAGAAAATTGAATTGCGGAGAGCCCTGGTTGTTGGGTGTCGACTCTCCCATGCGCATGATGATCTCCTTGAGAACACTGTCGTTATCTCGGATCCAAAGGCCTAGACTGAACCGCAGCTGTACGAGCCGGGGAGTCATCTCGAGGATAGGTGCGACAAACTCGTTGAGAAGTGCGTTCGTGATCTTCAAACGATGCAACCAGCAGCGTGAATTTTCGATGAAGGTGTGCAAAGCAGAGAGCGCATCTTGAGGGCAAGTGAATGCTCCCGGACTAGGAGCGAGTTCGAAGGATCGCAGCGCGGGAAATTCCACGCTCTCTAGGAGTACGTCTTCGCATGCAGTGAATTCGCGTATCCCGGGGTGAATGATCCGTGGCTGCGCGGGTGCCATCATTCCGAGTCCCTCTTTCCTGTAATTGGTATTGAATATGAGGAGGAAGGGTGCGGTTCGGACGATGTTGAGGAAATAATCGTGGACATCTTGACGGCAGACTTGTCTGTCATCAATGTACACGATCAATTGGGATGTCTGCAAGTGTAGGAGAGGACCATCTCCGAACCCTTTCAGGACTACCTCTCTGAGGTTGGGAGCAGCGGATAAGAAATTAAACTCCCTATCATGAGCCTGCGGCCAGATGTCTGCCAGGTAAATGTGACAGCAGGTTAAGATATCTAGCTTGCCGGTGGCTGCGGAGAGTGCTGGTAACATTGTCATTGGAATGGACAGTCGGGCGTCGTCCCAATTGCATGATCTCTGCAGAATGAGGTCCAGAACGCCATTCGTGACCGCCTCGTCGGCCTCCGTCTCGGAAACGCAGAGATGGAAAACATAGCCTTCGGACTTGTGGTTGGCTCGTTCGAGCACGGTGTTAAGGATGGATAAATAGTCTCTCTTCACCATCTCGCCCAGTTTGGGAGTATGGATGCTCATGCTATTCCAGATACTGGGACAAAAACTAAGAGCAGCGGCTCTCCATGTGCGACAGACCTGGGTCAACGACCAGGGTTCTGTGGCTAAGTCAAAGGCGTGGTAGAAGGAGGGGTTTGTCTCGACCGTGTAGAGAAAAATCTCCGTGAGGATCTCGAGGGGAACACGGCGTGCGGGGGAGAGTACGGTGTCGTATTGGTATGATATCTCCTGGATTCGAGCGCGCTCAGCTTCTAGCTTTGCAATGGCGGCATTGACTTCGGCAAGCGAGGCGCGGACCTCAGCTTGGTGCGCATTGAGAGAGCGGACATCTGAGGAAGAGGGAAGATCGTTGTTCCGTAGAAGGGATGGCAACTCTTTGTCGCAGCGGTAGATTACCGTGCTCGAGTTGGGCAGGGCACGATTGGAACATTGTTCGCACAGCGCTGGCATCTCGTGTTGACCTGGAAAAGAAGGTGCGTAATTAGCAGACGTAGCGATGCCTGTGAGAAGGATTTGAACTCACCTTTACGACGAAAGCTGAAATCTAACAATGTGAGTTCTATGAGAAAAGAAAGGACGCAGTTGTCTGGGAACGCGAGATATACGGACTACCGCGTCGCTGAGGCGACAGTCCGAACAGATGGTGGTTGTAGGCAGAGTATCGGAACGGAAGTTGTCTGTACTTCAGGGGGCTGCTACTTGCCGATACGGCAGTGAATTTTGATCGAAAGCCTGGATTCATCGTGGTCTCCTAAACCGGTACGTATGAAGATACGTCGTTCTAGCAGTGAAGATTACATTCTTTCTTGTATATTTTGGAGTGCTTCGGCCTCGAGTGCCCTGGGCGGAACATCTTCCGATTTGACAAGTGTCACCGCCGTTCCCGGGCCACTTTTGACCCCATCATGTCCCAAAGACTGCCGCCAAGCACGCTTCATCTTGTTCACGTTGTCAAAAAGCATCTGGAAGGTAGGGTGGCGCCAAAGGCGCGTATCTGATTGTCGGCTTATCTGATGCTAAGACATGAACTTGAAGACTTGAAAGAACTGTACTGTATGCCACGGAAACGCACTCAACATGGAGATGATGTCTCGTACATGTGAAGAGAAAGATAGAAAAGATGATGTCGTGAGTCTAGCGAAGGTGTAATAGCGTCAAGATTGCCACGATCACACCCTGGATCATGAATGAGCGGTGCAACACAGCGAAAAACATATCGAGGACCTACATACCAGCCATGGTTCTGTGTGCATGATCGTAGGACCCCCGACGAGACAGTATCGAATGCCGGTGCCGTGGTCAGGCTCACGCTCAAGGGTAGGACATTGGAGTCGTTATTTGCGGCCTCTTCAAGTTGCTTGTGATCCTCCTTGCTCAAAGCACAGGCGGAGGTTACCGCAAATATAGCTGGGGATATATTGCTATCTTGTCCTGACTGTTGTTCATCCACCATGGGAGCAAGCCCTACGATATCCTCTCTTGCGCACAAAGGTCTAGCACTCGGCCAACCGTGTAGACTCCGCGTAACGCGATCCAGCACTACAGAGAGTGCCCAGTTGACGAGCGCGATTTGTGTGCAATTGGGAAGAGGTATTTGTAGAGCCGGTTGGAGACGAAGCGTGGGAGAGCATACCAGGGAAGGGTGAAATGAGGCTCGTCGACCTTCCGGTCGTGATATGAGATGGCGTCCGAGTTCCTGTACAAAGATTCACAATACCGGCTACTTGAGAGTTATTGCAAACAAAAGTAGAGATGCGCTGTACGAGTGAAGCATGCTGTGCATATTTGCCTCGGGTTCGGCGAATAGCGCAAAAAGAAAAGCGCCCATGGTTTCAAAGCCCGCCTTGCGCGACGCAGTTATGACAAGTTGAAGCAGATTCGCAACGCTATGTAAAGGGTACGAGCCTTCGCCTCTTTGCATGGTGAGAAGCATGTCGTCAAAACGGCCAGAAGAGAAGTGTTTCTCTGAAAGACGGAATCGCTGCTTTTCGAGCTCGAGCTAGGTGAACTGGAGTAGTTCTGTAGTTGTCAGGAGAAAGAGACGAGAGCATACGATTGACCAGAAAAGCAGGAGGTCTTAAGGGAATCGATGAGTATAGAAGGAGTTGGTTGGGCATCACAGGATGGCTATATGAAGAGGAAAATCCTCCATACTCTGTCAAGCAAATGAGGAGAGTGATTTGATCAATCTCAGCTAGCAACTTACTATATGGCAAGTAATCGATCGCCAGATGCAGGCCAAACATGGGAATATGGCTGCCTCTGATGAGTCTCGGTAATGACCTGTTCCTCACATTCACGGTCAACTACGGGCGATTGTCTATGTATGGACGCCTCATCTATGGTTTTAGGGTCCATAATATAGTGGAATGTCATAAAAATATGTCTCGGGGAGCAGCGTGAGCGTGTAGAGCAATGGAAGGACGACGCGACGTCACAGTCGTAGGCCGCCGATTCCAAGTTTAGACGCCCACAATGCCGCATCGCGGCCATCACTATTTTCAAGCACCGCTCACCCCTGTCCCTCGATCAAATCCCAGACTCGGACCAAATTCACACACTTTAGATAGATCAAAACGTTTACGGCCATCATACTTCCCTGAATAAACCCAGCTGGATGAAGAACAAAAATTACATTTCAGCCCTTTCCCCAATCTATCTCGTTCCCGTGGAAATTCTCACCCTAATCCTGCAATACGCAGTCGACAGCCCATACAATGTTTTCGATCTTGCGAACGGTCCTTGGATCTTTGGGCGAGTTTGCAGTCGATGGAGGGCAATCACCGAACACGAAAGTTGTTGTTGGGCTAATATGGTTATTTCCTGTCGTTTGGAAGAGAAAGGAAAGGGTGGGCTAGTAATGTTACAGCATGCTTTAACACACAGCAAGAATCAGCCTCTCTCATTCTCTTTCACATGCACCCCGTACAACGCACCCGGCGGCATGTTCTTCCTGGCGCTCATTTCTAACTCCACACGTTGGACCCACGTTTCGCTGTGCATAGGGCCAACGCTCATCTCACTGTTACCTTTGGTCCACGGAAAGCTGCCTCGCTTGTCATATCTCAAATCCCGCAACACAGGCGCAATGGATTGCCAAGCCATATTCGCTGCCTTCAAGGATGCTCCAGAACTGAGAGTGGTACACCTGGACACACAATACGCTTTCCATATAGCTCTCCCGTTTTCGAATCTTGTTGAGTTTCGGCACGATAGGGGGAGGACTCCGCGCTGCCTACTCGCCGCAGTGACGGTTCGCAATTACCTCGATTTCATTCAGCATAACACCAAGCTTCAATCGTTCTACATGATAACATACTCTTCTAACTTGATACAGGATGTGTTACCCTTGGTTCACAACTCGTCTCTTCGCGAATTGACCGCATGCGAACCTTCGTTGATCCGTAACCTTATTCTCCCCTCCTTGGATGTATTCAATCTACATGTGTGTGACCCACAGTACCTGGAATACGCAGACTATGGACCCCATGCTCTTCAGAGTCTCCTCAAGAGATCCCAATGCTCCCTTATGAAATTGTCTGTATACGGGGTCCGGGCGAATGTCATCGGGAGTACAGATTTCATCGGTATACTACGATTGAGTCCATCTCTTCGAGTACTGTCCCTCGAATGGAAGGAATGGAATACTTGGGCGGCAGAGGAGATGGGATATTTTGTTGAGTCAATGTCGGCTATGAAACATTTGTTGACGGCGCCCTCCACAGTTGAAATGATTCCACAGCTGGAGCGCCTTCAGCTATCCATAGACGTTGCGTCGAGTGTGGACCCTTTCGTTGACGCTGTCGCTAATGTGAGGATAGATCATGCATTCGTCGACATGGTCTCTCGCCGACCACGGTTATCTACGAAGCTCTCGGCGCGCGCAAGAGGTATGCTGCTGACTCGTAGACCCTTTGTGATTGCGGACCGCGAGCTCGACCGTCTGAGGGAGATGCGGAGAGATGGGCACGATATCAGTATCGAAGTGTACGAAGGGAATGATGTGCTGGATGTGCTCCAGTGACAAATAGCTCATTGTTACACCATGTCATGTTGTTCGTATACATGGGATCATTATAATTGGTTGACGTTTCGCTATGGCTCACTATGGCTCTGCCACTGGATTGAAGGATGGATGCTGTGCTGAATAAGGACTGGCATCTAATGGAAACTTTCTCGATTTGAACACCCAGCCACGAAACTGCAAGCGAATCGTGAACTAGAAACGCGGAGACATGGGAATGACTTTGGCTGGGAGGACATCCCCATGGCGGCTCCTCCCAATCAATCGCTTTGTTTTTTGTCCTGTATGTTATGTATCAACGTGATATACTTTCGCCACGATTTCAGAAACTTCTTACCTCCGCAACTCCGTTCGCTCGCCCATCATCTTCACACTTTACATCCTTGAGGGCTTCAATGCAGCCCATCAATTTCATGTACTTTGTTGGGGACGACGAAATGCCTTTCCCCCGTGCACCCACGAATTCCTCCAGCTTCGCCTTTCCATCCAAGCCGGTCTGATATTCTGCTATATACGCATTCAAGGTCTTGTATTTCAATCCAGAGAGCTCTTTACGTGGAAGAACACCGAGTAGCGTTTGCGCTCGTCCATTTGCCGTCAATTTCTCAGGGCTAACGAAATAACGGTAAGGCTGGGAGATGAATTCCACTCGAGGGTGAGAAGGAGAAGCCGTGGTACCAGGATGGGAGAGATCGAGGCCGATGCGAGGTGATTTATATATGTGGGGTCTGGGGTTTGCGCCGATTGGAGCCGGACAAAGGAACATGTGTGTTTTTCTTTCGCCTATGCACGGACTTTTGAAAGCGTTAATGTCATTCCCCCAGTGATCCTGGACAAGGTCTGAGATCCTTTCTGCCCCGCTGAGCAGTAGGATATGATCCACTAGGAGAGATGGACCTGAGATTATTTTTCCCGAGTTCAAGTCGCGGAGGGTGCGTAAAAGCACGCCGCCGTACGCTTCCTTCTCTACAGGCTGGGAACTTGAAGGAAAGTACGGCGATTTGGTAGGGGTGACACCACTTATCGTGAGATCCAAACCCTTGCGCGTCCCGCCTCTATATCCAGAGGTGCTGATTAGAGTTTGTGTCGAATCATCAGACCGTCTAGGAGTGCGGTGAAAATACCTGGACATATCAGTTTTCAGGTAGGTAATGGTAGCAAATTGTGGTTCCCTACCATTGACCTGCTGTCCTTTGCTCCTGGCTTCCGTGAGTAAATGGGTCCCGGTGACAGGTCGAATTCCAGAAATAAAACTCCATCTCCATGATTTGAAGTTTGGTTTCCACCAAGTCGGGCACTGTGTCTGACCCCAGACGCGTCTGAACCACAATAAGAAAATCATGTAGTAGCGTTGAGCCAATATTGTCGAAACGTTGCCGGATAGACGATGGTTCCAGAAGATCAGAAAAATCAAGAAGACGCTGAAAGGCATGCAAGCTCTCTTCATCAGAGTAGTTCTTTGCCCTCTTCGCAAGATTTGCGGCGTCAGGTAATCCTGGAGACATCTTCCTCTTGGATCTGCTCGTCATTTTGACCTCGCTTCGACAGGCCAGCTGATGAACCGATGCAGCCAATGTTGACCGTCGTATTCTCGGTGGGACGCCGCCGGGGCCGAACAAAATGTGTTGCCAAGCGCAACCAAATATCCTCAATTTCTGGTGTCAACTCCTGACGCTAAGTAATGTTGTATTTTTCCTTCTGCCTCGCCCACGGATTTTCTGTTGGTTAGTTTCGTGAAATTGGTGTTGTTTTCTATGTTGTATCTTGGTGAATCCTTCAGAATACGCAACGACTACATCGGAATATTCTTTTCGTGACGGCGACGTGCGGTGGTAGCCATTAATTGTGTTTTCAGAATGGACAGGGCGGCGGAGGCGCCGCTATTGGTGAGCATGCTCTATACTGTTTTTACTTTGTTGCCTGACTGCGCATTTATTCACTTCAGGACAGGATATATTCACGTTTTCGTATTGAGTCGGCCCGTAATGTACGACACTCACACTGATGCCGTGTTCGCGCATACATATGCTCTGTTGTCGAGACTACGAGCGAGGAGACAGTCTTCTCTACAGGAGAGTATTGCCGACAATGACGATGATACTGCTGACCGGTCAATGGATGGCATTCAGCGTGGACCTATACAGCGTCTCATTCTGGAAGCTAAGGTCCCCCGAGCTTGTGCCTAGTGCGGCTGACACGTCAACAGTACACATGGTGGAACGAGATAAATGGGCCTGATGCACAATGCTCCGAGATACTTGTCAAAGCAGTGAAGAAATGTCGGAAGTGGTAACGGCACCACTTTTTTTATTACGGGATATCCACTCACACTATTCTAGGTTTCGTCTTCAAGGTATCAGGTAGATAAACGCTGACGAGGACACGGTCCTTGAGGCTTTAGCACCGAATACCCGTTTCAATGAAGCATTCCAGAATAAATATTCTCTCCGAATCAGTTGCACGGGTAGTTCACTTTTCTTGTCCGCAGTGTATGGTACGCTGACGGTAATGTAACAGTATTAAGAGGCCGCGAGACCTTGGGCAAGCTCCACAAGTTCCCCCAGGTCAACAGCTCGATGGCACTGGATATCTCCAACAAGACTTTAGGTCCAGATGCACAGGGTGTTGGCCGTGATGATTACGAAGGAAAATTGGCTTTCCATAAACTCGTGAAGGACCTGGTAGGGACTAATGCCGACCTTGCGTGCGTTCCGGCTGTCATCTCCTTCTTTCCATTGACTTATATTTAGACCTCTAGCGGAACACTTCACACCCTGACAATATCGAGAATTCGCGTCGTGCGAAGGTGATCAAGACCGGAATCTTGGAGATAAGCCCGCGTGCGTTTCCAAAGGGAGATGCAAAAACGGAAGAGGAATGGGTGGTCAAGATACAGAAGCAAATGGATTATAGTATGGAATAAATTCGACGTGCTATTGGCCCCCGGATGAGAATGTACGGAGGACAAAAGTACGTTTTTACTTGCAGTTTCTCTGGTCATTCTGACATTGAAACGATAAGTTGTCTCGGATCATGAGTGCATACGAAGACGACATAATATTTTCCTTGGATCTCATTGGGGCAGTAGGTACCTTCGCCGTCGTCATAACTGCAGTACCCTCAAATCTTGAAGGTTCTTCGTCAAGGATCCTTTGTCGACAAGATGCTAAAGTTGGGCTGGACGGAACCTGACTTTTTCTCGTCTTCGGAGGATGAAGTGGCCCTTAAGCACTGCACGGCTCGTTATCACGCGTGAGCAGTATTTGTACTCTTGTGCTTTTCCTTCAATAACCCCAACACTTAGGTTCCTCGACCTCATGTCTTCGTCGCCAGCTGGTTTCTTTGTCCTGACACTGGATATTGACCTAGTCTGGCATACTCATCAACTCATGGCCTGGCAGAGCTCGCGCGACTGTCTCGAATATATCCGTCGGTTCGCCGACCATGACGACAAGGTTGCCGAAAACAAGTTGTCAAAAGCTTTCGACATCGCTTGTCGGGCGTGGCAGGTGCGTTCTTGACCCCCCTCCTTTTCTTCAGTCTTACTAACTCTTTGCAGGATCGTTTTGGGATCCCATATGCTCACTGCGGGTGTCCACTGCCGGGCGACACGATTTGGCAGATACTGAGTAGGCTTGTATCGGCACAAACAGTCGGGCCACCGTCACACCTCGTCCCGCCTCGAGACCGAAGCGATCTTCTGGCAGCCACGCACCCGAGTGACCATAATGCGGTGTACTCGTTCCTGCACCAAGGGCATGTCGACGCCTTGAGGTGAGCAAGGCTGGAGAAGCAGGAGAGTGGATCAAGCGAGAGGAAGGGAAGGGAATGAGTAGAAACAGGAGTGTCGGTCATGACCCGGCATTTCTGGTACCTGTGCCGTTGTACTTTGGTTATGGCACAGGTTGTGTGGTGACCACAGGTCATGTAGCCGGCGGGGTATGAGCGTCGGGGCATGTGCTGCTACTGCGAGTCCTTTATGTTATCATGATCTTGCTTTGCTTGAAACTTACTCTCTTGAAAGGGCGTTGGCGGGTGTGGTGAGTTTGAATGTAGCCGAATGTTGAGTGATATCTAATCAGTTCATCTAGGTGGTGAATGCGGCGGGGGAAGTAGCGCAGCCTGCAGCAGTGGCGCGGCTGGCTGCGGTGGTGACGGTAGTGTTGGTGGTGGAGATGACGGTGGAGGTGGTGATGGTGGTGGATAGTGTTGCCACGGCTCGGCTCAGAGTCGCCGAGTCGTCGAGCGGAGTCGGAATTTGACTGAGCCGAGTCGCAAAATTGACTCGGGTGCAAAACGGCTTGACTCGGCTTCGACTCGACTTTGACGGCTTGAAGTCGGCTGAGTCGATGACTCTATCCAATTTTGGAAGAGGTGTCTCTACCTTGACCTATTGTGCCTAGACCATTATTTATGTACACAGGATATTAAACTGATACCATTAGTCTGTCTTAGAGCGACGACCACTTGGTACCCTGATGAATTACTGACCGGTGGCAGGTGGGCATCTAAATTAAGTAACGTGAGAAAATAATATCTAAATGGCCGCATTTTTGCCGCTCTATTTTCTCATGCCAACAAGTTACACCTGTATACCACAACAACTCTCGGAAAACATGAAAATTAGATACATCTACATTTATTCGGGCATTTGCAACGAATTTTGCCTATGAATCATCAGTTATTGAAGTTTACTTTTTGCACTTTCCTATTTGGGTAGACAATCAATGACTCGTCACAGCTCCGTGACTTGTAGCCGAGTCGAGCCGAAGTCAATCTTTCATTTGACTTCGGAGTCGTTCCGGAGCCGAGTCATCCGAAGTCAAGCCGAGTCGAGTCGAGTCGAGCCGTGGCAACACTAGTGGTGGATACGGTGGTGGTGGAGGCTGTGGTGGTGATTAGAATTTCGACGCTGTCTGCCCTTGATATATTGCCTTCTGGATAGTTCAGGAAATCTGAATGAAACCATGATTCCTACATTTTCTTTCGAAGCATCGGAGCAAGTGTCGCCATAATGCCTCAGTCTTTGTAATCACCGTTTTCGGATTCGCCCGCCTTCCTCCGCTGGTTCTTCTTTCCTGCACTGACTGCGCCGTTCTATCTCTTTCCTAGAATCTACCACGACGAAGGTAGCTAGCTGTCTAAGGAATCTCGGGCCTCGGCGGATATCCGCTCTGGGCGAACGAAAATTTTTGGGCAAAAATGCCTCATATACTGACTGCACCATCGGCAATGGCTGGGTACCAACAGAGAAGTAGGAATCTGACCTTGCGGATAGCGTTTGGCTCAGAGAAGGTGCGTTACTCTCCCTGTGGATGATATTTGGAGACTAAGGCGATAATGGCTCAGAGAACACGGAAGCGCTCCTCGAGAACCGTGCGCATGTACCCAGACCCAGAGAAAACCCGCCCTGTCCACCGCAGGAGCAAGATCCTGTGTCTAAAATCTGGTCTTTGTGCTAAGAAATTGAAAGGCTTCATGCGATGAGGATTTCGTTGGTGGGATGTCTATTTCTCCCGCTGCCTTGACCTCCTCGCCGTTCTACACTACATCCATCGTAGCTCGTCTCTGCATACCCAAGGTCATGATGGTCTCGATATTTGCCGCGACATATTTCTTTTTCGCGGCCGAGAGCGCTGGAAGCTGGTCGGACGAGGAGGTACATCGATATCTTTGTGTTCGTGACAAGGGAAGAAATCACTGCAAAAATGTGCCGGAAGTTGGAACGTCAATAGGACTGCTTAAGTCTTGATGGTCAGTGTCAGTTTCCAATATCGCGTCGCTAACAATACTTACGTTCTGTTTTTCTTTTTCAGCTGTTCCACGATAAATTCCTGTCGAATAACTCACGGTCAACGGCATCACAGAGACTTTATTGGGACAATGGAAAAGTGGAGACCGGTGAGGCAGATCCTCTTTGATTAGCGAAGGTATGTCTGTACTCATGTGCATGTTATCTACGCACTCTGCTGACAGGGACATTCAGAGACGCTGCCAGTCCCTTGATGCGATGCCGCATGAGATTCAGCAAGAATTCATTTCCAAGGTTGGAAGTACGCGAATACGACCCGGGGACCGGAATACACGACGAATCTGCCCTCATTTCCCTCCCGTGTCAATTGTTCTTCGTCACTGTCTTCTTTTCCCTGTATCTCCCCCAGGTCAGCTCAAAATCTCTATCATTCACCATGGTAGACGCTTTCTTGCTTTTCTTACTGCCGATTCTTAGCGGTTACCAGTTGTAGCTATGAGAAACCCGCCCATCATTGCTGATGAGGGCGGCTCTGAGCTAGAAAGCGCTGATCGTGCTGCAACACGCCAACGGCCCGTCAGTGCACATAGTTTCGTATGGTGCTATGTCCATACTAACTTTGTTTTAAAGTCCCGCTACAAAACGGTCGGTCATAAAAGGTCAATATATACCTACAATAAGTTCTTGTCATTCATGCGATTTATGTAGGACCGGGTCGTTCTTGCAAGCGAGGGCATATATCCGAGTTCCGTCCGGGGTTGGACCATTCCATTTTAGTGTGCCGGAAGATGCCGCAGTTCATTCGCAAACACCAGTTGGCAGTGACCATCGTCGACCACCACCTCCATCCGCTCGACATTGATCAATCTTGGCATTTTATTTGACGCTAACTGCTACCAGCACTTCACCTATGCCTCACCGTGTCGAGAAAACTGATAGTGAAATCTTACCTCCTCCTCGGAAGAGCATGGCTAAGCAGCAGCCAAGCTCCAGCCCGCCGTTCAAGATAATTATTGGTGGTCGTCTTGCTCCCGAGCCGTTTGTGACAATCCCTCAGCTAAAGGGTCATTTGACTCTTTTACATTGCTTTGCCGAACTCAAGGACAAGATCGAGAACATGACGAAAGCGGAGCAAGCAGGTTACCCCCAGATCCCCGCTGGCAAGGACCATCGCTGGAATTGGTTTGTCGCGCTATCTGTTGAGAGGTGAGCGCGCTATCCCGTGGTGTGGGGCACAGCTGATTGTGTTCGTCAGATTCGAGAAATGGTGCATGGCGAAAACCAGTATAGAACGGGATACGCGCGGGGACTTTGTTGTTCGATATCTTCCCCCGATAGACGTCTTAATGGTGCATCTCCCTTTGTGCTCCGCATTTGAGTCCTCTAATGACCGTTCTGCAGGTCTGGCACGCATATCAACTAAACCCTGCGTATGAAACTGGGCGCTTTCAGTCGTTGACCTTTCTCTAACCTTTTTCTAGCCGTTACCTTGATGATTGCTTCCGAGTCAAAGGTCTTGGGGACCAAGGAAGCTGGTTTGAGATCATGGTGCGTTTTCATCAAGAACCAGGTTGCCAGCGAGTTAAAACGCATGATGCAGGACCAAGTTTCTTTGGCATACACTAACGACTACATGGTAACCGAGAGGTCCTACAATTGGACTCAACTAACGGGGCTTCCTTTCGACCCATTTGAGTGCGCGAGGGAAATGACCAGTCGAGGCGTCGAATGTCCCAAGTGTTTCAATAGACTTTCCGTTCGTGAGTGTCTTCCCGGCCCCCTTCTTTCTTGACCTTTAAGTGATCTTTTTCTGTAGCACTGCTTGCCGCCAATGGTAACGGATACCTACAACAGAACTTTAAGTTTACCTGCCCCGACTGTGGCCATATCGTTACGAAAATGACTTTGGCTGTTCACAAGCTCGTGACCGATCTTGTAGTCAGCGATGCGACATTATCGTAAGTATTCGTTGCACGTTATTGTGCTGAAAAATGTCTAATCCTGCGTAGACAGACTCTTCATTACTCGGGTGCTGCAGCTCTTTGTAATCCTATACGTGCCAATCACGTCAAAGCGGCAGTGTTGCGGTCAGATGTCTTCATCCCTAAAAGGGACAACCTATCTCCCCGGGAATGGGCAGTAGATATTCAAGAAGCTGTAGGTTACGACATGGCGAAGCTCAAGCAACATATGGGCGTATATATGAAAGACGGAGGATCCAAGCTGTATGCGAGAAATTTTCCACTTTGGAATGCCAATACTGAACCAAAACAGGCTGAACAAGATCGTGAGCGCATACACAGATGATAAGATATTCTCGTTGGATCTCGTTGGCGCTGTGAGTCCTTGTTTTGAGGGTGTTTGTCGTACCGTTCTAAGTCCCACCTTAGGTTTTACGTCAAGGTTCATTCACCGCCAAGATGCGCAAATTCGGATGGTCTGAACAGAACTTTTTCGCCAGACCTGGAGACGAGGTCGCGCTGAAACACTGCATCGCGAGATATCATGCGTGCGTTCTCCACCCATCCATATCTAAGCTAACACGCGTTCTATAGGTTCCTCAATCTGATGTCAAGCAAGCCAAAGGACTTCTTCGTCCCTACACTAGATATCGATCTTGCCTGGCACACTCACCAACTTCTGTCAAGTTACAACAACGATTGCATCGGCTACCTACGTCGCTCAATTGACCATGACGACAACGTCAAAGAGAACTTGCTCTCCAGCGCATTTGATAAGACCTGTCTGGCATGGGAGGTATATTAAAGTTCATTGATCAGTACGAACTCAAGTTAACGTCTTCTCATTCTAGAAACTCTACAATATCCGGTACACACCCTGCGGGTGTTCAGCATCCGGCACCAGTATCGGAGAAAAACTGAGCGGACAGCCGTTACATTACCTCATCCCGCCTGATGATCAAGGGGACCTGCTCGTTGCGAGTACGCAAGCTCAGGGCAAGGAGGAAGAGGGGTGGCGGGCTGATCTGGCCTTACTAGCTCCTGTCCCGTTGTACATTGCGCAAGGTACGAGCGGATGTGGCAGTAAGTCTCTATTTTGTTTCAAGGACCAACTTGTCTTGACGACTCTCAAGGTGGCTGTGGTGGAGGCTGCGGTGGTGGTGGATGTGGTGGTGGATGTGGTAGCCGTGTTAGTTCATGTGGCGGGGGTTGCGGTGGCGGTTGTGGAGGTGGAGGAGGCTGTGGAGGAGGTTGTGGAGGAGGCGGCGGCGATTAGGCTCCAACTTCAGGTCTGCGTTTGAGCTGACGATTTCAAAAAGCGTGTATTTCGGTGCCGTTTTCATTTGACTTTGTTTGCAATTGCTATGAAACTGATACTATCGTTACCCTTAATGCTATCGTGTCTGCAGCAAATCGATACGAAAATGATGAACGCCAGTTGTTATACTGTTCAAATGACAGCAGGTTCCGTCTTTGTCCCGTCGTTCAATTTGAGTGGTAGCAATTTCTATCGTAGATGTTGATTAATACAGGCATCCGTCTACGAAATACCTGGGTGCGTTATACTGCACTTCTTCACACATAGCACTTCTAAGTTCTCTCAAGTAGTTCTCTCGAATCTCTGCGATACCGTGGGGGATTTCAAACACCACGTGTCTCTGCGGTAATTTTAATTATAACCTGAGATATAGGGTGAACACTGACCCCCGACGTCATGATAACTACAGGTATGGTTACAGGTACTCCCAAGGACTCCCAAGGAGCAGGATAAGCGATACCAATAGTTGCACGCGGTTAGTATGCCGTTCGCGTCAAGTCCCTATTTTCCGACCGGCCCAGATGCCGTTGCAACTCAGATCAATTCAATTCGTTTTCTTTATACCGCCGCGTCGATCACGATCACTCTCCTTTCGTGGATCTTAATTTACATGTGGAAACGCCCGGTTCTTCCCAGACGGTGCGAATTTCTTCATAACACCCTGCGCGCGCCTCTGACCCTCCATTATCCCTTCCTCCACGATGAAAAATGCTGCAGAGATTGCGTGAGTGTGATACTCTCTACTGCTTCGCGTCGTTTTTCACCCTTGGCAGTCATGGACCCATGATCATTGGTCTCTACATCAATATCATCCTTCTGGGCATCATTGCTACCCAGATGTATATGTATCTGAACGCGTACAGGAAGTGAGTTCTTGATTATCAGTGGCTTTTTCCCCAGATGATGACCGGACCACTACAGGGATCGATTATGGATGAAGATCTTTGTGAAGAGTTCAATTTGGCGACACCCTTCATTCTTCATTGACCATGCCAATAGGTCGTCGTTCTTTTCGTCGCAAATGTAGCAAACACGGCTTTCTTGTGCAAATTCCTATATACGTCTCTCATCCTCAATTTTGGTAAGTCCGTTGTCTAGACCAGGATATAAAGAGCATTATCAAATTGGCCTCAGGCGACGATGCATATCTTGCTAGAGCAGACTGGGGTATGTTCTTCATTTCGATATGCGACTAGGCTAGTACTGATAAACTGCAGTTTTCGCTACAGGTATGGGATCAATCATGTCGTATATCCATGTCATTCAGCCGGCCTTCGCATCGGTGTACAGATCCTGCGCTTACGGTGAGTTCCTTCCCTTGATCCGCCCTTTGATTCTCCTGAGCCATTGAACAGGGCATCATTGCGGGGATGGTCCAACTATTCTTTGCGTGGAGAGTCAAGGTCCTCACCAACAACCTCTGGCTTGTAGCAATTGTGGCAGTCTGCGCCCTGGCCGGAACTGGTATATTTGATGTTTACTACTATCACTATCAGTCTCACTCCTTACCCAGGCGCCGCCATCGCAACCTCATTTGAAGTGGGAAATACTCCCGAGTTTGTAAAATTCCAAGACTTCAAGGTCGTCGTCATTATTTGGCTAGCGGCCGAATGTATCTCTGACATTCTAATCTCCGGGATCCTTGTCTGGCAACTGTGAGTACACTCTTCTCTTCAGTTCGGAACATCGGACTCACGAGCTTCAGGGCAAGTTTCTGATGGTCAAAGTCCGCGGATCGAACACTCACCGTCGTCAATTGACAGAAAAGACGCAAGACTGGATTTCAGAGCACCGATGAACTCGTCGATCGAATAATCCGATGTGAGTAATACCGTATTATTAGGTCAATGGTGTTATAACGAAACATGTTGTGTTCAGTGACCGTTCAAACCGGTCTTATCACATCCATCTGTGCCATTATAGATCTAGCGCTCTTCCTTTCAGACGTCAGTACTCGTGTTATAGTTGACATTAGCGTGCGCTCTGACATATTCCCGTCACCATCGTAGCCTACCGGAACGTGAGTGTCTTTGATGTTCCCGCTTCGCTCAAAGGAGACTTACATCTATTTAATGCACTCATATAGGCACCTCATCTTCAATTTTCCCCTGTCCAAGCTCTACACAAATACGATGATGAGCACGTTGAACTCACGACGGGGATGGGATTTCAGTGACCAAGAATCTACTTCGCATACCCACACCACCAGCGGTATTGTTGGAGAGCGAAGGAAAAAGGTTTGTTTTAACCCATTGAAAGGCGGCCATACTAATACTATTTCCAGAAACGCATCTTTCGCTTAGACACAAGTCAAACGACCCGTCCGCAGGTTTTCGTTGACGTTGAACAGCATGTTGAGCAGCATGAGATGCACACGAGAAATCTTGCTGAAAGACACCACCACGCCAACGATGACTACGATGTCAAGTCTTCTTCACCTGATGACTCTCTGACAGCTGCAGCGCTGCCAAGGACGCCTTGGGAGAAGTAAAGGCAGCAAGAGCGCGCGAGCATGCCGACTTTCTCTTCTTTTTCTTTTTCTTTTTGCAGTCGGGCTTCCGGGAACATTTCGTAGAGAATCAGGGATATGATACAACCTTAGAACAAATTACTCCAGCAAAATGGGACATGTAAGTTACGTCAAGAATAAATGAACTAGTAAAAGAATTATACGAGTATAACATAAAATATCTAAAAATCCCAGCGTCAGGGACATGCGGTTCCATGAAGGACGACGTAGAATAGTGTCGATAGCAGTAGTGGGTTAGCCAACGTTGGCGATGGAGGTGAGTGAAGTGAAACGGCCGAAGCCAAACCAAGATAGCGGTGAAAGCCTTGGGGATCGCGAAACAACGTCGATAGCAATTACAACGAAAACAAGGGTGACGAAAAAACCAAACAACCAAGAAAAGTGAAATTGAAAGCTGTGCGGGATGGGGGCGAAAGGCGGCGGTAGCCCGATCAGGGTGTTCTCGGGTTGAATATGAGTTTGCACTCATTCGCTGAGGGAAATATAACCTGCAGTCACAGGATAAGTACCTATACGTGCAAAAGTAGCCAAAGTTACTCACGAAACTGTCTTTGATCTCCATACTTCTCTCGTTTGTTTCCGGTGGGGCGACGATGTTGAAGTTCCTCACAATGGCGGCCACGACTACCCTCATCATTGCATGCGCCAGGTTCTGACCTCCGCACATCCTGGTTCCAGTCCCAAACGGCATCAGGTGCTGTGTCATCAACGCTAAAGAATCAGGCGAAGCATCCAGCCAACGATCAGGGAGGAAAGTTTCAGGCGAGGGAAAGACGGCCGAATTACGATGCATTGTCCAAGCTTGTGTAGCGACCACAGTTCCTGGGGGAAGCGCGAAACCCATGAGATCAAACGCCTCGTGTCCAAACTTCGAAGACGTAGACGCTGGGACCACACGCTCAAGAAGACTCGGGGCAGCGGAGTACACTCTCAGTCCTGCGGTCACCATGTCAGCAGAAGAGCAAAGGGCATTTGAGTGAACTTGCCTTCCTTGATGAAAGCGGTCAGGTAAGGTAGGCCATGGAGGACAGCCATATCCGGAATGGTCCGCGCATTAGGCATAATCTCGTCGAGCTCTGCTTGGAGTTTCTTCACGATATCCGGACGACGACTAAGCTCCCAAAGGAAATATGAAAGGGTCGTAGATGTCGTGTCGGATCCTGCAATCCTAACCATGGTGTCAGATACACTTCACAAGAGTAGAAGGAATAAGCATACATGTGACCCATGCACTCGGAGATGATGTCGATATCAGGCATGGATTTGTTGGTCGAAGCATAGCGGTAGTTCAGCAGCCGGTGCAGCATGGGCACCTTCTCTGATTCTTCTAACTTCCCCGCGTTCATCTGCGCACGCATCTGGTACACGCGCTCACTGACAAACTGGGATGATGAAAATGAGATTGCTGATTACATGAAGCAGGGATCTTCGCACCTCAGCCATGATCTTATCAGAGTCACAGAGTTGACGCCATCGAGTGTTGGGAACCTTGCAGATAAGATTCCAGGCCCAAGTGGGAACGACGCTTCGCTGTCGCTCAAAATTAGGGGTGAGAAGAAGGAGCAGGAGGTCACACATACCAAAATACCACGCTTCGGAAAGTCATTGATGGCAGTGGAAAGAGGATCTTCGGTATTCATCGACCACTTATGGACTGCACCAAGGCGATAGCCATAGGACGTCGATACAACAACGTCGACCATGAGGTTGCGGAACAATGAAAGACACTCGAGTGACGTTTTTCCGCTCATCCCATCCAAAGCCTGCGCAGAATCAGCACGCGTAGCGGCCATGACCAGTCAAAAACATACATTGACCAACTCCAAAGTTGGATCGTGCATCTCGGCTTGAAATTTTGATAGGTTGGACGGCATATAGTGCGGGGCATATCCTTTTCGTCGAACAGAGTGGGAAGCGTGGTCGAGGGTGGTCATCCTGCTTTGAAATCAGCACGAAGCCGCATATATGCGCCCAAATACATACGCGTGGTCATTTTCGTTGCTAGAAAGGATAAATTCCCGTCAGTAAGCGTAAACAACGCGAGGAATGGAGGCATACGTGAGGAGACTCTTGTAGTATGGACTCTTGTCGAACTTGTGGACAGAGTAGACGTTTCGCATAGTAGAGAGATCGTTGAAGACAACCTTGTTGGGTCCAACGCGAACCACAGGGCCGTACTTTTCGAAGAGAGACTGGATTGTCTGGCATTGCTCGAGACGCACGACGTGGACAGTGAGCCAGATGTCGGAAATCGCCGCGTACCAGGGACCAGGGATAGCGCTCAGGGGAGACAAAAATGCGTTGTAGATGGCGTAAAGGGCGATGTACGCGATGAATAGAGAGACGGCGGCAAACGCGAAGCTGGAAACAAGGTCAACGGAGGTGATCTGGGGGAAGGAGAACATCGCGACGGATTTGCGGGTAGGGGTGACCGGGGAAGATGGGAGAGGGGAAGAAAGAAAGGTGGGAGTCGGAAAACATGCCCTCCGCGCTTTTATACGCTGGCTCGTGCTGACAAACAACTAATCTCATGTCGCGGATGAGATGGAGGTCAATGACTGACTATTTTGAAACTCCGCGCTTCCTTTTCTTTGGTTGCCGGGATTCCTCTTTGGGACATCCTCCGGCGATTAAAGCTACAATGATCATTGGTTATTGGGCCTCGTCCTAGCAGTCACTATATTTTCCAGAAGTCAACCTATATGACGATTTTATATTGTCCAGTCGCACTCAAGAGCCTCTGCTTGGCGGCTGTTTTTTTTTTCTACATGCTCTACATCCGTTGATGCAAACCAGAAGCCCGAGCTGCCTCACTTTCTCCCCCGAATGGCCGAGCCACCAAAATGGGGATCCCATTTCTAATGCATATCATCGCGCATACATAATATTAAATATGCCCTTCAATGAGGCGCTCAACGCAAGATTCGGAGCTCTCATCAAGAATCAGGATCAGCCATTAGTTAATGACCATCATCATTGGATCCAGAGGAACACCATTGCGAATGCCAGCCATAGTTGTCGTAGAATTTTCCAGTTGGCCCTCTAGCGCGACGGCTGTAGGTCATTTCCTGACAGACCATAGTTTCCTGCCAGTTTCATTCGGATGCGATGGATAGGTCGCGAATAGTTGGGAGCAGACATTTGACGCTCACCCTGTTCATCTAAGACTCGCTTCAAGATCCCCATGTCCGGGATTGTCGGTTTCATTTATAAAATTGACTACGACTATGTGAGCACCGGGGGAATATTCAGAAGAGCGAATCCCCAAGTCGACAAGATTCCGACGGCTTTAAATCTGGATACAATGGGCTTCAACATTAAAGTTAAAGCTTAATCATATTACCGCTTCCTCTATCACTCAAGACGCCTCGTTGTAGTCACTACGTATGTACTTTGGTCGAATACTGATAGCACGGACTGGACAATATATAGGGTTAGACCGAGGTGACATGTACCGTCCGAAGACTCTGATGCGTCCGATCTTTTTCGTGGTAATGTATAGCTGCACTCCTGGTAGGTGACGAAGGCGCGCCGGTCGAAATGCAAGAGAAACGGCTGGAACGGAGAAGAGATTTTGAAGCATTCTTTTGACCAGAGCAAAATTCGTCGGCTTTACCATTAAAAGGAATCCCGACACATCTTGCTGTGGTTGAAAGCCTGTGTCAAAGATTTATACGCTATTCACCCATTTTTGGATTTTCCGTCTCCGAAATAGCCCCTTGCCAGTCTACACTCGAGTGTTAAAGCCGACAAAATTCACTGCGGTCGAAAAGACTGGGACCTGGGTGGATGGGTGGAAAATATAAAATGACCTTTACTGGGAAAGTCGATACATCTTGTTGCGGTCAAAATCAAAAATCTTTTTTCCTTTTCAATTTGACCGGCGCAAGCTAGTACTAGGAATGACAGCAAATGCGCACGCTATTAAAATGGGTGTTTGCTGCTAGCTTTTTTTGAGAAGCGGCCGAGCAAAGCGGTTCCCCTGAGACCATTAGTCCCAAGGCTAGCCTAACATGGCGACAGGATGTGCACTCTAGCCGCGCGATCCTCCCGACGACCCAAAAGTAAGAACCCCTGGACTGATATCCGCAACGACCCCACTACGCGTCCATAAGGCCATACGGAAGGACGGGCGAGCGATAATCAAAGCCTGTAATGAAGCCAAGCGCGGATATTCTTCTGGAGCAACATGCGCACAGCACGAGGATGTGCATCGTGATCCTTCTCCCGAGAACTATATGCTCATTGCATAATAGTGCACGATGAGAACTAAGCCTGCACCCCCTTGACACGAATAGCCGAGCCAGAATTGGGATCGATGCTACTAGTACGTACTTTTAGGCGTCAGACATGCGAACCTTGATATCTATATTTTATACACCAGCCGGAGCCAATAATTACAGACCTGTGAGAGATAGCATGTTGAGTGGATAGGATATTCAGGTTATTGCAGCACAGCAGCATCTGAGAGATTTGATCGTCAAGTTGCAGTAATAGGCACTCCCTGGTGGAGCGATCGGTCACTGGTTAATCCGACATTTATCCTGAGAACCTGTGCGATATCCCAATGCAAACTTCAACTGAAGAAGAGCCAGTGAGTGCACGATTTATGCACGATGATCATCGCTGCAGGAGCAACAGTGAGAAGCTGTGGAGTATTCGTTTAGGGAAGTGAAGACCAGCATGTACTTCAGTTTGTGAACATGCCGAATTCCATTCACAGAGATTTCTTGCAGATGAACCCATCGACATCGTAGATCGTTATGGAAGACATTATCGATAAATTTAACTTATTGAGCACAGCCACTGCTGACAAACCAAACGCTAAGTAACCGGAATAGCTTTGTGTTTCCCATCTCCCATGATATGATTCTGGGCTGGCCTTTCCTACCATGATGGCCCGGCTATTTCTCATGAATTGTGGGTGTAAAATGTTTTGGACATATCCATCGCCGCTGCCGCAAAAGGGATATATCCGTATCTGGAATCACTCAGCAAATGTCATTTGTGCGGGCATTTGAGGCCGCCTCAGAACAGTATCCAAAGCAATAGACTCCGTGAAAAGGACTGATAATCACCGATGTCCTTGAGGCTCAAAACTTTCCTGATACTTCGTATATTTCTTCGCGGCGGATTCGAAGACATCTTATATGCATAGGGTCCAGCCTTCTACGATTCAATGAAGAGATGAGGTCAGTTCCGAGTTGCACGTGGACCTCTTCGTGTCATTGTTAAATATATCTTTCAGATCCGGAACAGGGAAATTCTGTGTGGAAACGAGCAAAAACTCACCGCCATACCCGCAGTCAGGGATAAAGATACAAAAGTCCTGAGACCAGGATCAACGCCCTTGATCACGCTTCCTCTTCTACAAAAGCATGAAAACCTCCACACTCTCTAGTTTGTTTTCCCATATTCTCTTCTCCCATGCGCTCTATGCCCCGTTACGCGAATACGCGGGACAAAGCTTCTTTAATGGGTGGGACTTTCCTGGCAATTACGATAATACCACTTGGGGTGCGTGCTCTTTTCTCCCGCGCACACTCATTAAACGTATTGATTCTAGGGAACGTCACATTTGTCGACCAGGCTACCGGATCCGCGAAAAACCTAGCATACGTCAACGACGCTGGTAACGCCATCTTAAGGGTCGACAACTCTACCGATATCACTGGTACTGGACTCGTTTATCGCGACTCGGTAGGTCCACAAGATGAAGATGTGATATGTTGTTGATGCTCCAATGTAGGTCAAGTTAATGTCTCAGGATCTCTATCCATTGGGAAGCCTCATTACAATAGACATTGTTCATATGCCATATGGATGTTCGGCACGTTAAAAAAGTCTTTTCCTTCTTGTTCCGACCTAATATCAATGAGCAGGTTTGGCCTTCGTTCTGGACTTTCGGAGGCACCGACTTGGAGTGGCCTATGTTTGGGGAGATCGACATCATCGAAGGTATTAACCTTATGACGAACAACCAAATGGCACTGCACCACAACGATTCATCCTGTTTGCAACCCCCGAACCCTGGACAGAGCGGACAAACACTCAATGGTGACTGCAGCAACGGAGCAGGGAGCGTTGGATGTCGTGTCGCTGAAACTAAGCCGAACAGTTTTGGGGAGAGCTTTGCCCAGAACGGTGGAGGTGCCTTCGCGTTGCAATTCGACGTATCTGGAGCTTTCGTTTGGTTTTGGTCGGTATGTGTCCTCGCGTTCTCGTACAAAATGGCGTCTGATTTTTCCATATGAAGAGACAAAACATACCCAAGTCCCTCACTTCGGCCACATCGACGTCGAACATGGATACGACCGATTGGGGCTTACCATCAGCATCATTTCCGTCTAGTGGATGCGATCTTCAGAAGCTGTTCAAGCCGCAGAAGCTGATTCTCGATATCACACTTTGTGGAGATTGGTATGAGCAACTTGTATCGCTAGATAATCTTTCTCACAACTTCATAAATAGGGCTGGCGTACCTAGCATATTCAATACACAGTGCTCCGGAAATTGCGTACGTAGAGAGTCTTTTGTCTCAGATTTCCTGGCGAATAATCTCCTTGCAGGTGCAAGATTATGTCATAGGCCCAGGAAGCCCGAAGTACGACAACGCGTGGTTCGAGATATCGTATCTTAGAACGTATACTGCTATCGCCGGCAATGCCTCCTCTTCAAGCAGTGGGGCGGTAGAGACTGCCACTGGAACGACAACTCATGTGGTGACGAGTACTTCTGGGGGAGCATCTTCTGGTGCAGCTTCTGCCTCTACAACGTCTTCCACGTCTTCAGCTGGACGTTCTTATTCCACGATTTCTTGGATTTCCGCAGGGTGTTTGCTACTGGGTCTCGTCTCGCTGGGGCTGTAGCGGTATAGTTCCTTCGGTTTTCCATTGTCTTTTTGATATGATTATACCCCTTGCTTACATATGCAGACTTGATAGAAAACAGGTACTTGTATCGTTTTAATGTCCGTTCTCGAGTCTATTTCTCGTTTGAAATATGCTGTCTCTCTTCATTCACCACTACGATCGTCAGATTGTTCAAAACCAAAGTCTGGGTCGACATCGAGCATGGTCGCTTTTACCTGATGCGTTCGTGCGTATGCGTTAAATACACTTGCTTTTGCGTTATGTATGTTATCAATGCGTCGCACAAAATCTGTTCCACAATACGTTCAATACATGTGCATGCGTAACAGAGGTGCGTTTTGTTGCTATTTTGTTTTCTCCGTACGACAAGACGTGTGTTTCTCCAGCGTTATCGTCCGACTACAAGCAACTGCCAAATATTCCGCTCATAGGTCATTTTTGAAATGACTGAACGAATCAAACTTCTTTTTGCTTTCCTTGCGTCATAACACGTTGAGGGACCCAGAATAAGACAAGACCGATATTATGTCGAATGTTTCGTCTGCCTCAAACCCAGCGGCCCTGGACAACTATGTCTCAGCGTCAGACTTCCTACGCTTATTGGCTAGTTGTTTCCATGCTGCGACTCTTTCTAACACGGCGATTAGAGCTATCCGTTTCTACTCTCTCCTATATTTCTTCTGAATCTTGCTCTTACCAGAACATGAAATATGTACTCCTTCATCTTAGCGATCCGTTTACTCGGCACCAAAATTGTATCAACGATACTCATCTACTCAACACGGTGTTATTTAATTCATCCTTCTGATAACAACTGATGTGTTGAATTCAGAGGGCCTTCACGCGGCACTATTCAAGGACGGCGGAAGAACGACTTCAACATCAAAGCAATATGCCGTTCTCATTACCGCTTGCAAGTTGTATGTTGTAGCTATCATCGTTTTTTATACGCGTGCTTACGGTCTTAGGCTAGGTCTCAACTACTTTGTCGAAATAAATTCTTTTGTTGCATTGCGCCTTTTTTTTTACTTCACCAGTCGGACGATGAAAGCAGCTCTGGCTGCGGTGTGAATGCCGTTTTATTCTCTTTCTTTCTCTGGCTTTCCCTTCCTCACTCAAGTTGCTTCTCTTGCATTGTTGGTCAGTTAGCGTTCGCCTCTCCTCTTACTGCCTCAGATTACAACTTTGCGCGCGCCTTAACAGAATGACCACTTGAGCCTGATGCCCAATTTCTCACGCAGGATTGTACTGACCAAAGTGAAGTTCTCAATGAAGGCGACACTAAACTAGGATCGACACATATGAAGTCGAGGTCTCTCGTGAATATTGACGATCTCATCCCGCTATCCGATATTAATGCTGGGGCGTCAGTACATGGTTTTTGTGAAAGCTCTGAGAATTTATTCTTATTTTAGGTCGAATCAAGGCGCTTGTTGACGCCGGTCCAACTGATAAATCCTCCGTACCTCTATTCCCCAAGCGACTCGTGAACCTGCAGCGTCCGCTGTTCTTTGCCGTCTTGTGAATGGATGTTTTATTTCGGTTGAGCGAAACCGTAGGGCACATGGGATGCCCAAGACAAATCATCTTAACGTTCCGTTTCACTGTCAGGCTGATGCCGCTCGTCCGACATCCTCAACCACACACCACGAGAACGACTGTTCCAGATCCAGAGCCGAAGCCGGATCCTAACGCCTACTACTGCAAATACTGTACACTACGGGTTGGCGCAACAATACAACAACGCCCATGTCCTGCCGCAGATGGGAAGGAACGGAATAACTTCATGCCTCTCGACTATTCGGACGTTCCGAGCTGGGATTTTATCAACCATCATTATTCCTTCTCATTGACCGCGGAAAGCACATCTTCAAGCCACCGCCGAGGGAAAAGGGATTTAAAACCTCCGTGTCGCATTCAATAATTTGTTGGTGCGGACATTTCAGGCCGCCGAAGAATCCTCATAAGTAGACGCTGTGAAAAGGTTTGATAGTCATCGATATCCCAGAGGCTCAAACTTTACTGATGCCTCATATATTTCCGCAGGTCCAATTTGGATGGCTTTAAAGACAGTCAAGCTTTCGATGCAGTGGAGAACTCAGAAACAGATGTGATCAGTTCCAAGCCGCACGTCGACCTCGTCTTGTAGGCATCATCATCAAGCTGCGGCGCGTCTATTATATACTGTATATATATCAGACCCAGGACACAAGACTTCTGCGGAAAAACCAGGAAAAATTCCGACCGTCATACCCGCAATCAGGGATAAGGATACAAAAGTCCAGAGACCCTGAGGCTCAACGACACACATTTCCTTCTCCACGGCACCATGGGGACCTCAATGCTTCTCTTATTTTCACATATTCTCTTCTGCGATGCTCTCTATGCCCCGTTGCGCGAGTACGCAGGGCAGAGCTTCTTTAATGGGTGGAACTTCCCAGGCAATTACGATAATACCACTTCAGGTGCGTGTCCTCTTACTTCTCGCGCAAGTTGCCCAACGCAAACTTAACGTGCTGAACGTAGGGAGCGTCATATTTGTTGACCAGGCTACTGCTACTGCGAACAAACTTGCATATGTTAACGACGCTGGTAACGCTATCTTAAGGGTAGATAACTCTACAGATATTACTGGTACTGGAGTCGATCGTAACTCGGTAGGCCCATAAAGCGGGGCTGTAATTTGTTTGTTGACACACTGCTGTAGGTCAAGTTGATTTCTCAGGATCTCTATCCATTGGGAAGCCTCATCACAATAGACATTGTTCATATGCCATATGGATGTTCGGCACGTTCAAAAGGTCTTTTCCCACTCGCTCCGACCTAATATCCATATGAACAGGTTTGGCCTGCTTTTTGGACCTTCGGAGGCACGGACTTGGAGTGGCCTATGTTCGGGGAGATCGACATCGTCGAAGGTGTTAACCTTATGACGAACAACCAAATGGCACTGCACCACAATGATTCATCCTGCGTGCAACCTTCGAACCCTGGACAGAGTGGACGAACGCTCAATACAGATTGCAACAACGGATCACCAGCAGGGAGCACTGGATGCGCTGTCGCTGAGACTAAGCCGAACAGTTTTGGGGAGGGTTTTAACCAGAACGGCGGAGGTGCCTTCGCGTTACAATTCGACGTGTCTGGGGCGTATATTTGGTTTTGGTCGGTAGGCGTGCTCCTTGTATGTATGAAATCGCGTCTAACTTTTAATATGAAGAGACAAAACATACCCAAGTCCCTCACTTCGGCCACGTCGACGTCGAACATGGATACGACCGATTGGGGCTTACCATCAGCATCATTTCCGTCTAGTGGATGTGATCTCCAAAAACTATTCAAGCCGCAGAAGCTGATTCTCGATATCACACTTTGTGGAACTTGGTGCGGGCAACTTTTGTCGCTGAATAATCTTTCTCATAGCTTCATAAATAGGGCTGGCATACCTAGCATATTCAGTACCCAGTGCTCCGGGAATTGCGTACGTAGAGAGTCTTTCGTCTCAGATTTCCCGGCGAATAATCTCCTTGTAGATACAAGATTATGTCATGGGTCCAGGAAGCCCGAAGTACGACAACGCGTGGTTCGAGATATCGTATCTTAGAACGTATACTGCTATTGCCGGCAATGTCACCTCTGCAAGCAGTGGGGCAGTAGAGACTGCTACTGGAACAACAACTCATGTGGTGACGGGTACTTC
Source organism: Armillaria gallica (assembly GCA_037576215.1). NCBI lineage: Eukaryota > Fungi > Basidiomycota > Agaricomycetes > Agaricales > Physalacriaceae > Armillaria > Armillaria gallica. Next base: position 735,165 of record JBANDB010000008.1, read on the forward strand.
TGGGGGAGCAACGGCATCTTCTGGTGCAGCTTCTGCATCTGCTACTACCTCTTCCACGTCTTCAGCTACTAGGACGCTCTCACTCCCCCATTTCTTCAATTTTCGCAGGGTGCTTGCTACCGGGTCTCGTCTCGCTGGGCTCGTAGCGGTGTGGGTTCTTCGGTGTTTAATTGTCTTTTGATACCCCTTGCTTACATATGTTAACTTGTTAGAAAACATCGCTTTAAAGTCCGTTCTCGAGTACATTGCCCCTGTTTCAAACATATGTAGTACTCTGTCTCCTCTTATTCACCATCATGAGCGCCAGATTGTTCGAAATTAAAGGATGAGCCGACATCGCAATCGCCATCCTATTAACTGTCAAGCCAAGTGTCGTCTATGACTCCCCAATGACCCGCGAAGTCTCAAGACTACATCAGGAAAGGTGTTTCTGTCGGTATAGACACAGCTCTGTTATATAGTGCTAGATAGCGAAATTCTGTTCCTGGGAACTATAGAGTCCTATGTAGAGTCCTACAAGAGATATATAGAACCATAGAACCATAGCTTCCTATCGACGACGTGCTCCACTTGCATGTTTTGACATCGCGGGTACCTCGCTCATATCCGAAGTTTCGGTTCCCCAAGTGGAAGGACCCTGAACACAATCGGTATACTGTCCTTTCCTGTATGGAAGCACCGGCGGAGGACCCCTTACGCTTACAAATACTTCCAGTATATGCAACGAGGGGTGCTTTAGGCCTTATGTTGCCTAAATCCCGCAACATTTTGCCCCGCAGGGAGCAAAAATTTGCTACTTTTGGGCCTTATTTGATTCCTTCGTAAGCAACAACCCCCTCCTTATGCCTTACGAAGGTTCAAAATAGGCAACGCAACCGACCCCCTCTTACGCCTTACGTTGCTTCCATACAGGAAAGGACAGTATTTACCAGCACGAACAGCCATCTCACGCACGCACGTAAGTACCTTCTCCTCTCTCCTTTGAAGTCCTGCTATACTAATAAGTTGACTCTTGCCTTAATTTCAGGCTCCATATATGTATCAGTATGTGAACGCGTCAAATTTTCCTTCGGTTTCTGATGTATGCCCGGTACTGGTAGAAGTCGAAGCTTAGTAGCACGTAAATCGTACATAGTACTTGTTCTGTTGACCGTAATTAGTCGAGTACTACCGATGAATATATTCTGATGCCATATTCACAACCGTATCATGTCAGTTGCAACCTAATAAACAAATTTCAAAGCATATGGTTGTCGCTACAAATAAATTTCAAAAACCTACTCATAGTACTCATAGTGCCATACCCTCATATCCATATAGCAGAGGCTCTAGTATATAGTGCTATCATACTTCGAGGCCTATTATAAAGGACTGTATAGGGGGGTACATCATAGGAATACTATGTCGCTATATACCTCTATATACTGTGTCCGCATTTTCCTGATGTAAGCGGTTTGGTATGTCCTTTAAATTACACATCTCCGGCAACAAAAATTAAAACCGTCTATAAGCACGTTTCTGATGCCGGTGCAGCACCCGGATTCAATCAGGCGATTGCGTGTATGGTCGCGGCGGTCGGCGTGGGTTATATTGTTGGAGCACGATCTGGCCCGGCTGCGAGACCGGCACTATGTATGTTGGTTTCTTCTGTCACGCTACTATTCTGAAGAGCTTTCAATTCAGTTTCGATGACTTTGACATGGGGAGTCCTGAGCCTCATAACGTGCGCAACTTCCAGAGGAAGTGCTTCACTGCTGTTTAGTGGGATCAATCATGTCCTCTTCAGTGGGCTGTCGTACTATTTTGACTCTTCCCTTGTCAAGTAGCGTGGAGCTTATGTTTGGTAAAACATTCAACCCCGCTACTTATGTCACGTCGTACATGCTATGGTCACTAGAACTTAAGATGCTCGTAGAAAACGAAATATGTGCTGTCGGTCACATAAGCTCTGCTACGAACGTTTCATTGACATTTATCGACATGTTGTACATTGGCCTGCCCGGATATTGATTAAGTAAAGTAAAAGTTGAAAGCTGGTGAACGAGGGTACGCCGGGTCCGAGAAATCCCGTGAATCACACATGGGTGAACCACCATAGCCTGGATTGCCCGCAGGCTTGCTCATCTATCAGCGCCAGATTACGGAGAGCAACGACCAGCACGGAATCTCCACTAGGATCCGCTGATCAGATGCATTTAGTCAACATTTAGTAGTATTACTTTGAGCGAAGGGTCGTTTTATTTCCCTGTCGCCATACAGAAACATCGCTGCGGTCGGCTGTCGTCGCTCGAAAAGTATTCCGTCGCCTGAGGGACGTGAGGAAGTTCGGACCGGTCGCCTGGAGGAAGGCCATGGAAACTGACTAAGCAACATGATCGGAAGATGACTAAGCATGTAAGCACGCAGGATGCACGCCTGTCCACCCTACCACCAGCACATTTTTCCGTCGACGCCGCCATGCCTAACATTTATCGGACACGAACTCCTCCATATCTCTCAGAACCTGATGTCAATGACCCCGGGCCTTCGCCAATCGACGCCGACGACTCTATCGTGCTTTCGGACCTTGTGCGGACCGGTGAAGCCTCTCGCCTTCGACGACGAGGTGCAATGCGACTCGACCACGGCCACACAGCGTCGCAAACAGGAGCTGCCAGCGTAATAGCGCCCAATGCTGGCGCCGTTGTGGTAGATTCACCGTCATGGGAGTCGGATCCAGAGGACCGAGACCCAATTCTGGAGCCGGCGTTGAGCAGGAACGACCGGAGTTTGAGGTATTCGCGCAGCCAGAGGGAAGTTTCGCGACATATGAAGGACGAGTATACATGGACCTTGTTCTGTGGAGGCCATGAAGAGGACACTGTACTGGAGGAACCATTGTCACACGACTCGAGAGGTCCTTTTGTGCCGTCTATTATGCCTCTGTACCCGCCGACTGCTCAATCGTCGCCATCGTCTCTCAAGCGAACGAGCCGTAGAACCAATGGCTGTGGGGCTCTCGTTCATATGCGAGCGACACCCCGGCAGCGTTTGGGAGTGTGGACCGCGAAAAGTGAAGCGTCGGATGCTGTCGTGGCCATGGACTCTTCGTACTTTGATCGTTCTGCCGTCGCAAAAATCCTCAGGAGTGCCTGCGGATGCGTACGCGAAGGTGTCGGCTGTGCTGTATGGTAAGGATCCCACATCCATTCCAAATCTATGTTCATTAACTCTTTTTTCAGTGGAAACCCTTTGGGTACCCGGTATAGGCCATGTAAAACTGCCGGAGATAGTATCTTCACCACTCCGTCGAATATTTCAGCACCACGCTGTCCCCAGGGCCCTCGATATTGGCACGCCTCCAACCAATCCCAATCTACACCTGGAACCTATAATCCCGAATTCTATATCTACACCTTCTTCTCAACAGCTGTTTCTTCAGCTCCGGGTTACACGTTCCCACCACGGCTTCCTCATCATTCATCCTCGACCCTCTCTTCTTCGTCACAACGGCAGCAGTCATCTTCATATGCGTTTCTGCCGCCACCGCCACCTCTGGTTGAAGTCGATGATACCGAAGAGCCGACACCCACCTTTGGTAACATCATGTTCTCTCGTGTAATGACTTCGTCACCGACACAACTATCCGACGTCGGGGAAGATGATCGCGAGTCAGACCGAGGCGATGACTATACCCTACCATTACCGGCTGACTGGGCAGATTTTGCCAACCGAGCGCCGCTTGACCCCGACGGCGAATTCCTAACCGACGCTGAGGCACCCAACTCTCCAGACAAGAACGAGGTCATGCTCATTCCAGAGCGGTAGTGGCCCGTGCATTAGTCACTTGAGTGTTTATACTCATAAGTTTTCGAGTGTTGCATCTTATATTTTCATCACATTCCACGGAATCTTCGCCATAACTTTCTCATATGGACTCATCTTTGTTTTATATATAATCGCACATCATCTATTACCTACTTCGACTGTATATTACATTGGCATGCATCTTATACCCTGGCATATTCGTAGCCCTGTATTATACGTCTTAAGTATTACACCGACCATGCTCAAAAAATGTCTCTTGCCAGCGTAGCGATGCAATTGGACAGAATATTATATCAGGATCTGGAGTGGGACGTGGCTGCGTCAACTTATCCAACTGTTGGCTTATCACCACAACAAGAAATCTCCATAGTGCCGCGTGTTTCGTTTGAGGCAACAACAAAGGAACCTTGGTAGCTGTAACTCTTTCCAACAATCGCAAAACCTCGGCTACGGAGGCTGTTGGAATTGCAAAAGCCAAGCGACATCGGATCGTCGCTACGGGCGCGAATCAGTCTTAGAGGAAGGCAACACATCTCAACGAAGAGACTATTATTACTACGGAATCAAAACATAGACCAGCTGCGCTCTGCGCTTGACCACATCACATTGTCCTAACAACTCTCTTCGAGTCGCAGTCGTCGGTGTAAACAGTGTGACCCGTTAGATGGAGACGCAACAAGTACCGCTTGTGTTCGGAGAAGCAACATCCAGCAACTAAGCGCCACTTGTGAGTTCTAGATGAAGACGCCACAGCAATGCGAATCCTGGTTCAAAGGATCTTTCCGATTCTTGACATTCACCCACACCGGCTATTCGTATAGCGAGACGAGTGGTCTGGGTCGGTGCCAGTCGCATCGAGTGTAGGCATCGTGACCTCGGCCAAAAGACAGACAGATAGGTACGCCTATCTAAATGGTATCGTCACTGTATGCATTCATGTCGTGGTACAAACCTCGTACACTGTTCTCCAGAAGTTTTCGAGGAAACTGAAGCTAACACGTTGTAAACGCGCTGGAGCCTAACCTACTATGGGAGCAAAAGAGTATATGCAGGTACGCCATGAGGTCCCCACGCTCAGGTTTCGTGCCAGCCCTCTGCCGCGTGATCTGTTACATGGCCAGTAGACCACCTCGTCAATCCCACGTAGCCAAAAATAAGCCGCAGATAAAAAGAATTAATTGACCGAAACAATGATACAGGGAAGTCCAGCAGTGAAATGAAATGCATGCGGTGAGCAAATCTATACCCGGACTCATGTTGTATCTACCAAAACAGCATTTTGACTTCCTGCTCCAGAGTCCCGGAATCAGTAAATGTCTGGTCAAAAAAAGACGTGCTCCTTACCTGATTCCTTCGCTATAGCATCCTTCCATCCCTCCTCGAACAAATCCGCATTCGCCGAGGGATGTGCGACGGACGCCGCGATCTTGGGTCGATTCTTGGTCTTGAGATCCGCTTGCCATGCGTCAACAGCTTTCGGCACTTGGCTAGGAGAACTGTGTCAGTCCTGCAACGTGTAGCCCGTTCACCAATCTATCTCACCTCGGTGCATACGTCCTAGCAAATAATGCAGCCTCCGGGGCTCGCTGTGTCTTCACCAAGAGATCCACACATGAGTCCGCATCTCCAAGCTGGAACAGCGAAGCAAAAGCCAAGTTGTTTAAGCCTTTCTCAGCTGTTTGCGGTAATCAGTGATGTTTGATACCGGTAGGAAAGCTTGGCCTTACCGGCTTTGGACGAGAGGGCCTTCAGGCCATCCCGATCACCAATTGCGAGCAAGAGAAGCATGAGGGCACTCAGATCACCAGCTTTCTCAAAGCTTTCCCGTGCTAGGTCGAAGCGCCAGACAGTGAGCGCACGGTCGCCTAACGACTTCCATTTAGCCTCGGCTTCCAGCTCCGGTATTGAGCGGGCGATCTCTATGGCTGTGTCTAAGTCATCGAGTTGGAGGGACAGGTCAAACTTGTGATCTGGATCAGTGGTTACTTGCAACGCGAGCTCCTTGAGGTCTATGAATGTCTGAGTGACAATTCTCCTTTCATGTTAGACGGAAAGAACATCTTACCTCTGCTTTCTAAGAACCGGGCGACCTTGTTCAGCTGCTCCTTAGGGAGCGTAGGTAAAATTTCGTCTGCGGCCGCCATGTCGCCGCGGAGAACGGCGGTTTGGTATTCTACGACACTGAGCGATAGAGAGTAGCCATAGACGTTGACATCTTTGTCGGCGAGGTAGACGCGGTTGTGGGCGGGTATGTAGCCGAGGAGATACAGAGGCCTAGAAGTACAACTTCAGAGCGGGCCGAGAAAACTGCTTCGTACTTACGTGTCAAATGGACTGATAGTATACGACTCGCTGCCCACGAAGTAACACAGTCGCTTGGTAGAAGTTGTGTATATGAAACAGTCGCCAACCCATTTTGCTGTTCGAACTCTGCGTGCACGGTGTTAGCAAAAGTACGTTCGTACGCCGGAGAAACTGACCCTTCTTGTACATCCGCAACAACCTCGAAGGCCTCTTCAACACCCTCATCGGATATTTCTGCTCCTTCCTCGATCTTAGCATTATATGCATCGCGGTCGAAACGCAGGATATAGAATGAGTCGGCAGCAGTGATTGCCACCAACGAGCCCGTTCCTGACCAGTAGATATTCTGTGCCTCAACGTCTATTCTCCTCACGATCTCGCCAGACTCCCAATCCCAGAACATGACGAAACCGGATCCTCTAGCAGCCAAGAGGGTTCCGCCATGTATGCCATCCATCGACCAGCTACCGACGCCTTTCATTCCTGCGCCGCCGCGCTCTCGGAAATTCTTGAAAATCCGTAGCTTCACTCTGTTTTCGAGAACGGCGTACGTGTTGGAATCAGGAGCCCAGGCGAATGAAATACCATTCCCGAATGATTTGTTTCGCCATGCGAGGGCAGTGTAGGTGATATACTCTCCATCTCCAACCACAGTGACGAATCGGCCGTTTGGAGAGTGAATGAGAGATGTAGCGAATATCTCGGACGAGCCAATTTCTTTGAGGGAAATCGGAAGGCGCGCGCCGTCGGATGCGGGAGAGGTGTCGTCTTGCTGGATCATCTGTACGTTCCCAGAAAGGACCTGCTGGTTACGCGTAAAGATGAGCTTCCCGGAAGGGTCCATGCTGAAGGTTGGTTCATCGCGACCAAGCTAGTTTCGAGTAAGGATCTGATGGGTAGAACGGTAAATAAAGCATACCTTGATCACAACAGCGCCCTCGTCGAACCCAACACCGATCTCATTCGCGTCTTTCCTCAGCGCTATACACCACGCGCGCTCCATGGCGTAGCTGAGAGTGTTCTCAAGACGATATGTGCCGCTATTCCACATCTTGATCGTTCCATCCTCGCTTCCGCTGATGATGATAGGGAGATTGGGATGGAATATGGCAAAAGAGACGTTGTTGGTGTGGCCTTCCATAGTCTGTACACAACTTTTGCTGAGATAGTCCCAGACCTTGACCGTCTTGTCGTCGCCGGTGGTGACGAGATACGGTTTGTCTGCGCCAGGATAAAAGTCGACATAGTTTACACCCTTGTCGTGGGCGTCCATGGTGAAGTTGGCGGTGGGCGAACCTATTGACCACATCTTGACGGTACGGTCGAGACAGGCTGAGGCAAAGGTGTTGGAATCTTTAGGGTTAAATGCAAGATTCATGATGTAGTGCGTGTGGCCTTCATATACCTAGCGACGACGTCAGAAATAATGGGTATATGCGCTGTGGACCTCCACGTACCTGGATATTCTTCCAACTCTTGTCCCAGTCCCAGCCCTTGATAGTCATGTCGTCGCTGCCCGTCAAGACGATGCTAGCCGTCGGGTGTACTGTCAGACACCGAATATAGTCCGGGTGTGCCTCGAAAGCGGCGACCTTTTCGTGCGTGTTGTAGTTGTAGACACGTAGCTGGAAGTCATCGGATCCGGCGACGAACCAGTTCTTGCGTGCAATGAACTTGACGCATCGTACTGGGACCTCTGCGACTTCAAATGTCTTGACGAGGACGCCAGTCTCGTGGTTGTAGATATTCACGGTGCCATTGTAGAGGCCAGTTAGCAGCCAAGGCTCGGTAGGGTGGAAATCGATGCCCTTGACCCGTTCCGACCGATGGAGTTGCTTCTTCTGCAGAATATATAGTCAGAAAAGAATAACAAAGGTCACTGAGCAACGCACTGTTACTTCAAACAGCATGGCAGTCCGGGTCGAGGTAGGATGGAGACAAAATGGAAATTACTTTGTGCAGTGTCTCGCAGCTCACGTGGCAACAGCCATCACGCTGTGACCTTCCCACCGTTTGTTATGCACCTGCCGTTTGCCTCTTTCTTGGGTTCGTCATCGTCTTGAACAGCGCCAAGAGCGTTTTTCCTTCCCTCATACCAGGCTATGGCCTCAAATTCCACCCAGGCCATCGCTTCTGGCGACCTGGTCGACCTTGTGTCGTCTTCAGGTTCGGCCACCATCTATCCTTCTGACGACGCCATTCTCGCTGTTCTCCAGGCTCGCTTTCGAGCAGATTTACCCTACACTAGAGTTGGCGCCTCCAATTTGGTCGTCGTTAACCCCTACAAGACACTTGCAAATATCAACGATATCAGCGCAAAAGAGTATGAAGAGCGGTGCTACAAGGACACCAGCCTTCCCATGGTGGACTCTCCAAAGCCCCTTCAGCCGCATCTATACGACCTTGCAGCAAGGGTATACCTCGTAATGAGGCGCAGGAACGAGTCGCAGGCTCTTTTGTCGAGGTACGTCGTTGTCTCGAGTTGGCTACCTTTTTGCCGCTAACGAGACATTTGCAGGGGCATCACTGGCGCAGGAAAGTCCTCCAGCATACAGCTTTTCATCAGCCAGATACTTCGTCTCTCTAGCCATTCCAACAAGGAGGCAAAGATCGCTGACCAGATCAAAGCCCTCGGAACTGTCCTGGATTCATTCGGCAATGCCAAGACCCTCATGAGCCCCAATGCCTCACGGCACACCCGCTATCTGGAGCTGCATTTCAACGACCGGGGTCGAATATCTTCAGCAAAGGTCCTTGCATTTGGGTTGGACAAGTCGCGCCTTAACAGGCTCACGCAGGAGGAGCGGTCATACCATATCTTTTATCAATTCCTTGCCGGTGCGACTACTACAGAGAGAGACAATCTCAACATAGAAGACCCCTCCGATTATGCTCTTCTTGCGTCGTCGGGAACGTACCGGCTGCCAGCCGGCCCGTTCAGCGACGATTCCATAGCGATGGGAGACTTGCGGCAAGCCATGCGTGTTCTTGGTTTCAAGCCCAAGGCTATGTCCTCCATTTTCTCCACCCTAATGGCCATCCTCCTCCTTGGCAACCTCCAGTTTTATGATGGAGATACCCACGATTTTGCCGCTTACGTTACCAACGCTCCCGTACTTGATCATATAGCGCGCCTCCTCGGCATCATGTCGGAAGACCTCAGTCAGACGCTTACGAACAAGACAAGTTATGTTCGTAAAGAGCTCTACACAAGCCTTCTCAATGCCGAGCAGGCCGCCTTGCAACGAGACCATTTTGTCCGTGATCTCTACGCCATCCTGTTCGCCTTCGTTGTGGAGACCGTCAATCACAAGCTTGCGCCATCACAGAAAGACCCCTCTCCCCATACACAGGTTGTTATCCTCGACCAGCCTGGCTTCCAGACACGTGGTCCCACGGGTACTGCTTCGATGGCGCTTTCGGGGGTTACGCCACTGATTTCCGCGTATGGCCAGAATGGGTTTGATGAGTTCTGCATAAACTTCTCCGATGAGTTGCTCCACTCGTATGTTCAGCGCCATATCTTCGAGGACACCGTCGGGTACAATGGTCAAATATCGGGCGATGGTATCTCACTACCCTCAATCTCCACGATGGACAATCTGGCGTGCGTGGAGCTCTTACGGGGACCTCAGACCGGTGAACGGCCCCAGCGAAAACCGGGTGGTGTGCTAGGCTCTTTGAACAAGTCATGCTCTGCGCTCAAGTCAGGCAAGGGTGGAGACCTTCGTAACGAAGATTTGTTGCAGGATCTGGTAACCAAGTTTGGTGTCCATGCATCTTTTGTGGCTAATCCTGTTGGTGCGACTACCCGAACTTTCTTCGGCATCAACCACTACGCCGGTTCTTGTTCGTATGACGTCAAGGACTTCATCGAGAAGGATACGGACCTTTTAGATTCCGCCTTTGTCCCTCTGTTGCGCAACTCTACTGATCCTTTTGTGGTGAAGCTTTTCTCGGGGCCTTCATTGGCTGCTGAGAGACATAACAGGGATGAAAGTATCGTTGTACAAGCCCAGGTTTCGTCGTTACCCCTTCGCTCACCCACTCCCATCGCGTCTTCCAGCTCTCCAACTATAGAGGAGTTCCCAGAGTTGGATCGCCAGAAGACATACCCCGTGACGACCCAAATCAACTTCACCCTCTCCAACCTCTTCGCTACTATAAGCCATGCGCGACTTTGGACAGTCTCTTGCATACGTCCGAACGACTCTGGCTCCTCCAATTCATTCAACAAACAGCGAGTGAAAGCTCAGGTCCGAGCGCTACTTCTACCCGATCTAGCGTCGAGGCGCAGCGTGGAGTACATTTCGGACTACGAAGTGTCAGAGTTTTGCGAGCGTTACGTGCCAACGATGCGGGGGTCGGAGATGGAGAGGATAACGCAGTGCGCGCGTGCCAACGGATGGAAAGAGGGCGTAGACTTTGCTCTTGGGCATCGGATGGTCTGGCTTTCGTACTCTGCGTGGAAGATGGTTGAAGATCCTCTTCGTGCGTCTGAGAAGGAGACTCGGAAGCTTTTGAAAGAAGGGGGCATGTTAGACGATGAGGAGGAGAGTGTCGAGCGGGATGATACCACCGAGTATACCCACCAGGAAGGGCTGGTCCCTGAAGTTGGGCAGGAGAGTGCGGAAGATCTGCTGCTGACGCGCACCGGTTCCCACGGGACACAGTATCGCGATCCGAATGTTGGGTCATATGGTCAAGGAGGGTTACTTACACCCAACATGTCCGCCACGCAGAGAGGGTTCGGGCCGGATCGTGACAACGGGGATGAGTACTGGGACAAGCCGGGTGGCGGGGGTTCGTCGAGTGGGGCACCGCCTTACAACGATCCTTCGAAGGAGGCAGATGGGCTTGTGGTCAAGGAAGTGGCGAATGCCGTGGAAGAAGTGCCTTCGTCTCGCTCGCGGCGTGTCTGGCTTGGGATGGTTTGGGCCTGCACCTGGTGGATGCCAACCTTCCTTCTCAGCTGGATTGGCAGGATGAAGCGTCCTGATATCCGGCTTGCCTGGCGAGAAAAAGTCACCATCTGTATGCTCATTTTCCTTTTCAACGCCGTCGTCATCTTCTACATCGTCGAGTTCGGTCGATTGCTGTGTCCCAACTATGACAAGGCATGGAACACGGATGAGGTTTCCGAGCACCAGGGCGATAATGACTGGTGGGTTTCGGTGCAGGGCAAGGTGTACGACATGACGAACTTCGTACAAGGAGACCACAGTGATGTGTCTGGCACGGCCAGTAATGGCGCTGACAGTCTAGAGGCACTGGCCGGCACAGACATGACTTACTACTTCCCGGTTCCTCTCGTCCTTGGTTGTGCGGGCCTTGTCACTGATGCGAACTTGGAATTGACCATCAAGAACGTCACCAACGTCGCCCCGACTGCCGATCATACATCTGGCGCTTTGACCAGCTACACGGCGAGTAAATTAGCCAACGCTGATTGGTACACCCAGACCTTCCTTCCCAAGATGAAAAACTACTACAAAGGTCCACTTGTGTATACTTGGAGCACGATACAGGCGGATGCAACCGACGATGATGTAGCGAAGTAAGCACCAGTTCATTCTTACTCACGTATATTTACTGATCATTTCAAAGGATCTGGTCCGTTTGGGACAATGATCTGTACGACCTGACAGATTATTTCAACACGCAGGACACGTATTCGACGTATACGTCCTATAAATTTTTGGATAGCAGTATTGAGGACGTCTTCAAGCAGCAAGCGGGCAAGGATATCACGAATGATCTCAATACAGCGCTGAACGCGCTGAACGAGACTTATCGCGCCCAGAACGTCAATTGTCTCAAGAACAACTTCTACGTCGGGCAAACGGATTTCCGCAAAACGGCTCGGTGCCAAGTGCAAAACTATATGCTGATCATCTTTACTGGTATCATTATGTCTTCCGTGGCGCTGAAATGTTCGTTGTTTCCTGCCTTCGCCAATGAATACGTTTTAACTTTCCTCCCTAGTCATTGCTGCGCTGCAGTTCGGTAGTAAACGCAATCCTGAACTTCAGGACAAGTTCATCTTGTGTCAGGTGCCGTGTTATACAGAAGGAGAGGACTCTTTGCGCCGCACGATTGATTCACTTGCTGCTCTCAATTATGATGACAAACGCAAGTTGATTTTCATCATTTGCGATGGCAATATCATCGGTAGTGGTAACGATCGTACGACACCCCGAATTGTTCTGGACATCCTCGGCGTTGACCCGAAGCTCGATCCTGAGCCTTTGTTGTTCAAATCTGTTGGTGAAGGTTCCAAGGCGCTGAATTACGGGAAAGTCTATTCTGGCTTGTATGAGTTCGAAGGCCACGTCGTTCCGTATGTTATTTTCGTCGCATCTGCCTGAGACGTCGCTGATTCCTCCGTAGCTATATGGTCGTCGTCAAAGTTGGCAAACCTACGGAGCGTTCGAAGCCTGGTAATCGTGGTAAACGAGATAGTCAAATTCTCCTTATGCACTATTTAAACCGTGTCCACTTCGATGCTGCCATGTCGCCTTTGGAGCTCGAGATATATCATCAGATGCGGAACGTTATTGGTATAGACCCGGCATTTTACGAGTACATCTTCACCGTGGATGCTGATACGGTGATTTCCCCCTCTTTTCCTCCTCGAATGAGCATTACTGATACGTCTTTTCATAGACTGTTACACCTGAATCTCTGAACCGACTAGTAGCATCGGCTGCTGACGACTCCAGTATCATTGGTATATGCGGGGAAACCAAGCTCGAGAACGAAGAAGGCTCCTGGTGGACAATGATCCAAGTCTACGAATACTATCTTTCTCACCATCTCTCGAAAGCCTTTGAAAGTCTGTTTGGGTCGGTTACCTGTTTGCCGGGTTGTTTCTCATTATATCGGATTCGGACTGCCGACAAGGGACGGCCCATCATCATCTCTAACCGTATAATTGACGAGTACGCGGAGCCCAACATCGATACGTTGCACAAGAAGAATCTATTCTCTCTCGGAGAAGATCGTTTCTTGACGACGCTCTTGATGAAACATTTCCCCACGTTCAAGACCAAGTTTTGTGCTGATGCGATCGCTCGTACCATGGCCCCGGACTCCTGGCGCGTGCTGTTCTCTCAGCGTCGTCGGTGGATTAACTCCACTATCCATAATTTGTGCGAGTTGGTGATACTACCGGAGCTCATTGGTTTCTGTTGTTTCTCGATGCGATTCTTCGTGTTCATTGATCTACTGGGAACTTTGGTGCGTCTATGATTTCTTGCGTCGGCATTTACTTGTCTAACGGTTCCCGTGCTAGATCTTACCCGCCACCGTGGTTTATGTAAGTCTTTTAGCTTCTTCTGGGTTTCTTCCGTTGACGCGTCTGGTGTAGCTGCTATATTTGATTATCGTTGTATCGACTGGTGCATCCGCGTTCCCTGAAATCGCCATCATCATGCTGGCAGTTACGTATGGCTTGCAGGTAAGTACTAAGCATGCTATGTGCGTTCCTGTACAATATTTGCTGACAAACATTCAGGCTCTGATCTTCATCCTCCACCGGGAGTTCATGCTCGTCGGTTGGATGGTTGTCTACATTCTTTCGTAGGTTCCGTGTATACAACTTTCTGCATGCGGTCTAAATGCCGTCTTGTTTTCAGATATCCGGTTTATAGTTTCTTCTTGCCGGTGTATTCCTTCTGGTGTATGGACGAATTCGGTTGGGGTAACACCCGTCTTGTCATTGGTGAAGGCAAAGACAAGAAGGTCATCATCAATGAGGATGAGAAATTCGACGAGTCTATGATTCCCTTGAAGAAGTTCAGCGGTAAGCAGCACTCTTGATATGGTCACACAAAATCACTCATCTTTCGAAATGCAGAATACGAAGCCGAAGCTTGGGAAACTGGCTCACGCCATTCTGATGAGACAGGATACAGCAAGCCTCACTCTCGTCCCAACGGCTCAAGGGAAGAATCACCCCACACGTATCATCAGGCTTCTCAAGCTGGTGATTACTACCGTGATACGAATTTGACGCTCAACAACTCGTCCAATCCCAACCTACGCCTTGGCAGTCAACCCTCCATCAGCAACATGTCACATCGTGCAGCTCAGCAGGCGCAATATGGCGGACCTTTCTCTGGCGGACCTGGATCCGTGCACGGGTCTGATTATGGTAGGAATATGCCGCAAATGGCTCAGATGGGTTACCAGAATACAGCTGGCAGCATGCCTTATCAGCCTACCGCAGGCAGTATGGGCATGGGCATGGGAATGCCTCAGATGGGATATCAGAACACTGGAAGCATGTATGGTATGATGCCGCCCATGGCTCCACAAAATCCGATGATGCCTATGAACATGCTCGGGGGCAGTTTGGGGGGTGGATCGCAGTCAGGACATTCGGGCGGATTTGGTCCACCAACACTTCCTTTTGGAGGCGGCGACCAGCGGCCAATATCGACATTCTCATTGGCCACGACCGTTAATCCTTTTGCAGGCCCCAACAACAATCCTAACCCTTCAGATGAAGAGTTGATTGCGGCTCTACGGAACTATCTTAGTACGCAAGATCTGATGACCGTATCCAAGAAGTACGTCCATGCTCTATTCTACTATGCTTTCTTATTTACCAAATTTTGCAGAACTGCCCGTGAAGCCATGGCGGCGCGCTTCCCCGTGGCGGACCTCGCATCTCGTAAGGATTTCCTCAACAAAGCCATCGACGAAATTCTGTCGGATTCGTAGACACTCATTACATTATGACACTTTTATTTTGGCATACAACCGGACTTACTGGCAACATCCCTCATGACTTTCCTTCTTTCGAATTGCTTTGCATTGCAGTGGTTGAACATGTTTTGGCTCGTGTAGTACTTAATGGACCTTCACATGGACTTTATATATATTTTTACCATAGTCGTCATTTTTGATTCAATCACATAATGGGACGAAATATCATGATTTCTGGATTCAATTTGAGTGATGGTGAAGGAGAGACAGAGTGATAGTGGACATTATTTGGAAATGAACGTCGAACGTATCTACTCTGCTCTGTCCTTAGGCTTCCATATCCCCTCTCCTTCACAAACTACTGAAATGCAAATTTTGCAAAGATGTGCGTACACACCTCGCTTCCTTCTTCCTATACATCTGTTCACGTGGTTTGGGTGGCTCCTTAGTTATCGGAAAGCGAGAGCAAAAGATAAACAAAAACCTGTGTCATTCGGTGGAAGGCAGCTGGAATGCTCGAGATCTTCGGGATAATTCGGCTTTGATGGTCCTTGTTGCTGAATCGATTCTTCCCGAACAGGATGCTCGGCGGCCCGGTCCCGGTGGAGTAATTTCGATTTCCAATCTTAGCTTTGTTGCGTTCTTATCGAGTTCTTATTTGTTGGCGAGCTCTTATAGGCTCTTACCTTTCCACCACCATGACCATCAAGTCAACGACACACCCTCTGTACCCTCATATGCCCGCTAGCTTCAATGAAATCGTCAAGGGACAACTATTTCTCGGAAAGTACGTGGTGGCGCGTCTTGGTCTCAGTCCGGTACTGATATTTTCTCCTTAGTTTGACTTCTGCGATGTCTGCTGGACAGCGTACTATGCTTGGAATCACACACATCGTTTCCGTGTGTCCTGAATATTCTTCCACGGGCCCAAATCATTTGGCTATTGCTGTGGACGATTCTGAGTACGATGATCTTTTGATACATCTCCCCAGAGCATGCCAGTTCATTGAGTCTGCCCTTGCCCAGGGTGGCTGCGTACTTGTGCACTGTGTGATGGGAATCTCAAGAAGTACCACCGTCGTCGCTGCCTACTGTGAGTAAATATATTTCACCACCTCTTATCTCATTTTGAATATAATTATTAACCCTGCTATCAGTGATGAAAACAAAGGGCATAAATACATCGTTAGCTTTGAAGTTGATTAAGAGAGGTGCTGTATCGTCACTTGATTATCTCCTTATCACAGCGCGCATCTCATTTACTTTTCGGTCCCACCAGAGCGACCATGTGCTCATCCAAATTATGGATTTATCAAGCAGCTGGACACCTTCGCTGATTGCGGATATGCCCCGAGTCCCTCCAACCCCATCTACATCTCCTGGAAGCGACGCCAGAAGCAGAACGTGACCGCATTCCTCAACCGCATGATCGACACAACGCCAATAATACCCGACCAGGTTTTTCTGAACAGGTTAAAATATTTTTTCACTTCTAAGATTATCGACTGACGTCACTGATGTATATCTGCCCTTCGCAGCGAGTTTCCGACCGACCCGAAACAGGCAGAATCGCTTATTTTTGAGCTTGGTATCACGCATATGTTGTCTCTGGCACCGACGACGATGCCAGACTTGCCGTCGTCTGTGAAGCACCGACATTTCAATGTCCGTGGCGAGAACCGGGCCGACCTGCTTGTTACACTTCCTGATTGTTGTAGCTTTATTCGTGATGCGGTTGCCGACAGCGGCGTGGTTCTCGTTCATTCGATTATGGAATCAAGAGCTTGCATCGTTGTTGGAGCATACCGTACGTCCATGGCACATAATATTTTGACTCTCTGATCATTTATTGCCAGTAATGGCTCTGCGAAACCTCACGCCTAAGCAGGTGTCATCTTGTATCGAAGAAAGTGTGTTTGTTATCTCCTCTGGCCGGTATTTTGGTAGCTTACGAGCGCTTTGTCCCAGCCCTTCCCCTCTTTTCGCCATCTTCCAATTTTACCCGTCATTTAGAGCTATTTGAGTCGTGTGGATACGCGCCGTCGTTTGAACATCCCCTCGTCCAGGAATGGACCGGAGGCGAAGTCGCTTGCTCCGGATTAAAAACCGCTGGCATCATGAACAGTCTCAGCGCGTCTGTTCTCAGCGAGACTGCTGTAGATATGGAGGCTTTCGGAGAAACTCTGGCGAATATTGCTAGTTCGCAGAGATTGAAGAGCGGTCTTGTGCATGCATAATTTTTTGCCGTCTGCTTTGATCTATCGGTTTGCATCTCCTAGACACCATCACAGACACTGCATCTGTGTTCTTCCATTTTGATACCATACCACACCTGTTGTATAATAGTATTCTTGTCGTGCTGACTGCGATATAACTACAGTCTTGTAATCGTGTAATTACATAGTTCTGGAGTGAATCACGCACATACGTCTCTTGGAGAGGGAGCTGTATTACTAGTCATAGTCAATAGAGAATAACTGGTGTAACGAGAATGGAGACGCATTGAGAAATAAGTATAAGCGATATTGAAGCTGGCGAATGAGTTCAAAGCTTAGTTTTCACTCAATTTTGTAGGACATAGTTACTTTGAACTTGTGCATACGAGTCTGGTTTACGAGACTAGTGACTTGCCATTGGCAGTTGCTACAAAGACTGAACTTGAGTGTCACCACAAGCAACGAAGATCTGGTGTCAATGAGACGCTGAGAGTATGCATATCCATTCAAATGAATTTGTCTGCTAGCTTTATTTGACAGAAAAAAAGGACAGTAAATCAACTTCTCCCGCTCGGACTTGGCTCGTGACGCAGATACGTCGGGAGCTGCCGCTTTGGCTGTTGTGACGCAAAGTGTGACGTATCCCAAAATAGACTTGCGGCGGGCCACCACGCACGTTTGAGCACCTCTATGCTTCTCTCGCATATTCCTCCATAAACGCATGAGCACCGGCTACTCCTCCCGACCCTCATGGTCGTTTTCCTTTCTTCGAAACCCTTGGCCAATAGTGTCCGGTCACCCCTAGCAACAACGGCGCTGATATATTCCAAGAAGAACTTGGGCTTTTGGAACAGAACAACGATGATCTGGGTCGCGCTGGCAGCTTGGATTGGGCTTGCGCTATTTCTGCCCACTTACTCCTTTGGATTCTACAAGGCGAATCTCTCTGCTGTTCCATTCACGCAGAATTGGGCCCAGTATTCTCCATTTGTTTCTCTGGCAGAATACCATGTGCCTCGTAACTGCGTAGTGACCCAGGTAAGATAGAGTTATACCCATGCCCTGTCTTGCTTGTACTGATGAGAATGCTAGATAAACCTTGTGAGTGTTTGAAAGATCGTTGTACTCGATGTGCCGTCCCTGAAAGTTCGCACTAGCTCGAAAGACATGGCGCTCGTTATCCCACCCTCGGCTCCGCTGCTGGTATTATTTCTGCCATCGATAAACTGACTGCCCTCGGTGAATTCACAAATAAACGTATGCAATTCTTGGCCAATTACACGTATGACTTGGGAGTTGCCGATCTCGTCCCGTTTGGCGCAGCACAGTAAGTCTCTTGTCTGATTAGCTTTGTGATCTAATAACAGATGCCGTAGGGCGTATGAATCCGGAGAGACATCTTTCCAAAGATACTCGTATCTTGTCGATCAGGACCATATCCCCTTCGTTAGAGCTTCAGGCTCGGACCGAGTTATCAAGTCGGCAACGAACTGGACAGCCGGATTCTCAGCTGCTAGTTATCATACATACAACCCACCTTTATCCGTGATTCTATCTGAAGATGTGAGTCGGAATTACGTTGTTTATTTCCGATACTTACAATCCTTTTCCCAGTTGAATGATACTCTCGACGACAACCTGTGTGAAAACGCGGGAGACTCCGATGACCAAACCAACACCTGGTTGTCTATCTACGCTCCTACCATAACCGCTCGCATCAACGACGGCGCTCCTGGGGCAAACGTTTCTAACGATGACACTTACAGCCTCTTGTCAATGTGTCCCTTTGATTCTGTGGCCAAGGAAAAGCGCAGTCCTTTCTGCGACATGTTCGAAGCTGCGGACTTTGAGGGTTTCGAATACTCGGGAGATTTAGACAAGTACTATGGCACGGGGTTCGCATTCATTCTGTCATTCCTTCTTTCCGATTGCTGACTGCTGCATCTATGTAGATACGGACAAGAATTGGGGCCAGTCCAGGGTGTTGGATATGTCAACGAGCTTTTAGCGCGGCTGACTGCATCTCCAGTTCAGGACAGTACTCAGACGAACCATACGCTTGACTCCAACCCGGAAACCTTCCCCCTCAATCGCACCTTCTATGCTGACTTCTCGCATGACAATCAAATGATAGCTATATACGCCGCCATGGGACTTTTCCCGCAGAGTGCCGATCTCGACCCTACAAGCCCCGACCCAAACCGTAACTGGCTTGCGTCGCGGCTCGTGTCGTTTTCAGCGAATATGGTGACCGAGAAATTAGAGTGCTCGGGTGAGGAATACGTGAGGGTTTTGGTGAACGATGCAGTGCAGCCGCTGGCGTTTTGTGGCAGTGGGGATGGGGTTTGTTCATTAGATGCGTTTGTCGAGAGTCAGTCATACGCGAGGAACAATGGAAACGGGGATTGGGAGAAGTGTTTTAGTTAGGTGCGTGCTCCTATAGCGCGTATGAATCATTCTCACTGTTCTTGTCTTTCCAACAGTATTTCATGATCTTAGCGCCATCCTGTAACCTCGTTCGTAGCTGGATGAAACGAACAATGCGTAGTTCGTTTCAATGGCGCTGAGAATCGCAGCTATCGTTATTGTTTGGAAATAGACATTAAATTTCTTGCAGCCCCAGCAACGTACGTGCAATTCGCGGCGCGGAGCCTTTGCGCCTTCCGCTATCCTTGAAATGGACTTGAACGACATGCACTCTCGCCCATGAGCACAGGTACTTTTCTGGCTGAGAGCACTGCCTCTCGTCTAAAGGTCGCAGAACAGGGAGGCGGGTGGCGGTAAGTAATCCAGCCTCAAAATACTGATGACTCAAGGACTTGGGTGTAGATATTTTGAGCCGCTACCTGCGACACCTAAAATCCCTACCGTTCTTTTTAAACATCCTCCAGTGGTGTTGCTAATCAATAACTTCCTGTTCACCTATAAATATGGCTACCTAGCGCAATGGTAGCGCGTTTGGCTTCGATTGCTGAACGGTACCAAAAGGTTGCAGGTTCGAGTCCTGCGGTGGTCAATTTGTTTTGCATTGCGTCGTAAACTTTTCGCTAAGACTTACTTGGGCCATGACAGTGGAAACTAGGGTTGCGCGCGAAACCTCCAGGAGGGGGTAAGTAACCGTTTGTTACTGACCCTTCCCCAGGGGGGTGGTTTTGCTACGGTAAGTTACCGTTACTTACTTCACCACGTGCATTATCACATGACTGACGCGCCGTAATCGTTGAATTTTTCCAAATCTTCGTGTTCGTGTTTTTATACATGTTCTTGTTGTAATTCAGGAGAATTCAGTTGTAAAGACCGCTCATATGTAAATATACAGTCTAACCTGAAATATGCACCTAATAGTACTGAATTGTTCTGCCCAACTACCTGTCACATGATAGGTAAGTTACCTCAACAAAAACCCTTCCGGCGAAGGGGTGTAAGTTACCAGTAACTTACCGGTAACTTACCGGGAATAAACCTAGGTGTATCAAAACCTAGGGTTTCGTGCGCAACCCTAGTGGAAACCGGATGATAGATATCTACAAGTCCTGAACTTCATAGCTCATATAGCAGTTAACAAATTATTATTCATGTTATTGATATCTGTATTCAATGATACTCACCACTGTTACTCAACGAGCACCGACGATTGGATGCGCTAAGGGACGAACTTACGTAGATGAAGTACTGACATCAACACAAGCTCACGTACTCTCGATCATGCTATCGACCGAATGGAGAAAGCCTGTTCGAAATAGCGATAAATTTGTTCTTCAGCAGCAAATATATAGATCAAGAATGTATCATCGGTACTAAGTAATGACGGCATCGTGGTCAGAATGGACGGCGAAACCGATTATCCTGTATTCTTCCGACACTCCTCCGACAGATAGTCAGAGACAAGCTATCCCAAGAAGCTTTGAGGATCGACATCTTGCAGGACGTGCAGAGACTGTGCCCCTTCCTTATACGTACGATAGAGTACTCTTGTGTACCTTGCAGAGAAAACGGGGGTCACAGCAGCTCCTTGATACGCCTGCTCATGCTTGCCTTGGCCTAACGGTCATGACTAATTCAAGCTCTGCGATAGGCTGGTCATTGGTAAAAGGACGCACCACCTACCTGTAAGCATCGCTCATCAATGAGGTTGTCTGTGAATCTCACACAGTGAGATATCCTTCTAAGTTCTTGGCTTCGAATCAGTAGAGCATACATCGATTGACATTGAGCTCTAGTTCTGAATCTAAAATAGGGTCGCCACAAATTGGCCACAAGATGAGATGACCAGTAACGGCACAAGGATTTCACTTCAGGGAGGGAGCGGGCTCTTCCAGATATATCTTCTCCGCTTGAGAAGGGACAGGTCGTTGAACACCTGTGATATTCTGATGTATATGTTGGTGCAGCAATTAGAGAATGTAGATGGCCCTGCGCTTATGTACTGGCAGTCAGTGTCGCTGTGCTCCAAATCCGGGGTTTCCTCTTCAGCATCGCCGAACCTCTGTTGCAAAGCGCTATGGCAAAAAAATTAACACGGTGACCTTGGAGTATCAAAACGTTCACCAGGAGAATATGGGGTCGCCTGCCAAAGTGTCAAGACTCAAAGCATCCTTCAGCCCTCCTACAAGAGCCCATAGGAAATACGACGAAGCCATTGCCATGTCCTCGAGCGTCCAACCAGCACTATACAAGTACTCACTAGATCGATGAACTCACCAATGACCGCCCTGCTCCTGAGTCCTGGGTAGCCGTTAGATGGTAGGGATATATAAGCATCTCGCGCAGAAGAATTATCTGTAGAGGCTAGAGTATTTGGTGTTAGTTGAACAGAACGTTCAAGTTTCTGCTTTGATGCATACTGATTGCATGCTCATCATGCGCTGCGTCGGTGGCAAGTGTCAGCGGGAGCGGGGCCAGCGGGTAAATACAGCCTACCGGTAGCTTGAGATATTAAATAAGCGTCGTAAATTACTATTGTGACCTTTGGTATTTGGTTCTGATGCCCGGCTTCAGAATCAAACCCTGAGCTTGAAATCAAGTATTGTGATTGAGCGGACCGTTGGTTTGTATTGATACTAAATATAATGCTCATGTTCAAAGTCTCCGTCACTTGGCCGCTACTCTGGGTCCCAAGTCCCGACTCCGCTGGGAACTGTGTCCTAATGAATCGAGTTAATATCCTTAGCGCAACCCTGGACCTAACCACAAATGTTGGACCAGTACCTCGCCGGTAAATCAGATTCCCTTGGATTTCGTGCACATCGTCTCACGAAGGCCTGCTTCCCCGAATGTCCCCCCTACATATCGAACGTGTGACTTCTCCATCCGACGATACGCCTTTCTCTACTCTCCGTACGTGCCAGTTTGTCTCCGGCCCTGTCAATCAATCCCTCGACAGCAGTGACTCTTTCTCTCACTTGTTGCTCCACGTCCACGAGTCTCTCTTTCGCATAGATGACCTGGTCTGAAACTTCTGAAGCGACGTGTTCATACATAGCCGCGGGAGAATACATAGCCGCGGGAGATGCCAAGGGCTGCAGTTCGCCTTTGCAAGGGAGGATTTGCGGTGCAATTCCGATGGCTATCGTAGATTGAGATACGCCTCCAGTGTCTGCTTCTACTCGCTGGATTTGAACGCCTTTGAGCGACACGGTAGTTTCAGTGCGCACGTCCGGTTCATCAACTGGGCTAACACCAAACGGCTGTCCTGAAGATATTACGTTCATGATAGCAGTCCACACGGACTGTCCGCCGTCTTTTTGTGTTTCATCTCGGACAGCGTGCAAACCATGAGCCAAATTATTGATGGCCGAGCGTATCCACTGCTCCACCATCTTCTCTAACTCCCTTCGTACGGACCACTTGACCAAAGGTAGGACGATTGGTGTGAGCATCACGTTCAAAATCCAGTGTCTCGAGTCCATCAATTCGACGCCTATGTCAAGAGAAGGCGGTAAAGTCACGGTGACACTGGCGATACTGAAGTCGACCTGATCCTCGCTGGTAGTCTGAGTGTCAAGTTCGAGTATTATGTCGATAGTGCCCCCGCCAAGCCCACCGAACCCAATGTCAAGCCCTAGCACACCTTCGTCTTCATACCCCATAAGTGACTTGAAACGGAAAAAATACCCCAGGTCGTCCAAACTGACAACTTTATGTCTCGCTCCTGAAAAAACGCCGTCGATGCAGATATTAACCTTGTTCGAAGATGTGATAGCAGTCCCATTTTCCGGTACTGTCGCAGCGGCGAAGTCAAGGTGCAACTCGCTCCATCTTTTCACAACAATTGAGCTAGGGGTAAGCCAATTTGGCATATCACTCTCTGGATCCCCATCAACACCGGCGGACCATCCTTCATCCCGTGCGTCGTCAATTAAAGACACCCTCATCAGTCGACCGTCGACTGCTACATCTAGTTTTGTATCGCCGTACTCTACACGTGGCATTGGAATGATGACTGCTCCGTTAGGCCGGAATATATTCCGCGTGAGCGAGAGGAATGCGTTCATGGCGACGGCGGCGATATCGTTCCACATGGCTTCCGACAAGTAGAGAGAGCCTCTTGTGGCAGTGGGTGCACGAACAGACGTCAGATAATCATGAATGTCTGTCGAAAGAGTCGTAAAGGCACGAAGTAGTCGGGTGGTGGTATGGTCTTTGAGTAGAGCAGATATGAAGGTCTGGGCTTCGTGTATGAAACTTCCAAGGATATTTTCAGCTCTATGTGCTGCTTTCAGAATAATTCGGCCGCGATGGATCAGCTGCGAGATATCCGTTCTACACCTATTCGATTTGACATAGGAGAAGTCTGAACAAGCGCGCGCCAGGTACCCTCTGAGGTCCGTAAGGTAATCACGAAGTTGGACGACCGTATGATCTTTACCTGGCACAGATGTGACAGCAGCCATAAGGTTGCTCATTGTGGCGCAGAGCGGATCCAAAGACTTTCCTGACGCCAAACGCTCAAGCAAAATTTTGATGTCTGCGGCGATGGAATTGAACCTGGAGACTGGAGCGCTGGGCTGCGACAACATGGTCCCTAGTTCCTGCCAAATGGAGAGGTATTTCTCAAGCAGTGACAGAAGCGTCTTTAGGGCCGCAGTGTAACGCGGATCCTGATGTGCTTCGACCAATATCTATAGCCGATATTAAATAAGCACCGACTCGGATATCGTAGTTGAAACTTACTGCTTGAATTCTCTCCGCCGCCGAATTCGGTTGGGAATCATCGGTGTGGAAGCGCGGAGTATTGATCTGGTGGTCAGACGGATCCCGGTGCTTTGCATTCTGCCCAAAGGCCGCGGCCGCGTTCGCGTTATCTGCGACTTCCCTAGCCGCCACTTCGATCTGAGTGGTTGTATGCGCCACTTTGGACACGGGTGTGTTGGCATCCGCCTCCGATTTCTTCGATAGACCTTCTACAGTCGCTTCGACGCCTTCAGCAATCTTCCCTACTCCTTCAGCCACGCCTTGTACCTGCTGTGCGACGTCGCTGATGTTACCAGCAAAATTAGCGACGCTTTCTTGCACTAGAACGACAATATTTGAAACTATAATCCGAGCGGTGGTCGATGTGAAGAAAAGGACCATAAGCGACTTCGCTGCTTCTAGGAATCGATCCAAATCATGCCCCAAATCTCGGGGATGCGGAACTAAGAAATTGACTTAGTAAAGCCGGTTTCAAGGGCAATGGAAATGCTGCACCTTTGCGATGCACATCGACCTCTATTGCTGTTTCACCTCCTTCAACAGCATAGTCTAGCGGCCTTGAAATCGGATCGGCAAGGAACAAGAGATCCTGCAATCTATCATCACCTGTATGTCAGACAAATAATCAATCATAATGAAACAAATCATTCAGGAGTAAAAAAAGAAACGTGCCATTCTTTTCCACACCAAAAATTAACATTACACTGCACAGATGATGGACATCGTGAATGATTCTCTGACCCTGCTCACTAATTCGCGTATACCGAGATTCCCGCAAGATATCCGATTGTAGAAACCAACGCAGGAGGCTATCCACTTGATCCTGAGAGGGATACTTCCCGCTTTTCAGGGCAGCAACTATTTCCACTGCTTTGTTGACCACATTGACGATGGCATTGCCAGTAGACTGAGAGTCGTCAACATTCGGGTCGCCGAGAAGTGGAGATTCCTCTGAGTATTGATAATGAGGACGCAAAGAGTCATTACTATGTCGCCGCCGCCGACGACGACAGGAAGAAAGGCAGAGCCCCATGGGAGGAGACGGGCAAGTTGTCGATGACTGGCATGACGTCAAGAAATGATCATCGCAGTCAAATTCGACCACCGATGCGCCTCTGCCTATTTTGGATGCCGCTTTTTGATCTCCGATTTCGACGCGGCGCTTCCACCAGGCCAATTCCATACATGGCGCCCTAAGCAGTTCTAGCTGCGGAAACGCAGAACACGGAGCCGCTAGAGGCGGCGGCTGTGTACTTATAGCTAGGCTGACCTGCCCCTTATTCATATTTTAGTTTGCATACAGCAAATCGCTCCAGATCGCGCCGAGGGCGCTGCGCATTTCGCATATAGGCGCCCACAAGTCAAAATCTAATTCGGAGGAAGTACAGATATTCTCTGCCGTTGTTTCATCCCCCCCTACCCGTTGAAGGGGATCACAAAGTGATTTTCTCCCGTTACTTTCGTAAAAATATCCTTCTCCTAATTATTAATCTCCACTGGACTCGGAGGCTCTTCCTTCGCACGAATGACTTTGTTATTCTGACCGAACCGTGGTAAAGTGACGGCTTCTGCATGATTACGCGAGAAGAACTTCCTCCTTAAGTTGACTATTTGCGGTGATCCGTATGAAACTGCAAGGACTTAACTTACTCTATTGTAGATCGTGATGTATGATGCTTCGAATCCTTCTTCCTTAACTCCTATTCTTACCAGAGAGGTGTTGGCAATCGCGCTGATGAAGGAAAGGATAGGATCAAGCTATTATCACCGTGTACACCACAGCGCCGGCCCTGTCGAGCTCATGCCTTTGGCGGTAAACAAAAGGTCTACATCGGTAAAACCTCGCAACCGTCGAAACTGTTACTACCAGGACGCACCGCCCATAAATTTACGAACACAACACCGGTGCCCAGACTAACTTATGTAGTACGATGATAACAAGTTGGTATCAGTTCAACAGTTGGTTGTTGTTCGCGACTTAAATTATCTACGCGTGTGATAGTTCCATTAAGGTTCCAACACTCGTGACCGGCGGATGTACAATGTTTCGGGTTCTAATTGACAGATGGAGGAGCTTCAGTGCCCTTCGCGGCGCATCATTCAAGACCCTGAGGTGCGTCCCACATACTTTTGCAATTGTGTGTGGATCCATCCTTCCCCTGATCTGTCATCTTTAGATACCTCTGGCACTGTGCTATCCTGACATCGGAGAGACGGGTTACATGCACCGTGACCGCCGCTGGCCCTTACCGCGGCTATGGCGTTAGTCTGGATCTTCGGTGTTATTTTCGTATATTCAGCATTGTTCCTCCCAGGGCATACATATTGTAAATCCCGTCTAACCATGTGAAAGTAACGCGATGGATCCTGTCGTTCAAATTGTACAATTTCCCGAATTCGTTACAACAGCAACTCTCACCGTTGTCAAATCCACAAGGTAGACGTACCTGAAACCTCTAGTGGCTTTCTATATGTCCGCATACAGCCTATGATCCGCCCACGGTCTCCAACTCAAGTTGATTGGCAGTATTGGCATTGGCAGTCGGGTCGTGATGCAATTGTCCAAACCGTTTCTGGTCTGCACAATATAACTTTACGAATCCATGGGAGCAACCTTTCAAAGGCCGGAAAAGTCGTTGCTTCATTCAATCTACCATAGCAGACAAAATCAGTCTGCCTATCGTAGCTAGCAGTAAGCGACGGAATAGCATATTAAGCACTAGAAAATCCTATACATTGACTTCAATTCCGAATAAATTAAACATACCCCTAGTTACTTAGGCGAAATCGATCCTGTATCCCGGTGCTTAGAGCGAGGTTTGATCTTGTTCCTCTTCAGTGACAGCGGCCTATCCCTCCCTCTCAGACGTAGGTATACTCCACAAGCATTGCATAGCTGTTCCCCCGTCTTGCTCCGCCGCCATACCGAAGTATTTCGCGTGTGGCAATGACTACACTCGGGTCCAGTCGCGTCTTTGTCTGACTCCTCGCTACCGTCATCCAAGTCAGCATCAATGAGCTCCTGCGGTCTCAGCTTATTGCGTTGCTGAAGGTAGAGACCACAAGCATTACAAAGAGGCTTGAGCGTGACTGGTTCTCGACGCCAGAGCGGGGTAGTCGTAGCGTGGCAATGGGAGCAAGATTTTTGTTTCGCGGCGGCGGTGTCGACAGGGCTGCGTCCGGAGGGTATAGTGGGTGTTTTGCCGGACGATGAAGGGGAAGGAGTGGGGGAAGGGGAAATTGGTGCATGCATTGCTCGCTGCATCCGAAGCAGGGCCAAGTCGGGTTTCACCTCCAATGTGTCGGTTAAGGAAGACAGCCCTAGGCTATCCCACGTCGGTGACTCATACGTCGACCCCGAAATAGGCGCCCATTGGGAGGGATCAACGGTAAGGTATTGACGGTCAGAACCGTCAGATATGGGACTCCTGTTGTTGTGATCTGATGCAGTGGCCCACTCGAGGCCGCCTCCCGATCTATGCGACAATACCCGACGTGCGAAGTGAGGATATTCTTCGTTAAGGGTCGAGCTGACGGCGTCTGGATGATAACCCACGTTGTGGGACCAGGCGCTTCCGGAAAGGGGACCGTTTGGCATGCTCATGCCGTTAGACCCGTTGCAATGGTGGTCGTAGTGGTCTGGGCGGCCCCGGGAGAGGACAGGAGAAGCCGAGGAGTGGCGAGAGAGCTGGGGAAGGTCGTCTAGAGGGACGTTAAGAGAAGAAAAGCACAATTAATAACTAGAACATACCGTACACCCAAACATTGGGGGAGTTCTCTGAACGTTCCGACGCGCTCGGGTATAAAGGATACGGTGAAAGGTCCATATCTGCGAACTCTTCCTCGGGTCGGTAGAGTAGGGTATGATTCATGTTGGGGTACATGACGCTGAGGAAAAGGAAAGGCAGGGAACGGGAGCGGATAAATCAACGTGTTATTGTTGGCGTTTAAATAAACGTCCAAATCGAGATTAAGCGACGTGTGCTGAATTGACCCTGACGAGGATGTGGGGTATAAGAGGGGACCCGCCGTAGGCAATCGGCGACAATAACGAGTTTGATGATGATTGGAGATCGAAAGAGAGAAGGTCAGTCGCTGCATCGATGCTTTTAAAGGCGGCATAATATAAGGGAGATCTAAGGCCGATTCAGTCCAACCCTTGCAAGTATCAGTTTCCGATTGATGTGATGTGGACAAGCGCCCAAAACGGATATCGCCCTAGGTTACGTAAATTCAGTAACACGCCGACATGGGCGGAAGTTTGCGTATGCTATCTGGGAGGCGTGGGCTGTCCCCTTCTGAAGAAGACTGGATCCATGGACTATTTGCCAAAAGCTATACAACTGCCAATATAAGGGGGATTGACATCCTAATGAGGCAACAAAAGAATTTGAACTGTAAAATGGGTACCTGAAAGTGTTTATGAATTTCTGATGGAGTCAACTCCCAAGAAGCACCGCCATGACGTGGACAGCACAGCTCTGTAAGCTTTAGAAAACTGAAAATAGTACGGAGCTCCTTTGGAAAAAGATCGTTGAGTTAGGAGTTCCAATCTATGCGACGATATGTCCAGGCGTGGATCAGCAAAATGTACTGGGCGCTGATCTACTCAGCAGAAACGTCAAAATCAATTTCCACTCACGCTGGCTGCAAGCACTTTATCAGCATATCATGATTCGCACAAGCAGGGTAATAACAATTCTTTTGACACCGCTTGGTACCTTGATACCTTGTCTCTAAGACAACAGATGAACTGAAATACCACTTTTCAGAGGTAAAATCCGGACATAAAAAGCTTACCGAGGTAAGAGTACAGTCAGGCAATGCATCAAGGCGTAAGTACTCGTAAGTACCAAGACATGAGCACGCGGAACGGGGTCTGGACCACTGGTCAAATCTTTGAAAAATACGACATGTATAACGGATGCCAGAATGGGTTCCGAAAGAAGACATACATACTTTCATTGTTTACGGTGCCGTCGACGAATGGGTGTGGTAAATAATACCGAGCAGGATGGAGAGACCTCTTCTAGTCGTACATTAAGCGCAGCTGACTCTAAGGAGCAGCCGTGATAGCAAGCTCGAGATTCTGTGGAGCAGGAACTTGATTTTCCCTGAAAATGATCTCGAGTCTAAGGGGGACCATACGCATGGCCATCGGTTTTGCAGATGATCATCGGCTATAGCAGACTTAATATTTCTCGGACCGGAAAGGAGTTATAGGAGGACATCTGTAACCAGGATCCGCGTCGATTGATGACGCGATTTTCCTCGGATGTATGAGAACCTTAACCCGCGGTTCGCGGAAGGAAGGAGGAATATCGAGACGGAACGAACTGAGGAATTGGAGAGTTGGTATGGTGAACACACTGTGCGATGGAATATTACGCAACGTATTGTGTGGACTGAATAGCTTGAGCAGACTAAGGCCTATAAGGTTCAACTATAGGGCTCTCAGACTGACAGTCAGACGGAGCCGAACTTTAGCATTAGGGCAGGATTAGACGACGGCATGGACCTTGGCAGTTCCTCGAATGGATCAGACCGCGATAGAATGACGTTGAGTTTGGACCGAGTGTAGTACATTTTGTTGTCAATCAGGTTCCATTCCCAGGCCACGAACGGGGTGACATATGGGAGTACTATTCTCGCAGCTCTTGCCTTGCGATCAGGTCGAAATATAAATGTACCGACGATCGGTGATTGGACGCATCGACACGGATCATTGTCCAGAAGCCGGAATGAATCTGGGTAGATGTTGGGACCCACCCCGGCGCCTAACCAGGTCCTGAAGGGAACAAATCGACGATAGCTAAAGGCAGCTAATTACTGGGGAAATATCTTACTGGAATTACAGTATGAGCTGAAACGTACACTTTGCTGTGGACGCCACGTCTAGTGCACTACCGAGGCGCGTCTGATGGAGGCAGTGCACATTTATCTCACTGGTCACCTGCAGACGTTAGCACAGCAGAAAAAACATGAGGTATGTAGACCCACTTCGACAAGATGTGCCCCATTTCGTAAATCTGGGATCAAGGAACGAGTCATTGGAAGAATTCCGTTTCTGGGATCAGGTGATCGTAATCCATGTCACATCTGTCACGCGGACGTGACGGACACGATCGCTGTCGTCACCGCCTTGCACGCCCCTCAACGTGCTACCTTAACGTGAAAGTCGGCTGTGCGCCGCAGAAATGTCGTTTTTGTTCGCATTTTTCCGAAAGGTATGCTGTGGTATCGCTTTTTCTAAAACATTTCATTTGACATCGCATTTACTAGAACAAAGAGGATGACTACGAGACCATTCTAGCTTCGTTGGCCGCGGATATCCAGAAGCGCCAGACAAAACTTGCTGACATACGACTTCGTGAACGGCGGTCGACGCTGTTCGTGACGTTATATACGTTTATTGCATGGGTCGTGTATGTCGCACTGTGGTATACAGGTGCCTTGCCAAGTCTGGCTGGGTATTACCGGAATTTTAGAGTGGAAAAGGCAGTGAAAGGAATGCCGGTTGTCGTTGGACCTATCATGTGCGTATTTGAATTACCCCACAGGCGAGTGTCGCTCATGGTTAAATAGCATCTTGTTCATAAGGCGAATCGTGCAAATTTGGTACACTCGCAAAGGCGATGCAGAAGGCATGTCCATGTTTTGATATCTATAATGTCATGGCGAGCTCATATCCAGTGCAGAGAAAACGTTACAAAAGTTGATGAAAGAGCAACGGACGAAAGTAGAGGAAATCAAGAAGAAGACCAATTACTATTCCACGCGAGAACTGCTGCAACGCTACGATGAAAACTCACCCGCATCATCTCCTCTTCGCCAAAGGATTGTTGCCCAGCCCCAAGGGACACCCGGCACGCCCACGCGACCCAGCAACGGTGGTACTGGCTCGGCCGTTTTGAATACACCCCAAAACCAGGCTGCCGGTCTGTTTCTCCTTTTTCTGCCGTCCTGGTATCTCTGAAAAATTCCTTAGTCCCTCTCCCCCTCCCCAGCCTCCATCTGGTCCTTCACGGAAACAATGGTACGACAAACTCGCCGATGCGGTCCTCGGCGACGACGACCAAGCCCGGTTTGCATTAATCTGCGAGCAGTGCTTCGCCCACAACGGCCTGGTCAAAGAAAGCATCTGGGAAGAGACTCGTGGGTTTGACATTTTTTACCTGGTGATCATGGTGTTGACTTGAAGGCGATGATTCAGAATATGTTTGCCCGAAATGTAATCATTTCAATCCGTCTCGTCGTTCGAACAAGCAGGGCATTCGGGCGCCGCCTCAGGCTGTTGGGCCGAGGTCTCCTGTCATGCAGGTGATACCGCCTACGCCACCACATGTTCACCAAGAGCGACAAGGACCGCCGACGCAGGAGCGAAGTGAACCTGTGGAGCCAGAGAGTAATTTGATGGAGGTGGATCAATCTTGAGCGGGTTCTATTTCGTTGATGCACTTTTCTCTTGAACGATGTTGTCAGGAAAGTCAATGAAATTCGTTAGTACTTCGAGGGATATTTATGTTAATAACCGGAGTGTAGCTGTATTTTCTTACTAGTCGCTAATCTATTTGTTGAACGCCTGCGATCAGCGGCTGAACAGTATGTTTTGTTTCGCTACAGGGCTGCATTTTCTGGCATACCACCCAGCTCTGCATAACAGCGAATAAAACAAAGGGGTATCCAACCGTCCGACCCCGAGGTGATGATAGGTTTGAGAGAGACACCGGTGCATTGTCTTTGACAAAGGAATCGCACCGCCCATCTACATGCATCCTTTTTTTCAGCGCTCATCATCTTCCCTGACTCATGACGAATTTCCCGGATTCCGATTACGCGCTCGGATATGCATTTTTTATTCTTCCAGCCGCCAAGCCTGCGCCAACAGCTATTGGGAAGAAATTTGTACGTACGGGCGCTGCCACCTCTACCGAGATTTATCAATAACCTCTCATATAAACCAATGTGATTGCCATCCACGCAAAGTGTATTCTTTGGGTTCATGTGCCAGGTATAACCTTGATTGACATGCGTACCAGCAGTACTCCATTGTATTTTTACTGCGGTACTGACCCACCCTCTCGATGGGACTGGAGTTGCTGCTCTCTCTCTTGAGTGATGGGAACTGCCAGATCTCATTCGTCATGACATTAATAGTGCGCTTGCGCCCATGATCAAGACTACTGCTTACAGGGAGTATACTGGGAAAGGTTAAGATACTGTAGATTGATCGAAAGGCGAACCGGATTTTTCAGTACCGTCTGGGCGTTGTAAAGGTTGGTTCGTGATGGCCTTCGGCACCTTTTTTGAGCCGCCGGGGAAGAAGTTGCAGGGAGAACTCACGAAGATGATTATCATGAGTGTGTTGAGTCCAATTTCCCGGGGTGCGGTTGGTTGTTCTTAGAAAGGCTCCGCATGTCGGAGAAACACACGCACGTTACGCAGTAAAATACAATGATAATCACTTGATGATACATAAAAGAAGTTGTGAGGGCTAAAGAAAGTCGTGCCAAAGAATTGCTGAAGTATCAAACAAATGTCCGTTTCGTGATGTCCTTTTATGAGATGGAAAGATCCTGATAGCACAAGTGGCATTCGACAAGGACAGAAAAGACGATCATCGTCGCCAGAAGCCTCTTCGCTTAGCCGAAAGAAGAGTGTACTTCAAACGAGATGGGATCCAACGCAGTTGATCGCCCAACTTGACAGTGCTGTCGGCTGGCCGGAGAGCTAGTGCTTGAATGAGAATTAAATGAAGGATCAGAGTATTGATGACACATACGAGGGGTAATCGCGTGAAGTACGATGGATGACTCGGTTCGTCCATCCACATCTGAGTCCTCCGTTTCCGTTCCTACTTCGTGCTGCTGGAGCAGAAGGTCGAGGTCATAGTCTTCTTCCACACACGGTTGCGCGGTGGCTGCGCGACGGTTGCCAAAAGGATACCGTTTTTTGTCCGAAGGAGAACTGAATTCATAGGGAGGAAGAGACGTGACATCTAACGAGGCGGGGCTGATGACGGCTACCGGGGAGCCTGGGAAGGTCATGAACGTTCTGGAAAAAAAAAAGTCAATTTCAAAGGAGAGTGCCGAGGTGGTAAAGCATACGGTGAGGTGGGGGCTTGAACAGAAATGTCCCATCGTGCATTTTCTTTGACACCCTGACGCCATTTTTGTATGTAGGAAGCTTTATGCGTATCGTGCTGTGAGGCAGCATCATCCTCGGCAGCTGCCGCGGCATCGCGCTCTGGTTCTACGCGGCTACAATAAGTGGCTGGTTAGCATGACTCGCTTAATCTGTTCTGGTTTGGATACATACTTTGCGCGGTTGAACAAGGCGGCAAACGCGTGCAATTCTCTTGATAGGTCGGCATCGTAACCCACTAGTGGATTTTCCCGTGTCCTACCCTCTAGGATACATCGCGTCTCGTAGTATTTGTCTTCAATGTCCCTCTGAAGATGACCAGCATCATCCGAAGGTAGTAGAGCATTGGTCTTTGACAGAAATGAGTGGTCATACAAGGTGTTTGAAGGAGTGAACATGGTGAGCGTAACAAACAGAGAAGAGAATAAGATGCGTTTACCTCATTTCTTGTGTTCTCTTATATGTCAACAATTGGCAGTTCCAAAAACGCTCAAAAACAAAAGAGAAAGAACAAAGACGTTCCCAAAAGGGTATAGTCCGTCATGTAACCCTTCCACGGTTGCTGTAGCAAGTGTTGCCGCCGGTAGAAGTCGCTCGACGCCCTCGATGCTTCTAGTGCCGAAGACAAAAATCTATCAGTTTTTGCTCTCTTCACTCCTTTTTTTTGGGCTTACTTCTTTCCCGTGGATTTCAGTAAATCGACGTGCAAGATGCTGTGCAACAAAACTTCGTCGTATCAGGTGTTTGCTCAGCTGGCATTCGTCTTGTTTGGCTCTTCAGGAGGATTGACATAATGGTCCTATTTTACTCTATCACTCGAGTTTCTTATATCCCACAGGACGACAACACTGCGGATGTAGGAGGATGTAGGCCTCTGCTCAGGCCCAAGGCTCCGGAATCTAATTATCACGGCTTTTGTTCATCTCGGCCTGGCAACAAAATTTCAATTGTTTCTTGTTCTCTAAGTGACGGCGCAACGCGACCAGCAGCGTTTCAGTTGGTCTTGTTCTCCCAAGCTACAATAACGTTGTTGCTGTTTCCATCGTTTATGGAGAACATATATACAAGATGCGTTTCCGTTTTCACCAAAAGTCTAGTCATCTCTTGATGCCGTACCTCCCTTCTAGCTCTAGCTCGACATACTTGAATCCTGTCCACTCACATTTATCGTGCGACAGGGTTGTGGAAATTGTTGCCCCAAAAAGTGATGAGGACAGCTGGGATGCATGTAGCTCGTGCGTAATCAATAAATCTTCATTGATTTCTTTTACTTAGACTTTACATGCGTAGCTTACATTCGCCTTCTATTTCTCAATCTGTCGCGGTATTTGATGGACATGAGGAGCCGACGAGTCTTCGTTCAAATATTATCAAATGGCGAGAGGGCATTCCCCTTGGCTATCCTGACTTGGAGTACTGGGAACTCATCGGACCGTTGTCCTCGTCTCCGTATGTTCTCTTTCCCAACATGATTTTTATCGCATTACTAAGCTTAAGGATATTCCGCAGATTGTTTATGACCACTTCTCCAACTTGCACGTCATTTCTAACGACTCCTCCCACTTCCCTACGACTCACTTCTGCGGTCAACTTACAACGTCTCATTGGTTCTGGATGCTGTGATGACGAATGTTCACGTTCTGATTGTGACACAGATTGCACAGTTGTCGATAACTCAAGAAATGGTGAGTACTACCCACACACAACCGCGCAACTTCAATTTTACTGGGGCTATTAGGTTTTAGGATTTTGCCGAACTTGTTTTCTTACTTTCTTCGGTTGATGCCTCGCACGTCCACAGAGATTTGATCAGGTCGCTGTTCCATTCCCTCTGTATCATCGCCTGTATGTATTAATATTTGAAACCTAATAACGCTATAATGAGTTCATCAGGGTCGTTTTGCGAAAGGGGCTGCATGTCGCTAATGCATGACCACGGAACCGTCGCATCCCTGCCGAGTTTAAACTTAGTCTTTGCATGAATGAATAATCAGGGGTATCTATACAGCATGCATAGTATCTCCGGCATCCACGGGTAGTCCAATCCAGTTTGCCTGCCTTCATCTCATTGCATCAGATCAGACCCGTCGTATCTGAGTGCAAACTCAACATACAATCGCAGTAGAAGTTCCCACTCACTCCATTTCGAACCCGTCTCATTCCCATCGCCTTACTCTCTACCTATGCTCGCTATTCGCCGATCGCCACTGTAGTCTCGAAATTTGATGGCCCGCCAACTGGTAGACTGTTCCTATCCTACATTCACTGGAAGACATTAATAAATGCATGCATGGAGCTGAGCACGTCCTCTGTCCATGAGAAGTTGACGTCGTT
Organism: Armillaria gallica; assembly: GCA_037576215.1. Classification (NCBI taxonomy): domain Eukaryota; kingdom Fungi; phylum Basidiomycota; class Agaricomycetes; order Agaricales; family Physalacriaceae; genus Armillaria; species Armillaria gallica. The sequence continues at coordinate 770,876 of JBANDB010000008.1, forward strand.
CATAGGCGCGCATAAGACCGCGGCAACCGCTTTTTGGAGGACCCGTCTATCGGTTCGAGTGACCTCAGCACATCCTGGAATTCGTCCCATTTCGAACACACATCTACACCTCGTTGACCTTCGTTCCTAACGCAGAGGCCATAATACTTATGTGGTGCGTTGACGCTCAGCCTCTTCCATCCATACACCTACTAACTTACCAGCCGCTATTCTTTCCAGAGCGAACGAACCGAGAACACTTGAAGAGGTCCAGGACTTGAGGAATCAAGTACAGGACATCGTCCTCGTTTGTGACGCCGTAGGCAATGGGTGATCTTATCCGCCAATCACCTTCAAAACCCATGGCGATGTCGCGATTAGACTGAAGCATGTCATCAATGTGATGGTGTACCCCACGTCTCCTGGCTGCTTTCCCTCACTGCTAGTCCTCTAGTTAAAAAAACCATCGTAAGTTCGTGGCGGAGATCTCGTTAACTTCAGAGTCCTTGAAAGGAGGTTGTGTAACAATTTCATCTATGTTTTTAGACAAGGTATCCATTGGCGTTGCCTCAAGAACCTCGGAGGTCATTCTGTTACCCTGAACTCGAAGGAAGGTGGCACGGGCTAGCTTCCAGCGTCAACCATCTTGCTGGAACGACCACTGGTCAAATACGGTCCACTGCGTCTGTCGCCAGAGCCGTCGCACCTGGAGACTTGAATTTTCGAGAGAAATCGAGGCCGAGGTGTTGGGGGAGTTCTTGACCCAAAATCATAGTTAAAGGCATGGTCGCAAGACTCAGAACTTTTGCTGCTGAAGTCACCAGACTCACTTCAGAAGTTAATAGTCCTGCTACCTGATGGTTGTGCAGTTGTTCTAGAAATCGAAGGGGTGTGGTCCGAGTTGATCAAGAATCGTGTTCAAGCGTCTAGTTAGATGAATCAAGGTGGCTCAACTACGACGGTGTCGACTACTGTACCTAGCGATGAACGTGGATCGAGGCTAGGATGCAATTCTGTACTTTGTGGTAATACTTATGTTATGATTACTAGGCGGTGCAAGTTGCCCACATGCATAAATTCGTATACCTGATAAACATCGCAAATCAACAGACAAGTCCGAACGAAAAGGAGAAGCTCAAGCCATGAATTGATTACATTCGTGTTCATTAAGACATGACACATGACTTATCTGCACCTGATTTCACCAGCATTCTAACTCCCTCAGCCTATTCTCTACCACATCTTTCCAGGTGCCCTTTCCAGCTTCGACGTTTCCCCATCGTCGGACACCGACCTCAAGACAGCTCCTCAAATACTCTCTCACGTCACTCAGGGCTTTTCCCTCAATTCCAAGCACCTGTTCTTGATCCGATTCCCATATCCATTGGTGATAGACCGACGAAGACGCAGCCTTCAGTCGGGATAGAAACTGCTCGGGCCATCCATCCAAAAGACGCAGTTTGTCCGCCGAAGGTGTCGGTTCCGAACTATAAGCGAACGAAATGCAATTTCGCACGGGAGAGGATGTTTTATGGAATGAAGGCTAGAAAATGAGGGTCATCATGAATCGGGTGGAAAAAGACTACAGAGAACTCACCCCTACACCAGAGAACTCCCAGTCGATGATAGCCCGAATATTCCCTTCCTCGTCTGCGAGGAGGTTACCGAAATGAAGGTCCCTGTGCCATAATCTTCCTTGCAGACCCTTTTCATCTCGCAGCCTACGAACCCAGTCTATTTCCCTATTGTCCAACTTCTCAATTAAGCGCTGTAATGGACCAAGCAGGCACGACAGGAACGAAACGGATGGGTGGACCAAGATGACATGGTAATAGCATTGGGGGAATGCCGAGATGTAAGCCACCCATGACGGGTACCATCCGCATGGATTGAGAGTAGCAAAGCTTTCCCTTGTGAGGTTGTAAGGGGCGGCATGGTAGTAGCGCAGAATGTCCGGTCTAAAACAAATCACCAGGAGCTGTCACGATTCGGATTAATGCCCCGACCACGTACAATTGCCACAGTGTTTCTTCTAGAACAGGTCCGGGAACAACTTCCCTTCGCCCCTCCATTTCGGTGACGCGAAGACTGCCATAGAACTGCCCTCCCCGAGGTAGCTCAAGGGTGAACATTCTGATAAAGAAGTCGACGAACTGATTAAGGACGTTATCGAGAGCTTCCGGGCTCAGTGACGTCCAAGTGTCCTGTGGGGAAGGGTACGGGGATTCTAAAGATGCATTAATGACAGCGTGTACAGTTAATGCAACATCTGACTTTCGACACAGATGTATTCAAAACCAAGGTCGTTTGCTGGGTCGCTGTTGTAGAAGAGCACCTCAGGTACTGGCAATCCGGCGTTCCTCACCACATCAATGACAGCGACTTCGTTTTCGATCTTGATTTTTTCAATTGCTTTTCTACAAATTGCGGTGCCAAGTCAACGATAATTCCGTTAAGCGAGGCGAAGAGACTAACCTGGCTACTCTGAGAACGACATCCTTGCCGTTCCACCTTGAATGAACCGATCCTGCGAGAGTAACGAAGTAGACCTTGTGATAAAGCCCTTGGCTTGACGTCGGCGATTCTATGTTTGCGGGAGACACTCCCAGTGAGCTTTCGAAGAGAGATGATATCAATGAAGGAGACAAAGGATCAGTTTGAGCGAAGGTGGAGTCGCTGGGATGTAGCATGGCCATCTTCACAGTCGGAGAATTCGAAGTAGAGACTTTCACTGTGCAATATATTCCTCGGTTGGAATCCTGAGAGCGTTATGGCTGTAATGTGTAACGACCGGGGTTTAAGCTTTCTTGATCATAACGGTCAGGCACTGAACCTAGATATGGATCGTTCATTCACGGCCTTCAAGCGCACACAAGAGATACATAAATTTTGAAGAAATCGAAGAAAAGACGATTCTAAGTAGAACGGAAATTACCCAGTGTTTGCGGGTGCGAATTGTCCGGGTTTCATTTATTACCAACGTATGTTCGCTGACGTTTGCAAACAGGGATACCGCATGGACGCTGGCTGGGGATCATTTTAAACATTAAATCCAACTGTATCATGGTGGATATGAAAAGGATTACGAGGACTGATATCCAAACATATCGGAACCATCTCGTGTACCCGCCGATTCACTATTAATGAAGGGAAGTCAGGAGACCATTGAACTAGTATAAAAAAGCTAAAAACAGACCTTTAGTTGGACATTTTCCTGATCGCCGTATCATACGTTGCCCGAGATACCTTCCCCGATTTATATTTCTTCGTCCACTTCTTCAGGTTCTTGAACCAGGCATCATCTTCTTCCACGGTGGAATAATCTCTTTCGTGGGGATCACTGTCAATAGCCAACGGTGGCGACTTTGGCCACTTCGTCCATGTCCGTTTCCCCAAGGCCTTTCTAAGAACATTGAGGTTTTTGAGCGTGTAAACGATGGGCAGTCGCTCATCCGGGGAAGGTGCGTTTCCCTCGCCGAAATCGTTGAGAAATTCCTGGATGAGCTCACAGTCTGCGGCTTCGAAGCCCTTGACACTGTGTTGAATAGCCCGTCCTAGCTTCTCATTTCTAAGAACTGAGATGCGTTCCGCTCGGTATGGATTTGGATCACGTTTTTGGCGAGCGGCCTGTCACGGAAAAAAGCCGGAGCGTAGTCAAGCCCAGGAGGAAAGTCGCTCAAATCGGAGATGTAAGGCGCAGCAGAAACCATCGTGCAGAAATTGAAAGTGAACAATCCGATGTCGAGAATGATCTCTTCGCCTCTGACAGTCTTGAAGTAGATCCAGTAGTGGTCGTCAGGATCCTGTCCCTTCCAGAACATGTTGCCATTGAAGTAAGCGAGCTGGTCTTGACATTTGACCTCGAAGGAACCTTTGGCGATACCAAAGTCTGAGATCGGACAACTCTTGTACTGGAGGCGCACCCGACGGGAGCGGCTTCCCCTGGAAGAGGTAGTTGTGTACATGGTCGCCAGAAGGCCGAGACATAGAGACGTTACGATAGGCAGGACCTCCCCCTCCTTGATCAGTCTAGCGAATAACTTCCGCCTAGCCTAATCTGTACCGCCTGCAGCTGTCGACCACCACCTCTCGCTCATTGCGTCATCCATAGGAATTTCTGGGCCTAGCTCGACAACTTTCGCGGCCGAGCCGTCAGGGAAACCTACTACGGCAGGTGGAGCGGTAATACGGTGGCTCAATGCAGGGTGTGTCGGTCTCAGGCCATGGAAGCGAGCCGTCTCTGCCAATATGGCCAGGAGAGGATAGAAGGTCCCAATGTCAATGCGATCCGTTTTGCCTAGGGTTGATGAAGTTTTTCTGTTAAGAACCCGGAACGGAAGAATGGATGACACAGGAGGTACGCACCACACGCCTGCTTGTGCTCCTTTTCCCAATGAAGTTTTTGACATTCTGTGGAGCAGTACGTTGCCTACAGGCACAGATAAATTGAGATACACGTAAAGCAAAATACACCTACTTCTGCGCATGCCGAACAGAAGCTGAGGTTCGGCTTTTTGACTAAACAATGCGAACACTGATCCAGGTTCTCTGGGGGTAAATGCACGACGAGAGGTTGATCCATGGGAAGTGGCGAACGACTCGGAGCAAGATGAGTTTAAGTATCAAGATATAGTTCGATATAAGAGTATTCTTATAAATTCAACCTTAGTAATGGCTTCCTGGCGCAATGGTAGCGCGTTTGGCTTCGATTGCTGAATGGTACCAAAAGGTTGCAGGTTCGAGTCCTGCGGTGGTCATTTTTTCTATTACCGATTCGATATGCGGAGTCCGGACACGGGAAGTTGAACCGTGAGATTGTAACTGTGGATTCTAGAATGGAATATTCATTCTTATTTATTGCTGCTCCTGGCGTATGTACATGACGTGTCGTTTCTCGTGAGGCGCAGATTTGGACGTTTGAAAACACATGTATTCGGAGGCTTTGAGGACATTAATATTTACCATATACAATTCTATAGGTACAATCATCAATGGAATAGTCGTAAACAGTTGCGAATACTTACTTGTTAGATAGGACCTCAAGATTTATATGATCCATCGCAATTATATGACCCTGAGCGCTGCGGTAAGGTGTATAATTTATCAAACTTAGGCCATCATTATAAACCGGACCTCCCAGGTCGATTGTTGTTTGTGTTAGCACATTAGGTTACACATTTTGTATCAACCTTCCTAGCTCTGGACCCCGACAAGCGGTCCTACTCATACAGCCACTGCTGATTTATCGGTTTGCAAGCGACTCGTTCCGCCACTCGTCTTTCGCCCTCCCTAGTCAGCCAGTGGTTTTCGCACCAAGCGCCGCAATACGACGATTTTATACTTTCTACGCGTCTGAAGCTCATACACTACGAAGCGCCGCTGCCATGAAAGTGGCCCAATACATTTCTTCAAAAACCTATGTCGGCTACCTGGACATGCAGGCGCCCAGTTGCGCTCAAAGAAGGAAATATGTCTTCAATGTCCTTTGAAGTCAGAGACCCGCTCCGCCACAAGCGCACATTGAGTCGAGGAAGTCCAGGCCGCGAAGACATGATGGTATCCAGCTTCCTCCACTCGTCATATAGCGCCATGACATCAGCGGACGTATTGAACCCATTCAATTGGAATAGACATTGTTCAAGTCTAATCCACTTCACGCCAGAGAAGGACCGAGTTAGCCATCGTACCCACGCCTCTAGATTTTGCGAAGCGGGACGAGGCGAGGAAGCTATAGTTAAATGTACGTTCCGAATGCGCGCAGGATCGACAAGATTGAATAGGTATTCTGACAATAATGCCGTCAGCCAACTAATTCCCAAAATCTTGATTCAACACACCTTCGGGACACACGTTCAACACGAGATCTTGCAAGGTCTCTTTATTCCGACGAATCAGATCTTCCGTCGTCAGAACCAGATCTGCTTCCATCGCAAAGAAAGATCCACGAATGATGATCTCTAATCGCTTCAAGTGGCTGAAATCAACAAGTCCGCGTGGTGACTTATTAACGAAGTCCATATATGCGTCCATACAGGAGGTTATGGCGAGGAATTGTAGTTTCAACGGAAGTGGCGGGAACGAGGAAGGGTTGGGCGTTTCATGAAAGCATGCTACATTCCCTACCTGGAGGTCGCGCAGCCCCCGGCATTCACCCAACATGGAGTGGAGATCGTTCAAGTTCCCGGACAGCACTGCTAACGATGTCAACGATGATGAACGCAGCACACAGCCCAGTCCATCGATCAATGTCTTTGACACCTTCTCCGACAACGGGTGGCGCATGTTTCTAGGGATCATGAGCTCTTCCACCCTGTCCAAGCTCTGCAGGAAACATGGGAGGAAGTGGTTCCAAAAGTGTCCTAGGTTGGCGTTGAATATGTCAACTAGGGTAGCCGGAATGGAGCAATAGAACCAGTGATCGTAGGTGGCCGTGACGGTTAGTCTTTTGACATAGGAAGCGATGTGGGGGGAAGATCTAAGCAGCCGGTTGAATACGCCAACGTTCTTTGATACGTGAATACAGGGAGCGAGGAAGAGAAGGGGCGACTTCCAGCAGTCTATGTGGACTGTTATGTGGAGAGAATGGAAGATACGCCCTTGGGCGATGGGTGTCCATGCTCGGCAGACGAGGGCACAAGACCGCAGGGTGGATTGTTCTTCTGCAATTTCATCAATGATCAGCTCGACGAGCTCTGTAGGTACCGAGCCTGACCAGCAGGGCTGCAGTTGAGCCCTCGCAACGAGCCTATCTTGCATGAGATCCTGGTCGCTGTCAAATCTATCTCATAGAACGATAACGTTGTCGACGCACCAAGATTCCCCGAGTCCCCGATCTACCAATGTGACTATCTTCACCTAAGAACAGGCTAGTGGGGCATTAGAACTTGAGAATCAGAAGAGCAGATAGCTTCGTACCGGTTCACTAGCAAGCGCTACCGATACATGTGTTGCTGTTTGCCTCACAATCATGATTGTTCCAAGTAAGGATGTTGCTCCTATAGGTTATACCAATAATGCATGCCTGCGCACACACTCCCCGTCGTCGTTGCTTACCAAGTCCGTATGTCGGATCGCAATGACATCATCTAGATGTGTCTCACGTGATTCACAAACTCAAAAAGCCCAAGCTTCGGCTCGGAAGCACTAAGGAACCGGTCAGGAGCACACGGCGACTCAAGACCTGAATTTACTTTACGGCCAGGGAAGATATATGTTGCTGAGCGTGCACACGATTAAACTATAATCCAACCATATATGTGCAGAGATTCATTAGTTCGCATTTACGAATAACATGTCGGAAAGATGGCCGATGTATGTAAGTATCTAGGGTTGAGTTGGCGTGAAAGAAATACGATGACTCACTGCGCCGTCAAACTTTGAGAACTTTCCAGCCTGGCGAGTACACATCTGGACCAGGCGTAATCACAGGTAACCGAGAAGATGACCGTTATGAGCCTCGATGAAGGGGTGACATGCCAAGGCACTTACATTGATGGACGGTGCGACATACCCACTTTGTGCGCCACAACATACCTATCCATGGTCAAGTGAGTAAACTTACCAGAACGGGTGTAATGAAATCATTTCCACCACAGAGTCTTCTCCCTGTCGACAACTCAAAACAGGTGATGGGAACAGTTCGGACCGGTTGGCCACAGGCAATTATCATCTCTGATCCGCAGAACCGCAGTGTCGTCAATAGCACGGAGGACGAATCTCTGGTAGCGAGGTCGGTCTGTTGAGCGGCTTCGCAACAAATCCGAGTTCTTTTCCAAATGTTTCAAGTTCAGACATGGAAATATTCCGAAGGGAAAGCGCAGTAAGCGCTGTCATTGTGGGGGAACACGCGATAGCCCCTCAGATATAACGTCCGCAATGAAGGCGAGGCTATTCCAACTGCCCGGTATGAAAGCACATGAACAGCAAGGTTGTAATTGACAGCCTGAGCCTGAGAAGACAGAAGACCGCCGTGAGATCGGATGGTAGTAGAAATTCACTCTCGTAAAATGAACATTAGTTTCCAGGAAAGTGCATGATGCTGGGAGATGGTGCATGCACGCATATAGCATAGCAAAACGATAATGAAGTGTAAATGAAGGAAGTGGTGATGAAAGCCTAGAACGGTACGACAGGGTTGCGTTGTAACACGATTGACAGCTGTCACAAAATTGTCACGGATTTCAACATATTGCGCACGGCAGACTGACGGGCGATGAGCCAGCCACTTGTCAGCCTATTTACCTCTCTCACCTGTACCACCACCATTCCCCCCTCGTAGTGCTCGCGTCCCAGCATCTACGCGTCCCCCGGCCGCTAGAATGGGCAACTGCACCTCGCAGCCCAATCAGGACGAGAAGGCCTGTTCCGATTTGATCGACAAACAACTTGAGGATGACGGCAAACGATTCAAGAAGGAGTGCAAGATTTTGCTCTTGGGTGCGTGCAGAAATCTCCCAGGCAAGGCCCTTGGTCGCTGACCGTATCACCCCCAGGTTCCGGCGAATCAGGAAAATCGACCATTGTCAAGCAGATGAAGATTATTCACCAGGGAGGTTTTACCGCCGAGGAGCGGGATTCCTACCGTGGGACGATATACAAGAATGTTCTTGATTCAGCACAGGCTATTGCCTTAATGATGCGGAAGATTGGGATTCAGTGTGCAAACGAGTCAAATCAGGTACGTTGATTTACCGGAGTATCGTCGCGAGGTATTTACTTCTCTCTTCTGCTAGGCCCTTGCAGACAGAATAATAGACTACCACCTAGAGAGAGCGGACGAGCTGCTTTCTCCCGATGTCGCCAATGCCATACACCTCTTCTGCCAAGACGGTGCCATTCCGCAGCTCTTGGACGAGCATTCGAGTGAATTTTATTTGATGGACAGTGCTTTCTAGTGAGTCGCACCCTCATCTCGTGTTATTCCTCTTGATAATCACCTCCATCAGCTTTTTCACGGAGGTCCTTCGTATCGGCGCGCCTGGATACAGGCCCACGGAGACAGATATTCTACGCGCTCGAGCAACGACCACGGCCATCACAGAAACCAGGTTCACCATGGGGCAACTCCAGTGAGTGATATACATCTCTGCTGCCGTCCACGAGCTGATGGTTCGATGATCGCTAGAATACACATGTTTGACGTTGGTGGTCAGCGCTCTGAGCGTCGCAAGTGGATACACTGTTTTGAGAGCGTCACGTCCATAATATTTTGCGCGGCCATCAGCGAGTACGACCAAGTTCTGTTGGAGGATAAAAAGCAGGTGTGTGTTTTTTTTGCTTCATCAATTCTCGGCGGCATCCTCACCCCTGAGCAGAACCGCATGGCTGAGTCACTCGTATTATTCGAATCAGTCATCAATTCTCGGTGGTTCCTCCGAACATCTATCGTGCTATTTCTGAACAAGAGCGACGTGTTCAAGAAGAAGATACCAAAGATACCTCTAGAACGCTACTTCCCCGAGTTTCCGGGTGGCAAAGATATCAACAAAGCGGCCAAGTATATTCTGTGGCGGTTCATGAAGGCAAATAGGGCGAGGTTGAGTGTTTATCCACAGTACGTGTTCCATTCCCCAGTATGTGGATGACCATACTAATTTGACACACAGCTTGACACAGGCCACCGATACAGCTAATGTCAGACTGGTCTTTGTCGCAGTCAAAGAGACAATACTGCAAAACGCATTGAAAGACTCAGGGATACTGTAATCGGCTATCGCGTTATCTTGATTTTGGGTTTTGTCTGACACTGAGAGGTATGTATTCAAGCTGTCGGTTGGCGTGCATGGCTGACATTTTTATGACAGAATTCTTGAATTCTTTATGCACACTCCCCGTATGCCTACCTCTCCCATGGGATGGCCGACCGAGGGTCACGCCGCATATGTTGGCAACAAGCCGAGTCGTAGGGCCCTTTCGTGGAAGTTCTTGATGGGCGGAAGTAATGAGTCCGGTATATTTGAGGCATAATTGCTCGTATTATATGCTAACTTATTTGTATTCACGATTTGTACTCATATATGTGTATGCTTACTTTTTTTATACAGTCTCTGGACATTGGCATTGCATTTAGATTTTTGGACGAAGGTTAGCAAGAGTCGGCAGATTGTGGTGAGAGATGATCGATGATCGATGACGGACCACTCATGCAGGGACCTGATCATGACTTGCGTCATAAACCATGATTTAGGTGGTCATAGGCTGGTTTATGGCTATTTCGGTGTTCTCGGAGTTCCTTTCGTATGCTTGAAGGAAGGTAGTGTTATTACCGAAACTCGGCTTATGATGAACCCGAGTGTTCTTTCATCATCCGCAAGAAGCCCCTGATTGTCAGCCTGTATGGCTCTAACAGGGTCCGATTAAAATTGTCTTAACTTCCGGACTCAAGTTGTAGAACAACCACAAACCGCCATAAACTCGTAAAACCCTGGTTTATGATAAAGTTAACAATGACGCGTCTTATGCAGGGAAGAATAATTTTGACCATCTTGGTCATAATATTAACTACGATAAGTACAAGTTTATGGAGGGTTTATGGAGGTTATGGTTGCCGATCTCGCCGATCTCTAAGCCCCTTTTACGCGCTCGAAGTCCCCGAATTAAATTGACCCGTCTCGTTATTGGCAAAAAAGCGCCGTTGGTGAAACGCGCTTTCAACTCACAAAATAGACGTGTTCCTGTCGAGCTGTATGCAAATGCCTATAATGGTAAAGGGTACTACATTAAAAATCTAGTCGTAAGCCTGTTTCATCACCGGTAATAAAGTTCGTAGTCATCAGTGTTCCTGTATAAGAGCAAGGGCATCTCGCCGTCCACGAGGTGTTTGAGTCCTTCCACACGGAGATGCACACGACAGCCTATATTAGTGTTTAAAGCCCAAGATGCACTATGATTGATCTGAATTAGCCCATATTCGTAGGGCTAATTGCTACACTTACCATAATATTGCAAAGAATATATGGGGCTAGTGAGAAACAATAATGAGTCGATGACATGTTGCATTGAGTATTCATACCTCATTCTCCGAAATGATGGATACAATCAGAAGCAGGAGCCACAGAACTGGAATTGTTTAACATTAACGGCCAAGGCAAGATGGTTGAAAACAACGTACGGCATACTCCCTAAGAGACCGTCAGCGGAATCCGGGTATTACTGTAGAATGAGGGGACGCACCAAGTAAAGACGGGCACCATCACGATGGAAGGAGTTAATCGCTTCGATATGGGTTCGTCTAGGTTTCTCCAGTGCTCTGTAGAGAACCATTAAGACGATCAATATGTCGAACGCGAGCTGTGATGATACATTGTTCTTAAAACGGTGCTTGACGTGGATAATGGATATTCATTCATACCAGCGTCGCGAGAAGAGCGGGTACAGTCCGCGGTATGCCTCTAACGAAGCACACGTTTCCAAGGTGTGGTACGGTAATTAACCCTTTCGCAGAGCGCGCGTTATTATACAAGAAGAAGTGCGGAACGAAGGCAGCTGACTCACGTTTGGACATCAAGAATATGATGACGGTGATTACGGTAAGGACGATTGCAGCACTGATGCAAGCAGAGAACGCCACAAGAAGAACGCAGCCGGCTCTCTTTTGGTTATCCCATGACTTGTACACCCGCATTGCGATGATGACTGGAGGGTGGTGGCTGAGGTGAGATGTGATTTTGAGGGGAGATAACTTACATTGAAGCAACCCAACCATCACTGTTGATGATACGGTGAAAAGCCATAGCACCCGGGTACAGCTGGCAGGGAAGAGACGTCAGTGGTCTGAAAGGAAGTCGCATGGGAGCCTTCCTCACTCCTACGCTGAACTGAGTAATGGGACTGGATGAGAAGAACTCCAGAACTCACTGCATCAGTCAAGCTGTGGCTATACCCACCCCATACTACTCCGCATCAGCCTGGATCGACGTTGTGAAGGAACTATGCGCACCATATGCCGTGTAGAAAAGCACACCCTCAGCACAATAGCGGTTCAGAACGTAAATGAGCTTGGGGAGGTATTCTTTATTTCGGGAGATCCATATAGCGTCTATTTCCTGATCGAGCATGAGGAGATGGTCCCAGATCATCAAGCATGCCGCGGCCGCTAAGTACAACCTTAGGTTAGGCAAACAAAAAGGGATTATGGAGAACGCACTAGGTGAATATCGTACAGCGAGGAAAGCGCCAGGGCTCGTTTCCATTATGCCCAGAGCCGACATCATCGACAGACAGTCCAGCTATATAGGAAGCATGAACCGATGAACGAACGCAGTCGCCACTCATAACATATAACGTACTTAGTGTAAACGCTTTAACGTCGAACAACTGAAACTGTTAACTATGGAGTCCTTAGGGACGAAGTATCGATACAGCTATAGATTTCCGTTTCAAGTGATGCGTGTCCAGCCGAACCTCGCTGTGTTTGTCAGATGTTCTCACAGAGAAGACACCCTTGTGGAAGGAGAAGTCAGGAATATGTAGGTCTGGCTGAGGGTTAAGCTGGACGAACCTCGCGCCGACATGAAAGAAAGGGGAGAAAGGAAAAGCGGGCTGCGAGTATGGTTGGGAAGAGAAGAGGGAAAAATGCCGGTTGTCGTCAAGTGTATGCACCCGTCAGATGGTTTACATCGGGACGTATACATGGCAGTGAACACAAAGATCCTCCCGGTATCCGAAAGAATGGTTGATTCCATCGCGCTTGTTCGTCAGAGGAGGTATCAGTTGTTCGTCGTCTCGGTAGGCCTAAAGCCGCTTAGACCCGAAAGTGCAGATCAGCGAGAATGTACCAAGTTAAGCTTGCCCTGCTGTACGGGTCGAGAGGTCGCAGACATGCATGATCGGTGGTGATAGTGCTGCCCTATAGAAGTTGATTTGAGGAACAGGAAGGGGTGTGAACATTTAGCATTGAGAGGCTAGCAACAATTCTCACCATAAATACTATGCCAAGAACAATTATCTGCTCTGGTAAGCGTCCGATTCATCAATCACGAGGCAAGTGGTAGCCACGAATGTGGGATGTCGATAACGATGTCGTCCTCCAAAACCATCGTTTCTAATCAGTCGGTGATGGATAAAGCGATGAACAAACGAAACGTCCAAAGATTGCAGCACAGCCTTGTTATCATCCACTCGGACCTGGTGATTTCGAGCGCTGGATTGAGGTAGGTACCTATATTGATGTGAAAAGCGTTATATACGCGCATCTAGGCTAACTGTATGTACTGACCAACGAAGGGGTCACTCGCCAGGAGGCAACACACGTGCGTTGCATAGATACTGCATTTTGATGCAAGGCGGTGATTACCCAATTGGGATTTCCGCGTAGTACACGGCAATACATCAGCTTACGGAGTTTAAGTCAATACGACTTTGGTCCTAACTTCTAGCTTGGGACGCTGCTCACGAGAGACCCGTACTCTGCATTGTTCATCAATTAGCTAAAGGGAACCAAAAATACGTTCAGTTTGCTTACTTGGCTCGGTACATTCGGCTCGCATACCATCCATGTTCTTCCAAGGATTCAATGCTCTTCTGAAACTGAAGCTGAAGATGTAAGATAAGGGAATAACATACGAGTGGTGATCGCAGGAGTTGCTCTTGTACCCAACGAGATAATTGAACTGCCACAGGGCGCAGCAGCCATTCTTCTAGACCTTTCCAATCTGCCTGCGGCACCTAAGACTGAATGACACCAAATGCCTCTAAGCCTTGGAAAAGCTTGGAAATTTGGCGTTCATCGTAAACGAGAATGAAACTTTGTCTGAGTTCGGAAAGTACCTCGCCTTAGAACTTGAACATGACTTGCGGAGTTATTTCGGAAGCGGTCGAGAAAGAGTGCGATCACAACCGTGACTTGATGTGACTCATCGTGACAAGACCCCAAGAGCGCTGGTTTAACACATTATAATAATAACACCCCTTGCATTGCACGAGCGCCCATGCCTCTCTCGTAGCCACCATGACTGACCGCCCGCCTCAACAGAATCATATTCTGCGACGGGCTGCAAATGTTCTCACTTCCAGGGGGCAGCCAGTCGATGGACTCGCCGCCGAGCCTACCAAGTTTTCGAGCAAGCGTTCCAACAAACTGGGCGCTTCGATACGCCGAAAATTCAACAGCATGGTACGGACGCGATCGCTTTCTATCTCTCCGCGAGCACAGGATACCGGATTCGACGTCGAGAGGCCCGTCTTGACACACGCCCACACCGCGGATGAGACACTGGATACCAAGCACGAGCGGAGCGCACATTTGGAAGTGACGGTACCACTCCTGTTGCAGAAGGGAACTCCGATGGTAAAGGTGTCGAGCAAGAAACGTAGACAGGTCGTCTTTCGTTTAGACCCTGACCAGGGGCGTATAGTTTGGGAAGGAAAGGTGCATAGATATAGTACGTCTCGTTTCCTCCATATCGCAAACCGAAACTCTGCGGCACAATTTGTGAAGAACTGCAGGATTTTGCGACGCGTTCTGGCCCAAAGTCGCGGATTTCGTCGTGAAGAAACACGTGGCGGGGTGTCAGAATACGTCCCAAAAACTCGCTGTTCTTTCCAATTCACTTCAAAGTTTCGGTTCGGTGAAGCAACATCTCACATCATCATCTGACCGTTTGATAGTTCCTATCGAAGCCATTAAAGAAATACGGTCCGGTTCCGATGCTCGGTATTATTGCCAGCAATTCCAGCTCGCGCCTGAATGCGAAGAGCGGTGGCTCACTATTATCTACATTCTCGACGGTAACTACAAGACCCTCCACGTCGTCGTGCCTACCAAAGATGTTTTTCATTTGTGGAATTACACTCTGCGACGCTTACATGCCGTACGTCAAGAATTGATGAGTGGGCTTGGGTATGTCGAGATGCGGCAGGCCATGTGGGACAAGCATTACTGGAAAGGTGCTGACGAGGAGCGCGATCAGAAACTGGTGTTCGAAGAGGTGGAAAAGCTGTGCAAGAGGTTGCAAATCAACAGTGGCCAGGATGATCTTCGCAGACTCTTCAAGGTATTCTTTCCATGTGGTAGCAGACTCCACATATTGACTTGACCCAGCAAGCCGACTCGAATAATCGTGATTACTTGGACTTCAACGATTGGAGGCTCTTTGTTAAGCTCTTAAAGTCGCGACCAGAGTTGGACCGCCTTTACAACAAGCATTGTAAGGATGGCAGATCCTTTAATTTCGAAACATTCGAAAGTTTCATGAAGGAGAAGCAACATGTTCGTGAATATTAATAGTCTCTATCTAATTCCCGCTCATATCTTCTTTTTAGTCAATGCTTACTCGGGCAGAACTTCAGGTCATTTTTGATAAGTATGCTATGACGGAACCTCCATCACCCGCTTTAGGCGAGGACATGGCCGCAGAGACACCATTAGGTCCTTGTCCCGAGCCAGTCATGTCCCGGAAATCCTTCACCAACTTCCTCATGTCTAGCGACAATCCGGCCTTATCCGATCGTGACAGGACGATCCACCATGACATGACGCGTCCCTTGTCGGAGTACTACATCTCTTCTTCGCACAACACGTATCTGGTTGGGCACCAACTCGTTGGAACAAGCACCATCGAGGGGTACATCCGTGCATTACTCCACAGTTGTCGAAGCGTTGAAGGTACAAGCTATAAAGATATCCGATATACGTCCTGACATCATTCTTCTGCAGTGGATGTCTTCGACGGCGATGACGGCCCAGTGATCTACCATGGCAAGACGCTCACCACTAAAGTGCCTTTACGCAAAGTCTGTGAAGCTATCATGAAATATGGCTTCGTCACTTCTCCATACCCTATCATAATCTCTGCCGAGGTCCACTGCAGACTTGAGCAGCAAGACATGATCGCTGATATCATGTTGGACGTTTTTGGGGACGCGCTCATCCAGAAGCGACCAGACAAGCCGATTAAAGTGCTTCCTAGTCCGGAGGAGTTGAAAGGAGAATCTTGTTGAAGGTAAGCCCTTTACACGTCTTCAAGAATTCGACGACCAACGGTCCCCATAGACCAAAAATATCAACATTTCCAGCAAAGAAGTTGTAGATGGTGGTGCCTTTATAGATGCCTCCGCATCATCAACAGACGACTCGGAGGATGACTGGCGAAATCCGAAGCGGCGACAGTCCGATGCCATAATGATAGGTGCGCCTCTGACTCCTCTTCTTTTGCGTGATAACACAGTCTAATGATATCATCCCAGAGCATAGCCAAGAATACCAACCAAGGCCGACCTTTTTAGAGCGAGTCCGCAGCATTGGTAGATCGCCGAAGATACCTAGTACTGTCCCCAAATCGCCCACGTCACCAAGAACAGGCAGACCTGCTCACTCCAGGTCACCCTCGGGCACCTCAACCATCACGTTGCCTCCAAGCCCCACGGCGTTCTCCCCTCCTTCGTCGCCTATGGTGACTCCGCCTTCCTTCGAGATATCGCCAAAAGTCAAAATGTCACAGAAGCTACTTGATCTCCTGGTTTATACAGTCGGCGTGAAATGTCGAGGCCTTAATAAAAAAGAGGAGTATTCGCCTGAGCATATGTTCTCATTATCGGAGAACACGGTGAATAAGTATTTGAAGGATAAGAGTATGGTGATGGATCTCATCAAGCATACGCGCGATCATCTGGTCAGGATATATCCCAAAGGGATGAGGGTGAGCTCCACCAACTACGAACCGCATAGGTGCTGGTATGCGGGTGTGCAGCTGGTGGCCCTCAACTGGCAGACATTCGGTGAGGCCAGGAATCATTTCATCCCACTTTCATGCTGATGTTCAGGTCAGATTTGGGATACATGATCAATCAGGCGATGTTCCAACGGAACGGTCGCTCGGGGTACGTCCTCAAGCCCATAGCCCTACGGACCCAACATAAGGATATGCTTATGAAGCGGACGAGGCACCGTCTTGAGGTGACTATCATCTCGGCTCAGCAGCTACCGCGGCCGAAGGATGCGAGTGGGCGGGAGGTCATAGAGAAGGGGTCGGTGGATCCATATGTGGAGGTGTCGGTGCATGTACCAGATTGGACTGTGCTTAGCCCAGAACAACGCAAGCCTCCTCGCACAAATATGGTGAAGAATAACGGGTTCAACCCCGTATGGGAAGAGAAGCTGAGTATACCATTTGAATGCGTTGGGGAGATGAAGGAGCTGGTGTTCGTTCGTTTTGCTGTTAAGCAAGGTGGGCAGGAAGATGGGGAACCGTTGGCGGTGTTTTGTGCATCACTGGGATCGTTGCAGTTGGGTTGGTTGCTTTGGCTTTTTCTGTGATTGGGAACAGTTACTGATGATCTTGCAGGTTACCGTCATCTTCCTTTGCATGACGCGCAGATGTCGCAGTATCTTTTCTCGACACTGTTCGTTCGTATCGGCGTGTTGGATGTTGCTTAATCCTCATCCTTCTCTTTCTTTGTTGTTATCATCGTATATCACCCTATCGTTAAATTATACCTTTACATTGTAATGATATATGCCGGATCAGCTAATTACTACAATTGTATATAAACCCTCATGTAGCAATGTGATTTTATACTTGGTCGTCTCATAAATGCAATAACAATATTTGTTGTAATGCTTCATGAGAGCTGGTACGTCAAGCGTCAGGTTCGGCTGAACCGGCAATTGCCGTGAGGTCTAACATAGCCTTCACTACTGGGACTCATTACTCTCGTTACCATCCTGTATATGAAGCAAGCTTCTATCATCGACGTTCCACATAGAGGGGACTGTCACAACACTAGGGACTCATCATTTGAAAGCTCTGACAGAAAGAAGAGGATGTCATCTCTGAAACAATGATCTTCAATAATAACTGGACTCTATACTCGAAGGCCGAAACCATCTTGTCAGGCTCGTCTTTGGATTCTTCATGTGACGCTTCTTCCTTCCTTGCTACGAGGACTGGGTTGCTTATGATTACTTTAGTAGCTGAATCTTCGGTATCAATCTCGGGCCTCGCACAAAATACTATAGCCATCTTGTACGCAACCTGTTACTACGGCAGTTGCGGTGTCTCCCGGATGTTAGTGTTTCAATCCCAACGTGAAAAACCCGTGATCGAAGGAGTTTCCTCAGTTCAAAAGGGCATGATATCCGGAGTCGCGAATCCAACTAACGAGGAAGTACACACCAATGTCATCAACGCGCCGATTAATCACCTCACGGAAACTCTGGCTGCCATCAGCAGCAACCACTGGAGGAGCTTACCGATTTTTCTGACACGGTTGCGACAACAAAAAGATGCTGGATCCACGTTTCTGGTCCGTTGTGAGAATTTCGACTCCAAAATTTGAACAGATGGACGTGCATTCACATCGGTACCGCGATGGCGTTGATTGATGCAGTAATTCTTTTCTAATACACTGAGTTATGGGCACTTGCCACCATCATCAGCCTTGTCATATCTCCCCTGCCAGAGTCTGGAGTTTCACCTGGAATTCTTCCTCGGCTATCTGCAGACATGATAGTAATCGACACTTGCCGGCCTGCGATTTCGGGAATTGATGAAAGTCGCAAAGCTTCGACCCATCTCTGCCATCAGAAGCTCAACGGACGCATAATAGTTCTCTTTCAATCTGAGCATCACTGGCCTGTCAAATGAATGATCCCCAATTCTGGGAGGGCGAACCAGCCTGGACGACGGAACTTGGAAGGACATCTACTGGCACGCCAGGACCTCGTTGTCTCTAGATTTCGGAAGTCTGCGGCGTGCGTATGAGTACAACATGAGTACCATGGACGGCAGAACCATTGCGGAGCACAGCCTTGTTGAATGTGACGCTGTCATGGAACATCTTCGATTTTGTGGCTTTGACATATTCGGCCTCAAGAGCCTCGTGTTACCCACCCTTCAATGTAGACCATCACAAAGCACGGCATCCTCACCCTCATTTTCTTCCTCGGGAGACGGAAAGCTCCTCTATTTGTTAGATTATTCGTTGAGTGTTCTATCTGTCATTTGGGCTACCGACTTTCTCCTTCACCGGGGTTGGTGGCAACTTGCAGTATAGTCTTTCGCTTCCGAGGTACACTAGGTCTTCCCGTCCCTTCTTAAGGTCATATCACTATGAGCCCGTCCTTCAAGTGCCCCGTACACACCCCATTCTGAAACGTTACCCCAGACTTCTTCTACCAATCTGGGTAATAGAGTCCGCAGCCGTGAAAGATTCTCATATCACTATCCTGCAGGTCGGTGACATGTCTTGGGTGGCGGTAGCGCGGGGCTTTTCTCGCGACGTTCCAGAAGAATTGTGAGAATGAGGAGAACAAGGTGACATGGTACAGTTATATTAATGATAACAAAGTGGTGTTATCCTGAGACTCGCTGCATGTAAGTAAATATTAATGAATTATGTTCATATGCGCTAGAGTATGTTTAATATGCAATCTCTACATCCCCCGCTCAACATGAAGGCAAACTAGATGTCAGTCCTTGCTCGCAAACCTCGACGTCGCCCGTAATCTTGCTCCGATTTTCAAAAATATGAATCTGCCGCGAACATGAGATCGTCTTTGAAGACCGGTAAAAAGACAGCTCACGGTAATGGTACACATATCGTCATGATGCCGGCTAGTAGTGCTGTAGCACCCACCGTGCCAAGTTTGTGATACATTGCCCCAGCAAATAGCGGGAATGCAGCCGCAAAAGTCGACCGCATCGCACTATTGCTCGCCATTGCACTTGCCGCAATGGGTCTATACGCCGTCACCAAATATGTGAAAACTGCGGTGAAGACGAAATATATCCCGGCCCCGAATGGAATGGATGCTATGATTGGGACAATCCAGTGCACAGACGAATAGGTAGTAAAGGCGAGCCAGTACAGCCCGAGTGGAACGAGAATACCGCCCACTTGCCCCATATACAGCCGAGCTTCTGGAGGGGCCTTCCCATTATTTTTCTCTGCAGCGCGGGCTACGACTCTAAATGGAACGGGATGAAGTTATTAGGCGGGTGCCTTTACAAATTTGCGTTAACCTACCGGTTCCAGTACGGCTGCGAGAGCATTGCACAAATCATGCTCAAGCCAATGCCGAGGTATGACATTCCCGTCTGTTGCATGCTGAAACCGTGATGTTCCTCAAAGATAATGGGAAAGGCTTGGAAAGAGAGGTATAGGATTCCGAGGATGAGGGAAGTCCTGTGAACTCGTCAGTATGAAAGACTTTCGCAGTCAACTGTCCACTAGGCGCACCATGTGTTAAGAAGAAGAGCCATCCGGTCGTACCATATCAATTCTGTGGACCACTGTTAGATTGAGTCATAGAAGGTAGCAGAAACGTACGAAAAGGGGTGTAACAACTCGCGATGATGGCTCGCGTGAGATTGGTGTCTCGTCTGTCTAACGGCGCCCACACTTGATGGTTACCTGTGGATGTTCGTAGTCTTACGTCTAATTCAATGCGCATGTTAACCAACGAAGGGGATCTACGCACCTTGCAGCCTTTTTCTTGAGGATAACAGGAACATATGTTTCAGGTACAAGCTACTGAATGGTCAGATAACGGAGGTAGAAAGGCTGGGGGAGACGCACCAGGAAAAGCGCAACAAGCTGAACAAAAATCCAAATCAAAAGAACACGAAAGGTCCATCGCCAGTGAGCGTTCTTTATAAAACGTCAGCTGCAGAAGATAGATGCTAGAAATAACGGACCTGATTGATAAACCCGCTGATCAGAGGTCCCAATACAGGACCAATGAATGGAGATATTGTGTAGAACGCCATTGGACTAACATCTACTTAGTCGGAAAGATAAGAACCACTGTTTTGGGAGAAACTTACTTTGCAACGGTAGCATTATCAAACAAATCGCTCACGCTTCCCCCAGCCACGCTCAGAAAGGCCGACCCGCAAAACCCAGTGACGAAGCGGAATATCAAGTAGACCTCTGCGTTGCATTATTCAGTTTTCGAATTCAGCATGCTCATGAATAGAAACAACACATACCAATATTTGGCGCGAACGCTATTGGCCACGAAAACACGAAGAAAAAGGCGTAAGAAATGCGGTAAACGATCGTGCGGCCGTAGACCTCCGACAAGGGTCCCACAAGTAGGGGACCCAGACCAAGCCCCTCAACGAACAGACTGATGGAAAGTATGGTCACAGTATGCGAAACATGAAAATCCTTCGCAACTCCCTGCTCTGCGAAGGACGCAACGGAGGACGCGCAGGTTACGCAGAGAGATGCAGAACTGATGATAACGATAATGACCCATTTCCTGAACGTCGACATGGTCTGCGGGTTGTCCGTTTCATCGAGGACGACCTCGGACTCATGATCGGGGGCCTCAGCTTTCTTCTCGGTGATATAAGGGATAGGAGAGTCGACAGTTAGCAAAGAGATCGAACGCCCCGACATCGTAGTGCTGCGGGAAGAGGGGAGATAGCACGAGGGAGGGGAGACACGACGGCGTAAGACTTAAAAGAAGGGGATACTAGTAATATCATGATCTTGTCAGCGGTGAACCTCTCGGTCAGCATACGGGTAATAGTTGGAGGAAAAACACGAGACCAGAGATTGGAAATACCTATTGACCCCGCTGTGCGGACCGCCGGCTCCGTCGACAAAGGCACAACAAGGGTAGTCCCGTCTAGAAATTCGCACTTGATTGAAGATTTCTAGGATGGACGCCATAATACGTGATGTGTGGGTCTGGGAAGGACGAGGAGAATGTGCTGCTACAAACCACCGACACGCATCTCCTCAACCATTGCGCCAGGCGAGAAAGGTGCCTTGCCGCTGCAGGAGTGCAGGCCTATTCCGAGTCAGTCATGACTCATAATTCCATGTCCCGTCCATAATTCCAGCAGCAGAAAATGACGTGAGCCTTCGATCGAGCCGATCAGTTCGTCGGCCGATTTTGCTTATTCTTTGTTTGAGGATGACCGTTTTGCCGAAATATGTATAGACATATAATGACGGTGACGGTCAGCCAACGATACGCAACCCTCGTTCTTCCTGCTACCTGGGAAGAATTTTTATCGTCTGTACCGCGCAAATTCTTGATTGTCATTTAGCTTAAAGCGCCCCCTTCAAAGAAAGAGTTCATTTCTATAATATTGACGTGGAGAACTTACAATGGAGCACATGGACGACGATCGATATAATTGTAAGTATCTGTGTCTGAATATTCACGAGTGACCAACAATTGATAAAGGCCGATATGGCTCCTCCAAAAATTTCTTATCTTCTTCAGTAAGTGTGATGTGTATCGCGCCTAAACGGCTACTTAGTAAACACCTCAGTTTTCGGAGACTGACGACGTACCAATCAGCTGCGTGAGGTTCTCTACAGATGTTGTACCTACGACGGGCGCCGTGACACCTGAACGGTACCCCTCGTATCAGTTTATAAGCTCTAGTGACTATGATGGATTGCTCTCGCCTTCTTTGCTGAGTAGCCAAGCAATTGAAAGCTGCGCCATTGTGATACCTTTCTTTTTGGCGAGGGTGTCAACCCTAGGAAGAAGCACTCAAAATTAGAACATGGAGTATATGAGCTATTAAAAACACGTGCCTGTCGACGATTAAATCGGTCGACTCAGAACCGGCGTATCTGCTCAGAACTCTATAATCTCATCAGCATCAGCACATATGAAGCTGATATAACTCACTTGTCCACCTCTCCACGCCTAGTAGCTTTCTGTTCAGAGTTCGGCCTCGTCAGTTTTCCCCTGGCGAGAGGTGACCATGGCATCGAGCCTACACCAAACATCTTTCATCGTCGTCAGCAGTGAGACCCATCGACAGATGGGAGCGTACCTTGAGTGTGGGAAACATCTCCCGTTCTTCTTCACGATAAGCGAGACTGTAGTGATTTTGCATGGAGATGAACGGCGTGAGCTTATTTTGGATAGCATAGTCTGGTCATTATATTGAGTTTCGCATATCTGTGTTAGATGATGCGACCTCACTTTGCATCGCATGAACTAGATTCTGTGTCAGATGTTGAATCGAGACGCTTCAGTTGACTTACATTGATATGCATGGCATGAAGACATCCCGATGTAGCGAACATAACCGGCCTTTACAACATCATGGAGAGCTTGCATCTACACCCTAGTCAGCTTGGTTTATGGGATAGAGGTAGGACTACGGACCGTCTCGGCGATTGGTGTCTGGTAATCGAATCGATGACCTATGATTTCTTAAATCAGCCAATTAACTCGGCGCGATAGTAGCGTACATTGCAGCACGTCGATGTAGTCTAGCTGAAGACGTTTCAAGCTCCCTTTTACTGCGTCAAAGATGTGCTGCACCCACGACTCATCAGAAGTCCACATCTCACACACTGGTTAACTTACCTTGCGACTCAACCCATGACGGTTAACATATCCTTCTGAATCAGCCTTGGGATCACCAAACAGACTGACATTTGGAGCGTCTCCGACGACGCCATATACCTAGTAAATCAAATCAGTACGCTCGGAGATGAGGGAGGGGAATGATCCACCTTCGTCAATACCACGATCCTCTCTCGGGGAATGTTGTGGGTCTTGATGGCTTCGCCAAGAATAACCTCGGAGAGACCATTGGAGTATGTCTAGAAAGTCAGAGAGTGATAGGTAGACTGAATGGAGGGGAGTAAAATTCTGCTCACATCTGCCGTGTCGAACGTGTTGATGCCTGCATCGTAGCTACGATAGAGTAAAGTTGAAGACTAGAGCAGATGTGAGAGCATATAAGCATACGTACGCAGCTTTGATGTGCTCAATCCCTTGCTCCTTCGACAGGACCCACGGCTGCCATTCTGTGCTCCCATAAGACATGCAACCAAGGATTATCTTTGACACTTTCAAGCCCGAGTTTCCCAGACGAACTGTCATTGGGCATCAACGTTAAGATCGTGGATCGTCAATTCAAAGAATGGAGCTCACCATATCGCATAGTAGTAGACATGCTGGTAGAGAGTAGAGAAGGACCGGATGATAGGCTCCCGAGAATTAGCTTATGAGGGATATTCACAAACAACGTAATGGGAATACCATCAAATTCATTCGGAGATGTGGGTCATGGTATCTTTAGTCCGAGATCCAGACGGTGACCGGTGCACGACAGCGAATAGAGGTGCACAGTTCAGGGAAACTGGGATCCGAATACGAAGCCGGAGCCTCGGAGGGGCATAATCTGACACGAAACGAAGAAAAAATTATCAGGGACGATGCACCCTAAAGATACCCCAGATATGGTAATTTTAGTGAATACCTGCCGAGATCGTTAGAGATTGTCTCATAAACGGTCTCTTGAGAGCGAAAGAAAAGGTAGACAACGAGGGGCGTCACGGTCGCGACGTGACGATCTCGTGATGGATCCGCTGGATCCGACGGTTCAGTCATTTTCGTGACCGTGACATGGATAATAATTGACACCGACCTTGCACCGACCGCACTTTGGCCTCAAATGGATGTTATCGAAATATCCTCCTCTCCAGAGCCTCCTGACTTCGCTGCGTTAAAGCGCAAAGATAGAAAACCTGTGAGAGGCAGAGGGAGGACCAAGGCCAGGACTCATCCCGTGGATATCGTCGACATCACTGATTCCGACTCGGAATTCTGGACGGCCCAGGAGTTACCACTGGCTGCAAGCAATGCAGGGCCTTCGACAGGCACCAGCTCTGTTCAGGTTACAGACGATGAAGACCATTTCCCGTAGAAATTGGCGCTTCTACGTCTTTCACCGCTGCCGATCCTCTCGCTCAAGTACTCGAAATTGTCCCCGATGTCGAACCAAACTACGCTCAGGAATTGATCGCAAAGAACTTGCCTACCTTTGGAGACAAGGTCGTTGAGACAGTTCTACACTCCCTGTTCGAGGATGCTAGCTACCCGAAGGCGGAGAAGAAGCGCAAGGCGGCCAGTGGCAGCGGTTCGGGTGGCAGCGTAGCGAAGAAAGCGCGAGTAGGCGGCGAAGTGGACTACGCCAAGACCGACAGACCTTTCACTGGAGGACCTGACTACGCCGAACTTGCTATCGTGCGTCTCTCCTATTCCCAGACATTTTCATTCTTATATGTGCGTGTACAGGACCAACTGACACTGGACTTTCCTAACATGCCCAAGCCTTTTCTCCGGAAGCATCTAAATGCGAAAGGGGGTTTTTACGCGCCAACGTACCTTCACATCGTTCGCGAGCAGAAGCGCGGAGCAAAGCTTGACTACATTCCAAAGAAAATGCTGACTCGCCCTGCGAAAGGCAAAGGGCGCGCTAAAGCGGATCCAGAGTTTGAGCGCGAGAAGGCGTGGCTTAGTCGGCAAGATGAGAAGGAGAAGGCTGTTGTCACTGAGGAAGAGGTACCAGAGGGTGAAGGCATCGAGTGTGGCTGCTGCTTCTCCGAATACCCTTTCGTATGCATCCCTTCTCTTGTCGATGCTCTCTCTGACTTTCTTCTTGTCAAATTTCCAGACTAAGATGGTTCAGTGTCCAGACGCGCACCTCTTTTGCTCGGACTGCGTTACTGCGTACGCCTCTACTCAGCTTGGAGCGCACGATGTCAACATTCTATGCATGGACCAGTCTGGTTGCAAACACCCCTTTCCAGAGAGCGAGCTGCGAAGACTTTTGTCTCCCAAACTCATGGAGCTGTACGAGCGAGTCAAGCAGCGCAAGGAAATCGAGGCTGCTGGTCTTGACGGGCTGGAGGAATGCCCATTCTGTGAATACAAGTGTGTCATCGAAAACCCAGACGAGAAATTATTCCGTTGTGGGAACGAAGAGACTTGCGGCGCTATCACCTGCAGGTCGTGCAAGAAAGTAGTACGTGGCTTTTTCTATCTGTCGAATCCGACTGCTGAATTTTGAAATAGGACCATCTCCCAAAGAGTTGCAAAGGCATGCATTGGCTCCATTTCAGTGGCTCAGATAACTGATTCCATGCTTTAGAGGTGGAAGACGATCGGCATTTAGATGGCCGACATGCGATCGAGGAAGCAATGAGTAAGTCCTTTCCAACTAGAAATATCTTCGACTATAACGCCTTTAAACGTAGCCAAAGCGCTCATGAGGAACTGTCCAAAGTGTCAGAAAGGTATTTTGCCTCATCTCCCTCCTTTTCGCAGCATCTGATTTGGCTCTTCAGCGTTCATCAAAGAGGCTGGAGTGGGCATACTATCTTTATCTACAAAGTCAGGACGATTGGCTGACCCTCGTTCAGTGTAACAAGATGGCGTGCCCAAATTGCCATACCTTATCGTGCTACGTCTGCAGGCAGGTTATCACCGGTTATGATCATTTCAACGTGAGTTGGGCAACTCGACACTCTGTTCGTCCTGAAGCAGATCCCTTTTAGCAACAAGCGCCTGGTGCAGCAACAGCGTCAAAGTCAAAGAAATGTCTCTTGTGGGACTCTGTTGATGTGCGGCACTCTGACGAGGTTGGTTCTTGGTTCTTTATTACGCTTTCGCTACGATGTATGCTGACCTCACCACAGGTCAAAGCGGCTGCGGAACGGGCCCTGGCTGAGTACCGTCGAGACCATCCTGATATCGACGAGGCAGACATCAGAGTCGATTTGCCTAAGCCCCCTCCGCCTCCCGCTCAGCAAATACAGGACTTATACCACCAACACCAACAGCACCATGCATATCATCATCAGCTTCACATGGGGTTGCCCCCAGGTGTCAATATCAACGGTTACGGTTGGAACGTGAACTTGCACCTCGGCCCTTTGGCCGGACCACCCCCGCTGCCGCCAGTGATGCCCATGCCGGTGCGGAGAAGGGGAGCAAGAAGGAGATGAATAGACTTGGAACTATACCAGACACTCTTGCCATCTTGATATGTACGCGCACACCCTACGCCGTCATTTTCAATGTCAGTCATTTATACTTTTTACTCGAGGAACTCCGTGTAGTTGGCATTGCCATCCAATGGGTCAGTTTCCTTACAGCGCTCCTTCTGGGATCGACACGAGAAACCGATGGGCATGATTGTATCGGACAGCAACTCGAATTGTTTGTTGCCAGTACAAGGGATCCCTCAATGACTAGCTAGTCGAGGAATTTCATCCCACAGCATCCCGTTCCTTTGTCGCTTTATGTCAGTAAGTACTTGAACAGCGTAACAATGTTGTACCTACATATGAGCTTTTAATAGATAATGATTCAATCCATTTCACGCTTTCCTCGGTGGCTGGACCCTGGAACTAAGATATTCATAGAAATAGTTCGGGCGGCAGAAGCAGGACCGACTTTTGGATCGTCCACCAAAACCTAGACCAAGAAGGAAAGACAGCCTCATGCTGGCACCCAGATAAACAAATCCGATGCTTCCCCAAAGCATGGCGTTCCACTCCCACACCTTCCAAAATGCATCTAGTCCCAAAGGCGCCAGCGTTGCTAGATGGCCCAAGTCCGCAATGAGCAGACAGAGGAGAAGACTACGCCATGTCTTTAGAGAGGACGCGGAGGATAACACAAGGTGCTCATTCAGGGCAAATAAGAGGTACAAGTTTGCCAGTTGGTACAGGGCCATATCGGTTTGAGTGGTGCCGACCACGTCGGGTTTCACTGAGCTGGAGAGGCTGAGCTCACCCAAATAGAAAGAGGGGTTCAGAGCAGCAATGAACCCCGCAATGGCAGAGACAGGCTCGATGTACAGGAAAAATAGTCGGTACGGCAAAGGGATCGTCGAAGTCATGGTCACGGCCGGTTCGGCATCTTCCGAAACCTCGCTGTCCCGTGGTTGAGAAGGAACTAGAACTATTGTTAGCCTGGCGAGCCGGCTTTATAGATACTCGCGGTACTCTGTAGCTGTTTGCATAAACGCTGGCAGTGGCATCTTGTGAATTTTGTGCGTCGGAGAGTGGTTGTATCTTGTAACTTTTCCATCAACCTCAGGCTGGTGCCTTCAAGTCGACTCGAAAGACTTCGAGACGACTTATGGTGAAGTAGTTTATATATGGCTCAAACTATTTCGGCATCTCAGAACACCGGTTTACGACTAAGTGCCATCCGACCCTTTGGGTTTGCTGTAATCGGTCCCTACGTGACGCATGAGCGGGTGTCGATGTTAGGTCTAGGCTTACGAGCGATGAACTTAAAATTGTTGATCTAATTATAGTTAATAGCATAGAGCTTGATAGTGACGTGTAATTCCTGAGTGACGGGACTTCGTCTTCGTCATCAAACATGTATTCGGAACCCCAACAATATTTATGACGAAGGGAGATGCTTCGAGCATTGCTTCAGTCCTCCTAACTGTCAAAAAGCTATGTGCAAAAAGCTGTAAGAAACCCTGCATTTTGTCATAAGCAGGCCGCTCAGGCCCTCTCACATACGCATAAACGGTCATAAACTCGTCCAGTAGATATCTGCACGTGGAGAGTGTGTAAGTCTAAAGTACGGTTTTCCGAAGAGTACTGCTACAAGGTATCGGGTATGTAAGTAAGTGCGAGGGAGGTAGTGATGTTCTGGTTAGTTGGTCTAGCGTAGTGGATACCAATGTGTATGATATGTAGTGCAGTACAAAAAGATCCAATGGTTGATTTTGGATTGCGTGGTAGTGTAGTGAGCATAAGCAAAGGAAACATGTAGAAAAACAATTGAGACCAAGACCCATAACAATAAAGAGAGCATATCAAAACGGGAGATGTTCAAAGCAAGAATTTGTCCATCTCAGCTAGTACCAGGTTGGGGTGACTTATCGTCAAGTCGTGGCCACCGTCTGAGACCGTGATTAGTTTTGACTTTGCGCCTGGAGGAAGGAGAGCTTGTATTTCGGAAGCATATTTGTACGGGACAGTTCGGTCGTGTGTGCCCTGCGTGGAAATTAGCTCGTATGGACATAAATAGCCAACGACATACGTGTATCAGGAGGACATCCCGGTCGCTGAAGGCATCTGACTTGAAAGCATACGTTAGCCCCCGGATGGGGCCGTCCCGCAGAGAAGAAGAGATAGCGGCATTGTATCCCGGCAGATGTGCAGACTGTATCCGTACAATCTACATGAATCTCATTCATAAGTGTTACTCGACCCCATTAATATTCTAATCACGTACCTCTTGCAGAGGGTCGGACTCGGCGGGTGACGGAGAATCCGTCAGGATCAAGTTCTGAAGATATTTCTGTCGCAATTTGATAATTAGTACACGTTCGTGGGAGATTCAGGGTCACAGATCTATACTCAACTCGTACTGGTGTGCTTGAAGTCACGCTCTGGATCACTGGAGAGGACATGAACTTGAGCGTTCTGGGAAGATCGCTGGACTATTTCTGGTTTTAATGATGGCCCCACGAGGTATTAAGGAATCGTACGATACCTCGATAGTCCCAGTAGAGGCAATGAGAATCACTTTTCTGTCGACAAGATGAGGGAAATGAGCTGTGAACGCGCCAGCAATGCCGCCACCCTGGATATGAAATGATTAAAGTGGAGACAGGGGCTATAGAAGATAACGCACCATTGAGACACCAACCACTATAGCTTTATCCCAATTGACATGCTGCATCAAGAGCGCCAGTTGAGTGGTATACAACTGTGTATTGTATGTCGTTTGTGGCGCATCGGTGTATCCACGACCGTAAGGTCTAGAAAATTGTTAATCGACAAGGTGGGTATTTAGCCACATGAACCGATACCCACCATACATCAAAACGCGGTACCCACGCGCGGCCAGCTGCGGCGCTATATCTTTCCAAATGAGCGAGGGTACAGAGAGACCATGTATCAGGACAATCTACATATGAGATTCGAAATGATCGGCCTGTCATCGTATTAGAGAGATCGACGAACCTTTCGTCCAGTTTCAGGACCCAGCAGCCAATATCGAACCTGCAAAGGACAAAAACGGTCAGTATGGAGCAGACGAAGACGTTGTGTGGACTATTCAACAAGGTCGTACGACCCGGTCCGCATGACTTGTAGGCAAAATGGACTTACCCGACCGTACGGAAAGTCAACATATGCTCCTCCGGAATAGTAGTCTTCTGAATAAATTTTCCACGACCGGCATTCCTGTGGTAGACTGGAAAGTGACGGATAGAGATATACTGAGTTCGGAGGGCTGGGAAATGCGGCGAAAAGATATGTCGTGAGCAACAGAGGCGGCAAGATAAGCAAGGAATAGGTCAGGCAGTGCCAGGGATGGGGAACCATGGTCGTCGGGGGATGGAGGTCGTGGCGAGAGGAAAAGGATTGCACATGGGAATATGTAATCAACCAACGAACGCAGCGCGCAGGGCGGCTGAGTCCAAAAACGCGTGGTGATGTCAGGCACCACGTGGCGTTATTGGCGCTCAACGTCTGTTGCTGATGCATGATGATGATTGGCTATCGTTTCAATTAATTCGTAAGCTTTTTCTTCTTTTTTCTGTCGTTCTTCAACTGACATTAAACTGGCGCAAAAAGGAACTTGCATCGTTCAATAGTTTCTAAATCAATTTGTGTAAAATTTCTTCCGTCTAATCCGCCCGAGTGTCAGCGCTCTGCTCGGCTGTAAAAACATCACCCTGTCGGCAGAGCAGTATAACAAATTCGGACTCTTGTTCTGACAGAACTGAAACAGTCAGTACAGTTGAACTGGCATCGACGACAATTGCAAGTGGTACTCAGACATGGTTTATATAAATAATTCAACAGACATCATGTTCGCAATTGTAGCCATGACACAAAGTAACAAACAGTACATTCTCAATTTACAAACTTCTTGGACATCGAAGTCAACACCCAAGAAGAGGCCAGAAGAGGATAAACTTACTGCGGATCCAACTCTTCCTTAGCGCGTCCCATTCCTAGGTTACTTTCCTTTCTTTCAGCCCCCGGACCACTCGCAAGACCCTCGCCCTCCTTCAACTCCGGCGCGGCACCATATTTCTCTGTCGGTCCAGGCTGCTTATATGGCTCCTCCTTGCTCATCGTCCGATACCCCAGCTCAATCGCACTCTTCGCACCAACTTCACTCCACTGGCTCGACGGCGGCTCATACGGCTTCTGCGCACTATGCGACTCCGGGTCGATCCTATGAATTTTTGAATCGGACGGAGGCGTAGCGTCGACGTCTTTAGCGTACGAATCAGGGTTGTGGCCCTCGTCCCGGGCTACGCGAGTGGTGTGTATCGCCGCAAGACGGGAGAGTTGGGAGCGGAACTGGACGGTGGACCTGCGCACTAATAGCATGGCTGTTGGTGGTCTGTGGGAGAGTTAGGACATGAGTGTGAGAAATGAGCATTTAATGCGCTTTACCCCGCATACGTCATAGGACCAAGAACAGCCTGGTTTCGGGAGATGCCGAGCGTGCCGTGACTTCGACGATCGTCTGCCGATTTCGACCATCCACGGCTGTGCGGCACGAATAATTCAAACACCGACCTCCTTAAACGGAAACCTCTTCACTGTGACGTTTTTCCACAAAAAACCACAATGGCACGCCGTTCAGCACCACCCAACTCAGGCCCTGCCTACATCCCCAAAAACCAACACGTCCAAAGACGTGCGATTCATGATCCTGACGAATCCGCCTTTACCCGTTTCCTCCGCGAAGAGATCTACGCGCCCGAAAAGTTGCCAGGAAATATCAGTATCGTTGTTGGGGTATCGACGTTCATTGGAGGGATACTGGCTGTTAGGACGTGGGGAGAGTATATGGTACCAGCATAGATGATCTCTGCTTATGGTGTGTTGTCTTGCAATTTAGGCGAAATGTGCTGTCTGACTTTTTTCGTAGAGTTGTTGAAGCTGCAAAAGACTATCGCAAGAGGACAGAAGCATCGCGGTCCTCTGTTACAGGATACTTATAATATATGTACCACTGGGAACACCAATTATCACGCACCTCCATTCTCTGTCACAAGGATTATGCTCGAGGCTTGATTAGAAACCATCATTCTGTTCACAGCATGTTGAATGGTATGCCTGCGGCGATCCAAAGTGGCGCAAAGTTATTGACAAAATGCTTTCCTTAGGCGGCTTTGCGAAGCGCTGATGCCGTTGACTTCTCTTTCTTTCAATTGCCCATGAAAATGTGGGTTGCCATCAGCAGCTTCCTCGCTGGCCCCACGTGAATAGAACTACGCATGACTGCTGGCCCACAATCAAGGTTCGCAAACCAGGAGGGGGCCTTGCTACTTTGATGATGCTCGTCGAACCCTTGGACCTATCGATAAATACTCTCTGGTGACTGTATCGGCCAACTATGCGGTAATCAGAAATGGCGTTTCGCACGCTCCTTGAACGTTAGAATTTTGGCATAGTTTGGATCCTAATTGGGCCTGTTATCGTGGTGTACCACTCGGATGTTTTATTATCATCGCCAAGACATATCTGCTATTCATCGTACAAGGTCTTCTGATAGAACGGACGTATACACGCTAACCGTATGGTTATCGCACGTTCTTCATCTTGTAATGTTGTGTAATGGTCACCGCACGGAAACCAGCCGGATAAAGGTACGGAGAAAGCGAGGCCGAATTTAGGCAATTCCGGGCCAAAACGTGCCCAAAATAGCTGACATACCTAACGCAAATTGAAAAAGTCGTTTAGCTGGGCCCATGACCTGGTTCTGTCCCCTACATGGCGTTCGTTGCCTTTCAGCGGATTTTCTGTTGTATGTCCAGCAAAAGCGATGATAAGTCGGATGCTGGCATCATTGATGAGACTTCCCGTCTCATTCCCGCTACCGAAGAACCTTCGTGCGCCGCTCCTATAATTAATTTCGTATTTAGAGCTCATTTTCCTCTTTTTTATTGCAGGCCAACGGTAATGAACGTGGATTATGGAAAGCTAAAAGGGAAACTGGGGACGATTGTTCGAGCCAAGGAAGGGTGCGTCGCAGCGCACCTGCCTGTTACCTCATGCAACTAACATGCACACAACAGACGGATGGTGAATGTGAACGCGCACGGTCCTTTTAATCTGCAGAACCATACTTCTACTTCATATCTCCCGGAAACTCCCAGTAATGGTAGCCTGGACGAACCAGTCGACAGGAACAGCTTATCACAAGCCTATCCAGAGCAACATATACCAGAAATCGACAGCTTCATGCGCCCAGGACTGTACAGACAACCCAGTTCCACCTCTCGTCACTCAAGCGAGCCCGCTGACCACTCGCCCAACCCTATTTTCTCTGCACGCATTGTCGGTGTTAACGGCATTGAGCAATCAACCGATGCAGATGTGCCTCAGGTCGGTTGATTTCATTTCGGAACCGGATGTTGGACTGACGAGCAATTCTAGGATCCAGTTCCTGACATGCCGAAGCTGGACGTTGGGTCTCTGTCGAGGAGTTGGGGTGATTGAGGAGCGTCGGCTCGCCTAGTGTTGCCTAGTGTCGACGGCCTCTTCCCTTAATGGAGGTCCACTTTGGGTGACGGATGATGTTATGTATGGCGCTAAGTGCCTTGCAATAGTGTACGTTAACATTGCGCGCCAAATATGATTCTTTTACTAGATTTTGGGCGTAATTACTTTTCGAACAATTTGACACCTTTCACTAGACCGATGCCTGCTCCCACTTCGTTCGCATACGTCCATGCTCGTTCTTCCTCTCTGACGCCAAGAGAATCGAGTAGCTTCCTCGCCGTATCGGGGATGAAGGGCTGTAAGCAGATCCCGGCGACGCGTAATGTTTCAATAGAGGTATTGAACGATGTTAGCGTAACAGCCGGAGAATCTCCGTTCCATGGTTCTACGTCAGTTAATATCTTATTCGCCTGTAGAGAAAACAAATCGTCAGTGAGATGATGAAACTACGAACAAGGATACCAACCAATCTGACCACCTCCATTATACGCTTTAAAGCATCCGAAACTTCGAGCGATTCTAAATCTTTCGCTACCTGACTGGGGAGGACCTTCAGGGCGTCGGAAAGTGGTTCATATCGACAGTCTTTGGCAGGCTCTAGAACTCCCTTATCCCTGGCGCCTTCGATAATTCCCCGTATCTTTGAAGAGGTTACGCGAAGCAGAAAATTTCCAAGGATATTCCGTAGCTCAGTTGTCTCTTTCTTCACCTGCGCGTCGGACCAATCTAATCATACAAAACATTAATCAAGGCAGACATGCTTCGAAAACCTAAAGTGCCTACCAACATCATCTCGGAAGTTGCCTCCCGCTATTGCCATGTAGTATCGGATAGGGTCAACTCCATATGTGCCCATGACATCAAACGGATCTGTGGTGTTTCCCAGAGACTTGGACATCTTCTTCTGAGACGACGTCCAGTGCGCGTGAGCAAGGAGTTGACGCTGCAGCGGAAGTTTGAGTGCTAACAAGATAGCTGGCAAATATATTGCGTGGAACCTATTTACAGTCAGTCATAGAGTTTGAACCGGTTTGTGTTTAGCCGCACCTGACAATATCTTTCCCGATAATCTGAAGATCGACAGGCCAACCGTCGGAGAACCCGGAATCGGTATTTTTCCAAGGGTATCCAATAGCAGTCAAGTAAGATATCACTGCGTCTATCCAGACATATATCGTATGTTCTGGATCACCAGGGACCTCGATTCCCCAAGAGAGTCGCGAGCGTGGCCGGGAGATGGAGATGTCCTGGAGCGGGGAAGACAGGATAGCGATGGTATCAGAGAGATATTGTTGAGGAAAAATGGACGCTGGGTGTGTCGTATAATGGTCTAGCAGCGCTTCGCGCAAAGCCGACAAACGAAACATGTAATTCGTTTCTGTGGTATACTCGACAGGGGAGGACGTCTCGGTGGCTATTGTCTGTGGTGAAGAGCCTGGGATGTGCGTTACAGCGCCGTCTGGGTAGAAACATTCGTCCGTGATGGAGTACCAACCCGAGTACGTTCCTTTGTAAACGAGACCTTGGGCATCTAGTTCACGCTATAGAGCGTGTTAGCAGACATACAACTTTGATGGAGAGCCCTGCGCACCCAGATATACTGTACAGCCTCCTCATGCGCGTCCTCGCTCGTCCGGATAAATCGAGTATACGAGATGTTCGCGGTTTGGGACAACCGCTATCAAATGTATAAATAGGGTTATAGCAGCATATAAGTATAGGGAACACACACGGAAATGTGTACTGAGTTGGTCACAGAACTCCTTCGGGGGAAGACCCTTGGCCTGAGCCGCTTTTTGTATCTTCAGGCCATGCTCGTCGGTTCCGGCAACGAACTGCGCCGGTCGAGAAGGATCTTTGAGGGCATGATAGCGGTAGTAGATATCTGCTATTAAGAGGGAGTACAAGTGCCCTATATGAGGAACTTCAAATATATGATGTCAGCCAATGACTCGAAGTGTATCAGAGATAGCCTTGCCTGCATTGGGATAAAAGATGGGAGTTGTAATGTAGAAAGGTTTAGCAGTAGACACGTGGCGACATCCCAAAGCTCTCGGACTCAACAGGCGAAGAGGGTGTAAAGACAGTCGGCGAAACATGTAACGTTTTTATCATGTGGGTTGACAAAAACATTCACACGATAATGCCGGCCCTCAATGATATCCTGATTTGGGCATCACTGCTTCCCTGGGCTTGTCGGCAACGACGGCGGATATTCTTTGCTAGGCGAGCTAGGTAGCTAGATATTAGAGTTCACCTTGGCTAATTATAGCCACAGAAGCGCAGTATGTGGTACCTCAAGAATTGCACACGCATCACAGAGCCTGCGTTGGGCGCTTGATCACTGCCGGCGGGCACGGCAGAAACTCGCTCCCAGCACGAGCTCGGCACTGCGTTTGTTGGTAAACCATATGCTCAAAGCATAACTTTCCCAAGCTGACCTGGGCAGTTTCCTTGAACAACACTCTTCCTGCTCTCCGCGTGCCCTTTTACTATTTAGCCATTGAACGTGCTTATTTATGCTTAAATTCGAGGATGCACCAACATCAGCCGCCCGGCCGGTTCGGTGTCGGAACCAAATGAAGTACCTGCTTGCTGGCTTCGTTCTGGTTCTTTTTGGTGTCTATCATCTCAGCGGACTCCTACGTGTTTCGCACCTATGCGTCTCTCAATCCTCCAAACAGGTTGCTAAGAATCCTGGAGAGATTATCTGGGAACCTTGTCCAGGAGATGAATACGCTGGCCTTGACTGCGGTTCTGTCGTGTAAGTATCTTGTTCTTCTCTATAGAACCTTCTCGTGACGATGATGATAGTGTACCGAAGGACTACTTCAACCCAAGCGCCGGTACATCTACAATAGCTTTCGCGCGCCACAACGCGACAAGGAACAGGAAAGGATCTGCTGGTTCGTTGTTTTCCGTGTCTGCTCTTGCGTTACTCAAGATATACGCCAAGGGGGCCCGAGTGGTTCGGGAATGTATTTTCTAATTCGAGCAAGAGAATATATCACCGAGTTGTTGGGTGATCATTGGGATTTGATTGGCTTTGATCCCCGTGGAATAGGACGATCAACGTTTGTTTCTTTTTACCTGTGACGAGCGTTGAGCCTGATTTCGTCGTGAATAGACCTGCAACAAAATGCTTTTCATCAGCCCTTGAAGCCCAGCTTTTTGCGGCGAACACTGTCATCGAGCAAGGAATCACGGTTTCATCCATCTCAAACCTCTCTTCTCCATTTTTGCGCGATCAGCTTGTTGAACAGCATAAGCAATTTTTGGCTCTGAAGAAGAGTCAGGCAGAATCCTGTGGCAAACATATGGGGGATGAACTGCGATATATGGGCACAGCTACTGTTGTGAGAGACATGGACTTCATGAGTGAAGTATTTGACGGTGAGGGAGCAAAGATGTCAGTCGTCTCATTCTCTTGGCCCCATGATTTTTGGCTTATTCTCCCAGCAATTATTGGGGCGGCTCGTATGGCTCAATACTTGGCGCTTACCTTGTGAATATGTGCGTAATTTCATTGCGCATCGACATTTTTTGCTGAAACTATGATTAGGCTTCCTCATCGTATCGGCTATTCCGTGATTGATGGAATCGCAGACCCCATTAATTGGTCGAGTTAGCACTCCGTACTTACTCTCAAAATCCATGCCACTAATTCTCGAACTGACATCAGGTGAACCATCGCACAAGTGGCCATATAACTGGCTGTCGTCGACTGAGAAGACCTATCGTATGTACCTAGAGGATTGTTCTCGGGTACGTGAGTTGTTTCGGGGAATATACCATCCTCATATCACTACCTAGGCCGGGCCAGCTTTATGCCCACTTGCGAAATATCAAGACGAGCCTTGGACAAACCTCGAACAGAGATTGGAGTAGTTCTTTGATCGTTTGGCTCTGGAACCGCTTGCTACGTCAAGCTCCTTGCGACCTGGTTATCTGACATCTGGTGCCGCACGAAGTACTTATACCTTGCCATGAAAATTCAAAATCATTGATTAGCTTCCTAGGTCTTCTTCTCATCCACCTTGAAAGGCCAGGAATGTGGCCAGCGAGTGCCAAAGCGTTCGCCGAAGCCATGTCAGGAAATGGCACCCAGCTGTATAACTGGATCATCCCTCCGTCGGGCATATCCCACGAAAACGATGTGGCTCGCTTGGCAGTTACCTGCCTTGACTCGCCTCCGCCTATGTCGATCAAGGATTTTCCCTCTGCTGAGGATCTGGCCGAGGAAGGACTGAAGACTCTACGTGAAGTGTCGCCTCATTTTGGTATGAGTACAGGTATGTATGAACCTGATGGCGGTTGCCAGTATTGGCCTGCCAAGGGACCAGAGCGGTTTACCGGGCCTTGGAATGCGACATTAGATATACCTATGCTTATTGTCAGTAATACGGTGAGTATCCTGCATTTCGCTGAGCGGCAGTCACTTATACCTTCCATCAGGCTGATCCGTAAGCATCCCTCAGTCATCGGGCGTTCCGTTCACCTATCTTTTCTCAGCGTGACGCCAATTTCCAGCGGAGTATTGATCAATTCTCTGATGCCTGATTCGTCCGTTCTCATTATTCAAGAGAGTCCCGGGGTAATATATGTCCATCATTCCGTTTCTCTGTCTAACTATTCTTCATGCATCTAGCACACATCTTCGTCTATGGTCTCCCTTTGTACAATGGAGCTTCAACGTCAGTACATGTCTGAAGGCATTGTACCAGCCAATGGTACGAGGTGTGCTGTCGATAACCCAACCTTCCCCAAGCCAGAATTCTGGAGGCAGATGGATGCTTTAAGTGTGGAAGACGCCAAGTTGATGAAGGCAGCTATTGGGATTGAGGCAGCTCTGTTTGAAAGTAGGATTGCGTAACTGAGAATTTGGATGCTTGAAATGCATCCATGTAGATCATCGTAAATTTGTCCGTATCAAGATTGTAAGTGTATCCAAAAGAAGTGTGAATACTTAGGGTATTGGGGGTATTTGGGGTATGTTATAATACTAATTATAATTCACTCGTCTTCATCTGGCTTGACTCCTGCCTTGCAATGATCAGGTATCTCAGCGTCCTTCGGTTCGTCTTTGTCTATAGCCAATCCGACGTATGTTGGGAATCTAAAAGTGGCATACGCGAGGGCTCCAATATGTGATGATAGGAATTACTAACCTTGGCACGTTATCTCTAGTAAGCTCTTGGAACCGATATGTTATGATAGAGCCAATCTTAGGAGGTTTCTGCCGCAGCTGATCATTCAGTCCTGAACCCACACTAAATGTCTTTCCGGAAGCCATCTTGCATTTGAGGGCCCCAGTTACGCCCGCATTCCGACCCTTGCCAGGAGCATAACCAGTGACAACGGCTTCGGCATCGTAGAAAGTCTGAAGCGTTACAAATTCAATGATAATGCACCTACCGTAGAATCGGGAAAGCCATACCTTGATCTTTAGAAGAGTAGAAGAGCGACGACCTTCATACTCCCTGAAAAAGACGTCAATGTACTATCAAATTAAAAAAAGATAGACAACGCACGATCCAGGCTTGCGAAGCATGAGGCCCTCTCCCCCAAGGGATTCAATCTTCTTCAATTGATCCAGAACGTGCTGACGGTCCTTGACAACTTCGTGCTCAACAACATTGACTTTGTCAGACTGATGGGTTCCATTGGAGCCGAACAATTTATTCAAGAATTCAAGTCTGTCCTCAAACGGTTCCGTGCCACGGGAAGGTACGTCGAATACCTGAAAAAGGCGCATACCAATGAGTCCAGTTAAGTTTTCAGATACAAATTACTATGAATCGTTACCTGGAAAGTGATTCCCTTCCAATGAGGAGAGTTGATCGTCTTGACGATCGACACCGTAGACTGAAACTCGCCTCGTCCTCCAAACAGTTCTCCGTCTAGTGTGATGTCTTTAGGAAGCTCTAAATATGCGTGAGTAGAACTGCAAGGCAACATAGACTATAATAACACACTGTCAAGAAACCACTTAGGAGGCATGAAAGGATTCCCAAGACGGCTGTACATGTGCTTTCCATCGAAGAAGGTTCTGAGGGCAACTAAGAGAGGTTTCAAGGATATGTTAGGGCATTCTACTAACCTGACACCATCCAACTTTTCAGACATCAACCATCCTGTTGGATCGGCACCCTTCTCAATATCCCATTTGTTGGCCAATAGAAGTTCAGGCACTTTCTTTCCAGCAGAGACAGTTTCGGCATCATCTTCCTCTTCCTCCTCCTCCTCATCATCAATGCCGGTGTTGCCCTTCTTGCTTCCAGAGGACACGGGCTTACGTGGCCGCTTTACGGGTTTCGCATCCTCTTCTTCGTCTGCATCTTTCCGCTTGCGCTTGGCTGGACTTTTCGTCTTACTTTGTAGTTTCTTCTTGGGGGATCCTTGACTTCCGTGTGGATTCTTCAGCTTCATACGTGCGGCTTCGTACTTATCTCCCAGCAAACTCTTGAGATGCTTGCAACTACGGGCATTGACAGGCACGCCACCCTAATATTAATGTTAACTGTATACAGCAGGATTTATGAGCAGATGATACCTGATTTCTCCATGCCTAATTGACCAGTATCAGCTGGGAATAAACTGTGGCTCTTATCGTGGTAGATTATAGCAACGTACGGGGCAGGTACTGTCATAGTAAAGTGGGGTGAGTAAAGCTATAAAGCGATGAAACGTTGAGAGAAAATCCCTAACCAATAGTAATGATCCCAAGTCCGCTTTACCTTATATACAGATGCGCTGCAGAGCAATGTTTAGCTTCCACCGCCAACTCGAGAAGAATGGAAACGTGCCTTGTCTGCGACTTCACCTCTTTCTCTTCACCGTCAGCCATAATGATGTTTGGCTTGATGCCGCTGATTTCAGCGAGTTCGTCATTGGGCATGGTGGTCGTGGTGTAATGTCAAGTTCAGTGCGGAT
The DNA here is from genome assembly GCA_037576215.1 of Armillaria gallica. NCBI lineage: Eukaryota > Fungi > Basidiomycota > Agaricomycetes > Agaricales > Physalacriaceae > Armillaria > Armillaria gallica. The sequence goes on from JBANDB010000008.1 coordinate 811,010, forward strand.
TCCGGGACCTGGTTCCGTTATCCCCAGTCACGGTGACTAGGGCCCCGGTAGGCACTAAGGGCGGTGTAGCACGTGATAGGGACATCATTTCGCGCATAGGGGCTAATTCGATTAATTGATTCCGACGCGTAAAAAAAATTAGATGACTCTTCTAGAATCAGATATATTTAAGTAATGACCAGCAAATATTAGAGGTATGCTAAAATTATGAAATAATGCGACGTTCTAATGATACATGATGATGATGGTGATGATACAATACAATGCGATGCCACCAGGGCGTATGGTGTCTAGGATGATGAAGAATACATTAGGCGAAAGGTGAACAACAGACCAATAGTCGAGGATTGGGGTAAGTAACCGGGATATAGGACTAAGGATGAATGGCCATTTCTGCCTGCCAATAGTTCTCGTGCGTGTTCCACAACGATAGTAGGACTATCTGTTCGAGACGGATGTTCTGCACGCCTACGTTCCATCGCGGATTGGAGCTGGCAGAGTACTTCGCTATCTGAGAGGTGAAATTTAGACAGAAGGACACGGTAACAATGCCTAAGAACATACTTGATAAAAATTTTGGATTTTATCCGCTACTATTTCACCGAGAACAGCGCGGGATACACCTCCAGGATTGATCATGATTTTGGAAATGAACTGGTTGTGCTGATATCCGGGCCACTATACCTACCATCAGCCATGACTAGGATAGGGATGCTGAAGTGAATAGTATACCCGGATGCAAAGGAAGATCCCGCCCTGCCGTTGGAGGTACATATCATGCCCTCCAACAAGCATTCGTGGGGTTTCGGCGGGACCTCTTCTAATCAAGTCGGACACATCAACGCCCATAGTCTTAACGCCACACATTTGGAATGTGATCGGAGACTGGAGATGATGACGTCCAACATTCCTGCCACTAGAGTCTTGTGGCACGCGTCGCCAGTTTGAAGGAAGGGAAGCGTCTGATATCCCAGTGAGTGCATACCCCAGAGCAGAGAATCCAGACTGGTAGTTGTCAGCGATGGGAGGGTGGAGGGGGTTGACGTTGGTGTAGGTGTTCATTGCGATGTGGGATACACGAGAGCTCCGGGGGTAGGTAGTGGGGAAAGCTTAGCAAACGTTGGTACAGAACCTCTAAGGGATGCCATAGCTGTCTTTATATTCAGTTGTGCCATATCTTTGTTCGCATTGTTGGCTTTGTTAGTTATTCGAACAATGCCCCATGCCACAGGAGAGTCAAAAGTGGTAAATAAAAAAAAAGTCGCGTCTATCTTGAGTTTTCACAAGGTGTCAGCGTCCGTCCTTCGCGCTCTTTCAACACTCGGGACAATGGTCAAGGTTTGCATACTCTGCCACACATAGTCGAAAAAGGTGAGGTGACCATTCGACGGAGCACTCCCTTAATAGATAGTCACCACAAAGGCTCCTTCCACCACCCGTTTCGATTACGAACCAGAGTAACAGGCCACGAAACAAAGATATCGAATCTCAAATGGGGAGTTCAGAAAAGACCAGTTAGCTTGAGACTCTGAGGTTGGACAAGACAGTTAACAGCCGAGTAATACGCAACACAGAACTCGTAGGCTGTTGGCAATAACCCCGTAATTAGCAGTCCCGGTCACAGAAAACGACATGTTCTTCATCTAAAAATTTCGTCGAACAAAAAGCAGACTATTGGAAGACAATGCATAGTGAATGCTTGAATGTTTGTGATTTGAAGCGGAAGTGGCAGATTCAAATTGTGAATTGATGCGAACGCGCTTGCGGGATTTGCCGCTACTCACGTGGTCCGTGCGTCAAAACCGCTCCTACCACCACCACCACCATTCCATTGGTACGGCTTTTTCGAGCCTTACGGGCTAAAATCAATGTGTGGAACCTCCTACCACTCCATCCAAGAATGAAGACGGAAAAATTAGGGGGATATGAATTTTATCGAAGCGTCTTGGGCAGTCCGAAATACATCGTGGCTCCGATGGTGGATCAAAGTGAGCTCGCGTGGAGAATATTTTCTCGACGGTATGGTGCTCAGGTACATCGTTTTACTCTTGTACTGTCAGTTCTACTAACGAGGGGCATCCTAGCTCGCATATACGCCAATGATTAACGCGAAGGTAGCAATCAGTCACCTGAATTGTTCATCCTCCTATATTTCTACAGATGTTTGCCGACGATACTCACAAGAACACTTGGAAAAAGAATTTCGATATGGAGTCTGGCGAAGAAGGCGATCCCACGACTGACCGGCCTCTCATCGTCCAATTCTGCGCAAACGATCCCGAGAAGTTACTGATATCAGCCAAAGCAGTGGAAGCTCATTGTGATGCCATTGATATCAACCTTGGATGTCCTCAAGATATTGCGAAGAAGGGGAAGTATGGTGCATTTTTACAGGATGATTGGGATTTGATCTATAAACTGAGTTCGCCTTCATTAGCCAAGTTCCTATCATGAGATGATACTGATAACTCGGCGTTTAGTCAATATCTTGCACACGAACCTTTCTATTCCTGTGACGGCGAAGTTCAGGGTGTTCCCAACAGTGGAGAAAACTGTCGAGTATGCTAAAATGCTGGAGCGCGCCGGGGCTCAGATTTTGACATGCCATGGACGAATACGAGAGCAGCGCGGGCACCTATCCGTTTGTCAGCCTTTTACTCATTGCGTATACACTAACCGTTGCGCTAGGGTCTTGCGGACTGGGGCAAAATTCGCGCGGTTAAGGAAGCCATCTCGGTCCCCGTGTTTGCTAACGGGAACATACTGTATCCTTCCGACATTGCAAAGTGCTTAAAGGCGACAGGTGCCGATGGGGTTATGAGTGCCGAAGGACAACTCTACAATCCAGCCCTTTTTGCGAACGTTCCTACCGAAGTAGAGGAAGTCACGAATCACAAACTACTCGAGCAACACATCCCTCATGTTGATTTAGCTCTGGAGTATCTGTCTATTGTGCAGTCACTGAAGACACACACTTCGATAAGTGCCATCAAAGGTCACCTGTTCAAAATTCTACGACCGGGTCTGTCGCACGACAAAGACCTTAGGGAGAAGTTAGGGAGAACACTCATAAAAAAGGACCAAGATTGGCGACACGGCGGGCTGCAACCCTACATCGACGTTTGCTTGGAGTTGAAGGAGCGAATGGAGGTGCAGTGCCTCGTGTTCTTCGTGGTCCTCATCTGACTTGTGTATACAGGTGAACGCGAAAGCAGCTGGAGGTCAAGACTCGGATGAGCTGGTTACGCTTGACATGTCTACTGGATTACATGTTCTTCCGCACTGGTTGGCCCAACCATATTTCCGACCATTGCGAGAAGGTACTTGGACCCTTTTCCTGTTGCATTTATGTTAACCTTCATCACAGTGGCTACCAAAGGCGCTGATAAACCGGCAGAAGCTATTCCTGCGAAGAGGCAACGGCCGGAAACAGAACGAACTGCTGAGGACGAGAGTAAAAGGCTTAGATTGGACACAGAAGCGCAGCCAGTCGAGACGATCCATATCACAGTGTAGATCGCTCCGTGTAGCCTCTTCATAGGTCCTCTATTTACAGCTCCTCCTTACTCATTGTTGCAGAACTGTATGTTAGATTTATCATTTCCAGTACTGTAGACTGTTAAATTTAATCGTGACGTGACTGATACGTGACCCACTGGACCCACTTCGACCTACGACTTACCTCCAACCGTATTTCTCCAGATTCCTTTCTTCATTCCTACCACCACTATCTCTATTATCCTGCACTCTTTCTTTCCTAGCTATCGACTCTCTGGTTCCTCAGCTTTTCTATCCAAAATACCCTTTGAACACCACTAATCCGTACAATGTCGGACTCCTTCGCAGATTTATGGAGTTCAACGGTACCCTCGACGAAGCCTGCACCTCAGAAGCTGGGATCATACTCCTCAATGTCCATCCAAGGCGTACGACGGCCGCAGAATGATGTTTTCTCCATGCTTTCGTCGGCAGGTTCCTCAGCACCTGGATCTCGCTCAATGACACCAGCATCGAGGACCATTCCGCCTCCAGGACCGCCTCCTACGAGCTCAGCTTCATCAGGAGATGCATTTAGCGGTCTTTTGTCGGGGACGTTGGCTTCCAAGCCTGCCTCACAGATGACGATAGCAGAGCGGGCCGCCAAAGCGGAACGGGAGAGGATGGAAAAGTTGCAGCATTCGCAAAGGGCAGCGCCTGTCCAGACATCTTCCGCATGGGATGGATTGGATAGTTTGGGACAGAAATCTTTTCCAGCCGTGGTGTCGACGTCGCAGTCGTCGTTCAACGACGATGACTGGGGATTTGGCACACCAGCTCGCGACACTTCACAACCTGCTGCGTCCGCTGCTGCTACTGTCGACGACGATGATTGGGGACTCGCTGATTTTGGAGCATCTACCAGGCAGTCTCAGCCAGCGACCCGTACCCAGAATATGTGGGACATGGATCAAACTTTAAACAAAGAACCGTTCAGACCAAGGACAGATTCTCCCAGTAACGATTTTGATTTTGGAGATCACGAGGATCAATTGTTGAGTGTTCATGCCCACGATGATGATATTTTGGGTGAACTTGGGAGACCCATTGACGCCGCACCACGACGGCCTTCACCACCGGTACGTCCTATATCATCGTTACCTTACAACTGCTAATGCCCTCTAAGAGTAACCAAAGCTCAGTACAAGCATCTCAACACTCTCGTGCACCGCCCTCGCGGACGGTCTCTCCTCCTCCCCATATTCTTGGGCAACTTGTTGAAATGGGGTTTTCAATACAACAGGCCAGGATCGCACTTGCTTCGACAGACTCAGGTCTAGACGTCGAAGCTGCTCTAGAAACCCTTCTCAACAATGGCGCCGGTACCAGTTCAACGCCAACGCCTCCCCCGACACTTCCTCGTCGCCCACCTCACTCGGGAAGAGACAGTAGCAACCATTCAAGTCAGTCCAACACGCGACATAGAGAGCATGACCGATCCACGTCATCCCCGCCGGCATCCCATGCAGATAGCAATATTCAAGAACAAGCAGACAAGCTTTTGGCTCAAGCCAGCGAGCTGGGTTTGAGCTTCTTCAATAAAGCAAATGCCGCTTGGAAAGAAGGGCGGGAACGAGTACAGAAAGCTTATGCTGAACGAATTGGGACGGATAACGCGGTTGACAGTCGATCAGGCAGTCGTACGAGCAATATTCATGGCCGGCCCAAATGGATGCAAACCGATGATGATAGACCGCATAATGGTAGTGCAGACCATATTCCGGATGTGAGGAAAACCAAGAGTCCATCGCCGGCATTAGGACAATCATCCAACCCCCAGCCTAGACCTCAATCAAAGGTCGTTGACCTCTTTTCGACGGTGGACGAAGCACCAGTGGCATATGTGTCTCCCTTCCGCCGGGGAAAACCTAAAGTTTCTCCCCCGGTTCAAAGCACCCAGCCTGTACGGGTTGCGACACCGTCTCCGCCTTTGAAACCCCTTATTTCCGCATCCTCTTCGTTGATATCCACTTCTCAGTCTCACAAGAACCTTGGAGCTGAGAAATTCAAGCTCGGGCAATATGGTGAAGCCGAGTCTGCTTATACGAAAGCTATAGACTGTCTACCATCCGGTCATCTACTACTAGTGCCATTATACAATAACCGGGCGTTAGTGCGACTAAAAACAGGTGACTACAACGGTGCTGTTGGAGATGCTGGGATCGTCATCGAGTTGGTTAGCGACAGCACCTGGCGGGACGAACAAGCACGAGTGAAGACCTCTGAAGAGGGCGCCGGCGTCGACCTTGGTGATGGCCTAGTCAAAGCATGGAGACGACGAGCCGAGGCATTGGAAGGGAGAGAAAAATGGGACGATGCTCGCAAGGACTGGGAGAAGGTCGCAGGAGCCAACTGGGCTGCGTCTAATATGAGAGGAGAAGGTGTACGCGGTGCTGGACGGTGTCGGAAGATGGTCGTTGCACAGAAGCAAGAGACATCAGGAGCCCCCCCGCCGAGAGTTGTGAAACCCAGACCTGCCCCTACGCGACCTCCTCCCAGACGCGGGCCCACCCCGCCTTCGCAGGCGCTTTCGAATTTGAAGAAGGCCAATGATGCAGCCGAGGCCGAGGACAATGAAAAGTACGAGCTGAAGGATGTAGTTGATGCGAAGCTCTTGGCATGGAAGGGGGGCAAGGAGACGAACATCCGGGCGCTGATTGCGAGTTTGGATACCGTGCTTTGGCCTGAACTCGGTCTGCAAAAGACCAGTATTGCAGAACTTGTGACGCCTGCGCAGGTAAAGATTAGGTATACCAAGGCGATTGCGAAGCTGCATCCTGATAAGGTTTGAGCCGTGTTAGACGTATTGCCGGTCGATTATTGATATTGATTTTTCTGCAGCTTAATTCGAACAACTCGACCTTGGAGCAGAGGATGATTGCCAATGGAGTGTTTGGCACCCTTAATGAGGCTTGGAATGCTTTCAAGCAGTAGACCTGCTCCGTTTAGATTTCTCTGGGCTAAATTTATTCTCCATCGCACATCTTTCAATCGGACGAATATTAGGAATATTAATACACACATTACACCCAAGGTTCGACGAATACGCTCATCCTCATCCTGATTCCTTATGAAAGACGGCAATGATGAACCATCACGAGTGGCACAGGTGATCTGTACTGTGGATGACAATTAGTTGACGTTGCCTTGTACTTTGGCCGTTACTCATTGACCATCGATCAATGCTCAATTGTTTTTCTTACCACAGCATCACACGTCTCATAAACTGTTCTTAAAATCTAGCTTCCCGTCAAACCTGGTTTAGGTATGCTCGTGGTCTTCTCCATGAGTCTTATGCTAACACCTCCATCCTAGAATGTGTTATAGCTTCTCATCGTGCTGCGCGCCTTGCAAAAAGCCATTCACTTCGTATTCCCAACATCTACCCATTGCAGTGCTCCCCAAAGGTCGCGTATCTCTCCAGACTCTTGATGCTCTAGTCGTTCAAGGCCAAATACCAACCAGCTTCTCCTTTGACGATACCGGATCCGTGTGGCAACCAGTTTCGTCCCTTCTCGAAGAACCATCCATTATCTTGTCATGTAGACCCGATGATTTCTCGCCGCCTCCCAGAACCCCATTTATACCAGTGTGCTGCTCTGCCCCCGATCTTCCTCCTGAAATTTGGATCCGGATTTTCACAGAAGCGTCCACAGACCTTCATCATTGGCTGACACCACTGCGCATCAGCCTAGTGTGTCGTTACTGGCGAGATATCGCACACTCCGCGCCACACTTATGGACGAACATCTGCGTCGACGTACGACATGTGAAGCGGAGCGGGAGGTGGATATCATGGCGGACCTTCGAAACCGTCTGGTGGTTCCTCCATCTATCGAAACACAAGCCCCTCGACGTGAGAGTGGACCTGCTGGGATACGACGGTGATTTAGAGTTCGAGCGCACGGTTGAGATAATTGCAGAGCACTCTGCGAGGTGGCGCAGCGCAGATATCATGGCGGCACCTTCGAGTTTGTCATACCTCAAGTGTGTGGCTGATAGGCTCCCTCTGCTGGAAAATCTCTCTGTGGACGTCGCGGAGGAAGCTTCTGGAAGTAGCAGCAAGCGGCTCAAAGGCTTTCGGCGCGCGCCCAAGTTGGTATCTCACAGTCCTGGTGGTATCAGTGCAAGACAGTGCGTTGTTCCGTGGGCGCAACTCAGGACTGTAGTTTTGCGAGATTTCTTCGACTGCGATCTGTACGAGAATCTACGCGATTCGAAGATACTCGATCATCTCGTTCTGTCCCCAGAATGCGAATTTGAAACTGGCTTTGGGACCGTAACGACTCTTTGTGCGTCGACACTGACGATACAATCGCTTCCACGCCTTGTTTCTTCTTTTCTCCGGGGCTTCAGGTTTCCCTTCCTGACGTCTCTAGATATTTCGATCCTTGATACAGAAAATCCGTGGTCATTTCCGACCGATTCCCTGATATTTTTGCTTCAACAGTCGGAGTGCGAGCTTCAGCACCTTGTACTGAAGAAGGTTCCTATCCCGTGCGAGGACATGATCAACGTTCTCAACGTTACTCCGGCCCTGGTGTCCCTAACTATACATGAACCTGCTTCGCCCCAATCGTACACGCATTGCATCACGAACGAATTTCTTCGATATCTTATGGTGTACCCTGTGCTTCCGAAGCTCAAGAGCCTAGAGTTGGTGTGGAGTTATGATGCATATGAGGAATGCATCATCGACATGGTCGAATCGCGTGTAATTAAACCATTCGCATATGGGAGCGCACAGTTAGAAAGAATTGTGCTGGGTCGTCGGAATGGCGTTGATTTAGAATTGTCGACCATAGAGCGAATGAATGTTCTCAGAAAGCGTGGATTACAAATATCTTTGTGGTGAGGGTGGTACTTACAGTGGATATCATAGTTGTAGGCTAGTGCACTTCGCGGTACATTTTTCCTGTAACTAGATCTAGTCTTCAAAAATGTCTCTGTCAAACAGTATAATTCAAATCGTATTACTGTCAACCTTTATGCAAATAAGGGCAATAGCACATACAGACCGCCACTCTCGCACTTCATCGTCGTCGGTCTACGAGAGACTAGGCAATAGCTATCCTGCTAATAGTAGTATCACCACGCGGCCCGAGCCATAATTCGTCATACCCCGTTCCGTGTCCCCGTGTTTTGAATTAATAGACGTTGCAACAGTTTTTCTTTTTCCTCAGATGTCGTGAGTATATCTTATTCACCACGCCCGCATGTGCTAAGTACCACACTCACATCTTCGTTGACTACAGGACCAAAGCTATTCCAACGATTCTCCCTTCTCTCGCCACTGTGCCTCAGGCATCGGCTGTGTATCCTGAGGATTTCTACACAGGCGGTTCCTATGCTGAGCTGCCATACGGCCGTGTAAGTGTCCTGTGAATACTGGCAGCAGAGCAGAAAAATCTGATCTCTGTAGATGCGCTATTGGCTATTAGGTCCAGAGACGGGACGGAAGGTGGTACTTATCCATGGCCTTGCGATCCCATCTATCGTATGGAAAGACATGGTGCCTCAACTTGCGGAACGCGGATATCGCGTCTTGCTGTACGGTTAGTCGTCTCTCCGGATAGGATGATATGAATCTAATAGGCGGCCGTAGATCTTTATGGACGAGGGTATTCTGATGCTCCGCAAACACCCAATACCGCGCGTTTCTTTGCAGACCAATTCTCACTCTTGATGCAGCACCTGAATTGGGCGAAGGCCATATTGATAGGTGTTTCCATGGTGAGTCCGCCTGCAGACACTTGAAAGCGTACTAGTGGCTAAGCGGCTTATCTAGGGCGGCGCTATAGCAGCGGGAGTGATTTATCATTTTCCACACCTCGTTGAAGATCATATCGTCCTGATCGCACCAGCAGGTGTCACTAGGGTTCGTAATGCTTCCTGATTAGCGATTGAGTAACCTCCGACTTAACCAACGCAGCTAACGGAACTACCTTCGAACTTGAAAACTTCACCTCCGAGTATGGTCCATCGTACAGTTCCTGCTCTTCCTGTATGTCAAAGGCATTGTCTTCAAACGTAATTCTGACTTCTCGCTGGAAGAGAACAACACTGCCACGGTCGGATCCTACATCTGAAGTGCGTGGTTCATGACATGCACTTACTCAGAACCAACGAAGTTACAGATTTTAGACATCCAAAGCACTCATCTGGAAGGATTCGACAGCGCCATTTCCTCATCATACGAAGAGGGACCGGTGCGCGGGATGGCATATGCATACCAGTCTGACGCTTTTAATGGTCACAAGGTTTTACACCTTCACGTACGCACGTTCATGGATACTTTCAACATTGTCCACCTTATCTGGTGTCTTTTCACAGGGAACCAACGACAGAGTCGTGGCATACGCAGCGGCAAGCAACATCCCGGCTCTGCTACCGGATGAGGCGCATGTTGAGCTCGTAACGATCGAAGGTGCTGGTCACGATTTGACCATCAGTCAAGCTAAATTGGTGTTGGAAGAGTTGGATAGGTTTTTGCCCGGACCAACTGTACAGGACTGAAGTTACAACATTGCAATTAATTAAGCGGCCATGCCGTTACCCACTGACGGCCAACGGTGCATCGATATACGCTTGCATTCAACCTATGCAGAGGATATTAGCATATGTCTTGTTATGTAGGAAGCGAAAAGATCAGATGGGGTTGCCCGAAAAAATGAGCTGTGGCGGGCCATTTCGGCAGCGAAATACGAAGACCGTCGTGATAAAACATCATGCGAAAAGCAGGGATTATACACTCACCGTACACCAGCGGTAGTCAAAGTAATCCGCGAGAGCCTGAGATGAATCATCAATAACCAACGTCAACAAGCACGAGACGGATAAGGGTTCAGAGTTTCAAAAAAACAGCCGTGGAATTGTCGTCAATGTTGCACCACGAAAGCGCAAGTCGGGCGGTAACTCCATTGTTACATCACGACGAGGACAGGGATTATGAACGCACCTTTGTTGTCTGTGTCTGCGCACGCAGTCGGAAAAGGTGGCCGCAAGTAAGGAGATCTAAGCAAGAGTCAGCAAGAGTAGACGCCAGTGTCGGAAGAGCTCAGTAAAGTAAAGATAAAAGCACGGAGCCATCAAGTGGCACTCATATACTCTAGTTTGAATGATTTCGATTCATCGTAGAAAAATAAAAGGGGATCGAGAGCTTTCGATGGGCTTACCAGCTATATTCCTTAGGACGCATTGGGGTCCCCATCGTCATATGCAGGCAGTCACGCCCAATGCTCTGGCATTCCCGACCACGTTATTAATCACTTTGTTTGTTAGACGCAACATCTGGAGAAGAGACGGTAAGAAACGAAGCCAAGACACAATGATAGAACCGGACAGTGCAGGTACGGTAAAGAAAAATGAGACTGCTTCTGAGGAGGTCTGGACCATCCGGACGCTCAACAATCAACTACGTTACACACTGAGGCGAGAGACTTACCATGAGTAAGCTATGCACTCCATAAAAAAGGGATGACCGTGACGACCGAGGGTGACGGTGGGGAACTGGTAGTGATGGCGAGAAGAAAAAACTTCTTTAACAATTGTGGCTAGAAACGTGTCTCTCGGCATTTGCCGCGGGTCATGGGTAACACCTTGAGGCAACCTTGAGTTGACCTTGAGGTTCAAACGTCCAAGGCCCTTGTTCAATCATTCCTATTCTTTGTTTCCTAAGCAACCTATTCTCTCACAGCGGTATGAACTGATTTCCTTTCATTACCAATTTCTTATTTGTGTTTGCACCTCTTATAAGTCCTAATCTCAGGCTGGATGCAAGAAGCTAACGACTTTCACGATGATACCACGACTCGCAATATTCGCCCATAACTATCAAATCTTTGTAAACTGGATACTCGATACCGCTCAAGCCTATCGCCACACGGTAGCGAACCTATTTTTTGGCTCCCGGACATCGCCACCACCAGCCTTGCACTCGAATACAGCTTATCGTTCAAGCTCGGGTTCCCACTATGTCACGGGTTGGCTTCTAACATATCCTTGGAACTCGTTCTTGCGCTTTTCTAGGCCATTACTTCTCGAAATCTCCGGGCAATTTTTGAGAATCGCGTTCTCGGTGTGGATACTGAAGTTTATCTTGACACGTGCCTACCAGGCCCTCTTCACTCAGCCATTGTCAACTTATTGGTCTGGTACAGATGAACTCAAATCCGGATCTATCTCTACCATCCCTCTTTCCATGGAACAGGAGGAGAGCGACAACGAAAGTTCCCAAATGACATACCTCAAGTACACTTACAAACCTTTGCCCCCACCCCAGAGTTTCGACATCTCAGGTACCAGCTACCGCTTGCTGTCTAGCATCCATATCTCGGGCTCTACTAGTATTGTGTATTGTGCTCGAACTAGGAAAGGAGTGTTCGCTGTGAAAACGTTTGACAAAGCCACAACGAAATTGCACCAGTATCCTACTCCGAAAGCGATCGTCGACGAGAAAAACACCCTAGTTGACCTCAATGCTCCTGGTTCCCCCTTTGTGACGCGTTTGTTAGCTTCTGGTGAAGATGATTACAAGGTTTATTTCGTGATGGTGAGATCGCCTAGTACATCATATTACTATCTGCGGTACTGATGACAAATTGTAAGTACAAATACTCGATGAGTCTTCGAGACAGGCTTCGTATGCCCGTAGCGATACCCTTGGAAGACATCAAGATATACAGCGCTGAGCTTGCAAGTATCCATCATTTATCAGAGTCACTATCGGAACTGACCTTCACTTAATGAAAAGCTCGCCGGCTTAGAATACGTCCATAAACACCAATATGCACATCGCGACATCAAACCCGAGAACATCCTTATCTCTTCGTTGGGCCACATTTCTTTAGCCGATTTTGGACTTGCCCGAAAGTTTACTTCAGAGACGGAGTGCATTATTGAAGACGACGTTCAGTCAGGGACAGCTAAATACTTCAGCCCCGAAGTCCATCGGCATGAAAAGAAGATTGACGCCGTGTATACGGATATCTGGGGGTTTGGCGCCATACTTTTGGAGATGCTTTTGTTTAAGGGAGACGTCAGTCGTCGTACTACTTCTCTGGAATTCCCTGATGCATTTTGAAATAGTCTTTCCATCCCTATGAAGAATGGCTAGCCTATATTGGCGGGAGCGCGGGCAGCCGGATTTCTGAGCTCAACACTGGCGCGATTGATTTGTTGCAAAAGGTGGGAGAAACGACCACTATTCTTCTTGGAGCTGATCATCGTCGTTGACAAGATTCTCGACGTAAATCCAACCGCACGTATAGGGATATCTGATATCAAGGGCCACACTTTTCTGGGAAAATATGTAATGTGAGCGATGATCCCGAATGAGTATCTTCGCTCTAACATTTGCCATTCCCCAGACCCAGTGACGGGGACGTGCTCAAAATTCGTTGTCGTAAGTAGTACTGTTATTCCTGTCTACTCCCACGTGTCGGCTCATGCATACCAGCGTCTTTCCGTCCACGGGCGGACCAGCGATGGACTAGCATATTATCCCTACCTGTTGGCCGACGGGGAGAAGACGTACTTCAGACCAACGAGATCCTTGGCCTTAATCAACGGCCGCCATTGTCGTTTTGGAACACTGAAAGCGGGTGCCTAGTCAATTACATCTGTCCGGAGCTTGAGCTCCATGCTCTTCATTGCCCAGAGCCGGGTTTGCTCTCGACTCTCTTGGATTTAGTCTTTTGGCATATCTTTGGGCTTGCATTTGAAGTGATCGACAGACTGTTAAAATTGGTTAGGCCCAATGTATTGTAGATTGTAGATTGCTCTATTAGAATATTATAAATCGACTGGCATATCTATCATCGTCGTGATAAGGTATCATAAATAAGCGTAAGTAGCTCCTAGGATTAGATGGAATACAAAATCTATCCAGACTTGTGCTTCTGAGATTCGACTTCTGCTAGTTCTGCATCGTCGTCGTCGTCGTCATGTTCACTCTCATCGAATTCTTGAGGTAAAGTAAGATTGAGAATGACGGCCATGATTCCCGCAGCAAGGACTAGACCACGTTTAGAACTTGGCGACGAAATGAAAAGGAGTGTACTCACAAGGTGTACTAAGAATAATTGTGATAGAGTCGAACAGACCTTGCAAGCCCTTGTTCGGATTGTCTACACCATCGAACAGATGTTCGAAAATTGTAGGCACTAATAGATCGCCAAAGCCGAAGGAAAGAGCGGCGGCAAGCACGAATCGATCACGACGGGTGAATGCGTTGTAGGCAAGGACACGAATGCCAGATGTAGCAACTGAGGCAAATAGGAATGTGGTTACTCCGCCAAGGACGGGATTAGGAATGGCCAGGAAGACACCGGATATTTTTCCGAGCACCCCAAATAGAATCAGGAAGAAGCAGCACCACCGACCAGCTGAACGGTTAGCACATCTTGTGATAGCAATTACACCGTTGTTCTGTGTACGTGATGAGTTAAGCTTGACGACATGACAACGAAGAAGTCCTACCTGGGCAAAGATAGACAGAGGAGTCACGGTGAAGAGCGCTGAAATGAATCCACCGATACCATCGCTCTATGACCGAGACTCAGAATGAATAGTATAGAATCATGGTTGGCGACATACTAGTACTCCGCCCTGTATCCGAGAGTCAAACTCAAGTCCATCGACTGCAACTCTTGAGACTTCAGCGGACGCGGTAATGTCACCTATGGCTTCCATCGTGACAGACACTGTATTAAGGAGATCAATACAGGTAGAACCACGAATGTAGGAAACCAGCTACCATAGACTGCCAACATGGGCAATATCGCGGGAGGATATACACCAATTTTAAATGTGTGTACCCTAAACAAAGTTAATCTTCTGATAGAGTTCAAAGAAGTTTGCGAATACGTACCATAAGAAGGTGATAGCCGGGGCTGTTGTGATACTACTTCCGTCGATGTATCCAGCTGCCCCACTAACAATACAGCCCACAGCAAGGCCGACGACGATACTGATGTTTTTCAAGAACGGTGACCCGAACAGTTCAGTCAACATTATGGTGGCAAAACTCAGGAAGCCAAGGCCGATGAATTCGGCCGATCCCCAGCTATGGGCAAACAATATCAGATATGAATCCGCAGTCGAGAAGGATATGAGCGTACGGAAGGGGACGTGGTGCCGTTATGTTAGGGCAGAGCTGGAAAAACCCCGAGGTGGGACGACTCATGCAATCGTTAGCACCTCCACCCCAGTTAGGAATGCCAGAGTCTCCGATGAGCGAGGCCCCAATCATGACAATGACTAAAAAATGTAGCATGAGCCCGAAGGTGTTGACTCAAGAGAAGCTGAGGTTACCTGTCCCGGTTACAATGGGCGGGAAAATGCGTTTAAGTCTGCGAGCAGGTATGAATGACATGAATATTTCGAGGAATGAACAGATGAGGGAGGTTCCTGAGGAAGTATTGGTGCGCGGCTCGAAGAGTTAGTGACGTGAGGACGTACCCAAGACCTTTCCGTACGCGTCTGGACAAGCCAGGCGTGTAACAGTTCCGTCAGCTGCGGTCGTTGAGGAACAGGTCCCATCGCTGTACATAGCATCGAAAATCTGCAAGTCATGTTAGTCACAGCAGGAGAGCAAATTAGTCGACGCACGGCATTGGCAGTACTTAGGGTCGCGAAACTCGTTCCCACAACAGTAATCAAACCGGTTCCAAGGTAATATCCACCGAAAAGAGGTATCCGGGACATTTGAACGAGACTCAAGATGCCTGATGAGCATGGTCAGTCTGTTAATTTTTGGTTCGACGCGTCTGGTTACTTACCACAACCAATAAGCGAGGCAGAGATCATATACGCCGAGAGCTCATTATCAAGGCTTAGAGCAGACGCGAAGATGATCGGAGGGGTGATTAGGCCAGCGAGCATGGCAAGAGAATGTTGAAAACCGCTTGAAATGGCAAGGATCAAAGGAAGATCTTGTTCCAAAGCATAAAATGGTGGGGCTCGTTTCTGTTTCGCATATGGCAAGGTGGGCAAACAGAGCCTGCAGGGGGGCTGAGTCACGGAATAGCGCACATAAATTAGAAGACGCACCATCCATAGTCATAGTCCCCTAGCCATCCATCTCGCGTCGTGAATTTTTTGGCAAAGCGAGACGCTCGTTCCTTGAGGGCAGCTCCCCGAGAGCTGACTTCGGGCTGAGCAATAGGCTCGGGCTGACTGGTGGTCAGAATGTCGGACGGCATGCTTGTCGAAAAAACAGAGCTAAAGAGGAGACTTTATATTCCCATGGACCGTTTCGCATTATGGACAGATGCTGCATATGGTTGTCCAGAGATAAGGGTCTAGATCAATTCAGTTTAGATAGTCCACTGTCAACCGCCAATATCCACTTCAGAGCCGCTGGTGTTCCATCGGGCGCTAATACCAATCCAGACAGCTTATCTTCGTGGCAAAACTGTTCTTCTATTAGTTCAGTGCGGATTCTCTTTCGAGGAACAAGAAGCAAGTCGACAATTTGCTTCCCAGCCTCATAGCAAACAAAGAGCGGCCAATCGGCGGTGACCCGAAATGGAAATGCGGCTTCGCCGCGGCTCTTTACTGCATACACGACACCTGTAACCGATGCGACTGCCATGAGCACCGAAGATGGTCCCGAAGGTCGCGTTAATGGTGCGCCGATGGAGAACGGTCAAGAGGAGAAGGAAGATATTATCGAAATAACGGAAAGTCCGTCTGAAACGAGTGACGTTGGCTCCAATGATGAGGATTCAAGCAGCGGCGAGGAAGTGGATGAGGGGAGGAAGAGGACAGCGACGAAGACGAAGACGTCGATGAAGAAGATGAGCCGGCACTGAAGTACGAGCGAATAGGCGGATTCATCCCTGACCTCTTCAAGAAGGATTCAGCATCTGCTCTGACCATTTCGAACGGTAAAACCATGGTGAATACCGTTTACTCGCAGTTTCTATTCGACGGCATTAATGTCGAGAAAGCAAGGCTTTAGGAACCCACGCAGGCTTTGTTCATATGCTCGACCTCACCGGCAAGCGGTTCAAGTCATATAAGCCTCATCAGGCATCCGTTGTCGATATATGCGTTGATGCAACTGGAGATTTCATCGCTACGGCTTCGATTGATGGTGAGTTCCAGGCACTAGCACTAATGAAATGCTGATGATGATACCCTATATAGGCCAGGTCGTCATTATATCACTGTCAACAACCGAGTCCTATGCCGTCGATATGAAACGCCCAATGCGGACCATATCGTTGGAGCCGAATTTTGCAAAGAAGAGTACACGGTCTTTCGTCAGTGGAGGCCTGGCGGGGTCGTTGGTGTTGCATGAGAAAGGCTGGCTTGGTCACAAGCAGACGGTCTTGCATGTCGGCGAAGGACCGATCTGGCAGGCACGGTGGAGAGGCAGGCTGATCGCTTGGGCGAATGACCTGGTCAGTTGTTTGATTATGTTGCTTGTATGTTGCCAATACCTCAACAGGGCGTCAAAATCTACGATACTACGTCCCAGAGTCGGATAACTTTCATTGACCGACCCGCGGACAGTCCACGCGCCGATCTGTTCAAATGTACCCTTCACTGGCAA
The DNA here is from genome assembly GCA_037576215.1 of Armillaria gallica. NCBI lineage: Eukaryota > Fungi > Basidiomycota > Agaricomycetes > Agaricales > Physalacriaceae > Armillaria > Armillaria gallica. The sequence continues at coordinate 828,108 of JBANDB010000008.1, forward strand.
GACGACTCTACCCTGCTGATATCTTGGGCAGACCATATCAAGGTGGCCAGAATCCGTGCAAGGCCCCGGACGACTACGACTGCGGCATCTGCCAACCTACCTCCTCTTCTGGTCGAAATAACCGCTGTTTTCCAGCTAGACTGCATGATTGCTGGTATTCTTCCCCATCCCACGCCTCCTCATCCATCCCTTACCCCGACCATGCGTCGAGCATTGATTCCGGAAAACATACGAGAACAGCATCGTCCATATCTACGCATTCATCTACCCCTTCCTCGCTACTTATCTTGGCGTATAGTCCGCCAGACACGTCTTTCCTCGAGGAAATGACTCAGGATCGCGACAAACAAGCTCGGAAAGTCGCCGACCGTCCTGAATTGCGGATAATCTCTCGTTCAGGCGAAGAGCTTGCAGCTGATGCGCTTAGCGTGACAAACTACCAATCATGGGGGTGTAACGATTATGTTCTTGCTGAGGTTGATAAAGACCCCTTGCGTTCTGATGTCATAAATGAGGGTAGATCGTACGTGGTATTGAGTCCCCGAGACTTAATCCTTGTAAAACCTCGAGACCGGAGAGATCACGTCCACTGGTTGGTTGAGCGGAAGAGGTACGAAGAGGCGCTAGAAGAGCTCGAGATCATCGAGGCCAGTGACGATACAATCGAAGAAGGCGAAATACAGTTTGACCGCTTCGGAAATTGGCCAGCGGTACATTGAGCATCTCATTAATGATGGTATGCTGAAAATCACGCTACTGCTCAGAGCTGAATTGACAGGGGTTAAAATCTAGGCGACTTTGTCAAGGCTGCGCAACTATGCCCGAAGGTTTGCGCACATGATTCCAAACGATGGGAGCATTGGATCTTTACGTTCGCTGAAAAACGACAATTGCAGGTAGGCCAATATTCGACATGCCCGTATCATCATACTCAGTCGATCTTTAGGCCATCATTCCCTTTGTACCCACGGAGAATCCTCAGTTAGATCATCTTGTGTATGAAATGATGCTAGCTCATTTCCTTGCACACGATCGACATGTAAATATGCCCTCTAATTCTGCTGTTGAACTATAGCTGACTATCCTTCCCTTAGGCACTGCAGCAGACGATAAAGGAATGGCCCAAGGACATTTATGATATCACTGCAGTTATTGTTGCGGTCCGCTCAGAGTTGGATAAGACCGCATCAACATCCAAGACGATTTCTTCGTCGCCAGACAGCACGATCTTGATGGAGTGTTTAGCGGGATTGTATGTCCCTACTTTCCATTTACCATACCTACTAACAGCGAAACATTCCAGATATACTGCTAATCGACAACACGGGAAAGCCCTGACGTACTTCCTACGACTTCGCAGACCGAATGTTCTCGACGTGATTCGGGAGCATAACCTTTTCACAGATGTCCAAGATCAAGTTCTTCTTCTCGTAGAGTTTGACCATGAACGAATAAGGAAAAGGCAGGAAGCTGGAGAAGCTGTCGATGAAGACAAGAGCGATGCCATCTCTTTGTTGGTAGACAACATTCATTCTATCCATGTTCGTGTTGTTTACACGCATACATCGACTTTACTGATGTTACTCTGCAGATTCAGAGGGTTGTGCCTCAACTTCAATCCCAGCCTCGATACCTGTTTCTGTATCTCGACGCTCTGGTCAGTAGGGATCCTCATCTTGTATCCAGCTTTGCGGATATGTTGGTGCGTTTTAAATATTAGAGGCTAGGCGTATATGTTAAACTCTATTGTTAGGTAAAACTGTACGCTGAATACGCGAGACAACGACTGGTTGATTTCCTTCGAGCGAGCACCGACTACAACCTTGAGATCGTAGGGACTCTTTTCCTCTTTTGCATTAATATACTGATAGACTGCTTAGGCGTATAATATTTGCCAAGATCGAGACCTGGTTCCAGAGATGGTGTATCTTCTCGGTCGTATGGGAAACAATAAGAAGGCGCTCACGCTCATCATTGAGAAAACTGGGAGATGTTCGCCAGGTAGGCTTCCATTAGTTTTCCCCTCCCAAACTTGACCTTGTTGTCATCTTAGGCGATCGAATTTGCGAAGGAACAAGCTGACGATGACCTCTGGGAGGATCTGCTTAAGTATTCCGAAAGTCGTCCAGGTCAGCACTTATGGGAATCTACGTTTACCTGGTTCCTAACTGTCGCGTATCTAGCGTTTATCCGTGGCCTACTAGAGAATGTTGGGCCGGAAATCAATCCTATTCGCTTGATAAGACGGATAAAGAACGGACTAGAGATCCTGGGCTGAAGGAAGCGCTCATCAAGATCCTTCAGGACTTCCAACTTCAGATATCATTGCTGGACGGCTGTCAGACGATACTGAATGTCGATATATCTGACCTTTCGCGTAAGTTGTACACCGACCAGACGAGTGGGTTCTTCTTGACCGGTATGCGCTGCACATAACATTATTGGAGACATTGATTGACGGTATTTCCTTAGCGATGAGGCCATGTCCCATATGTGCTGAGCCCTTACAGCAGTCACCTCAAGCCTTGATAATGCTCTTCTTATGTCGGCATGTCGTACACGCGTCCTGCGTCAGTGGCGGCGATCACCTCCCTCCGCAGCCGGACCCTGTGCTACGCGGAGTCGGAATTGCCGGTCCGTCTGGGAGAGGAATGAGTGGGAAAATCGCTTTGTGCGTAACTTAGCTATCTATCTTTCGGTGTTGGGGGTCTGTCGTTCAACTCTTGTTTCAGTGAATCCATCGTCCGGGCGCGGATAGAACATGGCTGTCCGGTCTGTCATAACAAGAGCGAAGGCCTGAGATCGTCGTGATATATCGATTGTTCTGTCTGTGTTGTTACCCGCTATAATATATACCCCGGAAAGGATGCATTATTGGGTGATTCTGAATTCAAATCAACGGGCATCTCTAATAAGGGTATCCAAAACAATCCTATCATTAAGTAGAGTAAGAACAGAAGAAAAGATACTAATCACTGATCAGCTCAAATCGACCTCTACCGTAGGCCCAACATCATCCTCCGTTTCATCCACGCTGGTCGTCGATCTCTCTTTCTCCACGGGTGGCGGGGGAGGCACCTCTATACTCGAAGGTGTCATGACGCCAGATTTTTCCTCCTGCCGTCCCAATTCACCGCGCAGGATAGGCGGGGGCGAGTTACCTGCAGGCCCGGACGCACGCTGCGGGGCGGTAGGCGACGAGACCGGTGAAGGGAACTTGAACTCCCGATTCATCGTCCCGCTCCTACTCTTCCTCTTCGTAGACACGTCCGTCGTAGGAGGCAGAGCCTGGGCGGGTGCCTCTTCTGCAGTTTCTTCAGGTGTGGGTTCGAATGCGGGCTGGTTGACGAAGGGAGAGTGTGTGCTGGGAGGCGAGGTAGATGAGACCCGAGGGACAACCGGCATAGAGGCACGATTGACGGCATTCCGGTGTGCGGTGTCAGGGCTCGGCTGGCTGCGGTTGACGGCGACTTGGGATAGTGATTGGGAGCGCAGCGGTGTTACTCGGTCAGCTTTTAGGTCAAAGGCACCAATGGGGACCATTCTGCAGGAAAGTTAGTTGGTTGAAGGGTAATGATAAATTGCGAAGACTGACCTTTTCTCGGTGTAACAAGCTATGACCCAGTCTGGATAGAGGACTGGAATACTGAGCTGCAGCGCTCGTTGGTATTCAACACCCGGCGCGCCAGCGGAATTTCCTGTAGCTTGAGCACCATTTGTGGTCACGGCTGGTGTCGTGCATATAAAGTGCGTCGTGTCGATTTGTATTTTGTCGCTCCACTTGGCTTTCATTTCCCTCAGAGCCATCTTCGTATTCTCGAGCAAGACAGAGTCCTGAACGTTACCGAAACATACAGATATGCCTGAGTGTTGGTCATCGTGTGTGTGCGAACGCGAATGATGTTTGAGGGGAAAGTTCCGGCGGTGGTTCGAAGGATGAGTTGGAAGGTGTATTCTTCGTCTGTTTGGAGGCCGGAGAGTTTTGTCGAGGTGTTGGTCAGTGGAGATGGTATTGATGCCAGTCGTTCGCCGTTCCTGTAGATGTCTAGAGAGCGCAGCTTTGCTGTAGAGAGCTGAATAGACGGCCATTCCAGCGTAACTGAAGTCTGGGTAACGTGGCGAAGCTACACTATGATTAGCGGTTGATCTTCCCAGCACCGAGAGGTTCTCGTACCTGAAGGTCAGGATTGGAAGGCTTCACGACACCAAATTCCTTCAAAATATCCTCCTGTAACAACCAGAAGTCCTCCTCGCGTCGTTTCTCTTCTTCGTGGTTTTGGTGCACGGCAATGCTGACTATCGAGCCGGTCGTTGCTCCAGGTGGCAGGAGAACAGAAGGAAACTCAATCAGATGAGCTCGTTCACCCAGCAGGATCTACAATGCTTGTCAATGCCCAAAATATGATGTTCCGAGGAATTGCCTTACAGCCATCCCAGCATCTGCCATATCCAAGGTTAGTCCGATACCATACGAGGACGTAGACTCATACCGAGTTTTCCAACGGTAAAAGTAAAGCTTTCTGGTACCTTTTCCATCGTCGCTGAAGGCGAAGAGTTGAGCGCGTCGATGCTTCGAAGTGGTGTAGACAGAAGAGGGTTGAATTTCCCACGGTACGTTGCAAATTTCAAAATTCCTTGTCTCACACGCCCTCTCTGCTCTCTTGCGTTCTCCATATTTTTCTCGAATTCTGAAATTCAGATATGCCTTATACCACATGGCTACTGAATTTTTTTTACATTTGTGGGAAGAGAATGAGAACGGTATACAGAGCCGAGTTCTCTGCTACAGTTCGTCCGCCAGGATCCTCCTCCGTCGTACCTCTGTACACGGTGACGGTGCTATGACGTATACTGTGCCCTATGCACGGACTTCCCCCGACGAGTATAAAGGCGCGCGCCTCCGACAAACATCCTAGATTGTTCTCTCCCTCTCCCTACCCTGCTTCCTCCCGAGTCCACCAACGTAGTACTTGCCTATACTCTCACGTTCATATGATGATGGTATCGGCCTTGGTGTTCCCAAAGATTGCCATCTGCCTTCCGCCGCCTTTTAGAGCCTTTCCGTTGTCTATGGTCGCGCATCTTCTACGACCCCTCTACGCGAATCCGCTGCAGTGACGTAGGGTGGTAGCCACCATGACATCGGCAAACAGGACGACGCATTCAACTATGGCAGACAGTATCTGAAAGTCAAGGGCTTGTTGACTGAAGTTGATGCGTGATGGACCATGTCGTTGGAACTTCGACCCTAGAAGAGGACCTCAGTCGAAGGGACAAGCGGTGCCCCACCCATGGACTTTTATTTCGCCAACAACCGGGTCTCGCCAACCTACGGGATACTTCTATCTCATTCGCAATAACTACTTGCCCATACATATGTTCCAACAAGAGATACCAAGATTCCATTTTAATAGTTTCTCGATCTCCGTCGTCTGTCCTAGTCAAGCGGGATTCAACTTTGTCCAGAAACGGTCGGAAAAGGGCCAGAGACGAACAGCTCGAACTTATGTAGAGGTGTCTCTCCTCCATCTCTCATCGCATGCTGACGTCTACCGGCGTCTTTTCCTCGCAGCTGCTTCGAACTACGCACTTTTTCTCGGAATCTCTTCCTCATGTTCAGCGTCTAGTGGCAAAGTCCCGAAACGATGTTTCCACTTAACCGTGGCATATTGCATACTTCCTACAGCCGTTTAAGTCTTGTCTGGATATATACAGAACAGTGTACCTCAGCTATACATGCGGCTCGGGTTGAGGCTTCAAGAAGTCTTCATTGAATCAAGTCGATCTTCGAAGCATATTGATAATCTACCGACGTTCTTTTTGCTGATAATGCAAGATGCCAGAAAGACAGAATCAAATACCTTAGAGAAAAGTCCATCGAGCTATATGCGAGTCAGATCAGGTTGCAACCTGCGAAACACTCATTCAATACTGTGGACGGATTGAAATGTGACGACGTGTATAAGAATCGAAATATTCTCTCAATCCTGTCGCATTCTATATTTTGGAATATTTTTCAACAGCTTACTTACGTAATCGTTCTCTTCCTTCGCGCGGGCCATGTAACGATTCCTCGGTGATTGCATTGACCGAAAAGAATAGTCTTCTCTTGACATGTTGGATGAATTTTCAAGTGCTCTTCATGATCCTATGCGTCTGTACCGCACCAAAAGAGATGACGCTCATCGTCCAGTTGCGTCGAAATACAGCATTCTCGGCTTCATCTCTTCTGGGACCTATGGACGTGTGTACAAGGCGCAGAGTCTCGGTGACGATCAGAAGATTCACGCTATAAAGAAGTTCAAACCTGACAAGGAGGGCGACGTGGTCACGTATACTGGCATCAGTCAGAGTGCCATCCGGGAGATTGCGGTGGGTCGCAAGTAAAACCTTTCTCTTCTCACTCACATCGAGACCTTCCAGCTCAACCGAGAAATAGACCATGATAATGTTGTGTCCCTTAAGGAAGTCATTTTGGAAGATAAGTCCATATACATGGTCTTTGACTACGCTGAGCATGATTTCTTGGTCAGTGCCATTCATCTGCAAGAGCCCTCACTCACGCAAAATGATTACAGAAAGTTATACATCATCATTCACAGACTCTACGCTGTTCCATTTCTACGCCCGTGTTGAAGTCCCTGATCTATCAACTTTTCAACGGCCTTCTTTACCTTCATTCCTGCCATATATTACATCGAGATCTCAAACCCGCCAACATTCTCATCACCTCAGAGGGTGTAGTGAAAATTGGGGACTTGGGGCTTGCCCGCCTCGTGTATGAGCCCCTCCAGCCACTTTTCGCCGGAGACAAGGTCGTCGTGACAATTTGGTATAGGGCGCCGGAGCTGCTCATGGGAGCAAAACATTACAACAAGGCGATTGATTGCTGGGCTGTCGGATGCGTTATGGCGGAACTAGCCAGTCTTCGGCCCATATTCAAGGGTGAAGAAGCTAAGCTAGATTCGAAGAAGAACGTGCCCTTTCAGCGGGACCAGTTACTCAAGATATTTGAGGTTCTAGGAACGCCAGACGGTTAGTGCGTCATACGAAATCGGATCCTTTCTGACTGTATCGATTCCAGAAAAGACTGGCGTGGACTGAGGAATATGCCAGAATTTCAGAACATGAAACGATTGGACTAGTGAGTAGCCTCCACTTGCTTCTGTCAGATTCTCATGCGATAACCAGCTTTCCCAATCACCTACATGAATGGTGTCAGCCACGCATCCGTTCCACGCAAGGCTATGACCTTCTTCGGCATCTGTTTGCATACGACCCAGACAAAAGGCTTACTGCAAGTGAGGCGCTACAGCATAAATGGTTTCACGAGGAGCCTTTGCCGACATGGAAGTGCGTTCTCTTATTCTCGTGTATGTAGATGCTCACTCAACAGCTTGCAGCGCCTTTGAATCCGTGGCACCACATCAGATACCACCTCCTCGTCGGATAACGCAAGACGAAGGCCCATCATCGATGATCCCTATGGCTATGAATAATTCACACCCACATCAGCCTCTCATGGCGCCAGGCGCCCCATTTGCGCAGCCTCAGACGCAGTCCAAACCGGGTAGCTCGGCCAGCTTTGCTAGTCTGAGTGGAGGCGGTGGTGTTTATGTCGGTCAGGGGGCCAGTGGTAATGCATCAAACCCCCATGGTAGGAAGAAGGCGAGACTTGTTTAAACACATCATCAAATCAAAAAGAAGCGCTCTGTGACGTAGGACTTCGATTTGCTTAGGCAGGCAGCCATCACTCGGAGTACCCGGGCGATAGAGGTGCCACGGTTCCCAATCCGTACTTCACGAGACGGCTTCAGCTGTCCGCCACCCCAGCAACATCAACTGAGAGCTGTATATTGCAGGTGATAATAGATCTTTGAACATTTGCCAAGTTTTAACTGCCTTGAAAGATCCCAGGTGGGTCTGAGATGTCCGAGTCCTTTCGCTGCCCGAGTATCATGGGCCGATGGTACGATGACGACGATTGTGGCTTGACTTGTGTAAATGGACTCTTTAAACGACTTCGTCGGTCAAAATGTTCTCATATCTTTATTGCGCAGCGTCTGCACCAGCACCAGCCATTTTGAAATGAGATATCACTTCGTTTTCCTCAGCCGAGCCATGCTTCCGCCCCACAAACAGGCCGAAATCCAACTACGTGGTCCGCTCACTTCGAGCCTCCGTTACACAGCTAGATAACGCCTGCGCGCTTCGACCATATCAAAACAGTTACCACCATATACTAGCTCCATGTGAATATTCACGTTCAAAACCCGTTTCCCAGCCACTATCTCAGTTACGACACTCCCAAAGCGCAGTGCCCTCTTCTCGCAGACAATAATATTCCTTCGTATCGCTGCGGTCTACTGATCATTTGATCAAGCTATGACGCACAAACGTAACGTAATGAAATCAACATTCTTCGAACGTTCTTTATCCTTGTGTTTGATCGTATGCTCGTCCATCGTTTTAGAACGCGGTGTTCGTATACAAACCCAGGCTCTGCAGTGGGTGGGCTACATCGATACTGCTGATCCCATTTATATTTCACGACACGTTTTCGCACGCCGGCTTCTTTCTATGCATCAATCTTCTCAACAGCTGGCGGCTGTGGTCGTCATCATCATCGTGGTCCGCCAATTGTCTTCTCATCCATAATTTCTGATATGCGAAGTGGCACCGCCCTCTCTGCTAGTAGACGTGATACCATCCATCTCTATTCTGTATCTCAACTAGCCGAGTGCACTAACGGAAGTACGGAGCCGCTTCGCACGTTTATAAGGCTTCTCAAAACCACTCAGTCATCCCAAAGTATCCGAACCCACCTCCTCAGCATGTTCTTCCTGCCTTTCGCCCTTAGCTTTGCCTCTGTTTTGGCTAGTCCTCAATATAAGAGGACCGGTGAACTCGTCGTTGAGCTCTCAGGACCCGCCGGCAGTGTAAACTCTGCGGACCTCGTTCTTACTGCGTCCATCACCAACACTGGCAGCCAGGATGTGAAAGTACTTAAGTATGGTACAGTTCTCGACGACCTTCCTACCCGTTCTTTCGTTGTGACCAACGATGACACCCAATCCGAAGTGCCTTTCACCGGTGTCAAGGTTGAGTTACTTCTTGTCTGCAATTTACGGCATCTAATTGTCTTTACTTCATGCACTAGCTATCCGTATCCATGGACAATAACCCAGAGGCAGCCTACATTACTATCGCAAGTGGTCAGACCATCAATGTCACCCATGATGGTAATTCTTTGAATAACTATCATTGATAATGGTTCTAATATTTTTTAATTGCAAAGTTTCGGCCATCTACGACTGGGGGGGAAACGGAAAGTACACTTTCACTCCTATCGCTTCCTTCCGAGCTGCTGCTCCCGGTAATTTGCTTGCGGATATCAGCAGTCTTTCCAAGGTTTCCGCAGACAGCAGTTCTCTCGGCGTTGAAATTTCGAGTGTCACTAAGCGTGAACTGCAGTCCAAGCATGAAAGTCGTTCCAGCGATGTCCAGGTCCTCGACAAGCGTGCTGTCGTTTCCTGTTCGTCCTCTTCTGAATCTAGCTTCATATCTGCAAGGTATGCATGACGTTCGTTTCCATATCTCTTCATTCACGTCGTCACTACAGTTACACTGAGGGCAAGGCACTTGCTTCTCTTGGCTCATCCTACATCAGCTTCAACGGCGCGACTGACAGCCTGTATCGATCCTACTTTGACTCTACATCGACATCAACGGTCATCAGTGTCTTGAACGCTGCTGCTTCTGAGTCCTCCTCCTCCCGCACGTAAGGCGCTGTGATTTTCTTACCGCGCTTTAGATAACCTATTTCCTGACAGATTGAGCTGCAATGACACATATAATGTTTGTGACGGTAACGTTATCTCGTACACCGTCATTTCCACCACCAATGTAGGTTGTCCTTTGAGTCGTTTGGTCTTATGAGCCGGTATTCATTGCACCGTTTAGATTTATTTCTGCGACACCTTCTTTGATGAGGTTGCCACCACTGAGCTATGCTCAGGGACAACTGTGGCAGCCCGTAACGTCCGTGGTGGAACCACATTGCACGAGGTCAGATATGTTTGACTATCTATTCCAAACCCTCCTGACCGTGTCAACCATACAAGCTCACTCACGCCATTGCCAACACTGATGATATCACCTACGGCTGCTCTGCTGACCAGGCGCTTTCTGATTCCCAATCAGCCATCAACGCCGACAACTACAACGTAAGATAAATTTCTGTGCTGATGAGAAGTACCTGTGCTTAAAGAAAATACTTCAGTGTTTCACTACCCAAGTCTTTCAAAACGAGGAATGTTGATCTACAACACTTGCACATTAATTGGCCTGCTCGGAAGGAAGGTAATACGTAATTCAATAGTGTACGCTTTTCGGCGATGAGATGGGTTTTTATTACGCAAGGTGTCTCTCACGGACTTTGGACAGAATTATTACTATAGTGGTTGCTATCTAGTACTCCTCTGCGGATCATATGAACGGATAACGTTCCTCAAATTCCGACTTGGTCATCTCCTCTCCGTATTTGTGGAAAAATTCAGTGATCTTAGTATTAAGTTGATGGAGTGTCATGGGTACGGCGCATTGTATCGAGTGATGTTCCGTATGCTCGTGCAGACAAACAAGGTCCGGGGGAAGTCTTGTACCTGATGGGGTGGGTATAAACAGAACGGCTAGCAGGGTTGACTCAGACATACCTTCTGGTAGGCGATATATCACGCTATTCGTCTCCTCGAAGACACGAACAAGTTCTTGTAAGAAGGGACCATTGGGCCGCACAGATGCACCGTTAGGACCTCGTAACGAATAATCCGTTAGTGTCAGCACGGAAGATGAAAAAGCTTGTAACACACCTTCAAACATAGGGCCCAGCCTAGGATGAACCAAGCCATCCTTCTGTATGCGTAAATCATACGAAGTTCTTCCCAACTCAATCTGCTTTGTATAGTCCCGTAATATAACGCTCCTTGAGTTGTTTATCCGGAAAAGTTCACATGGTATATGATCATATCGTCCAAGAAGAGGCTTGTAAAAAGAAGACTTTTTATAATTGGCCGTGGTCGATTTTGATCGGATGGACGAGGGGAACGAACGGAATACTTGGTACGTCCTTGTCGTTGACATAGAAAGAGAGTGAAAGAGAGATGGACGACCAGACTGCTGACTAATCCCGGAGTGCCTCCCGCGCCTTGCGCGCGCCCATCGTTTCGGTACCGACGGTACTTAACCGTGTGGCATGTTTGGGAGAGGGGGGCTATTCTTGAACCCAGATGGAGGGTAGAAAGGAAGCGTTTGGTCTTCAGGAAGAAAGATACAGCTTGTCTACCCAAGAACCTCGGGATATCGGGATATCCGATACTCAAACGATAGCCCGGAGCATTACATTCTCACCTTGGCGAAAAATTTCGCGGCTTCAATCATTTCCTGCATGTGAGCAATGTGAATACCCACTATGCCGTCGGTCTATTTTCCAGAATCGGAATCTTGTACAGGAATTATGACGCTGAATTTAGAGACGGATGGACGTGTTTAGAAATCCCAATTCTTTCCGAAGAACGGATCAGGTGTACATGTGGTGAGTATTTTCATTCTCAACCTGAAATGTGACGGGGGAACAAGCACGGTGTGAAAGGTAGCAGCAAGCATTTATTTCGAGGATTACCGCAATCGCGCGTTTGCAATGCTCGAAGTCAATGGTTGCTTTCTTCCATGAGCTCTTAGATGTAGGTTCATGATATATCTCCCTGGATTTTGCGTTTTCAGAGGCTCTTCCACGAGGCGTGATGTCCTGAAAAGTGGGGTGGTACGTGTTTCATTGAGCACATTCGATTGAGAACAATAGCAGGTGCCAAACAAATGCAGAAGAGACACCTAGAGATCAGACACATTGCCCTGCGCCTCCGAACCTTCGAGTTAAAAAGGAAGCAGCGTGGGACCGGTTGTCATTTCTGTTAAGTCCTTTTCCTAACTGGGACAACCCAGCCGACCCTCAAATTATGAGTACTTAGAAGACAAAGGTGGTTTTTGAAGGAGAGAGCGAGAGTGAGAGTGAGAGATAAGAGATATTCAAAGTTTTTAGAAGAGCTTCCTCAAAGTCGACGTATTCTGGCTATAAATTCAGGAGGACATATAGACTCTACCTTCGTACGACCTAAGCGAGAAAGAATCGATATCGGAACCTTTATAGTTCCCTAGCACCAGCTTCATAGTATTCGGCCTTTTCTCCACAGGCAGGTCGATCTTCATCATCTTGTCGCTAAAGTTGAGCAAAATCAGAGCCTGGACTCCCGACTCTGCCAGTATCCTTCTATACGCAAAAACATGCTCGTGTTCTGGAATGAGGAGCTCGTACTCTCCAAAAATCTGCACTGCGTCAAAGCTTGTTGACTATGGAAACGACGCAGTGACGTACCAGAACAGGGTACTGCTTGCGGGTCTGAAGAGCGCGTTTGTAGAACGATAACACACTACCCTCGTCTTCAAGCTGACACGAGGCATTCCACGTCTCATAATCTTCATTTACGCGCATCCAAGGTACACCACTGCTGAATCCAGCATTTGTAGACGAATCCCACTGAGGGTAGGGTCAGACATATTCAGACTTGGGAACAAGCAAAACTACCTGCATTGGTACACGAGCATGGTCGCGCGCCTTTCTCCGCAAACCCTCAAAGACATCTTCCATGTCAATCTCGTTGGCTTCTTCGCTTGTCTCACGCATTCGACGCTCCAGGATTCTATGACACGGGGCATCAACCTACAACCAAACTCATTCGCAAAAAAATACCTGTTCCAATAATTCTGCGAAGCGACATCCTTGTACTCGTCGAGCTTCCAGCTTGGCGGGAAATTCTTCAAACCTAACTCTTGACCTTGATATATGTACAACGTGCCCTTCTGGGTCACTTCCAACATAGCCAACATCTTCGCCGAGAGAGCGCGTAGCTCATCTGTCGCGTCGTTCCCAAATCTGGAAACTGCGCGTGGATGGTCGTGATTCTCAATGAAGATGCTGGGAAACGTGTAAGATAGATACAAATAGACGGAAGAGTGATTCACGCATTCCAAAATCCATCTTCACTCTCGAAAACTTGCCATCGGCTAATGATATCCTTTAGCTCGGACAGTTTCCATTGCCGGTGCATCAAAGGGCTCCAGTCCTTTATGGTCTTCGGTGTGTCTAGCTCCATGAGTTCAAAGTGGAAGACCATGTTCAGTTCTTTACGGTCCGGTAAGACATACAGCGTCAATGCGTCCATCGATTCTGTGAAAGGTGTCTCGCCAACTGTGATAATGTCATAATCTGATATCTTTCAGTTGCATATTATCGTAGGATTTAAGCGGTAATACAGACGTGACAAGACTTTGTTCTTCATTTCTTTCAGGTACTCGTGAACACGCGGACTACAACAAATTTTGGATGAGCATAAAAAGACCATTTAAATAAGCCAGAGATACCCATTGGCAAAATGCACGGCGGCGGGCTGGAAGGTTTCGTTTACATCGACGACAGGCGCATCGGGGAGACCGTCCGCCTTGGAGATGACGTTGATCGCATCCATCTGAACCACAATTCAATAAGACACCGGGCTCGGAGCAAAGCGAAAACATCAGAGGACCTTACCCTAAATCCGTCACACCCACGGTCGAGCCAGAACCTCATCAAGTCATATACGGCTTCACGGACAGCAGGATTGGCCCAATTGAGATCAGGTTGTTTCGAAATATACAGATGAAGATAATACTCGTCCGTACCAACATCATAATCCCATACGGAACCTGTGGCGTTCAATGAAAAAAAGAGGTATATATATGTTACCATTACCTTCAAAAACGGATCTCCAATTATTGGGGGGTTGACGGTTCCCTTCAGAGTCGTATTTCGGAGGACGCCAAATGTACCAGTCGCGTTTCGGGTCGTCTTTGCTGCTTCGAGATTTGGCGAACCATTCGTGCTATAAAGATTTGTCAAGGCAGGGATACCCTTAAATACATCAACAACACAAACCTCATCTGAGGTATGATTGACGACTAGGTCCATCCTAGTGCGCGTGAGCAGGCAAAGTCTATCAGGAGAATAATTCCTTACATTAGTTTCATTCCTCGGTCATGCACGCCTTTCAGGAGACTATCCCATTCTTGCAACGTGCCGTACTTTGGGTCGATCTGGCGATAATCCGATCTTTAGTCTCAACTATGAGTGAGGAACGGATCTGAGGAGTGATACTCTTACATATCATAACCCATGTCCGCCAAAGGCGACTTGTAAATCGGTGAAAGCCACAGTATGTCGACACCGAGTTCTTTGAGATAGTCCAGCTTGGCCGTGATTCCATTAAGGTCACCGAAGCCATCTCCGTTTGAGTCGAAGAACGAAACTGGGTAAATCTGGTAAATCGTCGAGCTTTTCCACCAAGGTTGGGCCATCGCATGATATGGTCGTTGGTCAGAGGACATCGATAAGTCGAGTCTTGTGTCATCGGCAGGGTGCTTCTTGAGGCTTGCCCTCATGTTCGAAAGTCCTATATTTTGGAATCGGTTGGTCGGACCGTACTGGAAGCCCACAATACCGGCATGTGTCCAAGAGGTTTAATTTGGAGGCGCTGTCTATATGCACGCTGTAGAACGACCTGTATCTGCCACGAGACATCAAAGCATTCTTAAACTCAAGAGCGGACGAACTTACCCTTCCAAGTCCATCTGCTTATTTCTTTTTCGGAAGGAGGAAGTAACCGCGAGAAAGTCGAGAGAAGTAGTCCCTTGGAGGGTATATCCAGGTAAGGTACACTCATCCGCATAGTTTATCTGCAGAGTCTACATAGTCTTGTCGCAAGCATTGATTGAGAGGACGACACCGTAAAAGTGAGAAAATTCCCGCTGTTTCCAACAAACAATCGAGACAGGAGCGATGTTTAGGCCGAGCCCAACAAGTCTGGTTTCCTGGTTCTTGTGCTTTGTATTGTATATAAGCGCAGTGGGTAAACCGTGAGACTCTTAGCTGTTCAGAGCGAGTAGGAGGTGTAAGAGTGTAAGAGAATGGAATTACTGTTTGGTTTGGTGTTGGTGTTTGACGGCACCGGTCCGATCGCCGGATTGCTGCGTTCCTTGCACGATCACGATTTCCCACGATCCAAAATGCTGATACGATGCTGGTGTCAACAGCATCACCAGGCTCCAGAAGAACTGGTTCCGAGAGAAGGGCGCGTCCAACGCACCACTGGGATCGTAAATGGACTTGTGCTTTCCCATTAGAACAAGTGCAATTCGTTCGGCCAGTTTACCGAGGATGCGGTCCGTCGCGTCAACCTGGTGCTATACTCGGGCATATGCTAGTGCAGTCTGTGAATTGACATCAATGGTGAGCCAAGAAACTGACTAGGAGACACACATTCCCCACAACCTGCGACATGGCCGCTCGTAACAAAAACTCAGTGCCGAATCGGAATAGAACGGCTTTGAAATCAAACAAGTACAAGCTATGGGAAAGCCGCCAATCACACCCGTCGGTGCCAAGTCGGGCCGGACAGGAGCATTTTCTTTCCTGGATTCGCTAAATTGCCTTCCAGATATCGCGTATCGGTGCCGAGACTCATAATACCCTTCTAGCGCCTCTTCTCCCCAGCAATACACCTCTCGTACCTTTTGAGTTGCATTGGGGACTGCAAATTTCTCGGGCAATCGTTAGTGGGCGTCAAAGTCGGACTTATTTGTAAGAGCTTCCCGCTGGTATCATTCTGTTTATCAATTCCGCCACAGACTGAACCGACATTGCGTTGCCTGCTTCTTACGGAACAACATTGAAATTTTTCAGTGCTACCCCATTCCCCAAGCTTCCCAAGCTCAACTACATATCTAAAACGATGCACTCAGACGGTGCCGTTATTTACGTGCAGCCTAATCCCGTGCGCTGGCTGTTGACCAAAGAAGACGCCTCTCTTTGTCTAAACCCCACAAATATATCTGTACCCCACGGCCCGTCTCCGCCTCTACTGGACCTGTCAAATTCTCGCAGCATCCGAGACTCGCATTTGACCCATAAAGTCAAGCTTTGCGACTTACTAAATGTGCCTCATCGGGCCCCGGGCTTTAGAACAAATGACGGGTTTTCGCCGCAATTATCGTGAAGTTCTTTCCAGAAGCGCTAGCAATCAGCTTTACCTATGGCTTTAGCGCGATGCTAATCCACGGCTGAAATGCCATTGGAATGATTAACGCTGACGCCGCATCATTGGATAACATTCCTCAGCGAATTCGAACACTTCGTTATCATGTTTGTGGTTAGAAGTTTCAGGGCCGCAGCCACCTTGCGTTCGACCTCCACACGTCATATCATTGCTACTGATCCCGTAATGAAAACGCGTCGTTCCACCGATGTTTACATCGAGGTATGTGGTATAATCTCCGTGTCAGAGTATGGGCTTACCCAGTTTCAGGGTTGAGATAATACAAGGTCTCCAGGAACTTAGGGTACACAGGCAACCAACGCGCGCACTGTGGACACCCCCTTAATAGACGGCCATCAGGAAAACGCGCACTCCGATTCCTTACGCGGTGGATGTGAATCATCACATGCCTCTGAAATATTAGATGGTCTATCGTTGACGCGGCGATCATGCGAAGCGGCTTGCTGACCCTAGCCTACTGTGTACGGTTGTGCATCACCCTAATGTCCGACTTCTTGTATGATGCGGAGATCGGCAGGACTTCTGAGCCCTTTCTCGCCATCGACGTTGGGACCTGAAGATCAAATTTTTATTGAACAGCAAGTAACGATGTCCGAATAACCTGCATCAATTCAGTTTTTTCCTCCCTGAATAATCTGCGCCAAAGTTTGGGTAGTGGCGTATTGGAAGCGCTTTAGCTATCCCGATGGAGTTCTGCAGAGCATCACGGAAGGTGAAAATTCGGGAACTTCCATCTCGGCGCTTCAGAATGGGGAACTTAAAGGTTCGTCGCCCGCTTTTTAGCGAGTAGACCGCCGCACACCTCTGTATTAAGATGGTCCTGAAGTGCTGTGACGAATGTGTCAAGCTTTTTTTTACGATAGTTAGTTCGAGAAGAATCCATCCACCTATGGAAACGAATGAAATGCACAACCGACAATTGCACTGAATATCTGGATTAGTCTGGCAGAGATGTCCTGGTATACTTATAGTTATCTGTGATGAGTTCTACAGCGATCCTTCACCTCCTGTTGACATGCTGATCGCTCTCAAAAAAATTGACAGGGGAAATCTGCGTTCACAACAAACGCAAGAATGCATTGTCTGTCTGAACCCTCTTGGCACCATGCATACAGATTCAGATTCAAAGAGACGTAGGACGGCTAGTAAGTTCTCAAAGAAGAATTTTGAAGGAGGAATCGTACTGATGGACCCGGAAGGGAAAAGACTTGATTGATAAAATGAAGCTCGAAAGTATAGTACTAGTTGCGGGCGGCTAGTTATGGAATAGAATTTGAGTTTTCGACAACTGCACTAGATCAGACCAAGTTCACACAAGGGTTGCTCAGGTGCTGGACATAATTCGGCCCAGCAGTGAAGTGCTTCGGCCGAAGCTGAATGAGGAACTTGCAGGATCATAGAACTTCTTATACAGCGACATTACTGCATCGTCCTCCAGGCGTTCACAGTATCTGAGTACCTGTCGGAAAACAGATCTGGCTCAGTACAACCTTCTCCCAGCCTCTCGGACGAACCCTATTCAAGGGAACAGTGAAGAATCGAATGGATTGCATTGGGAGTGCTAAATGTAAACAACGTCTATTATCGCTCTACTAATCCTCAAGCGTAAGGGGAGCAATGATGCTCCAAAATGCTAGCCTTCCTGTCCTGCATAGATTACGACGGGGTGTGCGGTGACGGAAAATCTCAGAGTTTCTATGCGAAGGTGCATCCGCGAGGCGATATTAGCCTTCAGAGCCCATATGAGCCTGTGGAAAGATTCAGAATCTTGGTTCACGTGGGAATGTAGAATACATACATTAGAACGGAGAAGAACGAACGCATCTGACAGTATTTAGTACATAAACAGACGGGATATATCAAATGTGAGGCTTACCTCTATAGTAACAGAGGCTATTAGAAGCAACATCCAGAGGACTATGCCTTACAGTCAGATGTTTACTGTGAGAGGACATCATAACGCACGAGAAACTATCTGGGGGAATTTACAAATTGGTTTGAAATATCAGCAAGACCATAGCTTACCAAGTAAAGCCTAGCACCATCACGCCGCAGCGAATCCAAAATTTCGTGTTCAGACCGACGAGGTATTTTCAGAGCATTGTAAAGGGTGATTAAAATTACAAACAGGTTGAAAAATAGCTGCATGATTAAATCAATAAACGATACTTCCTTCAAGGACATGGACGTACCATGATTCCCATCGTGTAAGCTATTGTCTTCGGCACCCTCGAATGAACGGCGCAGATATCTACGTTAAGCGGCAGTTGTACTATAGAAGAGCATTAACAGCTGGTCGTTGGGAGGTTATCAGTGATTACCTCGAGACTTTAGAAGAAGTAAGACAGTCATGACCGAAAGGGCGAACGTGCCCGTTATGCAGCCAACAAACACACCAAGCAGCACTCTGCGTATGGTCTGTTTGTGATCCCACAGTCGATAGGCGCGCAGCATGATAAAAACTGCATTTATGGTCAGTCGCAGATATTGTAATGACGAAAACGGCGACCAACACTGCAAAATGCCAGCCAGAACGGTTGCGGACATAGTAGATAACCAGAAAACGGTTGCGCAACTACAAACGTGTTAATTGGCGGTCTCTACAAGTCAGTGTGGATAACACTTACTCCTAGTTCTGATATCAACGTCAGTTTATTCTGGAAACGCAAGCACTGACCTCGTTAGCCGTGGATCCTCCCAATCCAATAAAGACTGAATTCAAGACGAATCAGGGAATGGTGGGGAGAGAAAAAACAATGACGAACCATAGGTCGTATACAGCATCACGGCTTCCGTGAAGTGACGGTTCATTATATAGATGACTTTTGTGAGGTTCTGTCCCTTGAAAGGTCCCCACATCGCTGTTAGTTCTTCATCGAGCGTCAGGCAATGGTCCCATAAGATGAGAATGGTTGCTGCAGCTATGCTGTCGTTAGATACCTAAGCACGAACGTAGCAGAATTTGTGGACGTACGCGGCGTATACCTTGCGAATAATAATTGGCCAACGGAGCCGGTAGACATTAGGACTAGCACGAACAAAGGGAGAGTTTCGAATCCTCGCAGTTAGTCTTCCAGTTATAAAGATCTGTGAAACATATCTGAGCAATGACAGAAGCAGATCCCCCGTTTTGTGACAAAAAGCTATCAGAACGAAGTCCTAGGTACAGGTACCAGTATCTATTCTGTGGCGGTGTCTCGACGAGATCCAACAGATTTGAAGACA
Source organism: Armillaria gallica (assembly GCA_037576215.1). Classification (NCBI taxonomy): domain Eukaryota; kingdom Fungi; phylum Basidiomycota; class Agaricomycetes; order Agaricales; family Physalacriaceae; genus Armillaria; species Armillaria gallica. The sequence goes on from JBANDB010000008.1 coordinate 847,535, forward strand.
TACGTTGATGAGAAGACACAAACCTGCGTGTCCTGTGTTAAGACCGAGAATTTACAAGGATAGCTTGATGTGTGTGCATCGTTCATGAACCGACAACATTCAAGTCGATACGTCGTTATTCCACGTTTTATCAGCGGCAAAGGCGGTAAGCGAGTCTAAGGGCGTTGTCCAAGCAAAAACAGAGTATCGGGTACGTATACTTTTCACCTACATGGACTATGCGAAACAATCACCATGATTGACCAGCGTAAAACAAACGAGTAGACCAAAGATCTTGTTTGAACTGCCGCTCCAATTGAAAGAAACTGACATTCCCGACGGAAGGAAGAAAGTCCATGCGCACTCGATGATCCGTCAATGATATTTACTCGGAACTGATGCACAGCCCCAGAGCTTTGTGCAAGAGAAGGCAGCAGGAAGCAGAGACCAATCAGAGACAAAAGTTAGCGCAAACGTGCATGACACAATTTGATGGCCCAGTTCTAACAAACAATCGAGACAGGACCGATGTTTAGGCCGAGTCCAACAAGTCTGGTTTCCTGGTTCTTGTGATTTGTCTTGTAGATAAGCGCAGTGGGTAATCTGTGAGATTCTTAGCTGTTCAGAGCGAGTAGGAGGTGTAAGAGTGTAAGAGAATTGAATTACTGTTTGGTTTGGTGTTTGACGATACCGGTCCGATCGCCGGATTGCTGCGTTGTCGATACGATTCTGGTGTCAACAGCATCACCAGGCTCCAGCAGGACTGGCCAGTCTTGGGCCTATAGACATATCCTAGTCCGCTACTTTCACCAGGTCCGGGAGAAGGATGGCCGAGTCCACTGTCAAACGGCGCCGTTTCTTAACACTGTCTGCCCTCGTATCAACATCAAAACCTGTTCATCGAATCCATGCAATCTCGGTGAAAGTTGTTCAAGTACTCATGTGTCGGGGACGCGAGCTTGAAATTCATATCGATGTTGAATGTTTTGTATGATAACTGAGAAACAAAGCGAAGACGGTATGAGTACATGTTTCGTTGAGCACATCCGATTCAGAGTAATAGCAGGCACCAAGATAAAGGGAAAAAGAAACACTTAGAGATCAGGCACATGCTCCTCCACATCTGATGGCGCGAGGTGATAACTTGTCAACACCGTCATGAGTGAACACATATACCAGAATCTATCGTCACTCTTCTTGCCTTTCTTCTTCTTCCTCTTATCAGCCTGATTCTCGAAGTCCTGTCGACGAGCCATCTGAATCCACGATCCACCCAGTCCCATCCCCTTTCGAAGATCCTTTGCGGCATCCTCGCCGACGAAAATCGTGATATTATCCTTCCACGGGTTATGAGGCTTCGGCCCAGAGGGAGGTGCATCAGCCCAAACGTCGTCTTTACCGAGCACCGAGCCCTTTGAGAGAGACGAAATCGTCGGTTCATCGTTTCCTGTCCTGGTCCCGAGCCAGGGCGACAACACCACCTTGGTGAACCTGCGTTCCAGCTCGGCTTCTACTGCTTGGGGGCTAGGGTCCTTCGCGTGAGGCAATGCAGGAGCATCATTCGGTGGTGGGATGATGTCTGCTATTCGTCGCATTGACTGTTCGACGATACCAGTAGTATGCGTGACAGGAAGGGCAGTAGGTCCGAAAAGCGCCATCAACCCGGGTCGGTTTGTCAAGAAGCTCAAGTCCTGCTCTGTAGGATCGTCCCAAGCACCTTGTATCGCTGGCGCGGCACCGCCGTCAAAACCCCATTTACTCCCGGATCCCCAGCCACCGCTTTCCTCGACAACAGTGGCCTCCTCCATGAGCACGTCCACGTCCTCCGGCTTGATGAGATCAACATTGGCGTCCTTCAGTGACTGCTCCAACTCCGTCCCGGCCTCAGGATCAACTTTGCGACGTTTCGCCTCGGGTTTCTCTGTATCTGAATCGTCGTCGGGAACAGCATCGCCGTAGAAAACATCGGGGTTGATGTTCCAATAATCTCGGAAGGCATAATTGATATCATCAGGAAGTGTTTTAGAGATTTTGGAGGTACAAATGAGCTCTTGACTTGCGATATCGATGATGTTTTGAGAGCGGACCAAGTTGGCCTTGCCCTCAGGCCAAACGTTATTGGCGATAAGGTATTTGATAAAGAAACCGAGCACACGCGGAAAATCGAGCAGCTTGTATTCGTCGCTGAACATACTTGATCAAATAATGGCCGTAGTGGGCAGCACACAGCGACATACAAATGAAACCCTTGAGTCATCATATAAGACGACAGGAAGATAGCGACACTCTTCTCGGGATTCTCGAAAAAATCTAAGACCCTCTCTTTACTTGCGTCATTGAATGGTTCCCGAGTTTTCAGCCTGACATTGTCGTCCTGAGGTGGGTCCTCCTCGATGTAGTTATATGGAGGCTCCGGACGTGACGGTGTCGTTCTCTGAGGATCCATATTTTGGGATGCCTGTGGGATTTTGATCTCCCCTTCATCATCGGAAAAGCCTTCGTCGTCTTCGTCGTCCTTCGAGGACTTATTAGGATTCGTTTTTTGTCTCGGCGAATTCTGTAATAATCCAAGATACAACTGGATCTGTTGTCTCCAATATAAGGGGTGCAGCACGGTAGTGAACGCAGTAGAGACACATACCTGGTCCCATATGTGATTTACTCTTTGAGGTATCGGACGACGCGCCCGAATAAAGTCATTCGCGGCTTGGTGGAGACGGTCTTGGGGTGGAAGGCGGCTATGACAATGCGATGAACACAGGGAAAAGACTAAAACTCGTCACATACTCGTCGTAGTAACTACCTGACTGAATACGCCTCTCCATGTTTTCCCAGTCATGCCACCACTCCCGTGAGGCCTTCGAACAGGATTTCTTAGTGTCCTTCCCATCACTCTGGGCATTGGTCTTGCATCTATCAGTGGCGTGCACCGTTTTCATTGCAACAGTAGGAATTCCCAGCGCGTCTCTCTCGACACGGTCAGGCGTTTCCTTCAAAATTCCAACTTCCTTGTAGTCCTTGAAGGGTATGATTTCGATTCCTTCCGGCGGCTGTGGGAAGGGAGGGAAACGCATGTTAAAGTCAGTCGAAGAGGCTTTTTGAGAAGGATCTGGAATTTCAATAGCCATGGTCGAAAGAAATGATGTTCAACCGGAGAAAAGGACGGAGGCGTGGGATACTTAGCTCATTTATGGTAACTGCTTTTCCTAACTGGGCCATACAAGTACTGATGCCGTTGCGCTTGCATTGATGGCCAAGATTATCGTCAAATGTACCAAGGCGTTGAAGAATCCAAGAAGAATCTGAGGTGATTGCGCTCACCCAACCGTTTTCCCTGAGCAACTCTGAAGAGGCATAAATACTTATACGGCCACCGGCGTATCCAATCCGGGACGTTACCTCTCTAGAGCTTGACCGCTTTGTAACCACCTTGTACGGTACGTACACATCCTTGGACACCATCATAGGGTGATTTCCCCGGTATGTACAAGGAAAATTCCCGCTGAAATTGGTGGCCATAGATACGGAGAGTTAGATTAAGGGAAGATATCGTGGGAGAAAAGACGATGGTGGTGGTAGCAATGGTTGGTGGGTTGAAAGCGGATCGTTGAGGTTGAGGTGCGAATGCTGATGGTGCCGCGAAGGGCTGATAGAACAGATCTCAACTTGTGTTCGAGCTGGGCATAGAGATGGGAACTTCCCCTACAACAGTCGCATCATACGCAGTGTTCAGTCGCTAACAATTTGTATTCAGACAAACCTCAACAGCAGCACATGTGTTAGCATTTTCATGCTCTAACCCAAATATACTGATAGGAGGGATTGGTATGCCAAATGCGATCTTTGAAAGCTTTAGAGTCGAGGAGAACAGAGAATACAGAAGTTTATATGAGGTGCTACATGTGGTAACAGAGCCCATCATCGCTGTACTCGTCATTGAAAGTACCAATAAGAGAGTAATATTCCGGGCCTGTCCCAACTGTTATGCTTCTTGTGCGGTACATATCACGACAGGATATAAAGTATGGGACAAGCGTTCTATGCGAAGGTGCATCCGAGAGGTGAGATTGGCTTTCAGAGCAGACGTGAGACTGAAGGAGAAAGTCAGTATCTTACTATCACGCGGAGATAGCAGTACGCACATCAAAATAGGGAAGAAGACTTGGATCTAACAGAAATCAGCAGCTGGAGGGGTAGGATATTTTCGATTTGATACTTACCTCCGCAACAAGAGAGGTTATCAGAAGCACTACACATAGGACTAGAGGTTACGATGAATACGATCCCTGACATAAGGAGAATCATAACGTACGGGAGACAAACTAGGGTAGAGTTTAAAGGGTGTACAGACATCGGAGGAAAGATGGTGAACTTACCAAGTAGACTCTTGTACTATGGCCCCGCAATGGATTCAAACTTCTCTTTCAGAACGGCGTGGATTTTCCAGGGTATTATATACGGAGACCAGAATCACAAGGAGATTGAATACTAGCTGTGGTCTTGAATCAGTCGAAGCATACGCCCTGTATAATAAGCTCACCAAGATACCCATCGTGGAAGGTATTGTTCTCGGTACCCCCGTGACCGCACAAACAACCACATTATACGGCACCTCAACTGGGGGAGAGCGTTGGCAATCAGTCATCAGAAAACAAACGGTCGCTTACTTCGTGTCTTCAAAAGTATCAAAACCGACATGACGGATAAAACGAATGCGCCCGCCACGCTGATAACGAACACGACGGGCAGCATTTTGCGAACAGTCGGCTTGTGATCCCACAATCGATAAGCGCTCATCATGATAAATGCTACGTTTACTGTCAGTCACAGATATTCCAATACGCAAAGGGTGCAACCGACATTGTGAAATGCTAGCTAGAACCATTGCAGACATAAGGAACAACCAGAACATTTTTGCGCAACTGCAAATGCATTTGTCAGTATCCTTGACTCAGTGCGCGTAAAGCTCACTCCTGTTTCTGATATCAACGTCGGTTTATCACGGAAGCGCAAATCACTGACCTCGTTACCCGTGGCTCCTCCCATGACTGAATTTGAGACGAATTGGCAAGAGGGCAGGAGTACGAAAACACTGGCACGAACCGTATGCCGTATATAGCAGCACCACTTCCGTGAAGTATCGATTCATTAAATAGACAAATTTTGTGACAACATGTCCTTCGAAACATCTCCACATGTCTGCTATTTCTTCATCGAACGTCAAGCAATGGTCCCATATCACAAGAATAGCCGCCGCAACTGTGTTGTCGTTAGATCCCAACACGCGAGGGTAGAAAGTCGTATTAGCGTACGTGGCGAGTACTTTGCGAATAATACTTGGCCAACTGGGATGGCAGACATCAGGTTTAGTGTGGTTAAAGAGAGTGCAGACGAATGTTGCATATCATGATCGTCTTGTTATAAGTACAGAGATTTGAAACATATCAGCCATCAAGTGCACCGCGTTTTGTGATGAAAGAGGCTGTTGGAACGAATATCCGGTGGATGTGCCAGTATAAACTCTTTGGCAGTGTCTCAGTGACTTGATCAAACAGATATGACGTCTACGCTAATGAAAGACATTGTGCGTGTGCTGTTCACGGAATGACAACATTCGAACCCGCCTCGGAATTTTTTCAGCTGTAGAGGAGGAAGTGAGTCCAAGGGCATCATGATTCATCCGAGCAAAGCGGCGGAGTATCAGCGACATACTTGTACCATCTCGTTCGACCAAAGATCTTGTTTGATTGTTTGAACCGCTTCGATGGAAAGAATCTATCATCCCTTGCGCAGTTCGTCAATGATATTTACTCGGAACCGATGCACAGTCCCAAGAACTCCGGAGTTGAAGTGAACGTGGAACTTCTACAAAACAAATGAGAACAACAAACTCAGAGGGAAAGTATTGAACAGAGCGTACATGGAAAGTGTCTGGATTATATTTCGTGCAGAGAAGATGTAAACCGTAAACTGCCGAAGCCAAACATCAAGGATAGATTAACATAGGTACACATTGCTTTACAGACCCCGTTGTTGGGACGATCACGATGTCTTATTTCATAGCAAGTACTGGACTACAAATACAGTTCAAAACCAAGATCACATACGCAAAATCCACATCACCGTAGCTCCACGGGCGGTATCCAATCCGGAACCTTGCCCCACTGGAATTTGACCGCCTTGAACGCCTCCTTCGCCTCCTCAGACACCATCTCCAGGTAATTCGGCGGTAATAGCAGATCATAGGGTGATTTTTCAGGTTTGTACAACGATGAGGATTTCACGCTGAAATCTGGGGCGGAGGACATGGATACGGAGGGATGGGAAGACATCGCGGGAGGAAAGATGGTGGTGGTGGTGGTGGTAGGACTGAAAGCTGATTGTTGAGGCTGAGAAGGCCCAAACGCAGAGGGAGGCGGCTGAGACAATGTGCCTCCGCTTGTGTTCGCGTTGGGCCCGAAAGGAGATGGGTTAGAACTGGCAAAGGCTGATACAGGCGCTGCTGTTGATACTGGCCCAAATGCAGATCGCTGGTGCCGAATGGTGTGCCAAACGCGGACGGCTGGGTGTTGTTGCCAAATGCGGACGTCGTAGGGGCAGGGTTCCCGAATGCACTGGTAGGAGCGGCTGGTGTGCCAAATGCGCTCGTTGAAGGAGCAGTCGTGTTGGTTGCAGCTGCAGACATACTGGAAGGCTGAGATGCGAAGGCTGAGAATCCTCCGCCACTTCCTCCTCCTCCTCCTCCTCCTCCGGTACTGGAGCCTCCACTAAAGGAATTGGCCCCGCCTCCTGCATACGAGCTAAAGGCCCCAGTCCCTGGTTTGATCACTGATGTTTGCCCAAAAGCAGATGTCGGTTGGGTTGTTTGTCCGAAAGCCGAGGTTTGCGCTGGTTGTCCGAACGCCGAGGTCTGAGCTGGTTGTCCAAACGCGGAAGTCTGAGGCTTAGGTACTGGCTGTCCAAAGGCAGATGGCTGGGCGGCTGGTTGTCCGAACGCGGACGTCTGAGAAGCTGGCTGCCCGAATGCAGACGGCTGTCCAAATGCAGATGTCTGGGTTGCCGGTTGGCTAAACGCTGACGTTCGGAGCAGCAGTTTGTCCAAATGCCGACGTCTGAGCGGCGGGTTGTCCAAAAGCTGCCGTTTGAGTTGCTGGCTGGCCAAATGTAGATGTAGTCGCTGATTTTTGGCCAAAGGATGACTGGCCGAATGTAGACCTTCCAAACGCAGATTGACCTTGAGATGGTTGACCAAAGGCAGAGGTCGACGAGGTCGACGATGGGCCAAAGACGGAGCTTGTGGATGTCGATAGAGACCCACTAGCAATTTTCGCAAGAGCGCCGTCGGTTTGACTGTTTGTCATGGCAGTCTTGAAAGCTTCTAGTGGATTGGATCGGACATTCTGCATTGCTGTTAGTGGGCAGATAAATTTGTGTAGGGGAAGAACCTACAGTATACACCTGTTCCGCTGCAGCAATCTTCTGTGATTCATATTGCACCTGTCTAGCATTAAGTGCCACCTCTCGAAAGTAGCAAGCAGCGAATTCATACATATTGGTTGACATTTCCGGAACTCAGTGCTTTGAATGCTTGAACTCGTAATTCTTCCGGTGATTCATCTAGGCCCTTAATGAGCAGAGGTTCATGTTTGGCGGGCCCAAAGGATGATAATGGCCATAATGGTTTGTCAACATTGGCGGTCAGATCTTTCGTTATGGATTCCTGGCTGTGATCCGTTAGGGAAATGTCAAATTCTGGGTTGAGAACTCACGTGAAAGGCAGGCTAGGAGGATCTGAAGCGCCTGTTTTTGCGCTATTATTCCATGAAGAATCTATTGGGGGGGAGGGGGACGTCAATACAGGAGCATGGCATGCTGCAGAAATGATGCACTTCCGAATCCGCCAGTTATGTTTTTGGGATGTTCATTCCTGCAATTCTCTCCAAATCGGCACGTTCCTTTCAAAAAGAAAGTACAAACAGCCTTAAAGCGAGAGTTTAAGTTCAGAAAACGCGCTAATGAAGGAGAAAGACGCACCATGGTTGGTGGAAACACGGAGTCATTTCCTAAACAAGAAACAGGCCAAATGGGATAGGACGTTACAGTCACATTCTGTGACAATGTTACGCGTTTCCTGAACTGCAACCACCAGCAAACCAGCATGAAATCTGAAGGCGACGCGACGAGCACGCCAGCCGCACAGACGCCGACGCCGACAACGACGACACCGTACCCTCAATGGACCACACCCCGTTCGTGCACTGCCGAAAACGGCCCATCCATTCCAATTAACTGGTCCGTGACTTAGACATCCCCATTGATCCTGCTCTGCAAGCCCAAACGACGGGGGCGCAACAGTAAATTCCTTCTTCTTTCTCGTCTTTTCATCTGACGAACTCTTTCTAGAGCTCAGTCGCCGTACCAGCATTACTCACCGTATTCACATTATCAATATGCAACTCATTATCCTTCCTATGCTGCTGCTGCACCACAAGCATCTCAGCCAGCGACGACGACGACGACGACAGTCCCGCGCCCTGTGACTGCAGCAGCAGCGCCGACGACTCAGTCTACCAGTAGTGGAGGGATGGATACTGCTGATATAGCTACCCTCAATGATGCTCTGGGCAGCGCCGGAGTAGATCTCAGAGTGTGTGACACGTATTTTCAGTTACTATCATTCTCATTGGGTACTCAAAGGCAGAAGAAGAATCTCTACAGCGGTCGCACGAGCAACATCTCACCTACCGCTCATACGAAGACCGGACACGCAAACAACCTGTCAAGCCTTCATTCGACACTCGATATCTCGGCGCCACCATGCGCACGGTCGGCACCCAACACAAAGTCACACGAATACCTGACGACTCAGTCAACTACCTTGCCCTCGCTCTGCGTGCGCGACTGCAAACCCTCGTCGAGCAAATGGTCGCAGCTGCCAACCACCGCACGGACACCCAATTCGATCGACCCGCGTCATTATACGAGGATGGGTCACCCATGTGGAGCATCCTCGTCCGAACTGACGTCGCGAAGCAACTGGCCGCGTTGGAAAAAGTGGAGCGGGAAGAAGAGATGAAGGTGCGCCGGGAACGAAAGGAGCGGGCGGACATGGCTGCGGCGCATGCTGCTGCTCTTGCTGCACAGGCAGCGGGTGGTCCCAGCGCGGTAGCAGAGGTCTACGATGATGCCGACGGCGGGGCGAAGAAGAAGAGGAAGAAGGAAGGTCCGGGGGTCACCGCTCGCAACATGTCAGAGGACGTGCGCAAAAAGATGTCAAATGCTGTTGCTAGTCAAGCTGCCGGCATTGGGGGCAAGTATTCATGGATGACGGCGGCTAATGCTAGCGCCCCTGCCCCACGGCCTAAGGCTGCTACCGCTGCTTCTCCAAACCCCGCTGGGGGGAACACTCCGGGGGGGACTGCTGCAGCTAATTCATGGTCGAGACCATATGTGCCTACAAAAAAGCCGCCGACGCCCCAGCAATCTGTAGCAGAAGATGATACGCGGACGACCATAACTATGAGGGACGCCATGTTTGTGATAGAGAAGGAACGAGGGCATGGCGGTGGAAGGGGCGCTGCAAGGGGATGGATATAGGTGGTTCTTTGTTTGATATGTGGTTCCGATTGCCATGTACAATATTCAGGGTCCACTGTGCTGTATCATACTGTGGGAATGATCATATTCGGGGTTTGCCGGAGCCTTGGAACTATTTCAATTTGTTACATAAATACTTGACGTCATGTTGCCGGATATTACCGGTGTCGTCATCTTCATCTTTTGCCCACAATATTCGAAGGGGGGAAGGGTATGTTTCATTTACACTTATTGCTAACACATGTATTTTAGTTCTTTTTGACAGATACAGTGGTCCCAACAGTCCAGGACAATGTAATGGCACCCCCCGGTCACCCTTGAACGAGGCCGCATGTCCCGCAAACAATGTTCGACTCTCATGCAACTCACCTACTATTGTCAAGACTGAGTACTGTACGGTCAGCATGCCCGCCATCCCCGTTCTATCACTTGCGTGCAGATCGGTCCCAATCGCGACAAAGAGCAACAATAAAGGTGCGAAGCGAATAGGCAAGAGGATCGAAAATTGGACGCGATCTGGGAAACCCAACCGGGAGCTCGATGACGGCAAGCTCTGGGGGTTACAAAAAATGCTGTTGATGTAAGTAAGAGAAAGTGAGTGCAAGCGGGAAGGCGGGGACAAGATCAACACCCCAACGGCCAACGACGGCAATGACAGCTCCCACCACCAAAGGGAACGACACCAGCAGGATTCTAGAGATTTCGCACCGCTGTTATTTCCGCCCAAGTAAACGTATCACCCGCAAGCGAATTTCTCCTCCACGTAGATAGGTAGATAGTGTCAACGCATCCCCGATTTTCGATATGGGGACTACGATTCCTCGTTCTTCTATAGTACGTGAGCTAGAGAGTGAGAATGTCTGCCCCGGATTCTGTAATAAGTATCATATGTTCAGCCTGTGCACTGCGTGCGCAATTCTGGCATAAAGTAAATTTGGGATAATATCTCACTTGCGAGAGAATACACACCTCCGTACTAGTCGTCCATCCATCTGGAAATATCCATCCCTTTGGAACTTTACCCTGGATAATCGATGGCTTATGTATAGGTCAGCGCGGCTTCAGAGATCGGAGTCGTAGGGACATGCCTCGATAGTAAAACAGTGTCCTGGTTTCATAATCCCGGGTTCCTCGTTGTCTGTGCAATTGTTAGCTATAGCAGCCATATCCTATGGCGTGGCTTACAAGAATGCAATATCCAGGGCTTGGCATGAAAAGCGGTTCCGATCCCATGACCAGTGAACTGTTGTGATATACAGAAATCCATGCCAAGCTGAGACCTACTACGGGATAGGTAGTAGTGAATCGCTTGCCCTATGGCTCTGAAAGGCTTTCCAGGTCCACAGACGGAAATTCCCGCTTTCAGAGCGTTAGAAGTGACTGCACAGAGAACACGGCCCTCTGCATCCTAATGAAAATAGATTACACCACCACATCAAATGAAAGTTCACACCCACTACATCTCCGACCAGGAAGGTTTCTGAGGTGTCGCCATGATATCCATCCAAATATACTGTGATGTCGATGTTGATGATGTCTCCGTCTTCGAGAGGACGGCTAGAAAGGAATGAGAAACAGCCCAAGTTGTGCAATGGGAAGAGCCGACTCGTCTGGTATACCATGCGCGATAACGTTGTTTATGCTACCAAATATCAGTATTAATTGGTGGATAAAGTATGACAAGTACCTAGTACAGCAAGATTTTGGGAATCCCTTATAGCGCAATGGGGATGGATAGGCCCCGCGGGCGACGATATATTCATGAACCGCGGTATCGATGGTATTGGTGGTCACTCCGACCTGGACGACCATTACTTCTATGAAAACGAAAGCAGACATCCTTAACGTACCTTTACGAGAGAACCAGCAAACTCCCGAACTTTGCTCGCCAATGCCCCAGCGCGTCTGGCGCGGGCCTCTTCCTCGCCGCCCAGTGTAATGATGCTGTCACCAGCAGGTGCAACGTCGTGGCCACTACCGACATAGGGCGGTACGGGAATTGAAGGCGGTACCGGCTTGGGTGCAATATGTGAAACGCCGAATACAAAAGGTTCTTCGGGGAAAATAACACTGTATGTCCCAAAATCGTACACATCTTCTAAATCCGCGTGTGAAAATAAACGTTTTTGTTTTGGAGTCGGGTATACATGACGGAATGGCCGAGTGGTTAAAGTTTTGGCAAGAGCTGAACACGGTCGTCGAAACATAGAGTACAGTTTGGTCTTGATGTTCGTTGCCAAATATAAAGTTCCTAAAATGGGCAATGTGAAATGTTTTGCTTCGGACCTCGATCTGAATCACCTTCCGTAATAACAGTCCTATCTTTGATCGAGATATGCGGACAAATCTCAATCTACTGGGGCTCAGAGTCAAGAGTGTCGAGCTAGTGTGCCGTCGGGCAAGCACAGTTAATTAATTGATCCACTAATATGCTAGTAAGTGCCTGTACATGTGGCCCGATAACCTCCAAGTTCAATATTGCCGAGGCCGTCGGCTAATCAAAAACTATGTGTGCAATCATACTACTGCTTTATTGCTGCATACCGGAGCTAACGCAGTCATATGTCCTTGCCTTCTGCTCATCAGAACGATAGCATCAGGCATTTGGGCCGGTTTAGTCTTCATGGTGATAGGGAACCTACGAGTCGACATACTCATCTGGAGCCGTTTACCATGTTGATGTAAGTACTAGTCTGCATGAAGGTCGGACTCGGCCACGTCGCCGACTGGGTCTCACTTACCCCTTTGCGAAGACGCATCGCTTTAAATCCTGAATGACTGACCACTTTTCAACTCATCCCCAACATGATTAGTCTCGTTTCGGCAAGCTTTCTTGGTGTGGTAGGTCTTGTCGAGCTCGACGTTTTGAAATTCGTAGTAATTAATGAACAGGTGAACCACTTGTATTTCCACAGAGCGGAACCGACGAGACCCATAGCGACATCGCTGTTCCTCGCACTCGAGCCTTCGCTACTGCTCTACTTTAGCGGGAGGGCTTTGTCTGTTACTTCCCTGCTCATCGTCTACACTTTCTTCTTCGTCTCGCTGGGTCTGTCCATCTGCGCCTACCGGCTATCTCCCTTCCACCCTCTCTCTAGGATTCCCGGCCCAATTGCCTACAAGGTCACCAAGCTGTACGGCGCATGGATATGCTGGAAAGGACATCAACAAATTGATTGGAAGGACCTTCATGACGAGTATGGGCCTATCGTTCGAACCGGTATATCCGTTTGCTCCGTCTCCCGATCGTATATTCACTGCCACTCCTGATAGGACCCAATGAAGTATCCGTCATCGACGTTCAATCAATTAACGCAGTCTTCGGGACCGGAGGACTCCCGAAAGGCACCTGTAAGCCCTGAGCTGGGTAAATGTATTGATGCTGACTTGCCTAATTATCCAGATTATACATGCCGACACGCTTCTCCCCCTGGGTCTACTAGTCTCCTACTATTGACTGGCGCTTCGCATGCTAGTAGAAGACGACGCTGGTCCAAGGGCTTGAACATCCAGGCGCTTAAGGATTACGAGGTCCACATCTCAGAGAGAGCGGCGCAGCTAACGGAAAAAATCAAAGACATGAATGCTGAGCCTCTAGACTTGGTGCCTTGGCTGAACTATTTTACGTGAGTCTCTTCCCCTCCGACACCCTGGCGCGTATTGACCGATTCCAGCGTGGACTTCATGGGAGATATGGCGTGAGTACTGTACCTCAAATGATACCAGACCCGAGGTGCCTGACGCTAGTAACAACTAGGTTCGGAGGTGGTTCTGAATTGATGGCGACTGACGGCCAGGGTGACGGGATCTTCGCCATGCTGGATATCTACTGGAGGTATGCTGTGGCCATTTCTGGTTAACGTGGTGAACGTAATTATTAGAGTTATATCCGCGGCCTGCCATGTTCCGTGGGCATACCAAGCCACTGTGCTCATGGCTTCGCTCCTCTCGAAGGGATTTTCGGGGATGAGGCCGTATGCAGCACAACGTGCCACCAATCGTGTACAAAGCGGCTCGAAAACGAAGGATTTATGGTATCATCTGGTAAACGGCCGTCATCCTCCTCGCTTGATAGTTATCTTACTGACGTATCCTGCAGATGGATGAAGAAGGTATTGAAAAATCCAAGCCGCCCCTGAACGATGTCGTCGCCGACGGCTTGTTAGCGATTGTAGCTGGAGCAGACACCAGTTCTTCAGCAATGAGTTGCATGTTCTGGTGTCTCTTGTCGGATCGTGAATGCCTCAAGCGTCTACAGCATGAGATAGATACCGTATTCCCCGACGGTGCGAATGCTTTGGACACGTCGAAGCATTCTGAGCTGCCTTATCTGCGAGCCTGCATGTACGTCTATTTGTCGAGATCTGAATACTTTAATTCTTACCTGACTCACAGCAACGAGACGTTGAGATTGTTCCCACCATTACCCACCAATGGCCCTCGCGAAGTACCAAGAGGTTCGCATGGGAAAATCATCTTTGGCCAGTAAGTTGTTCACGATTCGATGGTTTCTCTAATAAACTCAATTTGGGTTTGCGAGTTTTCTACCTGAAGGCACACAAGTCTACATCCCGCCTTATGCCATCCACCGCAATCCCCAGTATTTCTCCCCCCTACCTGACAAGTTCGTTCCTGAAAGATGGATCGCGAGTTCGGGCTTCTCAGAGAATCACAATCTCGACGCATTTATTCCTTTTTCATCTGGGCCTGCGAGCTGCGTTGGGAAGAAACTGGCTATGCAGGAGATGATGATGCTGACAAGTCTACTAGTGCAGAGATTTGATATGCGTTTCGCACAAGGATTTGATAGCGCCGCCTGGCCACTTGGTATCCTTGATCATTTCATAACAACCCGACCGAATCTTCCTATAGTGATGACACCGAGAGCTCAGTAAGCCGGTGCAGTTTATACGTTTCCGCTTCGGAGTATGCCTTTCTCGATCTCCTATTTTGCATCGAGTTGCTGTAGATATCTAGTAGATATCCGTGTATTATTATTGGTTTTAGTCAACAATGATAAATTCATGTCTGCTGGCCTGTAGCGAAAAAATCAATAGGTCATTTGGATTGTATGAAACAGGCTCAGTCGCATCATCCTGGGAGTTATGAAGATCCGACGATTCCTTTTACCCATGGCAAAAGTTGCTAAAGCGATCTGCCTGCTCAGAGGAGCTTTGGAGGAGCTTGAGCAATTTAGAGGGAGACGCCTTCAGCCAGGCTGTTACTTACTACGACGAGTACGTGACGGACATTACATTCGCGTGTTCATTGCCTTTGCAATTGTCCCAATGTCCTTCGTAGTGACAGGCGCTATTCAAGGTGCTGCCAACGATCCAACGACTCGGCACGACGGTGTCGATGAAGCCGAAAGTCTGCCGAACCGAGTCCGAGTCTCCGGCAAAAGACCTGGTTCTTTCCACCAACACGGTAGGTCTTTCTCTTTCAAAGGGCGTTTTACAGACCCAAACTCTCCATATTAGGCCGTTTATATAATCCTCCTGGAAGTAAATGTCGTTTTGGTGTGAATTGCAAGAATCAACGTCCCAAAAGTGTTACTGAGAAGTTCAGAAGTGCGTCATCTCTGCTGTGTGGCATGCTCCCGTATTGAATATTGACGCTCCCCATAGATTCGTCATAGAATAGCTTCAAAACGGACGCATTATATCCTTCTAGCCTACCTTTCACGTATTTCATGCATCTCGCCACGAAACCAGACATTCCCATTGTTTCATCCTTTGGACCCGCGAAACACGAGCCTCTCCTCGTTGCTGGCCAGGATGAATCACCGGAAGAGCTCCGATTTCAAGCATTCAAAGTACTGAGTTCCGGAAATGTCAACCAATATGTATGAATTCCCTGCTTTCTACTTTCGACATGTGGTATTTAACATTAGAGGTGCATGGCACCCTTGCGAAATTTGCGAGTGGTTCTGCTTCAACATCTACAGGCTCTGTCTATGGCCCATCGTCGACATCGCCGACTTCTGCCTTTGGCCAGCGACAGTCTGCGTTCGGTCAGCCTGCACTTGGACCTTTTGACCAACGGCTACATCTGTTGGCAAGCCAGCAACTCAATCGTCAGCGCTACCAGCTGGCCAGTCATCCACCTTTGGACAGCCAGCCTTCAGTGTCCTACCAAACGGCCCAACCGAGATCTATTTTCAGGCAAACGTCAGTGATCAGACCAGGCACTAGGGCGCCCCGTCTGCAGGAGGCAGGGTCCGTTCCTTTAGCGGAGGGAAGAAGTGAGGGAGGATTCACGGCTTTCGCATCACAGCCAACTGGTATGTCTGCGAATAACGCGACTACTCCCTCAACGAGCGCGTTTGGCACGCCAGCTGCTCCTACCAGTGCGTTCGGGAACCCTGCCCCTACGCCGTCTGCGTTTGGCAACAACACCCAGCGGTCCGTATTCAGCACATTACTCGGTGGTTAGCAATCTGCATTCTGGCAAGCATCAACAGCAGCGCCTGTATCAACCCTTTACCAGTTCTAATCCATCTCCGTTCGGGCCCAATTTAAACACACAGAGTAAAACGCGTTCTCTCGACCCTTCACTGCATCTGTGCCTCTTCGGCCTTGACAGTTTTCTTTCAGCCCGCCTGCCGCCGCCCTCCCTCCATATCTATGTCCTCCAATCTCAGGGACAAGCCGGGGAAATCGTCTATTATCAGCTATTGCCCCTACCTATAGGAGAGCGACGGAGGCGGTCAAGTTCTAGTGGGCCAAGGTGCCGAAGGTGATATGCATTTGACATAGCACACAATTTTGATTTTTGAACTGTATTGACAGTTGTAATCTATCAACATTCAATTGCTACAGCTGATGAAATTGGACGCGTTCTTAGAACGTTCGCACTAAACGAGTCTGCATAAGGCATCTCAATGTTGACTGTAAGCACACATGTCGTGATGCTTGCTTCGGGTCGTTTGCACGCCAGTACCCGAAATCTAATCTGGACCCTTCATGTACGCTTTACTCAGTACTTTCATCCTGATTCTGTTATTCTTATACTTTTACGGCAGTTCTGCTCTCACCAGATTCGGTTTGCATCAGACTCTGCATCGGTTTCGGGTAAACATCTTTGACGAACCGCCGAGAAGGCATCGACCAAACGGGCAATGAAGACGAGGTTTAGTAGTGACTGTCCTTACATCCGCCGCGCCTCTTGGTAATGCGTAATGATGAGATGAGGTGAGGTACTAATTTCCTTCAATTGAAGTGGCAACTCAAAACAAGAATTCTGGTCTGCTTTTCTGCTCTATGCCGTCCAGTCGAGTTCAGGTAGATGAGAGGTATAAGTTCTAGACTTTTGCTTCGATGATCATTGATGCTCCTAGAGTCGCTTGAGCATCCATCTCTACTGTTGATAAAACCAACGAATGAAATGCGACGGCATCAAATGTCGTTGGTTCATAATCGATCAAGCTATTCGTCGTAAATCTTTGGTAGGACAGACATCTTCTCATGTCAATCCCTTCTTATTACTGTTTGATCTCATCGAGGCATCACCATCGAAGGTGTACCAGTACCCGTACCTAGGATCTCATTTCAACAGCTTCTAACAGGGAATCGACTTTTGTAACCTGTCCTTGATCATCTGATGCGTTCAACAGATGTTATAACTGGACGATTGTATGAGAATTCATGTACCTCCCTTCGTCCGCACTGGGCCTAATGTCTATCCCTCTCGTTGGCCAATTATTATTCGCAAAGTATACGTCGCGTACGCTGCCACAGCCTGCTAGCTTCACGTTGCTGGATCTAATGACAACATAGCTGCGGCAGCCGTTCTTATTTTATGGGACCATTCCCTGACATTCGATGAAGAAGTAGCAACGATGTGGAGGTCTCACGACGGGCAGATTCTCACAAGAGTTGTCTATATAATGAACCGTTACTTCACGGAGGCGGTGATGCTATATACGGCTTATGGCTCGTGAATGTGTTTCATGCCCTCTTCATCTCGCTAACCCGTCTTGAATTCAGTCATGGGAGGAGCCACGGCTAACAAGGTCAGTGCTTGGTGCTTTCGTGACAGCTTGACACTAACGTCAGAACAAGGAGTGAGCTTTACATGCATTAACTCAAAGAGACCGAAATAATGTCTCCAGTTGCGCAAACATGTTCTGGTTATTGACTATGACTGCAGTTGTTCTATCTAGCATTTTACAATGTTGGTCGTGTGCTTTCATCATTGGAATATCTGTGACTGACAGTAAATGCAGTTTTCATCATGATGCGTGTCTATCGACTGTGGGATCACAAGCCAATTGTTCGCAGGGTGCTGCTCGTCATGTTCGTTACCTGCACAGCGGGTGTATTCATTTTTGCTGTCATGACAGATTTGACCATTTCGAGGACACGAAGTAATCTCCATTCAATTGGCTGACGAATAGTTTCTAACCCTTTTCCCAGTCGAGCTGCCACCTACAATCATAGTCTGCGCATATTTCGGGGTACCTAAGACAGTGCCTTCCGCGATGGGTTTTTGGTGAGCCCGTTACACAAGAAGCGTGCATTTTCTGATTGAATACAGATGGCTTTCAATATCTTTGTCATTGTGGTCTCCATCTACAATGCTCTGGAAAGCCCGCGCCGGTATGAGAACGAAGTTTTTTATTCACTGCGGCGCGATGGTGCAAGGATCTACTTGGTGAGCTACTACATTTCCCTCCAACATCTGTACATACTTTGAACTTCGTCCTAGTTTGTCTCCCGTACGTAACGATGCCTCTTTTTGCAAGATTCGTATTCATTATATCATCTAGTCCTATGGGTGGTCCTTCTGATAACCTCTCTTGTTACAGAGGTAGGTGTCAGATTGAGCATACCACCTCTCCGTCTGCTCATTTCTGCTAGTTTCCGCTGTTCTTCCCTATTTTCAGGTATGTATTGCCACCTCTGCATGAGAGTAAGATGATAACTCTCTCCGTCAGTCTCGTATCTTCCTTGAAAGCCAATCTTACCTCTCGGATGCACTTGTACATAGAAAGCTTGTCAAACCCCACACGTCCAGTTGTGATTTATACAGGACAAGAAAGCTGAAATCTGAGGCGCACATGGAACATCACTGAGACTCTTCTTAGTTAGTTAGGATACTTAATGACGAGTGCAGCGCCGATATCCATTGTTACCACAATTAGCACCTCAATACAAAGCGTTTAACATAATTTTATTCTGAAGGGAAAAGCGGAATATGTAAGTAAGCATTATTTTCTGTAGCCGGCTTGGAATCGGCAAGTAATGATTTGTATAACAAGTTGGCGGCTGTCCAATGCCAGGGCTGAACGTAACTTACGGTTATGTCTGTGGAGAATTCAAGTTTTCAAGTTGGCGCAACCGTAGGAAGTATACGGCAGCAATATGTCAGGATGGTTTAGCTTAGGTGTCAATTCTCCAGTTCAGTGTTTTGTCGGTCGCGCGTTCAAACCTTAGCCTGGTCACAGTACCATTTTTTTTTCGCTCTTGTCGCATTTGTTGGGGGATTCCTGTTATAAATATTTGCTTCGGCTACAGGTACGCTTAGGATGATCACATATGCATAGTATTGCTTTACAGGTCCATGAGAGAACGTGATGCTTTGACACAGGCACGGCAGCGCTTCTTCTGCCCTTCCTTTTTCAAGCTTGCAAAATTCATGAACCTGCCGTGTGACTTTGACAATTCTGTCAATAAGTGGTTGTGCTATATTGAGGATTGAATTTATGTTCCCGGTGATCCCTTTCATGTTAGGAATAGAACAGCTCAGTTAGTCACACGTAGTAAGAATGTGATAGATAATGATAAAATGAATGGTATACGCACCTCAGTTAGTCACACGTAGTAGTGGTGATCAACTGAGGTGTGAAACGGTAGGTATAGGCGACGGAATAAGGGGTTAATAATCTATATATGGCAAGTAAGTTCAATCAAGGAATTGAGAAGCGTCGTCGAGACGGGCTAGGCTGAATCATCGACATTTCATCGTTGTTTGAAGATGGTAATTGCGAAAGTTAGACAGAGCAGAGATTGAATATAATACTATATTTCACTCACTCTAGCCATAATTTGGCGACTCTATGCCCGTAATATCATTGTTATTATTTCAGGAGCAGTGTTGTCCATGTTTGGTACACATAGGACCCGCCACTGGCAGGATTACGCAGTGTCTTAAGAAAGCAGAAATTCAGTAAAAAATCAACACACCTTGCTCTAAATCTACTTCTCAAGGCGGCGAAATTGCTTGAAAAACCCATGCATTCCACTTCAGACGCCAACAGCTTTGTACTGAATAGCAAATTTGCCATCTGCATTTTGGCTGAGGGTTCATAAGCGAATGCCGACAGAATTGAGCCAAGCTCCCGTTAATTTTCGCCCAGCCCCAGCACCCCTATGGCCACCAGTCATGCTATAATCAGGTTGAAAGTTTAAATTGATATAACGTAGTATCGACACGCAGCAACAGGCCTTGAGCACGACGCGTCGCGGGGCTATTATCGTGTTGATGGAATCGGAGGGATCGACGTGAGAACAAACTGCCTAAAACATCTTGAATTATCAATATATGAGCTATGTACAAATCGGGACATAGCCTCTCCACAGGCAGGCACCGGACACAAACGGGACATGAGCCTCTATCTATCTATCTCTCAAAGCTCCGGGGCTATGCATCAGTCCCGAGTAAAATATCATTGACGAATCATTGAATACACACGAACTTTCCTCCTACGCATAGGGAATGGAAGTTTCTTTCAATTGGAGCGGCAGTTCAACCAAGTTCAAACAACATCTCTGGTCTGATCATTAGCTTTACGCTTGCCCGTCAAGGTGCTTATTTGACGCAGTCTATTTGGATGAAAAGTGTTCGCAACTAATACTCCACGTCTTCGCTTGGATGCCCTTACTATTAGACTCGCGAAATAAGTACCCATCGGCTTGAAATTTTGTTGGTACATGAACGATGTGTGTCCCTGTAACTCTTCGGTCTAAACATACGACACGCAGCATGTGGCTTATATCAATATCTTCTCATCAACGTAGACATCTTATCTGTTTGATCTCGTCGAGAGGCTACTATAGACTAGATGCTGGTACATGTGCTAAGGGCTTCGTTCTAATAGCTTCTTTCATCACAAAACGGGGGACTTGATTCTGCCCTTGACGGCCTGGTATGTTTCACAGATCTTTAAAACTGGACGATTGACTGTACGAGGAATCACAAGTCTCCTTTGTTCGTGCTAGTCCTAATGTCTACCGCAGGCTCTGTTGGCCAAATATTATTTGCAAAGTATACACCGCGTACGTTAACACAGTTTGCTATGTTCATACATCGGGACCTAACGACAAGATAGCTGCAGGAATTGCTCTTATCTTATGGGACCATTGCCTGACTTTCGACGAAGAAGTGGCAGCGATGTGGGGATCTTTCAAAGGACCGGTCCTCACAAAAGTCATCTATATGATGAACCGTTACTTCACGGAGGCTGTGATACTGTATACAGCCTACGGTTCGTGGCCAGTTTTTCGTGCCTCCGCCCCTCCCTAATTTGTCTCGAATTTAGTCTTCACTGGATTGAGAGGACCCACAGCTAACAAGGTCAGTGATTGGCGCTTCCGCGATGAGCTGACATTAATATCAGAACTAGGAGTAAGCTTAATGCATATTGGTTTAAAGAGACCGTCAAGTAACACGTTTTTAGTTGCGCAACCGTTTTCTGGTTAATTACTATCTCTGCGACCGTTTTAGCTGGCATATTACAATGTTGGTTGCCCGGTTTCATCATTGGAATATCTGTGGCTGACAGTAAATGAAGTTTTCATCATGCTGCGTGCCTATCGATTGTGGGATCACAAACAAACTATACGCAGAGTGTTGCTCGCCGTATTTGTTGCCTGTATGACAGGCACGCTGGTTCTTTCTGTCATGATGGTTTTGACCCTTTCGAGGACACAAGGTAGTCGTCGTTTGTTTCCTGATGACATATTGCTAACGCCTTTACCACAGTCGTGCTACCCCCCAAAGTGGCAACTTGTTCGGTTCCTGAGATTCCGAAGACAACACCTTTCCTGATGGGTACATTGGTGAGCCCTCGATCCCCTAGAAAGTGAATATCTGCTGATTGAATACAGCTGTTATTCAATCTTTTGTTATATCGGTCTCCTTCTACAATGCTCTTGAAGAACCGCGCCGGCGCGAAAGCGAAGTTTTTGATAAGCTGCGGCGCGATGGCGTAAAGACTTACTTTGTAAGCTTGCTACCACCCCCCTCCAATGCTAGTACATCTGTTAAACTCTGTCCTAGATTGTTTCTCGTAGGTCATAACGACTTTTGCCTTAGGGACCGTTTTCATTGTTATCTTTAGTTCTATGGGTGTTGCTTCTTATAACCTCTCTTATTGCAGAGGTAGGTGTCGCTTGAGCATATATCGCCTCTCCGTCTACTGATTTTCTCTTAGATGTGGGTATTCTTCCCTATTTTGGTGTATGTGTTGTGTTACCATCTGCGCATGAGAGTAGGATACTGACGCTTCCCTCAGTCTCGCATGGCCTGTGACGACTAATCTTACCTCTCGGATGCACCTTCGCATCGAAAGCCTGAGACTGTCCGACATTGCACATCCTACCATGATATACACGACACAAGAAGACTGACATCTGACATATATATGAAACATAATCACTCTTCTTAACATACTTAATGATATGACGAGTGCAGCCATAATAGACGTGTTTGTACGACAAGCTATCGTCCGCCCGGCTGTGAGAGCCGTTGAACTACGTGCTGACCTGTTTGCCAATAGGTCCTGTGAAGGTATTTAGCGCACACTTCTTCGTAAGAATTTAGCCTTTCATTTTCTGTCTTCCGCATATTCTCATTCAACTTCGGCCGAGGCGTTTACTACTGGGCCGAATCATAGCCACGTTTGGCACCTGAGCAGCACTTGTGTGAAGTTCGATCCAATAATCGAAGGCACGCATTTCGTTCCATTCGGTAACAAACCTCACGCAACTAGTACTACTTCATTTTATCGATCCTAGTCTTTTCCTTCCGGATCTATCAGTTCACGATTGTTCCTTCAAGGTGCTTCTTTGGGAACTTGCTAGCCATCCTATATCCTTCTGAATCCATTTCCGTATGTATGGTGCCAAGAGAGTCCAGACAATGCATTCTTGCGTTGTATTGAACGCCCCGTCATTCCTGTTCAGAGACCGACATATGAACAGGTGGCGGAGGATCGCCACTAAACTTAGCGCTGGTAGCTAAGTACCAGGAGATCTCTTCCAAACATAATCGAGATATTCATTGTGATATTTGGTTGCAGGCATTTCCTTCTGTTTCGTAGGTGGATTCTTCTCGAGTTAACTGCCATAAAACTTCACACGTCTCAGCATCTCCGGACTATCTTAGAACAGAGGTGTGCGGCGGTCTACTCACTAGAAAGCGGGCGATGAACTTTTAACTTCCCCATTCTGAAGCGCCGAGATGGAAGTTCCCGAATTTTCACCTTCCGTGATGCTCTGCAGAACTCCATCGGGATAGCTAAAGCGCTTCCAATACGCCACTACCCAAACTTTGGCGCAGATTATTCAGGGAGGAAAAAACTGGATTGATGCAGGTTATTCGGACGTCGTTACTTGCTGTTCAATAATAATTTGATCTTCAGGTCCCAACGTCGATGGCGAGAAAGGGCTCAGAAGTCCTGCCGATCTCCGTATCATACAAGAAGAAGTTGGACATTAAGGTGATGCACAACCGTACACAGTAGGCTAGGGTCAGCAAGCCGCTTCGCATGATCGCCGCGTCAACGATAGACCATCTAATATTTCAGAGGCACGTGATGACTCACATCCATCGCGTAAGGAATCGGAGGGCGGGTTTTCCTGATGGCCGTCTATTAAGGGGGTGTCCACAGTGCGCACGTTGGCCGCCTGTGTACCCTAAGTTCCTGGAGACCTTGTATTATCTCAACCCTGAAACTGGGTAAGCCCATACTCTGACACGGAGATTATACCACATACCTCGATGTAAACATCAGTGGTGATGTAGAGGGGAACGACGCGTTTTCATTGCGGGATCAGTAGCAATGATATGACGTGTGGAGGTCGAACGCAAGGCGGCTGCGGCCCTGAAACTTCTAACCACAAACATGATAACGAAGTGTTCGAACTCGCTGAGGAACGTTATCCAATGATGTGGCGTCAGCGTTAATCATTCCAATGGCATTTCAGCTGTAGGTCACAGATCGGATTTCGCCTTGTGGATTAGCATCGCGCTAAAGCCATAGGTGAAGCTGATTGCTAGCGCTTCTGGAAAGAACTTCACGATAATTGCGGCGAAAACCCGTCATTTGTTCTAAAGCCCGGGACCCGATGAGGCACATTTAGTAAGTCGCAAAGGTTGACTTTATGGGTCAAATGCGAGTCTCGGATGCTGCGAGAATTTGACAGGTCCAGTAGAGGCGGAGACGGGCCGTGGGGTACAGATATATTTGTGGGGTTTAGACAAAGAGAGGCGTCTTCTTTGGTCAACAGCCAGCGCACGGGATTAGGCTGCACGTAAATAACGGCACCGTCTGAGTGCATCATTTTAGATATGTAGTTGAACTTAGGAAGCTTGGGGAATGGGGTAGCACTGAAAATTTTCAATGTTGTTCCGTAAGAAGCAGGCAACGCAATGTCGGTTCAGTCAGTGGCGGAATTGATAAACAGAATGATACCAGCGGGAAGCTCTTACAAATAAGTCCGACTTTGACGCCTACTAACGATTGCCTGAGAAATTTGCAGTCCCCAATGCAACTCAAAAGGTACAAGAAGTATATTGCTGGGGAGAAGAGGTGCTAGAAGGGTATTATGAGTCTCGGCACCGATACGCGATATCCAGAAGGCAATTTAGCGAATCCAGGAAAGAAAATGCGACTGTCCGGCCCGACTTGGCACCGACGGGTATGATTGGCGGCTTTCCCATAAGCTTGTACTTGTTTGATTTCAAAGCCGTTCTATTCCGATGCGGCGCTGAATTTTTGTTACGAGCGGCCATGTCGCAGGTTGTGGGGAATGTGTGTCTCCTAGTCAGTTTCTTGGCCCACCATTGATGTCAATTCACAGACTGCACTGGCATATGCCCGAGTATGGCACCAGGTTGACGCGACGGACCGCATCCTCGGTAAACTGGCCGAACGAATTGCACTTGTTCTAATGGGAAAGCACAAGCCCATTTACGATCCCAGCGGTGCGTTAGACGCGTCCTTCTCTCTGACGAAACTCTAATAATACCAGTGGATTGCGGGGACTACGTGATTGTCACGAATTGCCTCAAGGTGAAGGTGACCGGACGCAAGCCCGAACAGTTTTTATATCGAAAACATTCCATGTACCCAGGAGGATTGAAGGAGACACCGTACAAGGATATGATGGTGAAAAAGCCTGAAGAGGTGCGTTTGCTCTTGCTATTATTTCGTGGGAGGTGGTTGCTCAAGAGATTATAGATCATTCGCCATGCTGTCTCTGGGATGTTGCCCAAAAACAAATTACGGGAACGACGGCTAGAAAGACTACGAATATTTCCTGCGAACGAAATGGGCATCCTGGAAGCGAATCTCTTACGCAGTTGGGAAGATGGAACTCTTCCCAGTGACTGGAACTCGACGAAGCTTGTTGCAGAGAAGCCAAGGATTTTATTAGGTGGGCTGGTCGACAAATCTGCGTTTTACACAACACCGTAATGTTCCTACGCTATGTCTGAATTAATTTCGGTTGCTTGGGACGCTGGCGATATCCGGTGATTTCATCTGCAACCTCATTTTCATCGGCATCTTCAGAATCCTCTCTAGTCATGTTTTCTTCACCGACGGCGGACCTCGCGTCCCCTTCATCACCGTCAGCTTCATCATACCATTCATCAGGTATGTCTGGTTCCAGCAAATGCGCAACATGTTCTTGTAGCAAGACACCTTCGAAAGATAAGAGTCCAAATATCCGCTGCGGCAGAAGCTCCTCACCAATGGCCATTAACGCCGTCCCGTCCATAAGTTTGTACATATCTCGCCTGGATACACCGATGGGATTCTTCGGTTTCTGGCCCCTCCTTCTCGGCCTGCCTTCTTTGTCATCGGGTTCTTCTTCATCAACCGCTGGTTGCTCGGCGTCTTGCAGGTGACCATCTTCGTCTGAAAGGTCGCGATCATCGTTTGACTCTTCCCTTTTCGCTTTTGCAAGTCGTTTCATTTGTCGAGCCTTCCTTTCAAGCCGGTACGGCTTTGAAGCGTTAAGTAATTGGCCTCGTTCGCTGTAGTACACGCTTGCGAAATGATGTACGCATTTTAGAAGGTCCTCCAATAAAAGAAACATGAACGTCGGTTCACTTCGGAGTGGTAAAGAAAAAGACATACGGATGAGGGCACTGAAAAATATGAGAAAACAGGGTCATTTCCTTGAACAGCGTCCGAGGTAACCTGATACGAAGGCGCAGGTACATCAACATCGAGAAACGAAAAATCTTCAACAAATTTCCGGCGTTTCTCTGCCCGTTTTGTCTCCCGTTTTTTCACAGTGGCATGTTCCTCTTCGCTGCTCTCTAATGCCTTCTGTTTCCCCTTTCCGTCGTCAGGTTCACTAGAACTAGAATTCCTCCGTCTTCGCTTCACCTGCCATTGTCCAGCTGCATCCCTGGCCGTCCAGTTACCACGCGAGTCCCGGGCAGTATTTTTGTGGGATACGGGGCGTCGATTGCGATTTGTTGCTCGACACGGGTGCCATCTGTATGAACACGCAGACTTGAAAAGTCGTATATCGTAGTTCGGCGACGAGGAGGCATGAGAAGTGAACGAAGCTTCGGGATTATCCGAATCTCAATTTCGCAAATACTCAAAGTTCCGGGAAAGGCGTAGGCGCTCCTTTTGGCAAAAGCTTTTTGTCGCTTTTTTGTTGAGCAGATGGGAGCGCGGCCCTGGTTGGTTGGTTGGTTTTTCGAACAAAGTTCGTTATTCCGTCATCGATAACTCACGTGGCGTTTTCCGGCTCCGAAACCCAAACCGATCAGTGATCACAAATTTCGGCTTGCTAACCAACAACTTGCACAAAACAGTTCGATGAGTGTGGACCTTGCTTCGCTTGAAAAGTCACTTCTGACGGGAAAATGGGATACACAGATACCTGACTCTCAGGATCCCGCCGTGTCATTAGCCAAATCTGTGGTGGAAGGCCGGTTTCGCGATACTCTCACATCCCAATCTGCTAGAACATTCTTCAGGGTCTCGCAGGACATCGAGAATGGTTCTTTGAGCGCAGTCATAGACACTAACTCGTCTATACCAAATCAATCCAGCCCCGATCAGGAAATCTTACGTTTGACGATTGCAGTCGCCTGCCTTCATGCATTCATTCAGGCGAACTGGACAGGTCCGGATCTAGATGTCACTCCCGCTGAAATCCTCGCTACACCTTCCGACGCATCATTTCCCGTATCGGATGAGCGCCTAAACCAAAAATCCATCACCGAGCTTGCGCACGGTGGAGAGCCCGCATACCATCTCATCGAAGTAGCATCGTTCCTGCGCTTGGCACAGATTCTACTGGAGTTCCCTTTGCACGCTGCAAGACTGCACTGTGGTGGCGCCTGCGTAGTCAACTGGTTCATCAGCAGGTGCTTGATGAGCCTGTTTCCATACCCTCGGACACCCTTGGACCCTTCGAAGAGCTGGAGACTTTGTATGCATCGGACCCGGAGCTTTTAGGGAGGCTGCACCTCGAGCAAGGTCTCCTGCATCATCTACTGTCTCAGGATAAGTTGGCCGTGGAGTATTTTGTTCGTGCAGGGCGGAGTACGGGACTCGAATATGAGCTGACAGGAGCACTCGGTAAACGGACTAAGTTCCAGAATACTGAGCTCAGCCAACTTGTTCTTCTTGCCGAGAGTCATCTTCCAGGAGACGCTCCCACCAATGTCACCGCTGAGTCGAATATAGCGCAGGTTCCGGAAACGCTACCTCTCAATGATGACACGCTCCTCGAGCAAACGCAGTTTACCTCGTTTAATTCCTCCCACTCAGGTTCCCGGCTTCACCACCTTGATCCATCCTCGCAACCGGCACTACACCCTTTGGATCAGTGTATCCTTCTAGGCCTCTGCCTTAATGTCAAAAATACATCCCCATTACACGGTCTAACGACGGAACAGATGTCCCCATATGTTGCCCGTGTCATATCTCACCCCAGAAATTGGACCGTCCACACGATGGCATTACTCCTTAGGTCCCGCTTGGAGTCTACACGGACCAGGACCGTGGAACGTTCAGCCCTTCAACTCCAGGCGCTAGTGGACCAAATGCCCACTGCAGACTCCACGCTCTCCGAGCGACTCCTCCTCTTCCACTCCATCCTCCTCCCAAGCAGGTGGGACATGGAGAAAGAACTTGCTCAACGCTACATCAGCCTGGGCGTCGTCAAGTCCGCTCTGGAAATATTCGAGAGACTCGAGATGTGGGAAGAAGTTGTCAGGTGCTGGGTCACGATGGAACGTCCAGAAAAAGGGCTTACCATCATCCGAGATCTTCTCGAAGGGCGCAAGCTTGAGTCCGAGACCGTCACTAACAGAGGAAAAACAGCGTCTGACGATCGGAGAAAGGCACTCGACGCCACACGGGAAGCCAAACTGTGGTGCCTATTGGGCGATCTCGAGCCTGAAAGGGCAGTGGCTCATTATGAACGTGCCTGGGGGATTTCTAAACAGACCTCCGGGAGGGCCGTACGTTCTTTGGGGGGATACTATTTCGCACGGGGAGAATATGAGAAAGCTATTGGTTACCTGAGAAAGGCTGTAGCGATACACCCACTCTTATCGCGCTCATGGTTCATCCTAGGGTGTTCCTGTATGCGAGTGGAAGACTGGGAAGGTGCTAAAAACGCGTTTACCCGGTGTGTCGCTATCGATGAAGAGGATGCGGAGAGCTGGAATAACTTGGCGACCATGTACCTCCGGATCGGTACCTCATCTTCTGAGAGTATTACCGATCGGGAAAAAGATGGAGATGCCCAGGTATGTCACATGTCAGAAAACATCAAGTGCGAGCTAATTTTGTTATCCTTAAGCGACAGAATGCGTCATTTACTTACAAAAGCGAAGCCGCAAAGTCTATTCCATATGAAAATAAGATGCTTGCATTCAGGGCTCTTCAACAAGGGTTGAAGCACAGTTACGACAATTGGCGGATGTGGTCGAATTATATGGTGGTCGCTATGGACGTGGGACAGATGGCGGAGGCGTGTAGAGCACTTAGTCGCGTCGTCGAAGAGACAGTCGATAAGGCTGGAGCCAAATCTGTCGACGAGCAGGTCCTGGAGAGGCTAGTTGACGCAGTGACGAGAGCCCCAGCGAATTTGGAAGATGCCGTGGAAGGCGGGGACATCCCAAACGCGACCATAAACCCCAACGAAGGCCACGGGTTGCTTCGAAATGTGTTGATACTCTTCGAACGGACCATTCTACCACGAGTCTCGTCTTCTCGAATCTTCAATGCTTATGCGAGACTGCTGACTTGGCAATCACGCTGGGAAGACGCTCTTAAGGCGTACCTCGATGGCTATCGGTGCGGCACGGCTGGAACCATGGAGAAGGGCGAAACAGAAATCGTCAAGTGGCGTGATGCCGTTACGGAGGTAGAAGAAATAGTAGACGTTTTGAGGAACTTCGGTCCGCGGGTGGATGGGTTCAAGTGGAGATTGCAGGCTCGCAGCCTTGTGCGGACATTCGTCGGCCGCAGTAAGGACTTTGAAGACGAGTCGGAGTGGAAGAGACTCAGCGAGTTATTGGATGAGTTGCGTAAAGAGGAAGAGTAAATTTTTTTTTTCGCGTGTAGGCCCGTGTCCGATAGAAGTTAATTTTCTGTTGTGGATGCAGGGTGCAGACGACGGGGATCGTTTTGTTTTATGTACAGGATAAGGTGGGATACTTCATCGGCTATGCATTATCACCGCGTATTTTGTTGTCACACAAGGCGTGATAGAATTAGGGCTCCTTGCTGCTTGGGGTATACGGCTGTGGCCGGCACCGCGCAAAATGAATCTGTTTAGATAATTGACCGGCGGCAATGTTGCCATACCGCTTCCAAGCCGTTGCCACATATTGTGGTTATTCCCCTTCAATTTTCTGTGTCCCGCCATCGTCGATTTTTCTTTTTAGCCATTTTATAGCTTGTAATTTGAAATGGACGCGTCGCTAGACTCCAGACTGAATGTAACGATATACGTCACAAGACCACCTCATAGTCGGCCAATGTAGTGTCTTTCCATCTTTTCATCGTAGTCGTTGATATGTACTGTCCGTTAGAGAACTGATTTCTTAGCCACTTCTGCCGGATAACGCCGAATTAGATATTGACCAGAATTGACTAACTTAGAACAACGCATACGACATTTCGAACACCTATTTTCACTTGTGCTCCTGATCTGCGTAGGAGTATGCACCTTCGCATTCCGTACATAAATCCTAGGCGCAAGTTCTGGAGTCACTTCAGGATATGCATAAGAACGTTGTATAACCTCATGGATTATCACGTTGTGTACTGTATGTATGGAGTACGAGTATGGAATTTATAGTCGGGCTATAAAGCATGACGCATTATGAAGACGGATTAATACACGTGTTGGCATAGAAGTTTGGAGTGCGGAATGTAAACATAATAATACAAGTCTGGTATGTAGGTCATGACGAAAATGTGATAACGATTGTTCAACTTTTACTGCCAATTCAGATCTTGGGCCATTCGATTTAGAATCAGAGTCGTGACAATTTCTGTGACAATGTGGAGGCCGGAAGGTTTGATAGTGAGCCGCGCATGGAAATCATCTTCCGGCGAA
Source organism: Armillaria gallica (assembly GCA_037576215.1). Taxonomy (NCBI): domain Eukaryota; kingdom Fungi; phylum Basidiomycota; class Agaricomycetes; order Agaricales; family Physalacriaceae; genus Armillaria; species Armillaria gallica. The sequence continues at coordinate 877,945 of JBANDB010000008.1, forward strand.
CTGAGATCCCACGACGCTAGGAGAGTACGACCATCCATACACTAGAAAGGCAGCAAGCGCCCACATCAGAGGTGTGATGACCACGGGAGAACGACATGACCTACCTCCATCCGCGTGTTGGACATTCTCCATTTATAATTATTTCCGCTCTGTGAGGTGAAATATCGGGAACTAGGGCATTGGTTAATGGCGCGTGAAAAGGCACGAGCGAAGGCACGCACGAGCTTTTATCCCGCTCCTGACGCATGAGGTGGGACATTGGGAGGTTGAGGGGGTTGTTGCCGTAGACAATATATCCCGGCGACGTGCGTGGTCCAAAGTAGAAGAAAGAATTTGACGGGCCCATGATAGAGGCGTATTGCTGGGACCAGGGGGCTTCCCGCGTGAGTTTCATGACCAGCGTCGGGTACTGCGAGGCCTGTGATGCGCGATCAAAATTTCGGTGCCGCGAAGAGCAGAATTTGCAACCGTACCAAGATCCTATTGACGACAATCCCCCTCACACGTTAATCTAGTGCTCAACACCCAACACAGCATGGAAACACGCACAAGGTGAAGGCAGGGCGGCCCTGGAGGTCCTCGAATCGAAAGCTGAAGGGGTCTGACCCAAACTGAAGAAGGACGACGGAGGCCATGGGGGAAGGGGGGAAGAGATAGAGCAAGTGGAAAGTTTGTCGAGCCGTGATTTAACCATGATTATTGTTGTGGTCTCGAAAGCTCGAAGAAGGAATCTCGGAACGGATTGACTCCACGTGGAAGCACCGCCGGTGCAACTGCGCCACGTGTAGACCATGCCGCGTGGGCTCGCGTGGGCGGTGAGATCAAATCGTAGATTTGTAGATTGAACCTTGATTTTAAGAGAATAATATCACGACACGAGATCGGCAGTTGAAGGCCTCAAACGTCCAATGGTCCTGCGCCACGACTACCCCGCGTGCATGAGAGGACAAAAAATGCCGGAAAATGGATCAGATTGCAATCTATTCATACTACGGTTCCACTGTATCCGCTCTTTCCGGCGAATGAACCTAGGCCGGAAATTTTGCAAAAAGTATATCGATGTGACGACATAATTCTATGGACTGGCTGCGCGGACACATCGCAACCGTTCGGAACGCTACCGTTATGAAAATTGGGTCACAGGGCCAATGAGTAAGGGGAGATGGAACGTACAAAGAAAGTTCCTGATGGAGACTGGAGATTTCGGTACTTTAGTCGTACACTACAGAAGAGACGTTCGCTCGTTATAAATACACCGCTGCGAACAGAATGCGTACCGTGGACGATGCCTGGAATGTTGTACGTTAGTCCCGGTTATGAAATGAGTACGATAAAGAATCCCGCACCGTAGAATAGAGTCCACACAAGCACGAAGGTAAAGGCATTATCCTGCCCGGGGTTCACAAGGTCTGCCACGCCTCGAGGCATGTACTTGGCTGGATTCCCTCGGCAATTGATGGTGTGAATGCAGAAGGACGTGAACAGAGTTGATACGAGGAACAGGGCGAAGCCGACCCAATTTTCGAGGCCAAGAATACCTGCGACCGCGCCGGAAAAGCAGGAAGAAAGGAATTTTATGGTCACGAGCGATGCGTTCGCCTGCACATTGGGCCCGTAGATGAGCTGAGCAGCGGCTTCGGCGGATGTGGCCATGTTGTCGTTGTCGAGTCCAGTGTCGGACACGGAGAGCTCCGATTCAATCTCCGCCGAGCTCATCTGGTGGTCACTGTGACTGTCACGTGTGGAGCGGCACACGTACCGGAACTGCATCGTCACCAGTCTCAGCGTCAGTTATGACTCTCAATAATGCCTCAGCAACCTCTGACAGTATTGATTTTAATTCCAGCCACTTTTTATCCAAATATCCGCGACATACCATGCAAGAAGGTCGCCAGATCAAGGTCGGCGTCCTAGGCGCAACGGGTACCGTAGGCCAGCGTTTTATCACGCTACTGGCTGTCCATCCCTGGTTCGTCATTGATGCCTTGGGTGCATCTTCTAGATCTGCCGGCAAGTCCTATTCAAAGGCTGCAAACTGGAAGCAGACCACGCCTATACCGGCAAGCATCCGAGATCTGATGGTGCACGAGTGCAAGCCGGAGTATTTTCTGAATTGTGCTGTCGTGTTCTCCGGACTCGATGCAGATGTAGCGGGAGATATTGGTATGTCGTAAACCCTTTGTGGGCTCATTCATTCGTTAACGACGCGTTACTAGAGGCCGCTTTCAGAGCGGCAGAACTTGCCGTCTTCTCCAATGCGAAAAACTTTCGCAGGGACCCTCATGTCCCCCTCATCGTTCCTTTCGTTAATGCCTCCCATCTTTCCATCATTCCTCAGCAACAATCACTTCATTCACCACCACTAAAGAAAGGATTCATCGTTACCAATGCCAACTGTTCGACTACCGGTTGCGTTATACCCCTAGCTGCCCTCGAAAAAGCTTTCGGGCCAATCGAGTCACTTTTAGTCACCACGATGCAGGCAATATCTGGTGCCGGTTACCCTGGGGTTGCCAGTCTCGACATCATGGACAACGTTGTGCCTTATATCGGCAGCGAGGAGGAAAAGATGGAATGGGAGACGCTCAAAATCTTGGGCGGCATCGCAGACTCAGATGATGGCCTCAAAACATTTGACATGCACTCTCGCCACCCTCTGCGCGTATCAGCCTCCTGCAATCGTGTGCCTGTTATCGATGGACACACTGAATGTGTCTCCATACGTTTCGCTCGGAGACCTCCGCCTAGTCCTCAGCAAGTGAGGGAGGCTCTAGCGGTATTCAGCCCTGACGCCCAGGCTCTTGGTTGTCCTTCTGCACCACGACGAACGATTGTCGTACATGAAGAGCCAGATCGGCCTCAGCCGCGACTCGATCGATATTACCAAGATGGTGCTGGAGTATCGGTTGGACGTGTTCGACAGTGTCAGGTCCTGGATATCAAGTTTGTAGTGCTGGCAAATAATGTTTCCATTGGAGCTGCCACGAGCAGCATTATCAATGCCGAACTCGCCGTGCTAAAAGGGGTGATCTCGGGCTAGATTCAAAAGTGGAAGATATATTGGGAGTCGCAGATGCGTTGCAGTGTAAATTTGTACTTGGGAGACGAATATAGAGGAGGATATAACGATAATCCTGTAATTGTACCACCAGGTTACATTAGAGCTCTGCTCATGCATGTAGGCGCTGTAGTGCACTTTTACGCGTCTACCATTATAGGTAGTAATATTGCTGTCTAAATGGTGTAAATGCTTTACATTGATCCGGGAAGTTTGTACCCGAGCTACTTCACCAAGTAGAACGCGTGATGACACGCGACTTGACGTGAAAATGACTTCGCGACATCTTGTACCGTCTATCAAGGACTTCTCGTTTGGCCGATACCGAGACAATTAAGAAGATTTCTCATACCTTGTGTAATGACATTCTCGATGAATGCTTCCCGAGATGTTCTCTGTCTCAACCAATATGCCACCACTCGGCTCAGATGGGACTGCCCATGTCGTCGGCGACATTAACAACCAAGCGCTTTTCATTGAATCAAAACAGGGCCCCACCCATCTCCCTCGTCCCTGTGTAAAGGACCCACATGCGCCCCCTGCGCGTATTCACATATTGGCCTCCTGTAATCATATGCTTGTGGACGCACCGAACGCGTCTCCATCCGTCTCAGCCGGAGATCTCACCCAATTCCGTTGCGCTATTCAGCCCTGGCGCCCAGGCTCATGGTTGTTTTTCGCACCAACGAAGTATTGCCGTACATGAAGAGCCAGATCGGCCTCAGCCACGGCTCGATCGGCATTACCAAGGGTGCGCCAGGTTATCAAGTTTGTGCTGGAAGATATTGTTTCCATTGGAGCCGCTACGAGCAGCATTATCAACGCGGAACTTTAAAGGAGCGATCTCGGGCTAGGGTAAGAGATATGCTGGAGTCATGGTTGCCTAGCAGTGGGAAAACTGTACTCGGGAGGACGATAGTACGTAGACGTTGCAAACTTACAGCTCTGTGCTATTCATGGCAATGCCATTGTTGGGTAAGTGTAAATGCTTGCTGCTGATCCGGGAATACTGCATTCCGTTGTCCGTGAGCAATTGCAGGCACACTTGTGCCTGTGGGTGGCGGTTGAACTTAGCGGATCGTTATTGGAGCCGCGTCTAGACTGATAGCTGGCGGGACTCGACCTGAATCATTCCAAACGCCAGCGGCAGATCGCTTTCCATGGCGGGACCTGAAACGGGGAATGGCGCGGAGCTTTTGCACCCGACGAAGATGACTAAGCATTAGCCCAACAAGGAAAGGGCGCACCCGACCGGCTATCATTATCGGCTCCATGGCTTAGATAATCCTCCAAATATTTTTCGCCAAATTCCGACGGACCTGTCCAAAATGGCATCCACCTCTCAACCACAACAGGATCCTCTGAAGGCCGCCGTATTCCAAAGGCTACACCCGCGCGTCTATCTTGAACGATTCGTCGCCGAAAACGTCAGACCAGATGGACGCGATTTCGACGCGTGGCGTGATGTTTCTGTGAACGTTGGTGAATCATTCACTCGTAAAGTTGACCAGAAAGGCTGGATTTCTTACGATTAATAGGATCGGTCTCGACAGCAAATGGATCCGCACTTGTTCGCCTTGGAGACACAACTGTTGTGTGTGGTGTTAAAGCTGAACTTGCCGAACCAGAGCTAGATGCGCCAAACGTTGGGTTTTTGGGTGCGTCCGTAATTCGTCTTGGCCTGGATACGTTTCTGAATCAGTTCTGTTTCAGTCCCAAATTTGGATTTGCTTGCAATAAGTTCATCCAAGTTCAAACCAGGACCTCCGACGGAAGAGGCACAGGTGCTTTCGGACAGGTTGAATGAGGTCCTTGTTAGGTTGGTTTTTTGATGATATTGAACTGGCTTCGTCGACATCTCATTCCTCCTCAGTTCTGGCATCATTCCTCTAGAGTCTCTCTGCATCCATCCAGGCAAATCCGTCTGGGTTCTTTATGTGGACGCAACATGCATAAACTACGACGGAAACGCATTTGATGCTACTCTCATTGCGATGGTCGCAGCTCTCAAAAACAGTACGCTTCCCTCCCCCCTTCCCCCAAATGCATCCGCTCACCCACTCTCTTTTTTCTTCTTCTATAGCTAAACTTCCTAAAGCGACGTACAACGAGGACATCGGGCGTACGACATGTTCCCGTAAGGTGATGAGGCCTTTGCAAATTGAACGCCTTCCGATCGCTTTGTCTTTTGGTGTCTTCGATGCGTGAGTGGTTATTAGTTATCTCCATTCTCTCCTTCTCAACGGCGGATTAGGTCTCGAATCCTTCCGGACCCAACGTCGTTTGAAGAACCTCTCCTCGATACCACGATATCGGTCGTGATCGATGAAAAGGGCCAGTTGATCTCCATATCACAAGTAGGCACCGACTCGCAAGACGCCCTCCTTACATGTACTTCTGCTGCTAGAAAGCGCCATGCTATTCTCACAAAACAAATATACAACTCATCATAGAACTTTCTGATATTCGATTTGATTTTTGGATGCGAGATTATCGAGGCATGACAAACGCGGTTCCGAATGGCAATTTCGCAGATTGAACGTCACCTGAGACAAATATTTGATTACGATAACGTAGGAGCAATACTTGGACTACGTGTGTAACTGCTAGCGGCCCACGAACGTAAGATAGAGATAGTTATCAGTATGAGTATGTGGATAGCATTTCGAAATAACAACCTCAGGGAGCATTGCTTGCGCTACTTCTTTTCCTTCCGAGATGTGTACGCTTCACTGACACCGATCATATTGCCCAGTCATTCCCCCAAGTGTTCGCACACAAGGTTTTCCTGCGTTAATGATACTCGCTAGGTGTTCGGGAGTAATCATAATTTATGAGAACGATTCACTCTCCCGCTTCCATGTGACATCGACCACAGTACTCGATATTCAGCTCTTACCCTGAAACGTGGGCCGTATGCAGTAAGGTCATAAATAGCGACGAGAACCCCGTCTGATAGATCCTGTCTACAGTTGGGATCAGTGTGTGCTCACGAGGTAGGGGGACAATGCACGTTGCGAACACCATGGAACAAAATCATATCCGTCAAGTGGGATCGTTAACACGACGGACTTACGCCGATTACTGCAATTGCAGTTCGGAGCTGGACCAGAATGTCGATGGTGAGTTTATCCAAGTCATTGACCACGGATACACGGTTGCATTTGACCTCAACGTCCGTCTTAGGGCGCCGTTATTTACTTGTATAATACGCACATTTGAAAATGAGTTCACACCTTACGTTCTCGGAGGTTCTCACGCCGCAGAGAACTTCCTCCAATTCTTCGGACAAGGTACAAGCGCTGGTTGCCACTTCTCCTTTAAGCGTCAAAATGCGAGCCAATGGCCACATTCCAATGACATTACCCTCATGTTTCCTTTCCTTCCTTTTTTGATGTTCCATTCAACCCTGTCAGTACTTTTCTGTCGTTCCCCGCAAGGTCCTAATCTCCACCACCGCAATTCTTGTCAACGACGCGGCAGCCGCAGCCGAGATTTGGCAACGAATATCTTGTTTCCACTCGTCGTAGTTTTCAAGGACGCGGTAGTCAACAATCATCTTTAGCACACTGAACTTGGCCTATAGCTCTTCTGCTCTTCGAACGTCATGCCGACGTGGTCCAACTTGGGGGCAACACCTTGAGTATCGGCCTGGCACTGAGATGGATGACTACCTGTCACGTATTGAAGAGCAATGTCGGCTTTGACATGTACACTCTTCACGTCGGGTTTCCATGCCCGTGAGAAGATGGTGCTGCGAGATAAATGGGTCAGCCTATTAACTATTCTGAGGAGAAGTAAAACTTGATATACGGTATACCGTCATTCATCTTGGCATGGGCCCTCTGATCATTCATCTCGGAATATACTTCAGTGCAACCCCATTGGCTTCAACCTAAGCTAGTCTTGTTCAAGCTCAACACGGGTTATATCGTTTCGCTCGATGATTGCGGGGCGAAGAAAATTTGTACCGCACCATCAGATTGTCGGCATAAGTTAATATTATCGCGTACGTTTCAATTGCTCGATTGCGCAGGATTTCACTGCGCGCCATGGCTATTCAGTACTACCATTTCTTGATTCTGATACGATTTTCTTCAATTGGTGGCGTATCAAATGTTTGTTGAAGGGCTGTCTCGTTATTCGCTAGAGCAGGAAATCTGCGGACCAATCCAAGCCCTGCTTCAACTAGTGGAAGAATTCAGGCATTACCTATCTGACCGAGGGTGTATTACAAGTTACGTCGGACTCCGACTTAATGGAACACTAGCCAGGATCGAGGCAGCACTAGTAGAAAGATTTCCCGTTAATGAAGTGTTCCATTATGATCGATGTGCTTACCATTCGCTGTTGACAGCCGTGTTCCTGATCTTCAATTTCACTTAATTGTTCCTAAAGGAATTGACGACCTTGACGCTTGACTGCGACCTGACTTGAGTTGAGGGATGACTTTTGACGAGAGATTGATTACCTGTATGTCAGTGCGAAGAACGGATTGATGTAGTAACTGACTCAATAAAGGACCACACTTTGTGTAAGTCCGAAGTTCATCGTCATTTGAATAAATTTGCCACCATACTTTATGCATTATCTTGTCAGGTGGTGATTACGCACTGGGATAAACCCATAAAATAACATGGGAGAATTGTAGTACCGACATCGGGACTCGGAAGTCGTCCATGGAAATCGTAGCCTTCCAGCGCGGTGGCTCAGCGAACACCGGGTTGTTAGCACTAGTAGCGATTCCTTCAATCGCATATTGCCCTCGGAAGGATATTGGTGCTCTGACAGATCGTATAGTAGCGAGATCACAGACCCAGAAATAACGAACCACGAGAACATCGAGTGGGGCGGTAGGAGGTGGGTCACCTTTTCGGCCGCTTTCGATACCGAGGTCACGCTAGTATTCAGTAAGCTAAGGCCAAGGTCCTTATCAGCTTTGGAGAAAACCTAAAGGTACCGTAATGAACGGACCAGCGTTTTTGTCCGTGACCAGCTCTGTACCCTCAAACTGACGCGGAAAGATTCGTACACGAGATCTTGGACTCTCGCAGACATCCGCGGAGGCACACCTCCAGGTCACAATTAGACGCGGGAACCAGAAGTCTGGCAAGTGAGCCTGGCTCTCAAGTAGTGTGCGATTGAGGAGGGAGCGTGAAATTAGCTGCTAAGAAGCCACGGGCGCTGGAATACCATCATAAGCCGGGAAAGACAGGAATTCTGAGTAGCCTACGCAGATCGATACCTTTCCAATAATAATTACACGGATGACTATCAACATACCTCGTGTCCCTTCTGCGAGATCAGATATGACGAGGCCGTGAGGCATATGCCATGGTGTCGGCGGTGGAGAAACTCCTGAAGCATCAAAGAACTCCTTGAGCAAATCTTCCAAATGACCCGGCCCAAGCGTATGGCTATCGTATCCATCCCGGGAATCGATGTATATACTTGGGCATGATAGATTTGGATCTGATAAGTTTACTCCGTAGAAAGTGAAGGTCTGATCGGCCATCTGTGGGCAGGTGAGTCTGTGAGTCTTTAATCAGTAATTGGCGCGAGAACACAGTAAAGGGATTGAGTAGGGAATCAGCGATTCCGTCAACGGGAGACTAACCGATAGTAGGCGTTAACCTAACGGCCGGGTCCAGCGAATGGTACTATCATTATACCAGGTCTTGGATACTAGGGTCCCCCAGAATAGAGCCATAGGATCACGGCGGTCGGAGCACCCCAATAATCTCTGTCAAGTTGACTCAAGACCTAACGGGAAAATGGCCCGGTCTCATTGCTTTTGCGGACTAGTAGAACCTCGCAGCTCGCACGCACTTTCACCCGGCGGCTCTCGACAAGTTCGCCACGTAAAGGAGTAGTATGGTTTTGGTAGGGAAAAGGCCGGTATTGGCTGAAACAGCTGACAGTCAAGTAGCAAAGACTGAAAACCAATAGATGAAGTATGAATTTAACATTCACCAGGAAGTTTGCGCGAGAACAATTCTGGGATCTAAAGTGATTAGATTCCCAACAATGGACTGACAGGGAATGATCCTTCCTGCAGAGCCCCAAAATCCTATTTCAAGGTGTTCCTAGATTAGGCATAGAGCACCGCAGTAAGAATCCATGGATCGAAGAAGAGAAGTAAGTCCTTACATCAGGTCCCGCGACCCTTTACAAGGCCTACAAGGTGACTAGACACACCTTTTAAGTTATAAGTTTCGAATGTCCTACATAGATATTCAGAGTCAAGACGCAACTGCCATACTTTACACGACCTGGAATCCTGCATGTTTCTGTATATCCGTGATCAGCGCCGGATGTAGAATGACTTCAATTCTCACTGTCAGCGTCGCCGCCATCGTAGTCTAACAAAGTTGACGGCGACCGGATGTAACCGAAATATCGTGCCGTCCAGTGACATAGTTTGATGGCCGCCGGCATTGCGCGCGGTATTCAGCCTGCCGATCCAAAGGCGGAAAATAAGGCTTGCTCGGCCTGTGTCATTTATTTTAAGGACCTCTCTCACGTCCCAGTCTAAATACAGAATTTTTGCCTGACCGTGGCCGCTAGAAAGGCCGCTGATTTTAAATTAAATTAAAAAAATAACGACTTGAAAGGCCTAACGGGGGGGTCTGACGACTGACCGACCACCGTGGGAATAACACACCATACAAGCGGTATTAGTAATCACACAGCCACCCGGCAGTTACCGGCGCGAGTTCTTCCACCGCAACGACGGCGAAACCTACTACACAGTAAGGAAATTCAATTTTTCTGTACGGCTACTTTCTAGGTCGTAGGACTTGATAAATAGTCTGTAAAGCCTTTTTAAGGGGTCCTCTGCTCAACCGACTGACGCTTAGACAGTGAAGACCCCTTTGAAGGCTTTAAGTAGCAAATTATCTCATGTAGCGTCTGTCTACGAGACACCAGAGGCGCATGCTGCCAAGGTTGAACATGGATGCGCAGATAAAACTCTTATTTGCATTTTGAGACTTGGAAATGACCATCAGTTTTCCACGCATACTTACTTCCGTTTCCTCAATAGGACCTCGGCGCTTGCACTTACTGGGTGAGCGCTTGGCAAGCGTTGGTCCTCGGAATTGAGAAAAGTAGCTGTAACGCTTCTGAAAACTCTCGTATCGCCCTGATTAAGCCGTTTTCTACAACGTGCACGACAGGTTTCTCAAGACACAACGGCTCTTTGTGTTTGAGATTATCCAAACGTTTCCGCTCTAACAATTGATGGACATATGCGTCGTTCTATAGTTTGGCCTGCGATGGCTCCATCTTGCTATGCACTCCAGAAGCTACGAGACGCTTCGTAGTGTCGCTCCAGATCTGTGACACAATTCAGAAGATTAATATGCTTCGGCGAAATGAACGCACCTCTGTGCGGGCAATCAGAGTTTTCGTACCAACGGTCATCGTTGTGTTGACGATCCGGAGTTCCTCACCTCTGTATGTCGTCAGTCTGGGTACACACAGTACAACTTTGTCGCCGATAACTTACAAACCCGCTGGAGAGTGGTACATCATGTTGATTGACTGCGAAACAGTGTTGACTGATCTTCCAGAGGCCAAGGTATAAGCCGTTATTGCCAGAGTGGAACATCTGCAAATCAGTTCGAACTCGACCCCGGTAATCAAGGTGTCCATGTACGCTCACATGTCAACCAGAAAAGCGGAGCAGCCGCCATGAATTGTCATGGCGCCATTGATCATATCTAAATGCGCATAAGAATAATTATCGCCATAGAGAGCTACTAGTATGCACCTTCGGTCACAGCAAGCTTGCACACCACCCTTCCTTCCTGCTTCGTTGGTTCTTCCGCTTTGGGTACCATAGACACCTCGGAAACAGTCATACCCGACGTAAACGTGGCACCGAATCCTGTGGGTTCTCCTTCGTCTGTCGTCATGCGAAAGATACGCATGGGAAACCCTACAATTCTCTTGATTTCGTCCGATACATTTCCCGCTATAGAGGAGACATCTTCACTCCCAGAAGTTGAGGTCGCCATGAAAAGATGAGGTTCATATCAAAAGTATCAAATGCTCGCTTTAAAGGGGCCGGGCCGGGGTAATGTCAAAACCGGCAACCGATCGTCACCACACAACGAACCGCTCCGTTTGGACATGCTGAAGACAGCTGTTCATGCATAATAATGGACGGCACGCGAACAGAGAACGCGATCGAACCGCATTTCAGTACGTCCTAGTACTTGCTCGCCTATAATTCGACACCGTCAGCCGAAATTTTTTACAGTAGCGACGGACCTTCTCATCGACACAACTTTTTCTACTTGTCAAGAATCAGACTCTCCTGGGTCCATATACACCCCGGATTCGCTATTTGATGATTTCTCAGAACTGTCTCCTCCTGATACTGGTCCGGCAGCGCTCATCGATGCCCCTCCAATCCCAGGCCTCTTCTTCACCCCTTCGCTCCGTCTTCCCGCAGACCTCGCGGATTCTGTGATGAACTACTGCTTGGAAACATTCTTCACGTCTGCAAACATCAATCAGATCATGCTCTTCTGTCGCGCTCCCAGTGCGGAATCGTCCACTGCGCCCTCAGGTCTACCTCCCCTTCTCATTTCACTGCTCGATGTTCTATCCGACATTCTCAGGCCTACCTTACCCCCCGATATCCACTCTTTACTCTTTCCAACTGTCCCTACACGAGCCAGGCAGGCTATCATTAATCGGTACGATCCCGGCGAGGGGATAACGCCCCATGTGGACCTTCTGAAGCGTTTTGGGGATGGCATTGTCGGTGTCAGCTTTGGCAGTGGGTGTGTCATGCAGTTCGCGTCTAGCTCGGAGGACCAGACATATGGAGTGTACCTTCCGGAAGGAAGCATCATCGTCATGTCAGGAGATGCGAGGTATAAATGGAGTCATGGTATTGAGAGGAAAACGATGGATTATGTGCAGACTCCTGATACATCGTCGGCGGATGCGGGCCGATGGGTGAAAAGGACGATGCGGATGAGCATCACGTTCAGATGGCTGTTACCAGGAGCAGAGGTCGTGGGTAGCGCTTAAAATATAGATCCCTTCAGGTAACACCTTCAATGATATGTAACCTGCAGCTTAATCATACTTACTACTTTCCTGCCAGTCACCAAACGCGTAGATGTTATGTAACATCCTCAATGTCTGCCAGCCTTTGACGAGCGGCGGCTACTATGTAATAACTGGAAACCCAATTGAGCGGATGATCAATCCAGTCTCTTACTAGTGCACTTTCAGAGTTAGATTCTCGTCATCCCTTCGACTAGAGTTTTCCTTGTGGGATCGATCCCCTTGACCCTTGGGGTGGAGGCATGGCATCTTGACAGACCGCACTACTAACAACCGCATCGCTGCTCCTCGCATCGACGACATCACCGATGATAAAAGAAAATCCGGAAGTGACAGGAAATGCCCCGGAAGATGTCAAACAATGCCTGAGCGTCTTTCTTGCTGTCGGACAAACAAAAGGATTCGGGCATCAGGTTCTTTCAAGACTGTCTATCTCCCATGTTTCCCTTGATGCCTCGCCTGAGCAGCGTACAAGGGACCAGTCCAAAGTTATATGCTCGTTAGCAGTGACTGAGGGTGCGTCAACGATTCAGAACCATAGCTGATTATGGCTTTGACAAGGCGCTGTTGTTGTAGATATGCTGGACGCATTACCGGGAACCTTACATGGAGGCTGCAGTGCGTTTCTGATTGATACGCGAGTATTCGCTCTTATGCCGTTGTTTCCTCTATGCTGATGGCGCTGAAGGTGCTCCTCACTTGGTCTGATAGCATACGTGTTGTGCAAAACCACCAGCCGCACTTGGGGCAAGATCTACACGGTTTCGCAGGCCTTAGACGTGGTGCATCACTCGCCAGCTTTATTGTGAGTTGCGATGATAGATGATTGACAAACTATACGATAAATCATTCATGCATCGTCAACAGGGGAGATAAGCTGAAGATTGTCAGCACTAGCATGAGTATCGGAGCGCGAACCATGTCAATACGCACAGAGGTAAGATGTGTCAGATAGATTAACAGAAAATTCGTCTGACCAATCAATACATAGATATGGAATACGACGCGTCAGTACCTTGTAGCCTCGGGTGTTCATCTCAAGATGCTCCCTTCTTCGTCTCGAGCAAATATGTGAATTGTGTATCTCGTAACATAGCCAAAGAAAAGCATCGAAGCAGTAAACACAGCACACATGAAAAGATATGGGACTAGATTATGATAAAATAACCGGTGAATCAGTCATATCTTGAGCTTTTCTTCGGAGGCGGAGTACGTGACCGCGACCGGGAGCGCGACCGCCTGCCTCCGCCCCGTCCCCCACGACCGCCTCGTCGGCCCCAGCCTGTCTCACGAGGGGGAGGCGAAACCCCCGGTCACCACGCCTTGGAGGCGGCACACGGCTATCTTCTATGTCCCTGTCCCCTGGCCCGCCACCACGTCCACCGCCGCGCCCCCGAAGACCGTTTGAGTCACCCCTCCAATGCCCTCCACCTCCACGAACCGTCACTGGACTTCCACCAGTCCCTGGCCCTCCAGCTTTCCAGCCATTGAAAGGCGGCGCTCGTGTGTTTGTTTCGGGCGGCGCGACGCTTTTTGGGAGAAACACAGCGACCAAAAGATAGTCACCCGGAACAAAACGCAGCTCATCGAGCGTCCGTTCCTCCCGTTCGCGCTCGGTGGGCTCGCGATTCTCTCCGTCGATGTCTTCGAGGAGACGTGGTGCAGTGCTGGTCAATGTTCCTGGTTCACCGAGGATGTCACGGGAGTAGACCTGGCCCAGGTCTTTTGAAGCGAAGCGGCCTTTGTTGCCTGGGTCTGCGTATACGGTACGGAAGGAGAAACGCGCGAGTGGGTGTCGATACTCTTGAATCAAGGGCGTGCTGTTACGGATGGCAGTCAGAACCTCTCGCAGAGTGGCGTCCTTCCTACAATCATTAATTCGCTGTAGAAGAAATATAAGTTATAGTTGCTCACCAAGTGAATATCTGCTGTTCATCAGTCGTAGGGAGCGGACCATCCTCGAACTGACCTATCCGGTGGAAGCTGCCGATTTTGATAAATGTTCGTATGAGGAAAGGTGCTGTCTGTAGCGATAATTAGCAGCTGAGAGTAGTCAGACGGTATTCCCCCACCTTTTCCCTGGATACGATAGGTTGGCCCGCAGGTGTCGTCTCGTTCATGGTGAAGAAGGCTGAGTCTAATAATTTCCTGTCGCCAGATAGGAACTGTGCTAGATTCGGGGCCAGACGATCGGATGATATAATCAGACGGAGACTGAAATACGTGATGACCTCAGCCTGCCGGGTCGGCTAAATATGAAAAAATACCCAAAAAAATCAAAAATCTAAAATGTTAAAATAAAAAAATAAAAAGGAGAAAGAAAACCCATTTTATTTTATTTTTGTTCATGTCAAAATATGGAAACGAAAAATGCACAAAAATGGAAATACAAAAATCAAAAATCAAAAAAATCAAATAACATTTTGTTTCTCCTTTCTACATAGTCCATCTGTCCGCTCACACGTCAAAACACGAGCCGTTCTATACAAACCTCTCACAATGCTAGTGGAGACGAAGCGGACGCGGTCTGAGTACCAGTAGTACCGTACTTAGAGGTGGGCATTAATTTTTAGGACTCCCAAAGTAGCAATAAAATTCTCACGCTCAGCACATCAAGCTCAAGTTGTCATAGTGTCAGCGTGAGCAAAAAAATCGAAAGATAAGCGCCATGTCCAGCATATGAATGGATTTTAACTCAATTATGAAAGGCACATATCTTCTGGTCAGAAAATGACGTCTTATTTTCTCAACAAACGACTGCTGCTACTAGTATAAGTACTTTGGCCAATGGCTACACTCACACACACTTCTTGCTCTCGGCCGTCGCGTACACCCAAAAGTTGATATCCCGCCGGCAATTTCACTGATAAAGCGATAACAAGAACGGAGGCTTATCTGTATGTCACGGTCATCTCCGTATAAATACCTCGCTTGTGAGTCAAGAATCAGATCTGTCCGTCATTCTCATCATGCCTGATCAACACTACGAAAGACTCAAGGATCCCGAGACAGACCTTATCAAACCCAGTAAACGGCGCTGGGGCTTCGGTCTTGTGTCTGTTGTCGTTATCGCCATTCTTTCCCTTATATCTCTGCACAACACAAACCTTTGGCGGTTTTTCGATGAGTCAGAATTACCATCATCCTATATCGAGTCATCGGAACCAACGACTCTCGAGCAATGTACATCTTCGCTTCCACCTCCAGTTGACCCTCCTGCTCCGGTTAATGTTTGGGCGTCCCTAACAGTAGCAGAGACGACAGATATTCAACGATGGCTGGAGCAAACAGAGAGAGGACTCAATCTAACGAGAGCCAGCGTTTCGACCTTCTCCGACAACGTCATCTTCATGATTGAGTTGTATTACCCTCCAAAGTCTGCCGCTCTCGAGTATTTGGCTTCTCCAGACGCGATTTCTCCCCCCGGCAAATTTGCGAGAGTCACCATTCACCATGGCGTGGAGCCGGTTATTAAAGACCATCTCGTTGGACCGCTTCCCATGGGACCCGAAACGACTATGACGCCGCTCACAAATATCTATCATCGAGAGGATATACCGTTCCATGCTGGCGGCTATGCCACTGGTTCTGAACTCTCTCTTGTCGTTTCGAAAATTGCGCCAGATTTTGGAGAGGCACTATTCGTATGTATGGGTCTCATTTGGATCTATCATTTACTTAACAGTGTGCTCCTAGGAACTTTTTGGAGGCGTAGCTCGTGGCTACGAAAACGATACTTTGATTGTGGGTGCATCAGCACCGTTCAGTTTTGACGGAAGCTTTCGCCGTACGTGGCTTCTCACTTGCACGTAGCTTGACGTTCGACTAACGGTTCTACTATTCAAGGTGTATGGCTCAATTGGAAGCTCAACACCCCAGGACCATGGCTACACCCCGTGAACTTCTTTCAATACGTCGACATTAGCGGGACAGATCCCTCTCTTTGGAAAGTTTTAAAGGTAAATCACTATTCCAGCCTGCCGTTCCACGCCAGTACTCATGATGAAATGCTGTCAGGTAGTCTATAACCACCAAGTATTCAATTCGACGGAATCCTTCATGGAAGCATTCCGGAATGGCACTCTTGTTCGTCTTCCTGAGCGACCTGAAAACAAAGATCTATCATGGACCACGAGGAAACGCGTAGGCAAACAACGCGATCTTGATCACCTTCCCGGGCCTCGGTCGGTTTCCTTTGCTGGGTTACGATTCCGTGTCGACAAAGCGCGCCAGTACATCACCTGGATGGGATGGAGCATGTACCTTGGGTTTGACCGAGATATGGGTTTGAGCCTCTGGAATATCGGCTTCAAGGGAGAGAGATCATTTATCAGGCATGTAGTATCTCATCGCGTGCTCGACGTGGATGCCGCTAACGTGGCCGTACGCTCTAGCTTGCACCTCAAGAAGCAATGGCCCAATATGGTGTGTCATGAGCACCTGTGATATGGTTTATACAATGCTGATAATCATGTAGGCGGAAATGATCCCATGCAAGCAACTACGGCATGGCTCGATCGTTATTTTGGCATGGGTGGCTCCGTTCGAGATATGCTACCCGGATATGACTGCCCCCATGAATCTGTGTACCTTCCAATGACGACCTACGCCAGCACGGGTAGCGTCGTTAGGAAGAGGGCCGTGTGCATATTTGAGCAGGACACGGGTAGACCAATCACTCGTCACGCCGGATACATGCAAGGCGAATTCGGTGCTGTTAAAGGCTACATACTTACGATACGGAGTATAAGCACGGTTGGAAAGTAAGCATTTTGTTTTCGGGAACTACTCCTTGTGGGTATTGACTTTGTCTTCAGTTACGATTATCGTAAGTAGCTGGTTGATTCTTACCTTCCCGACTTTCAGCAAGATATTCGGTGACTCATTTTTTGGTAGTGGTAAGCTTTCTGGCCTTTTCCGCGTAGACTTGCGATAACCTTCTCTTTGTCAGTTCGATTATATGTTCCAACTGGATGGGTCCATCGAGGTGCGCGTTTCTGCCTCCGGCTATCTCCAAGGTGGGTATTGGGATCCCAAACAAAATGGATATGGAGGAAGAATTCGTGAGACAACGAGTAAGTATTGATGACCCTGTCCAACAGCGTAACATCTAACACCGCTCATAGTGGGTAACCTCCACGACCACGTCATCAATTTCAAGTGAGTCGATATGTATTCTACAAGCAGATACTCCTCATTAATTCTCTGATAGGATCGATTTGGACATAGGTGGTATTGAGAACTCCCTGTTGGAAACGACAACGAACCAAGAGGTTGTTATTCAACCTTGGTTCGACGACGACTGGGGACAGGAGGTTATTCAGCAGAAAATCACGAAGAAAATCATTGAGAACGAGGACGATGCTCTACTCAAATATCCCCAGAATTTCCAAGGGGGTTATTCTATCATCAATCAAGATAACAGAAATGCCTGGGGTCTTCCTCGTGGATATGCGATACACCCAGGATATTCTCCCATTCATAACGTCAGTAATATCCGTCGCATTCAGTTGTCAGCTGCCTTACAACGATATACAGACGGTCGTGGGATCGAAGCGACTCCTCAACAATGCTAATTGGGCTAGATATAACCTGGCGGTGTCTCATCGTAAAGAAACTGAGCCCTCTTCGAGCGCTATCTGGAATATGAACCTTCCGGGAAAGCCTGTGGTAGATTTCCATAACTTCTTCGACGGAGAAAACATCACGCAGACGGATCTGGTTGCGTGGGTGAACGTTGGCATGCATCATCTTCCGGTTAGCGAAGATTCGCCTAACACGAAGACCAACGTTGCAGCATCCAGGTATGTCATTTGTCATTCACTTATATTTGACATCTCCCTCGTCTAATTGTGCGTAGCTTCCTCTTGACACCATGGAATTACTTTGACTCGGATCCTTCCATGGAGTCGAGCAATGCTATCTTGCTGAAAATCCCTGAGAAGCGAGGAGAGTCTTTCGGGTACGATAACTATGGCGTTAAGCAAGAATACACTTGTATTCCGGAAGTCCCAAGTCCTTTCGAATATTCGTTTGTAGATGTCTTTGATGCCGACGGACAACTTCAAGCCCCTAGCCTTGAAGAGTTGAGGAAGAATGCGTGCGCAAGTTTTTGATCAATAGTAACCGCCTGCTTATCCTTCTTTACCAGAGAATGGCACCATCGTATAAAAGTAGAGCTTTAGATGTGCTATCTATCATGCATATGCAAAAGTACAATGAAAGAGTACAATGAAAGAGTCAAATTACCCTCATCAAAATTAAACTCTGAAAATGGATAGATCAGCCGTAGTTCAATGTACATGCTCCACCTCCATTTTATCTTCTCGTTCGCTTTGCTTCTTTTCTCCCTGCAGGTCCTCTTCGACGCGCTTGTTTTGCTCTTGTTTAATGTCGCTTTCGTAAACTAAGGCGAGATTTAGTGTTATCAACGCAAGAAAAGCCAAAAACTTACGAAAAGACAATTCCTCGAGTGTCTTGTGGGCCGTCTCCGGGAAGAGGAAGTAGATGGTGAGCACCTCAATGAGAATCCAGATGACGTAGCTGCATATATACGTCAGCACTGGTTATTCGTACATAGAGCCTGACCAACCTGAGATAGTATTTCCAACCTGTGCGTGTGTATTTATGCGACGCCATGAAATTCAAGGTTCGGAATACGTACCAGCGTTAGCTATCCCAATGGGGTTAACGAATTGGTTGAAGAAGCCGGCCATACGACTGAACCATTGGAACACAGTGATCCCTTTGGCTCGGGCGTGGAAAGGGAACAATTCGACCAGGAACGCTGGTGGTAGTGTTAGTACGGTCGTGTACACTGTAAGCATTGAACCGACTCGCTGTATGTCAAGGCGTTGAAGGCCATGTTGTAGGCCGGACTATAGAGAAATATAAACCTATTCAGGTTGTTAGCGGGGCTGTTTTGCTGGAAGGAGGGTGCATACACGATGACGGCAACCGAGGATCCGTGGCTCTCGGTTTGGGTGTAATTTGCACTAGCCACAGTCCATCCTGTGAATATAAGAAGGATAGAGATAGTCCCCGTCTGGGGCGGTGACGGTTAGATATGATGGGATTTTTTGTAAAGGGAATACGTACCAAGTATATCGTCCTCCGTTTGAATCGAGACACAGTCAGTGCGAAGAGGGTGCCGTTGAAAAATCCCCAGCATGTGTTCGCCAAGTTGATGAGATTCTTGGTCCGGTTATCTGTCACGCCAACGTTGTCCAGGATTCGAGCCAAGTAATATCTGTGAAAGGTTTCAATGCTAGGTACGGCAATGTTAATTGGTGTCACGTACGATGTCAGGCCATTGCCACTCCACTGAGTAAAGAGTCCCAATAAAGAGCCAATGACAAGACGTTTCCTCATGCCCGATGTAGCAACCAGCTCCATCCAGCTCGTTTTGGCTGTCTCCCGTTCTAATTCTAAAGTCTTCTCAATCTGGGCGTATTCGGCTTTTACAAACTCAGAATCAACGTCGCCTTCGGCGTGGTATTTGACGAGGATCGCATATGCTTCTTCACCTCTACCTTTGGAAATGAGCCACCTCGGGGAGTCTGGAATGAAGAAGATGAAGGTAATTTGCAATACGCTGGGAACGACTTGAACGAGCGACGGAATACGCCAGCCCCAGTTGCTGTCCATGTTGAATGTGCCAAGTGTAATGCCAGCAGCAACGATCGATCCTTAAGATGGAATAAGTCAGGGCGGCAACGACAATGATTGACGAACCTATAAACCAACAAGAATTGAAGAGGGAGCCTAAAACAGCGCGTTCCTTAGGGTGTGACAACTCTGAAATGGTGTTATGCGAATCGTGTGCTCAGACGTGAACAGGCTATACGTACCTCCAATGAGAGATGAGGCGGCTACGATCGCAAATGGAATGCCAAAGCCCAAGACAAGACGCGAACATACGAACATTGCAACTTATTGGCCGGAACCAAGTTAATTATAAAAACTTTGGAAGAAGTCATCAGACGCACAGTTCTGAGATGCTGTCTGGAGCGCCGCGCCGATTATCATGAGGATACTTCCAAAGACAATCGCCCACCGCCGTCCCAAGTGATCGGTGACATACGGCACGAACGGGAGTACGGCGATGGCACCGAGAGAATAAATTGCTGACATTAGCCCAAGGAGTGTCGATCGAGGAGAGTGGTAGACTATGATTGATGTAAGCCAACGCTTTCACCCCCAGGAGAGGAGAAGAAAGGTCGATACTTACAGGCATCCCAGGAGTCTACGGCTTGTAGGCCATTCATCATCGAAGAATCGAATCTGCAAGTCGATATTAAAGTGGTGGAGAAACAAAGGGCTATTCTTCTTACCCACTAGTCATCTCCACCCCAATGCAGGTCGGAAACAGAGCAAGTAGAGAAGGCGTAAGTTTGGTTTCCGATACCATGGCGTCTTGTCCTGTGCTGCTAGGCGAGATACCAAGTCTGAGACATCGTTACTGTCGTCCTGCGGAGCCATCGATGCCTGTGAAGACGGGGGGAGATGGAACCTCGGTATAAGGTATACTAATGTGTTGAACAGGGTACGCTTTAAACATGGGTGTATGTGCCCACGACTGACATATTTCTCCAGAGATTCGCCGCAATGCGCGCTTAGCAAGAGCAACGGCGCCCAGGTGTGGATAAGATTCTCCGATTCTGAACCACATCAACATTCTCTTGAGCGAGAGCTGGTGCCTGTGTGGGGAATCCCTTCCGGTGGGGTAATCGATCTGCGCCGCAAAGGATTGAACAAGGCTTGCATTCGCAGTTTCACCTTAATTTCGGTGCGAGAGGATCCTCAAAGGTGAAGTCGAGTCGGAAAATATCCGGAGAAGGCTAAGATTGACAGCCAAGATAAGTGACCCATGATCTAAGGGTGCTAAGGGTGGGCGCGAGTATCAAAGAAACATCAGTGGAACCCGGATCATAGTTAAGCACAGAAAGGAAGTGCAGCTAGAGCTATATTATTATCTTCCGGCCCCTTACGTTCGGAACTGTCCCGCAAAAGTAGGATGGAGCCTGAGGCCTGAAGTCTAGTAGAGCGGGTCGAAGTCTTGCGTTTGTAGAACTGAATAGAACGACTCAGAATAAGGAAGTCAGCGTGACTGTCAGGTCGGAGAACGGTCAGCTTCCGTGACCCCAGCCTGAACGCAAAACTCAAGGAAAGGAGAGGCAGAAGTTCGTGCATAGGGTGGGCTCGGGGCCGTGGGTTTTTCGGAGTCCGAGCCTGAGAAATCTAGATTGATGGCCGTTAGACGGCATTGCGCCAAATTAAATTTACCGACGGCAATTTGGAAGCCGGCCAGCCGGAAATACTATTTCCTCCGCCTTAAGGCTTTCTCTTCAGAATACTTAGAGGTAATTTTTGTAGAAAAGAGCCTTATTGAATCAGTGTAAACCCTCGTCTACTCTTGCACAAAAGCTTTCCAAAAATCCATACTTATGTGACAATGCCGAGTTTCCATCAAATTAGTAATAGGTCGTGATGGACTCGTCACATGCACGTGACAGTGTCACGTATTTGTTTGGTCTTCCGTGACTGAATTTAAATGAGTCCGCCGGTGCCGCTCGGCATTATTTGCTTCATAACCATCTACCTAGACGCGACTATACCTTTCCAGCTCGATTCCACACGATGTTAATCAAAGTCAAGGTCAGTATATCGCGTCAGAATTCCACTCTGCCTCACTGATTTCTCATCGTAGACCTTGACAGGAAAGGAGGTACCAGTAAATTTCGTGCCTTCTGACCGATGTTCTTATTCTTGGACATTCAGATCGAGCTAGATATTGATCTGGATGACAAGGTACGTTGGTTATCTGGTTATTCATTTGTGCAGAAGGGCTTACAAGAGTCTCGCTTCAAGATCACTCGAATCAAGGAGAAAGTCGAGGAGCAATCCGGTGTCCCTCCGCCACAGCAGCGATTGATTTTCAGTGGCCGTCAAATGTATGAAATTGGATTGCTCCCATTAGATCTTATCGTTGATACGAGTTCTGTAGGGCTGATGACAAGACCGCAAGGGAATTCAATATTGCACCGGGATCAGTGCTGCATCTCGTCCTTGCCCTCCGTGGTGGAAGGTAATTCGAGAGTCGGGACACAGTTGTATGCTTAATTGGTCGTCGTCGCAATGTATCTCATGTCGGTGCTCTCACGCAGTCACAGTTATTTGCAGTGTTTATAGAATCAAGTCTTTTAATCGATTCCTTTTTGATCGTCATGCGTTCTACAGGCCTTTCCATTTGCTGAATATTGGCTGTCTCCACTCTTCCCTCCGGCGTACTCGCATTGAGGATCGGTTGAAGAGCTGCTGAAGGATCTCCGTGTCCTTCTTTACATCCGCTTCTATTTGTCGATGCTACTCATCGATTCACGGAGGCTTGCTGAAGTGTATGCGATGTGAACCTCACCGTAGACCGGAAGAAGGGCATCATAATGCATTGACAGTGTTGGCGTGATCAGGTACATCGCATTCCTTGGATTCGAAGATTTACCGAATACATAAATCATTTCAATTAATTTTGTCTGCGAGGTTCGGGTTTGGAAAAAATCTAGTTCTTCAAAAGCAGCATTGAATCCATGGATATAAAGTTCCTAAAACGTGAATCCGTATTTAACGCGGGGGTGCTAGTGGGAACTAGGAGGTTGACTACATATGTCGGTGGCACGATGTTCCATGGAGAAGAAATTTACGTAATGGGCCCACACCTATTGACGTGCCCCTGCTGCCGCGGGCCCATTCGCTTTTCCTTCTTACTCTCATCGTCCTCGGAGTCGCCGCTGCACTTTCCAGTCGCACCTTGCGCTATAGACCTGTTGCATTGTTACCGTCATTTACCCGAGCTACTGATTGCGTATCTGCCGGGACCCAGGTCGTGGAAACTTCCCTAAGCTTCTCACTCATCTGCGCTACCCCATCCTAGAGCGGAAGCTCTTACATACACGTACCACGCACCCTTGGGGTTCAAATAAACTTAATGCCCGAATACGTCTATGCTCTACATGATTTCATTCCGGAGAACGAGGACGAGGTACCCTTCCGGGCGGGAGAACGGATTGAGGTCATAGAAAAGGATGATGCGTACGGCGATGGATGGTGGACGGTGAGTGATCGTTATGTTATATTTCATACGCCGGAGAGACTTTTCCAGAGGTCTGAGACACCTGCCCTGCACAGAGCATGTATATCAGACCGGCGTTGCGCTATTCTTACTCTGTCTTTCTTTCCATGGCTCAGACCACATACTCACTTCTTGTCACAAAGGGACTAAATGTATCCGGCAAGAAAGGCCTGTTCCCTCAGAGCTATACCTCGTCTACGGAGCCTGCCGCCGCCGCCGTCGGTATTGCCTCATCCTCTGCACTTCCACCGGACCCAGATACCACCTTGAAAACGCCCCTGCAGCCTCTACATGAAGAGCCTGAGATAGAATCACCTCAGCCGCCTCCCGCCATATTTCTTAACGGCCTTGAAACTGACGGATCAAATGGCGACGGCGAAGTCATGAAAGCGACCATGACAGACGTGCAGAAGGCCATTGAGCAGCTTGGCAGAGGAAACGGAGTAGTAGACGACGCAGACGGTGCTCGGAGCTTCAGTTTCGCTAGCTCTCGTGGAGGTCGAGACACCGAGGAAGATACAGATTTCGATATGAGCGACGCCGACGCTGCTGGCGACGAGGGAGAGGGCTGGCACAAAGGTGCTAGACGGAAGTTGGCGGAAAAGGCGAGGCAAGCGGTGGAGGATGCTGAGCGGTTAGAAATGATTGGTATGAGCCGCTCGAGCAGTAACCGGACTTATGCCCCTCCCATCCCGGTCGAGCTTAGCGACGAGAGTGAAGATGAGGAGGGTGATCAACCTTATACGCAGGATTCTGGTTTCCAGAGTCAAAGGAGGCATTCTCACATAACGGAAGAAGATGAAGATATAGAGTCTGTCCCGGGCCACACTCTCTTGCCTAGCGACGACAAAACCCTAGGCGACCGAGCGTCTCATTCTCCCCGCAGCTCGACACACTTCTCTCCCTCGGAACGTGACGAAGCAGACACGGAACCAGCTACGGCTACACGTATCAACTTTGCAGCGCAGTCAGAGCGAGTCACAACTCCTCTCAGTGAAAACCAGCCCACTTCCCCCGAGTCTGTTACTCTAGTCCAGGCAGCAGCCATTCCCATGCCTCTGTCTCCTCCCGAAACAAATGGTCACAATACGCCAGTGTTTGACGTCGTGGCTACATTCCCATCGCAGGTTGCAGCTGCGATCCCGCCAACGACTCAGTCCAAGCATAGCAGTGTAACGTCTTCGCCTGCTTCTCCATCTCACAGCGCACCAGGAAATGATTCTTCGCTATCGGCGACAGTGTCGACAATACCAACTCCAGTGGACAAAAAGGAGAAGACTCATCCATCCGAATGGTCTCTAGATGAAGTTATTGACTGGTTGAAGAACAAAGGCTTTGACCAGGATGTCTGTGAAAAATTCACCGGTATGTCTATTCTGATGCATCCTCTGTAAGGCCAACTCACATAGTTTACAGAACAAGAAATCACTGGCGATGTCCTACTCGAACTAGACGTTAACCTCCTCAAAACAGAGATTGGTATCATGGCGTTCGGCAAACGCATGAGAATTGCGAATGCTATCACTGATCTTCGTCGACCGCCATCCATCATATATTCCGACAACCCGGATCAGCCTTCGCCTCCCTCCCCGATGATCGTCTCACCTCACCTCTTCACAAGCTCCCCTGCGACATATGCCGAAGGACCGAGTCACTCTCACTCGCGGAACCAGTCCCAGTCCCAGTCTCATCATTCTTACCCCGGCTCCACCAGGTACTCACACAGTGTGCAGAGTTCGGTAAATGGGTTCGCGGCCCTCATCAGCCCCGAGAGTGCGCCACAAACGGCAGATACACCAGTTTCACCTCGATCCACCCTTGATCCTGAGCCAGAATCTGCAGGGCTCGCTATGTCCGCTACCAATGGAAAAGCCCCCGTGAGTCAATTGGATACCTCTTTTACCAGTTTGCTAAGCACGTATCTGTTTCATAGAAATCAAGGCCGTCTCAACTATCTTTATCGCCTAGCGATGGTGCATTGAATGCTTCTATCAAAGCTGTTGGGGATATCCCTGAGGAGGTGGAAGAAGAGCGGGAAGAGCGGGCTGCGCTAAGTGAGGTGGGTCATACTTCTCACAGAACTCGATTCATGCTAACTGTGTAATGGTTTAGGGTGAGGCTCTTCCTTCTCGTTCTGTGCGACGGAGATTGTTCGGCCGTTCTCATGACTCAGAAAATTCAGGCAAAGATTCTGGTTCCCGGGCATCGAAGGATGGAATTTCACCGTCTTCTTCCGTTCTGCCTGTCCTTACGGATAAGGACAAGGACAGAGCTAAAGACAAACCTAAAGATAAATACAAGGACAAGGATATTGGGCGTCATGGACGAAAGCAGCGGAGTGTTGATGCTGGCAAATCTGGTGAAAGGCTTAGTTTGTTTGCCGGTTCATTTGGTGGTACTCTTGGCAAGAGCCGAAAACCTCCTCCGAAGTATTCGTGCGTCTCTCTCCCTCTCTCCCTATTACGACAGTTGAGCGCGTTCTATATCAGCAGTGACGATGTCTCCGAGAAAGGATCCTCCTTTTATCTTCCAAGACTATACAGTACAAGTGGTCGGAAAACTTCCTCTTCTGGACGACCCTCGACTCCTGCAGCTCCTAAGCGCGGTTCAAAAGATGATAAAGAGAGTTTCAGAGACGGGACAACCGATAAGGAGCGCAAAGATTCGAAGGAGGCCAAGGAGGGACGTACAGAACACGCGACTCTTCGCAAACGAACATCGTCTTACCCTGGATCACATCCTGCATCTCCTGAACTACCAAAAAGTGAAGGCACTGTTGGTCAGCTCAAACCCGGGCAGAGCATCTTGGAACAAATCGGCGAGGCTGATCATACTGGGTGGATGCGCAAGAGGGGAGATCGTTATAACAGCTGGAAGCTTCGTTACTTTGTCCTCAAAGGCCCTCATCTCTATTGCTTGAGAAGCGACAGTCTTTCGGTGAGTTTTTACTATTGTTCGCATTGGTTATGCTCACGATACGCCTCAAAGGAAACTAAGATCAAAGGATACATCAATATCATTGGCTACCGAGTCACTGTTGATGAGAATGTGAATCCTGGCAAGTATGGGTTCCGCATCGAGCATGAGCACGACAGGATGCACTTCTTCAGCTCCGATGAAAAGGTCATCATCAGGGATTGGATGAAGGCCATCATGAAGGCTACCATCGCACGAGACTATACTCGTAAGAAAGTTTCCAAACTCCGTGCCAGTCCATGACTGACACAATTGTTACAGAACCTGTCATTTCTTCGTGTAATATTCCTACAATCCCTCTGATGGTTGCCCAAGCTATGAATCCGGCTCCACGGCCGCCTTCGCCTACTGCTCGGGATGCTACTCAGAAAGCTCTTCGGCGAGATAACCCCAATCAGCTTTCGGGTCGTGATGCTCGTGTCTTGATGGGTCTGCCGTATAGCGACACCGCGAAGGAAGAGCGGACACGGCTGGAATCGTTCTTCAGCGACCAGTCTGTGGACCTCAGTGTCGATACGATAGACACATCAACTAAAACAGCACCTCCAAGGCCTTCACGGCGGCAGAATTCCACGCTATCCGTGGTATGACTCGTTCACAGTATTATGCGAAGATGTTCTGATGAGAACTTTAGATGACGCCGATGGACAGCGACCTTATCGAATGGGCCAACTCTCACCTTCCCTCGACATTACAGCTCAAAGATACGACAGAGTCCGTTTACGGTGGTCTTCACCTATTCCGTATTGCAGAGTCTATAAAGGGTCGCCCGGTGTCGCCTCCTGTGCCAGATTCAGCCTTCCCTGTGGACTCGAATGACGAGAAGCTCGATGGGCTTTTCCGTCTCTTTGATTTCCTGTTGGATCATGACGTGAAGATGGGGAGCGTCAGCATAAATGATGTTCGACAGGGCAAGCCGGAGAAGATCGTACAACTGTTGAGGGCCTTGAAGGCATGGGAGGATAAGCGTAAGGCTCTGGCACAAAGCATCAGAGGGTCTGTATCTAGCGGGTCTGTTTCGGCTACGGGCTTTATGGCCACTTCTCCATGGACGGCAATATGATTGAGCTTTGGATCCCACGCGGAAATAGTACAATCTTCTTGGTTTCTGTCTTGCGCTTCCATTTCGTGTCCTATATATTCTCTCGGACATTTATGTACATACACACATCCACTCACTTTCTTTTGTAACCATTTTTGCCTTATATCATTGCTTTACTTATCTTGTTGTAGGAATCATATATAATTAGTGCATCGTTCAAGGTCAATCATGATGAGTGCTATCAAACAGACGGATATGAGAAGCCGTTACGGGTTACCCTTCATCCTACCCCCACGATCGTGATGAGATCAGCTTCGCATGCAACCCGGCTAATCGGCCCGGGGGACGAAACCGGCGAACTCAGTATCTTGGCAACAGCTACGTATTCTTGGACTCGGAATCGACATTCTTGTCGTTGTGAAAGCCTTGGGCGCCTTTAAATCCACTTGCAATCGCGTTCTTTACACTCACCTGAAGTGGAATTCGGCAGCGTTCACGATTATCTGCCTTATCTAGTCGCTCAATTGCCACCATGATAACTCCAGCGGCGTCACGAGGAACCGGTGCTTCTTTAAAGGCGCTTTCAGCATGCTATCTATGATTCTGCTCGCTTCTTCCTCTTGTAGATTCCTCGCACCACGAGCGAAATGCCCCAGTTACCTGTGACGAACGAGATTTCCGATGATACAAAGGTTCCTGTCCAGGATCTTGCCGGAATAGACGCTCCCGATATTGAGGAAGATGTTGGTAAACATGCGAGCAAGGGCATCCAATTCATGTCCTCGATCAACAATAATGAACCCATTGTAACACGACGCGAACTATGGAGTTATTACCGTGTGTTCCCTTCCCGTTGCTCTCTTTATCCATTTTGATTGACTTCCTGCAGTGTACTATAATGGCGATAACGTACGTTTCGATTGTTTGAATTTCATTAATCTGAGGATTCACTGGTGTAGGGTGTCGGCCCCAATGGGTACTCTATGACGCTATTTCAGTCTCTGGCAACTGCTGCTGGTTATGATCCAGTCAAGGGACCTGGTTCTTCGTGTGATGCTTCGGGTCAATGTGTCGTACCTTGGGGTGGAGGAACTAAGGCAGTGTCAAGCGTGGTTCTGGTGGCGAATGGTGTCAGCTTCGCCGTGAGTGTTCTTTATTTTTGTGAGATCTTGTTTCATGTTCGCTCAGGTAATGACCATGATATTCACAACAATCGGCTCAGCCGCAGATTACGGGTCCTTTGGTCGCTGGCTCTTGCTTGTAATTACTTGCATTTGTTGGGCTGCCCAATTCGCAAGCATGAGTCTCACGGGTGAGCTCTCCTCAAGGTGTCAAATTCCTGTGCACCTTCTGAAGCGGTCCGTAATAGATCCGTCGCGATGGGGAGCAGCCATGGCTCTGTACATGATCGGATTTATTTCTTATGGCGCAACCCTTGTTTTCTACGCCGCGGCGTTCCCCCGTCTTGCGCGTAACACACCCCATGCTCGTGAGTTACGCGACAAGCTGGACGCTGGCACTATCGCTGTGGAAGAGTACGAAAGGGAGGAAAGCATGGAGAAGAACCGCATCAGTAATATCAGCACGGTCAGAGCGAGCAGTTCCGCCATGACTTGATACTGAAACAATACTCCCAGACTCATAGCAACATCGGATATGTCATTATACTGTGTTTGAACCTTTCTGTATTGATTCCTCTCAACAATAATCCGAAAGTTGACAACTATGCCCTGGTCCTGTATGTGCACCTTTCTTCTCGTGTTAGTGTGGCCTCGCTCATTCGGATCATAGAACAAATGGGTACTGGGTCCTCATTGGTGTCTGGTGGTGTGCGTATATCACACAAGTACCGAATTCTATCAGCCTTGTGACCGTAAACAGTTATATTCCAGCAACCTCGTCCAGGACCACCTGTTCCCAAAGGAGAGCACCGCTTTACGATTGGCTGGAAACAGGTTTGTCCACCTTGGATATCCTGCTCATCATGATTTACTATTGAATCTCTGTAGATATGGCAAGCCTTGAAGCAATATAAACAGCTACCCTACACGTTCATATACCTCTTCGCTTTCTTCCTATTGGCTGATGTATGTACCACCTTGTGCTATCGCTATATTTATCTGACGTTTCCCCGCATCGTCTAGGGTCTTAATACAACTGGGACCTTGGTTTCGATCTGTCAAAATGAGAAATTCTCCTTTAGCTTCCTACAGAATACATACCTTGGACTGTCGCAGGCGATTACCTCAACAGCCAGCACTTTGGGTTTCTGGTATATTCAGAGATACTGGAAGATCAGCACTAAGAAAATGGTACGTCGGACTTCTTCTTTGTGCGATACATTTAGTAATAATGTCGGGTGTCAGTTCGTCGTTACGAATGTGGTTACCGTCCTCATACCGTTGTGGGGCATGATAGGCATTTGGACTGAGACTATAGGGTGAATTCCTAGTCAAGTTTTTGAGTTACTGATGAGTCAATTGCGAATCATAAGATTCCACAACGTTTGGGAATTCTGGTGCGACTGTTGCTCTGCACAGCCAATCTATCGCATGCTGATCTGGTCATTCAGGTTCTATAATATCGTCTTCGGTGTATTCCAAGCACCGTACTACGCTTTCTCGCAAACGATGATGGCCGAGCTAACTCCACCCGGATTCGATAACATGGTGCGTGTCTTTTCCCGGTCCCGGTGATGATCGCTTACTATGCTTATGATTGTCCATGCAGTTCTTTGGCCTGTTCGGTCTGTCCAATCGGGCGTCTTCTATGATCGGACCCAACGTCATTCAAGCGATTATCGATGATACTGGAAACAATTGGATGGGGTTCCCATTCTTGTTCGCTTTGTGCTTCTGTGCTTCCTTGGTAATATGGTTCGGGGTGGACGTTACGAAGGGGAGACGAGATGCAGTTGCTTGGGCGGAGGGAGCCGGACGATTTAAGGTCAATGAGGACTAGCAATGCCATTGACTTTACGGCAGTCAATAAATTACGTGCGTCATGATTACAGGAAAACTAAATATGCATAAATCTATAAGTACAGATGATGGGTGCTGGCAATAGAGTATTCTCGGTCCAGAGTAAGTAATAGGAACACTGCTTATAGCTTTCCTTTACTAGCATTTGGTGGCTTTGAATTCAACGCCATGGTGGTGTGGACCGCCGAAACGTAAACGACACCGCTATGTCTGTCCTGGATCTGTGCGATATTGAATTAGTGTATGGTCGTAAGATGAGCAGAGGATCTTACTTCGGAACGAGACGAGCGCAGGCGGCCATCCATCGATATAGTATTTGATACAATACGCAGTTGTGTTCCTCTGAATGATGTATCGAATCAGAATGTCCGGATTGCAGTTAATCAGGAAGGTACGCACTGCATTGCTGGACGATGCCAGATCAAGCTCATTGATTGTGATACGCCAGTTCCATCTGTACCAGTGGCAACTCCCAGGGCGACAAGGGCAGAGACCGAGCATCTGATATTTGGACATCAGGTCATACAAATCACCTCAGCAGCAGTGCTACGACTCACGGGTCAATCAAGTACGCGGCACATCCGCCGTGTAATGTTCCATAGACATTGCACATGTCTTGGAAACCATCAGATAGATGCCCTCCGGCAGGCAGTAAACAAGCACATACCTCTCGTAACTTCAATTTCGCATACCGTTTCAGCTTCTTTTCGCCCAGTGGAGTCTGTGAGTCCGTATACATTGACCACTGCTAGTCTGAGGTTACGGCCAATAGCCGCGCCGAAGGATGTCGCAGGCTGGCCTATAAAGTGCGCAAAAATTTCGGCGCAACGCTGTTTCTGCGCGAGGGTGACATTGCCTTCGATGGAGGAGTAGTCATCGGAAGGGAGGAGGGCGCTCGAGGAAGTCAATAGCATTGCGACGAGGAGAGCTGAGGGGGGATTGTTGTGTAAAAAGTTGGGTGGAATAAGTACAGTGTTTACGTCCTCTTGGGTCCTTTATAGTCTGGATAGCCTAGGGTCTGACCGGCTAACTCGCGCCAAGGTCCCTGTGCTGATAAACCCCTGTATAAGCGATTGAATAGGTGATATCACCAGTATCCGATCAATTAGGTGTCGTCAAGTCTTAATGAATCCACACCAAATACCACATAGCGCGCAAGGAACGGAATGGGGTTATTAGGCGAATGTTCCGCCGGATGATCTCCACCAGCGCCACAAGCACGCACTGAGATCGTAAGATTGGTTGTAGCTCGCTATCCGGATGGAGACTAGTAGTAGACAGAGGCATATGTTTTCCCTCTGGTCGGGCATTGCCGTAGTAAGCATACGTTGGGGCTGTTCATGTACCTATACGCATGGGTCAGAGGAATGGAAAAAATGAGGTACTTTGCAGGCATAACTTACTCTGAAGGACCTTGACACTGGCAGACGTCGAATGAAGTGGAAAAAGGAAGGCGATGAAAATCACGATATAAACGATCCGGTCCGTTGCATGTTTGTATTCAAAACGCGGGCTATGGAAAGAGAGCATAGTTCTGCGATACAATGATACGGCAGTTGGAGCGAGTGTTGTGAACGCCATTGTAAAGTGACAGGCCGGGTGCGGAATGATGACGGTATAATAGGTCCAAGTTTAGCGGTACGTATTGTACAGACGGAGAGCGAACACTGATCAAGAAAGTAGTGAACACGAGGAAGAACAGTAAGGGAATCAACACCTTACCTAATCCTCAGTGATCGCATTCCGGAAACTTGTCCATCTTCTCCACAGCCTCTACTCGACCATCAACGCCTGTTCCGGCTCGGTGATCTTTACGAATGGTCAGAGTGTTGAACAGGATGCACGAAAGGTAAGATGAACTGGTACGAAATGGATGTATAAACGCGTAATGATACTGTGAAGCGCGTCTGGGCGCGGTTGGAACATTTTCAGTGATATCGCTCGGCGCTGACAGCTGTCTGAATACATGGTGGACCATTCCATAGCACCAGGCGTCATCCAGAATCACTTATCGAGTATACGCCCGTTCAGAACGGATCGGTCTAAGACTCAACAAGAAACGGGAGCCGGAAAAGTGGTGGATTGGATAACGTTATCAGCCGTCTGAGCGCGACTTTACTATATGCTGCTGCGGGAGGGATACGATCTGGATGAATACATCATGATATACTATCTCGATGCATGCCAGGGCACACCAGGAACGCTCCCGTTGACAGCTGCTTGAATGCATCGCGGTTGCTGTTATGATCTTACCCTTCGTCTGCATTTATTCGCAGGGATGCCTGAATTGAATTACTGAACGTCGTGGGTGAAAGTCTGAGTCATGAGAAGTGGTCGCAAGGGTCAGAGACGGACCGTCAAAAACAGTGAATGCTACAGGGAACTCTTAATGGGAAACACCATTTGTTGGATCGTTCGAGGAGCGTCTCGTGAACGAGTCGCTCCGGGTCAAAATCCGGCACTAATCAAGTCGGCGATCGGTTACTTTGAGGTCGGACTGACACTGATAGATTGCCCAGGTCTGTTCGACCTTGCTTCCAACTACACCTACTTTCTAGGTGCATGAGATGATCGAGTCGATGAACGCATTGTGAATTACAGAATTATAACAGACATCGATAACTGATAACATAACAAACCGAATTGTACAATAATTATTAGTTTCGACTTGCCGAAGGAGGACTATAATTTAGCCAGCGAGGGACGCGTGTTGTTGACAGTCGTATGGATGGCAGAAACATACAATTTGTCCCGCTCCTTGTCCCAAAGCTGCGAACAAAGTTAGCACTGGATAGCACTAGATCACTGTCATAAACAAACCTCGCAGCGAGCGGTCCGGATGCGACCATGAATGAATACGGATGTTGAGACAACCCTGAGCTTTGCTCCCCTAGATGAAAGGATCAGTGTCAAAAATCACGAGGGACGAGGGACGGGAGATGATGAGTTTCCGAGCTCAAAAGACGAGGCCTCAAAAGGTTAGGTGGGTTTTAACAGCTTCCCCGGTCCAAGGGAGACATTTAATCGCGGACCGGAAAAGCGCCGTTGAGAGAGATGGATAGACCTCGAGGTTCTCTTTCTCTTGCAAAGAAACCGGTCCTAGCTCGGAGAAAATGCTACGCACATTTTAGCCGGCTGGTGCCAGATGACGTTGAGAGATTGCGAGACACCTGTTCCATCAGCTCCGATAGCAGCGCCCAGAACTACTAGGCTGGACACGGAGCACCTGGGAAAGGTCGATGAGAAGATGCAACTTTGATGCAAGCTGTAGCGCTGCAGAGGCGGGCGCATTTACACGGCAAAAGCTTGACCTGAACAGGGCTCGTTTTTATACAATCATATCTGATCTGTCCTCATACCGACCACGATAATTCAATAAAAACAAGACCAGGCAGTGTCGCACTTTCTTGCGGTGATATGCCCCAGCTCCTGCAGTATTGGCACATGTGCAGATGTGCAAAAGAAGGCGCAAATAAGTCCTGCCTTTCCCGTCGTCTTTAAGTCGCACCGAAAAATGATCGTGAAAAAAAGGGTCCTCATGTTACGAGCAACGCGTTTTTTCGTGACATTTTTCGGATCACGCCTCAAAAAGAGCAGGAAAGGCATACCCGTTAAGGTCTTCTTTGTGTACGATATGGATGTACCAGCCCAGACATAAGGGTACGAGTGGACGTACGGGTCGACGATATATGCGGCGCAAGCCCCGTGCAAGGTCCCAAAGACATTGCACATGTCTAAAAGAAAAGACATATGAATCAGTATTAGAATAACCGGTCCGTTGACCCCAGAGTCACAGGGATGACGCGCCTTTTTCGACATCGATCTCAAAGATCGTCTGTCCTTGGGCAGCAGTCCCGCTAGCATCCCGGCCCCAAATATTCATTTCGACCAAGCGTAAACGTCTACCAACTTCAGCGCCATAAGATTCTTCCCGACTGTTCACAAAATAGGAGAAGATGTTGGCGCCGAGTTGCTTTTCCTCGTCCGAGATATTGCCCTTGATTGTCGAGACGTCGATATGAGTGGCCACCGGGAGAGAATGGAGAAATGACCGCGGAATGCTGGACATTATGAAGGACACGGTGGTGGTTGAAGAACAGGTCCGTACATCTTTGACTTTACAAAGAAAATGACTAGAAATGACAATTGACGCGTCAATAAGTTTTTTAGACGTCGAGGAAGGGAAGAAGCCTAATCCGGCATTTGCCACTGTCATGTCACCCTTTCCCTTCGTTCATTATATGTCTACAACCGCCTTCTAATTGCACCGGTAGGTTCTATTTGCGTGCATATAACTGAGGTCAAGGCTCTCATGTCGATCACAAGGGTAGAGAGGAGTGTATCGAATGATTTGCAGTAGTATGGACCAAAACTGACCGGCCGATTATTTCGAACCCTAGGACTTAAATGACAGCAAGTATTTCAGAAGTGTGTCCATCAACGGCATATCTAAACGTACATACCATCAAGAGATGATCTTCACCGTTCAGAGCAAGGAGAATATGACGCTTTGAAGTCGATTGGCATATGGTGGTGGTGGTAAAAGATGAACGTGAGTACTACTCTTAGTGTATAAAGACAAGTTTGGTGATAGTAGACTGAATCGTGATTCACAACAGCCTCCGGGAGAACATCGCCGCAGTACGTCCTCCCATGAGTGAGGGTAGTCACGAAAATGTCGCACCCGAACGACGTATGTCAAGGGCAAAAAAACCTTAACTTGAGGATCCAGATGGCCGGATCATTGACCGACGAGTTTGATATCCATAACCGTGTCATATACTTACAGGCGTACGCGACGTTTTCGAAACTTTGGGTGCCGATGACCTTGCCTTCATCGCGATGCATGTTCAGGTGACTCTTTCTTCTCTTCACTTCAATTGATAGTCGTCACTAACAGCGATTCACAGGCATGTGTCGCTCCAGCACGAGGCGTATCTCGGGAACGAGCTTAAATAGCAACATGAAGCACCTCTAGGCTGATCTTTTTCTTGTTCCTCCCGTCATGTCTCATCCCGCGACATGGCCTAACGCATTCTTCTATCCGATAGGCAATACTCCTCCTGTTTGTCTTACCCAGGACCTTCCCCCCAACATTCCTGCAGATATCCTCCTTCTGGGATGTGGAGATCCTCGCAGTATCTTGTATACATGCTTTGCCGACCTTGGAGCCCGTAAGCGTTTAGCGATTTCGACCAAAGTAATGGATGATTGACTTGCTTAATATAGCTCGTCGCAAAATTGATGCAACTTGTTGCGATATCGAGCCGGCCGTACTTGGTGAGTATGAAGTGTGCCAGATTTAACCCAGCTTGACACTGATTTTTGGTGTTTAGCTCGAAACGTCTTACTCTTAACGTTGCTTTCCGACGATGAAGCAGGAAAATTTACCAGTAACATATGGGAAATTTTCTATCACTTTTACCTAGACAAAGCATCTCTCGACCTCTTATCGGACCAGTGTCAAAAACTCGTCGACCTGGCCGAGTCATTGGAGGTATGGAACCAGTCCAAGTATGGTGCATTCTTGAGGTTCTGTACCCATGCTACACTCTTGGAACTACGAGGTTACTGGGAGCGCTATCTTCGCACAGATGTGTCTAGACAAGGCAAACGGTGTCTCCAGACTCAATTCCAGAGTGGTATGAGTAAAGCAGCCTCTAAAGCGTCTGAGGACAGCGTGGTGTACAACGCGTGTCGGTCAGCGGTGCCTTTGTGGCAGGAGATTGGGAAGATTGCTCCTAACCATTTCAAGTCGTACTGGAAATCCGGAGTTACGTGTACCCCGTCGATTGCCAGTGCTCCTCCATCGCTGCATGTGAATCCCACATTCGTCCATTCATCGAAAGGACATATCTTCAATGTGCACTATGGCACCGATCCAATAGTGTCATTTCATCTCGCTGCAACGACACCTGCAGTTTCCAATGACCATAATCGCACACTGACTGCAGAGATGGTAGTCACTGGGGCGAAGTTACAGTTTGAACAGTGGTCGAATGCCTTCAGGCGATCACTTGCGCAATCTTCCGTCACTGTGCGCTTTTTCACCGGGGACGCTGTTCACTTCTGCCACGCACTTCGCCATTTTTCTCGCACAGGACATCGTGCTACCGGGATACATATATCTGCTTGGAGAGGGGAGAAGATAACGTTCGATGAAGCAGACTATGACATCACCGCCCTTACTGCTGCTCCGATTGCCTTCAATGGCATTGACACATCCAACTTGACCGACCATGTGGGGCTTTTGAATGTCCTTTCCGCAACCATACCGCTCATGCGACACGATCAACTCTCGATGCTTCAAACCGAGTCTCTTACTCCATTGGAGGAGGACCCTCAGAATGACTTTAAAGAATGCTTGTGCATGCCACCTTCTACATTTGCTTTACTTACAGGTGTCGTCCCTGTGAGCTACCTGTCCAGGTTCAGTACCCGGTTCACAATGCACGGTATAGCCAGCTCCTCTCTTATGGCATCTCCATCTGTTTCACGCCAAAGCATGTCGTGGAGAAGAACGGACTTCGGCGGCAGTGATGGTCAAAAGCAGCGGCTTTCAATGGAGGCTCACACCCTCTCCGACTTGCTCTTCCAATTCTACTTGAAGCTCTTTGCTGTAGAAGCATCACGCGACCTCATGAGAAACATGACGCGGACAAATATGAGGCGGGCTAGCGCAGTCCACTATGCTCGACGTAACTATGTTTGGCTTCTGGCTCTCATCCAAGACAGAGTCGATACAGACTGGCCGCGGGCAATGGAGATACTGATGGATAGAATCGAGGATGACAAACAGTTGACCATGGGAATGAACTACTTCCAAGACCTCTGCTGCGAGATGCACAAGCAAAAAATATTTACCGTAAAGTATCTTCGATACTCCGATCGCTACACCTCTTATAAAGGGGTGTTTCGCCGGTGGCAGGCCATTCCTGCCGTAGTTTGCTTGGTAGTCGAAATCCCTACGAATGCGCTGAAGCCGTTGAAAGATCGCGGTGAGAGCGCTGGTACACCTTTATTCCAATGCGATATCACTACTGGGAATATTATGCATAACGCATTGTGCACTCCGCAATTTACCTTTGGCAACGTAGACAGCACTCCCGAAGGCGTTACCATTCGCGAGGATCCCCTGGGTCAATTTGGGACCTCACCTTTGGTGATGTACACGTGGATCCCTGCGTCGTCACTTTGTGTCGATCCAGCAACCACGGTCATCAAATTCTGCATTCGTTCAACCTTGGGAACGGCAATGCTGCACCGCTGGATTCCATCACTCGGAATGGACATGGCGTTATACAAAGCGCGATTACTGGACGAGAAACATGTCTTCGTCGTTCGTGATTGGCCTCGGCTTGCGGGTGCGAGCTTAAGCCCAGTTACGAATCCAGGATCGAATGAATGTGATCCTATCCCAGCCATGAACACCGTCTGCAGCATACGAGGCGACGTCCCTTACCTGACAGCGAAGGTTAATATCAACGTCGGCGGATCTCCTGTACGTGCATCAGCCGTGACGATGACACAAAGATCATCGTGCGGGGTGGAGATAAACACCGCAAACAATGAGCGGCGTAGGATATCGTTCCCATTTCCAGTCGACGTCACCCGTGCGAGCTTGCGCCAGACATTTTCAATGGTTGAGGTTTGTTTTCTAGTCATTTCAGATGGCGAGCACCTTGATTGACGGACGGGGTAGGTACAAGTTCCGATATCGGACCCGAGTGTTTTGGACAGCTTTTCCTTCGATCGGTTCCCAATGGTTTTGCTCCGTTCGACGCCGTGGCTCTGGAACATATCCTATATCAATCTTGATTCTATGCCCATTATTAGTGTCGCAAACTCTGCTTCTCTCAGTTGGCTCGATTCACATCTTGCATTTATGCTTGCCGATCGAGAGAGACGAGCGATTCCTCACACCGATGCGCTATTTTGTGTCAAAAAATCACTGATGCAAATCTTCCTCACTTTTGCTGGCATCTATAAGCCAAAAGCGGAGATATTTACCCTTCGATCCTCTGAGGGGGATATATACACCATCCTCTTCGTTAGAGAGCTCCGCCTCGACCTTAATTCGCAAACGGTTGTGGCTGATTGTTTTCTCTTCCCAATACCGTCGGGCACCGAATGTCCTTCGGCGCCAGTTACAGTCAAGCGTATTCTCAAGAACACAGCGATGGTGGACATACACACGGTTCCTTCTGAGCAGAGGGCTTGGATGCAGCTTTTTTCAGCAATCACCGAACGATGCCGCAAGTGGGAGCATACACCAAACTGTGAGTACGACTCATGGTCGCTCGATTCCACTATTCCTTCAGCATTCTGCTCGTGTGGGCGGGGAAAGGATGACGCCAGTTCCTTCTTCAAGGAAATGGAGTTGGATGAGGTGTCCTGTTTCGTGACCCGCGCAGCATTGGGCCCTTTGTTCGCTGTCCCTTATCTAGAAGCTGTTGGGGTCGCTCCCATGGATACAGCTCAAAACAGTGGCCCGGTTGACGACGGTACTTCCTTGAGATGCGCTTTTTGTGGTACACAGTCGGGGCATCTCCAAGTCTGCAGCGTCTGCAAGCAGCAGCACTATTGCTCTCGGGCTTGCCAGAGGTCGGATTGGAAGCGGCACAAGCGGGACTGCAGAGCAGCGTGAACTAAATGACCCAGTACAGTTTCACCTATCTTCATGAACTCATCTAGTGACGATTGCGAACATAACTCAAAAGAGTTGAGCTCATATCACCTTGTAAATTGGTCAATGAGGGCCAGTAAATATATTACTGACCGGAATAATCAGTCTGTTAACCTTTCCCAGGCATTACATCGGCTGTAATCATTCCCAGTCATGCGCTAGTGCATGCTTCGAATGCACAAGAATTGGTTTTCCGACCATTACACTGGGTGTTTTCACCCGAATTTGGAAGAAAAAAGAAGGAGAAAAGAAAAATCCGGAAGGCTCTTGCCCCTTCGTCAGTATGCTAAAGCTATTACTATTTTGTACATGTAACCGTTCCGTGTTATTTTTCCGTGCTGCGCGCACCTGAGATGGTATCAATTTCTCATGATCTTAGGGGCTCGAAACAAGTGTTGAGCATGCAAGTTATACCAAATTGCTGAAAATACAGCACCAGTAAGTCGTGTTCCGATGTATACATATGATGCAAGCACCTTGTGCGCTCGAAAAGAGTAAAGGAAAACCAAAAAAGGGAGAAAAGTAGGTGCAAAATATTCATTATACATGCTCGAAAACAAGTCGAAAAATCGTGAATTCTGCAGTATATATGTATGATGTATCAGAGAATAGTTGTAGGAGCAAATGAGCTGTGAGGAATCGGCGCAAAGACAAAAACGAAGGGGTGGCAGGTATGTGGCAGGTAAGTCTCGGACCGGTACGACCGGTGGCAGGTAATAACATTGTTTCTTGATTGTTTCCTTCATAACTCGAGAGTGGCATATCCTTCAAATTTTTGGTGAGTTCAGTACAGCTCTATAGCACTCAAATACAAAGCTACAGAGAGTATGAGACTTCTGAGACTTGAGGCGAAGCCAAAAGAAAAAAAAATACGCTATCAATCCCGAAACGGCAATGGCAGGTAAGTGCACAGCATGGCAGGTAAGTTAGCGTGGGAACCCAGCGTATCGATCGGTAAACCCAAGAATTCTTAATCGGCATCTCTGCATCACATCTGATTGTGACATAGGACAGTCGCTTTTCCTAACGTCTACTATCTGCTCGTGTCATGGCTCAAGCAGTTTTGTGGCCCAAGAAAACATTCTTCTACCCAATCGGAAACACTTCTC
Organism: Armillaria gallica; assembly: GCA_037576215.1. Taxonomy (NCBI): domain Eukaryota; kingdom Fungi; phylum Basidiomycota; class Agaricomycetes; order Agaricales; family Physalacriaceae; genus Armillaria; species Armillaria gallica. The sequence goes on from JBANDB010000008.1 coordinate 918,012, forward strand.
CGATTTCATTGACACAAGACCTTCCTCCCGATATTCCCGCTGACATTCTCCTCCTTGGGTGTGGAGATCCTCGTAATATCCTGCACACTTTACATTCTGATCTTCGTTGCGGTACTTGTGAGCAGCAGCCATGCACTGTCGGGCCGTTATCTGACGAATGATCTTGGTATAGCGCTTCGTAGGCTCGATATAACGTGCTGTGATATAGAACCGGCCATTCTAGGTACGTTTGAAATCGATTTGATGGGCTTATCGCACGTTTACTGAAGGAGCATCAGCGCGTAATATTCTCCTTTATACCTTGCTTATTGATGCCAGGGTGGACAATGACGAGACCTGGAATATCTTCTACCATTTCTATCTCGACGACGCCTCCATACAGAGGCTCTGGGATCAGTGCAGTACACTTGTCAAGGCGTCTCAGAGCCTTGAGTCTTGGCAAAACTCGCCGTACTCGTCATTTATGAGGATGTGCACCGCGCACACTCTCCAAGCTCTGCATAACCAATGGTCTTTATATCTCAATACGAAGTCTATGTCTGAAGGAGAACGGGCACGAATGAAGAAAAAATTCCGCTGTCAGGCTGAGGCAATAGCACAGCGTAAGGATTGTATCAGTCCCTGTTGGTCTGCAGGCCCATTTTGGGCAAAATTCCAGGACGTCACCACGGAGCACTTCAAATCATACTGGTATACCGGTATAATGACGTCCGAGACCCGCTCTCCTTCTTTACCATACCTGAACCCGACGTTTGTGTACTCACTGATGGGTGATGTATTCAATGTCCATTATGCTACAAATCCCATCAGGGCTTTCCACCTCGCTGCGTGTTATCCTTCTGTTACTTCGGGCAGTAGCGGCACAGGTCCGCTTACATTAGAATCGGTGATTCGAGCGGCAAAATCTCAGTTTTTACAGTGGTCACAGGCCTTCCGGGATGCCGTTACAGAGGGCGCTATCGTTCTCCGCTTCTTCAACGGCGATGCGCTCGCTTTCTGCAACGCTCTCCAAGAGCTGCGCCGGTCTGGAACGACGCTGACTTCGTTGGAGTGTCATACTGGATCGGAACACGTATTCATTTCCACGATGAGTATTCTCTCTCATCGTCCCGTCCGGCACCCTCTTGCTACAATGTTATCGACACTTCCAATTTGTCGGATCATTTAGGTGATATGAATATTCTCGCTGGAACTGTACCGCTCCTGCGAGAAGATCAGTTTTCTGCACTGAGGACCCAAACACTCTTATCCACACCGTCAGATCGAAGTCTTCATCGATCCTTTGTAGAACGCTTCTGTGGGGACGTTTCTACCCTTTCCCTTCTCCTTGGAGTAGCTCCTGTCGGCTACATCACCCGCTATGCCACGCATTACACTCCACAATACTCCGTAAAAAGTATCCCGGATAGTTCTCCTTCAGAGGCTGAAGGGGACTTGATCTGGAAAAGAACTGATTTGGCTTTCTCCCCTTCAGACCGTCGACACCCTCGGCTTGTTGTGGATCCTCAGGAACTATCCAGATATCTTTTCGGTGTATACTTGAAGATGTTTGTACATGAGATGTCCATGGAGGGCACCGGCCTTCCGTCTCCAGAGCACATGGGGATGACTTCCGGCTTCTTTTATGCTCGGCCTAGCTTCGTGGCAATTCTCAAGGTCATGAAAGACAAAGTAGAGACCAACTGGAACGTGACAATGGAGCAGCTTTTTGACTTGATTGCAGCGGACAAGAAGCTGTTCACGGGTCTGAACTTTTACCAGGACCTTTGCTCTGAGCTGCATCATCAAGGGGTCTACAGCGTAGAAACCCTGTCATCCTATGTTTCGATTGAATCCGCCCATGGCATTTTTAGGCACTGGGTAGACTCCATTCCTCCCCTAGTTTGTTTGGCGTTGAAGATTCCCCGAGCGAACTTGGACAGAGTTCCAGACGATATAGGAACCCCAGTTCTCCAGCTCGAACTGCGATCTCCCGCGGCTCATTTCCACAACAGCTTCTCTTTCCTTCAGCTCATATTTGGGACGCTTTCTATTGACGGTGATCCAAAGGATCCGTCATTCACTATCACGCAAGACCCTCTTAGGTGGTCTGGAGTGTCGGATCTAATCCTAACGCTCTGGGTTCCTGCCTGGATTTTATGCGTGAGTCCAAAGACGACCGAGGTCATGTTTTCGTTTCGGTCTACACCTTCGAACAAATTCATCACCAAACTCCAACAAAACTTGGGTTTCTTGTTGATAATCTTTAAAACGAAGCTGTTGGATAACCAACATGTGTTTTTCAGCCGAAGAAATCCTTCATTCTCTGATACTTGTCCGACTTCGAGCACCCTAAGCTTGAAACAGGCAGAAGTTCCTAGCGCGACCTTCGAAGACCGGCCCTTTTTTATTAAGGCATCTCTTAATCCCGACAGCGTCACTACGCTGTCTATACGGACCGACGTGGTAGACACTAATGCCCGTGAAGCCTTGTTAAAAGGTCATGGCATAACTGCAACGCAGAAAACCTCATGCCAGGTAGAATTTCAATTTGATGGGTTCTGTCATTCGGTCGCGTTTCCTCATCCTATCGATGGTGCTAAAATCAAGCTGCGCATCGCCCGAAAATCCCATTATATAGAGGTGAAGTCATCTGCTATCAACGCGTTCTTTCGCGCAAGCTCATGTTCATGTACTGCTCGCTGGCAGGTCTGTGCTCCTATATCGAACCCAAAAGTCCTTGATAGCCTCTCGTTCAATTATGTCCCTGTACCTATGCTCCAGGTACCATGGCTTTGGACCATGCATTATCTCTCCTTATCGCCCCTTCCTGCGATCAACATCAATGGCAACCTCGAGTGGATCCGACAACACATATCACTGATCTTCTCCGAGCGTGAATGCCGTTTACGAGATCTACCGGCTGCACAGAGAGATGACACTCTCTTGGCAGTCAAAGATACATTTTTCACCCTGATATTTGCCTCCGCTGGGATTGACATACCCCGGGAACATATCGTATGCCTCATGGACGAAGACACGAACCTGCCTGAAATCGTGATCTTTCTCCAGCACCTTCGTCTTGATCTCACTTCTCATACCGTGGTGGTCGATTGTTTTGTCCTCCCATTTACAAAAGCCGTAGACTGGGCTTGGGAGGTGTTGAATAGGAAATCAATGCTGATAATCAAAACGCACAGCGCAGAGATCAGGGCCTGGAAGCAGATGCTCCCAGCAATCACTGAATGCTGTAGAACGTGGCGTCACACTAACAACTGCGAATACCTTGCTCGCGGAATTCCTGCATCTTTAGAGATCTCAGAAACACCACTATGTTCGTGCGGGCTTGGCCATGGCGCTAGTTCTTATTTCAAGGATTTCGGACTCGACAAAAGGCTTTGCAATCACGTTACGGCGGCCGCAATTTCGCCATTCTTTGCTCTTTCTTTCCTAGAGTCCATGGGTCGGAGTCAAATCAGGTGTGCGGCCCAAGATTGTAGCAAAACGGAGGGTCTGAAGCGTTGCGCCCGATGTAGGGTGATCAGCTATTGTTCTGCGCTCTGTCAAAAGTCGGACTGGAAGAGGCATAAAGCGGTTTGCAAGAAGGAGTAAAATTGCCCGATTTTACTAATACTGAAGAGATACCACTGTAACATATTGTTGGTTTTTGGTGGTCTGGCGCCCTCTGACGTTGGGTAGTGGTTTGAATCAAATTATCTATTTAATTTGAAGTTCGCCTATGTATCGTGGCTGTGCTGCTGATGTCACTTCCTTTCATACCACGCAATGTCGCGACAAAATCCAAGAAAATACAGTCGACGAAGGACAGAGAAGTGAACATATCTTCTGCATGTTCTCCCCGTATCCCACTGTCGATAGCTAAGGGTAAAGAGCAAGACAAACCGGATATTGATGGACCTGCAGTTCTCAACAAGTCCAGTTTTTCTGACAAAGAGTATGCGTCCCTCATTTCCTTAGCGCTCTCCGACTTTGCACTATTTTCTAATCCAGACCTTCGGCGCAAAATTGATGAAGGCGAAGATGGGTGTCAGTCTTTTTTATTCGTCTATGATAAATGTCAAGCGGTGTTGACGCATTTTGCAGTCGTCTCGTTACTCCATGTTCTGAAGCACGCTCTTCATGGAATCCTCATTTCCGAATCAGAGACAGCAGTTGCCAAAGCTCTGCGGTCTGAGGCTACTGACAGCATAGAAGTCCGGATGGTGTTCTCTGGGCCGTCGTGGTCAGCGCATGGATCGTCCAAAAACAAAGGGATGTTCGAGGTGCGGAGAAAGGATCCACAGAACATGTTTACAAGGGAGAATTGGAAGGAACGAACGCTATACCTTGTACGTGCGCTTTTTCTGCTTCTGACGCGCTCAATAACTTTGTACCTCAGGAAAATATCCCGGTTCAATATGCGTCACTCCCGGGGGTCTTCCATTTAACCCAAGTACTACTCGCGAAAACTACCGACACTATAGCACCCTTCAATCGCATTCAATCGATTTCCTTTCCCCCGCATCACCTCGACAAACCGGGAGACATCCCAAAATGTAAAGGCTTTGCTCTCCTGACACTCCTCGACGTTGAAGACATGCAGCAACTTTTGCGCGAGTGGCCATGGACCCTCGTCGTTAGTGCCACTGATGTCAAACCGGCGATCTCAGAATTCCAAGAGGCTACCAAGTTCGGGTTCCGAGCGCTATCCAAAACGCGATGGGACGAAATGAAGGATGAATACCTGGCGTATCGTGCACGGCTGGTGAAGGAGATAGTGTCTTACGAGGATGAGATGGCCGCACATGCCGCGACCAAGAGAAGGCGATCACCTTCACCTGCGATATCATCAGTTCCTGACACAGTCGAGACGACACTGACATCTTCGTCGCCACTCCCACCAAACTGCCTTGTGTTCGTCCGAAATCTCCATTGCGAAACTAACAAGACCACGTTACGAGCACTGTTTTCCAAAGCTTTTACGTCGCTCCCCGATGGCCTCGATTATGTCGATTATACCAAGGGCATGGATTCCGTGAGTCCAAAGACCTTCGGAATTCGAAGTTCTAACTGATATCATTCAATCTAGTGCTACTTACGCGTCGCAACCCCGGAACATGCGCGCGCCCTCACGGATTACTTTACTCAAGCCAAGATGGCACAGACAAACGGGCTTGATAGCGAAGGTAGTAGAGATGCCGAGACCAAGGCAATTACTATGGAGACAATGGGAGGGCGAAGAGAAGAGATTTATTGGGAGAAGGTGCCACTTAAGGTTCGACGTGAGGCTGTTGACAGGCACTGCGCTTACTGGAGCCAGAAATAACGCGGAAAGATGAAGGTGGACAAAAGAGGGCCAGGCGGAGGTGATACGCGCCTAATTGGAGGCAAACTCTTGGGAACTATGGTGGCAACTGCTGGTATGAATACTAGTTGTCTGTTTTAACAACGAACGTGTCACTGGTACCGGCCTCATGGGAGGACGGCGGAGACCGTGTGATGGCCACGAATATCAGTCTGACAAAAACACCGCCGCTCAGAGTAATGACGTGGCTTAGCTGGGCAATGGCAAGTAATGGTAACGATATCCTTGTACGTAGTCTAGTGGTAAAAACACATCTGGAAGTCCTAGGATCACAAGTCTCAGTTGAATGATGTTTTGGAAGTGTAACCAGCACGTACATGATATCCTAAACTCGGACCAGCTTGATCGAATGAAGGAAGGGGTCGTAACTCGTCAAAGCATGGCAGAAAACACGTGAAAGCGAGACATAATAGACGAAAGTAAGGGAGAACCTTATTTCTTGTAGCCCATCGCTTTCAGTCGCTCTCGGACACGCATGAGAGCTTTACCTAGGTGATTCTGACCCTGACCGTCAGGTCCTTCGCTCCAGTAAGAGTCGCTTGGATCAGAGTATACCAATTCCGCAGAACCAGTATTCAGGAGGAGGTTCCGGACGTCTGGATTTTGTCCGTACTTATGGTACAGGACTTCTTCCAGCTATAGAACAGGTTAGCTGAGATGATCCGCTGATATGAATCCACGTACGATAGTTGTATGCACGTCACCCCAATCTGATCGCTGATACTGCGCAAAATTAGCAGACAAGGGAAAGACGTCTCCGATATTTTTGCAGAGTCGGATGTTGTCTGCGATCTGGGGGTTGTCGGGGAGGAATTTCATGGCTTCGAAGAGATGCATGGCGGTGTCGTACGTCTGGTTGCCGTACATGACGCGATGGAAGGAGTGGTTGCAAAAGTCTCGGTATTCGTTATCAAAGGTGATTCGTATGACGGAAGGTGGGACATTGGGACGGGGTTCTGGGATCACTGGAGGTGGAGGCTCGGCGGGATCTGGTACAGGCATTTGTACGATTGGAAGAGGGGGAGCGGGAGTCGCATTCATAGCGACGGGTGGCGGGGCTGCTGATATCGAACCAGACGACGATGGCGCCATGGACCGATTGAGCCCCGAGGGCCCAGCATCCGGACGATAGCCATTAGCCCCGACATTCACCGGGACGAAATGTATCCGTGGCTCCTCTTTCTTCTTGGATGACAGCGATCTTAGAAGACCTTTGCCTTTCCCAAATATGCCTTTTGATTTCTGCGGGAGGTCATTTGAAAAGCTGGCTGTTAGTAGGGCGGTCGTTTGGGGAAGGTCGAGGATAGCGTTGTAAGGGGATGAGGCGTAGAGGTCGCGAGGTGGTTCTGGTAGTGGGTTGTGATTCTGCACTGGGGGAACCCCGGGGCGCGGTGGAGGGCCGTATGCTGCTGGCGGTGCTGGAGACATGGGTGCCATAAGGTGAGCTAGCTGGTGGTCGTGTCCTGATTCACTTAAATTGTCTCGGGGTAGTGCGGTACCACTCGGATAAGGTGTGTGAGTACCAACCGAGCGCCTCAGAATACTTGGTCCCGGTTGCATTCTTTCGTTGTGCACTGTGTGGAATTATCTATGATTTTATTACCTATAGCCGCAAATACACTAACCATGAGTCTCAGTGCCTGCTCGGGAAGCTGGGATGATATGTCAACCATGACGGCCATTAAAATACATAGAGACGACGGACGAATCACTGGATCGGGAGCTGACAGCACATTAGATAACAGTGAATAAGTACCATAAAGTCGACGTACCATCGTCTTGATAATCATCGTGCCTTCTCCTGCGAGATGAATGATGCCTCCTCCGTCTCCTCCTAGTGCCATCTGGATCAGGGTGTGATGAAAAGAGCGTTTGCTGGGGTAGAATATGACCATATACGGGGCAGGGGCGTAGGCAGGAGCAGGGGGGTATGCAGGGGCAGGGGGATATCCATAGCCGTATGTGGGTGCAAAAGGTGGAGGTGGAGGGTAGAATCCTCTCTGCCTTGACGATGACTGGCCCATCGTTGCTGAATGGGAAGATGAGATAATAGCTGATACTGGGTAGATAGGCATACCTAATCATTAAATGAGGAAAACATGAGGCTGGCAGGAAGATCACAACAGGTCAGATTTACAACGCGTCCGAACCACGGTCCCGTGCAAATTAGTTCGGCAAATCGGCATGGGATTTTCCACTGAACCATGCCTTCTTCACAAGAATAGCGCAAACTGATGTGTGACACAATCGTTCTCCATTTTAGTATAAACCCTGTACTCAGCTCCATTCATCAGCATCACAAATATCTTTTTCGTACATTTTCTCGAGCCTAAGTAATCGTTAGTCTCTCATAGACAGACGACGATACAATCTACTATTACAGACCTGTTGATGAGAGGGAGTGACAGTCTGTATGTGTTTTAGATACCTTCCTTGTACATTATCACCCAGCACTCAAACACGAAAGCGCTCAAGGTTGTGATGTCGTACTTCAACTGGGCGGTTATCGGTACTAGCGAATCTACGAGCATCTCGCCAACAAATTGGGATCAGTTTCAACTTTGTATATCCATCTTCTCTAACGTGACCACTGTATGAGATAGGATCATCTATTGCACTCTAAAACCTGATAGAACCTAAAGCCCAGGTCAGAATCCCGGAAGTTGGAAGCGGTCAAGCGGCGTCGGACATACTAAGTATGCACTTATCCGCACCACAAATTCCTGACTCATTCAAGCCTTTGCTCGCAGAAAATTTGATGCGATTGTTGTGATACGCGAGACAAACGCGGTTACATCATAGCATAAACCTAGTGACCGTTTTAGCGATTGTCAGGAATCAGGCTACAGCAGCAGCAAGGCGACGCTATTTTCTAACGAATCGGGCGTAGCACTGGCTGCACAAGAGATGTCCTGTCATCCCCAAGCATAATTACAGCAGAAAAATATAAGATGATAAAGAATGTGCGGCAAAAGGAATGGGATATCCTGCAATATCTGACACCGGAACTAAGTCTGACCCATCAGTCTTGGTACGCTGGAGGCGGGACTCTCATCAACCGTGCGTTCTCCTCAGTCAGCATTTCAATCCGTGTCTGCAGCTCCTGTATCTGTGCTGTTTCGTTCGAGGGTTGCTCCATCTGTGCCATTAAACGATTGATCTCGTCTAGCCGGCGTCTAATTTCCGCTTGATTCTCAGCGGCAGCCTGAGGTCGGGAAGAGGAAGGCGACATGGATGGCAAGCCGACAGTCCGAGGCCATGAGGATCCCACAACCGACGTGCCTCCGGTTTGCGGCCGAACCAAATTCTTTTCGCGTGCGAAGGCTGTTGGGGCAGATAAATCAGCCTGGTGAAGAACAAATTGATCTGGGGAATATTCAAGGAAAGTAAGCACTGAAGATTAGCACAAGAGGAGAAACGAACCAACAGACAAGCTTATCGAATTAGCCTTGTGATAAATTTGTTTTCTTCGTCGCCACCAGATCAGAGCACCTATAATCAGGATTAAAGCAACACCCCCGCCCACCGCGCCTCCAACAATGCCTGCGAAGGCAGTCGTTTTTGGTGGTGAATAAGATGAACTGGTGCCAGATGATGAGGGTGTACTCGTGCCCGAGGAGCTACTACTACTTGTCGGTGACGACGTACTATTGCCGTGGGACACCTGGTCGGAATAAGTGATATAATCTAGCATGAACGTCTGGTCACCAGAGACCTCTGTAATGTTCATGAAAAGCATGTGGGTTCCAGAGGCAAGGATCGAAGACGAAAAGAATATCGTGTTGGCTATGTCATTACCAGAAGCATTACTAGTCGTAGAGAACGTAGTGGTTTTCCCTCCATCTACACTGAAATCAGCAGAGATGCTCCCGATTATAGAAAGCCTCTGGGCCCCGAACACAGACACGTTCATCCCTATCAACAGTATTCAGCTGTAGTAACCTCAAAGTGTGATCAGAGCTGACCTGTGAACTGGAAAGAAAAAGAATCCCCAGCAGTACTGCTGTCCTTCGTAGAGTTCCCAAGCGGGTGATTGTCGACAAAAACCCTCGTGACATGCGCTAGGGTACTCGTATTGGTCTGCCAATCTCCAGTCCAGGCGATAGCATTACTGGTATCGTCCACTAGGATGTCTTTCCCCTGGACCGTTGTCTGATTACCGACAGCGACAATCGCATAGTCCACGTCGATATTGTCCAACTCCGAAAGAGTGATAGTATGATTGCCTTCTTCCAGCGTCGGTGACATGTACCACTGCAGATACTCTGCCGGGGAGGGGTACGAAGCGACATATGCATCCGCTCCGTCGATGGAAACGGAGAAATCCTGTTTGTTCGAAGTGCCAGGGGTGTTACCAGTAAAAGCGATCGAAATGCCTGTTAATGTATTGAGTACCGTTCATAATTTAGTGGGATTAAGATGGGAGCACCTTCGAATGTCACTGAGAAGGATCCGTATGTCGAGGTGCTTGCGTAGGTATTCTTCGCCCAATGGGAATAATTCTGATACCACAGTTGGCCATGACTGCTTCCCCAAACAGAGCTGGGACTGAAGCCAGGCGAGAAGGCAGCGTCGTCTAGTAATATTAGACCACCGGACATGTAGCGGTAAGAAAGGGAAGGAAGGGGAAAATTGAAAGACGGTGATGGGGAGGTCAGCGATAACCACTGCAGAGGCTGGTGCATTTTGATAGCCTAAAACCAGATCTTAAAAAATTCAGCATCAGTTTTCACGCCCTTGTTTTGCGCATGGTAAAACGAGAAGATACCGTAGGTCCATTGTTCCGTAGGGGGTAAAGTTTTTCATGCCGTTCTACTGTCGGCAAGTTTTCCGGACCGAGAGACGCCTCGCCAAATCAAAACCTTTTAACACTTCGTTTGTCGCCAGCTAAAATGCAATGGCCTCTGCGGTGAACTAGGGCCTTTAGGCTCATTTACCAGCGGGCGCTTCGCCCGCATAGCACAAGTGTCAAGCTCACCTCCCACATCAAAATGTGTCAAGTCACACCAAACAATCAAACAACCAAAACATGGATAGTGTGGGACCCACTAGGAGCGAACGTTAGCGCTCGTTGTATATGGGTGGTCCTCACTTTGGAAGTAGCAGAAACAGCAGAGAACAAGCAGTAGCGATAACTTTGACGACAAAAAATACATACACCCTTTCCCCGCCCGAATCTTGCGCTGACAAGCAATCCATAAAGAATTGAAGGGCGAAAACGGAGGCAATTCTAGGGGATGCGAGAATCTGTTCGCGATCGGCGTGTGTACATTTGTTCGTACTTGGTAATTTGGCTGGGCCTCGTGTATAATCAATGCATGCTTGCTAACATTCGCAATAAGGAATTGCAATTACGAGGTGTAAGCTTGTGAACGTCGACTGGCTAGCAAGTCTACTGGGCCTTTGCCCAGAGACAACCATATGCCAGTTGAAACACTTGGTTTGGAGCTAGTTATAGTAATAAGCGCCTTTCAAACCGATATCAAAAAACTTCACCGATACTGAAACGTCTTGGCATGCATGTCGGCGATTTCTCTCTCGCTTGTACAATGAGAGTGATCCGTCGGGTTCTGCATATAGCACTGCTCGGAACCAATCTAGGGAGAAGAGGTAAAGATTCATCCTGGAAATGATTTCTTGTTATCGGCTCTTTCTTTGCACCGTGAGATATCGCGACAGCTAACGAGTACAGTGAGCACCGCTTCTTTTTAATCACGAGCAAGAAGACAAACGTGAACGTTGAGCCCATCTGGACCCATATGAGAGAAAAATCACCCAAGGCGATCCGGGAAGGTAATTTCATTCAAAGGTTAGTTACATCACATAGCCTATTACGAACGAAGGTGATAGAAGCAGACGAATGACGCACGCATTATATACACTGACACGGTTATCAGCCACTGGGATGGGAAAAGAGACGAAGGCGTACCGACCACTATACTCTCTCAACTAACTCAACAAGGAGAGGAACGAAATAAAGGTACATAGATAACACTAGGACACCGGTCAGCTACATCCAGATTTATCGCATGATTCAACGTACCGATGGATAGACATTCACCAACCCAGACAGGAGAAGGGACGAAAAAATTACGATACATACACTGCTAACGTAAGGTGAGTTGAAGAAGTAGACGTATGCTATATACCTGTCGACCTGTCAGAACGATCCCGTACGAAGAACGAAAAGCTCACGAACGTCACGTTAGTACTCCACGGCCTCATCATCGTCAGCCTGCATGGGCTCTTCCTTCTCCTTCTCCCCACTGTCATCCCTTTTACCCTCCGGCTCGTCTGTATCCATTTTTGTTTCCACATCACCCTCCTTTCTCCCTTCCCTATCCTCTTTCTTATCCTCCGTCCTCTTATTACCCGCATCCTCCGCATCTTCATCCATAGGCTCACCTTGAGATTTCTTAGCTTCTTCGACCCTTAATCGCAGCGTTTTCACGTCCTCGATGCCCTGTGAGCGCTCAGCATGAAACGCCTGCCACTCTGCTTCAGCAGCATCTTTTATGGCGGTACGACGCGCTGAGATAAACGCTTCCTGTGATGGTAGGAGGATCGCGGGAAGGTAATACAGGGGTGGCGGGTGACTACGAGGGGATTCGACAGAGGGTTCGGGAAAGAAGGAATCTGGTCTTCGTCTTGATCCTGGGGGATAACATCGGAAGTAAGGAGGAAGTTCGCCAAGACGGGCAGACGGCTCCTGCGGTATTTCACGACAGAGTCCCGTAACTGCAGCTCCTCCTCCTTCCTGTTTGCTGTCAACTTGTCCTTGCGCGCATCCTCGGCTTTACGCACGGTGTCGTTCTCTCGGCGCAATTTGGACTGGAGCCGCGCTTCCAGTTTCATCCGTTTTTTTGCCTAAGATTCGGCATTGAGTAAGATTGCGTCAGTAAATGAGATGGTTTTTACACACCGCCTCGCTTGCATTGCGCTCTTTATCTTCCCTCTCCGCCTTTTTCAGTGTGCCCACGAGTAACCCGAACATGCCCCGACGGGTGGGAGCTGCGAGACGGGGTCGGGCTTTTGCTGTAGGTTCCGGTCTGGGTGAAGAATGTTAAATAGCGCATAGAAAGGTATCATATGAACACGTACTCTTCCGTCGACATGTTGAAAAGGAGATGGTGGGAGAAGGTAGAGTGCTGTGAGAATTCACTACCGTTTAGAGTGCCAGTCAGCCGGCACCGCCGGTTGCGGCATGTTGCCGACATTTTGCCGATTGAAGGATTGCATTACGTAAATTATTTTTCGGGAAAGGCATAGGATTTTACTCGCAGAGAGCATTTGGGGAATAAAGATTCAGATACCAATCTTAGCGTCAAAATGAAAACCAGACACCAGCGTCGTAGGACTGCCGATTGATTGCCGAAGCTGCGTAAATTCTTTGTCAGCAATGTCTTGTGGCCTCTGCCGGTCGGCATTGCCATCGTGGGAAAGCTCTTCGCTTGTTCTTTTACAGCCTCTTTTACACCAGAACCAAGCCAGAACAGAGGACATCTGGCACTTCAGTCCGCGCACTGTATGTGTATGCGATTATATTGTGAACTATAAGGTCTTGGTCTTCATCATATAGGAATCTGAGCTGTGCTGCACTAGCACTTTGCCAAGTTCTGCGCCTGATATTGAGATGTTAATACTACTCAATACTACCGCCTTCGAACTCTGTCTTTTGATGGCAATGATTTCTCAGTACTAAGTATATCCTCTTCTATCCCCTCCGCGGTCTCAATAGTATCCTCCGCGGCAATGCGCAGGTGCAGGTCTTCTCGAATGTGAAATTTCCCATACCGACGCGGGCCATTTCTGGTCTACCCCCTTTGCTTTCTTTACTCCACTCTCCATGCGCAGACTCGGCGGTCGAAGGCTCGTTTGTCACGATGCTATGGACCGCAGCCTGTCCGAGCCGAATCACAGTCCAAGTTGATCATGGAATACTAGAGCACAGTAAGTCGGATTCAGATACAGATACAGAAAGATGTTCTATGCCCTAGAGACAGTGTGATGCTGACCCGGTTGTAAGGTCATTAATCATTCGTTGTCCCTTGTTCGTGTGTTATATACATCAACAAAGATGGGGAAGCATCGAGCACGAACATCAACAGCTGTCGAAAATGTGGGTATCGTCGATCAATAACAACATCTGTTCCTTGATTATGGGCCTCTTCAAAATCAGGTTGTCTGAGGGATCTACATCTTCTCGGTGATAAACATTCTCTGATCTGCGATATCCGACGCAAGCGGGACAAAACATTGATCCACCGATCGAAGCTGTGTATGTGTTGCCCAATTACAGGCATGCAACGAAGCCAATCGTCTAGTGAACGGCGCCCAAGTCGTTAGCCAAAACCAGGCCTATAAACACCTTTAAACCCGATCAATTTCGACATCATACATCTAGCTCGCGAAGGAATTCCGCTTGCGTTTAATTTAATATGATAAGTCCATTTATGGTACATAAGGTATAAAATAACTAGAGGCATTAGGTAGATAAGTACAACAAGACACGCACTGAAACCATGAACGAAAAAGTACTCTGGCATGGATGATAAGGAGATGAATGAGTTTGTGTGGCAACGCGGACTCCGGAGTATGCGTGGGGCAGAGAAGACAAGGTTAACCTTTTACATTGACAACACTGACCGGGCGGCTCCTGGCAGAGACGGGACTTGCTGCGCCGCTGACTGCCTCCAGCCTCTCCTCCAGTCCCATACCAAGCCCCTCCCTGACCCACTCGTCAAAACCAATGCCTTTAACAGTGCCACCGTCCATCAAGCTCGGCATATGCGGTGGTGTGGCAGGTTCAGTCGTCAACGTGGACAAAGGGACCGTATTTGTCGGATTCGAGGCAAGTAAGTCACTGTATGACAAAAACGACAGCCGTTTCGCCGCAGCGTTGGGCGATGGCGATGGTGAGAGCTCGCGAGCGATAGCGGTAGGTGAAGGGGGGGTTATTGATGATGCATGAAGGAGCATTGAGGCTCGCGGAGACGGATTGCGGCTCGCCAGTGGACTGGCGGCAGGACTAAGTACCTCCACGTCGGTTTCTCCTGGGTGCGAGTCTGTTAGAATCGCTGCCGCAGAGTCAAGGACGGAAGGCACGGAAAGCTCCATATTCTTTGCGCGGGGTATTCTGTGAGGATTGGGGTGCGCTGGCTGCGGTGGTGGGGATGTGGGTTCGATGTCGCGCTCGAAAATGGCTGAGCTCGACGAGTGTACCGACGTGGGAGACGAGGGGATAGACGATGGCGACAGTGGGCACGGCGACGGCGACAAACGATGAGGAGAGGTTTTCACATTGGGCGAGGATGTAGGTGACATGGTGGTAATAGTTAAGAAGAAAATCCTGCCATCAATTTCTTCAAAAAGCTTTCGACAACCGACCGCTGACGTCATGACATGTGACCCTCTAGTTAACGGCCCGGTCCGAAACCCGGATCGAAACCTTGCCAGCAACTTCGAGTTCATTTGTGAACGTTCTAACTTTCTTTAGTAAGGTTACAGTTACATGAATAAAATATCGTTTGTAGTTTTTTCTCAGACAGATATCATGACGGCTCAACGGATGTTTGAATAATTCCGGTATAATTTCGGTCCCGAAGGCACGTTCATGCAACCGTGAACAGCTTCTGGTTCTTTCTCCTTCTACCGGAGCTCAACATTCCACGGCCTATGAAGCTGTGTGGCTCACCTGACTTCATTTTCAACAATACATTCTATCTAGCCTTCACAGAGATTTCGTCGGTCTAAGTCCTCTTGAATGGTTCCGGGGATCTATTCAATATAATGCCTCACACTTCTGCTTCCTTCTCTGTCCACGGCCGTGCCGCACCGCGTTCCCATCTCATCAGGCATACCATCGTCCAAATATAAGTCGCGACTTCGGGTCTCCGTTTCATTACGCTCAACATCTTGTCTCGTTCTAGAGTCTAGACCACGAGCATATTCGCGATCTTCCGAACAAAGTGTTCATGGGTAATGCGATTCCTGTGCCTTCCATATGCACGCAATCCTCGTAGAACATTTTTTACTACCGTGGCAGTTCGAACCTTACGACGATATCACCGCTATCTCTTCCACTGCGGTAAAGATCCGTGTGGGAAATGATAATACATGCTCCGGATACTGCTTATTGCCTATGTGACTTGATAACGTCCCATTCAAGCTCAGCGATTGCGGCTACGGACGTTGGACTGCCAAGCTACGGATCTGTGCCTAGTCATCTTTCAATCAGAAGATCTTTTATGTCCAGTAGCCTACCACGCTGCAATTTTTCTAAGCCAAAAGTGTGGCTGAAGTTATACCGATATATTCTTGTCGCGACCGTGGAGCATCTGTCAATGCTATTTCCATCCATAGCCATCTAGCTCTAAGCCGATGCTAGTCGAACATATCTTACTATTCAAGTTAGTATTGCTCGTAAGGTTGTCTTCTTGTCTGCCTTATATTCTGAGGCGTAATACTAGACAGATTTGGACTCACGTCTTTGCACACAACATATTACATCAGAAAGGATCAAGACCCTCAATCGAGGAAGAGTGATTCTCTCAATTCGCCGCTCGAAGGCGGGATATCGGAGGTAAAATTCGTGGGAACTTTGGATATTAGCTAATAGTGCCATGCCGCTTTCGGCGCGGTCACCGATCGTGACCACGTCTTCTTGTACCATCGCCTCGCTATAATGCCGTCGAGGATAAAGTCGAAGGTTGCAACAAAGAAAGCTCAGCTGCCTCTAGAATTGCGACTGCAGCGTCTATTCACCTCGCTCTGTGCGCAGATTGACGGAGGACACTTTGTCAACGCGCTTAAGACTTGTGACAAAAGTATGTAGATGTTGAAGCCATTAAACCGTGCTGACCAGTGTACTTTAGTATTGGTTCTTGCTCCCACCGATCCGGATGCCCTGCAAACCAAGCTGTTTCTTCTCCTTCAGACAGAACGTTATGATGCAGCGCTTGAACTACCCGGCTGCGACGGGTTTGAGAAGGCCTATGCACTCTATAGGATGCAGAAGGGGGATGAGGCACGAGAAGTGTTGAAGGAGGTAACGGGCGATGCTGAGAGAGGCGCGACGCATTTGGAGGCCCAGCTCGTACGTCAATGTTCCTTGCCTTCTCGTCTTTGGGCTCATCCGTATTCATGAAGAACTACCGAAGTGGAGAATTCGCTACCGCGGTGGATCTGTATACTGCCCTTCTCGATTCCTCTGACCCTACATCCGAGGAACATACCGACATCCTCACGAATCTCTCTGCAGCCCAACTACACTTAGATTTCCTCCTTCAAGACACTGCTTCTTTCTCGCAGCTACTTTCTCCTTCCATCGTGTCTTCTCTAGAGAGTGCACCACCTCCAACTCTGGCATCGTCATCTGTTGTCTTCACTGTTCAGGTTTCGACAACGCAACCCATCACGACGACAGAGAAGGTGCGAGCTTCACGTGTGCCGAAGGGCATTACACCCGGTGTTTCTCCTGCCCCAGACCCGGAACGATGGTTGAAGAAGAGCGAGAGGTCTACGTATCAACAGAGCAGGAAGAAAGGGAGGAGCGGTGGTGGTGGAGCGACCCAGGGTTTGACGGAACCCGCTACCGGAGGAGGGGGCAGCAGTAGCGGAGGTGGAGCAGGAAAGAAGAAGGGGAAAAAGAAATAAGCTCGGTGGGACTTGGAGGGGTCAGTTCGTCCTCTTGAGTTTATATATGTTTTTGATGTTGTTGCAGATGTGGATATTTCTATAATGCGTATACAGACAGCACCTCCAAATTCAACTTCTTGAACAGAATGGCGGTATTGTGGGCTTCCCATACGGTCTGACTAACCCATTCCAAAATATGCGACTTTCGAACATGAGAACTTCGAGAAGCACGCTGCGGATGATATTCCATGATCAGCGACGGATGGCCCGCCCACGGTAGAAACGCTCGACTGTGCACCCAGCATCAGAGTCCGGCTCTGTGAGGTTGTTTCTCACGCTCTCTACAGAGACTTTCCACTTTCGTACATTTATCCGATCCACCATGTCGTTGCGTTTTTGGTCAACTCCGATACTCGATGTAAGCTCTTGTCTTCGTATCAGAGCAATAATTACTCATATATTCATGATTCAGGCCCCTCTAGCTTGTTTTACTGCGGAAGAACAAGCAGCAGTCGAGTCTGCTCCGTCTACCACGGCAGTGGCGCGACAGTACGATGCCTTTATTAGGCGTCATGGTCCGTATCCATTCTTTTTGGTTCAACTAGGCATCCACCACCGTTTCATGAACACACAAACCACATCGATTGCATTCTATCGCCAGGTAACGTTGCGGCATTTCCACCAATATACATTGGACATGTCACCAGCATCACCAGGCGCAAGCAGAGCTGGCCAAGATGGATATCCATAATCTCCAGTTCGACTCTTGGATCGAAGCGCGTCAGGCAGAACTTGATAAAAACGCTCGGACTGCACTGGAAAAATCCAAGACAGGTAATTACGGTCTTCCGCTTTCATCTGTTTTCATCTGTACGACGCCCAGACTCAACCCCCAACTACTGAGCCAAGCATCCAAGCACCGTCTCAATCAGCTGTGGGGGAGAAGCACCCCGTAGCAGGAAAGCCAGGCAACAAGCCGGAACACTTAGGAATCACTGTCATATACATCTCATAGCGGACGGTATGTGGGATGACTGTAGGGGGATGATGACGCACGAGAAGTATTGAAGGAGGTAACGGGCGATGCTTAGAGAGGCGCGACACATATGGAGGCACAGCTAGTACGTCGACTTTCTTTACCTTCTCGTCTTTGGGCTCACTCGTATTCATGAAGAACTACCGAAGGGGAGAATTCGCTACTGCTGTAGATCTGTACACTGCCCTTCTCGATTCCGCTGACTAGCTGTCCCTGCTTCCGAGGAGCATACCACATCCTCACGAATCTCGGCCTCCTGGCCCATCCGCCGACCGGGACCCATCTGAGCTCCAACATACGGAAGCGTGGCAGAATCCACAGGTTCACGCTTTCATATTAAGCAATTATATAGAGCTAACGCATAAAATTAGGAATACTCTCAGCTAAACATGCTCTTGCTCTGAGTTCACTGGTACTACTGCGGAGGTGGGAGGTCTGGGCGTTATCGTTGCAATGCAGGCCCTCTTCGTGTTGTCGTTAACAAGGTCGACTAGCGTATTGGGGAAGATGCGGTTTGTACCTTCATCGCTCCTATAGCAGACTGCTGAACATGCGTACAGGGTGGTTCTCGCGTCCTTGCTGGAGCCAATAAGCTTCTCGACTCATTTAATATAACCTTGCATCTTTTAAAAACCGATGCAGGTAGCTTTCGCTTGTTCTCAAGTCCGAATATGTCTAATTGCACCCTCAGTGGGATTCGTCTACGAATGCTGGATTTAGCAGTGGTGCATGGATGTATGTAAATGAGGATTATAAGACGTGCTCATTCCACAACACGAGCATGTTTTCGCGTATAGAGGGATATTGGCAAAGTCGGGAGTCCAGGTGCTGATTTTGCTTAAATTTCGCGACAAGGTGGTGAAGATCAACCTGCCTGTGGAGAAAGGGCCCGAAAAGATGAAGCTGGTGCTAGGGAACTATGATGGACCGGAGATCGGTTCTTTCTCGTTTAGGTCGTATGAAGGTAAGTAGAGTCTATGTGTCCCCCTGAATTGATTTCGTAACAGCCAGAACGCATCAACTTGGAGGAAGCTCTTTTGAATGTATGAATGGCTGTTACCTCTCTCTCTCTCTCCATAGGAAAATCACCGATAATGCTAAGTACGCATGAATTGAGGGCCGGCTAGGTCTTCTGTCCCACGCCCGCTTCCTTTTAGCGCGCAGGTTCAGCGTCAAACCTTCAAATCACACTTTCCTTCGACCATGGCTACCGAAAATCCAATTCCTCCCCAAAGGACCTGGGCAGACTTTCAATTGCGTTTCCCTCCGTTTCCACAGGCCCCGGAAGGTGTTGAAATCGTACCTTTCAAGGACTACAAGGAGGTCGGAATCTTGAAGGAAACGCCTGATCGCGTTGAGAGGGATGCTCTACAGGTTCCCACGGTTGCAATAAAACCACACTCTACTGATTGGTGCAAGACAAACGCCCAGAGTGGCGGGAAGGATGCTGAGGAGTTCCATTCAAGCACGGTGGGAGGGATTCGAGAATGGTGGAACGATTGGGAAGATATGGAGAGACGAGTCCAACCAGGCGGCTACGATGAGTACGTAATATTTGTCTGTCTTCATTGCCTCTGGGATCGCGTATCTTACCTTCGTATTGTACAGGCGCCGCTCCCCCCAAGATCGTCTTCATCAAGCGGCCAGTGACTTTATTCGCGCGCGTCGACCTATCCCTCCAAAAGTCAACGAGATATGGGATCAGGTATGTATTTCTGTTCCTCCTCACATGTCGGCCGTAGTTCTTATGTTAACGATTGTAGATCCAGTTGCATCTTCTACAAAGCACCCAAGTATCGCATGAAACGGACTCAGATCCCAGCAAACCTTCGAAAGAGGACGAAGAGGACGACGACGTTTCTGGGGCAAACAACGACGAAAAACTGAATTTCTTCGAGAATCCGACAAAGAGCATTACTATATTTTTGTCGTACTACATGATCAACCAAGGGTTTCATTTGTATGTTTACCCGTCCTCTCGGTTTTACTCCTCATCTGACTGATTATTTTGCAGTGAAGACTATAGGCTGATTAATTTCCCGCGTGTGCTCGGATTCTTCGTCAAATACCTTATCGTCAATAACGTTTGGCCCGAGTGCAAGGCCAGCCTAGATCGGTCTCAAAGAATCATCAATATCGCGAGCCAAGAGCTCATCTGCACCTCCAAAATTTCTAAAGCCCTTCCCGATAATCTCAATTATGCTTTCCGAGATCATTGGAACATCAATCCCGATGTTTTCTACGGCGATCCTGTTCCCAACGACGATTCAGATACAGAAACGCCCGAGGCGAAACGTCTCAAAGTTGATCCTGAGGCCACGGCGGAGTTCGAGCAGTCACTGAAGGATGCCAATCTTGATCTCATCAAGCCGGAGGACATGGAGGAAGCGATTGTCGCCGAGGAACGTGGTGAGGGGGCATCTGAAATTGAACGGAACGTCGATGACGGTGCCGCACCGGCCCCGCAAAGTCATGGGGACGATTCTATAGAGCAGGATTGGAGCCGACCGAGGTTGATGGCGCTTCTAGGACCTACCGCCCTTCCTGTCACGCACACTACCGGTATCGTCGAACAGTCAATGCGACGAATAGCAGACATCATCCCTCCACCAAAGGATGCTCCCCCATTGCCTCACGCGAAAGACCCCAGTCCCGAAGCGGTAGAAGCCGGGCTGGAATGCAGGTTCACCAGGGTAGTGTTATCGCCCTGGCTCGGGAGCAATACTGGAAGTGATGAGCCGATGATTTCGTCTCTCTCAAAGGGCCCAGTTCTCGGTAAAGACGACATTATGGGTGATGCGCCTCCGTCTGGGCCGAAGCCTCATAACCCGTGGAAGGACAATATCACGATTTTCGTCAGCGAGAATGCCGCAAAGGAACTTCGAGTAGGGATGGGTCTAGGTGGATCGTGGATTCAGATGGCTCGTCAGCAAGACTTCGAGATTCAGGATGATAAGAAGAAGAAGAAAAAGAAGAGCAAGAAGAGCGACGATCGGTTCTGGTATATGTGTTCGCTGATGACGGTGTTGACGAGTTATCACCTCGCGCTGTCGGATGTGGAGGGCCATGTGCCTGATCTCTAAGTGTTTCTTTTTGCCTTTATCTTAGTGCCTGCTATTGCTCTGAATCGAATGTGCTCAACGAAATCTGTACTCATACCGCCTTTGCTTTGTTCTCAGCACGAAATATCTCTCCATTCTGATCGAATCCAAACTGTACTTCATCGATCTGCGATGCATGTAATATTATTGTATTGATATAGTCCTTTCCACCATAACGAAATATCGTTATTTGCCATATGTAACACATGAATATCATACAAAACATTCAACATCGATATGGATTTCAAGCTCGCGTCCCTGACATATGAGTGTTTGAACAAATTTCACCGGGATTGCATGGGTTCGGTGGACAACAGGTTTTGTAACTTCTTGTTGATACGAGGGCAGAGAGTGTTGAGAAGCGGCGCCGTTTGACAGTGGACTCAACCATCCTTCTCCCGGACCTGGTGAAAGTATCGGACTAGGATATGCCTATAGGCCCAAGACTAGCCAGTCCTGCTGGAGCCTGGTGATGCTGCTGACACCAGAATCGTATCGGCCTTTCGGATCGTGGGAAATTGTGATCGTGCAAAGAACGCAGCAATCCGGCGATCGGACCGGTGTCGTCAAATACCAACACCAAACCAAACAGTAATTCAATTCTCTTACACTCTTACACCTACTCGCTCTGAACAGCTGAGAGTCTCACATTTTACCCACTGCGCTTATCTACAACACAATGCACAAGAACCAGGGAACCAGACTTATTGGACTCGGTCTAAACATCGGTCCTGTCTCGATTGTTGTTGGAAACAGCGGAAATTTTCTCACTTTCACGGTGTCGTCCTCTCAATCAATGCTTGCGACAAGACGTATGTAGACTCTGCAGATAAACTACGCGGACGATTGTACCCTACCTGGATATACCCTTCAAGACACTACTTCTCCCGACTTTCTCGCAGTTACTTCCTCCTTCCGAAAAACAAATAAGCAGATGGACTTGGTAGAGTAAGTTCGTCCGCTCTTGAGTTTGAAAATGCTTTGATGTCTTGTGGCAGATACCGATCGTCCTAAGTACAACGTGTAGACAGTGCCTCCGAATTAAACATCTTGGACAGAATGCCGGTACTTCCAGAACGGTCCGATTAACCGATTCCAAAATATGGGACCTTCGAACATGAGGGCAAGCCTCAAGAAGCACCCTGTCGATGACACGAGACTCGACTTATCGATGTCTTCTGACTAACGACCATTTCATGCGATGGCCCAACCTTGGTGGAAAAGCTCGACGATTTACCAGATTTACCCAGTCTCGTTCTTCGACTCGAACGGAGACGGCTTCGGTGACCTTAATGGAATCACGGCCAAGCTGGACTATCTCAAAGAACTCGGAGTCGACATACTGTGGCTTTCGCCGATTTACAAGTCGCCTTTGGCGGACATGGGTTATGATATGTAAGAGTATCATTTCTCAGCTTCCTTTCTCACTCACGGTTGAGACTAAAGATCGGATTATCGCGAGATTGATTCCAGGTACGGCACGTTGCAAGATTGGGATAATCTCCTGAAAGGTGTACATGATCGTGGAATGAAGCTAATGTGAGTAATTTTTCTCCTGATAGACTTTACCTGCCCACGCGTACTAGGATGGACCTAGTCGTCAATCATACCTCAGATGAGGTTTGTGTTGTTGATGTGTTTGAGGGTATCCCTGCCTCGACAATTCTTTATAGCACGAATGGTTCGTCAAATCTCGAAGCAGCAAAGACGACCCAAAACGCGATTGGTACATCTGGCGTCCTCCGAAATACGACTCTGAAGGGAACCGTCATCCCCCCAATAATTGGAGATCTGTTTTTGAAGGTAATTGCAAAAGGCATATACCGCTCTCTTTCATTAAGTGCGACAGGTTCTGCGTGGGATTATGATGCTGATACCGACGAGTACTATCTTCATCTGTATATTTCAAAACAGCCTGATCTCAATTGGGCCAATCCTGCTGTACGCGAAGCCGTCTATGACTTGATGAGGTTCTGGCTCGACCGTGGGTGTGATGGATTCAGGGTAAGGTGTCCCAATATTTAAGCCATATAGTATTTCATTCAAGTGTCGTCCAGATGGATGTGATCAACATCATCTCAAAAGTCGACGGCCTCCCTGACGCACCTATCATCGACGCCAATGAACCCTTCCAGCCAGCCGGCATGCATTTTGCTAATGGGTGAGTCTGATTTATCGATATGGTCTTTTTTTATGCTCAGATGTAGTCCCCGTGTCCACGAGTACCTGAAAGAAATGGGGAACAAAGTCTTGTCACGTCTGTATTACTACTTGTTCCCTGCGATGATCTGCAACTGAATGATATCAGATTATGACATTATTACAGTTGGCGAGACGCCTTTCACCGAATCTATGGATGCGTTAATGCTGTATGTCTTACCGGATCGTAAAGAACTGAACATGGTCTTCCAATTTGAGCTCATGGAGCTAGACACACCGAAGACCGTAAAGGACTGGAGCCCTTTAATGCACCGGCAATGGAAACTGTCCGAGCTAAAGGATATCATTAGCCGATGGCAAGTTTTCAAGAGCGAAGATGGATTTTGGAATGCGTGAGTCGCTCTTCCGTTTTTTGTATCCATCCTCAACGTTTCCCAGAATCTTTATTGAGAATCATGACCATCCACGCGCAGTTTCCAGATTTGGGAACGACACAACAGACGAGCTACGAGCTCTCTCAGCGAAGATGTTGGCCATCCTGGAAGTGACCCAGAAGGGCACGTTGTACATCTATCAAGGTCAAGAGCTGGGTCTGAAGAATTTCCCGCCAAGCTGGAAGCTCGAGGAGTACAAGGATGTCGCTTCTCAGAATTATTGGAATAGGTATATTTTTGTGGATAGTAGGTTTGGTCTAGGCTGATGTCTTTGTCATAGAATCCTGGAGCGTCGAATGCGCGAGACAGGCAAAGAAGCCAACGAGATTGACATGGAAGATGTTTTTGAGGGTTTCCGGAGAAAGGCGCGGGACCATGCTCGTGTACCGATGCAGGTAGCTTTGCTCGTTCCTAAGTCTGAATATGTCTGACCGCGCCCTCAGTGGGATTCGTCTACGAATGCTGGATTTAGTAAGGGTGTACCTTGGATGCGTGTAAACGAGGATTATGAGACGTGGAACGCCTCGTGTCAGCTTGAAGACGAGCATAGTGTGTTAACGTTCTACAAACGAGCTCTTGAGACCCGCAGGCAGTACCCTGTTCTAGTAAGTCGCTGTGCCGCTTCTATAGGCGACAAGCGTTAACACAGTGTAGATTTTTGGAGAGTACGAGCTCCTCATCCCAGAACACGAGCACGTCTTTGCGTATAGAAGGACATTGGCAGAGTCGGGAGTACAGGCACTGGTCTTGCTTAACTTTAGCGACAAGGTGGTGGAGATCGACCTGCCTGCCATAGAGAAAGTGTTGGATGCCATGAAGCTGGTGCTAGGGAACTATGAAGGTTCCGATATCGATTCTTTCTCGCTTAGGTCGTACGAAGGTAGAGTCTATATGTCCTCCTGAATTTATAGCCAGAATGTATCGACTTGGAGAGAGTTCTTTTAAAACTTTGAATATCTCTTATTTCTCCCCCCTTCAACTCCCCATCAAACAATAGGGAAAATCACCTTTGCCTTCTAAGTGAGTACTTATAATTTGAGGGCCGGCTGGGTCGTCCTAGTTAGGAAAAGGACTTGCCAGAAATGACAACTAGTCCCACGATGCTTCCTTTTAACTCGAAGGTTCGGGCGTCAAACGTCCAAGCTCATTTTTTCCTTCGACCATGGCTATTGAAAACCCAATTCCTCCCCAGAAGGCCTCGGGCGACTTTGAATTGCGTTTCCCCCCCTTCCCACAGGCCCCGGAAGGTGTTGAAATTGTACCTTTCAAGGACTACAAGGAGGTCGGAATCTTGAAGGAAACGCCTGATCGCGTTGAGAGGGATGCTCTGCAGATTCCCACCGTTGCAATAAAATCAGTACACTCTACTGACATGTGCAAGACAAATGCCCAGAGTGGCGGGAAGGACACTAAGAAGTCCCATTCGAAGGCAGCGGGAGGAAGGCGAGAGTGGTGGAACGATTGGGAAGATATGGAGAGACGAGTCCAGCCAGGGGGCTACGATGAGTATGTAACCCTTTTTTCTTCGTCTTCGCGTCTTCATTGCCTCTGCGATCGCGTCTGACCTTCGTATTGTATAGGCGCCGTTCACCCCAAGATCGGCTTCATCAAGCGGCCAGTGACTTCATTCGCGCGCGTCGTCCTATCCCTCAAAAAATAAACGAAATATGGGATCAGGTAGATATCTCTGTTGTCTCCTCATATGCCGGTCGCGTCCCTTACGTTAACGACTAGATCCAGTTGTATCTTGGATTATTACAGAGCACCCCGGTATGGCACAAAACGGATCCTAACAAGCCCTCGAAAGACGACGAAGAGGACGACGATGACCTTTCCGATGATGAAGGGATGCCGCGGGTCAAAAACGTCGAGATGTCCCAAGACGCGAACGTTCCAAAGAAGAAACCGCGTCCCAGGCCTCCTTACGAAAACTACGGGAAAGAGCCACACCAGGTCGAGAATGACGAGCAAATTCAAGAACTACTCGCAGCGTCTAAGGACGCAAAGAACGATAAACTCTTGGATTTCTTCGAGAAACCGACAAAGAGCATCACTATATTGCTGTCGTACTACATGATCAATCAAGGGTTTCATTTGTATGTTTACCTGCCCTCCCGGTTTTACTCTTCATTTGACTGATTATTTTGCAGTGAAGACTATAAGCTGATTAATTTCCCGCGTGTGCTCGGATTCTTCGTCAAATACCTTATCGTCAATAACGTTTGGCCCGAGTGCAGAGCCAGCCTGGATCGGTCTCAAAGCATCATCAATGTCGCGAGCCAAGAGCTCATCTGCACTTCCAAAATCTCTAAAGCCCTTCCCGATGATCTCAATTATGCCTTCCGAGATCATTGGAACATCAATCCCGATGTTTTCTACGGTGATCCTGTTCCCAACGACGATTCAGATACAGAAACGCCCGAGGCGAAACGTCTCAAAGTTGATCCTGAGGCTGCGGCAGAGTTCGAGCAGTCACTGAAGGATGCCAATCTTGATCTCATCAAGCCGGAGGATATGGACGCGCTTATGGAGGAGGCCATTGTCGCTGAGGAAAGTGGTGGTTGGGGATCCGAGAGTAAATGGAATGTCGACGACGGTGCCGCCCCTGCGCCCCAAAATCCGTGGGACAATCCTCCAGAGGATTGGAGCTTCTCGACAAGCCGACCCGGGTTGATGGCGCTTTTCGGACCTACCGCCCTTCCTGTCACGCATACTACCGGTATCGTCGAACAGTCAATGCGACGAATAGCAGACATCATCCCTCCACCGAAGGATGCTCCTGCGTTGCCTCACGCGAAAGACCCCAGTCCCGAAGCGATAGAAGCCGGGCTGGAACGCAGGTTCACCAAGGTGGTGTTATCGCCCTGGCTCGGGAGCAAGACTGGAAGTGATGAGCCGACGATTTCGTCTCTCTCAAAGGGCCCAGTTCTCGGTAAAGACGACATTGTGGGTGATGCACCTCCGTCTGGGCCGAAGCCTCATAACCCGTGGAAGGACAATATCACGATCTTCGTAGGCGAGAATGCCGCGAAGGAGCTCCGAGTAGGGATGGGTCTAGGTGGATCGTGGATTCAGATGGCTCGTCAGCAAGACTTCGAGATTCAGGATGATAAGAAGAAGAAGAAAAAGAAGAGCAAGAAGAGCGACGATCGGTTCTGGTATATGTGTTCGCTGATGACGGTGTTGACGAGTTATCACCTCGCGCTGTCGGATGTGGAGGGCCATGTGCCTGATCTCTAAGTGTTTCTTCTGCCTTTATCTTGATGCCTGCTATTGCTCTGACTCGAATTTGCTAAATGAAATCTGTACTCATACCGTCTTTGCTTTGTTCTTAGCACGAAATATCTCTCTATTTTGATCGAACCTAAATCTGCTGTACCCCATTGATCTGCAATGTATGTAATGTATTGATAGTCCTCTCTACGACAACGAAATATATCGTTACTTGCCATAACATAAATATCGTACAATGTAATTCATTAAGTTGTTATGAATTTTCTGGCTCGTTTTTTTGCCCAATCACCGGGATTGTATGGGTTCGATGGACAACAGGGTTTGGCGTTGATAGGGGGACAGAGAGTGTTGGGAAACGTTTAACTGTTGACTCGACCATCCTTCTCCCAGACCCGGCGAAGGCAGCGGACTAGGGATGGGGGAGGAAAGATGCCTATAGGACAACTCGACATGCTTTTTCGCATTATCACGAGAAGGAAAGCAGAACATCCACGCTCGGAGAATATCCTTAGAAGAGAACAGTGTTTAGTATCTCACAGTATGCTTAATCTGAAAGAACGAGTACCTCTTGTGTGCCAAACGACAGAGCGGCTAAAATTGGCACTGGGGGCAGCAATGAGTATGAGCAAATTCGACGAGACAGCGTGTGAGCGCATACATGACGCTAGGAGAATATTCCAGGTGGCGTTGGATTCCATCTGGTGTGCGGCTACGAATGATGCCAATCTACGACAAGAGGTAATGTCAGCTGCAAGGAGCGCTGCTTCGTTGGAGATGCACGTACCCTAACGCGGCCAATGGGACCACTGTGAAGCAAACAATGCGAATTATCATCGAGAGGGATACCCGTGTGGTGCGGCTGTCGCTAGCTTTATCAACGCAATACCGTCGGAAGACAGTCCAATTGCGATACATCAAGTGACCCATCAGTACTGTCGGCAGCTATCCGTAAGTATGAGATTTGGATGTAAGAAACGAGTAAGTACCTTCCAGGAGAATGCAAGAGGCAGCCAAGGGAAACGTTACACATAGCGTAGCTGTAAGTCTATTTCGATTAACACTCGGGCACAGAATGAGATGCGAGAATAACTGACTGAGCCCCGGTGTTGCTATGGCAATACATGTGCGTTGATTCTCGGGATATTTGCGTGGGATCCTTGATGAGCTGCTCGTGTAGGGTGACATGAGCAAGGGAATGAATTACCCTCTCGCAACTGTTATACTCACAAAAGCGGATGTCATGATCATCAAGACCCAAAGGACCCAAGGTGCCAGAACTATCTGATAGATTTTACTGCTCATGAATGATGTTCGTCTGTGTCCAAAGAGGGCAATGCTCACCGTGTCACGATAGACTACGGAGACCTCGGATTTATTGAAGATGGTGTTGCGAAGGTCCAAGTATATCTGAACTGTGGCATTACCATATGTATACCCCCAGTCTCAAACAGACTCACATCTAGAATGAAATATAACCCCGAGCTTGAAACCCTGAACGTGGACGCGTGAATCAGAAGGGAGACCGAAAAGAAGGACCAAGACTTACAGTGGAGGCGCTGAATACACCAATAACGTTTGGAAAAGACAAGTTCCAAAATGAGGTTCGTCGCCCAATTGATTGTTTACAAGACATAGGTACGAGAACGCGAACACCATCCAAGATAGTATCAGACTGAACCAAGTCCGCCTTCGCTTTATTTTCTTGGAAAAGATTGCGGGCAATAGTACAGCCAGGAGGGAGAAGAATCCAAGGAAAGTTAAGGTATCATATACGAGCACCCGATCGAGGACAGGAGAATCAATCGAGTCATTAGCATCTACGATAATAATGAGCCGATAATTCACTACGGTCTATACAGAAAGGCTACATACCTGCGGTCATCCAAGTCATCGTCGCTAAATGAGATGAAGCTTGTCATCCGATTGCGAACCACACCTCCACAACCCCGGCGTCCCAACTCGGTCATGGAGCTGTAGGGAAAATTACATACTACTGCACCGCCTAAACCCCCACTTCGTGTCTCGCCCATCTCGGCATGAAGGCTGTGGTACTACTTACCTGGAATATTAGAATACTATTACGGCGAGAAGAGAAGCAAAGCTGTACCTGATGTTGATGCATCCTGCCGTATGTTTTGATACCATCACTTATTGTACACGAAGTTATCGGAGAGAGCAAGGCCCGAAAGTTTAATATACCCGTTTCAGCAGGAAATATCATTGCTATGCCTACGACAGATATCTTGACAAACAAAGTGACAAAGACGATAAACCGTACAGCCATATCAGCTCCCAATCGACCTTCCTCCCCTGAAAGCCGTTGGTACAAGCGTGCGAGGCTTCATGGAATGCATTACAGTCGTACGAGTCCTCATAGCCATCACCACGCGTCAAGAGAAAATCCACATTCTCCTTAGAAGAGACGGACAGGCTTGCCCATGGTGGTTTTGATGTGGAGGGACTTGACGTTCTGCCAGTTCTTCTTGAGGAGAGACACCAAGAAGTTGATGCCTAGGGAAGAGGTGTTAGCGCCCAGCTCGGAGACTTCGGGGGAGAAAGACGTACTGAGCATGACGTTGGCAAGGACCTGGTCCTCAGTCATTTGGATGTGGCCGACAGCGACACCCAAGCAGAGAACCTTCTTGAGCTGGAACTTGATGGTAGAGCGGACCTCGGTCAACTTGTTGGTAAGGTCTTCGGCATGCGACACCGGTGTAGGGAACTTTCCAGCTATATATTTGTTAAGTTAGGAGTCGCACGCGACATCACGATTTCACGTACCCTTGGAAAGACCGGGACCCAAGAGACGAGGAATCTGCTTGATAAGAGTTTCAGAGGCCAAGAAGGCGTCGTACTTCTTGGCGAGCTTCTTGACGAGCTTCTTGTTTTTGTTAAGCCTGAATATTCCATTTGTAAATCGTCAATTACGAGCACCAGGATACTACTCACTTCTTCAAATCATCAACCGACATGTACTCGAGCTCAATCTGCTTGGCACGATCAATGTCGGCGGCATCAGCGAGAATGCAAATGGACATCCTGGGGCGGGGAACATTGGGGAGCCTAGAATTGCTCGTAAGTCATTAGTGCCCTAGGTAAAATACCAGGCTACGCACTTGACGGTTCCGCTGAAACGCTTGTCCCTCTGGGGGTCGTAGTTCTTCAGACCAATCTGCAACTCGATGGTCTCAACAAAGTTTCGTTTCTTCTCGCCATTGGCTTCGGCGAGGACATCTTTTACAGAGCCTCGCACGCTTGACACTGAAAGTTTGCTACTGTTGGAAAAATGAGAAAACTGCGAATATGAACGAGGTGGATACGAACCTCATGCTTGCTGGCGTCGGTCGATCGTTGGCCTTGAGTTTCGGGAAAAGTCCATTATCAATAATTTAGGTTGGGATAATCACGTGCAGCTGTACAGTTGTGACAAGCCACCAATGTCACAATGTTTTCGAATTCGTACTCCGTGACGTAGTTACTCTTGCCGCCGGCATCCATGACTGCTGAAGCTCGCGAGATAGCATCCATTCTGCTTGCGCGTCCTACGCCACCGCTGAAGCCAAGCGAGATATACGATAGATCCCTCACATCCCGTATTGAACGCTTAAATGACTCCATTCCTGTCCGGAGCGCTCTTCACCTACTTAATGATGATATTGATCGCGCACATACGCTCGCACAAAGCGACGACGGAAATCTGACAAGCAATTACCTACATGCGCAGTTGCACAGACGTGAAGGGGATTACTGGAATTCAAAGGTATTGTCTACAGATGTACTCAATTACATTCTTGAGTTTACAATACTGACAGTGGTGGCTGGGGACGGGAATGCAATCTTCGCACCCCGTACTTGACCAAGTCCATGGGGGTGTACGCAAGCAAAGGACTTTGTCGACGATTGTCAGGCAGTCATAACTAGTCGTAGTGAGGATTTAAAGGCAAAGCAATGGCAGGAACTCAAATCTACGTTGGAGTATGCACTCGAGAAAGAGATATGATTATATGGAAGATAATGTATTTCAATGCACCTAATTGTACCAATGGAACAAGCCTGAAGTAACGTCTTCGTAAGAAATGACATTGGTATAGAACGGATCCATCCTGAGAAATGTGAAAAAAATCTCGTTTGTTTGCTGCAACCCGAAAAATCCCAACTGGAAGTTCTCACTTGTTCACAGCAAAGGGGAGATACAGAATCCATCAGACAAGCGCTCAACTCGCCGGCGAACCCTCCAAATGACTCAGAAGAGCACATCCAAAGAGCCCGCCAAACGTCCTCGAGACCCCCTCGCGGGAGCCAATGCTCTCAGTAGAGCGAGCGAGCGCGATTATCATCGACTGGATTTGAAGGTTGCGGCATTTGTAAAAATGCGAGACTCGGTCAGTTTCTATAGAAAGATCCTGATGAGTATGTATCTAAAGAAACAGCAATGCGGAGGTGGGGTATTTATATTTTTTGAAAGGTGGTCCGTGCGCGGGATATTTTCTCAGCCCACTGACAGCATTATTGCCCGTTTGGGGCGACTGGGCTTTGTGCGGTTTAACTCATATGGAGAGAAGGCAGAAATCATGCAATTGGTACATCATAAATGGATACAGTAGATAATAGAGTCAGTAGACAAGTATATGTCTACAACTATGGAAACATTCAATGATTGACTCGTATATATACATATGTATAGATGCATAACGAAAGAACTAGGGATGGAAACTAACTAATGACAAGATGTAAAGTAAAAAGGAATGTGCCCATGAATACATCCAAGATAGCCCAAAAGATTCGATCATTCCTCGCCACTGATACTCGTCGAGACCACCTCCGTCAAGGGTTTAGCGCTAACCTTGGGTCTGCCTCGGCTCTTCATTGATTCCTTCAATGACCGAGGCGCCGCGCCGACAACAACAGAAACTACTGAACGTGTGGGAGAAAGAGACTTTCTGAAAGGAGGAGATGCGGGAACAGCAAAGGCTGCCGGTCGTGTAGGGCTGGGTGTCCTCGCGGTCGGGAAAATCGCCCGCTTGGTAGCAGGCCTAGGTTTAGGTCTCGACTTGCGACGTTTCGATGAAGTCGATGCTGTCTCATCAACATCCATATCATCGTTGTCGGATACAGGCTCTGGCCTAAACGTCTTGTCGTCATTGGAAGTCTTTGCGCGCTTCTTGCGAGGTTTCGAGGGCTGAGCCTTCTGCTTTCCCTTGCCCTTTGAGCTGATGACGCTCTGAGTATCATCCATGGGTTGGTCAGCTTCAGCGCCTTCCTGGTTGTCATCCGCAGGTCGAGGGCGCTTTCGGGTCGTCTTTTTACGAGCACGGGGAGATGAAGGAGGAGATGACATATCGGATGGAGGAGGTGGGTCATGGCAGCGAAGACGCTCGCAGGATGTGAGTTTATCGTCGTGAATAGAAGAATCTGCGCGAAATCTAGCGCGTTTGAGATCCGTCTGATGAGTGGCATCAGTGAGTGTAAAGGAAATGAACAAAGCAAATCATACCGTGTGCTTTCCTTCGTAGCACCACCCGTCTGGTGGTCCCATATCTCCATCTCCCTCGACAGTCTTTCCACAGCATGTCCAAAGAGTCTCGTACTCAGTTCCCTTGGTTTTCGTCGATCCTACTCTCGACACCTCCGCACTTTCATCATCATGGTGCACCACACAGCTACGGTCGGTATTCTCGACATCAAAGTAAACTTGTGGCACCGAATGCAATGGAGCCTCGGCGGAGGAGTCAGAGTCGAGAAGAAAGACGTCAAGTGCGTCAATGTTCGCGATGAAGGGGCGTATATCGGCACATGGGAAGACGAAGCAGGTGACCGTGTGGGCGGGATAAGATGTGAGAGTGTGTATTCGTGGAATGTCTTGGGAGGGATGGAAGATATGAGACTGTGAAGAACAGCAGGGTCAGAGATAAGGCCCAAATCTGCATCGTCGCCTTCAGGTGGCGGCGATGGCGACGCAGGAGGTTCGCGTAGGATGCAGGAGAAGCATTCAGTTGAGCCTTTCCAACGGATGAAGATTCGACGGAAGGCGATGGTGTTCGTAATTGAGTTGGATTGGTTTCCAACTTGTGAGTTTCCTCAGGCTTGTCGGGCTGGACCTTGCGAGAGAAAAGACCGAAAACCATTATGGCGGATAAAGGGAAGGTGAAGGTATGAAAGAGAGATGACAGCAAATTTGAAAACAGTGACTCTATGGGTTCCCACGGTAACACGCGTCTGATCTCATTCGTCTCACGTGTCCTTCGCGCTTTTCTTCAACGTGATTACCGCGTTGCTTTCGTTCAGCTTTGGACAGCTTTGAACGATCTTCTACGTGGTTGACGCTCCCAAGATTCTAAATATATTGTGTTGAGCTTCCGATGAAACTTCGAAAGATATCTTCTTGTCTGAGGAACACGCACTTGGCGGCTTGCACACCAGGTATGTCTAAATTTGGCTTGCCCCGGGGTTGCAAGCATAACTCATGCGACCTACAGCGTGAGAATTCATACCTGCAAGGCTATTTCGAGAAGCACAATGTTAGAAAGATACAGCAAGCAATACCGTGATCTACATAAGCATTGATACGATGTCCCATCTCGCCATTACACGTATAGATATACCGTCTTAGATCTGAACTGTCTGAAAGTTCCAAGTTATGTAAAGTCGAAAGAAAAATTCGTATACTCGGTAACTAAAAGAGTGAATTGCCGGAATCACGTGACTATAACCCAATGCGGCCGATTTTTTGCACCACTACTTGCTTTCGATATGATTCCTTCTGACTCGACAGGTAGCGAAGACTGTACTAAAACGGCCGGCTAAAATCCAAGATCGGTTTGCGAGGTTTGTGCCCTCTTTTTATCTACCTTTCAATACCTACCGTATCTCTAGGAAATTTACTAGAAGGAAGCTTAGAATTCAGTAAAAAAGGTAATATATGTCCTATATCCATTCGCTCTTTTTGATTTATAAGTTGTAGGTATATTCGGTGCATGCTTGTCTTTGGATCCCTTTAAGATCCACAGATACCGATTTTACTCTACTGTAGCCGTTGGTGCCATGGCCCCCAATTACGAAGCCTGGTCCAGAACGGATTTGATCGCTCGCATTACCGCACTAGAACAAAGAGAGGCTTCCAATAGTACTTCTATCCAGCTCAATAACGACTTCGATTTTTACTCCTACCCCATCCGAAAAATTGCCCTCAAGTTCTGCTACTCTGGCTGGGAATATAACGGATTGGCGTTCCAGAAGAAACCGACACCTTGCCTACTGTTGAGGGGTGCTATATGACGCACTGTGCCGGGCGCGTCTGATTGATGAGGCACGAGGGTACGATGGTTGTGGCTGGGAGAAATGTGGACGCACGGACCGAGGCGTCAGTGCTGCTGGTCAGGTCGTCTCGCTCTGGGTGCGCAGTGCCCTGAGACAGAGAAAGGAGAGCTCTGAGGGACCGGTGGATGGAGAGGCTGAAAATCTGGACGCAAACGATGACGATATGCTCGGATTGTTCGATAACACCACCAACACCTCTCTGTCCTTCAGACCAGAGGAAGAGCATGACTACCCCGGAATCCTGAATCGCATATTACCCCCTACGATCCGCGTTCTTGCTTGGTCGCCTGTATCGGAAGAGTTCTCCGCACGACGGTCCTGCAAGTTCCGGCATTACAAGTACTTTTTCTCCGATCTAAACTTGGACCTCTCCCTCATGCGCGAGGCTGCCAACCATCTTGTCGGTCTACACGATTTCCGTAATCTATGCAAGATTGACGCGGCGAAGCAGCTGACGTTGTTCATGCGGAGGATCCTGCGCGCCGAAATCAATGCGGTGGAGGCGGGGATGTTTGTGTTTGATTTGGTGGGAACGGCGTTTCTTTACCACCAAGTACGGAATATCATGGCGGTGCTCTTGCTCGTCGGACGTGGACTTGAGCCGCCCGATATTATCGTGCAGCTGCTTAATGTCTCGAGGGTGCAGAGCCAGGGACATGGGAGGTTCTGAGTAGAAAGCCAGAGTATCAGATGGCGGATGGACTTCCGCTGGTGCTCTGGGACTGCGGGTACGACGAGAAGGATGTGCAGTGGCAGACGGGAGGCGCCGAGGGCGAAGCCCGTGGCGGACAGGCGCGCGGAATCTATGAGCACCTCGAGGGTATATATGAGCGCTCTAGGGTTTTCACGACGTTGAACCATCATTTCCTGAAGAAAGCAGCGGAACTACATTCGTCGAGACCGGTTATCACGCGGCAGGAGACGCCGTTCCATGAAAAATGGAATCATTCGGAGGGTATCGAGGTTCCGCTTGGTGCAGGGGCAACTAGAAGGATTCGCCAGTACGTGCCGCTGATGCAGAGGGTGAGGAATGATGAGGTAGAGGCTATCAATGAGAGGTGGAGGAATGGAAAGGGGAAGAAATATCTGGCAAAGGTGGACAACGACGGCGACGATGACGATGGTGGAGGTGACGACGACGGCGATGAGTAGACTTCAACACGATAGTTCAATTTCCGTGATAATTGATGGCGGTGATCTCCCTTTTTGGATAGCAGCCAACGATGACGCTGGAGTTCGTCTTTAATCTATTTTTGGACACCCTACCGCCTCTCTTCTTCTGCCTCCATGAAGACTTCAGCTATACTCTCGCTCGTTGCTATTCCCTTAGTGTCCGCCGTAAATATCACCGTAAGCGTTGGAAAGGACGAGACAACTGGGTACGCTGCAACGCTTCTTCGTCTATTCCTCGTATTCACGAACTTATCCCATACAGAAAGAAAGGCCTTGGCTTTGCTCCATCCTACATATATCCTAACATTGGCGATTTGATCTTGTTCGAGTTTGAAAGCGGTTCCCATAGTGTTGTTGGTACGTGTCTTGACGCGTCTTCTCTAACGAGCGTACTGATGACAGTAGAATCCTCCTTCACAACCCCATGCACGCCCAACGGCCGTTTTGACAGCCGCGTTCAGACGGTCCCTGATAGTACCGACATGGGAGCCCCCGGTCTACCAACCGTCAATATTATGTGAACAGCACTGACACTTTATGGTATGCTAAGCGTCTATTCGTTATTTCACGCCAGTACTAACGCGCCGTCAAACTCGCCTTGTAGGTTTTCCGACCAAGCAGGCAATAACTGCAAGCAAGGCGCTGTATTCATTGTCAACCCTACTGCAGCCCAGACGGCAGTTCAGTTCAAGGCCAACGCGATTGCGACCGCACTGCCAACCAATACCACTTCTAGTTCCCATCATAACGCGTCGACCTCAATTCAAACACCTTCCGGGCTTGGACTCACCGCCGTGATCTGTCGTTCCTTTTGTAACGATGTTTGCGACAAAACGTGTTTCTATGTAGATCTTTCCCAGAAATATCCGGATGGAAGCACGTAATCGGTTTCTGGTTTTGATACACTTTTGCTTCTTGTTTTTTCTGCCACACTCTTGTCCAGGACTTGTAGAAAGCGGTATTTGATATTCTTCTTCACTTCATACTATCATAGACGTACCCAAATCTTTTAATATTATAGATTTGTTCTTCCTTAACCGCGGCTGGCAAAACATTAACCTCACGCCCGAATATTTCCAACTTCCTTACAACCATAACGTCAGAGATTTGCAGCCAATCTATTGATAATCCTGTAGCCTCGGAAGAATCCTGTTTGATGAAACTGAATGTACGTTAATTTGGACCAATAGTTTATCGACGGCCTGGCATGCTCGATAGGTCACAACACAGACCTGTCGCATATTCAAACTGCCTACTATACTACTAGGACATCCTGGACGCCTAAGAGCGATGAAAGAATGGGTCATTTGATGACTGTGAGCTTTCAGGTCAAGTATTACATTTTCAATCGATCTCAATTCAAATTCCTCAATCGACCGGCCACAGCACATTTTCATTCCTGCGACGACCATCTACGTTCCATTATTTACCCCGAGTCTTATCCCGTGTTGTCACACTCCACAGAAGTAAGCATTCAGATTTACTCCTGCTTCAACCTTTCTACGTGGAATTCCGAATACCCCCTCGTCAAATTCAAAAATAGTGGCGTTGCTATACTCATTGCTCATACCTCCGAACCGGACCTTATAATACAGACTAGCCTTAGGATCCTGGAACTTGACACCTTCGACTAAATCCAAATACGGCCATAGTGCTAATCTCGAAAGGAAAAAGTAAGCGGTGTACGAGCCTACGTTACGATGTCTCGGCAACCAGGATGATTTCTACTTTATGTGAACGTAGCGAAACTCGAGTATTGGAGTTGGTCGCGGTACCATTCTTTATATGACAAACTACTATCGAACTACGACTCGAAGAGGATGAATCATGAATATACTGATCCCGCCATATCAAAGCCAACGTTCATCAGACTCGGGATCTCTCATGAGTCTCATCATCCAGGTCCAAGACAAGCTCAAGTCCCTCTCCTCTCAAACTATTCAGGGCATCCTTAGCCGCCTCATCAAGATCATAGCTCCACCTCCGTCCCGATACAAATAAACCTAGCTTTGTGAGATGTGGCGCATCGGACGGGCGGCGCAGTCGAGAAGCAACCATGTCCACAAATGCGGAATTAATGAAAGAGATATGAGTGCGCCGGAGAGCATTCAGGGAAATATAAAGTTCTTGCAGAGATGGGACCATGGAGTGCTGAAGCGACCCGCCGACCATACTGACCTCGCTCAATTGTGTCACAAGAGACTGCAGAATGGGGTCATAATCATTGACCCATTCGTTGTACTCAACGACGAACTCTCGCAAGCCAGGCGTGATCCGTATGATGTTCGCAAGGTTGTCGTCCAAGATTGCATCAACCAGGTGTAATTGTGTTAGGGAACATCGTGATACTAGAAGCATTTCGTGGAGTGCACCCAACGCATCGTCAGGGCAGCCTACTTCATCTTCAACGTCTCTCATGCCTAGGTCCCACTCGGTGGTTAGCATGAATATCTCCAGCGACGGTAATAATAGGCTGGGCATAAAGCACGGCGAAGCTATTGAAAGTTCTTTGACCGATCTGGACTTGACGCGGGGGAAGGTCATTGGGGCGGATATCTGGCTATACCCGTAACCGTTGTATGAGAATGAACGTAGTTTTGGAGCTGATTTCACGAGGTCGAGATATTCGAGGGTCAGCCGATCTCCGCCAAATGGTCTTGCATCCAAGAACGATATGAGGTTGGCGGTTGGGAAACAGATGTCTGCGTCTGGGTGCATGCCTCTGAGATCAAGTCTCTCGAGTTTTGGTGCAACCTCGAAGGCACTTATATTTCCGGGCTCCGGGTCCTCATTAGGACAATAGATGAACGCGTCTCTAAGCCCATCAATCTTTCCACGGATGAGAGAGAGCTGTGGAAGCATGTATGGGTCGAGCATCATTTCGACCGTTCTCCATTGTTTTGAATGGACAACCATCATATAAAAACACCGCTCCATTGCTTGGGCTATGCCATCCTCCTCCATCGAGTAGGGATGGTTGTACACAAGATGAAAATCTAGGGGATGATTACGAGAGCGTTCGAGGATGATCCTGAGTACTTCGAGCGCCGCGTCCGCTTTCAGAGACACTTTAGGCTTGCAGTGGTATGGAATCTCTATTGACATGTTCGCCCATAGCTCCGGGCAAAGTGTTTCAATAACATTTCTCCACGAGCTGCACACTTGGCCAAGATGCCAAGGCCCTTCTCGGATTGCGAAGACGTTGAATCCATAAAGACGTCTTCCCACGGTGGGGGGTCCGGATCCGTTATGTTTCCACGCGCGGCGTAGAATCTCCATCGTGATCTCCGAGGGAATACGACTAATTGGGGACAGGACTGTCTCGTAATCGTGTTTGAGTGACATGAGACACGACATTCGAGACTCTACCGATGCGACGGCATTGCGAAGCAGATCAAGGTCGCTCTGCAGCTCAGAGAGAGGTGTTTTCAGACTCTCCAAAGATGCTTTCAGTCGAGCAGACTGTAGAAGTGATGGCGTGTCGTTGGTGCGCAGAAGGGAGGCAACGTCAGGTGGATGGGTGAAGGTTGATATCCAGTTATGTCTGGCTAGGATCTCCCCCAGAGCGACGGGATTAGATGTCATCAAAGCCTGAAATAGAAATTTCAGTCAACTATTAGCATCACCGCAAAGCACGTACAAACTAAAATTGTCGAGTTTTGTGGTACCTGGGGCTTTGTTTTGTAGATTGGTTATATAGTTCGAAGTGCGAAACAGAAGTCGACGTGTGTGTACGGAAACTTGTGAAGGCAGCAAAGGGCAGAAAGAAGGACACCGGCAGGTTCCGGGCCGAATTCTGTGATCGAACGTGGCAGATGTTTTTCCAAACTTGAGGCCAAATGTCTTTTGCAGATTCAAGTTCCACCCCTTACACCTGGCATCTCGTCGTCATTTTCCTGTGGCAGGTTTGACATGAAAATACTCACTGTATTATGGCGAACGGAGGTCTAGTAGTAGTCAAAGATCAAACTAAATTTTGTCAGGAGGAAAACGATACCGGCCACTGCTCCATTGAGCTGTCCCACTGACGAGTAAAAATGTCGAACTTGACCTTACCGGCGGCTTTATGATTTACCCCTGGTCACCGG
The DNA here is from genome assembly GCA_037576215.1 of Armillaria gallica. NCBI lineage: Eukaryota > Fungi > Basidiomycota > Agaricomycetes > Agaricales > Physalacriaceae > Armillaria > Armillaria gallica. The sequence continues at coordinate 957,536 of JBANDB010000008.1, forward strand.
TCATGCGTCATAATGAAGTCATGCCATGCACCCTTCAGCTCTTGACAATTCCCATCATGTCGACTAAGGATACGGGAAGGAGCTACCATAGGTCCTGCACTGGCCTTGCCCTGGAGACAGTAACTAAACACCTGTCATCCGGCACTCAAGATATCACGCTGTTCGGCAGTTGTTTTTGTCCCTTCGTCCAGCGTGTCTGGGTGGCCCTGGAGTACCTGGAAATACCTTATAATGTACGTGCGATATCTCTATAGCTGCTGCCTGTTGTTGACTTGTTGACCCTAGTATTGTACGCCCCTCGTGTCTTCGTCCGTTGCCGACGTTCTGATCATGACTTTTAGATGAGGTTGATCCCTACCAGAAGCCCCAAGACCTCCTGGAAGTATCTCCAAAAGGTCTCGTTCCTGGACTTAAACTCCACAGCTTCAGCCCACCTAGAGCTCTTAATGAGAGTACGGTAATTATGGAATATATCCAGGAGTAGGCTTTTATACGATGTACCTCGACGATGCTGATGTCTTTTCAGTGTTTCAATGAATTCAACAGGCCGCAGCCTTCTTCCGCCCACTTCGAATCCTTGTAAGTATTTTTATTGACTATGCCGTCTATACTTACTGACTGGTCTGCCTAGACGCTCGAGCCCTCGTGCGCCTCCAGTCAGATCACGTCAATCGCTCTCTTGTGCCGGCCTTCTATCGCTATCTTCAAGCGCAAGACGCTTCATCCCAGATCGAATCGGGTAAAGAGTTCCATTCCTCTATCCAGGGACTTGTTGCACTCCTCGAGAGAGCTGAGAATGAAATCGTGGGTGTTGGAGGCATTTCGGGGGAGGGAGAAGTTAAAGCCCTAAGCATCGGACTTGGGCTGTGGATCAAAGGTAACGACGATCTTGGATGGATTGACGTTATGGCGGGACCTTGTAAGGAACTGACCATACCTTCGGTTAAGGTACTGACTGCTAGATATATGTTAGGGCTGTTTCGCGCAACGAATGTTCTAAAGGATTATCGAGGATTTATCATGCCGTCCGGCCAAAAATTCAATGCGTGGATGTCCAGGCTTCTTGGACACCCTGCATTCGCTCGAACTTGTAGCACGGAGGACTTGTACCTGGACAGTTATGAAAGGTCAGAAATGATTCATCGGACGCTGTCGTCTATCTTATCTGACGGCTCTTGCAGATATGCTTTCAATCGCCCCAACACTAGTCAAGTCGCCAATGCTATCAATTCTGGTAGGGCCCTCCCTTAGGCAAACTACGAAGCAAGTGCATGATGTCCGCGAGCAGCATGAAATATAATTATACTATATGCAATTTTAACTTATGATTTTATTCCGCGCGCTCCCAGCAAGATTCAGCACTTCGTACTCTAACAGTGTTGTCTGTCGTCTTCACGAGAAGCCTTTCGGGAAGGTTATCGGCACCGGTTGTATCGCTGCTGTGGCCACGAAAGCCGATTGTAGTATTTTCATCCGTGCCCTGAATAACTACAGAAAAGCAGCCTTAGAACAGCCGGCTCTGTATCGTAACACGTAACACTGACGTTGATGATTTCTAAATGAGAACTTTGGGAGCACATACCACGGACATTGATTCTCCTGAAATGAAGTTAATATTGCGAGTATGTACACACCCATATTTCTACCAGAAGAGCCTCAGATGTACACATACAAGAATCGTCGCAGTGACGGAATGTTTTGGATTTCAGTGACACAAAATGTCTTCGAGAATCGGAGAAGTCTCAGAGGTTAATAAGCTTCCGGCCGTTGTTTGGTAGCGAGTTTTCTGTAACAATATTCATAGAGTACTGGTAAAATTCAGATACACACCAGAGCGGCGATTTGGCGGTGAAGATAGTTCCTTGTCCACCCTCTCTCTGTTTGTTGTTGAAGGCAACCGTTTGTTGTCAGCGGTCGCGTGGGTTGGTGGCGGTGCCGTGCGCGACACTACTTTCTTTTTGAAGCCTGACTCACGATACCACCTTGCTGACGACCAATGGCGCCCTCGACGACTTCATCTACCGACCGGTTCGCCAAGATACCTCCCAAAACGGCGGACTTGGCGGATACATGGGCATTCCTCAACCCAGGCGTCGACCATATCATGTCTAATCTCGAGGCCGGCCTGACTTTTGCCAACTATACCAACCTCTACACAGCGACATACAATTACTGCACCTCGACAAAGATGGTGGGCATTGGTAACAGCAAAAGCGATGGATCCTCAAACCGAAGTAAGCCTGAGCTTGTAATGCTACACTCATGCTAACGGGTGTGCAGCGGGCGCCAATCTGGTCGGATCCGACCTGTACCACAAGCTGACCGAATACTTCACGATACATTTTGTATCTATGAAGCAGGTTTGTTCTACATGTCGGGCCACGGCGATCGTATTAATAATCATGTACAGACGGCTGGTTCGCTGCAAGACGAGGAGCTCCTACGATACTATGCATCGGAATGGCATCGTTACACCACCGGGGCGAACTATCTCAACCGTCTCTTCACTTATCTGAACCGATATTGGGTCAAACGAGAACGCGATGAAGGGAAGAAAGAGATCTATCCTGTGTATACGGTGAGTGGCAGCCGCCCACAATGTCAGCATCACCACTGATATCATCGCTGCCATCCCCATCAGCTTTCTCTCGCTCAGTGGAAAGCGCAGTTCTTCCTTTTCATACAAACGGATAAACAGAAGCTGGCCAGTGGTGTCCTCCGCCTTATCGAACGTCAACGGAACGGCGAAATGATTGACCAGGGGCTTGTGAAGAAGGTGGTTCTCTCTTTCGTATCCTTAGGTCTCGACAACACCGATCTTAACAAAGAGTGCCTGGAAGTATACAAGGAGCACTTTGAAGCACCGTTCATCCAAGCCACCGAGCAGTACTACAACAAGGAGTCAGAAGCTTTTCTTGCCGAAAATACAGTTTCCGATTATCTGAAGAAGGCAGAAGAGCGTCTGCGAGAGGAGGAGGACCGAGTAGAAAGATATCTACACACCAAGACGCGCAAAGAGTTGATTCAGAAATGTGAAGAAGTGCTCATTCGCCAACATGCCGAGTTGATGCAGGACAGCTTCCAAAAGCTTCTGGACTTCGATCAAGACGAAGACCTCCAGCGGATGTATGCTCTGTTGTCGCGTATTCCGGACGGACTTGATCCGCTGAGGAAGCGATTCGAGATCCACGTCAAGCAAGCAGGTCTATCGGCTATCTCGAAACTAGTGGGAGAGGGTACCGCCGTTGACGTTGACCCCAAGATATACGTGGACGCCCTGCTAGAGGTGCACCAGAAGAACTCTGAAACCGTCACTCGAAGTTTCCGAGGGGAAGCTGGTTTTGCGGCCAGTCTTGATAAGGCATGCAGAGAGTTTGTCAATCGTAACGCTGCTACTGGATCGTCGTCGACGAAGTCGCCCGAGTTGATCGCCAAGCATGCGGATATGCTTTTGCGGAAGAACAACAAGATGGCTGAGGAAGGAGATTTGGAGAGCGCGCTTAATCGTGTGGTCGGTTCCTCTTTCAGTCAATCTTGAATTCTCATTGATTAGGCTTTATAGATGGTTCTCTTCAAGTATTTGGAAGACAAGGACGTCTTCCAGACGTTCTACACCACCAAACTTTCCAAACGACTCATTCACGGCGTATCTGCTTCTGATGAAAGCGAGGCCAGCATGATTTCGAAACTGAAGGAGGCTTGCGGTTTCGAATACACCAACAAGCTCCAACGCATGTTCACAGGTTCGTTGTTATTGTGCCGAGTACAAAGTCATCCCACTGAATGATGCCCGTAATAGACATGAGTCTGAGCAAGGATCTCACGGATTCGTTCAAAGAACGGATGACTCAGAACCACGATGATATGGATATCACTTTCACCGTCATGGTCCTCGGCACCAACTTCTGGCCACTCAACCCTCCGACGCACGGCTTTACCATCCCCGTGGAGATCATGCCCACCTATGAGCGTTTCACGAAGTACTACCAGAGCAAACACTCCGGTCGTAAACTGACATGGCTTTGGAACTATTCGAAGAACGAACTACGAACGAACTACCTGAACCAGAAGTACATCCTGATGACCAGCGCTTACCAGATGGCTGTCCTTGTGCAGTACAACCGAAACGACACGTTATCCTTGGATGAGCTGGTTGCAGCAACCGCGATCAGCAAGGACATCCTATCGCAGGTGCTGGCGTTGTTGGTGAAGGCCAAGATCCTCATCAATGAGGAGAAGGACCAGTACGACCTGAACCCTAGTTCGTGGATATGTTCCGTTTCCGCTTTTACATTCGGTTGACCTTTCTTTTCCCTTCTTCTAAGGTTTCAAGTCAAAGAAGATTCGGGTCAATTTGAATCAGCCTATCAAAGCCGAGGTGAAGGCCGAGTCTTCTGACGTCCTCAAGGCCGTCGATGAAGATAGGAAATATGTTATCCAAGCTACTATCGTTCGGCACGTACAGTCCCCACTATTCATTCTCTGTACGCTAATTGTATTACAGAATCATGAAAGCCCGTAAGACAATGAAAAACCAAGCATTGATACAGGAAGTAATCTCCCAGATCTCTCAACGCTTCGCTCCCAAGATTCCTGACATCAAAAAGGTGCGTTCTCGTTGGACGTAGTGAAAACTTCCTGTTCTTATATCTATGCTTTCCACTAGGCCGTAGAAACCCTTTTGGAAAAAGAATACATGGAACGAGTGGACGGACAGAAAGACACGTTTGCCTATGTTGCATAATTCCTTGCTCCCTTACTCACTTGTATCGTCGCATCATCACCCACTCTTTGTACCATAATGCATATACGTTAGAAAGCCGGTTGAGTCTCCTCCATGTACATCACTCGCCGTAATACAAATGGCCTACACCTTCACTCCGGATTCGATTTCTCCCAAGATCATCGTGCCGTCCTTGCTGCCGGTGAGGACTGGATGGATGAGGTCAGATAAATTTTTCATAGAACGCAAAGCAACAGCACGTACTGATGGGTTCCTTGGGGTGGAAGTCTACTGAGGTGACTGTTCCTTTGTGGCCGGGAAGCTACATATGGATGTCAACGAGGAACGTCGATAATGAGAACGAGAGGAACCTACTTTGTACAATATCTTGCCACTATCGACATCCCATATACACACCGCTCGGTCTGCACCACCAACCGCCACTCGCCGGCCTCCATCGTCTTTGCTCCACGCACCCCGTAGAAGAGTATTCTCGAATCCAGCCGGCGCACCCTGCAAGACGCGATGTATCCGCGTCGGAGAGGAAGAGAAGGGTCGGATATCATGGATGATGGTGTGGGACGAGAAGGAGGGAGAGAGAAGGTAGCTTCCATTCGGAGAGAGCGCCAAGGACGTTGGCGTGTCAGTATGCCCCGTAAGTGTGTACACTTGCTGGCTTTTTCTAAGATCGTATACCTATCATCACTGTTAGCAACGAAGGGGCCAGCCAAAGGAGGAAAAAGCACTGACATGGATTTCGTTGTCCAAGGCGCCAATATACACATTCGCGCCGTCAGCTCCCCAGCATACTGATGTGACAGGACATCCTATATCGAACGTCGCCACGGCCTGTTTTCCTCCTTCCTCGCCTCCTTCCCATATTTTCACGGTGCCGTCGTCGGAACCCGTAGCAACAAGCTCGGTACCAGCTCCCCCGGCCATAGTCCGATCGACACTGTTTATTATCTCGCGATGAGCGCGAATTTTGCGTATCCGATGTCCGGTAGTCACGTCTGTGAGGCAAAGGGTGTGGTCGGCGGCAACGGTGTATAGCGTGGGGGAGCAAAGTGACCATTGGAGATCTAATATGGGCGCCTTGGAGAAATTTGAGAGGAGACCGTAGTTTGAGTTCGGTGGATATGTTCTCCAGAAGGCTGTGAGTTTGCATGAGAAAACTTTCTTTTGAATAGGTAGATAACATACAGACACTCCGGTCGGCTGAGCAGGCAGCTATGTTCTGACCTGTTGGGTCGAAGCGACAGCTTAGTATTTCAGCCTGTGTTCCAGAGCTTTAGCGAGATATCCGGACAGCAAAAGATAGTCCTGCGTACAGAATGAGCGCCCGCAAGACTGATAATTGGCGCTTCCAAGCTACTCGTTCGTTTTACCGTTCGAATGAGGCCTTTCGACCGTTCGTCATTGGATGAAGATATGGCAATTTGATTGGAAGGTGGAGGGGTGGCTCTGGCTCTCTTGACGAGAGTTCCTTCTGTTGGGGGGGATCCTCCTCGTTTCGACATTTCTTCAAGTTCGGTGGAGGAAAAGTTCGAGTTCAAGCTGAAAGCAGCAGCTGCCAAGGTCGTGCACAACATGGACAAACTCAATTGATTAGTAGCGGCGGCCCGGGCGAGCACCGTGTCCCCGATTCTTTCTAAATTCTCACGTTACTTCAACAGCTACAGGCTATGGTACTCTATGGTGTCCGAACGATTACGATCAGTACGCTTGCGACAATGACTCTGCAACAAATGTCTCCCCTGTCTAAATCTGCTTTCCTTTGTTTTCCTTAATAACGGAACGGAAGTGGAATCGAAACCCGTAGCTTCGAACCGACCGTACTGTTGCACTTGGTCCAACTGAAGACGATGACGACAATGACATGGTTGGCTTACTATACGATGACTGAGTTTGAATTCGCTTGTTATAAAAGCACTGAACGCGTCTGTTACTTCATTCTTGTTCTATACTTCCACGTCGTTCTCTACCTTTGATTTCTCGCTGAGCGATATTCAATCAAACTATCTCTCGCTGAACCTTACAGTCTATGTCACACATCCTTTCGAAACCTCTCAGAAATATGATGCAGAATGTCCACTTTCGTCGTCGTCGGCAGCGGACAAACCCTGACCCTGACAATCGTCCTGGAGGCCATTCCCCAGCGGCATCGCCCTTCCCGCCGTACACCTACAGACTTCCTCAGCCGGTTCATGTTCATATCGTATCCATTTCACGAGTTTCTCTTCTGATTGACGATATTACAGCTAGAGACCATCGTCGGTCGCCATCAAATACAACAGCTTTTTCGTATGAGTTCTTCTACCACCTCCTTATACTAACTGTCAAAAGACACTGAGGCCGCTCAAGGACATCGAAGACTCCTCAGTACGGCTGCACAAACAATAGAAAATCAGATTGAAGGTTTATCCAGTGTGTGTGACCAACTTGCTTCTCTGTCTTCGTTTTGGCTCAGTGTACGTCCACCAGGATGGACGGGGACTGTCGAAGATACTGCCCTCTCGCCTGACCAGGACCGCTAACCAGGGCCAATCGGAGAGCCCATTTCCAGAGGCGTGGCAGAAATTAGAGGTTCGCGTTGCTCATATGGATTATTGCACAGATGCTTACGCGTAAAGTAGAAATTTTCGCAAGTAAACATCGTTTCCCTGGCTGGTGGGGCTGCTGCTCTCGCTGCCACGTCATTCGGAGGTTCGAACGTCGTTGCGACAATGTTTGCTTTACTCCGTGTTGTCGTTCGCAAGGTCGATAATTTCATTGGGGAAGATGTGGTCTGTACCTTGACCATTATCCCAATTTCAGACAACTGAGTTTGTGTACAGCATCTCGCGCGGCTTACTGTGAAAGCCAAGAAGCTTCTGAGCTCCTTCAGGAAGATCTTGGACATCATGGGACCCGAAAATGTTCAAGTGTCTCGAATCATCCTGGATGGATTGGCCGAGTGAGCGTAGCCACATTTGAAATGACCTGACTTGATTCTGATAAAATTAAGGGCCATGGCTTCTGTGATAGGCGAAGTAAACAAGTTGTCAGCGACCATTTCACGGAAGAATGGTATGAGCAATTTCTTCGTGCATTCGCTACCGACACGGTCCGGTCGACAATTGCCAATGCAGAGAAGGCCGTAGATGATGCTGAGGTCCAGTTCAACGTACGTCTGACAGTTACCCTGACACGGCGTTGACCTGATCCCATCGTCAGCGTATGTTATTATTATACGTGGTTCTTCATATCAAAGGAACTTCGCGTCGTACAACGGAAGGGTAGTAGATTAGAAACATATCCGTCCCGTTAAAGGGCCCCATAGCAGTACTTTCTTAAACAATGGACTTCTCCGGTTGCTGGCCGGTTACTATCTATATATGCTCGTCCTCGCCCGCAATAGTGAACATGCGATGTTCAATGTCGAAGCTGAAGTTTGAAGTCTGGTGTACTCATTCTACATTACATACAGGCCTCTGGTCGTCTGAAATCTTGTCGATTTCTGTGCAATTCTACGAGACTCTAACGTCACAGATACCTTAAACAGGAGGCGAACAATGGGTCACTGAGCGAGCAAATAAGGAGCATTTATCGCCAGTAGAATTTCTTCACTTACCTCGTAAATTAGATATATTCAAACGCTGCAGACCCTGTATCACCTGTTCACTGTCGACATCAGTAGTGATTTCCTCCAGTCCTTCTGCCCGCAATGCAATGGTAAGGACCAAAGGGATATGTCCACCTCGAACGGTCAACCTTCGTACGTGAGGTAGCTGCCAAGGGAACTCGCAGAAGAAAATTTGGCGTTCGTGTGGACGGATATAACGGTCACTGAGATTGTCATATAGCTGATCAGGGAATTCGGGGAAATCATCAAAAGTATGAGTGATCTCTAAATCAGTGACGGTTGTCGGGAAGGAATGGAATCTGTATATGTGATCGTAGTAATCCAAAGGTAGACGATTGTGATATCGAAGGTGGACATGGCGGAGAGCAAACAGATTATGACAAAATTTGAGGAATAAACCGTGATAATGGAGAATGCTTGCCATTCGATTGGGATCGGCCTCAGGGCCAGGACAATTAAGGTGAGCTGGGAGCAGGCACTGGTGTCTGTAACTGGCATAGTCGATGTTGATGTAGAGCGTCATGGAGCGACAGTAGTTCTCGAGGTAGGACTGGAGGTCAAGATGTTTACACGCAATGGATTTGTTGTCTTCAAGTATATGCTTCCAAACGTAATCGAAATAGGCATAATCGGTGATGCGCAAGTCCGCGAGGGATATCCGCATGAACGTCGCCATCCATGCATAGCTGACACGCATAGAGGTCCACCTGAAGACCCTACGGGCTCTCGTGCTTAGCTGGAGATTCCAGACCTCGTATATGATAAGTTCCATGATTTCGAGAGGAAATACTGGCACAGAACTGACAGGAGGTTTGTTAGTGAATAAAGCCATGAGACTTCAAATATTTACCGAATTACGCCGACAAAGTTTGATAAAGCGCCTTGCTCTGGAAGGCCCTGAGTTTACAGCATGAGTCCGTATGTGATGCCGTCGAGAGAATGATTTTTGAACCATGCCACGATCTTGTTGAACCGTTGGGGGACTCTGTGGCTGGAGACAATCTTGAGGATGAAAAATGACATGAGTTCGTCGCTTCCATCTACAAAGCTGGGACCAGAGCTGATTTGAATGCGAAGCTTTGAGTAATAGAGTGAAGAGGGGTGATGCTGGTACTTACAGCCTACAAGAGCAATATAGGAAAGGAGTGGGTGGGGGTGTTATGATTGATTCAGAACAAGCTCAGAAGTCAAAGAGAGACCTTGGAAATCTCGGACATTCCCAGGAAGGTTGAAGCCGAAGCCGAAGGTCGAAGGTTTGATATTGAATCTGAACACGGTATATTCGAGCCGATCGTTCCTCTATCATTCCCACTCACGATGGAACCCGCTTCGTCCCTCTGGCTCTCTACCGGGCTCCCTGAAGCAAGTCTACGGCACCTCCACCTTGATGAGCCAGCCAAGCCGACGCAGTCTTCATTTAAACTGGGAGATGCAGCACAGGTACTCATCTTTTATTCAAATACGGAGGCCTTACAAATGTGTTATCCCAGACAGCCATAGGTCTATCAGCATTATCTGCGGCCTATTTTTACCAACTCAGAACGGGAGCCGAGCAGGACGTTTCGGTAGATTCGAGTCATGCAACCCTGGAGTTTCGTGAGTACGGGACCCAAAGGAGATCATATGCTCAATGACTTGCAGATAGCGAGGCACATTATACTCTTGGCGGCATCAAACCTGGATCGATCTGGGACTTGATAGCAGGGATGTACAAGACTCGGAACGGTGGATACGTTAGAATCCACACAAACTTTCCTCAGTGAGTGATCTTACGACTTGAAATGAAGTTCTAGGGATACCCATCGTACCGTATACGGTTACGGCCGTACACCGGGTAAAAGGGCCTCGACGGTACGATACGGTAGTTGTAGGATTGCATGATACCTGCGGCAGGTGTTCTATAGTTAACGATACATTTATCAATCTGACTCACTACGTACCAAAAGAACAGGTATCTACGCAAATTTGGCCTACCCGTATGGTATCCGTACAAATACTGCCGTAAAACCAGATTTCAGGACGGCACCGGTACGGGCCCGATTATACGGTACCCGTATCCACCGTATGTGCGGGTACGGTGGGCATCCCTAAGTTACTGAACCTTTCGCAAGTCATCGTAAAGGCATCCTTGATATCCTCGATATCCCTGATAACCCAACCGTGACGCGTTTCCAAGTCCAGCAGGCGCTCGTCAATGGAATTCAATTGACTTTGAAACAGAGGCAGCACGACGGGGGATGTGCGCTACTGCCTACCGGTCCTTCGATGAATGGAACGCCCATCCACAAGCAGAGGCTCTCCGTGGGCTTCCTCCTGTTACGCTTACCAAAATCGGAGAGGCTCCTAAGCGCCGTCCCACCTGGAGGAACACGTCCATTGGATGGCATCCGCGTCCTAGACCTAAGCCGAGTCATAGCAGGTCCTGTAGCAGGCCGGGCACTAGCAGCACACGGTGCAGACGTCCTCCTTGTGACATCCCCACACCTCCCTGCCCTGCCCGTCCTAGACGCAGATACTTCTCGAGGCAAGCGTACCACCGCAGCTGGATCTGAATACCCCGGAAGGGAGAGCCAAACTGGGAGAGCTGTGTGAGGAGGCGGATGTGTTTGTGCAGGCGTACCGACCCGGAGCGTTAGAGGCGAAAGGTTTTGGGGTCGGTGTTGGTAGTCCTGGGATGGTGTATGCAAGTTTGAATGCCTGGGGATGGGATGGTCCGTGGAAGGATCGGCGAGGAGTGAGTGTTTGCTTTACGAAACTCTGAAAATGTCTGATTTCTGCTAGTTCGACTCTCTTGTTCAAACTGCTACGGGCTTCAATGCAGACGAAGGAGCTGCATTTAGAGAGCTGGGTCCGCGTCCACTTCCAATGCAAGCGCTCGACCACGCGGCAGGGTACTTGTTGGCGTTTGGAATCAATGCTGCATTGTGTAAGACTCTCACAGTGTGTAGGCCATTTCTCGTTCTAGTCATCATACTAACTCTTACTTAGGAAGGTGGATCATGGGAAGTACGCGTCTCTCTAGCAGCTGTGGGGCAATGGATCCGGCTGGGGGGGACGGTGCCGGCGGAGCAGATTGATGAGCACGTCGAAGAGTTGTTGGTTGATTGGGAGGGAGAGAGAAAGATGAGGGCGCTCAGACACGCTGCGATTATGTCTGCGACGCCAGTAAAGGTAGGCAATGGACCTATGAGCCTTGATATGCATTTGCCAGAGTGGTTGCCAATATGATGGTTTACTTACCGTGTCGCCCTGTCATAGACAAGCAATCAATTTAGTGTCGTGCAAAGTTTAACTTTCAGAATCATAAATTCTGTTGCGAAGCACGTTGAGCAGAGTCTAGGCAGGCTCTTGATCTCTTCACAGCAAGCAGTCGAGATTTGATAAGACATTTTGATCTCAGGAAGCCATCGCTGATGAATTTCGTTCTCAAACCGACAAAACACCTCATGTCAAAGACATTTAAGCAACATGAAATTGCTCCACTTTTCATCTAATTCCGAAGGGAGTCCGACAAGGCAAATGTGTATTTATGCAATATTGAATTCATTGCCTATCTATAGTGATATACACCCCGGGTACCATCATCAACAATTGGCATAGGGGAATTTTGGGAGACTACCACAGCACCATCATCGCACCCACTACCATTCCCACCATACCATTAATGCTATGCTACCACAGGCCCGCCCATCCCACACAACCGAACTCGCCTTACTCGCGAACGTCGTAATAAAAGTACTCGACGGATTAGGCGAACCGCTTATCGTGACTGTCGGTACCGTCGGATCCGGTGTAATCGATGCCGACGTGCTGACACCCGTAGCATTAACAACAGAGAACATTGCCGACAGACAATGCTTGACCATATGCGTAGAGTTTATGAATACCATAAAATAGTCGTCTCCTGCGGGTACGTCCTCGAGGTAGATATTCAGAGAGGTGGGGGAGGAGGGGTGAGCTTGTACTGTGCCAAACGTTAGCCTCAGCACAGGCAAAAATGCAGGCGCAAATATACGCACCATTAAACGCGACATATGTGATTCCAACGGTGTTCAGCCTCACCATTTCGATATCAAAAAAGGTCAACCCATCCCAGATGCCCTTCTCCCACGAGAGAACGTTCACAGCGTTGTTCGACCACTGAGTGCTCTCCTGGGGTTCTTTGATCGTGAAATATGCTGGTCATAGTCAGCCTGGAACTTGCTAACCATATGAAGGGACATACAGTGAGTGTAGCACGAAGCGAGGGTAGCAAAGTAGAGAATACAGAGAGATGAGACGCATCGACGACGTGAAGGCATGAATTGAATACGTGCGTGCGTAACTTGGACTCGGAGTGGTTCAAATTTGAGGGCAGGGAGATGCGGGTGCGACAGAAACAGATTAAAGATTAGAGATGCATAGCGTCCTTTATCACTGTCTTGCAGTGCAGTCGCGGTAAGCATGTAAATCCAAAGATACTTCGTAACGTTAGATTCCTAATTAGGGCTTGGAAGATTCAAAAGCCAGTCGGGCTCAAGCGGCGCCACGAGGAGTCCGTACCATTATTAGGATACGGGATGTTGCAAAACGACATGGGCGCCTCGGTTCTGAACGAAGCTAGCTTTAATAGTAAAGCGGTGTCTATCCGATGGGTGCGCGGAGACGTGAGGCTTGCGGGATTTCTTCACTTGGCGAGGCTACCAGAAAAATAGGACAGTTCCGTATACTCCAGCTAGGAAGAGCAATGCGAGTGCTGGAGGATGTTCCAGCGATACCAAGCTTCCAGTGATTCTGAAATGAGTGTATAATATGAGCATGGTGTTGGTGTTAGTGTTGGTACATGCACAAGTTCCCAATCAGGAACGGCCGAGTCTACCAATAGAAGTGCTCCTTGACTAGTAAGATGGCACTTTGGTGCTTGTTAGTGTCACAGGCGGGACTCAGTGGAGAGCCGCGCCGCCTCTGTTTCAATAGCAACCGGGCGCGCGTTACTGATAGAGTTTCGGGGATATCGAGGATGCCTTTAAGGTGGCTTGCGAAACCTTTGCTTGAGTTGCAAGAACACCCACTGAGGGAAGTTTGTATGTTGCATGTATCCTTACATATCTATTGTTTATGTGGGGCTGTTCTATAGGACAGCTATCGAATCCCAAACCAATGATCTAGGCTTGGCGCTATCGAGTGTATACAGTGCTTATCTTGAGTAAATGGACAGCCACTATCGTTTAACTATAGCACTCACGAAACTCCAGTAAAGCTTGTCCCGAGTCCACCGGTACCTACTCGGTGAGTTGGTGAAAATATGCTGCGGATAAGACTGATACGCCTATAGCTGTCTGCAAGAACCCATTTGTAAGGTTGCCGTAGTTAAATAAAACATCAACATGCCGCTGTGCTGCTTCTCCAAGCTTGAACGAACTTGGCGATGTCGGCTTGGCTGGTTCGCCGAGGCGTAAATGGCAAAGATTTGTTTCTGGGAGATCGGTAGAGAGCTAAAGCGTCGAAGTAGACACCATCGTGGCCGTCACTGAGAGAGGAAGGGTCGGCCGGTCCGAATATGCCGGGTTCAGCTATTGATCGTCATCCTCATCGGACCGGAGATTCATGACGACTATCGTGACGTTCGAATTGAACGAGCTACCTCATTTCATTCTTATCAGTTGGAAAGAATCGGGGATTAGACGCAGGTGCTTCTTTATATCCAACCCCTTTATCACGCGTTGCGAGTCTACCAAAGAACACTGGCATTCGATTTCCAAGTCGCTTCGTCCCCCCACCCCCCAATGTTTCCCTCTACCAATTTCGTCCTATATAGTATCTCGAATCGCTTAGAACGCCTTCCCTGTTGAGCACCGTCGGGTAATAAAACTTCCTTCCTGAACCTCGAACGAGCCAACATCACCTGTTTTACTCCTGAAATACTCCTATTGCCTTCAGGCCCGGGACAGTACCGTCCAATCGTTTTTCTGATCTCCCTCTCCCTCCTCCGCAGTTAAATTAGCATCTATCACGGCTTTTCAGATGAAAGCGACGAATTCAAGTCATCTTTCTCTTCAAGAGTCTCTACAACTATAGAGTCCCCTCGACGCTTCAACAAGATCTTGACTTGGTTCAAAGTTCGATTCTCGCGACGGCATCACATACGGACTCATGTTGTACTTTCAAAGACGTCGAGAGGGGCCGCAGAGACGCGTGTAAGACCTACAAAAGCAAGTTCCATTACCAACAATCATCGATTTCACAGCGCTTGGTAAAACTTTCGATGTTCATAACTCTGTTGACGGACTAACAGACCTCCTGTCAGCCCTATACCAGTATTTCCTCTCGAAGTCATGGAACTTATCATATACGAGGTCTGGAATCTCCTGCTAGGCACGAAAGCACGCAGGGCCTTCAGGCGAACCTCTATGCGTGTCAGCCATGCATGGATGGCGACGTTCATGCGAATATCCCTCGCAAACGTACACATCACCAACTACGCCTATTTCAAGTATATTTGGTATCTGATACGGGGCGGCAAATCCATTGCCGTAAATATCTTGACCTTCAGTCCTACATCGGGAACTCCTGCCGCTCAATAACGCTCTACATGAACAATGACTACAACAGTTACAAATACAAGTGTAGGTATGCATTTCCCGAGCACCTTGCTTGCCGGCTTGGCCCTCGCGGCGATCCCAATCGAATGATACACATACTCCATGATGTCGGTTTATTCCCCAAATTTTGTAACAATCTTCTGGCTCTCCGCCACGTCCATCTTCGATATCATAACCGTTTCCCTTTCGACCCCAACGATTACGTTTATAGATTCCACTCGTTCCCGACAACAGTCACCGATTTGGAGATCACTCATACTTTTGACGACGATTGCCGCGACTTTCCTAAATTTATCTTTGACCAGTTCTTAAGCGCTATTATCGTCCATACGAACGCGAACTTGCCTTCTTTGAGTTTCCTTGGCGGCTGCCTTACATACGAAGGCTGACTGTTCGAGGTGGAAATGCTGCTTTAGTCCTAACCATTGCGTCGCGGGCAGAAGGACTAGAGGAAATCACTACTGATGTCGACAGCGAACAAATGACAACGGGGTTGCAGCGTTTAGATATACCTAATTTGCCAGGTAAGTGAAGAAATTCTACTGGCGATAATTCTCCTCATTTGCTCACCCAGTGACCCGTTGTTCCCCTCCTGTTCAAGGTGTTGAGGGGAAGTTTATGACATTAGAGTCTCGTAGAAATGCAATGAGAGAATGCAAAACGAGAGATGGATAAGATCGGAGATTACCAAGGACCTGTATATGATGTAGTTCCTGTAGAATGACCACGCAGACTTCAATCGATGCGAAACGAAGAGGATTGGCCTGAGGGAGCCTGCAAGGGTACTGTTGAAAAGGGCGAGGTCGGTGAATGGCCTCCAGAGGCGCGAACGACTGTGTCACTAGTCAGGGTCTGAGGACGAGGGCCTAACCAGCCTTTGATCCTGTCTGACATAGTACGTGACATAGGTTGAATCGCTTAGTGAAAAGAATATGTTTTGTATAAGAATATTGCTCAGCGAGAAATGGACGTGGAGGTATAGAAGTAGACGCAGCACCACATACGCGTTCGTTCAACGCTTAGCAAATTTAAACTCAGACCGTCGACCAAGTGAAGCTGCGGAATGAGACGAGAGATAAAGTATTATGAATAAGTATTCAAATGGAATAAGGATGAAGTTTGAGATACAATACAAGAAATCTTTGATTTCTTGGGTTTGGGGGGAGAGAACTCGGCTTCGAGAGAACTATCAGTTAAGCAGAGGGAGACCGGCAATGAAACAGGTCCCGGAATGAATACCGGGATGAAGGGATGCCGGAAGCTCAAACTCGAAGCGTTGGAAGCCGAGAACTCAGTTGTTCAGGATACCTGAAATCTGAGCAGCTGAAAGGACGTAGCTGCAGCGTCAGACCAGGCGCTACCCAAACAAAGAAGGGAGCAGGTGGGTGGGTCAGCGAAGAGCGACGAAGGGACGGAGCGATGATAGAGAAAGCACGAAGTGGGAACGAAGTAAAAATACAAGAGCACAGAATAGCGCAGGACGATCGCGTTGTTTGGCTGACTTCACTGGGCCAAACATCTGGGGAAACGCGACGCAAAACACTGGGGAAATGATCTCTCTATTTCGCTACGCTTTACTTGGCCAGTCACAGAGTCTGAGCCGTTCGTGCCTCACGTCAGACTTGTGTGGCACGGTTGTATAGCCAGTCGTCGTCATCGGCATCGTATTGGTTGGACCAAGCGCACCCAAGTTCGTGTCTCTTCGGTTTGAATTTCAATGTTATGCAGGAAAATAAAGCAGAGCTGGATAAGAGAAACATTTATTGCAGAGCCATCGCTGTAAACGCATTCTTAATCATCCGGCCAGCATAGAGTACGTAGCCTTGTGAAAGAACGAAGAGAAACAGATGCTGACGTAATTCATCGGTTGTTAAGCGTGGGAACAGGTTGGGAACGGACGAAGCTGCCGAAACTGGGGTTGTCACGGCACCGCCAGTTTGCGCACGAAACAATGTTTATCTTACTTATTCGTAGGGTTGGTTTCTCAGGTATGTCGTGTATTTTGGTTTAAACTGATGCGCTGATGCTGGAAGCTGATGTAATCGCAACTTTATAGAGGAAGTAAGCTCAATATTTGCCGCCGCTGCCGCCCCACCATCAACCAATCCTGGCTACATATTGCGTGTTGAACTATCGCAACCACGGGTCCTCTCACAACCGAGGCCTTCTCAACTGTGATGCAGTCCACCTTTAAAATCAGCACTCTCATCCACATCATTTATTTCTTGAGCGGATACCGTCTGTGGGCTATAGGTGCCCTGTTCTTTCGCTTTCCTGCGCTAGCATACCATTCGATCTGCGAACCAACCTTTGTCCAAGTTATCGACGTTCAACAGCCATGGCCGTCCATGGGCCACGGATCCGCACCATAGCGTTGTTGGAGATGTTCCATCAAGGTTCACATCATAACTACCACGATGGAAGAATGATTGGTATATTTAGTTATTTCATCGAAACCCTTTCTCATATCGATCTCAAGGAAGACAATCCGTTACTTTTTGTATGCGATACAGGTCCACAATACCGATCCCTTCAAGGTTGGCGACGTTGATGACCCGCACTCTCTTGATGTTCTTTCTTCGGACTCTACTTTGTTCGCTGTCGATATAGTTATTGCGATCATGCTACGAAGGCTATTGTTCTCCATTCAGGATTTCGTCGTCTTGGTACTTTCGTAAACATTGACCTTTACAGTTGGGTCTCAAGCAGTTCTATGTCCCCATTGAATACGGCGTTGATTTTGACGTCCCTCGGAGCACCTGATAGACCCACATGGCAGCTATTATAATAGGCATGCCCGTAGTCAGGGGCAGCCGATTATTATAGTGAGTTCGTCTTATTTCCCCTACACTCGAATATCTCCCCAATAGCAAACCAGCTTCAAGGTCGGAATGGGAGGGTCCGGGACTTATTCCTCTCTGTACCATTGGGTCACCGTGTCCCGCTAATCGGGGTCCGTTGTACTCGCCATCCCGACCGCTTCCCTCAACGTCGAGCACACTCCCTGCTCTCATTAGTGCTTCGAAAAAATCGGGAAAATGTCCGTTAAATAATGATAAACCGTCTTCTCTTGTACAAGTCAATCTGAAAATGCAAGGGTTTGAATTAAGGTGAAAATTAGGATCTGTCTGACTCTGACTCCGGGATACTACTGTTCTTTGAGTGGCTTGATGCGTTCTCTGCGCCTGCTTGTAAGGGGCAGATTGAAACCTCTCAAGGTAGAGTGGTAAAGTGTAGTAAACACGTACCGTCTCATGGCTTCCCGAGCTTGCGCCTTCCGTGCATCCTTATTTCTAATAAGTCAAATAATGGTACTTGGCGAGCTAATGCTCACATACCTCTTCTCATACTCTTTCTGGGACTGACGACGCTTCTCCTTCTTATTTCTGAGATATTGTTGAGACACCTCCATGCCCTAGGTATAATGAATAGGGAGGACAGAGTGCGGACTAGCTTACGTGGCGAGTTAACGACCTACCAAAATTTGACCATGATTGCTTCAGCATCCTAGAGTAAAAATGGTATCCGCGAACTCAGAATGAATAGGATATATTGTCTGAGAGTTTTAGAGAGGAGGCGAAGAGGCTTGAGGGAGTAACGAGGCAAGCAAGTTTGCAAAGTGACTGATCAGAGTCACGATTGAAATGACCATAAGGAAAAAGTAACAAACCTCATCAACTTTCGTTTCCACAGCTTACGCAGCTTCCCAAATCTACGGGACTCCGAAGTACTGGTGAATTGATGACTTTATAAGTAATCTAAGTACACAGAACAGGTGAACTTCAGTGGAACGAGCGTCGAGGGCATAAGTTTCATACTACATCCGAGTCTTCATATCTTAATTCGCATGTGCACCCAAGGCCGTTAAGATTACCAATTCTCCTAGCAAACGTCATGATTTTTCACTATATCGACGAGGGCGAGAGCCTTTCAAAGCCATGCACATGCGACACTTTCATGCTTGATCTCCCAATCCCGGTTTCACTGCCAGTAGTTTTACAGTCAGAACAGTTGCAGCGCAGCGAGCGGGTTTTCGGTTAGAATAGCAAGAACACAATTTCATGAACGTTGATCGGCATCTTGGTGGCCGTGGCAACTCCAATTTCCACAGCGATGATGAGGAACAGGAGAAGGTAGTAGACGAAGAAGCTCAGGCTATTATGCAGATATCAGGGAACATTTTATGGTATTAGTGTTATGATTTATTTCTGCTATATTAGTATTATTCAACGGACATTTTCCCGATTTTTTCGAAGTACTAATGAGAGCAGGGAGTGTGCTCGACGTTGAGGGAAGCGGCCGGGGTGGCGGGTACAACGGACCCCGATTAGCGGGACACGGTGACCCAATGGTACAGAGAGGAATAAGTCCCGGACCCTCCCATTCCGACCTTGAAGCTGGTTTGCTATTGGGGAGATATTCGAGTGTAGGGGAAATAAGACGAACTCACTATAATAATCGGCTGCCCCTGACTACGGGCACGCCTATTATAATAGCTGCCATGTGGGTCTATCAGGTGCCTCGGAGAGCCCCGTCGTCAAGGTTCGGACTTCGCTTTTGTATGTGCTATTCGCAGAGGTGCAACCATCTGTCGTTATTTCTTGGCGTACTTGTCTGGCTCTAGCTTCGGGTTAAGATATCAAGTCTGAAGGCCGGAATTCTCACGCACTTGTTCCTTCAATAACCACCGATGCGTTCCCTATATACTTTACTTCAACCGAATTCTGCACCGCGGCTATTAGCTCGGAACCCCACACTACCATTGTTCTTGTTTGATGATCACCGCCTGTCCCCGGAATGAACTTTTCTTTCGCTTTCTAAGTGAGTACGGCGGGATTCTGTATTTTCTCGATAGGTCTGACTATTTCTCCCCAGTTGTCTGTTCCCAAGAAAGCGATCGTCTTTCGTGCTCAGTCCATTATCGCGAAAGCGTGGCGTGCTCTTAGCGCGGTCGTCGGGTCTTCCCTAATCATGTCAGGCGTGTCAGCTGAAAGAAATCAGTCCGCACGTCTCTTGTAGAACAATACGCTACGGGATAATACGGGGTAAAGATTCTCATTACTGCATGGGCGGCGTGCTGTCATTATGTAATAGCAATATTCGAGCATCTTTGCTTGCAACACATCCAGCCCAGCGTGCAGCACTCGTGCAAGGCCTCAACGATACCGCATTGCTTGATTTGTTTTTACTCTTGATTAGACCGACATCGAAAGCGCGATTGACAATAACAATGTTGCCTTGATGCCATGAGGAAAACACGAGGCCCTAATCCCTTCTTTTAATTTCGAAACTCTGCGGAATTCTGGAATCCCAACAGGTTCTTTACAATATTCTTGTTTTCAGGCATTGTTTTCCATACTGCGAACAAAGCATTCTTAATGGCGACGATGATGACTTGCCGCATAAGTACATAGACAATTGAGCCTCAAGGCAACCGGAGGTTTCTCAAATTCGGGTCCTGATGCAAGGCGATTGCCACGCGATTATAGGCGATTATCTCCGATTTGCCGCGAGGCCAGCCTCACGTTTTGAGGACGTTATAAGGCTCGGCTACGTTATTCAGGGATCTAATCTATTTAAGCTCTTAGCTTGACCCTTCCCATCTTTTCTTCCCTCATTTCTTCTCTCCCACCAGCGACGCCCCCTTCACCCTCATCCACTATCCACAATGTCGGCTTCGTCTGATGAAATTATCGTAAGTTTTTTTTCCTTGTCTTTGTCAAGATGACCAGGCTAAGGAGTGCTACCCCCTTTGTTAGCCAGGAGACATCGTTGCTGTCCAGCACGCCTACTCAGGACGCCGTGAGGGTCTAGTCATCGGTTCCCATGTTGATTACGCAGTACGTCTGGGCACCGGTCGGAGCGGGGTACGGAAGCCTGACCTTACGTTTAGGGCCGTCAAATAGTCGAAGTCCAGCTCGACGGCGGTGAGGTGTACCAAGCCTGGTGAGCGGAGTTTTATATCACCCGTTCCCATTGTTCTCACCATCATTATCACAAGGTACCCGACCGTCACCCGCGTTAAGCGCACAATTTCCTACTCCCGTCCTTCCATATGTCAAACCCAGGACCATCGAACGTCGGATTTATTGGTGATCGCCAGGACGTCACATTGATCAATGTTGCTACGAGATGCTTTCTTGTTTTTTATTATTTACCACGCGGGATAAACGATCACAAGGGAAGAAAATGATCTGGACGTGAAAAGTGCGCTGGAGATGATCTAGACGACCAGATATTTCCAACCTTTTTCCAGGGCGTTTGTACAGTTTGAATACGAGTACTTACCATCCAATGCACATGTTGTAAAGGTCTCCGCGATGGAATTCGAAGCGATCAGGCATCGGATATGTAATCAAGACAGGAATCTAACGATACAACCCTCCGGGCTGGGTACTAAAACATGCTTGCAAAAAAAGGGGGGATTAGAAATAGGTCACCGTTGTAGTCCAACAGGTGACGGAGATGCACCGTGCGATGAAGAGTCTGGTTTGTGGTTGTGAGGTGCTAGCTGATGGGAAGTCGTCGAAGACGTTGACCGAGAAGTCGGAGGTTTTGGTGAGAATAAGGAAGCAGGTGCTGAGGAGCTGATGGAAGATATCATCATCGGATCGGTGTCGCTGTGCTTCGTAGGTCCATGACCATTCGATATAGATATGGGTTTCGAAGAGGACGCCGGTGGAGGGGACGAAGACATAGTCCGCTGCAAGCCAGTTGTGACACTGCTACTCCGCCTTCCCCTTCCAGCAGCAACGCTCCGCACTACTCGCGGCCCCGGATGTGAAGATGGACTTCCAGAAAGGCTACTCGTCTCTCGTTGTCCTCGCTTTTCAATGTACCGTTGATGCTGATCAACGACCGAACACTCCCGTTCCCGTTAGACAACTTGGTCATCATCATCATCATCTCAGGTTTTAACGTCTCTTCGGAACTTTCTGGACTCGTCGTGCCCACACCATATGCGTAACCGTTCGCGATTCCGTTGGCAGTGGTATAAGGGTGATGTTCCGGCGGCGTAGGTATGGAAAGGATGGCTCTCTCGTAGTATAACATGAACGCTCCTGAGCCTTCTCGTAGAACACTCTCAATTCCGCATTCATCGACAGTATCATCAGATATTCGAAGCCATCCTTTACCGGTCCCGGCACTAGAAAGGGAGTCCGCGTCTTCCCATTCAAAATCGACAAGCGGACCGGAATCGTCTTCTCGTTTAACAGAGGTAGATGGGCGGTCTTTGATTATAATCCTCGGCGGCTTCCAACGGTCTTGTACACCTGAATTTGGTGGCTTCCGGCGAAAACAAACATAGTGTCCGAATGAATGCTGACCATAGTGACACACGACTGCCGAGAGTCGATATATTGTTCGGAATGAAGATTGGCATAAGTTGTAGGTGTGGGGGTGCTGGATCGGGGAGGGAGAATGGATGGTGTAGATAAAGAGCTTGTCGGAACGGTGGAGAGGTTTCCCGAGGTGGTGAAAGGTGTTAGATCGAGCACTTCGGGAAAGATGACTCGAATATTGTTCTTGGCAGCGTAATGGGAGTAATGGACGGAGCGATTAATGTGTAGTGCTAGGACAGGAGGAGGCTGCGTTCAATGAGCCGCCAGAATATGATGTGAAGTGCCAGGAAACGTACTCGTGCTATCATTGCCTGCTTTGTAGACATCGAACTGAATACCTTCTCCATGCGAATATCTTTGAGCTCGTCTTCAATACGCCCTCATCCAGAGCCGCCTTGACGCGAACTTCCATCTTCCGAACTTCTTTCAGCCGTCGTTTCTTCGACGCAGACGGCTTGTTTTCTGGTTTTGTGGCCTCAACGAGAGTTTCGACCTCTTGCATCAACCGACGATGAGTCGAGAGCATTGAACAGCGACGACATATGCAGTCACGAAGCACTTCTAGGCGGGTGTACTCTTCAAGACAATCTTCAAGGGTACAATTCATCTAATGCAGATTTAGCAACATCCAAACGTTACAGAACGTTCTTACCGCCATACGAGGTACTGCAAGCTGCCAGTTGTCAAAAGCAAAGTGCATCACGGCCTCTGTGTATCCACAAATGACGCAGCTTCGCCTATTGGCTGTCAATCCATCGAACACGCTCTTCCCGATCTCAGGGTTGATGCCGGCTTCTTGGGACAGGGCATTTAAGCCGTGATCTCGAAGGCCCTCCTTGTCTACGTTGATCGTCTCGTTCTTGATGCACTCGGACACAAGCTGGAAAAGCTCTTGGGCGTCCTGATGTTCGCGGGAATTGAAGAGGGAATTGAAACGCGCTGACGACGGGGAAGACAGTACGGAGATAAGATCAACTGGTCGTATGGAGGATGGTGCTGACGACTGGGTATTCAAGCCTAGATAGAAGGTATGAGATTGGTAGTGTATTAAACTATATAAATAACATGTTTTGATGTAAATGACACGTACGATGAAAGAGGTCTTGAAGGGCGTCGATAACGGGGGTAGGGACATCCAATGTTTCGGCCTTGGAATGAACGGCGTCTATCTGAGGCTGGAGATATGATAATGAAGATAGAGCCTGCGGATACTCCCGGTCAACCAAATAACACCGAGACCTCATTGTACACATACCTGGACTGTAGAGTTCATGAAGCAATAGGTTCCCGAGATATTTACAAGACCAGGGTAATATCCGTCATCAACAGCTTCTTCTGATGGATAATTAAAGGGAGAGATTAACGTGGAAAGGAATCGTACCAGTCTTTACCGGTACAAGTTCTATCTTTCCCTTCGACTTTTTGCTCTTTCTCTTTTCATGGTGATGGTGCCCCGGACGTCCATTGGGAGTAATCGCACCTCCGTTCCCAGTATTGGAGAACCAGTTCCATGGCATTGAAAAACCAAGACTTTCGAGGCCCATGACAAAAGGGTAATATGGCGGAGCGTATTTAAATTTGGAGGTAATTGAAAGCACTAGAACTGGCACCAGGAAAAGCACGACGAAAGGGAATATTTGCTGGAACAAGCTGGATGACACTGTCTGGAGCAATATATCGCGGATGGTGAAGGCATTCATAGAGCCCTTAGTGCGGATGTCATGGGGAAGAAAACCAAGTCTTGTATGCAGGGTCATGGATGACGTTGTGCTCTTATTACGTAAAATAGAGTCGTGGCGCAATGGCACGTTCGTCAGTTATCGTTCGCTCGTTCGAATCTTGATCAGGCCAATCTTCTGTGACTGTAGCAGAATAGAATGAGCCGGATTCTCACGGCATATTCGAACACAACACATTATGACACTATACAGCGATACGATACCAACAATACATAAAACTAATGCGAATTCCACTTCCCGACCAATCTATACCACCAAGCAAGGAAAAGGTCCTTGAGGCCAATTATTTTGACCACTCCCCCAGGTTCATGGTGGACTCTACCTCCGAACGATATCCCGGCATCCCACCATCTTGTCCACCCTTTGCTCGTTCTGCCAGTTGTTTCATGATCTCACCTGCGCAGTCTTACAGCATCCCTATTTCCACACTTCGACTATAATAGGGCCGCCGCACAGCGTATGGTGCTAGACCATTATATTTCCGCACCAACGCGTTCACCTCTTCCACAGCGGCATCGTGATACGTTCGTTCTCGCGTTTCCCAATCAGGATCTCTGTGGCGTTTCACGTCGCTCAGATTAAACTGAGCAAGGATCTGAGCTGGATGGTTGGTGGTGAGGTTGCGCAGGGTTTGGCGAATCCACGACTGGCGCAAAAGCTCTCGAAACGACTGGACCGCTATATCGAGCTCTAGATAATGGTGATGCGTCAGATGCAATATGGCTGCTTGATAAGACACTGATTACCCCCTTGTAGCTCAACCCAAGGAGGGGCCGCGCCATTTCGTTGAACTATACGGTTCATGAGAAACTCTTCGCGGCCAATAAATGGATTGCTCTCTTCTACGGTTCGTGCCATAGGTTGACCGCGGCCCTTGACGGCATTGAAGAGGCCAGCAATACGGGCTTTCTACAGAGAGCATGAGATATGCCTTGCCGTATGATAGGGAACATACCTCTATCTTGTCTTCGACTAGCGAAGCCCAACCTTTCAGGCTGACAGGATTCGGCCGTCTTCCCATCCCCTCAGAACTCTTCTTGATCCCCAGACGGTAATCTAACGTAGACTCCCGTGCCCGACTGAGTCTCCCTACATGCTCAACCCGCTTCTTTGACTCTTTCTCCTTTTTCCTCGTTAGCTCATCAACAGAGTGGGTTGAGGCTGACGGTCGCGAAGACTGCAAAGGGAAATGCGCAACCTTGACAGAAGCGCTGACATGAGAAGGAACCCTGAATTCTGTATGCCATGGCCTGTGTCCTTCCGTTGACGGCAGCAAAGACTCTGTCGCCCACGAACCCGTAGAAGGCTGCAACAGCTTGGGCGAAGAAGGTTCTTTAGATACACCGTGAAACTCTTCTGTAGCGCCGTGATACGCCCCGGTAGAGCTGATCGCAGGAGGTGCTCGTTTCAATTTCTGGTCTGCAGACTGTAGGGTACCGCTTCGTAAAGGCTTGTATTTGTCGACGAGCATACGAAGCACTGCATCTTGCATGCTCTCATCTCCCGTCCAGTTGGTGTACTCATTCTCTAGGGCCGTCAGTCGAGACGACTTTTGTGGAGAAGATACTGTTTCTTCTCGAGCCGCATCTGCGAAGAGTCTGTCGCTAGCTGAATATGTTGATTTTGCGAATGAAAGAGTGGCGTTGGTTGTAAATGGACGAAAACAGAGGAGTACAGTGCGAGGGGCCGCTTGCATGCAGGGTGACACCGACAGAGATAGGTATTCCAAATTTGGGCATGTGCGCCTTCGGTTTCAAGTTTGCTTTACATACACGTCACAACATATATTAGTCGTAAGTAGGTGTGATGACTGAATTTGGAAGATCGATACTAATCCTTACACTCATAATATCGAGTCTGCTTCGTGGATTTTCATCCTACATCATCATTCCTACGCAGCTAGTAGAGCACTCCCCTCAGCGACTCAAGTATCCCTATAGTACTTTGATAAGACTCGTCTTTGTCCAGATAAATCATAAAGGTCAAAACTCTCTTCATCATCATCATCAATGTTCAATTCCGTGCGGCACTGGGTGCCACGCCTTTGATTCCGGGAAAAAGGTAGCATTCCTCTTCGTTGCACGGCTCTGGGACTGGCAAGGCATCGGCAATCTATTTAACGTTGGCTCCTTTGTCCGGTTGCTACACAGCAGGGAGACTCACGAAGGTGGTATATATGACGAGGACAGTCGCCCACATCGTGACTGAGAGGTAGAAATGCATTCTCCAGGGATGCAAGTATGTTTGTCGTATGGGACAGAGAGGACGCGACGTTACCGTGTGAGGCTATACTGCTCATATATTCAGGTGCTGGATTTATATCTTTGCTACGTGTAGGTTTTTTTCAAACACATAAATTTAGCATTGCTATTGGCATGGTTCATACCCAAGGGGGTTGCAAAAACCTAAAAACTCATATCAGGTCAAAAAAAATTTTAAGGCCTCCTGGGACCGACCGACCCTTGATGGTACCTCACTTGATGGCTTTGATAAAGGATGATAATAGCCATGCCTGAATCCACAGTACATACTCTCCCCATATCCCAATGCTTCCAGTAATCTGTGCCATGTACGTGGACACGTATTGGTGTTACTGTTAGTCTGCGGTGTCGTGCATCTCGACCCATGGATTTGACTCTGCCATACTGACCTACTCTTGTGTGGGCCATAGTCTTTTCGGAAGAGATAACCTTTGATTGCTATGAATCAAATTGTAGTTTATTGAAAGCTGCTTGCGAGCGATATCTGCACCATGGCATTGTGATAAAGTGTTTCTGTTTCATCACTCGCCGACGCCTACTTCAATTCAGATATCGGAGTCCAAGTCTTTGGCTTCAGGTTTGTATTATCGTATCCATTGGCGTGTTTAGTGGTTATGGCATAGATTGTAGAATTCGGGGTTGCCAAGTAGAATGGGCGGCAGCTAAGTTGTATAGGTACTTGAGGTCATTGTTTCGGACTTCCCATAGTAACTCGAGTCGCCAAAAATTACTTGTAATACATCAGTTTGGCACGTAAAGCGTCATCTGAATTCATACCTGGTTGAAGTCATGACCGTATTGGTTTCATGTTCAGTGGTCCAATAATCATCGATGGATACAAGGAGATTGGGCCGATGTCACCTGGGAGACGCGTCGGTGATGAAGCTGGCAGTGCGGAAAATATGATGGAGCCCCTTGATCATATCACGCAACGATCATCCATACCTAATACGAAAATAAACGATAGCACCAGCGATCCATCGTCTCCTCGGTGCTCGCGGATCACCACATCGCGACCCTATGAACAAGATTATAATAGGTGCTCAACGATACGGGAGTTTCACTTTGTAATTCGAGTATCTCAAAGTTTGGTCAATCAGACCAGTATTGGTTGCATAGGAACAATAGTATTCTTACCATGAAGGCTTGCCGCTTGAATGGTGCAGTATCCCATTCATAAACCCCAGATGTTTTGCATGACTTAACCAGTACCTTCCTCCTTTCTCATAATCAAGCACACCATGTCGCAGATCGACTCAGACTTTGCTTCGATTCAAGTACTCGCGATGCAGGCATCTGACTCTTGGTTCAACGGAATTATCATCGAGTCCCTAACTCATGGTGATTTTCTTTTTCTAAAACCGCGCTGTCGAAAGACTTACTATGATCTAGGAATGTATACGGCCTTGCTTGGAGTTGCCCTGTGGCGAATACGTGCGTTCTTAGTGTCACCCGGTGGGTAATCGAAATCTAACGGCCAGATCCATAGTTTCGAGCAGTGCTCGGCAGCCAAAAGTCCTAGCCGGGATTTCAGTGTCAATGTACATCCTGGCTACGATGCACTTGTCAGTGAGGTGGTTCTATGCCAGGCGGGCATTCATCACCAACGGACAAACTGAGGAAACGAGGTTCTTTGCCCTCCTAGACTCCCTCATTGCTGGTGGTCCATTATGGGTCCCGACGATCAGTAGTGTAGTTGCGAGCATTAACATATTGTTGGCGGACTGCGTTATTGTACGTCTCTCGTTAGACGTAAGGTGCTGAAGTGACTTTTGGATTAGATATGGAGATGCTGGATCATCTGGGGAAGGAACTGGAGGATCGTCTTCCTTCCTTCCCTGTGCACGCTATGCGGAACGAGTAAGTCAATAGATTTCAGCTTGGATGAACTCGAATCACTTACCGATCCAAGTTTTCGATTTTTCTTCCTGATACAGGAGCTGGCACCGTCGACCGGCTCACAGGGACAGTCTGTTACTCCTTGGGGTAGCAACTCCATCAACTGGGGAATAGCCTATTACAGCATGACACTCTCGACGACAATCATCTGTACCATGCTTATGGTGTACCGGCTTGCACGAGCGAACACGGCCAGGAGGTCTCTATGCTTTGTGCCGAATCCGTACTGCAAGGTGATGGAGATCATGGTAGAATCGGCCGCGCTATACGTCGTTGCCCTGGCGGTCTTCATCCCATTCATTGCGACGAATAGTCCATACAGTAATTATCCGCAAGTGGTCCTGGCTTCTGTTACCGTGAGTCTCGGGATTTTAAAAACAATAAGTTCTGACTGATTTTGGACAGGGCATCGCACCGACTTTGATACTCCTTCGTGTTGCCTCCGGAACAAAGACAGATCGGGGCTCACCAGATAATACTGTGCATCCACAGGTTACAGGGAGCCTGTCGAAATCGGAAGTGGAAGAGAGCATTACATGTGTAGAGGAAGATAGGATAATCGTTATTAATTCGGCAAAGACGGTTGATGTCGTATGAGCGGCGCTCGTTCATGATCCTCGAGATCACATTTGATGAACTAGAATAGGCGGAAGTAACAGTAATTACTCTGTATCCGTGGCAGCGAAGAGTACACGCTTGTATAGCAGGAACTATACTTCTCGTTGTCTTTATGGTGTAACAAAGGGAGAACGCTCTGACTTGACAGAGCAGAATGAATCGCCGGTCTCAAGTATACTTCTTCTACGACGGGTAGGGACAACGGCGAAACATGGGGAAGGCGCCAACGACTTACCGTGGTGTCTGTGGAGCAGAGTTTACCTATCATTTCCTGTTATCTTCTCAAGAATTATCACGAATGTGGAAATGCGACGTATACGCTAAGATACCTTGATGTGAATGTACCGTGGGAGGGAAGCTCGTTTTTGGGATCGACTTCTGTATCAGAGGCCGGTCGGGTAACGGAAGTACAGCTTTGTGACGGTACCAAGAAGTGCACAAGATAGCTACCAGGGGATTCGGCAACTGCAGATTGCCAGAGTGAGATACTAATGCTGAGTGCTGAGTGCGAGGTGCGGCCCAAGACGAAATGGTGAGATGGAGCGTTCAATCTATGGCAGGGTTAGAGATGTAACAATGAAGACCAAAGGGATACAAACAGAGAGGCTGGCGTAATAGTCTCCAAGACCATTTAGCGCAAACGGGCGATCCCATTGCAAAGTTGCTCCTGGTGCCAAGGGGGTTCCGCGAGCCAAATTTTCGTCGCGCTCTCCAATGGTAATCGCTTTTTGGACGGCGAACTTGCTTCAAAGAATGGACACGGTGAATAATCTCAATGGTGCTCCAACCCACGAGAATGGCGGAGAGCAGGTGGCCCGTCGGAGCCTAGGGTTGTTGACAGTTCAGAGACCTATAACGCAGTTCCAGATGTCAAGCTTGGCCAACGACAATTTGTTATGGTGGTGGAAGTGAACGGACGCCCGGACGGCGAAACTCCATGCAAGCTCTTATTCATAATCAGTCCGTTCAGTCCTGTGCGCGGACTCTCCATGACCTCGACGACCCGTCGGACGAGGCGATGCAGAGTATGGCTCCCGGTGTTGCTATCAATGCATACTCGTTTTGTTTCTAGACTGTCATTCATCGCGAAAGCCTAGTCTATAAAGTAGCTCTTCCTCGCCGAGTAGCTCCAAATCTTGATTCATGTAAATTATCTACAATAGCGTGACTAGTCTATTTGCGGAATCAGTGCAGAAAGAACAGGAAAGAGCATCGTGAAATCAACTTAGACAATTTCCAAAAGTCCCTTCTTGTGCAACTGAGGCATACTCTGAATCAACGTTAATTTCCTTGCATCCTTCTGGTCCTCGTTCAGCCTACCAAATCCCACTGCAAACTTCTGTAGTGGATACCTTGAATCGACGAGTACAGAGTCCAGGCATTTCAAACACTCAGATCCTTCTGTTGTCAGCATCCACAGCAACTCCTCTCCCACGAGGACCATCACTACGAGGCCCAAACGCGCTGATTCCATATGATTAGGTAGCGTCAGAGCTCGAATCAACCACTTTATAGCACGAATTGGTACCAATCCTAGAACCGGAAGCTCGCAGATGGTAAACGTAAGGTTGGAAAGATGACAGAGGGATATGTCGAACGGAGGAGGAATGAAGTTGATGGTGATGAGGTGTAATTTGAATAGACTTTCTCGTGATTCGTCAATTATTCGTTTAAGTAATAGAAAGTCATGGTCTCCAGACCCAGGGATGAGAGTTGCAGCTATGGCTGTGCTGGGATCAACGTCGAGGGTGAGAGTCTGTAGGTTGCGAAGGGTGAAGGGTGAAGCAGGAGAGGTGAATATGTCCTCTACGAAGGGTTGGGATAGTGGAGAAGAGTAGATGTGGAGGTTTTGGATAGTCACGGGCTTCGTTTCGCGGAAAACGATGGGGCGTTCCTCTTCAGACTCGAGAGATCGTCATTCTTCCTTGTATCCTGATGACTACAAGATTTTCGAGCTGGCCAACAAACGAGTAGAATGACTGCACGCCGTCTGAGAAGAATATGTCATGGAGAGAGAGACCAGCGAGGCGGGGAAAGGAAGCAAGTGCGTCAAGGACGTCATCTGGAAACCACCCCCATTCAAGACCCGATATGTGGATGATAGTGACTTTGGTTAGTAGCTTTATGAGTGGTAGGAGAGATTTGTCTGTGTGCATGTCCCAGCAGAAATTTGGGTCGGACCTCACTAAAGTCAGGCTGTCTACGCAGCTGCACAGACGAGGGGAATTGAGACACAAGTCGTAGAGTGTCTTTGCATGGTGAGGACCTGTTAGATAAACGTCTCGGAACATGTAATGGAGGCAACGAGAGCGGAATGCCCGTGACACTAGAGAACACGCAAAAATGCTCCGCTGGTCATTGCGGTCAAACAAAGCGTCGACGGTTTTGTCCGTTAGTTCTTGTGGGAGCGAGTACGGTTTCACCATCTGGGAGTATTATTTATATTTCTGAAGTTGCGTTGAGTTATGTACCATACCTTTACTGATGGGAAATGTCTTCGGGTGTTTATGGTTGCTAGTCGTGTCCATATTTGGAAGCACTTGGCAACGGATCGCGTCGTATGGTCTTGTTTGAAACAGAGCCTCTTCGTCTTCCTCCCGCCTGCCGTCGCCCCGAAAGGCCCTCGAGGACCACTTGTATGTCAGTGTTACTTGAAACATCTGTCGGCGACCTTGTCATTGATCTAGAAGTCGACGCGTGTCCGAAAACATGCGAGAATTTCCTCAAATTGTGTAAAGTGTACTATTACAACCTCCATGCCTTCTTCAATGGTACGTATATATCATTTTCTGAGGCTAATCCTGACGCTCTCTTCCCTCTCAGTTTCCAAGGACTTCTTAGCACAAGCTGGCGATCCCACAGCAACTGGTACCGGAGGAGAGTCAATATGGTCTCTCATTGCGTCACAATCGTCTTCCAACGCGTCTGCGCCTCGGTATTTCTCCCCAGAGCTACTTCCAAGGCTCAAGCATACGCATAAAGGGACCGTATCTATGGCAGTTGCTCCTGGAGTCCAAGGGGGGGAACAAGGGGGCTGTGGCAGCCAGTTCTTCGTCACGCTCTCCGACAACATCGACTATTTGGACGGCAAACACGCTGTTTTCGGGCACGTTGTTGAGGGAATGGAAACCTTGGATAAGTTGAATGATGTATACACAGACCAGAACGGGCGGCCGTTAAAAGATGTCCGAATCCGACATGTCGTCATCCTAGGTGCGTTTTGCTACGCTGTTAAATTTTCTTAGGCTCAGTAATCCACAGACGACCCGTTCCCTGATCCTCCGGGCTTGGTTCAGCCCCCGTCCGCTCCCACACGACCGCCAGATAATTCCAATCGTATTGCGGAGGACGAGGATCCTCTATTTCAACTACCGGAGGAAGAAGAAGAGCGCATCAGACGTGAAAAGGCAGCGGCGGCGTCGGCGCTTACTCTTGAGATGGTCGGAGACCTGCCGTTCGCCAATGTTCGCCCGCCCGAGAATGTGCTATTCGTGTGCAAGCTCAATCCCGTAACTCGAGACGAGGATTTGGAACTGATATTTTCCCGGTTCGGGACTATCATGAGTTGTCAGGTTATCCGAGACAAGAAGACTGGGGATTCGCTGCAGTACGCATTTGTGGAGTTTGATACGCATGAGCAAGCTGAACAGGTGCCGTTGAATAGTTCAAGTTTTTTATGCTGTCGATTGATCATATTTATAGGCGTACTTCAAGATGCAAAATGTCCTTGTCGACGACCGACGTATATGGGTTGATTTGTGCGTCATTTCCTATGTTTCTTACCATTTTAATGATGACCTGACAGCTCGCAATCCGTGGCGAAATCAAACAACGTCTGGTCTAACGATATCAAGCGAGGTCCGAAGTACAGCAAAGGTGGCAGTGGGTTTGGTGGGCGTGAGGACCTTGTGAAGACGCAGAGATATCGCGATAGCGAGGGCGGCCATGACAGGCATGGATACGGAATGGTGTTCGACGTTCCATCCGGTGGGGGTGATCACCGCAGACGTCGAAGCAGAAGTCGGGACGGAGAGCGTCGTCGGTCCCGAAGTCCTCGCGACCGCGACAGACGCTACCGTGATTCGGACCGTGACCGTGACCGCCGAAGACGCGATTACTGATTCTTATCGATAATCATCTCTTCTACCATCATCATGTCGTCGCACACACAGTCTGTTCTTGAATTCAATTCCTCCGATGCTGATGTCATTCTCGTTGGTGCAGACGAACAGAAAAGACGATTTGCGGTACACAAGTGTATCATGTCGGCCGCCTCCCCAGTCTTCAAGGACATGTTCATGCTGCCACAGCCCAAAGCAACCAATGACACCCTGTCCGTCGTTGACATGATAGAGTCTTCGAAGGTTGTGTTTGCGCTATTGCAGTTCATCTACCCCGTTCCCAACCCCATCATCTCGTCATTGGATGAACTCGTTCCCGTCCTCGAGGCCGCTAAGAAATTGGATGTCGATGCTGCTATCAACTCCCTTCGCAACCAGCTTGTTCTCTCCGACCACCTCGAGAATGAGCCTTTGCGCGTTTACGCGATCGCTGCGCGATTTGATCTCCAGGAGGAGCTCAGAATCGCAGCTAAATACACGTTGAAGAAGAATGTCCTTAACTGTCCTTTGTCCGAGGACTTGAAGCACATTACTGCTTACGATTACCATCGTCTGCTTGACCTGCATCGTCGCCACTCCCATGCTATGCAAGACGCGCTTCAACCTACGCGATACACTTGCCATCATAATTGCAACCCGGCACGATGGTGGACTGCTTTTATACAAGCAGCGAACAAGGAATTGGCTGAAAGGCCTAGCACCGATGTCATTTTTGTCCGGAATTTCTGCAGAATAGCGTGTCTGGCGTCGTTAACCAGTGCAGTGCTTGTCCCAAATCGGCACTTTTTTCTTATGCGGATCTTCTTACGCTAAAAAAGTCCATTGACGAGCTTCGTTCACCGTTTGAAGCTGTGGAATGTTAAGAAAACCGGGTGTATAATTGTACCAATTTACTTCCGTTACCCTCGCCGTGGATATAAGGAAGACATTAGCGAGACTCTTGGTAAAGCGTGCGGGATGATAGCGAGGGTGGTCATAACATGGGGATGTGACCCCTAGAATCGCCGGATTCTGCAGGATGTCACTATATCTTGTCTGAATAATCAAGTTGAACGGTGACCATCATTGCGCTATGGACCTAGCGTTGACAAAACCAGAAAACATACCAACACAGATCGTACCTAGTCGTCGTCTGAAGGGCTGCTCTTTAGCTTCTTTACATGCACGCAAATTCACCCAGGGTAAGCTTTAGTCGACGACAAAACATAGTCTTACCCCATTTCTAGCTACAAATACATAGAACATCTGCTTCTACATGGGTATGTTCACTTTGGATGACAGTAAAAATTTCATTATTCCCTGTAGCGATCATTCCTGGAAAGTGTTACTGCAGCGGCCCCAGATATTACCGGAAAGCTACAGTAGCATGCCGATCATGCCCGTATATCTCATGAGGCAAGTCTCGCAGAGATTCGGTCCCCTCTCAGATGGTCTTTTCAAGGTGGAGGAAAGAACTGAGGAGCCTGTCCTGTTTATTATTCGCGTAAAGGATGATGATGACGAGGGAAGACCGCACAGTCTCCTTGATTCTTTGTCCTCTCGACAGATGTTGGGATGATGTACAGATTCGGTTTCAGTGGTTAGTTATTTGGCCTATATGATGCAATTGATGATATACTCGCATCCAAGTTCGTTCAAGTTCAAGTTGCCATCGACGTAAATGAAGAATGGATGAGCACCATGAACTCAATCTTGAACGGCTCTGGCATGCCGCGCTCCATTAGTTCATTCAGCTCAAATCATGTCCCCTCAAGTACTACAACTATCCGTGATATTGTCGCTGGATTGTTCAGCATCTCGTCTCCTTCCAAACGTTTCGGAATAGACCTTCTGTCAGTTTACACGTGACAGTGCCATTTTCGCCACTTCCTGGACTTGACTCATTCCCCGCCACCATACGCCAGCAGTTGGAGGGCTTCGTCTCGCGGTCTGCCCAGATAACAGCGATTTCTCCGTATTTTCAACTTGTTTTCCAGTGTTGCGGTTCCCAAATCGAGCGCATCTACGAAAGACCTCTGGGAGCCACATGATTTTTCCAGTACTCAGTATTGTTTTCCAGTGTTTCGAGTACTCCCACTTGAATCATCCTTGGCTTCCTTGACGGTAACCTTGCATGTGGGTCGCTCGCGTTTCGAACCAACTGCTGTTTCAGGAGCTGTTTTAGATGGCATTTTCTGCCAGCTGAAATGTATTCAGTGCCATGATAATGCAAAGGTAGTGGAGTTTGTGTACCTCAGAGTTGGGAACGGCAACGGCACCATCAGAATCGTCAGAGTCACTCGATCCGCTGTCCCCGTTGTCGGTCTCGAAATCGCTGTCCTCTGCATCATCATCATCGTTGATGTTAAGACTGCCTTTACTATGTTCTCACCTTCTTACTCTTCTTCCGTCAGCGCTGCGGTTTTGAAACCACAGGCTTAGTGGTGATCCCAAATTTGTCCAGCTTCTCAACCTCAAGGGCATCCTTCATCCGACCTGCCTTTGCACATTGTCCACGGCCGAGAGGTTCTGTTCAAGGAGATGACTTATTGAAGGCTGAAGCACAGGAGACATTGAATCATACATACCTTTGGGCCCTGCCATTGGCACTTTGTCATCCACATTGTGATAAAAGTTGATTTTCGAAGGGGATTTCAAGTTTCCGTCAGTGTCGAGGGCACACTGATCTGCCATGATGTTCAGAACGGGGTGATAAGTCTGCAGGAAAAAATACCGTTATATAGAACTCCTCTGGGCTACAATTGATGCGCATTTGACAGGCGCACAGATCAGTTGGCAATTTATTTGACAATATGAGCAGGTGGTCTTAGGATGAAACAGGAGCAGAGCAGAAGCCAAGCAGGAGCAGGTATGGGGAAGAGCAAGCACTCTGTGATTGTAAGCATTAGAGCTTGATTAGAACGAGAGAAATAAAGTATACTTGCATAATTGAACAGTTCATGGTGCCTGCGTGGTACGATGCTAAGCGCTATGTATGATACGGTGCCGGTGCGAAGTCCTACTCACTGGCCGGTTGATGACTGTAAGCCTATACTATTGTTTTTGTATCGCATCTCACATCTCAAAGCGTCCCGGAGGCCGGAGGGAAAGCCTTGTACGAATCAAAAAATTGCGTCTGTCTCAGGCCGAGAGCCTAGAAGGGAGGAAATCGGGGAGCGGCGCCGGCGCCACCAGGATTATGTAAGGTAGCGGGCTTTGCCGCTCGCGGCCTTACTCGTTATTTGCATCCGACTCGTACTCCGCCATTTTCATGTCTTCTTGTTCTCACCTGGATCGGCTGTCACGCCTTCAACTGCCGCGACTGTCCCAGTCTGTTCAACGAGAAGAGTGTACGCAATGTTTTGACACTCAGGTACAGTAGGCACAACAGCACCGAGTGGTGGTAGATCTGATGCGATCCCAAGACGACTCTCAAGGAATTGAAGTTTGCTTGACATGCTTCAATGGCGGCTGCCTCGATCCCGAACGACGCCACGCTCTTCTGCATGTCTCGAAGCATGGACACCCTTTCACTCTCAACATGAAACGCAAGTTGAAACGATCTGCGAAACGCGTACATCGCGGTCCAGCTTCACAGTCGTTTTGCTTACAGACTTTTAGAATGAGGACGAGGAGCCACCGGCCAAAATGATGAAGCTCTCAAATGCGAAGGAACGCGAAGAGGACAAGTACGATTACCAGACAGTCGTGAAGTGCTGGCAATGTGATAGTAGTAATGGTGCGGAACTTC
The DNA here is from genome assembly GCA_037576215.1 of Armillaria gallica. Lineage (NCBI taxonomy): Eukaryota > Fungi > Basidiomycota > Agaricomycetes > Agaricales > Physalacriaceae > Armillaria > Armillaria gallica. The sequence continues at coordinate 994,176 of JBANDB010000008.1, forward strand.
GAGAAGCGACGAAGAACCCTCAGGTATGCAGCATTTCTATCGAATTATTACCATCCTCCAATAGTTTTTAGGTTCGGGCACTGGTGCAAGGCGTGATGCAATCCATGTCATCCGCTAGACAGCCCGAAGTCAAAGCCTGGGAAGAAGAGATTCTACCCTGTGAACACACCCTTACTCTGGAACAGTTTGCTAATGGTCCCATCCCTGCTTCCGGCCTCGCTCACTGCTCGTCTTGCCATTTAAAGGAGAATCTATGGTTGTGCCTGACCTGTGGCTCACTTGGCTGTGGTCGCCAGCAATTCGGCGGCGCAGGCGGTAACGGACATGGTTTGGCCCATTACGAAGCTACCCAACACCCAGTCAGCGTCAAGCTCGGAACCGTTACCCCAGAAGGCGGCGCCGACGTTTACTGCTACCAATGCAACGACTCTAAGCTTGATCCTGAACTGGCTTCTGATCTAGCAACGTTCGGAATTAACATTCAGACACAGACGAAAACAGAGAAGAGCCTGACAGAGCTGCAAACCGAGCACAACCTAAAATATGACTTTTCTCTTACTGATGACGGCGGAAAAGCCCTTGAGCCGGTCTGCGGTCCTGGATTGACTGGTCTATCCAACCTCGGAAACAGGTATAGTGGTCAAACTCCAAGTCAGGAGTTTTTCTGACGACGCTTGTTAGCTGCTATATGGCTTCGGTGCTTCAAACCATTTTCTCTCTTCCCGCATTTCAACAGCGGTACGGCGCGTTTGCCGAGCACCATGCTGCGGCATGCACAGAATCTTTGCCCGCCGAATGCATTGAATGCCAGATGCACAAGGTAGCAGATGGTCTACTGAGTGGACGATACTCTCATCCGGCACATTATGTGTCCTCTCCCGAGGCAGATACCACGACACCCGTGTTTCAAGCTGGTATCAAACCAACCGGGTTCCAAGCTCTCATTGAAAAAAGAGATGAAGAGTTCTCGACTGTGAAGCAGGACTCGGAAGAGTTCTTTACGCACCTGCTTACTGCGCTACGACGGGACGGGCACAAACATAAAGATCGTGCCGAGCCAGGTTTGTTCAGCTTCTCCGGTAAAAGAGGATGCTGATGATCAGCCTCCTTATAGACGCGACGTCGGTGTTTGCTTATGGTATGGAGCAAAGACTGCAGTGCAGCGACTGCAAAAAGGTCAGGTATAGAGTGGATAATATGGATGTTGTCAGTGTATCCTTTCCTGCTGTGGAGAAGGGCAAAGATGCCGATGGAAAGACGCTCTATGAGGAGGTCCAGCTGTGGCAATGCCTAGAGTCACTACTCGGTGTCGACGCCCTAGAATACTCTTGCCCGTCTTGTCAAAAATCAGTTCACACTTTCAGGTAGGTATTCACTCTGTTTTGGAAATGCTCTATTTGCTGAGGTTACGTATACAGACAGAGCAAGTTTGCCTCTTTCCCCGACGTACTTGTTGTTCACACCAAAAAATTCCAACTGGTGAACTGGGTTCCAGCGAAACTTGACATACCTGTTCTACTACCTGTCGGAGACGAGCTCCAGTTCACGGACAATCAGCTGGGGCATGGATTGCAAGCCGACGAAGTCGCATTACCGGAGAACGAAGCTGGTAATGCCCTCGTCTTCTATTCACTGTCTCCCTATTTAATCGAAACTACAGCATCTACAACACTACCGGAATTCAATGAGGCTGCAATGGCGCAGTTGGAAGCGATGGGCTTGCCGGTTGTTCATTGCCAGAAGGCTTTGCTTGCTACTGGAAACAGCGACCCTGAAGCCGCTATGGAGTGGTTGTTCGGCCACATGGAGGATCCAGGTGCGTATACCATTAGCGCACTATCTCGGGTGCTAACACTGCTTCAGATATCGATGATCCTATTCAGCCTACCTCATCTTCTGCTGCTGCTTTTGAGCCATCTCCCGATCAAGTTAGCATGCTGTCGGATATGGGTTTCACTCCTGCACAAGCGAGGAAGGCTCTTCGGGAAACCGTACGTTCTATTGTCCTTTTGGCGGATGATATCCTCTGAGGCCAAATATTCTTATAGGCAGGCAACGCCGAACGAGCTGTAGAGTGGCTGTTTAACCATCCCGACGACTCTGGCGAAGACAGTAGTGCGCCGGCGGCTGCTCAAACCTCAGAGCCGGTCATTGGAGGGTCAAAGACGGTACCAGCGATCTACAAGCTGAAGGCCTTCATCTCTCACACGGGACCGTCCATGCATTCCGGCCATTATGTGGCACATATCAAGGTCGGAGACCAGTGGGTGTTCTTCAACGATGAGAGGGTCGTTAAAGCCGATGATGAAAGTGTGAAAGATTGGAAGAAGCTGGCGTATCTGTATATTTTTGAGAAAGTCTGATCCCGTTTGGGGGTTTGTGTGTACGATAGAATGAAAGAGACAAGATATCATCAGTGTATTATTTGTCAGAAGGAAGGAAGTTGGTTTTCGTTCAATGCTGCAAGTATAATTTATTTCTCTCGTTCTAATCAAGCTCTAATGCTTACAATCACAGAGTGCTTGCTCTTCCCCATACCTGCTCCTGCTTGGCTTCTGCTCTGCTCCTGTTTCATCCTAAGACCACCTGCTCATATTGTCAAATAAATTGCCAACTGATCTGTGCGCCTGTCAAATGCGCATCAATTGTAGCCCAGAGGAGTTCTATATAACGGTATTTTTTCCTGCAGACTTATCACCCCGTTCTGAACATCATGGCAGATCAGTGTGCCCTCGACACTGACGGAAACTTGAAATCCCCTTCGAAAATCAACTTTTATCACAATGTGGATGACAAAGTGCCAATGGCAGGGCCCAAAGGTATGTATGATTCAATGTCTCCTGTGCTTCAGCCTTCACAAATTTGGGATCGCTACTGGAAAACTGCCACTTCATTATATGAGTACTGGGTAAGCTCCCCATAGAATCATGTAGCTCCCAGTTTAGTGTCTGTCTTGTAGATGATGCGAAACTTTACAAGGTGACACTCTCGCGTACGTTCAACCTTGGTCCTTCGCACTATTCCACATCTATCAAACTTTTGTCTAGTGGCCATTGCTGGAAGATCCTACTGAAAACCCGAACGTACTCATCGAAACATATGGCAACGTGCCGATCATGCCTGTTTATCTGGAGATTCGGTCCCCTTGCTGATGGTCATTTCATGGTTGATAAAAGGATAGAACTTGAACAAACGTTCACTTGGCGCTTTCCTTTTATGCGGATCTTCTCACACAAAAAACTGCATTGACGAGCCTCTATTCAAATATGGGTGTAGAATGTTGAGAAAACCGTGTTTATAATTGTACCGTTTTACTTCCGTTACTTCGCCGTGGGGAAGGAAACTTTCAGCAAGGCTCTTGGTATAGCGTGTGGGATGACAGCGTGGGCGGGCATGATAGGCATGCATACGGATGGGTTCGAGTCGACGTACCATCCGTCGTTGCGACATCGTGACTCGGATCGTGAAACCGTACTGATCGTGGTCCCAGGTCTACTGAATCCATCCTTAGCTATCCACCATCATGTCGTTGCACATACAATCTGTCCTTGAATTCAATTCCGCTGATGCTGATATCTTTCTCAATGTGGAGGATTCTAGCAATCAGAAAGACAGTTTGCAGTTCACAAGTGTATACTGTCTACATTAGCATCCCCTTTCTTTAGAGACATGTTCTCGCTGCCGCAGCCCTCTGCCGCTCAAGCAGCCGAGCTCGACATACCTTCAATTGACATGCCAGAATCCGTGGACGTCCTGTATACGCTCTTGCAGTACATCTACCCTGTTCCTAACCCTATTATACTCTCTTTGGGCAAACTTGTCCCCGTGCTCGAAGCGGCATAAAGTACGACATTCTTGTCGCTGTCGATTCGCTTCGCAAGCAGCTCATTTCTACCGAGAATCTCACCGAAGATCCATTGTGGATCTACGCAATCGCTTCTCGATATGACCTTCAGGAAGAGATCAGGATTGCTGCCAAATACACATTGAAGAGGAATGTTCTCGATTGTCCTCTCTCCGATGACTTGAAGCATATCACAGCTATGACTATCTTTGTTTGCTCGATTTGCATCGGCGCCATGTTCACGCAACCCAACAAGCTTTATTCAATTAGAGACAGCTATGGTTGTGGATCACAAATGTAGTGGTTGGTGGTGGTCTAGGTATGAGAAGGCAGCAAAGATGGAACTGCACAAAGACCTTCGACCGACGTTATCTTCAGTCGGTCTTTCATATCCCCCTGCGTCACTTGGTGCCATGATTGTCACGCCAGCGTGTATCTTACCCTTCCACGCTTCAAACGAGTCAAGGAAGACATTGATGCACTTCCCTTTATGGTGTAGGCGGCCAAACGTCGAGACAGCGGGGTCCTCGCAGTGGGTATGTTTGCTGTCAATGTTATTAGCTATAAAATGTCATTTGCCATCCTTTCTGCGAACGCGGCTCGGATCATATGCCAATAAAAGAGCAGACCAAGAACCGAGTAGAAATTTGACGGAGGACGGGCCGCGGCGTAGATGTGGCTTCCGCTGATCTCTTATCTGAACGCGTCCGCGTTATATTTATACCGTGACTCGTTATTGTGCTTGATCTTCTTCCTCCCACTTTCACACAACCAGAACGATGGCCTCACCTCAACTCGCGACTTTCCAGATACCGGATATTCAAAATGAGCCAATGGTGTGTACACATTTGCACCGACGACGGCGACGCTGATACCTTTCCAGAAAACCTATGCTCCCGGTTCACCAGAGCGACATGCGCTGCAGGCCGCGATTGACCAGATGCAACAGGAATTGCCCTTCGAGGTACCTTGCATTATCAATGGAAAGCCCGTGAGCCCGTAATTCGGAGTGAGTATCTCACGATGGGTGCTGATATTCGCCTAGGTGAAAACTGGAAAGCTAGCAAAGCAACCACTACCTCACGACCACGTCAACCATCTCTGCACATACCACGAAGCGGATTCTGCGACGGTGGCGAGCGCCATCGACGGAGCACTCGCGGCTAAAGCTGAATGGGAGAGCATGCCATGGGCAGACCGTGCTGCTATCTTCCTCAAAGCTGCTGATCTCGTCAGCGGGAAGTATAGGTACAAGCTGATGGCTGCTACTATACTTGGGCAGGGAAAGAATCCATGGCAGGCTGAGATCGACGCTGCTGCAGAAGTACGATTGTATCTATTTTCTACGCTTCTTTTCACTTATCTCGCTTCGATTTTAGCTGACGGATTTCCTGCGATTTGGAGTCAAGTACGTGAGTGAGTTGTATGCCCAGCAGCCTCCCAAGAACTCGCCTGGTGCATGGAAGTGAGTCCTGCTTGAAGTGAGACATCTGCTTCTTCCACTTACGCCCCGCCTCTCTAGCCGTATTGAGTACCGGGCTTTGGAAGGCTTCGTCTTCGCCGTGACACCATTCAATTTCACAGCTATTGGTGGTAACCTGACGGGTGGTGCGTCTTCTTCTTCTCGAAGGACGCGTCGAACCTCACAATTCCATCCTAGCTCCCGCTCTCGTCGGCAACGTGGTCGTCTGGAAACCTTCACCTGCTGCTACTTACTCCAACTACATTGTGCATCAAATCTTCTCGGAGGCAGGTATCCCACCTGGCGTTATCCAGTTCGTTCCGGGCCCTCCGCCAGAAGTTTGCGCCCAGGTTCTCAGTCACAAAAGCTTCGCTGGTCTCCACTTCACCGGCAGCACCTTCATCTTCAAGAAGCTCTGGAAAGACATCGCTGCTAATTTGGATGTGTACAAGGGGTACCCGAGGATCGTGGGTGAGACGGGAGGCAAAAACTTCCACATCGTCCATGAGTCGGCAGAGATAAAGAACGCTGTCTTGCAAACTATCAGAGGCGCATTCGAGTATTCGGGTTCGTTTCGCTTCCTCGTTCGTCGAATCCTAGAGCTCATGAGGGTGTTAATTAGGCCAAAAATGTTCTGCGCTGTCCCGGTTGTATGTCTCATCATCGGTATGGAAGAACGGGTTCAAAGACCTGCTACTGGAAGAAGTTGCCAAGATCCGTGTTGGAAGTCAGCTCGATTGGAGTAACTTCTTGGGTCCCGTCATGTATGTTTTTCCTCGCCGCGCGGATGGCTATGTTGAGAGAATACATACAGCGGTCGGCCTGCCTATGACAAGATCACGGGCTACATAAAGAAGGCTAAGGAAGCTGGTGGTGAGATTCTCATCGGCGGTAGCGGTTCGTACATGCGATTCATCCGCATGCATACATTCATTAATCATCAATGTAGGCGATGACTCCAAGGGCTACTTCGTGCAGCCGACTGTAATCCTTACCAAAGACCCCAAGTCTGTTACTCTCGTTGAGGAGATATTTGGCCCTGTCTTGACTGTACGTATCTCCGACATGCTATTGGGTGCCCTCTGACTCTCCTTCAAGGTCTTCGCGTTCGAAGACGCCGACTTTGGGAAAACACTCGACCTCATTGATGAGAGTACCGAATACGGTCTTACAGGGTCCATGTGAGTTCCAATCAGTCAAGACAAAGCGAAATCATGCCGATAATCTTCTTTCTTCCTTCCTAGATTTGCCTCTGACCGCAAAGCCCTGATCAAAGCCGATAACAAGCTCCGCAACGCTGCCGGTAACGTATACTACAACGAAAAATGCACTGGGGCTGTGGTCGGGCAGCAGCCGTTCGGTGGTGCTCGTGCTAGCGGGACGAACGATAAGGCGGGGAGCATCAGTATTTTCTATCGCTTCATAAGCGCGAGGAGTATCAAGGAGAACTTTGTTGGGTTGGAGGATTTCAAGTATCCTTCGAACCTGGTGTGAAAAAGAAATAAGGTGAAGTTGTAATTGTAAAATGTTTATCTTGTATCGTTTAACACAGTCGAAATTGTACAACTTGTGTATGAATTGATATTTGGTATTTGATTGGTAGCCTACGGGGCATGAGATTCTGACGTTCCGGCAGGAGATGAGAGAGTGAGGTGAGAACTAGTGCCTATTGCGACTTATGATATCAAACTCTTTATCTTTGCCTTTTCAGGGACGTTGCCAAACTCTATTGCGGATGAACCTCTGATTCTCACAGCGATCCTCGAAGGCATCTCGGAGCGTCATGCATGGCATCAAAGAGTCCGACGAATCACGCTGAGTTATACATTCTGGACTCAATACTCCGCTTCGCATAATGTGCGCTTGATATTCGGTGTTAATAATCTCAATGTGACTTGACTGATAGACCGTTTAGCTGAATCAATGGCTCATAAGTCTGATCCGCTATGCCCCTCTGGACGCTAAAATTACCACAACCTTTCCGGACTGGCAGGCACTGGTAGCCCATCTTCGGAAAATTAGTCGTCATGGCGCCTCAACTTCGGCTTGTGTGTGACAAAGGCTCGACTGCCTCGAGCAGATGGTCTCTTCAGCTAAGCCTCTTCATGGACAGTATTTAAAGGACACCAGCATCCTAGTCGATCTCCCAGTAGTGCATACAGGCTCAGTATGAAGCTCGCATTATCCATCCTTACCGCAGCGGCAGTCGCCAATGCCCACTGTGAGTGTTCATCACCTCGAAGGTCGCTCGATAACTAACGGTGCTCGGACAGTCACCATGCAGTATACGTGGATCAACGGCGTACGTAGCATTTCCATTCCACATTTTTCAAAGCCAGCGGAATTGATCGTTGCTTAGGTTGATCAAGGCCTGAACACGTACATACGCGTTCCTCCAAACAACAACCCGGTGACGGACGTGACGTCCACCGACCTCACCTGCAACGTGAACGGTCTTTCTGGCGCTGGTGTCGCAACCGCAACCATTGCCGCTGGTACAAACATCACGTATGTGCGATTCGCGTTTGATCTGGAGGATGGAGGTATTGAATACGCTCTTCATTCGTTCATAGGCTTGAGTGGCACCAACATGCCCAGCGGACAGGTGAAGATGCCATCTCCGGGGGACACAAGGGACCGGTGCAGGTCTACATTGCCCCTGCAGCCTCAGCGGGCACAGCTTCAGCCTTCAGCGGACAAGGGTCCGTATGGACCAAGATTATTCTTCGGGTCTTTTGAATCCTACGACTCAAGAATGGGCGACTGATGTCGTTAACGCTAATAACGGTAAGAATTCTGGCGTGATAGATATCCGCGAGCCGCCGCTTACAGAGACGTTTGTTTGTAGGCAAACACAGTGTTGTGATTCCATCGTCCCTTCCTGCTGGGGATTATCTCATTCGAGGAGAGATTGTGCGTGATTAATTCGGGACTGACCGCATTTGCTAAGGTATATATCTCTGGCAGATTGCCCTACACGTCGCTCAAAGCTACCCTGGAGCTCAGTTCTACATCGGTGAGTAGTCGTTACTTCTCCACGCTCTGGGAACTGATTCACATGGATGAAGGATGCGCCCAGGTAAAGATTACTGGCGGCGGATCCGCAAAGCCACCTACTATAGCTCTTCCGGGAGCTTACAAGGGATCGGACCCTGGTATCACTGTGCGTATCAGCCGTAGACTTTGGGACCTCTCACGCAGTACTAATGCGCCATTCGTAGATAAACATCTACAACAATTTGAAGAGCTACACCGCTCCCGGTGGAAACGTCTGGTCAGGATAAGCGTCGCGCAGGATGGTTCTTGCCCGTTCGACTTGCACGATGGCCTTACGCATCATCCTCGACGTGATAATTTATACATAGTTCCCAGCTGTCGTATTGTATTCACTGAATTGACTTGCACATCGGAATTGAGGGAAAATGGGTTGTACTGCCTGAGTGCACAATAATTCATGATGGCTACTCCTGAAGACGTTTGGGTACTATCCAGAGAATTTAGTGAGAGGAAACAATCTTAGTGGTTTCGTTCAATTCTTCTGCTCGCGGCGAGTAAGGACGAAAACGGCATTTCTACCTCGAACGGTCAATATTCATATGTATTTTGAGTGTTTTGAATCGTTTTAATCGTTACTCCTCTCTTGAAAAACTCGTACGATGGCGATCCTATAGACGTGATAAAGGTTGGATGCAAAGGAAGCTTGAAGGACGTATTCAGTGATATCGGATGTCGCGCCGTCTCGCCGGCACCTTGCTTTCATCAACCATCATGAACATTTCAAAAAATCCCGTTCTTCATCCTATCGGGACACCAATGTAGTGTTCGATACTGACGAATAAGTCATATGCCGTCGATCAGCTTCGCGGGGAAATGCTATCAGATCCGGTTACAATATATCAAGGATCATCTAGGACTTGGCACTTGCAAGGTTGCACCTTGAGGAGGCGTTGAAACGGCCCGGAATTTGGAAGCGCTATGTTCTTCAAGGTCTCATGATTCTGGGCCTTGGGGGAGGAGAGAAGGTCTATGATATCTCATGATTATATCCAGGCCTGACTGCATACCGCAGGTTAAAAGCAGGAAGGCTGACGTAGCATTCCAACCGCACCCATGCTTATTTGGACTATCTTGTTGGCTTGCTGTGTCCTTGTTCCTGCTCTTCTGGAACGGGTAGGTCATGACATATCACACCATGCTTTGAATCTGTTCAACGTGAATGCTAGAGGCAAGACGAAGGAAAGGCTGGATATGGATTTATCTATTTTATCGGCGAGAAATACTCCAACGGTATGTCTTTGCATCTGATGGTGCTCGATGCGACTCACTGCCTGGATATCAATTAGGCGAGCAAATATATTTTGGTGGGTATTGTGTCCATCGGAGACTGATTAGGTGAATGATTCCTATAGCCGTCAGCAATGGGAATACTCCGGCCTCTTGGTCCCTTGTCAATGGTGGTAGCCCAGTGCTGACATCAGCGCTTGGAGATAAGGGTGTTCGTGACCCGTACATTTTCCAGCACCCTACGACGGGCGTGTTCTATGTAGTGGCCACGGACTTGAAGGTTTACGGTAGCGGAAAATCCTGGGATGCTCTGAGCAGAAACGGAAGCCGCTACCTCTCCATTTGGGAGTCTTCCGACCTAGTAACTTGGTCCGATCAGAGGCTTGTTGAAGTCTCTCCACCGGAGGCGAGTCTGTCCCGAGCTAAGTTCATAATTTTGTGGAAACACATGCTTACGAATGCTCCAGGCAGGCATGTCCTGGGCTCCGGAAGCAACATGGGACCCTGATGCCCAGCATTTCATCGTCTACTGGGCAAGCAATTTGTTCGCAGCCAATGATACCGCTCACAGTGGCTCCACTTATTCTCGTCTTCTGTACGCGAACACGACTGATTTCATTACGTTTACCGAAGCTGAAGTTTGGATCGACCGTGGTGCACCCAATATCGATACCACCGTCTGCAAAGATCCCATCTCGGGTTATTATCATCGGTTCAGCAAAGCATACAGTACGAAAGTCATCCAAGAACGCTCATTGAATATGTTCGGTACCTGGGAACTTGTCTTTGAGGGCATCGGGTACGCTGATCATGGTCAAGTCGAAGGGCCTTTATGCTTCGTCGACAATCTCAATTCCTCCTTTTTCACGTCTGGGTTGATGACATAGCTGATCTTGCTGGAGAAGTGCAAGGATATCTACCCTACCAAACAGGTTCATTCATAGGTTGTCCGTCTACATGAGCCACTTCTGAAGGAAGCTTTTTGCAGATAACATTTCATTGGGAGTCTGGACAATGAGCACAGGTTATACCTTACCATCCGACCCTCGGCATGGAACAGTTTTTGCTCTTACTGCCAGGTGATTGTCCTTATACTACTTAATAATGAAACCGATAATTTGGCTGACTGGCTATCGCAGCGAAATGGCTAACCTGGCTTCTGTAACGACCGTAATTTGAACTCTAATGAAATGTTGTTTATATCTGGGATATGTTATACATAAATCCTACTTCAATCCGAATTGTGTTTCCTCTTTGTTGACTCACGAAAGTGCCGTTGCCGCGATTGCGGGTTTGAAGATTTAGCCCCTGTCTGTGTTGGGCCACGTGCTCTCTTTTTTTTCCTTTTCCATTCGGAGTTCTTCTTCATCTGACGTCCAACCGTCCACTCTTCCCCACTAGATATGCTTAGAGCGTTGAGAAGCAGCAGGCCTGTTTTCTACGTCAAGACCAAGTCCATCAACCGCTTTTCTCCGATACAATTTACTCGTCGCAATATGGCCTCAACCGTTGACGACACCTCTGACCGGACTTTCAAGAGCCTCTCTATCTCTGCGGTGTCCAAATCTGCTATAAAGCATGAGTATGTCGTTGAAAATTTTATTTATGTACAAGCTCAATATTTCACTTAGATTCATGACCAAGGTTCAAGGTTAGCGTCGGAACTTAACTCGACACAGGCCTTCTCTCATTAGTAGTATCATGAACAGCCGAAACAATCGACGTGCGTGTTCTGGTGATTTCATGGAACTCTTTTTGCTAAAACTTGTGCATAGCATGCACTGACTGGTCAAGATCTTCTCGTACAAGCCCGAACCGGGACCGGTAGATCATCATCCTCATTCCTGCAAACATATGTTAACGTGTACAAGGGAAAACGTTGGCCTTCTTGCTTCCTGCTATCGAGACTTTATCAAAGAACAAGTCTCGCAAAGGAGTTTCAATTTTGGTGCTCTCACCGACTAGGGAATTGGCGATTCAGGTGCGATATCGTCGAGTTCTGTTTGCATGCGATATCGGGAGCTCAATACTTCTTGTTGTCCTTCTCAGATTGCTAGAGAAGCAGAGACCCTTGCCCACCCTCACGGCTTGAAAGTTTTCACCGTATATGGTGGCAACAAGTAAGTGTTAACTATATTCTGCGAGTCCGCTCCTCATGCATACTAGTCCTCGAGCAGAGCTTTCTAAATTCAATAGCCAGGGCTGTGATATCCTCATAGCGACTCCTGGACGGCTGGCTGATCACTTGGAAAACCACGGTTTCCATCGGCATCTCTCCGACCTCAAGGTCTACATCTTGGACGAGGTCGATCGGTTGTTGGATGTTGGCTTTAAGCCGCAGTTGGACCAAATTCAGAAGTACCTGCCTAACACCCCCAGACAGACACTTCACTTCTCTGCCACGATAAGTAAGGACGTCCAACAGGTCAGTTGCATCTTTACTCGCCGATGCTGTGACACTCAAGCTTGTCTAGGTTGCCAAATCACAGCTGAGAGCGGGTTTCAAATTCGTCAATACCATTCACGAGGATGAACGAGCTACTCACGAACACGGTACGTTCTCAGCGGTTCGATTCTTATTTATTTTACTTACGCGAAACTTCTACAGTCGAGCAGTCTCATATAATTGCCCCCTTCTCACACCACCTTCCAACTCTACTTCACCTAATTAAAGAAGATCAAGATATGCACAAAGGCTCATCAAAGCAGGTCGTCTTTTTCCCTACTGCCCGCCACGTCGATGCCGCGTTCCATGCACTATCAAACATCAACGGTCTTCCAACGCTCACTTCAATGCACTCCCGACTGACTCAAAAGGCGCGCGAACGCAGCTCTGACAAGTTCCGCGCTGAGCGCAGCGCAATTCTGCTTTGTTCTGATGTAGCAGCTAGAGGTGTTGATTTTCCCGGGTAACAACTTCCATTCACCTCATGATGCCAAATTTTTGACGTTTTTCTTCAAGGGTTACCGCTGTCTTCCAAGTTGGCCTCCCTGTGAACGGGGAGCAATACATTCATCGTTTAGGCAGAACAGCTAGGGCTGGCGCGGCCGGTCGCGGTACTTTGATTCTCGACCCTGATGAACAGGCTTTTCTCAGTCAGCGCGCGCTGCAAGGAATCTCTATCCCTAAAAAGGAGTCGCTTACCACAGAGATGATAGAGTCTCTACGAGTGGTCACAAACGAGGCTCTGGTCAAAATAGATGATAAGGTCAAGGAGCAGGCTTACAAGGCCTGGCTGGGATACTACAACTCAAACCTTAAGACAACAAAATGGAATAAGGTGGAACTGGTGAACAAAGCGACACTCTATGCCCAGGAGTGTCTGGGATGGACAAGTGCCCTTCCTCCACTGATCGAGGCTAGAACAGTTGGTATGATGCACTTGAAAAACGTTCCGGGGTTGAATATAGGGCGTAGAGCTCCTTAATGTATCCATAAACTTACATCAACCTCACTCAGTCGATACGCAATCTGTATATCATTATTCTGTAGACGATAGATCTAATAGACATATATTGGGTATTTATAGTAAGTTGATAAATTATTTTAGGTTGTGCAGTGCTGTACCAAGCCAGGCCAAATCTAATCGGCAAGGAAGGCTAGTGCAACTGCGGGTCGAGGTGTTATGCGACAGTTAAACGGCTTGATATGCCTGTAGATTTAGCTCGTCAGGCGGTGTCAAAGATAGCCAAAGGTCATGACATACGAGACTGTCGCGTTGGACCATTCGATCTGCGGCTCTATCTCCCGCTTCTGTGCGTCTAATGCTTTGCTAATGTTGAAGGAAGCCAGAATGTTAGAGATATTTAGAAAGAGAGACAGCTCGGCTAGATGAGCGCCTGCGAAGTGAGAGAAAGATAAGAGTTTGAATGATATACTTTGATAGCCGCGAATTGCTCACCAGGACACGCTCTACGACCGAAACCCCACGCGAACTTGTATGGGTCTGTCTCAGGATGCGATCCCATGTGCCGCTCCGGTCTGAAAGTATGTGGGTCAGGATATAGCTCAGGATCGTGCGTAATTCCCCTGTAAATACGACTGAGGATCTCTGAGAAGACGTGACAGGAAATCAATTTACGAACCATATGTTTGCGATGACGGTGGCGCCCTTGGGAATATGATACCCAGAGTACACATCATCCTCCTTGACACGATGACGAAGGCCTGTGGATAGGTATCAGAATGATGCACGCAAATAAGGTAGAGGAGGACCCACCTAAAGGTGCGACTGGTCCCCATCGAATGATTTCTTTGATGAGAGCGCTAATGAAAGGCAAGCAACCTCTGTCATCCAGCGTAGGTAGACGGTCGCTTCCAACGACTTCTTCTATTTCAGCTTGAGCATGAGCTTGTACCTCGGGGTACATTGTCATGAGGTAAAAGAAAGACGTCATTACAGATACAGTCTACGAAAATCGTGAGAGTTCTGATAACCGAGCGTGCAGATAAATAGCGCTTACGGTATCTGCACCTCCGATATAAAGTGCTGCGCTACACCATTTGATAGCTTCCTCTTCTTCTTCGCCAGGTGCATTGTGACCCTCGCGTTGTAGGAAGTGGGAAACGAATGAGTCGTTGTGATTGCCAGAAGCCTGTCGGATTTCGCGTCAGCAATTGCATCGAAAAGGTCGATGCAGAGACGAACAATGAGTTTCTTCGCCCAATTGTACGTGAAAGATTCAACATCCATCGATTTATGTTCCCGAGCAATTCGCTTGAAGTCGACGAAGGGGAACCATTCTGGCAGATATTGCACTAGAGTCAAGAAAATCTAAGTAACAACAGTGAAAGCAGACCAGAAAATGCTCACAATATGGGAAGAAGTCTACTAGGTAGGGACGACTCAGACGCTTCTCGGTTTCCTGGAAGAAATTTTCGATGCGATCAATGAAGTCGTCGCTACCGGACGACACTTCGTAGCCGTAGGCAACTTTCAGGACCATTCCCGCCGCATTCCTGTTTGAAAGGTGAGATTCGCCCGTCAGATCTGATGCCGATTGCAAAGAAACTCACCTCCTCAGATGAGAGATAAAGTTTTCCGGCGTCTCGGATAGGTTCTTGAGCAGGGTGTTGAGCTCGTGCTCTTGGATTGGCCTATAGGTACGCGTGATGCGAGGGTTCAGACCTGAATGGAGCATCTTGCGATACGACCGGAATCGAGGGTGGTCATAGGGGATATGGAAGGCACTACGAGCACGACCGGCTAAAGCGCCCATCACCCAGACAGGCCGATCAGAGTATAGCGCTGAACGAGATTCCAACAGATCTGTTGCAGCTTTTCCGGTGTTCAGAATGATAGTTGTCTGTCCAAAATAGCGGAGATGGGTAAGAGGACCTAGAAACGGTGAGTCTTCGAAGACCTCTACATAGGTGCATACATACCGTAAAGCTTCGCCCAAGAAGCATATGTCTTCCATGGGTGAATTACAGGCAGCTGGAAATAGTTGCCTGCCCAAAGCCATTTGGGAGGTCCTGGGGGCAAAGGAAACCTGGACACTTTGTTCGCGTATTTGTACGCGATGAAGGAGACAACAGCGAGGAGGAAGATACAGGGAAAGGCGAAACTAGGCATCTTGAAAAGGCTTCAGAGCTGATCTGGAGATGGGGGGATAGCAACAGATAGAAACTCTGGTATTTATAGCCGCAAATCGTCCTCGAAAATCGCGTGTCGACCATAATGACAGAATGGTGACTTCGTGCAGGTGAGCAATACCGACTTGTGCGTTGCAACGTTTCCGTGGGTTTGAACGCCATGGCCTCCCATGCTGGCAGTTCCTCGTGATCCGTTCGTTATTCGAGACGTACTATCTCGGACTTGGTGCCTTGGCGCATATCTACCGGTGCAAGCTGTACTCGTCACCGGTACAGGGTCATAGCTGAGTCTGTCTCTCCCAATCAAGCGCAAAGTTTACTTGATCAATTACAAACCCTATGAGAAATAGCTCGGGTAGCTCAATGATAGCAGCCTCGCCGTGTTTCGTTCCGTTTCACTTAACGTTGTTCCAAGCGAGGTTTTAGTGATGACGAAGGTTGGTGATGAAGAAGGCTGAGAACCGCGGGATCGTACGTTGGCCCGTTACGTGCTCGGAGTAAGCGGCAGTTCGGACGGTCAAGCTAATATTGGCCCGCCAGTAACACCTCTGTACCGTCGCGTATGCTGATCCGAGTTGTAACTAGAGCCGAGGAAGAGAGAAGGGATGCAAAGAAGCATCAAGGGAAACCGGTTACGGACGTGAATACCGGTTAACGATGATGTCACTTCGAATCAAACAGCACCCACAAGACCTCGCTACGAGCAGGCCGACAACAGCAATGTCCATTGACCAGGACTCGGCCATGATGTATTCGTTAATCTGTCCAGCCTGTCAGAAAAGAACATCGAGATGAACCATTTGATATCACATAGAATACGAATTCATCATCACCGCTACCACAGGGTGTAATTAATTTGATCCTGAGAGTTCACCGACACACGGCTGCAATTCTTCTCCGAGGACAGATGTTTATAGACATTCCGCATTCGATGGAGTACGAAAGACCAGATCGTGCCACGGGGCGGACATTGTGGTCGGTATGCGTCACAGGCAGGTCATTTAAGCCTCGTTTTCTCCCTTCTCATGCCTTGATGCTATGGAGGATTGATCATGAGACTATCCGGCGACTTTGATTTTGACGTGAAAGTCTCTGGTCGGATATAACGCTTCTCGTCGCGCCTTCGCAGACGCCATCCGATATTGTAGCAAGGTGTGCTTCTGGCACTAGCATGTACCGGCTCGAAGAAGCCGAAAGGGCAGGCTGTTTTTATCAGTACTCGTTACTAAGTATCACGAACCGGTAACAGAAACTACCTTCATGTAAAAAGGAAAAGAGGTCGGGGCATTCATTCTCGCGGTGGCAAAAGGGAGTGCTTACGAACAGCCCGACTGAAGTAATCCCCTTCGAAACGTTTTGATACACGAGAACAGATTCAATGTTGTTTTCAAGAGCATGATAAGTATGAGCAGTAATTATCGTCCAGAAAATAAGTATAATAAACATACATGCTAGAGAAACACCAAGTCTTGATGAAACTCGCAAGGTTGGTTTCCAATGGCTAAACCCTGCCCATGTTCCAGTAGCTTCATAGTCTGTCCCTTTTCGGTTTCGATGACCACACTAGGCTGCTCCGTCACACCATCTATCCTATGAAGATGCGCGCAGACTCCCTCACCAAAAGGGTGGGGAAAGAACCCGTCGTCGCCCACGCTTTCGGCCAGAAAGGGATGGTATAAGGCATCACGCGGTGTTATTCGATGGACCGCTTCGGGGTGCAGTAGGTTTTCGAGAAGGTCAAATGCATTGTCAAGGTCCTGACGATGCTCTTCTTCTGACGTTGGCGTGTCCGCGTGCGGGTAGAAATCAGGATTAGGCTGAGGCGGTATATCAATTTCAGGATTCTGTTTCTCGCAGAATTCACGCCATGTCATGCCCGTGCCCGTCACAGAAGGAACATTCGTAGAAAATGTTCGATCCGTTGGAACATTAGACCGGGGTATTTTGGGGTGAATAAGGAAGAACTTACTGTGCAGTGTCGCAACCTTTTCCATGCGTTTCGAGCCGATGATTGAGGCGATTTCCATCAAGGCCTCGACATCATCATTTGACTGGAACAACGGGAACTTCTTTGTGAGGAAGAAGAGAAGTATCGATCCGGCGGACCAGACGTCGATTCCTGCGAGCAGATGAGAATCCGGATTATGACTATCATACATAAACCTACCGCCCGATTGATTTCCGCACTTTAACAATACTTCGGGAGCTCTAAACCCCCGAGTGCCCGCTCTGTTTGCTTTCGAAACAGGCCTGGAGCAAATGTAATGGAAGGAGCGTGATAATGAGGAGCAATTACGCACCGGGTATCGTTTTGGGGATATCCCACTCGGTCCGAAGGCCAATGGTTCTTCGCTCTCGCCTCACGCTGCATTTTTTTGATGTGTTCTGCGTCGTATTCGTTCCGTGCTCGTAAACGACCATGAGGATGGGAAGGCGAAGCTGGCAAATGCAGACATAGGCCAGGCACAGTCACATTCATGCGCTGCAAAGGTGTCAGCATCGAATTATGAGTACAGTTAAGAAATCACGAACGGATGCTAGACCGAAATCACAAAGAGTACCCATTCCCGTTCGCGGGTCGAACAGAAAATTCGCAGGTTTCACATCTCGATGGATAATCTGTCGGGCGTGGATGTCTCGCAATGCACGCATCAAACAACGGAAGTAGGCCTTAATGCCTTCCATAGTTATAGAACAAAAAAAGTCCTGGAGAAGGGTCAGCAAGAAGACGCGAATATCGGCCTTCACGTACTCGGAAGTCCTCGTTCCTCTGGTATGGCATAATAGCGACTACCTGATCCTTCTCTCGAAAGGCCGTTATGAGCTGGACACATGTCTGCACCCTCTACAATCCTCCAGAACCGATATTTCGTTCTTGATTCGCTCCGGACTGCTTGTCACGTATATCCGCTTAATAGCAACGAAAACTTTGCTCCCTGGTTCGCGGGTCACCGACTGAGGATGGGCCGATGATCCAGGCGGATGGGGACACTGCCAAGGGCGATTGTCCCATTTGTCGTAGAAAAGGTCGACAGCCTTGTATACTGAGGAGAAGGTCCCAGTGCCTAGTCGATCCACTAGACGGTAGCTCTCTTCGAGTTCGGGAACGGCGTCTTCCAGATCCCGGATTTCCTCAAGAATCTCTTGCCTGTCCTCCTCGCTCTTCGACAGTATGGTGAATTCTTCGTCAGAGTCGTTGGTGTGTGAACTCTGGTTATCATTGTCCTCGTCATCCCGTTCTTCCTGCTCTTCACTGCCCTCCTCATTGAACGATACCTGATCCACCTCTTCCTCGAATTCCATCGGTTCATCCCTCAGCGCAAGTGGATCGTCGCTATCCATGTCGTCGTCCAAATCCACCATATTATTGTTCACGTTCGTCGTTACTTCAGCAGCCTTCCGACCGTATTTCTGCTTCACCTTGGATATAACGGGTGTCACTTGAGCGAGATGTCCCCAGTAGGCATGCATGTCATCCTTCGGTGCATAACCTGAGATCTGGTCCTCGGACGACGGCGAAGGGTCTTCCTCCGCTGCGACTTGCCGGGCTCGAGCTTCGTTGAGGACCCGGCGATAACGTGCGTTTCGAGGGTCAGATGATGCAGCCTCAAGTGGGTTGGATGAATGCTGAGAGATAAGAAGGGTGGCCATTGCCACGGTCAAAGCAGAGTGGCGCGTCGACGACGCGGCCGCTAGAATTTGAAATGAACGCTGTTTGCTTTCAGTCGCGTGATAGTCACGTGCACTTCGCGTCCATGACTTTGAAGTCTACCCGGCCCACGGACAAGTTACAACCCACGGAACTCCTCCAGGCTTCATCGACTGCGAAAACCGTGCGATATGCTTGACGTGTGCAGACCTTATCGATTATCGGACATGATCTATCTGCTCCCTACGAGTTTCTGCTTCACCTGCGACAATAGGACCTCCGCGGTGTCATCTTTACCATCTTGTATTACACTAAAACTCTTCTCCGTGGATCTCAGTGCCAACCTCTAATGTGTATCATCATACATTGGTACTCCGTTTGCCTGGAAGAAAAGAAAGCATGTTCTAACGGCTTGTCTCCGAGCCTAGGCTCTTCCTGGCGCCACGCATACATAATTAAGCTAGCTGCTATAGACTGACGGTCTTACGTCTACATCCTTCGAACGACTCATTTTTATACGGGTCATTGACTCTGGTTTATGAGGCTGGGCATGAACATGCAACCTCAACGATGATGAAAGACCGGTCCTCGCATTCTGCAGCGCTAGATTTTCATCGCCCTCGTTCTTCACGGCCCACGGGCAACACAAAAACTTCCGCGGCGACACAGTGAATGTCGAGAAGGTGTCGATATAATACGGGAGATACGATCTAGGGAGATCTCTATCGCTTCGCTCGTCGGTACCGGTGTCCTCGGAAGGCTCCATATCTGCACATTTTGTGAATTACGGTTTGCCTGACTTCCACAATGTATTGAGACAGTGAAGTCAGCCTCCGAGAGGTAATTTCAATAAGGTTGTATCTCAAGGCGCCGGCGCTAGCTCCTCTTTACCAACTAAGAAGTTAAATTTTTATAATTGAATTACAAAACAAGTTCTGCCGCTGCCTTGGGTCTCGCTCTTAGGCATGAATTCGACTTCACCTTGCCCCCCTTATTATTGGGCGGCCGAGGTACTTATACTTAGAGTGACTTAACAGGTTACTGCTATGCGCTCGCCGTTGATTGTGGATGCAACAATTCAATAATGGTGTGGTACAAAAATAAAAACGGCGCCAAAGAGGTTCATCAACAATCAATGATCACCGTTTATGATCTAACTTTTAAGAGAGAATTTAGAAACTCAGGAATTCCAAATCATTGATGATTTTGATCGATATTGATGATACATTTAAATTCAGACTTTAGAAAATAATGTAAAAATTGAATGACCACCGCAGGACTCGAACCTGCAACCTTTTGGTACCGTTCAGCAATCGAAGCCAAACGCGCTACCATTGCGCTAGGTAGCCATTACTTATTCATTAGCTCTTTATTTGATAGGTTACTGGGTGGTTTACAAATCGAAGCCGCGTTCAGCTTGTTCTCTCCTTATATTACTTACCTTCATCTTCCACCATGGCTTTGAACTGCGCGATGATTGATGAACAACGCAACCCCGTCCCCCTTCCTCATGAAATGATCGTAACAAGCATCGACTCAGGCGTCGATCTAACTGTGAAAGTTCCACCTTCCGTTCCTTCAGGTTTCGGTGGATCACTCAAGGCTACGGGTCGACTCTGGGTTACTGACCAAAGGGTAAGTACACTATACGTTTCACTACACCCATTTGACTTTATATTATTGCAGCTCTTGTTCGTATCTAACCCGCAATCATCCTTCGAATCCCTGTCCGTCCCCTTACACTCTATCCTCTCTACCAAGTTCCTGCAACCTGCCTTCGGAGCAAACTACCTCGTCTTCGAAGCTAAGCCTGCACCGGACGGGGGTCTAACGACAGGAACCGAGGTGGAGGTGCGGTTCAAGGGCCAAGCCATGTTCCAGTTCGTGGCGCTCTTGGAGAAGACAAGGGAGAGAGCGATCTATATGAAGCGACAGGCTGTGCAAGATGAGGATACTTTGCGTGCGTGAACCTTCGTTGTTCGTTCATACCAAGGTGGCTAATGTGTCGATATAGCGAGGTACGACTCTCCCGCTCAGTCTAGCTCTGTAATTTTGCCCAGCCACGACGCTACGGTCCCGGCAGAGAACCCGCCGGCATATGGCGCATAATGGTCATCTGCATCAATTCTTTATCGTAGTTGCTATGGGCTCAAAGGGAAGAATGGGCAGCGTTGCTAGTCCAGTGGAATACAATTGTACTACTTAGTAGCAGTGTTGTAGATTTACTTGTAAACATATGCTTTTTATGCCGTCAACCGTTATTGCAGATAGTATATGCGCCCAGCAAGCACTCATTGCATACGCTCGCGGGTCCTTTTTGGCACATAGATACTGAAGCCTACTATTACAGGACATACCTAAAATCTCGATTCTGCTTGTCCGTCAGATCCAAAAACTCCTGTGAAGCCGTTTGAAAGCACGGAAAGTACATACCAAAATCGACATACCTTGTTGACGCGAACCTTCTCCATAACGCCGTTCTCTTTCAACCGCTCAATGTATACATCAGCATAGGTAGTATCTACAGGCTCGGCGTCCCTGCGTCGATTTTCAGTAGATAGCATATATCGAATCCCGAGCAGTGTCAGAATCCGAAAAACGACGCAAACTCCCATGATTGCCCAGGGTACGCGATTGCTAGTTCCAGACGCTCATCAACACGGAAAGGAAAGGCCACTACAAGCCTATAGGACACGCACCGAGGTTTGTACTTCTCTGCCCACATTAAAGGACCTACCGCATTGCCGATACAATATGCGGATAGTATGATCGCATTGGCGGTTATTCTCTTCGTGTGTCCCGCCGTAGTGCTCGACAGCCAAGAAAGGGAAAGAACTGCAACAGTCTTAAAAGCGGTGGTGAGCAGATGATTCAGACTTACCAAAGGCGGTGAATCCGAGGTCTATATTATCGATAAGCGGTGGCACTGGTACAGATAGAACAGCAGGGCATCTCACCAGCGAAGAACAAAGTCAGTAATAACCAAGTCTATTATCCCAGTTAGAAAGAGCATCAAAAACACAGCAGCGAGATTGGGTATCAGGTATATCACACCGACCCATGCCCGGCTGTTGGGTATCCGCGCTGCTATGGCCGTGCCGCTCCAAACCGCCAATATCGCTACAGCACCGGGAACACAGCCCAGGAGAGTTGTTTCAAGGTCGGAGAAACCAAACGACGAGATGATTATCTGTCGCTGATTGACAAGCGAGTTCGGGATGTCGGCTAACACAGAGAAAAGAGCGAATAGCCATATTTTGACGTCCGTTAGGGCTCTATCATCCTAGTGGTATGCACGTCAGAAGGAACAGGACAGGATACAAGGGCGGGCATTTCGCACTGCTCTTTTTTGAAATGTTTGTTCTCGACACCTGTTTGATTTTCCTGTTAGAGAAGAGGTCATTTTAACCAGGAGAGAATATGCATAATAATCGAATGACCTTTATCCGTTGAACTGCAGAGGAGCGTTCCTCTGGGGTAAGGAACCACGCGTTCGTAGGAGAATCTGGAAAGAGGAACCTGGATTGAACATCAGCTTCTCTAGATTACGAGGTGAAAGTAAAGTACCAGAAAATTATCGCAGTCACCATGGTCAATATGCCCAGAATTATCATAAGCCTAGGTTAGACCAATTATTAGGCTATAAAAATGGATAGATGAAAAGGCCACGTACCATTGCCAAGCTTGCAATGTATTGGTTTTCATATGCAAGGTCCCGAAGCTAATGAATCCTGAGATTATTTGTGCTAACACCAAATAGTTAACTTAGGCCGATAGGAAAGAACACAAACATACCTGTACCGTTCATCAAGACTGCACAAGGAGTCAGCAAATACAATGCTACGCAGGATAGCTATTCAATATACGCTCACACCAGTACCCGACTCTCAAAGTCTGCTCCGTTCGCGTATAGAACATGGAGGTGACAATCATAAATCCCGCCGTGATACTACCTTCACATATACCCAGGATCAATCGGACGATGAAGAGGCCAGCGAAATTTTTGCATGCTGCGTGCAAACATAATGCTATGGCCCAGGCGAAGATGTTGAAGCTACGAGAAACTATGTCACCCAGTATGACAGCTATTTCGGAGAGCGACATACCTCAGCCATTTTCCAACGGGCAGGCGTTGCAGACACAGATTCTGCGGGAACTCGAAAACGAGATAGCCGAGATAAAAAATGGTACCGAGCCTGAGGTCTTCACTAAGCGGATACTATGAATATTGAATTGGGCGTCAAACCAGTTATATCTTCACCGATGAATTGAGTAGGACAGCGTTAAAGGTATGGTATCAGACTCACTGGTCGGTGCTTAGATGTGTATCCTCACTAAGCGCGAGGTCTAATATAGGCCACAATGGGGTACAGATCGTGGCTTACAGGAGCCCGAGGACAGCGGCATTTCCCAACGTAGCTTTATCCATATATTGGATTCTAGGCAACAACAGGTAGCATGAACGCAACGACCAGCCAATAGCCATTGTCACTTACGCATACAGTACTATTGCATTTGGGCATTGCTATCATAGTTCTGGGCCTGTCCGTAGAGACGAGACTCACTGCACATCAGAGGAACGATATGGAGATCGATTTTCCTCCTATTATGCTCCAACGTGAGATACCGTCGGAGAGGCACTGAACATAATGACGTACCTGATTCTTGTCGCCTCAGAACGGCTCAAGTGCCCGGTTTTTCCTATCACGAGCACCGCCCCAGTATCTACTTGATTAGCAGAGACCTCCATGAGATGCGGATTAATCTTTTTTTCGGTCGAGATTTTTTCATCGCTTGCCGACGCCATTAGGGAAGGAATAAGACTTATGGAAAAGCAATGTAGTCGTCATATTTATCGTGTTCATGTGCCCCACAGTTGGCGAGAAGGTACCCGTGAACCGGAAGCCTTCTATATTAAAGGTGTCGAGGGAAACGTCAGAGCCTGAGAAGGTCGAGAAAGCAGCCTAAGTCATACGATGTTCAGCGAGCAGACAACACGGGCACCGAAGCCCGCAAAAAATCGTACTTGATAGTCATCAAGCAATATAGCCCCGGACATCATCTCGCAAACAATGTTAGTACAGCCAGGTCTGCGCAGCTGTAGTGATAGTCCTGATTCCACGTCGGTAATTCGGCATTCGGTAAAATGGAGGTTTGAACGTTCAAGAGCAGATGGAACCGGCCAATGCTGTCACCCGATCCAAGGTTGGGATTATGATCCATCCTGAGGATTTAGTTGAATGCGCAGTCGTCTTAACAGCACGACGCCAATTTTCAGGCACGGAGGTGTGGAATTGCCAAATGAAGCATATTCGCTGAGTTTGGGAGGCTGTGTTGCTGCGCCTTGACCTCCTTCTCGATTGCATATAAGGTGTTGGAGACTCATTAATTTCTCACCCTTACCGCCATGTCTTACAATGGAATCGACCGTAAAGACCGTGCTCCTTCTCCCAGCGAGGGTTCAATTGGCTCGCCAAGGAACGTTGTGGACCACGATGCTCCCCATGGTCAGTCTGGTTCTTGCCATAGCAGTATCCAATAATGCTTACTTCATTTCCTGGCAAAGTGACAGCAGACGTGCCAGTAGGGCCAAGGAAGATTGCGGACCCAAAGCAACATATGATCACCGTCCAGCCGCTAAAAAGGAGCGAGATGCAGGTGAGCATCTTTGTGGTTTTCGTTGTTCGCATAAACTCATTCTGTGCAAGCCTTCGTACGCGCAGGATCTTGGAACTGGAGAGGTACGAAATTCGTTTGAAGTGTATCCAAATTCTTACATGTGTATGAAGGTTACGCATGGAGTCTACGGTTCCCTCTTGCAATGCCTGGGTCTGCAGTCGGCTTTTTAGGTTCCATCCCTTGCTGCCCATGTCCAAATCCATTCCGAAATGTCCAGCAAGGTGCGCTGCCACAGCGACGCCTCACATAGTTATTTTTAACGGTCTATTCTAGGATCCGTGGGCCTCGTCTCCCGTTTCGGCAAGTTCTACAAGTCAGTAGATCCAGGGCTTGTCCAAGTCAACGTCTGTACCGAATCGCTTCGCATCGTGGATGTAAAAATCCAGATTAGTCCTATAGGCAGGCAGATGGTGATGTAAGTGTCACTTCCTAGAGCCCAGTTCAGGCCAGTTTACTCACGTCACTTGACAGTACTCGAGACAACGTCAATGTCGAAATGTATGCGCATGATGATCACCTACGTTGCTACCTGCTGACTTTACATTTCCTATAGTGACTCTGTCATCTACTTCCAAATTTGCAACCCCTACCGCGCTGCTTTCGGCATCACTGACCTTCGACAAGCTCTTATCGAACGGGCACAAACGACGCTCCGACACGTCGTTGGTGCACGCGCTGTTCAATCTGTTGTTACCGAGCGTGAAGCCATCGCATTCGAAATTGCCGAAATTGTTGGTGACATCGCCGACAAGTGGGGCGTGGCCATTGAGGGTATTCTCATCAAGGATATTATCTTCAGCCCTGAAATATCCGCGAGCTTAAGTAGCGCTGCTCAGCAGAAGCGGATTGGCGAGAGTAAGGTCATTGCTGCGCGTGCCGAAGTCGACTCTGCCAGGTTGATGCGTCAAGCCGCCGATATCTTGGCTTCACCGGCTGCCATGCAGATCCGACAATTGGAGGCTTGTGAGCTTTTTTTTTCTTTGTTCATTTTCATTATGATATTCATATCTCGGCTCAGTACAACAAATGGCCAAGTCAGGGAACAGCAAGGTCATCTTTGTACCTATGCAGCTACAAAGCGACGTAGTTTCGCAAATGGCAGGGACTTCCGCAGCGGGTGCCACAGTTTCGAATGACAGTAACGCCAGTGACTCAGGAATGGGTGCGGCCGGAAGGGTAGCCCTTCTGAACAGTGCTGCTGACATGTGAAGCGCTGAAATTCTTTTCTCGCCTTTATTCACATTTCCATGCTTGAGTTACCACGATTATCGATGCCCTGTCATGATACCTCCATGTACATCAGTTGTATTAATTAATTCATCTCGTATATTTTTCAACATGTGTTACGGTGACGCTCACGACTACTTGTACAATTAAGGTGTTAATATTATCAACTACTACTGGGAACGTCCTGGTATCGGCAATATGACGGCAGAGAACATCTTAAACCATATTAGCGCTTGCCTTGAACGGAGTGAACGAACACACCAATAAAGCACACAATCCCACGATGACACAGTTCTGCATCATCTGCTGATGCACCGCCAAGATCCGTGTGTCTTCGACGACCTTTTCTGGTCCGAACACAGGTGGTCTGGTGATCCCAAATGTGTCGCCCCGCAGTTTTGTCTCTATTGGCGGTTCTTCAGATCGAAAGATGCAGACGGGAAAGCTACCCCGTCTATATGTCCCATCCGTAGAATTACAAACCAGTCCCACGCATCTCTCGTGTCTGCTGGCGCTCCTCGCAGGGAATTCACATACGCAAAGGACCTGGCGCTCGCAGCTTGGAGTTCCCATGAATGGAGTTGCACGGATCGCCTGTACCACACTTGAGAGCAGAAGCCATGCCATGCGGCACATATTGTTGATGCGCCTATCGCGAATGGGAAAGCAGCCAGTAGACGCCATGCACGATTATTGCGGGGAGGTACTGGTACGAGCAAGATGAGTGCGATGGCGATGATAATTGCAGCAACGATATGCAAGACACCCATAACATAACTAGAAGAGCGGGTGAGCATCAATGGATAACCACGCAAAACTGTTAAATCGCACGTACAAGAGAACTTGTCTTGGTAGATTGATATTCGGTGTTGAGTACGCTAAAAACCGAGGAAGGGCTATCCGATCCAAGTAAAAGTACACTACTTCATACGCAGGTTTAAACTAGGTCCCGTTGGTGAGTTACAGATATCGATACATTGAACACCGTTCAACTCACTACATCAGGGTCACAATTAGTCGCCAGCTTTCTTACTAATTCATCACGGAGTTCAGCATCAAGCAGAAGCGCTTTGGGTGCACCAGGAAGCAAGAATGTTGATATAACACTCATGCATTCATCCCGCAAAGCCCGATCGTTACCAGCGGGAGAAAAAACAGGCGGAAGATAGACAGGTGGTAGTGCTGGAAGGGGTTTATCAACATCCTTCGAAGGTGACGATGATATAGGGATATAAGGCCCTGAGTGGATATCATGTTTGGAATGACTGATGTTGGATGTCAGTGAAGAAAAAGATATAATTGATTCGTCTCGATGCGTGGCAATTTGCTTGCTGTTCAGTTCAAAGAAGCGCTGTCGATAGTCCTGATAGCATATGTTGTGTCAACACACGAAGCATGGCAACACATTGAAATATGACATACTTGGTACCACACAACAAATTGAAGATTTGCCAAGGAATGTTCCTATTATACGATAAAATGATCAGAGATCGCCAAGACTTACAGATGGACCATCGAACCCTGAAAGCAAGGTAGAACTCGAAATCCTCGAAGCTGTACGGAGCTAATTGAGCTGGACGGGTACATTTAGAGATGAATGAATAACCTTATGGGACTGCAGGTTTCTCCACCAAGGACTTGTGCTGATCGTATTCACCCTTCAGCATGTCAAATATTTCGTGAACAGGCTCCATACCTAGCGTAATTCCCGCCAAACGTCGAGTGTTGAGCTTTGCGGCCCACGGATGAAGCTTAGCCAAGTAGCTCCATTCTGGGTCCCTGCTACCGTTTGCACGTACGGTGCATTGATTCCAACTGTGAAAGCGCTGGAGCAAAGAGGATACGATGATGGAACTCACGGTGGGGATATCCCTCAACTCCTTTATATTAGCACCTAGCGGAAGATCATGGCGCGTGAGTGACACTGATTCACAGCAAACATTTTGCTGTGGTCCATCCGGGTCTTGTTTGCATCGTATCAAAGCGTCAAAGACCAGTGCGTGGGACCAGATCTTGTGATGGGCCGTGCGTGGATCATACGCAATTGGCATACGATCCTACACCACCAACATACCTCTGTTCAAGGTGTGCCCATATACTGAACCTGGATGAAGTGCATACTGTTTAGCATCATCGAGGAAAGAAATGGCATGGACTCACTAAAGTGTCAGAGTCTGGCGGTCACCTCCCACTGAACTCCTCTCCGTAGGTCTAAAATAACAGATCAAACGTTCCCAGAGCTTTCCGTCGTACCTTGCATAGTCATCATTTCCATGTGACAACAAATACGCGCTTAAAAACCAGTCGTTGACGCATAATCAAAATACTCTAGAGGTCCCGATCAATTACAACAGAAAAGGAATGATATACAAGTATCCAGATATCCAAGGCTCCAACCGCAGATTCGTGAATGAATACATGATGCACTTATAGGGTATATTTTGGCGCCATCTTTAATAAAGACGACGACCAAACGTCCGCTCCTCTCTGCGTGGCTGTTCTAGGAGAGACGATTCATCTCTCGGACTGCCAACCAGATAGGACTGGGAGGTTGTAATTACGGGATCAAGGCCGCCAGACGCCCATGTAGAAAGTCCGGGCATCAGGACCCCAAAGCCCTGGGAAGAGGGCGTCTTCCCTTTAGAGCTAGTATCTCGCTTGATATAGTTGCTCGTTGCAGATGGCACTGAGGAAATACTTGTCGAAGAAGCAGAAGGTGCTGTAGCCATCCTGAAATTCTGCACCTTCCTACTAAGTGATTGAAGCACAGAGTTTCTGTCGGGCCAGCCCGACTCTTGTGGATAGTCATCCGGTGCTGCTGGCGTACGTTTCTCCTCGGCAGCAAACGTTGAGTGGATAGATGAATCGGATAGCCCCCGACGGCGTATGCTGTGATCAAGGAGTGGTCCAAGAAAGTCGGGCTCCTCGGAATCATCTGTCCGGGGGAAAGTTCCCGCGTCAATTACCGCGTCCACGTTGCGCGAAAGTCGGTTAGAAGTACTTGTACGCATAGCAGAAGGAGAAGTAGCCGATCGTAACGTAGATTGCACCCGGCGCGGTCCCCTCGGCAACACGACCCACGGTTCTGGTGTCGTGGTACGAGGCGCACCTGCAAATATACCCATCACCCCTTGACCTGCCGCGGACGTGGTTGGCGGAATACTATCTGAACGCAAGGGTTGCGGCGAAAAAGTGCTGGTCACAGCCCTTCCCACTCCTGCTCCTGAGAACTCCACGTTGACAGTAGTAGCAGAAGCTGACAAGGCAGGGCCAAGCTTGGGCACAAACCGTGGTGGCCGGGGCGGAACCCGTCCGCCATTCGACCGACCAAAGGATGAGGCAAGTATGCCATTCTCGGGACGATTACTAGGTGAACCAAAAAGCTTGGAGATAGGTGCCATCCATCCTCCACCGCCATTGCCATCCTTTTCTCGTTCTTTCTCAGCCTCAGCCTCTGCTTTCGATGGATTTAGAGCCAATTCGCTGACTTTAGGGGCTATAGAAGGATCAAGAATGACTTCGTTCAGTGTTACACGCATTCCTCCCATTTCGACAAAGATATCTCGGAGTAACTTGAACAAAGATCTAAGATCTTTGCGCGAGCACGTTGTGACTATCTTTTCATCCTCTAGCAGTACCCTAAATTGGAGCCGCAACGCTGATGCTTCTGAAACGATGTTCTTGACAGTGCTGCGTGAAAGATGGCTCACATCAGCACCACGAAGATTTTGCCGTTTCAACCGGTTAGTTAAAGTTAAGGCATCCGCTTGAGTGATCCGGTTTAGAAGGATTGAAGCGCGTTCGATCAATTGCCCCATATTGGAGGACGATTCAGAGAATGAGGATGACTCAGAACGAGGATCTAGTGGAGATGAAGAGCTGCGTTGGGACACCAATGACGATGCTGTCAAGAGCCCTGCTATTGGCCACGGATCTGTTTGAACTCCGCGAGATCGGCTGAGAAGTAGAAGAGGCTTGCGAAGCTTCCTCCTCTCAGGAGAAGATGGTTCAAGCTCGTTGTCGTCCATGATTTCGATCGGATAGGACGTTGTCGGATACCGCGCTTGCGGCTGGCTGAGCGATGCCCATCTTTCAGAGTTGGCTGTCGTAGAGTCGGTGGCAGGTGACAAAGGCCGCATATGAGATTCCGGGGTCAAGGGATCCTGATTTAGCTGTGATTCCTATTCAATAGCAGGAAATTTGAAATAACAATATACTAACATGCAGCCGACGAGTTTTCCTATCTAGACTTGAGGTCCGTCTTGAAGACTGTAAAAGACGTGAAGGATCAAAAACGCCGCAAGAGTTCATATATACACACCATCTGTTCTCTGAATATGGATGATGGCATACTCCCGAAGTGGAAATGATGTCTAAAGGAAGGTGTCCGAGGCGTTCCAGCTAGAATGCAACATCTGGTGAGATAGACGAAGAGGAAGCTACGAACCATCTTACCACCAGAACGAGGAATTGGGTTGGCACGATACTCGTCAACTTCTTCTTGTAACGCGTGAATCTCTTCACGCGACTCGGAGAGAAAATGTTGGAGCTCTGCGTTGTCTCGCTTTAAAGACTCGTTATCATCTACAAGAGATTCAAGAACTTTGGTAAATTCTGTTTGATCTGTGACGTTTGAGTGACTGAACTAAAGCTCAGTTTATCAGGGACCGGCACGTGTAAAGATAACTGGAAGCACACCGCTTGTTGCAATACTTCAAGCTGAGAGCGAGCTTCTTGTAGAATGTATTCCGACGACTCTAAACGATCTAGTCTCTTTTCCTGTAAGCCATCTTGCAACCGGCGGACGTCAGCTTGTAGTTTCACTACAAAACTTGAGCCGATGCCAACGAGCACGAATTAACCAACTCACAAGTCTTCTCCTTTAGAGCAGAAAAACGAGACTCGGCCAGCTTAGCTCGTTGTGATTCGAATTCGCGTTCTTGCTGCAGGTCGTCCTTCTCCTTTATGACCGAGGATAACCGTGTCTCCCAGCCCACTGAGCGAGCGTGATGTGCCGTGAGTCGAGAAACGGTAGTCTTGGCGTCCTGTAGCTCCTGGAGAAGTGTCTTGTTCGATAATTCAGTCACTTCGCTATTCACAAGAGCTTGAGTGAGACGCTGAGACGTGTCAACGAGATATCTAGTATGCAACATTCGACGACACTCACCTTTTCCAATACATCTTTTTCTCTCGCAAGCGCTCTAAGTTTTGACTCCCACTCCTCTCTATCATCATCGAGGTCGAACGTCTCGCTTCCCTTGAAGCATGGCTCATCGGCGTCGCGACTATATGAGATGATTGCACTTACCCCTTGCCGACGCACGTACGCTTCGTGACGCTGTAATAATGCTTGCCCAACCTCTGAATAGAGAAAATAGCAAATTAGCAAACAAGAGGCGATCTGTTATCATGATGGAGGCCGTACCTGCACTGAGAATCAATCGACTTTCCAACTTCGACTTCATCGAGAACCAAGCATTCGCATTCTCGCAGTCGTCGCGTCCGCAACAGCACATCATCAAAGAAGGCTCCGGGGATGGAACGCGAGAGAAATTGGCAAGAGCCACCGTCAAGTCATCGATGGTACTTGTTGCATGATTGAGGCTACTCGCCAATGGTGATTCCGGCGTAAGAGGTCGGGAGAGAGATGAATCATGCATTGGCGCAGTGCATTACCAAGTCTTGAAAATAAGCAAAAGGCGTACGGGATAAATCCAGGAGAAAAGGGGGAAATGTAAAAAAGTGAGTAGAGTGGGTAGAGTGAGGAAGATTGAGTTGGGAAATAGGGTCACGGTGACCGCACAAGGGGCCCCCGGGCATCTAAATTGAGCCTTCTTCATACCAAAAATGCTTGCATTGAGTCGTGAGAATATGTGAGTACTAGCAAAATACAGTGTAACACAGAAGACCAAATAAATACACCACCAAGAAAGAGAGTAAGGGAACAAATTATTCGCCCATAGGTTGAGCAATGCTATCTACAATCTTCACCAAAAAAGGTACTATGGTAGGGAACCCCTCGCCCAGTGCAAGGAACTTGAATGATTCTGCCAACCCAGACATACCGGAT
Source organism: Armillaria gallica (assembly GCA_037576215.1). Lineage (NCBI taxonomy): Eukaryota > Fungi > Basidiomycota > Agaricomycetes > Agaricales > Physalacriaceae > Armillaria > Armillaria gallica. The sequence goes on from JBANDB010000008.1 coordinate 1,025,987, forward strand.
TCTTCGAGTGCATTCAGACAACTCTGGCCGGAAGGCACATCGTCTGTTGCGCTGGGCGTAGAAACCCCGCCCTGGGCATTCCAGCGCTTGTCCTGCAAGGCAACACGAATAATGTCCGAAACATATCGTATGATGTGTTCATTAGATGAGTTTGCGAAAATATGGTTGATATTGAGCTTCTCGTACCTGTGGCACCAATCAATACAGTTAGCATCAAGTAAAAAGCGACACTCACGCCATGGAAACAAGTTCGGGAAACACTGACGCGACGTCAGAGAGTATGCTGTACAAGATCTCGTTTTCCGCGTCGTGTCCATGGGCGCTGCGGAGCATGGTAGAGATGAATGAGGTGACGAAAAGGGCAAGTGTGTAATCATCCTGGATTCCCAGGAACATGGACGACGGTCGGGGAAGGCTTTTCTCGTCATCGAAAGAAGAAGCGCCGGCCTCTGGCAGCCACATATCATCCACCTGACAATCCTTCAGGAGTCGACGATATTCCGAGGGAGAAGTGGACAGTGGAAGGAGTGCTAAGAAATATCCAAGGACATCAGGATGTAATGACCCTGCAGACCCGTTGGTCAAGAGCTCCAGACGGCTCCATCGAACAGTGACGCGTATCAATGTTCGTAGTGCCGCTTCAGCCGGTTCCTTTGTCCTGCTCTCGCGAAGCCCTTTGAAGATGATAGCGGCAAGGGTAAATGAAAAGTTGGTGTCGAAGGATAAGCCCAAATGCAGGTCCAACACGCCGGCGTAGTCCTCCAGATGTATCCGAGCGTCTAGCAGGTACGACGAGATAGATTCATTCCTGAACACCTCTCGTTTATCCATGACTTCGAGCGTGACCTGAACCATGCGGGCAGCTTCGGGGAAGAAGTCCCTATTACCACATTGAAGAAATGCGACTCCCATCCAGAAAAGATGAGCTAGGTAGCGTGTGTCGTTCTGGAGACCCGGGACCAACTTAGCTAAGGCTCGCAAGATCCCAACGGCTGGGACCGTGTCCGTTTCCTCCATCACCGTGAGAGCAGCCGAGAAGGCTACCAAACTCTGATAGAAGAAGTCGTCATCGATGTTCGACGTCGCCAAAACTCCCAGCACTGTGAATGCCCGCATTTGTATCATCGACGAGTATTGGAATGCCGAAGAAGTGACCAAGCTCATCCAACGGGCACGCCATACATTGAGCAATCCTGTCAGAAGGTAGATGTCTCAGATAAAACATGCAAAGATATGGTGCGAAACCAGCACAAACCTTTTGTCCCAGCAGAAGCTTCAAGTATTCGGACCAATAGTCTTGCAAGACGTTCATAATTGTCAATGAGCATCGCATCTTGCGTCGTGTCATAGCTGGTATATTCGCTTGTTGATGTTGCACGATGCAGGCCGAACAGTTCCAGCGTCCCAGGTTCCGAAAATTCGTTCAGCAACTGGGTGAGTTCTGGTACAGGGTTTGCAGAGTCCTCCGATCGGGCGATGTACATCGACTGCAAGAGGTTCATCGCAATGCCGTACATTGCTTTCCGGACGATGATCGAACCTATGCCAGCAATCATCATAGTGACATGAACGATCTCAGGGATGTAGAGCTGATTATGACTGGGCTGCTTGGACTGATAACCAGCAATGAGACAAAGACGGCTAAGCGTTGCCACTTCATTCCAGTGCTGGTTTTCGACCAAAGACTTCGTATGTCGCGGAGAAGCTTTGATGATGGCCTAGTGATATTGAGTCTGAGAAAAGAACGGTATCAGAAATCAAAGAGCTTGCCTTTCGCAGCTTTGCAAACAGCTTTCCCCGAACACTGATCGATGACAAGGAAGCAATGATATGAGCATGGGTTTCGCAGCGGGTTGTACCAGCTCCAGCGTCGACGGCTGAACGTACTAACTCTTCTAGCACAAGGTCTGCAGTTTGTGAGTCAAGTTTTCCTACTTCAGCCCATACATGCCGTTGCATTGCAGCAGTCAGCTGAAAGTAAAGATTAGCTGAAAAGAACACGGGGTCTGTTCAGCGGACTGACCTCAGGATAGGTCAACGCTATATCAACCAATCCTCTGATACAATCGCGGAGCCTAGAACCTGAACGCTCATGAAGATTACTCGTCGGATTTGAGAAGTGGGGAAGATTTTTTATCCAGGGGCTCAGATAGTATAAACATCCTATCGATTGTCCAATGTGGTTGCCAGATCTCGTGTCCATAGTCATTGTGGCTGATACCTCGGAGATAAAGTCTAGGGTGAGCCGAGGAGCAAATTCAGCGATGCGCTCGCTTAATTGAACGACAAAATGACTCGGGTCACCGGGGATAAAGCCAGCTACAAAAATGTCAGAGCATCACAAAAGATATGGGAATGACACAGACATTTCGACGCTACGATAGGGCTTTTATCATAACCGATATAGGTGCATACAGCGCCAAGTAGATCATACGCAGCTGTGCGGACTTCTTCGTCGTTCAGGTCAACACTGAGCATACCGACATGTAGCAAAGTTGCAGGAACATTGGAGAACCTTGAAAATCTATCACCCAAAGGCGAGTGAGTTTCGGTTAGACGTCCTTTGGCTGATCTGATGCTCTTCGCGGAGTTCAGCGGTACCGCACTGGAAAAGCCATCCGAAAACATACCTTGACAATTTCGTCATGTGATTCAGACGAAGGAAGATTGTGGACGCGTTGCGATTCCGTCGGATGATGAACTCGTGACTATCTCGACTAGCAGTAATGTAGGAATCGCTGACTTCAGCCATAGGTATGATGTCGGTGGATCGGGTCGCAGCACCTGGCCCTGGTGTGAGCTGACGTGAGGTGAGTGAAAAGCAGATATATTAAAAAGCAATGCGCCTACGGCTATGATTCGAATGTGAGAGGAACCGACACTCAGAACGGCAGGCTGACGCCGCTCCGAGTTGATCAAAGTCACGTTCTTGAAAGATATATATCCCTCCCCTTCCAGCTCCGCTACAGGTACAATGAGTACATTGTATTTGAGTATAATGACTCTCACCTGGATAGCCGAGGTCAGAGACTTCGATGCCAGGGACAAGCTGCAATAGCTCTTCAACCGACGTGGCAGTCCGAAACTCTCGAGCAAGGTGTATTCCTGTAAACTCTGCTCGCTTCCAATTTCCTTGATGCAGAAGAGGGAAGATGCGAACCTGCAACAAAGTTCTGGACTCGTTTCAGATACCTCTGCGCTAAGCGATTGACGTTCAGCTTGTAGCACCCAATAAATCGCGCCCTGATGTCGGATGGTATTAGTTCCATGCAATACTTTACCCACCGTAACGGTAGCTCCGATTTTGCACTGAAACCGGTGCAGTCGACTATCACGTCAAATCCAGCCGCATCTGACGAGGCCTCCAGTGTCTATGGTTCTTCAGCAAAAAGCATACCCACAAATATGGATATTTACTTGGAAGATGTGAAGCATCAAGAGTTCCATGTCTATCGTCTCCACGTCTAGTCTAGCGAGCCTCAAAGCAAACAATGCCTGCGAATCCTGGTAAATTCGTGAGTACTTCTTGTCTATCCCAGAACTGACGACTGACCCCCGGTCTTCGTATAGGAGTAAAGAGCTCCCTCACTTTCGTTGTGGGCTTATCAGCATAGCGGAACATCAGGTCACAATATTCCTGATGGTGTTCTGAATCCTGCGTCGAAAGTCGAGGAACTTCGATAGGCGCTCCTAGGTCAACGAGCAAGGTGCAAAGCCCGTCCCAAGCCCGTTTCCCGGCAACACCTGTTGAGTCCCCATCGATTGACGGTTTTGAAATGCTGAGAAGCTCTTTTCCAATCTTGTCTGCGTGCTTCTCGAAGAACCGATGGAGTACAATTACATCGGTGTCATCATAGATATATGCGCCCGCCCATTCATCTTTGCTGTCTTCCTCGGTTTGCATTTGCTTCAATCGAGTTAGTGCACGATGAACTGACGATGGCAACACTGACGTACAAGGATCATAGTCAGAAACTTGGTCACATATATAACATGTTCTGTCAAAAAGTCGTTCAAGCGCATCATATGCGGTTCCTTTCCAAAGAGAATATTGTTGGCTAGGTTTTGGATTATCTTGGCGATTATCATTAGACCTCGACGAGAGGAATCGTTAGGCAGTTGTATGCCTATGGTCTCCGGAGCTACGACAGCAGGAGAAATGAACCTGAAGCAGCAAAGTCAATGCATGTCGAGCCCTGTTATGAAGGTAAGGGTACCGTAAGAACAAGAAGGCACCAATCGACGTAGTCTTCAATGAAGGATCGTGCCAGCGGTTTACTCTGTTACATACAACAGTCAGTGGAAAGAATATTACTGATGTGTTTTCTTACACAGTAGTGGCAATATGTTCGCAAACTTCCCGAAACATCCTTGGGCGATACGTCAGTCATGGATGATCACTACAGTCAACTACTTACGGTGGGAGTCCCTGGCGTGAATCGTGAATGAGTCTCAAAAACTGTTGCGTCAGAAACTGAACATTTTGCTGGTTCTGATGTAGATCTTGACCGCCGACTTTCGCAGGATCAAGCTCATAGCCTGTACCCTCTGGAAGATTGTTGATAGCCACAACCATGGGTTCAATTAGTGACCGCAAGTACTGGTGTCCTTGGATACGAGCAAATGCAGCCAAAAAGCGGTTGCCGATAGAATTGCTACGAAAAAGAGCAGCAACGTTCTCTGTGCAGTATGAGCGTTGAGTACGTCGGGTAAGGTGGGCACATACCAGTCTGTGCAACTTCACGCGTAATCATGACTTTAAGTAGGGCCATCAGAGACGTCCGAGTGTTGAACAAGTTGAGCAGAATGTTGATCATGTTATCGATATCTGACGCGGGACAAGTGTCGCATATGGCTTGAGCCAACACCATCTACGAAAATGAATGGTACACAACGTGTTAAAAGTCATGCACTCACATTAGGCTCCTTCACCAACTAAGGGAGAATCGTCAACATTAGGCTAAGTAGAGAATACATGGAAGCACATACATCGCACAACCGCTTATATCGATCTATCGTTTCGGCTGGTTCTGTAGCCTCGAATTTTGCGCCTTGACCAATTACCCGGGCAAAGACGTGAGCAAATATGGCTCTTTTGCGGTTATCTTCGCAGTAAGCCAAGGGCAGGCATTGCTTGAATCCGGCCTCCGTATTAGCCCTGACTAAATGTGATAGTCCAGTGATAACCAACTCCCGAAGCTCTGCTTCTCTTTGAGACACGCGCATGCGCTTGACCGACATGAGGCTCCAATAACACCAGGAAAGGGAAGATATACCTACTTTTTGTATAGAACCGACGTCGGAGACGCTATCAGATGTCTTGACCGGAGTGAGAATGTATACCAAGAAGAACAAACGAATACCGACCGGAGCATCAATTTGACAAACTTCTAACCCAGACAGTAGCACATCTGAGTACTTGATGAACTCACGAGTCACAAAATGGGACCCATCATCTCCTGAGGTGGAAGGATCGGCAGGCTTAAACTCGAGACGGTCTAAAAGCTTGACAACCGTGCGTAGACAGGCCATATTCAACTCTGTCCGCGACATGACATCTCCAGTAGTCTAAAACGCACCAGTTAGAGAATCCACTTTGCATAGAAACAGGGCCAATTCTCACCTGGATCCAACCAGAAACCATGCTGAGAATGCTTCGGCGCGCGTTGTTGTCTTTGCGCAACGTCAAAGCTTCTGTGCGGTCGTTTACACTATCACAGAGGGTGCAAAACCTGATCTTGGTCCGGTGTGCATCTGAGCCATTATGTCGATCGAGGCAGGCTGCTAACTCTCGCAAAGTCGTGGTGATGTCGAGGTTCATCACGTCGTCCATTCGGTCTTGGCTGCTTTCGACCATCAGCTTAAGTATAGCGATACCCTGTATGCATTGTCAAGGAAATGAAAACTCAAAAATTCATAGACATACTTGCTCCTCCAACAAACGGAAGTTCTCGAACCGCACTGGACCGTCAAAAGAGCTGTCGCGAATGATGCTATGGAAAGAACAGACGTCAATAAATGACTAGCCGATATTACAATACGCACTCTTCAAGAAACTTCAACAATTTAGTGTACAGACGTGGACTCAGCTCGGCTCCTAGAGCATCTCGGGCGGAGTTCCGAACTTCAGCGTCGTCATCAAGCAGCATTCCTGTAAGATCGGTGACAAATGTGTGCGCCAGGCTCGAGGCATCTTGCGCTCTACGAAACTGATCGGGAAGACACTGTTGGGGGATGACTTTGGATAGCAGATCAGCGTCAGCAGCTTCTTCAACGCATGCACCTCCGAGAGCAGCTATGAAGAGGGTGAGATTGTTCCAATGAGATCGGTGATCCTAAATGGGCAATTCTAGATAATGATCATATGAAGGTCAAAGGGACATTCTTACGGCAGGAGTTCCGAAAAATTCGCTCGATTTGATAGTAGCATCTTCGCCTGAACGCAGCATTTCATTCAGGGCAGTCCAACGCCAGTAACACTCTGTCCAAACTGCAATGTGGACGGAAGGAGCGTAAGGTATAAGGCGCAAGAGCTTCCGAATTCGCTTCTGGTGGCCAACACGACCTGTTTTATCGTGAGAAACGATCGATGAAGTAGCCGCGCTTTCACTAACTATGTATGAGCACGTTCGGATCACCCAACTGCTCGTAGATAGGGTGGCGCTTTGGTCTATCTTCATCGTTGATCAGAGGGTTGGTAGGTGCCCCAAGTTGTCGCTCTGCATAGGAAATCAAACGGAGACCCTTGGCCGCCTGAAAGGATACATTGTTGTCGCTGGAAGTGAGAGAGACGAGGAAGGCTATTTCGGCCAATATAAATGCTGGAACCCGCCTCTCAGTAAGTTGTATCTGCCGGACATGATCCTCCTAAACAAAGATATTCAGCACAAAACATGTTGAGCGGTACATGAGTCACATACATCCACTTTTGCAACGTAGAGCCCCAAAAGATCGAGTGCCATTGTTATCCACAGGCGTTGAGCTTCGATATCTATGCGAGCATCCAGAAGGTTCTTGACAATAGCCATGAGGGTGTTGGGCCTACAAAAACGTCAGAATTGGACCCGTCACTCCATGCAGCCCACCTACAGAGCATATGTCAACCACGCAGTCATCTTGGGAACGCTAGGATCAGTTGGAAGATACGTGAAAACATGCTCCGTCAGTTTCCTTGATGATATGCCCAAAGACGCTTTAACAGAATAGTCGATCTGCGCATTCCAAAGTCTTGCAACGGCTGTCGTCCACGAATCAATCTCTTCTTCGCTAAGATACTTGAACCCGAAATCGGGTGACATTCGCCATAGCGAAAGTATAGCAAGGATGAGCACTTCCCTGTCGGGAAGGGGTGAAAGGTCTGGGGATCTCTTGGCCTTCGGACGGCTCGCCGGTCTCTTCATGATGCCAAATTGATCCACCTCGCTCCGGTGAACGCATGTGGTCTACATGAGTAAGTGAACAATGTACCAAGTGGGGATGAAGTTATCTTGCCTTCAGTATATTAAGGAACCGTCGTGCTATAATGGGTTCCAGGTTCTTGAGAGATCGTTGCCAACTAAACTTTGAACTCTGAAAGAAGATAATCATTATCAACTCATGCCGAAGACACAAAACTAAGCGAACCTCCTGGTACAATGTTTTACATGCACGGACTATGCAGATCTTTACCGCTTCCGACTTTTCTGGCTCCACGCATGCTTTGAACAGCGGTAGGGATTCCTCTTCGGATAGAAATCGGAAGATGTACACTAAAACGTCAGCGTAAAGCGAAATGTCAAGGGATTCATGTTGGGGATCCCAAAAGGGTTTAGTCGCGGTATTGTGAAACAAGTCGCTCTATGAAAAATGTAAGCAAGGGCTTTCAGGAGTGCTAAATTTGCTACCTTAATTTCGTGAATAATGTCGTACGCAAGTAAGCGAAGAGGCACTTCTTCATTCCCGCGTGGGTCGATGTACATGGCTGCACGGCAAATGTCTAACGCGCAGACCAGACCCAGCTCCCGTAATCTTGCTTGAGTAGATATTTGCCGCCGAATGTCTTCTAGAAACTTGTCCGACTTCTGTCCGCGACCAGAAAAAACGTCATGGGACAACCTGTCGGGAGTGAGGAAGAGGATGGCTATGAGAGCGGGCCACATCGTTCGTTCGGAGCCGACTTTGACCCTTGGGTAAAGATAGTCAAATACTCTCTCCGGAACACTATCCATCTTCAGCCGTCCCTTGGATACTTCGTTGAACTCGGCAGGACAATTCCTTATCCAATTCCAGACGGCAAGCCGCAGAGGATTTGCAAAGGCGACATGCGTTTCGTGCGTCATATTAACGAGAAGGGACGATAGTTCTGCACGAGACAATGAGGTGAAGCACAACCCATTACAGAAAAAACTCACCATTCAAGCCTTGCACTAGCCGTGTTCTATCGAGGAGACTGTGCGATAGTAACTGAATATCAATGGTGTCGACTTCACCATCGTTCTGTGAAAGCTGGCGAATCTTCGTCCGTAGTCGATCAAATACTACATTCCAATTTGATGCAGAAATATGGAAAATTATCCGGCCGGTATACTTTTCGATCAACGCGTTCAAAGTGTAATAAGAATTAACAGCAGACATGGGTGTTCGTTGCGTAGTGACGCCTGTTCGGGTCGGCGTAAGAGACGTGATGCTCATCTTTCCGGACTTGACAGATGTGGAAGATGTTCGCGATTTGAGGTCATGAGAAAACGTGTCAGCATAATCAGTCGGCGAGTCAGTTCCCTCTGACGAAAATGCTGAACTCGCGAGTTCATAGTCACGGAACGTGATATCTGCTGAAGGAATCCAGTCCATCATCAGAGGCGGCTCGGTTTGCGCAGATTGTCGTAGAAATGAGACCATCAAAATCAGCAGGTATCGGGCGCAATTATCTTCCATGGGTGGTTGCTCTAATGGAGGAGAAACGAGTGTTGCTGTCGCTGTCCACCTGGACGTGAATGATGGGACGGGAGACTCTGGGGCAGAACCCGGTGCTCGGTGACTAGCTTGAGATCCTGACCGTGGAATACTGTGCGGCCTCGACGACACGCCTGCAGCCAGAGCTTTCATGATGAAAAGTTGTGATTGCAGGACTGGGATATTGAGGTCAGGCTTTAAACTGTAAATAAGGATCCTCCTGTGAACCTAGCCGGCACTTACCTTGAGGAGTTCATCCAGCATCTCGCTCATCGCTAATGATATTGTTTCCCAAGAGTCCTGAGATAGCCTGACAAGGGCATTGACTGCCTGCCGTGTAGCTCCATCAGACTCCAGCTGGTGCAAGGTCTTTCCTGACCGGACGGGAAGCTGACAACAGAGAGAGACTGTAAGCATTGAAATTAGTATGCATAACCGACAGACGCACCAGCAACCTCAATCTCTGTGTTAACACCTGTACAATTTTCTTCTGCTGCTCATTCCGAGGATTCTGAGAGCCCCCATAGTGTGAATCTTGGCTCCTGTGCACGCGCGAACTGCTGGCGACGGAGGCGGATGAGGCAATCATACCTGCAGCAGACGGCCGTCGACTCGGTCCCATGCCGGTCGACCCAGGGTGGTATGCCGTCGAAAAACGCCTAAGAAAGAAGGAAAGGGCTAGAAGAGAGACGGCCTAGATGAGATTTTCTCTCTTGTATGTTTGCTCGAGAAACAAGGCCCTTGCACAACCACCCAAAATTGGACCAATAGAAGTGCAGTGGCAAGTTTCTCGCTGATGTAAGCAGCCGGCGGTACTCTGACGCAGTCCATTCATTCATTTCTAACTTCGGGATTACTCCTAGGTTCTAGCGCTAGTTCTTAAATTTTGTGATGAGTCAATTGAACAAATTTCCGTTGCAGCGGTACCCTCTTAGGCTGGCGCATCATTTGTTATTGAGACACTAGAACCTTCGAATTCTGAACTGACATCGATATCGATCTGGCTTTCCTTCCTGGGATCTCTACATAGACAATCGAGGCAAGAAGATCTTGACCTGGTGTGAATACTTGTTTGAATATCTAGGCTCGCGACTATGTTTCGCTTACAGCGAAGTTCGAGGGAAACTTTAACCCTTAGTCTCCCACCCCCCCCAACACGTACACTTATCCAACGAGTTATATTTTAGTACACAGACTTTGAGCTTTATTAATATTCTTACTCATCGCCACATGGGCCACATGAGTAGACGAACCTATGCAAACTTAAGCCTTATATATGGCATGATTAACGTTCGGAACCGATGCGTCTACCCTGAGAAATTTAAAGACAAACGGGAATTCCCTTGTGGTGACTCGGGATATCAGTAAAATCAGTGAATCTGATGAACTCCGAGAAACCTGGTCAGTACCTGGCCGAGAAATACTACTTCAAATAGACTGACACATCTGTTTCATTGCGGCTTTAGCTTCACGTGAAGACAACCTTATGCATTGCAAAAGAGGTCCAGAGCCCAAGTCCCTTAGACTTCCGCGTGAGAAGAACAAACGATCGATATACGAGCGCGTATGAGCGTGTCAGGTCACAGAAGAAGGCAATAACGTTAGCGACATCGCGGCCCGGTAGCAACAGTCAAGACAATGCAAAATGTATCCTGCCATTTCAGGTTTCCTTCTCCCCTCCGAGTAAATCGACTATCGTATTTATTTTATGCTTCCAGCACCAGAAAACGCAAATGTGGAAACAATGGTGTTTCGAAAGACAATGTCTGACTAGTAGACTCATCCTGTCAGCTGCATTGCCTGTGAAACGAGACGTGTTAGTACTAAGTAGGCGGACAATAGCTCTACCGAGCAGGATAGTAACAACTTATAGTATCACGGGGCGATTGAGTGAACTTTATGGCTCTCCACCGAGGATGCACCCCTTCCATTAGGCACAGGAATGACGCAGGACAATGAGGAGCAGGAGCAAGGCTGAGGAAGACGAGACGCGTCGCGTTGGTTCCGTCTCACGTGTCGAATTGTCAGTACCCTCGTGGCGTGACAGCCATAGCCTTACGCGCTGGGGGCATCGGACTTAACATTTGCCCTCAGAAAAGGGTATGACGCAGAACAATGGCAGGTCGTCCTGACGAGTGATGCTGAGAAGTCCAGAGTTTTAGCCGAGATTGTGCAGTTTGAGAGGCCGAATATCGGTAGCGGCCTAATGTTTTGCGAAAAGTATGCTCCTCCAGAGAATTTCTGAGGGTTGAGCGTGAAATAACGCGCAGCATGGCGCTAAGAGCCAGGAACGCGCTTAATGGAAGATGCACAGCATTGGACCCACACAGATCAATATAAGTGCCGAAGTATGTAAGTGTAGAGGGTGGGAAAGAGTATTGATGAAACTTTGATGTCCCATAAGAGATTTCAACAAAACATCCAAACATCCAGTCCCTTGTGCCAGAGTGCCATTGTATCCTATCTTGGGCTGAGGAGATGGTGTTGGACGTATTCCGCTGGGAAAACGGAGATACGGAGATACAAGGTTGTTTTGGTTAGATTGATGACATTCGTTTCGCAGATTTGTGCCCAGGAATCGAGAATCAGGGTGATGGGTAGCGTGTTAGGAGTTCTGCGACCGGTTTCGGCAACTCCGCTATTGTTTTTCCCGACTCCGCACAATTTCAAACGCAGCCCGCGCAAGGTATAAAGTGACCAGGAGCCCATTGCGTGGTGCCCTTTCCGCCCCCCAGTTCCGACGCCATTTTGCTTGGATTATTCGTGCGTCCCCTCCGCTATTGTACCCATCGGCGCCTATCCTACCGCCTCACTCCTTTCCAGTCGTTTTTTCTAGTCGATAATCGTCGTTCCGCATTGTTCATCGCTTGTTTCGCTCTTCGTCTCCTGATTATCCATTTATCTCTCTGGTCGTCGCATCTTCGCTTCAGTTATTCAGTTATCTCACCAAAGAAAAGAAGGAAAAACCGTCACATCAGTTTTCGTCTGCTCTCATATCGATATCCGCATTTTGCATTATCTCAATTATCTTCGACCTTCTTCCTCCGACCGGCACACTTCGATTTTCTAACCGCTCATGTCGCGCATTGACCAACATGATTACGGCAGCCCTCCCGGCTTGGGATTCATGCGTAATTCCGCTGAGAGGGAAACACTGCATCGCAGTAGTACTCCAAAGCCGTCGTTTTCAACTGTGGACCGTAGGACCTCCGGAGCACTGTCTAATTATCCGTTATACACAAGCACGGTGCCGAGGTCAGCAGGCGTGGACTGGGAGTCATCGACTGGATGGGAAACGTCTCGACCAAACACAAACAATGCTCAGACCGGCGCGATCCAAGCGTCTTCCAGCTCACCCTTCTCTCTCTTCAACCACCATCATCCCTCTTCCTCACCATCGTCCTCGCCGTTGTTCTCCCTCAACGACCGCGCCGACAGAGATACCTTCCGTGCGACCCATCACTCACCTCCGGCTCCCGTGGCTCAGCCCGTCGCCCCCAACACATCTCGCTCTACTCTTTGGTGGGGCGAACTAGAGCCCTGGATGGACGAAGAATACGCTAAACAGGTCTGTTCACTCATGAGCTGGGATCCAGTAGGCATCAAGGTACCCCATCCGGCCCCTGACCCCGCCACGGGCCAGCAGGCCAACAATCCCGGCTACTGTTTCCTTACCTTTCCTACACCCGCCCACGCCGCTTCTGTGCTCTCTCAGGTCAATTCCACCAATGGCGGGTCCTCCGCTCTCACCATGCCGAACTCGACGAAACCTTTCGTTCTCAATTGGGCATCTTCCATCCCCTCGACTACCCCGGTCACAGCCTCATTTCCCGCTCCTAACATGCTTGGTTCCCCTCAGTATCCCAAGGAGTACAGCATATTTGTTGGCGATCTCGCACCGGAGACGTCCAACTCGGATCTTGTTGCCGTTTTTCGGAATCCAGTGCTCGGTCTTCGTAGCGATCGAGAGCCTAAGTTCATACGCCCTTTCCTCAGCTGTAAGAGTGCAAAAATCATGTTGGATCCGGTTACCGGAGTATCCCGGGGCTATGGCTTTGTGAGGTCCGTGCTGCATATGCTTACTTTTGAAAGCTCCGCTCATCTAGTTCGATAGATTCACCGATGAAAAGGACCAACAGCGAGCTCTCGTTGAGATGCATGGTCTATACTGTCTCTCACGACCAAGTGCGTGTCGTGTCGTCTTCCGTACCGCATATACTTACCCTATTATCAGTGAGAATATCGCCAGCGACCGCCAAGTTCAAGCCCCCTGCCATGATGCCTCCTCATGAACTTCCTCAAGTTAAATTTCCGCCGACATCTGGTGCCGGTGGACAAGAACAGGGTGGCGTCACCATCGCCGTGCCTCTACCCTCTCTGACTCATACGAAGAGCGTTTCCGCCCCTATCGCTGCCACCACCTCGAACTCCTCCCTCAGCTCTACCGGCTCCGGAACTTCAATAGAAGGCTCGAATTCTGGGACTACCCTCAGCTCGGGGACCGGGTCCAGCGCTAGCATATCATCTTCCACGTTCAGTGCCAATACTGCAGAGGACATGATGAATCTTCCGGAGCACGTTCTAGCACAAATTGCCCAGCAGTATGCAAATGGTGAACGGGAACCCCCCAAGACCAATGCAGCCTCTACTTCAATCACGTCTCAGTTCGCGCAAGATCGGGCTCAGAGGCAAGCAGATTCAGGTGGGCCGAGATATTTTTCGGAAGAGTCGTGGAAGCATCATGCACAGGCTCAAGCTATCCTTGGGAATCTCATAGGTCCCAACGGGGAACAGCTCACTTCAACAGACCCGTATAACACGACGGTCTTTGTTGGAGGGTTGTCGCCTCTCATCTCCGAGGATACTCTTAGGACGTTCTTTGCGCCATTTGGTGACATTCATTACGTGAGTTTCTCCCTGTTAGATTCAGACTTCGTCTCAATCGTTCTGTTTCAGGTCAAAGTTCCCGTTGGTAAACACTGCGGTTTTGTCCAGTTTGTTCGCAAATCAGATGCCGAGCGAGCCATTGAGAAGATGCAAGGATTCCCTGTAGGAGGCAGCCGAATTCGTCTGAGCTGGGGCCGCAGTCAATGTAGGCGTCTAAAAGCCTTTTTCACATTCTTTGACCGCTTATGTTTACACGATAGATAAAGCTGCCCAGGCTGCTGCTCAAGCAGCGCAGACTGCTGCATTACAAAGTCAGATGAGCTCCTTCATGAGCCCCCTTTCATCAGATCAGGCTGTTCATGTCCTCTCAAGGCTGGGATATCTCACTCCCCCGAAAGACAACGTTTCATTTTCAATAGAGGACAGGTTGCAATTCCTCGGCCTCCCTCGGGATATCCCGCATCCATTTGACACCAATTATGCCCCGGCCGTTTTCGCAACCGAAACCTTTCCCCCGGCGTCGTCACAGTTCGCCCCGTTCTCACCCGAACCCAGTATATTTGCCCAAGAGCTGAAGCGACGGGACTCCTACCCTCACAATGACATGCATTCCTATTCGTCGAAATCTTTTGCATCCGGGTTCTATCCTATGTCATCCGAGGACATAAAGGTCATGACTCAGATGCTGGGAGTGCGACTACCGCAAAGCCATCATCTACGGCACGTTCTGGAGGGGGTACAAGATACGGACCATTTTTGAGCAACGCTCCTGCCAACCGCGCCCCTGGGCGCCCTGAACCTCCTATCTCACGTCCGTCGTCGGGACAAACGTCAGCGCGAGAGATTGTTGCACAGGAGTTGGATGCTATGCACGATCTGAATGGTACGTTGGCCAGTCTTGACCTAGATCGTGATCGACCTTGGAAGTCTCCCGCCGAGAGTTCGGATAGTGGAGGATCCGTTCAGTTCCAACTAACTATGAACGGATCTCCTTCACCGTAATGACTGTCCCCTCTTCACTTCGGCATGTTTTCTACGATTCGCACGAGCACCTTTTTTGTCACATGTTTACTCTCAGCGGATATAACGCCCTCATCGCGACGCATATTTCTTATCTTATGGTTGGAGATGGTTTTCGTTTTCATTGCTACGTCCATGTTTCGCTATCCAAACTCTTTATATTTTCGTTTCCTATTCTCTTTGCATCTGAAAGCGAGACCCGTTTATACGCTCCCCACTCCCCGCTTTCGCATTTTAATGGTATTGCCCATTTTATATATATCATCTCTCTGTCTCTCTCTCTTCGCTATCAGACTCGAATTCGTTTTCACAAGTACATACACATCATCCATCCTAGCTCCTCGTACAGTCCTAACGTTTTGTTTTGTTGTCTCCGTTGGAAATATCTGTGTCTTTATATAAAACTCGCGCCTGTTTTCAGAGTGCCATGGTAGTAATATCATATAAATACAATTCAACTTTTTTGTAGATTGCGTACGCTAATAAGTAACAGAAATTTTACTTCTCGGTGCGCGCGCGCGATTGGTGCAGTCACCGGGATATACGTAAGCCGACTAGGTTTTTTTTTCCTCTTTTTTTTTGGACTCTGCATTTGATTATCAGGCTTCTTCCTCCCTCTTGCACCTGGTCCCTCCGTTCAATACACTGCTTTTTCCAATTCGGGGATGGTGGCGTTGTGTGTGTAATACAGCAACGGACTTCTGAGAGCCGACTAGGTGTCCAAGTGGATGCTATGGACATCGTGCCTCCGCCATGCCTCTTGGGAATCCATTCTTGATCCCCTCTCTCTTCAGAAAAATGCGTGTTTGACGTATATTAGCAGAGGAAGGCCGTCGCGTGGCCACCGCTGTGTTACTTCCTACCTCACTTATGGCAAAAGACGTTTGTACCATCAAACATGTCATAGGCGAGGGCGAGGTCGCAGTGACTCGAATCAACGACAGTCCTCCAGCTTGTCGCCGCCTTCAAACTGCTTGCTTGACATTACGAGAATATCCATGTCCCCGTATATTGCTGGACGAGCCATCTGGTCGGTGATTGATCAAATATTGGTTTCATCTGAGTCAATCCGAAATCAGGACTATGGTATTGCAGTGGCAAGGAAGAGAATTGAATTTTAAGGACGAGGTGACGCCACTAATTAGACCTATTGGGCCGACGTGATTCACGCATGCGAATCAGGGCCTCGCAGGTCAGAGACCGCCTCAAATATGAACTTCACTGATTTCACCGCCACCACGCCGTTTCTTGTTTTACCTATTTTGATTTTCGTGCCGATCATAACGGTAACTTGACTCTGTACCACGACCATCCCCACGTTAGGTGCCAAATACACGAGTGTTCGAGCCACTACCACCACGTTCATTTCCCCTGTCAGCGTCTATTCCCAATAGGTTTCACCTGCATGCCTCGGGAAAGGGATATTAATCAAGAGCATACCACGCGTTATGGCGCATCATCTATCGGCAGCTCCGATCTGCAATAAATTCTCCGTCAAATGCCCTATGGCGAAGAGGTCCAACACACGTTTCATAGCGTTCTTGTGCTGCCAACAATGTCAATGGTTGTTCTTCTTCCAGACCTTTGTTTGGACCAGTGTTCGAGGAAACTCGCGTCGTTGAAATCGATTGGACTTCTGTATGGGATTTTCATGTCCGGCACTCCATTCACGAGCTCATGAGCATAGACAGTTCGCATAGAGCTCGAGGGCCGACTCAATCGATCGTTGCATGAAGGAGTACGTTGTCTTACTATCGTCGTGTTCGTTGAGCAATTCTGCAGTAATGACAGGATCATGTACCCGCGCCCCGCTGAAGACTCGGCTACACGAAATACTAATACTGTACTGTTGGTTGTATTTTAAAGGACAGTGTCCATCATTGATACCATTTATTCCCCACAGGCATCGCTGTGGCAGCAAAACACCCGTCAATTTCCAAGTTCTGCATTTCCAAAGACAAAAATAGAGGTACTCACATCCATCTCTGCAACTTGTATCTCCCAGTCAGCACCTCGTGCCTTGATGAATGGCTCTAATGCTTTCTCATATTTATCCATAAACACTTTCTTGTACTCGTCACTGTGTGGCCTTTTCAATAACGCATCGATTATAGTGACCTCTGAACATACCTATAATGGGCGGCCATGTGATGCACGACTACGCGGACAAAATTGTCGGTAGCCTCCGCTCCGACATAGAAGTTCTCTTTGTCCACCTCAGTGAAGATGACGACGTAGAATTTGGGCAGGTGGGCGTAGCATTGTTGGACGGCTTTAACTACAGCGGCTTTGTCCTCCTTGGAATAGAATCCGACAGGGATATAGAAGCGGTGGAGAGGCATGTTTGTGGATGCATTCTGGAAGGCATCTTAGGCTCGTTTTATACAAGTCCAAAAGGCGAGTCGCTGGATTCCTGTCGACGGTTCGGTATCATAGCACCATGACCGACCTCGGTTACCAACCCTCTATAATATCCTTGGTCAGAAGGAACACGAGGTCAAGGGATCTTAATAAATACGAGGCTTCTTTATTTGCCATGAGCCTATTTAAAGATGGTCGTTCGACCGGCACATATATATATATCATCTCTCTGTCTCTCTATACTTGCTATCAGAATCGAATTCGATTACACAAGCGCATACAGATCATCCATCCTAGCTCCTCGTACAGTCCTAGTAATGTTCTGTTTTGTTGTCTCTGTTGGAATTATTTCTGCCTTTCTATAAAACCCGTGGCGCCTGTTTTCAGATGCCATGGTAGTGATATCATATAAATACAGTTCAACTTCGTTACTGGTGTTTGTTGTTAATAAATAATTCTTGAAGTTGTATCTGTCTTGCTGGTCAAAAGGGACGGGAGGCTTGCATAACCAAATTTAGCCCGGCAGAGCACCGGCAACATCAAGCCGAACATTTTTCCGACTTTGGATTTCTTCTGTGCTCAGTCAAGATGTCGACCGTCGGTAGTTTCGTGCCCTTGCCAATCTCTTATTCCTCATCCGTGATACACTATATCTATGCCCGTGCTCATGAGGGTTCTAAAAAGGCCGCCAAACAACTGTGGCCTGTGGGTCGCACGCTGTTTTTGGCAAATTTACCTCCAGATGCGACAGAACGCGAACTTTCGCTATTCTTAAAACCTCACGGAACGATAGAAAGGGTGTGTTTCTCAGAGGATGCCCAAGAAAAGGATATGGTGGAGGAAAGCGATGACAGCGAGAGCGATGAGGAGGTAGACATGGAGACCGAAGGAGTGGTTGCAGAAGGAGAAGACACCCAACCAAAGAAACGACGGCGACTCAACAAAACCAAGCCTCCCCAACCTCCTCAGGTCATTCCGCTCCCTACAAAACCCCTTCGGACTCTGCGACACACCGGTCAAACAGCCCATGTCGTCTTTCTCGATTCTTCCTCGCTGGAACGCGCTCTCGTACCACCAACGAAGCCTCGTCCTTGGCCGACGTCAGATGAACCCTCAGGATTGGCACATTATCTGACTTTGTACGACTCCCTGCGACCTCCACTTGACGCTGTGCGCGCGTATGCCGACTCGGCAATGGAGCTGTACGAGTTCGAGCTGGCCAAAACGAAGCAGAAATCAAAATACCGCAAGGGGGAGGCTATCGTCGACGAGGATGGCTTCACGCTTGTTACGAGAGGCGGTGCGTATGGCCAGACTGTGGGTGGTGGTGTTGCTGTGGCGAGTAAGAAGTTTCAGCGGAGTGGCGAGACGAGTAATAGGAATCGGAAGAAAAAGGAGAGCAAGGAGAAGACTGAGTTTTATGCGTTCCAGAAAGCTGAGAAGCAGCGGAGTGGTATGTGTATTTTTCTGTGTTCATATGACTACCTTTTTTCCTTACGCTTCTGTTTTCAGACTTGATGAAACTCAAGCAGAACTGGGAAGAGACGAAAGCAAAGGTGGAGAAGCTGAAGGCGTCGCGACGTTTCAAGCCTTATTAGGTGTCAGTACTTACGAGTGGTGCGTCTCCAATAACTCGAAATCAGGGATATACGCGCCATTTTTCTCATGTTTGTTTTCTTATGTCTAGTACCGTTCTTCAGGAGGCAACGATGGTTCTGATAGCAACGCTGTATGAGACCGCTTGTAACAGAAGAATTCAACCAAGTAGTCTATGCTGCCGAATATAGTTCGACCTGGATACTTCAGAAAACGTCGAAGGGGTTGTTTATTCATTGCGACGTATACCGAATCTAGGACAGGTAACCGTACTAATTGACGAGACTGGTCGTGCCCACAACGATTTTCCAAGCTCCAAATTCCGAACAAAGAAATGCCATGATAAATTTTGCAATAAAGGTTATAAAGTATGTAGTAAATTTATGTCCGTCGTAAAGATCCAACGCCTGACTCGACGGTGCGTCCTCAGAGATGAAATCCTCCATCTGAATACTGACTGGCAGTGTTAAGCAGGTGGCTGCCTCAAACCGTAAATCGGTAAGTAGTTTCAGATCGTGGATCGTGGCCTAGTATGTAGAGAGTGGCGAACATAGATGACGATGAGAGACGTTTATTTACCACGGAAAAAGGTATTTAGTTCAACCTACTAGATGAATATTCAGATGAACGTGGTTCGAACTTCATACAGTGGTGCACAATGCATCGGTTGGGGTTTGAAAGCGGCGAGCAACGATGAAACTCAAGTCCATCGTGACAATATGCATCGGTTCGAAAAAAAAAACAAGTGCCTTCATCGAACAGAGAATGTCATCGGTCCCAAACGTAAATTCATTAGTCCAAGATCATTATTTAAGGAATCTAACGCACTTTTCTTAAATTCGAAATGCAGGCATCCCTTCCTATTCGTTTCGGGAAGGCCTTCATACTGCAAGAAAATTCGGAAATGTTCATAGAGATCACCGGGTCTTGACCACTCATCGTAACAGTAGCCTTCAACGCCAGGATCGCCAAAGTTATAATCAACATATATCTCGAGCCGTACTGAAAATTTCCACGGACGGCTAGCAAAGATACAATCCAGTTCTTGCCAATCCGATCGAAAATGAGGCAAAAGAAGGCATCGTAGGGGCAAAAAATGACCTCGAGAATGATATCTTCCACGGACGAAGAGAGCGCCTTGAAGAACGGGTGCGCCCATGGAAAAGGCCCTCGCCAATCAGATGGGATCCTATCAATGCAAGTCCACCACTGACTATCGAAGTAGAGGCTGGCGCGGATGCTGCGAAGTCGGCTTAGGTGTCCTAAATCTATGAGGTCTGAGAAGAGATATATCTATGAATGAGACAAGAGAAGATGCAACCTACGAGATTCTCCCCATTTCGTGACTGGGAGGAGCAGTGTCAAACCCTCCAAAGAGGAACTGACTGAAGAGAGTATAGACGAGGCGGTAATAACTTCCTGGTCAGTCACTGTCAAGATGCTGAGAACGCGGAGGTTTTCTATGGATACTATGAACTGTGGGAAGAGCAGAGCTTCCAAGACCGGCCCTTCCAGACTGAGTTCTAAGGTGGAAGGGAAACAGCTTTGACGGCTCGGAACCAAATCAGTTGTGGTATTGGCGTCCTCGATCCCAATTTCATCCAGAGTGATGACCTCAAGGTTATTAAGGCTGGCCAATAGGGAATATAGTTGAGAGGCAGTGTCAAACACTATCTTGTCCAAGATAAGAGTTCGATATCCGTTGGAGGTCCACGAGAATCCTGGATCGTACTTTTGCAAAAAGAAGCCTATTGCTCGGAAGAAGAAAGGAGGGATGGGTCAATGAGCAGGCCTTGAGCGAGGGGAAATCGAACCGGAGATGGCTTAATAGTTCTTCCAGTATATCTTGAGGGAGAGCCATGCTCAAGCACATCAAGGTGTGAGTCAGACAAAGCGATATCCTACCACCATTCGCCGCAGGGGGGGTGTGCGGCGGTTTGATCGATTCGATCCCCTGCAACCGAAAGACCAATGAAAGACACAAAAGTTGCGAGCAGGGGTCCAACTATTTCTAGCTAAATTAGCAGTGTGCAAGCTGAACGAAAGACAAGTTACAACCTATACTGTCATATCAGATGGTCGTCCACCAACATCGCACTAGGCTGACTTGCCTTGAAAGAACAATTTCTTCACATGGCTTCTAGCGTTATTCTAGGGACCAGGAGAAGTTGGAACTTAGAAGAACCAAGAGTCTTCAAGATTCAAGATAGCTACCGTAGAAGTGAACACTGAGAACTAGGGTTGCGCACGAAACCCTAGGTTTTGGTACACCTAGGATTATTCCCGGTAAGTTACCGGTAACTTACACCCCTTCACCGAAGGAGTTTTTGTTGAGGTAACTTACCTGTCATGTGACAGGTAGTTGGGCAGAACAATTCAGTACTATTAGGTGCATATTTCAAGTTAGATCGTATTTACATATGAGTGGTCTTTAAAGCTGAATTACCTTGAATTACAGCAAGAACATGTATAAAAACACGAATACAAAGGATTTGGAAAAATTCAATGATTACGACGCGTCAGTCATGCGATAATGCACGTGATGACGTAAGTAACGGTAACTTACCGTAGCAAAACCACCCCTCTGGGGAGGGGTCGGTAACAAACGGTTACTTACCCCCCCTGGAGGTTTCGTGCGCAACCCTACTGAGAACTTATCAGAGAAAAAGTGAATCATAAACACGATTCTAGAAACAGACCCCAGCGTGACTCGAACACGCGACCCCGAGATTGTTACATAATCACCCTGCCAGCGACTGCTGCAATCTCATGCTATAACCACTTAGCTATGGAGTCATGCATATTCGCTTAAATCACGGTTATTTATATGCGTGGATTATAATGTCTCTCCTATTCGCCCTTAGCGTACAACGCGTTGGCATTCTTATTCTCTCCAGTCATGTCAGAGCCAGAGAAATTTTGGCTACTCAAGGCAGAACCCGACTCCCGGATCGTCAAGGGAAAAGACGTAAAGGTAACGTCCCGTCTCTGAATTGATTGGATGATATTTACGATATTGCACCAGGTGCAGTCGCTCTTCATGACTGCCGTAGGGTCTTATAGACGTCCCGGTAGTTCAGCGTCGACGATTTTGAGACCGTCGGTACATCTTCATGGGAGGGTGTTCGCAACTACGAGGCTAGAAATCTCATGAAGGAGATGAAAGTTGGCGACAAGGTACGAAAAGCTCAGCGTCGCCATTGATTCCAGTCAACGCGCTGACACGTCCCAGGCTCTTTTCTACCATTCAAATTGCAAAGTTCCTGGTCCGTCTGGTCTTTTCTCAGCGTGAAAGAATTTTGACGCGTTATGGCATCAAGGAATCGCGGCGTTCGCTGAGGTCTGCCAGCCCTGTCTCATCCCGCTTGCCTTCATTTACGTGGCTCCTACAGGTGGCAAAGGAAGCGTATCCTGATTGTAGGTGGATATTACCAGCCAAAATCGCTGAACTCTCAACCCTGGTGCAGACACTGCGTGGGATCCGTATGTTGCTCACGTCTACGTTGACTCATGCATCCTAAAACCGCTGTGCCTCAAGTTCGCACCCGTACTTCGACACTGTATGTCCCATTCCTCATTATCTGCCGTATTATTTATGGCCAGTTTTTTCTAGAAATCAGACAAGGAGAAACCCAAATGGTTCATGGTCGACCTCAGGTTTACCGCCCGAGCACAACACTTCGTCCCTCTGTCCTTCTTGCGCTACGTAGGCTCCAATATGACCTCCCAGAGTATCGAATCCATACCGGAAACGGTCCGTTATATCAGTCAGTCTGACATAGAAGCCATTCGATGTAAGTCCATCTGCTTCTAGGCGTTCTTCTGCGTTTAATATTTCTTAGCTATGGACCTCGTCACTCGTGGACGTCTAAGTGTTCAACGTGTGGATAAAAAAGCCTGGGATGCGATTAAACTTTTGTCAGAACAAGGGGGCTGGGAAGAACTGAATATGAAGCCAGAGCAGAAGAGACAGACAACAACCGCCTCTTCTGGTAAAAAATCGAAAAAGTCGCTGCTAAGGACAAGGATGGTCAGTCTGGGGAGGAGGGGAGCGATGATAAACCGTCGAAACCAACAACCTCGAAGCGAGGGAAGAAACGGAAGGCGGCCACACCTCCAGACGACGTTCGGCGTACCCGTAGGTCGACTAGGCATCACTCAGATGCGCCTGTCTGAGTTTCTCTACATATTATATTTCTGTATTTTCCGTTCGTACCGTTGTATGTATCATCATGTTTTCTGCTTGGATGAGACTGTGACGTCATTTCATCTTTCTCTCCCGCCTACCATGAACTGTCTACGACGCCCCAATATTCTCGCTCCCGTTCACCAACGAATGTTCTGTTATCAGACGTCTCGTCTTTTTCACTCAAGTCCACGCTGGAGAAGCCTGAGTGATCACGATAGAGGCAGAGGACTGACCAACATCCTCGCCGACGACAATCCGCCAGCTGTGCAAGTCAAGAGGATAACCAATCAAGGTATTCAGCTGGTCGACGGACTTGTCCTACCTTCGGCGTGCATTTTTCTTGAGGGACAGGTGTTTCTATGGGATGTACCACAGACTTTGTGGGAGGGATGGGAGAAAGAACACTTGGAATTTTTGACCTTGTTTCGCCCAGACCCGGTCCGTTTTTCATCTTTTTTCTGGATTGCGTACGCTAATAAATAACAGAAATTTTACTTCTCGGTACGGGCGCGCGATTGGTGCAGCCACCGCCATTTGTTCGGGCATACATGAGCCGACTAGGTGTCCAGGTGGATACGATGGATACCGTGCGTCTGCCACGTCTCTTGAGAATCCACGATCTGATCCCTCTCTCTTCAGAAAAATGCATGTTCGACATATAACGTATTGGCAGAGGAAGGCCGACGCGTAGCCGCTGCGTTACTTCCTATTTCACCTCACTTATGGCAAAAGACGTTTGTACCATCAAAATAGGAGCATGAGATGTATCAGCGCCGTAGAGAGCGCAATGACTAGAATCAACGACAGCCCCCCAGCTTATCGCCGCCTTCGAAACTGCTTGCTTGACATTACAAGAATATCTGTCCCTGTATGTTGCTGGACGAGCTCTACGTCGGTATCACTGATGAAATTTGGCATGACTTCATGCGATACGCTACGAGGTTTCACCTGCATACCTCGGGAAAGGGATTTTAATCAAGAACATGCAAAGTGTTATGGCACATCATTTATCGACAGCTCTTAACCGTCAAATGTCCTATGGCGAAGAGGTCCGACACATGTTTCATAGCGTTCCTGTTCTGCCAACGATATGAATCGTTGTTCGTCTTCCAGACCTTTGTTTGGACCCAGCGTTCGAGGAAACTCGCGTCGTTGAAATTGATGAGACTTCGGTATGGAATTTTCATGTCCGGCTCATGAGCATAGACAGTTGACATAGAGCTAGAGGGCCGACTCAATCGATGGTTGCATGAAGGAGTACGTTCTCTTGCTATCGTCGCGTTCGTTGAGGAATCAATTCTGCAGTGGCTACACGAAATACCAATACTGTACTGTTGGTTGTATTTTAAAGGACAGTGTCCATTATCGAGGACCATTACTAGTTGTGTAAATTCACCTGCTTTCCCGGTAATATTCAAGAACTAGACTCAGATATGAAGAATCGAATTTTCATCAGGTGGTAGTTTGGGATGTTTGTCTACGCATAATTAAGCAACTCGTTTTCGTCTCGCAACATAATCTAGTACTCCGAAGGTCTATTCTCTTTGACCCAGAGCGCTTCCGCTTCCGAATTTCGTGGCGGGGGATTGATACCATTTATTCCCCACAGGCGTCGCTGCAGTAAAACACATCCCGTCAATTTCCAAGTTCTGCATTTCCAAAGACAAAAATAGAGGTACTCACGTCCATCTCCGCAATCTGTATCTCCCAGTCAGCACCTCGTGCCTTGATGAACGGCTCTAATGCTTCTCGTATTTCTTCATAAACTCTTTCTTGTACTCATCACTACGTGGCCTTTTCAATCGTGCATCGATTATAGTGACCTGTGAACACACCTGAAATGGGCGGCCATGTGATGCACGACTACGCGGACAAAGTTGTCGGTGGCCTCCGCTCCAACATAGAAGTTCTCTTTGTCCACCTCAATGAAGATGACGACGACGTAGAATTTGGGCAGGAGGTGGTAGCATTGTTGGACGGCTTTAACTACAGCAGCTTTGTCCTCCTTGGAGTAGAATCCGACAGGGATATAGAAGCGGTGGAGAGGCATGTTTGCGGATGCAGTTTGGAGAGCATCTTGGGCTCGTTTTATACAAGTCCAAAGCGCGAGTCGCTGGATTCCAAGATATCAGGGATTCGGTATCATAGCACCGTGACCGACCCCGGTTACTAAACCTCTGTAATAGCTTCGGTCAGAAAAAACACGAGGTCAAGGCATCTTAATAAGAAGCCTCTTTATTTGCCATGAGCCTATTTAAAGATGGTCGGTCGACCGGCATATAAATCACGGATGCAGATTTTTATATTCATTCGTTAACCGAGATGACGGCTTTTTGAACAATACATATTACAGCACATTATAAAGAGTTTCATGCAGAAGCTAGCCTTCTGAATCGGATTCGCGCGTGACTTGACTATGACATTCTGGTGGTAGTAGGTACGCAAGCACATGGTAAGCTGACGGGGGCAATAACCACTGTCAAGTCCTCCTTCTGGTATGCCAGGAACGTGTAAAGTTGGAATACCCGGATGACTCGTCCCACACTGGCAGAATCGCCAAGAAGTATCCCAGCCTGAGTCATGGGCATGTTTTGGGAGTATTGCACCAGACACCAGACAAGGTTCTGCTATAACGAGAAACGATGAATCGGATTAGGCCATGTGACATCGGGATATCTAGGACCAAAACAGATCTAGCGCAAGTCTTTCCGGATAACGGTAGCTAAGTAGAATTATGAGGTGACATGGGACGAAGACGCAAAGACAGATGATCAACTGTCAACGGAAGTAGAGCGCTAGACTCGAAGTTTAAGCAGACTAGGCCGAGGGGGACTCCCAGTAAGTAGGTAGAACGCGGCTTCGAGTTTCACCGACAACCAATTGCAATGAGATGTAGAAAGGTTGCTTCTGAATGGGACTTATGAAACTGGCAAGTGCCGGCTGAGAATTGAACTCTATTGGTTGCAGAAGACATCTGGGTTTCAGCAGAGCCTACCGCTTTGTATCAACTGAAACAGAGAATCGTGGGTCATTGACGCAAGGAAGAGAAACCGACGTGATACGCTCCGATAAGTAAGACGACGCAATGTTGGCTAGAGTTTCCATGCAAGCATTTAGTAGTAGTTGTCCTACCAAGAACTGTTCCAGGATTTCTGCGTACAGAAAAATGTTACTAGGTCAGTGGTTCTCAAGCCAAGCTAAGACCGCGTGAGTACGTGGCTGGAATCTGAAATCTAATGGAGGGATGTCAATCAAGGATGAGTGATCAGATCAGAGAGAGAGAGCTAAGATACAAAGTATCTTGGGGGTTTGGGGGTGAGTGTCCTGCTTGTGAAGGAGACGACTTCTGAGAGAGGGAAGTCGGGAAGGGTGACGAAGTGTCACTGACTGAAGAAGCGGGAGACCCAGGTGTTCGGGAAGTTCTCGACTGGCCAACAGGGAGATGCGTGATGCGACAGACAAACGAACCCGAACAACTATCCAATATCAAGGGTGCAGGAGGGAGGGAATACGAGGGCTGCACGATGAGGATGAGGACGAGAATGGAGCGTAACTATCCAATGCCGCGAAGCACGGCGAGCGACGATGTACAACTAAATCCAAACAGAGCGCGCCACTACCCTCGGCTTATAGCTTGGCCCGGCACAAGCTCGAGCCGCTCGTTCCTCGCGTCGAGCTTGTGATCTACTTGGCTTCCCAAGAGTCTTTACCTCTCTTGTTGAAACTTGACAGGTTCGCTGTAATACGAGGGAAGAGGGTTGTCAAATACCACTCCTTGAGGACGCCGGTCATACACGAGAATTTGTTGCTGTATCGTAAAACGACTTGGGTTCAAATGAAACGGCAGGTTGGTACTTACAATGTCTAGACCCCATCTAGGAGGCGGCGCGATGTATAACGTGAACTCCCGTGCAAATGCGATTGTGTGACTTCAGGTCATTGAAGGGTTTAAGCGCCGGAGAAAAGCAAAGTGCTGTACGGGAAGGATACCTGCTGTGAGCATGAGAGAACCTACGTTCTATTTGCTGTGGAGTCGCTTCTTCCTTGAATATGCAGAACAGACAGAGAACAGTAAACGGTGTGCATATAATTGAGACGTACGAGATCACCGAAGAGGGCTATGTTGAACTCATTTGCAGAATATTGATCTGTCCTGAAATCCGGTCTCCACTGGGCGGTGCGTGTATAAGTACCATAGTGACCCTTTCTTAGCAGACGGAACAAAGTGACACAACGTTTACGAAGAGTCGACTCAGGAGCCGCAGGATGCGGCACTGCAGTACTTATGCAGAAGTGGTTCTGTATGAAAATATGGGTTACCATCATAATGTCGGTATGAAGGATGCATAGAAGACTCGGGTCTGGTTCGCTAAAAATGTGAGAACTCGGGGCGCTGGGAACAGCACTTGCGTGGTCATAAAAACCCCATGGTGTCTAGAAGACCTTTCAGAGCTTTTCCCGCCCCTAGAATGAAGTTCATCCTTACCCTGTTGTTCGTGCTGTATGCATCTGTGACAGCCCATGCGGTGGCCATTGACCGTGGTTCGTTATCTTGACAGCTTTCCAGTCATGGCGTATTGATTTCCCGATATCATAGATGGGACCAATCCCGAGATGCCCGTCTGTAAGACTTCGTTCCTCGCTTTCGTGTGATTAGGGTCACTAGGATGCTTATCTATACTGAAGGGACCAACCACCCTACTCCTGTGGCTAAGTTCTTGGCCAGCAAGCCGGAGCCGGTCAAGGGCAAAGATTAGAGGCTCTGAATGCGTCCAGCCTACGGAATATGTGAGTATGGATGTCCCAGTGGAAGTTATGAGTTACCTTCTGACCTGCATGCTTCAGGTTGCTGAATCCGGACATTTTGTTGGGCTGAACCTACGTACAATAATTTTGTCACCCCTAATACGATACCTGCCGAGCTAGGGACGTTAATAGTGTCTGCTACAAATGCTAGTAACTCGGTCCAAAGTATAGGACGGATGAATATGCTACTTACTATTTCGTTTGGCACCTTACTTAGTCAGTTTTCCATACTATCAGACATCATGGAAGCCATGCTCGTGGTCGCCAACGCAAAATGAAGCTTCGCACATTTGAAAAGCACTCTCTTCATACTTTTCAACATAAGGGTCCACGAGCGGACAACGGTCATGCATATGCAAAGCCAGATGAACATCTGGGCTATGCAGACTATCAGAAACTAAAAATATTAGCATAGACAGAATATCCTGGTCCGACTGGTCGTAATCAGTGGATACGAGGAGTTTTCCGGTGGGTGCTAATCTGCTAGAAAAAGCCCAGATGTCTGTTTTACATGCAAACAAAGGACTTGACCTTCTGTATTCAATATCGTCGATTCGCTTGGGAAAATGCGTTTTACCGTTGTTGGTGTTGGTGTTGATGTGGAAAGACGATACCGTGACTGACAGCCATTGGAGCGGGAACTCGGGCCGACGGCAATTCAGTTAGCCTTTGTTCTCACAAAGGTCATGGCTATCCTTTATTCTTACCGATTTGGGCTCATTGCTATACCATAGCATAAAAACTCTGCGTGCTGACTCGAGACGCCCCAAAAGCAGATCATTCGGAAAGCATTTTCCTTTCATACCACTGGCTCTGCGTTCCTCACTTTGTGAACTATATCAGTCCTTTCAAGATTTCAGAAGAGGTGCATTTTTCAAGCTTCCATGATTTATTCATATCAATCCTTCAAGAAGAATCGCAATGGCGTTGGAATTCAGCAGTATCACCGGCGAAGAAATATCTAGACCCCGCCAGTATCCCAGCTATTCTACATGGTACATTGTTTCTGACTCTGAGGACGTGGAATACGCGTCGACGTCGTCTCTCAGAACCTCCGCTTGCCCAGCTGTTGATGTGGGAAACTTGCAACCCATCATCACTCGGGCTCCAGCGAGACGGGCTCACGGTTCATTTACTCCGCCCCGCTACTCAGCGGAAAGGGTGGAGATCTCGGAGCCGACTGAATCTATCGCAAGACCCGTCAGCTCGTGTAGTTGTTGATCAGCCGGTTGGTGTCAATTAGTTTGCGCTGAGTTAATCGGCGGGGTCATTGTCTTCGCCTTTACTTGAAATATGAAATATGGCTTTGTCTGACTAGTTTTCTGTATTGGAATTCTCCCTATCTTCATTTCCTACATAGACGGTAGCGTAATTACTATCCATACCTCTCAGTACCTACGGGCTCTTTATTATCCGGAACGCTTGATGAGGAATCATAAACACACTCGCCTAGGTCATTTTCACGGACAAGGCGTGTCTTCGCAATTTTATGCAGGGTATGGTAAGTGCCTAACAGGATTGTACACATTCTTGCCGACATTTTGAAGACAAAATACGTGCTGGGAACGGTTTATTGTCAGTATCTGTGGCTGTGGGAACGAAGTCCTAGTTTCTATGTCGACCTGGTCTTGTCGTCTAAATGATTGATTCCTTCAACATGCATAAGCTACATTCTGAGACCTCAAACCATAAAGACGCACGACATCTAGATGGGCTACAACAGTGCGTTTAACGATAATTGAACAAATGCGTGGGAAGTGAAATCTTGACATCACAATACATGCAGGGTGGGTGGAAAGATGTGAAAATGGAATGGTATAAAGAAGCAATGTACCAAGGACGGGTAAAAATATAGCGACAAGACAAACAAAACATCTACGCGAGATCATCAATAAACAGTAGACAGTTGGAAACCAAGGAACATACGACAGTCATGAAAGTCATTAAACGGCCCAATCATCAATCCCAGACCCATACGTGCGTCCTCCACCCCAGCCTCTATTCATACGATCCTCCATCCGATCCTCAGAAGGAACTCCACCGCCCATCAACCATCCCAGCCACCAGCTCTGTGGTTCCTCCTGCCTTCTATCTCTCCGCTTACTCTTCCGCCTCTTCTGCTTGTCTGCAAACTTGCTACCTTCGCCTCTCGGTCGTGTCCCAGCGTATGACTCTGGAAGTTCGGCGAAGCTAATGCGCTTAGGCGTCGAGCGTCCTGAACTGGAACTCGTGCTGATGGAAATCCCAAGCAAATCGGGTATGCTTAGAGTGGAGGGCGTACGAGGGGTGGTACTAGAGGAAGATGATTGTTTCAGAGCAGAATGTCGAGGTGGTGAAGGTGGGCGAGCAGATGAGGAATGAATGGCTTTGGTGAAAAGACGAGATATGGAAGCAGTAGCAGTGGACGTTCCAGCTTCGGCAAGGGGAGCAGGAGAAATAGGCATGAACCGGGGAGCCCTTTTGGGTTCAGGTCTTGGAGGTGGAGGTTGTTCATCTAGAATCTTACGAAGAGACTTCACTGTCTGCTTGGCCGGGTAGCCGTCTGAAGAACTAGATGAGGGAGAAGATTCCTCAATAGTGGGAGTCATAGGTCGGTGAGGGGACATGGTGGATTTTGGAGTTTGAGAACGAGAACGAATGCCGATGGAAAGTGATTCCGGAAGCATCCTTCGGTCGGAATCCGGAGATTTGGATTGGTGCGGTGATTTGGACTGATTTATTTTAATACGGGAAGCAGGGGAACGGGAATGAGCACCGCGTTCGGTACTGGCGCTCGAACCGCGTCGAGAAAGGAAAGAAGGTGACGTAAAAGTAGACGAGGGAGTGGATGACCCTGATGACGAGGGCCGGGTCATTAAAGATGACAGCATGTTGTAAGCGCGAACTGATGAAGGCGGTGGCGCCGGGACAGGGAATGTGGGAGAAGGATACGCGGAAGGAGCGGACCGAAGGCCAAGGGTGGAGGGTAGGATAATCGTGTCGTCGGCGTTGCTAACGACGTATTGGGTCAGGGCGCGAGGGGGTGGAGACACGAGTTGGGACCGGACCTGGGGTTCGAGTCGCAAGTGAGGCTCGTTGGTAGCAGTACGAAATTCGGTGGACGAACGCCTTCGATGCAGATGTCGATACATCTCCGGCGGCGGGCTGGAGGTCGGCAAGCTCATGCTGATGCTGCCTTCCAACGAGTGCCCGCTATTTCGCCTACTAGTGTCGTTGAACAAAGAATCGACACCGTGGCTGATCTGTTCGAGATCGTCGGCCCAAGCGTGATGAATATTTCGGTTATTCCGTATTCTGGACGATAGTCTTCTCGCACTGATCTCCAGGGTGGAGTCAGCAGGGGAGTCTAAGGAGAGTATAGTCGACATGCTTGTCTGAGTAGATATTGAGCTCTGTAACAATGCGTTCGACATTTCTAAAGCGTGAACGCTGCGTTCTAGCAGAGAATCCAAGTAAGGATCGGTAGATGTTGGACTAGACCGCCTCCTCCTATGAACAAGATTTCGCCGCTTCCGACGTGGTGATGGTGACGGTGTCGCCGCTGACACAGTCGGTCGTGGATTGAGTAAATGTCCTGGCCTGAATCTGAATCAGTGTCTTCGTCAGCCTCTTCCGCGCTGTCTGGGTAACCCGGAGGCAAATCAGAAGGCGTCTCTGGTTCAAGCCTTTGCCAATTGCTGGCAGCAATATATTCGGGAAGCGTTGACGTCGTGTCGGACGACAAACGTAAAGCCGAGATACGCTTTCGGTGCGTCCGACGAGGATGAGGGGGGCTGTTCATCATTAAAAAATGAATGCCGTCAGATATATAAGGGAAGAAATGCGATTTCTGCGCTGAACACGGTATCGAGTCAGAACGCAGCCGCACAGGCGAAGGCCAATTATTGGCCGGTGGAGTAAGAGGAAAAGGGAGGCACATGGTCTCGCTGATGTCCCTTATTCGATAATTATTTAAATAATTATTTACTGGCCTTGGAAGAATAAACCAAGACCCCGGAGACTGCTCTCCCCACTAGTGCCCCCTTCACGATGTCCCTCATACTTGTTGGGTATAATATGCTTTCTCTATAGAGTCTCCCTGAATGGAACAGCACATATCGGCTTATCATTCATGCACAAGTTTATCTAGGCGCTGTGAATTTGATGATCACAAGACCGTATCTGTTATCGACACAGGTGTTCACTGTGGTAAGCGAAACTTACGAGAAATTTCCGTGAGGCTTCTTTCTGAGAGAACGACGTTATAGGAAGGACCTGGTTCACCATTTTCCCGTGTAAACTGCTGCTGAGTATGTCGACTTTACTTTCGTTCTGATTTTATGTTAACGTTAATGTACCTTTCATTTAAGATAATCATGTTGATTGAATCAATCCGCACATAACAGAAGAGCGCTGCTCATCTCAGTGGGCCGTATGCTTGTTTTTACTCAGAAACACAGGCATATCATTCTCATCTTGTCGGATGCTACAAACATATGTAGGCCGTCATCGACATCTTTGCAATAAGTACTACAGACACAACAGTCGATGAACCCGGTATGGTCTGGTATGGTTGATGTCAAACCGAGCGCTTATATGGTCGAGACCTCAAGCGTTCCTTGAAACGCTGGTCTGCATTCATCTCTTGTACTCTTCTTGACTCGAGTTTTCCGCCATTTCTCAACTACCGCTCCCCTCGAATCTTCCATGCCTCGACGACGTGTAGCCACCCTTCTCACCATGCTCTTCAGCTCTGCAATGCACGTCCACGGCTTTCAACGCTCAGTCGGCTCCCAAGACCCACAGCTCAAATCTGCAGTAGACCAATGCTTCGCAAGCAATTCTTCCCTCAGCTACGCCGTAGGAAGATGCCCGGACCTCATAGATTGCATCTTGGACTCGATTACGAGCGCCCAATCTGCAGGCCTCTCCGCCGGAGCGAGTATTTCAGCTCTCTTACCCACAGTCCTGGCTATGGTCGGTGAGTCGTGAAACTGCACTTTCGTTCAAGCTGTTTAACGAAAATGCGAATATATAGGCGCCAGTCCAATCGAGCTGATGGAAATTATTTTCTCCTCGCCGCTCCGCGCAGTTGCTATGTGTGTTTTTGGGATTGGTCTTCCATCAGGTCTGTTTCGACAGCTCCCTCCTGAATCAGTTCGGCGTGTCTCCTCGTCGCGTATGGTCACACGGCTTATACACGTCCGACAACGTACCACTCTGCGAGGTGTCCTAGGGCGTATTTTGGCAGACCTAGTGATCCTGACCCTCGCAGGTGTCATGCTATGGCGGACCTGGCTCGTAGGCTCAATAACGATGGTGACGTTCCGATGCGAGTACTCGTGGTTACTCTTCTGTTGGCCAATGGCGTGCATGGGCTGGCTAGTGATCGCCGTGCTAGGCTGGTTTGTTGTTGCCAGAGACGTTTCGATCACGTTCCAAGAGAAAGAGATTTCTTGGAGGGATGTTTTGCTTCTGCCTTACGGATTACAGCCTCGGCAACGACGGGATGAAGCAAGTGCAGATGGTATTTTATCACTGAATCTGCTGGGAACAGAGGAAATGGTAGATATGAACAAACGGAGTCCGAGCATTCGACACCGTACTCGGCCGGACGTCAATAGTCCAGCATCAACCATGCCTCTTACCTCACATCCATCTTCCTCAGTTACAATTACATTTAACATGCGCTGGGACGGATTATGGCAGTGGTATGAAGCTGCTTTGGAGACCCTTGCGGTGGTAAGCCATACTTTTCTTTTGTTTTCCTAACGGAACCCTGCCGCTTCGCTGATTACTTGCTTCTATTTTTATAGGGAATCTACTTATACGGAACAATAGTTTTGGGGAGCACGTTATTCTTGACGTGCCAACAGAGCATCATATATTTGGTGGTCACTGTGCTCAGCCTGGCAGCGAGTAGGATCATTAATTCCGCTCTAATATAGGCGTGATGTTCTCTTGCTCGGGGATCACATTATGTATCATGTCTGTCTTCCCACTTCTCCTGCCATCGCTGTATTCACCAAAAGAATCCACCTTTTGGCTCTCTACATCCTATCGAGTCACAGTCAAATATTTTCATCCACGAGCTGTTCCTGGGGTCCCTAGGCAGTGTTCTATTACAGCCACTCACAGCAGCTCACAGCCCTTATCCGTGAATAACTCTGCAGAAGGCAAAAAAGCGGTGAAATATGGAAAGCATACGAGTCATTTGTAGTTGAAATATGAAATAGTTCAAGAAATGTTGAGCTAAAGACCACACTATCCACCACCACCCTACTACCACGAGAGAAAGTGCGTCGCCCTCATTCGTCTAACGTCTACTTTACGGTATAAGCATATCTGGTATAGTATTCTCCTCACGCCGCCCCCTTGATAGCAGCCGGCATCGGGAACTGATCAAATGGTCCCGCTACAACCTCCAACCTCTTCTGCGATGCGAATCCCAGGAACTTCAAGAAAGGTGTGTAGTAATATGGGGTGGTCCACAAGAAACCGCGTCCATACTGGGCTCCGATCTTGTCATAATCCGCTGGATGGAACATAGGTGAGTGATTGCCCAATCCCGAAGCTGACCACAGCTGACCTTGCAGACCAGTACGGAGATCAAGCCACGTCTTAGTCACATCGGTGAGGATCGAAGCTACGCCCCATCTGACTGCCTGCGTAAAGTTAGTGCTAAGATAGAGTGGCCGGAGGAGGTATATATATCTTACCTCCATCATGTGCTCCGGGTTGTTTACGGTCCATACCATAATCTTCTTGTTAGCCGTCTTGCACTCTTCTCTGAACCTGTCGACACATCAGCCACCAACGACGAGTAGAAGGCAAAAAGGGCCCACTTCTGACCGTCGGCCGACGTGAGCACGCCAAACCGGACCGAGAAGACTTCACAGTCATCCCAGAAGTACTTGCGCGACAGATACAAGCTCTCTCCGATATGCGATCGCCTGCAATATGGCAGGAGGGCTTTGGCGTGTGGCAAGAATCGCGGATGCCACAGTCCCAAGAGAATTCTTGGGGCCAGATTGACTTCCCAGTCAGGCTGAGACGAGATGATTTCGTTCATCAGCTTGAACAATCGCTCAGGGTCATTCTGGGGCTTTACGTCGACATTGAACTTGACGTGCAGATTCTCAGACTACGGGTGGAGGAGAGGTACTTTATTAGCCTCCAGATACACGACGACTGGATTCACCGACCTTCATGAGCAGTGCCACGGTTTCTGCAAAGGTAGGAATAGCTTGCACTGGTGCCTTTCTTGTACGGACATGTTCCATTCCATCTTGGCCATACCATCGACGTTCCTTTATCTTACCTGCGGCACAATGAGTTCACATCCGGCGGCACGGACAGCGGCAGCTTACCTATCGAGTCCGTCGTTCGCTGAAGGTCTGGACGTACGTCAGCTATGAGGGAGGACAGAGGAGCTTGTATGCCTTACCCGGATCGTGGAACATTACAACGACATTATCCAACGATACGTGGACGTCTGCTGACGATGGTTACGGGGCGTAAAGCGCGGAAACCCAACGGCATGAAATACCGCTCTCGATGCCTTCCGCCCCATCCCTAATGGCAGCTTCGAAGCTTGCGAGTGTATTCTCAGGAAATGCTGCTGAGGCCTGTGATATTGCATTAGTACTGGGTTACCCTTATCGCACATTCTACTCACGCCTCTGTGTCCCCAGCACTCTACGGATACGTTCACAAGGTTACTTGGCATCCAGTCCATTCGATGCAGAATGCCTACCTGGAAGGGCTCTTGACTGGTTCATGACTGGACGACGGAGACGGGGTAGGGAGTCAAAGAAGCGGGGTGAAAAAATGGTGCCCCCCCAAGGTCCTGGCCGTTTTATAGTCAGGCGCATCAGCAGTGAAGGTTAGGTGAGACTTCTTTTTCGCGTGCATGATTTGTAACCTTCCTAATCGGTCGATGCTGCGACAGAAACGTGTGCGTCGACGTAACGTTGATGCTCAGCGCCTCCTCTCACAGGTCCGTCTCGCGACGAATCCCACTACGCACATGCGTTCTCAAAATACTCATTGGCTGGCTCGGTGGATCATCACACCCTTATATATTTATCTGCCGCTGGAGAAACCAAGGAAATACGCACAGATAAGTAGTGATATCGATTGTAAAATCTGGCAAAGCGCATGCTTTTCTCTGTCTCCGCTCTGAATTTCATCCGGCGTGTCCGAAACTAGTTCATCGCGGTCTTTCAGCATTAATGCGACATCTGACTCGGAGAATGGTCATCCTAGCGTACTATACCCTCGGACGCGAGCGGCCTTTGCCTCTTGACTGCAGGGCTAAGAATTTCCTGTTTGACGAACGCCGTTGAGACAATCTGCGGAAATATGGTCTCGTGGATGCTTTATACAGGTAATGTGGCCACCTCGTCGGGTTTTGAGGTCTCGATTGAATGCATGTAGTTCCGAAAAATGCCAATTGGCATCCAGTGACCTCGGTCTGCAGAGTTCTCAATGACCATGAAGGCCTCCATGTTCACCTCAAAAAAGACCGCCATCATGTCAGCGAAACGTTGGCCCCTTGACGGCCATCACACGCTGACACGGATAGGACACTTTAATGACAGTGGTTCGCGACATTAGGAGATGGAAAACAGATTGCCCTTTCGGTCTTCAAGCTTCTTACCCTCGTTCGTCTTGTTCACGTTGTCTTGGTTGCAGATCCAAATAAGATGTCTACGATTGACGGGAACCGCTCTGACAGGGTGAACACCAGAGAAATTCTCCCTCCATCCAAGTCCTTGATCCGTCTGCTGTAGCTCTGTCTCTTTATACGGCAACACTCACGTGTACGCCTGAAACGAACGTTAACTACGCTGTATCATTACCGTACGTGCCCAGTCATATGTGCACGCCGGAATGGTCAGCGACGCGCGTGACAATGCATATTCTTACTACTGATGACTTTGTAACATATAGGTCTACAATGAAGAAACGCAACATCGGGGCGTACCACACTGCGCGGTTGGGTGTTGCATAGACGCCGCTGTCCAAAGCATAGCCCGTCATGGTCCGACTACTTCCAGTAACGAGCTAATTATAAGAATTTTTGTGTAAGCGCCCCCTTGACGTGACAGCTTCGACTGTCCCCCGACACTCAACGAACGTCGGCTCTGAGCAGAAGCGGCCCAGCAGGTTGATTGGGGGAAAACATCCTTTGACCACCATACGCAGACACACTTCTGCGCACCACTTCAACTCTCCGTCCACGACATCAATCAGAAACTGAACGGATATTGTGAGTCTCAAACAGTTGTTTTGGGACATCGACCCCCGGCGCTCCGTACGTGATTTTACCCAAGTCCCTCACTTGTCGGTCTCAAGCTCATTAGCTAAGACTGTTTTTCAGTCGATTCGCAACCCCAGAATATGATGTGATCAACCATATCAAGGTAGGGAGAAACAATCAAGCATGCCATCAACAAAACGGCAAAAAAACGAATTCATCGGGTGGTTCTATCTTCCTTTGATTTCTGATGTCTTCAATATGGCGGTGTGTTTTCTGCGTATCGAGTAATTCAATGTTAGGATAACACCCGTAGGCACCTACTATTTTCCCAGATTTTTCGACTGGGATTCATGAAACAGTGATGTAAGTGCTTCCGCACAATACAATCTGTGGGCGATTATCGCTGAACCTCGCTTCGTTCCTCACAGCAGTCCTTAAATTTACTTGGAAATAATGCACGTATGGAATTATAGGAGGTACTCGCCAGTACAATGAAATGTGTTTTTAGCTTCGCTCCTGACTCTAATCATGACAGAAAGCTAGGACGGTAGTATTCGATCTGTAGAACTAACGCGTACGATTTCTCTCACTCTCCATCTGACGCCGAACTCGTTTCCGAGGGACAACCTCACGTGGGGAAGGGTGCATCTTACCTCTCGTTATTACCTGGGACGCGATACGTAAGGACATTGCGTTCTCTTTCCCAAGAACAGTTGTCACCATATAGTAAGCGGAGCCTTGGAAGAGCCCCATTCCCGAAGAAGTTCATCACGAGTCTCAGCACCGCGGCCTAGAAGAATTTGTGAATCAACCATAACACAGTGCTACAATATGTTGTCACTGCTGAACGTAATTCATACAAGATCTGTACCCTGGGGCAGTTGAGATTACACGATATATTTTCGTGTTCTTTCAAATTGCCACAGGATTGATCAACGACTCGGACGCGACTTGGACCCTGCCAATGTTCTGATTTTACAAAGACCGATACTAGTACTCTGGCCAGTCTGTATAGGTCGCAACTTAGCGATCCAGTAGATACGACAATGACACCGTTTGAAGCGGCCATTGCAAGAATTGGTGCTTAACAAGACGTTCCTATGATATTTTTCTTTAAAGCTGATGAGAGCAAGAGTCGACCAAAGCGCGATGAGCCGAAGATGATAAATCATTGTCGTCAGCGCTAACGGCCATGTGCAATGAAAAACAATAGGTTTATTAATCTTGCGTGCTGGATGGCACTGCTAAGCGTAATTAAAGTCGGCAATGAGCATGACTCTTCTTGTGTAGTGACGCAGTCTTTTGCCTTCTGTGAACCGTACTTACTAATAATCGCACTGACTTGGAGGCAAAAGAAATGGAGTACAGCTCACCGTTTCCATTAAGCCTTCAATCCTCGAAGTTAAATGAATACAGTAGCGACTGAAGTTTTACAGCCTCCTTCTCCGGCCCGTGATGCCGTCTGTCTCGGTCCGCAAGCCGACGATCGTCAACGCGGCACATCAACGGCACATTCGCGTTCAACACCATGATGTTGTCCTCAAACATTATCCGACGTGTCACGCAACACTCCGACGTCCACTTTCGGCGACTACCGTCTTCATTCCCTATACCGCAGCACTCGATATACGTCTCTCAATCGACAAATCCATACTTCAATCTTTCCGTCGAAGACTGGTTTGTCACGCCCTTCTAATGGTTGGATCAACAAAATGTGACAAAGATTGGGCTGAAGGCTTTTTAGACATAAGGCTCCAGAGGATCCACTTCTTTTTATCTACCGCGATAAACCATGCGTTGTTATTGGTCGAAACCAAAATCCTTGGAAGGAAATCAACTTGACAGCCTTGCGAGATATGCCTTCGGTCCCATTTGTGCGTCGAAGAAGCGGAGGTGGTACAGTCTATCATGTGCGTACTTTTCTGTTACAGGAGTATTGCCTTCTCAAGAAGCGGTTTCAGGACCTGGGAAATACCAATTACTCCATCCATCTACCCCGACATTCTTTTGACCGAAGCGTAACTGCACAGGTCATATTACGGGCTGTACGGTCATTGGGGGTCAATGCTCACGTTAATGATAGGAATGATATCTGTATCGAGGACAAAAAGATATGTATACAGCTGTCCCATAGCCATCAGCAGTCGCTTATTTTGTTCTCGGTTTGAAGCACATCTCGGGCTCAGCCTACAAAATCGTGAAAAACCGCGCTTATCACCATGGGACTATGCTCATATCTACCCAGCTTGACACGCTGGGTGAGCTTTTACATTCAAGAAAAGTGGGTACGACCTCTGTTGTTGGGGTCCAGTTCTAGGTTTATTCGTAACTTTGTCCGGTGGCTGCTTCAGTTATCTTTGACCCATTGAGCATGTCACTTGCCACCCAGACGGACATGCTTATTCGTAGCGCTGGGTACATGGCATAAATTATTGTCACGGATAACGGCAGAGCTCACGGCAGGGCATATCCCTCGTGCAACTTTAGAGTTCTTCCTGTTATTCATCGTCCTTACTTTGTAGAGCTCATAGTTCAACTACTAATTACAGATTTTTAGGACACCATGCTTACGAAAGGCGTGGCCTCTGTGCCGTCACCAGTATGCAACCTCAGGCAACATAATGTTAATATAAGCCACGAGCAGTTTTGCGAGGCCGCGATTCGCGAGTTTCGCCGCGTGTACGACGTTAATGAGGAGGTAAGGTTGTTTTTACTTCTCACCAAATGGACTATTCTTTGATACTATCATAGGTGCAGCGCATAAGCGAAAATACCGACTTGGTAGATCTAGATGACGTCCACAAGGGTGTTACCGAGTTATCGGTAGGTTTCTTAACCAAGTGTAGACTGTAGAAGGTCTGATGAATGTTTTGACTCAGAGTTGGGAATGGGCGTACGGACAAACACCCGAATTCACCTATACGAAGAGCGTAGTGTTTGAATGGGGCAATGTGGTACGTCACTTTCACCCCACCGAAAGCAAGGTTTCTCATCATCAACCAAGGCGGCAAAAATTCAGTCAAAACACGGTGTTATCCTAGAAAGCTCTGTCCGGATATCAAACGCCACAGCGTCTGTTAGCGAAGGATTGATACAGGAGATAGAGAACATGGTTGCCTCATTGAAAGGGCAGAAATACGGATCTATCCCTCCAGACGCCCTGATATCATCTGGTATAGGTCCCAAAGAAGACGTTCAATGGTGGTTGCATGACATGATGTGGAACTAATTTAGAGATACGCGTGCTAGAGTAAACTTGATGAAAGCTTGGTGTTCAGCTTGAAGCAGAGAAGAATTTCTCGTAGTGACTCAGTAAGAAAATCTGGTCGGATGCTGTATGACTTTCAACAATTCAATTGTCGATTGAACTGACTAGAGGACCAGATAGTTAATAGGACATCGACATGGGTTGGAGACCTATTCGATGAGCATGATAAGTTCTCTGCTCGGTCACGATAGAGTGACAACGGTCAAGCACGAAGGTTTCGTCGGAGATCGTCTACTGAGGGAGAAATAGGGTTGTCCTGTAGGCCGGGGTACCAATTAATGACAGAGGCGTAGCATCTAGCCGAACGGAATACTCACCGACTGGCCCCGGACATGGCCGGTCAAGAGTTTGTCCCGCCTCATCATCATCTCATCCCAGCTATCGATACCGTATCTTGGAGGCTAAAATGCATTCGGAAAATTGAGCATCGTCGTTGAGGAAGCAGTATATCCACTGACTTTGCCAAGGTTTTGGAAACGCTGGGATGCTGAAAAGAGTGTGCCCGCCGCGCTAATCATAACAGTAGCGATCGCTATATGTCATGAATGAGTGTGCTGCAAATGATATCTGGAAGTGGTGCCCATACCGAACGGAAGTACTGCTTCCCATGGAACTGGCATGGTGGGCGGAAGAACGTTGAAGTTTGGCCGTGTTTGTATCACCGGGAGCGTCCGCCCGCACCTTGCGGTAGTAACGCCGCGCAACCGAAGACGCTCTCCGTCTCTATCTGTGATAGTGCAGAAAATTTGGCTATTGTATCTTGTAACTAAGAACAAAATCGGTGGTAATACTGGCTAATCAGGGTTTAAGGGTATATGAAAAAATAAAGATACTATAGGCTACAGTAATCGTTAACGTTCTTGAAATTACTAGTCTGAAGCTGGTCCGAAGAAAACATTATTCGTTATTTTGGGGCACATAAAAGTCCATCAGCAATAATTCTGGGTCAAGGGGGCCAGTCTCTGACATGTCGATGTTCGACAAGTCCAAAGTTGTTGCTCCAAACTCTAGCTGTAGAGCGTTTTGGAGTCCTGGAGAGTAATGGAGATCGGATGACGCCGTCTGGAGGATCGGGTTATAGTCTAGTGGCAGTTGGTAGGGCTCGTGATTTTCTGGGGTGTAGCTAGAGCTGCTACTGAAAGGAGGCACGCCTTGAGGAGAGATGTCGTGATTCACTTGATTAACTCCTGCAGAATATGGATTACGACGGTTGTTGAGAAATGACTGATCATAGTCTGTACTGCGTCTTGCACTGTGTATCAGCTGTCCAGTAGCAATGTCCGAAGGATGTATGAGGGAGGGGTTGGGGGGACTACTCAGAGCACTGAGGGACCCGGCCCAAGGATTGTCCAGGTTCGGAGACGTGAATGATCCACAATATTGACCCATCTCGGTAGTAGGGTAAGAATGCAAGGAAGAGGATGCGGTGTCATAAACGTCAACAAAAGATGTTTGAGGGATAGACGGAAACGACGTCGTAGGGGGTGACTGAAGGCTTGTTTCAGAGGCGCTGTATACCGAACTTGGGCTGAAAGCCGAGACCGAAGGCATCGAGGCAGCAAAAAGAGAAGGCGGCGCTGACATGTTTGAATAATTCGAATCGTTAGGCAGATAATGAAATGGTTGAGAATGCCCGCTGAGGTCGTTAGAGGGGAAGGGTAAGGCAGAATCCCCATGTAATGTGATGCGTCTTTGTCTTTTCAGGGATTCTATCGCGTGTGGAACCAGAGGGTCGGAATAATCAGATAGCTCGTGGTTCTGCCTGTCGTAGACAGGAGATGACAAGGAACTTCCGTGCAATGTGATCCGACGGGGTCTTTGCAAAGGCGGGGTTACATATGGCAATGGAGACCGCGCGTCATGCATTCCATCCAACATCATAGGAGAGTACATTTTGAAACGTGAGCTCCGAGATACACCATGGGAGGATCTTGTACGAAATATCAGACACTGTTTCTGAAGCGAAAGACTTGACGAGCAGACCTTGCGCCTCTTGGCATGAGATGGAAAGAGCTATCATGCTGTCCGTATTCCGGTCCCAAGGCAAAGTAGTCGGAGCGAATACTTTCCGTCCCTGAATTGAAACCGTCTAGATCGATTTGGCAAAGGTTTTCAGCCAAAGCTGAAGGGAATAACTAACCTTCCTGGGAGATGTTTGATCGAGCAATCGCAGGTGCCAGAGACGTCGATGTCGTTCTCGCTTGGGAATCCCAGTCGAAGGTATGGGACTGAATGTTGGGCTGCCCTTGGACCCTTGAAGCCGAACGCCTGTTTGCGTGTCGCCAAACGGTCTACGGGAAGGTTTAGATGCAGAAAACATCATGAGCATTGACGACACGAACCATGCACTCGGTCTGAGCTTTGGGAGCCTTCGAAGCCTTGGGTTTCGTTGTCGGTTCTAAACAATGAAGTCAATGATGCGCCACACTTCCGAAAATCATGCTGATCCCCCTTACCACTAGGTTTAGCGCTCTTGCGAGAGATTTCGTCTTCCCCGGCATTTCGGCGTTTCATCCGATGTAGGATGCAGAGAAATTCTGGTGAAGCTGGACCGTAACCTACCCAGCAGGCGCGTTACGCATATATACTTGGGATGGAGTGCGCATGTTAGCGCGTGTACTGCGGTTGCCCGTATCGCATAGGCGGTGGCCATCTAGTCCCACCGTAACATAGCCCTACCCCTGATTACGGACGACGAGTAGTAGCGCAATGAGATCATTTCGGGGCGGGTTGGTGACGTTGATCACGATCGTGCGGTTTGTGTTGAGTTTGTGCTTGTTTACATACGAAAGATGTGATCACTTGCCTCTTTGGGAGGGAGATGCCTTCACCCAACTTTCAAAGCTTCATTCATAGTTTTGAGGGCAAAAATGTGCTTTCTGCTTAGAGACCAGGGGCGACGGAGATTTACGCGGCAATGTCGTGTTGTCTAAAATTAAATCTAATACTTGAGGCAGTTGTTGATAGATCCGGGGAGCTTGGTGCCAATCCGAGGTAAGTACGGCACGTTTTATTAGTGAGCTGAGCATACAGAAAGATCTGATGATATGTGAGGTTTATCTACCTGTGCTTCCTTTCCCAAGAGATCTAGGAACCCGGTTTTACTTTTGTCCGTCCAAGCGTGGCGCAACACATACCTGCGCCAGAGTGCTTTCACGAAAATATCAACGCGTACAGATTAGTTCAAGACATATTTCTACACTGTCACCAACCACCCTTTCACGTCGAGAGCTCATGTGAAGAGATTTAGCGCTTTTGCATGACTCGACGCCTGACTTGGACTCAAAACTGACTCGGTGTTCCTTTCCATTCTTCTCAGAATACTGATGTTGATAGAGTCATGGCTACTTGAGTCGGAAGCCTAGGCTATGGCCAAGTATGTCGAGGAAACACCGCCA
This sequence comes from Armillaria gallica, assembly GCA_037576215.1. Lineage (NCBI taxonomy): Eukaryota > Fungi > Basidiomycota > Agaricomycetes > Agaricales > Physalacriaceae > Armillaria > Armillaria gallica. Next base: position 1,069,687 of record JBANDB010000008.1, read on the forward strand.
GGTGCGCTTAGTGATTGCGGCGTTCAATTGAACGGATGACATAACATCAGTCAGCTCCAAAAAACAGAGCCGGTCCTGGCATGGGCTTTCCGATGCTTTCACAGCCCTCCTCGTTCTTGGGGTGGTAGCACGCGGCGACAAAGACGCCTTCCTTCACCACAGCATCACTCCGACACGTAATACTATTACTAAATGCCCCGAGCTGAATGGCTTGACGCCACACTTCCACTCCTCCGCGCGAACCTATTTAAATTTACCAGGAAACGGTTTGTTATCCCAACTCCAGAGATTTGTTAGCGTCGATAAATGATGTGAATGTCGTGCTATGGTTCCAAATGATTATGCGGTCGTGGTCCGTATGCTGTATGTATATATATGTATAGTTACATGAAATGAAGAAATGAAACAAAAAAAGTGCGATCATCACCATCTCGCAGCTGGACGACGACCCCTCAGCGTTTCTTGAGAAGCCGAGTTCAAATTATTGTCTGAAAGCTCGGACCCAGACGTAGCACCGGCCCGCAATCGTGAAGAGGACCGGATAGTGCTGGAACGCGGTGGTGCACCTTTGCCTTTACGCTGACTAGTAATCTTTGTAGAGGGAGAATCGACCTTTCGTCTCTTCAGTTTTGGTTGCGTCGCGTTTCCGTTCAAACTGCCTTCCCTTTCTGAGGCAGCCTCGGAATTGCCCTCCGACTGCTCGTGCTCGGACTCGAGGGCGGGTTTGAGTGTTTGGCGCCGTCTAGCGACTACGACGCGTCTCCGAGGTTGAATAACGATATCTCGTTTTTGAACAGTACGGCGAGATAGGGGAGATGCTCTTGTGCGCGTTTTCTTTTGGATCCCTGGAGAGAAACTCCGAGGAAGTGCGCGTTTCTTGCTAGCTACTGGCGGAGCCTGTTGAGGTAAAGACTCGGAGAACGAGGCTTCGGAAGAAGTAGGAGTATGAAGAGAAGATCCGTTGTCTGTTGTGCTCAAGGCGGTGGGGGAAGTGGCGCCAGATGATATATCATCATCAGACTCAAATACCAATGGTCGTATAGGGCGCCTGCCCGGACGTGATCTGAACGTGTTCGTAGGAGGAGGGAGAGGGGTCCCTAGCGTTATGTTAAAATCGTCTTCGTCGTCCTCGCCCATCGACACATCAACGGACATGGGCGAGTTTTCATCATCATCATTATCATCGAGAACCTGGTTTTGATCGGTGTTGTCGCTCGAGAGTTCTGCGAGGTTAGGTTCCATAGACGCCCGCGAAATCAAGAGCGACTGCTCAAAATCCTGTTGCCGCAGTGTTTGGTCGCCTTCGTTGTCTGCAAAGGAGAGCATAACGGCTGATATGTTTGGAAGAGTATTGGTAGGAAGGAGGGGTGTTGCGGGATACGCGGATGGGAACGCAGGATACTGTCGCCATTCTTCCATCTGCATTAATTCCTGTACAGTGTATTCAGAGATGATATCTGGTAAACCATCGTATCGATTAACATCTGAGGTAGGTTCCGGGGTGATTTTCTCCTCTGATGAATCCCTATAAGAGGATGGTGGAGGATACCAGACTTGATGCGATGCTACGGAAGCGACGGACGGTTTGACGGATGGGTCCAGAGCGAAATCGGGCCGGGGGGCAGCGTTCACTTTTTGGCCCACGCTTTCCTTCAATATCTTGGATGAATCAGCGATGGCGGTGGCATGCGATACATCCACATTGAGCAAAGTGGATGTCGAAGAGAAAGCACTTCGCATGGATGGGGTGGTCGCGGTAGCCCTATCACGCGGTGTGGGAAGGACCTGCTGTCGAACAGCGGCATCGAAATATCGACCCAAACTTGAGGAACGTATGTGATACCACCAAATATGTATGTACTGAATCGGAAAAGTCGACAAAACAAATATGATGTCGCCAAACATGCGTGCTAGATCCAGTAGAGCATCGACAGATGCCGTGTATGGTTTTAGAAGGGGCCGTATGACGTGCAGGTAAATAGGTTCAGCACCCTGAGGCAAGGCGATCAGATATAAGTGGTCGATCAAAACCAAGGGTTACACACCTTCGCACGAGTTACCAGCAGGAACAGAAGAGTAAGGGCCTTGACTTCGTCGTAGAAAGGAATGAACAACGAGAAGATGCCCTCGAGAAAACGCTCATATGCCATGAAACAGCACTATCTTGTGACTTAATACGAGTCCAGATCAAGGAAAGGTAGAATCATACCCAAACAATCCATACCGCTAAGCAGCCCTTCATATCCCGTTTCCGTTGCTGCATGGCTCGTGCACTCGGCAGTCCGCCATTACGTGAAGACCGGGAGGGTGGTGGCAATTTCAGAGTTTTGAAAGTATCAAAGGTGTTCTGAAACAGCACTATGTGCCGAAGTATTTCGACGAAAAGTGGCATGGCTGACAAACAGTCGAGCGATCTGGCCTGCAAACGATGGACCAGAGAAGGAGAGGACTCTAAATCCTAGAAAAAGGTTACAGGAAGACACCGAGAAAAGTGCAGGACAACGCGTGTTGTGCTAGGGCAACGACAGGCAACGATACCTGAAGGGCAGGCAGAAAGTTCATTGAGAAGCTTGTTATGTCTGTAGATCTGAACGCGTTCAGCCACGAGGTGATCACGTAATCATTGCCCTCTGCGGACGGCAACTCGGGTCCTAACCAATTTGGGTAGTTAACCTAGACAACCGGCACCGTTTTTCGCCACCCTTCAAAATATGAGTGATGCATTAAAATTTAGTCCTTAATGGAAGTAGCTTTTGGAACTGAGGCCGTGGGAAGCGAAACCCGTCAATGACTGTTTCAGAGTGGCGCCGACGCAATGCCGATGACCCAGAGCTTTTTGAGTTCGGCCTCCTCCGTGCCAAAGCGACGGCTTACGAAAGTCGGAACCTTGCAACGCGCGCGCGCGCCGCCCGTTCGGGATCGTCGGTTAGGTAGATTGATCGCCGAGCTCACATGATTTTGTTTGCTTGCGTTATTCAACTTATTGCCGTTATTGCCGCACACAGCTCTGTTCACACCGTCATGCCAAAGATTCGGACTACACGAACCAAGAAGCCTCCAGAGGGTTACGAGGAAATTGAAGCGGTATGCGAGAATTATATTTTCCTTTGTGTTACTTAAAACGTTCGAAGGTTCTCGATGACTACGCAAAGAAAATGCGGGACGCTGAAAACGAAACCCACGAAGGCAAACGGAGAGCCGAATCACTATGGCCTATCATGCGCATCTCGCATACTCGTTCTCGATACATCTACGAACTCTATTACAAACGAGAAGCTATCTCAAGGAACTCTATGACTGGTTACTCAAGGAGGGCTACGCTGACGCAAAGTGAGTTACTACAGTCTCCCATTCAAACATTCATTTATGCCACGGGGTCCAGTCTCATTGCCAAGTGGAAGAAAACTGGCTACGAAAAGCTATGCTGTATCCGGTGCATCCAGACGAGGGTGAGTGCCTTTTTCATTGATCAAATGACGGCCTTGATTCAGGCATTAATTTAGGATATGAATTACCAAGGTTCAACTTGCATATGCAGGGTCCCAAAGGCACAAGTTCGGTCAGGCACTATTGTCGAATGTGTTCATTGTGGTGCGTTAACCTGGTGGACTTCAATGATACCTAACTGATTCGCCGTCCAGGATGTCGTGGCTGTAGTTCGGATTCATAGCCTGCTGGTTTCTTTGCTGCTTCATCGCTCATTTGCCTGTTACCTATGTAAATTCTGTAGTAGAGGTTGTATCATATCATCCGAATGTGTTCCGTGAAGCCGCCATCACCAGACTTTGATGTTGATAAGGTGGATTTCAGTGGATGTCTCATTGGTATGTATGTCCTATCTCATAGGCTATAGCGCCCACGGCGATGGAGGCCAGTTTCCTGACTACTTAAAATTGCAATATGGTTCCTCCATTCCACTAACGGCGGAGCATAGCCAGGAGTTTACATCAAATTTGGTAATAATAGGGCCTTCTGTGATCAGAAATCTATAGGGGCCGCGCTCCTATAATAATCAGACCGAGACAAGATCTTACCTAGCACTTTACCCCCATCATTCTTTCTGGCGCACCATGGGTGAATTTTCACGTAGAACACTCGAAGTAGCCAGGTCGTTGGTGGGCAGAGCAGCTTCCGGGCAGGTTCGTGTTCGCTTCATACAGACTTGGGGGTTTGCTCATCATGTCTTGGTTTCATAGGGTGGAGTGTTCTCTGGCGACAATCCCTCTAAATACAACGCGAACGACCCCATTCGCTTGTGGGTTATTCAACTAGGTGCGCCCTTTGCTATGGACAATTATTCTTACCTGACGCATTGCCAGTGATAATCATTTCGATGACCCAGTTTCTCGCGCTCATATTTTCACGTATTCGCCAACCCCGCGTGATTGCTGAAGTCATTGGCGGCGTTTTTCTTGGACCAACGGTTATGGGACGAATCCCAGGCTTCAACAACGCCATCTTCCCAGGTTCGTGCGATTTTGAAACTATCATTACACCTATTCAATTCTCCTTTTATTTAGAGGCCGGCAATGCCCCGCTTACCCTCACGGCCAACATCGGCTTAGTCCTGTTCCTGTTTTTGGTCGGCCTTGAAATTGACACGCGCCTTATGAAGAGGAACATCAAAGCCGCAGTTTCCGTCTCCGTCGCAGGCTTGTTATTACCTCTTGGGCTAGGCGCTGCACTTGGCGTAGGCGTATACCGCGAATTCATAAACCCAAGCGTCAACTTTGGTTACTTTGTCCTCTTCACCGCGGTTGCTGTTGGTATCACCGCGTTCCCGGTTTTATGTCGTATACTTACGGAGTTAAAACTCCTGGATACAACTGTCGGAGTGGTGACCCTATCTGCAGGAGTCGGTAATGACGTTGTTGGATGGATTCTGTTGGCTTTAACGGTTGCTCTCGTCAATGCTTCATCTGGCCTCACTGCGCTATGGGTATTACTCACTAGCGTCGGCTACGTAATATTCTTAATGTTCCCAGTTAAATGGGCGTACGTCTGGTTGTGCAGGAGGACAGGCAGCTTAGAGCAAGGGTCGCCGACGACGTTGACGATGACCGTAACTTTGCTTATCGTCTTCATATCTGCCTTCTTCACAGATATTATTGGAGTCCATGCTATCTTTGGTCAGCTTTGTCACAATTACCACCGACCGTTTGTTAATTTCACTCCGTGTCCACAGGTGGATTCTTAGCGGGCCTTATCGTTCCTCACGAAAATGGGTTCGCAATTTCCTTGGTGGAAAAGCTTGAAGACCTGGTCACCATTTTGTTCTTGCCTATCGTATGTGTTGAATCGTATTTCATATTACTCTGGCTTATTTTTGCGGACAGTACTTCGCCTTATCTGGGTTGAGGACCAATCTTGGACTGCTCAACAATGGCATCACTTGGGGATACACTATCCTCATTTGCGTAGTCGCCTTCGCGTCCAAGTTCTTCGCATGTGGTGCAGCAGCATTTGCAAATGGTTTCAACTGGCGTGAAGCGGGAGCTATCGGATCTCTAATGAGCTGCAAAGGGTGAGTTGTCACCGTATCATCTGACGATCTCGACTCATTCTACGGACAGTCTAGTCGAGCTCATCGTACTCAACGTTGGCCTCCAGGCCGGCGTTTTGGACACTCGTACCTTCTCCATGTTCGTTGTCCACGCGATCATTTTGACATTCATCACGACGCCTCTTGTTTTGTTGTTTTACCCTTCGAGATTCCGTATTCGCGCTTCTGGAGGCAGAGATGTGGCCAAAATTGGAGGGGGAATCGAAGCTGGTTTGCCTCGCAAGTCTTCCTCTGACGATGGAGTGAGGACCAGGTTTGCGGTTGTGCTAGACAAGATTGAACAGCTCCCGGCTGTGATGACGCTGTCTCAGCTCTTGCAGCCATATTCCGCTTCAACAGATACTTTCGTCCCCTCGTCTGACGAGAAAGGGACCTCTCTTATAGAGCGAAGTCCCAGCCCGCTACCTCAGATGTCCATTGATGCTCTTCGCCTCATCGAGCTTACCAACCGTACCTCGGCCGTGATGCAGTCTACAGGATCGGAGGCCTTGTTGCAGAGCGACTCCATTGTGTCTATCTTCCGCACGTTTGGGCGCCTTAACCGACTGGTGGTTTCCGCCGCCCTCTCTGTCACTCCCTACGATGAATTCCCGACTGCCATTTCCAACCACGTTATTGGTTCTGACTCCCAAATGGTCATTCTTCCGTGGTCTCGTGGTCCTGGTGCCATTGCAGCATCATCGGATGACGATGGCAAAACTGGAGGCGCACGTAATCCTTTCGACGGCGTCTTCCAAAAGTCATATACCCAAGATCAGACAAGCTCTGTCGTATACTCGGAGCTTATACGCAAGGTTTTCCTTAGCTGCCCCACCGACGTAGCGTTGTTCGTTGATCGTGGCCTGAGTCATGGGCCCAATCAGCAGCTCATTCTACCCTTCTTTGGAGGTCCCGACGATAGATTAGCGCTGCAGTTCTTGGTACAGCTGTGTGGGAATAGCGGGGTGAAAGGCACTGTGGTTTGGATAACCAAGACAGATAATGCCTTGACGCCTACAAGCACTATAGGAGATGATGTCAAGAAGCCGTTGGAGGATGCGGGTAGGACGGGTACTGCGCACCTGACTGTTGCCGCTGCGGATACGATGTATGGATACCAGAACACACAAACTAGGCTAGCGAGCGACACGGCGGATAACTTGATTTGGAACAAGTATACCTCGACCCCGTTGTCTGGCCATACGCCGGCCATTGCATCTGCGCTTTCTCGGATAACGTTCACGACACAAGAGGCTCACGAACCGCTGCATGCTGTCTTGGACCTCGTCAATGCGGGGCGCAGTGGACCGAACGTTATCGTCGTGATGGGCAGGTCAAGGCGCATGGCTGTAGAGTCACACAAGAAGGAACTGACGAAGATCGTGGCGGAGAAGGGTGGCTCGATTGGATCGTCTGTCGCCAAAACTTTAGGTGATGTCGGTGCTGCGCTTGTAGCTGACGGCGCCAGAGCCAGTCTGCTGGTTGTCCAGGCTGCTATTGCTACCTCATGAGTTTACGAGAGTCGATATCTTTCTCCGGCGTTGGGGCTATCATATGCATACCATGACTTGATGTTCTATTGTTATGAATAACGACTCCTTTACATTACTGTATAACATATATGAAATAACGACGATGCCAGGGTTTCTTGCAAACCTTGAAGGATAGCTTACACTCGTAGAATCCTCGAGTCTGAGTCGTTGATGCAGCCGGTAGCTGGGCGTTTTAAATGGTCCATTGTTTGAAGTTTGAATATAATGTTATACACCATCTACGCAGGTATAGATGCCGTCACTTTTGGACGCCCGTATAAACGGGATTTTCCACTTCGTGTATCGGCTTCTTGCCATCTGGCGTTCCGGGGATAGTCTTGAGCAAGCCCTGCAGATACACGTTAAAAAACTAAGTGATCCACAACGAAGGACGACCTGACCAGCTTCTCAAACATGCAAGAATTCAGCGCCCGTTCGGGTTTGCGACACATGTAGTATTCCTGAGTATCCGTCAATTATGGTCCAATAGTCCAGAACACCGAGACCGAACCTGGTTATTTCGCTCCAGGCAGTTCCAGTGGGTTTCGAATTGCTTCGCACAGTTCTCTCGCATTTTCGTGAGCCTAAATTGTATTGGTCGGTCGATCCAGTGAAGCGGCGGAATAGTCAACGCACAAGTCAGCCGCACATCTCGTCACTCTCCTTCCCTCCTTTAAGCAATGAGCTGGGTCCCTGTTCTCCGCCTTACATAGCATGAAATCCTCTGCAGAAGAACAGGCCCAAGTACTTAGACACGTAGACAGACCCGACGAGTTTGGCACATACCATTGTACTCTTTGCAATGAGCCCCAATGAAAAACGCCGCGCTTTTCAGAGGACCGCTGGTAGCGCCAATTTCTTCTACCTTTGGAAGTGAAGTCGTCTCTGCATCTACGAATTGACTCTGCGCCGTTGAGCTCATCGTCGTTAAAGGTGAACTGTCGGATATAACAGGCGCGGAGTCTGAAATTGCCGTCAGCCAATCGCCGTCTCCAAATTGAAAGGAAACCTTCGCGTCCTTCCCTCATTGCCGCGTAATCATGGTATGTTATAGTCTACTTCCCTCGATTCACGCGTTCTCACAAGATTTCGTAGCCCCCAAAGCAGCCGCCAAAAATCTACCAGCTCCTCTTGCGATCGCACAAAATGACCATCTTCTTGACGCGAACGCCAACGTCGACGGTGCAGGAAATCAAAGAAGAAGCCCTCTCTGCGCTGCTGTCCGATGTAAATCTGAACGATGTACCCAAAGTTGCGGGTGTCGATGACTTTGAGATTTGCAAGCTCTTGAGAGGGAGGGATGCAGCGGGCCCGATTCCTCAATACGAGATACTGGACCACTCGAAGGCGATCAAGGACTGTGGTATTCTGAATTGGGAGATACTGTACTTCCAGTTCCGTGACGAAGAGACTGGTAAGCATTCACTTGGTGCTGTCATGTATAGCTCTTTACCCTGCAATACAATCGTTTTCCCCGCTTCGTCTGGTAGGCGATCTGCAACCTGTGACGTTCATTCAGCCACCGACATTTGAGGAAGAAGATATACCTCCACCGCCATCTACATCTTTAAATAAGGGGAAGCGGAAAGCGGCAGACTAGGATGAGTACTGCGCTATTGCGCCAGGAGATACGCCTGTCCTAGTACTGTTTGTGTACCCAACTGCAGTCGGTCATCATAATCCTATGAGAGTCGAATTCCATCATGTACCACTACAAAACTTCACCGAGTACGAACTGTTACTACGATGTATGTCTACGTTGTAATGAATATTATCAATTGCAAAGACTTGGATTTCAGTTCACTAGATTGCAAAAGCTAAAGAATTTGTACCCGCGAAAACGGAGAAAACATACACAGGGCTACACGAAACTCTTCAGTTTTGTTATGAACAAGAATCACTGCATGGAGAATTGAATATTTTAGCGCAAGATATTGAATTCTATGACTATTTTTTAATATATTGAAAATATTATTATTATGTAATATATTGGATATTTTCGATATCAATATCGTTTTAATATTCTAGAAATAGTTATAGGATTCAAGCTAAAATATTGGATGTAGAGTAAGAAATCTCTAAATATTTCTACGCTTTTCTGAAAACTTTGTCTGCAGAAGTATTTTAGTAGACATACGCGCACGTGGCGGCCCCGCCAACTTTTGATCGCTTACATATTCGAAGTTCGGTTGCGACTTGCATCATCGCAGTCGCTGCGGCTTGCAGCCCTTTTTACAAGTTACCCTCACGATACCTTACGATCAGCGACGATAATGCCCGGAGGTGCAGGCTCGAGGCTACCCACCGCGGTGCTTGCAGTTGCTGGGGTTTCTACCGTCGTTGCTGTTTTGGTTTCAGCAATGTCTATATATCTACAGTTGAAGAACTACAGAAAGCCTGTCCTACAGAGGTGCGCTGCTGACAGATCTCATTCAAGGTGACACCTAACAATGCATTAGGATGGTAGTACGAATCATGATCATGGTGCCAATCTATGGCGTTTCTTCATTCATATCGCTCTTTTCGCTCGAAGCGGCCGTATTTATTGATGCTGTGAGAGATATATACGAGGCGCGTAGTCTGCATTCACTCTGCTGTAACCCTTAACTCACTCGTATCCAGGCCTTTGTCATCTACTGCTTTTTCCAATTACTACTGTCGTATTTGGGCGGGGAGCGCTCTCTCCTCATTCTACTTCATGGGCGTCCACCAAAAGCACCGCCCTTCCCTATCAATCTCTTCAAGCAGGAGCTGGACGTCAGCGATCCCTACACGTTTCTGTTCCTCAAGCGGGGAATTCTGCGTACGTGTCATCGTCGTCTTGCTTGTTATTCAAACTCAATGTTGCGTGCAGAGTACGTACAGGTCAAGCCGGTCCTTGCGCTTGCCACTGTGATTCTCAAGGCATGTGGTGCTTTCAACGAAGGCGACCTCCGCGCCAACTCTGGATATCTCTACGTCAGTATCATCTATAACCTCAGCATTTGTCTGAGTTTGTATTGCCTGGCCATGTTTTGGATAGTCGTCAATGACGATCTGAAGCCTTTCCGCCCCGTCCCCAAGTTCCTTTGCGTAAAGGGAATTCTATTCTTCTCCTTCTGGCAGTCTATACTCATCTCGATACTGGTTGCAGCTGGGGCCATTGCCAAGCTAGGGCCTTACACCGACAGCGAAAGTATTTCACTGGGTCTCACAGACACCCTTATATGCATGGAAATGCCACTCTTTGCTTTTGCTCACTTGTTTGCGTTCTCCTACACCGATTTCATCGACAGGAATAAGTCATTTGTCGCCCGCATGAAGGTATCATACGCCTTTCGCGATGCATTCAGTTTTCTCGACGTCGTCGAGGACTCCAAGGCGACTCTTCGTGGTGAAGGTATGGACTATCGCGATTTCGAGCCCTCGGAAGGTTTCATGCACCAGGGTGCTGGTCGAGACAAGCGCATACGAGCGGGGTTGAGATATAGCAAAGGCGGGAAGCGGAAGTACTGGCTTCCCAAGACTGCCCCCGAGAGCCTACCTCCAGGACGCTTCGAGCGGGGAGTTAATCGCGTAATTAAGCGCGTGGCGGGAGCGGATCAAGGAGAGAGCGTGCACGCGCCACTTTTACAAGGAGACGCTGATGACGTGGTCCACGACGCGCCGGATCTAGAAACAGAGCATGATTATGACGTGTGGGACCAACAGCCGCATGCAGAGGATGACTATGAGTTAGCGTTCGGTGACCTGGACGAAGGCGATGAGGAACTCTTCGATCATAGTCGGAAATATCTGTTCGGTGATTACAATTATCCTGTCATCGATGCAAGTTCGGAGGATGCGCGTGCAGCGATCTGGGATTTGGAAGAGCGGGTGCTGAGAAACGAACGGGGAGCATATTTTTCACCTATTCGAGGAGCGAAAGGAAGAGTTGCCATGGACCGACGGGTCGGCCCTGCATGGCGTGGTTATGGAGCTGTTGGAACGACCAAGCAGAAGAAGACAGAGCCGTACAGTGACGCAAAGGTGGTCGACTTCGAACAAGACGCCGTTCCTGAGACAATGGACGTCAAGATGAGATGGTCAAAGAAAAGGGACCCCTCCCCATCTTCTTCGCCTGGACCGTCGTCTGCAGAGAGTAGCAGCGGTCCGGGGAGGCGTTCACGGCTGTCGTCGTTACTCACGAAGAGTCCACCGCAGACTGATGAATCGCCTGTGCTGCCGTCGGATGCTGTGGATCTAATCGTGGAGGACAAGGATGCGATGCGTGAACGGCGGAAGGGCGAACCTGCGATCCGCTCGCCTCTCCGCAAGTTGTACAGGCGAGGGTTTGTCAAGCATGACAGCGAGGGGCATCGGACCGAGGGAGAAGTGGAGGTGGAAGAGCGGGACAGGGTATCGCATGAACCGGACAGTCGTATACGTGCCGGGGAGGAGATACTTGGTGAGGTTGGGGACGAAGGAGAGAGAGAGGCCGTTACGGGAAGAGACGTTCTCGCCTGTGCACGAAGCCGAAGGTGTGATAGCCAGGGCTGAGACTCCCCCGCCTCATACGCGATTGTTGATAGACCATTTGGACGACGATAATCCATGGGCCTAAGCTTGGTTAATTTGGTCCTTTCCTCTTTATTTTTTACTGTATTATCAGGGTGTAAAACAGGGTCAACGTACACGACATACTAAACGTATTTATTTGGCAGGCTCAAGTAGCACTTCATAGCATCATCATGTGCGGCGGTCAGTAATCAGACTTTCCATGAGGACGGGTTCATACTTGGTTCTAGGGCCGCCCCGCCGCATATCACAGGAAAGCATGCTGGCATTTACATACCAGACATCGTCATCACCGAGGCGAATCAAGGATACACTGAACGACGGATGACTTGATGACAAGATAGCATTTCGAAAACATAATTGAATGGAGCGGAAGACGTAAAGGAAAACGAGATAATAGTACATGTAAATCATTCGAGTTCTTCTTCGGCTTTTCTCTCCATGCCTACTGCCCATCAACTGGAAAAAGCAAGTACCATATAAAACAGCAAGAAAAAGGACGCGCCGCCCATGAATCCGACAAAACCAAGCTGGCACCAAGTAGCCATTCGGGGAGGAGCGTGCATGAGCTCGTTGTCTGGTGCGATGACCCCGGCATTCTCTGGTACTCTTTCCTGGGCAATGAATCAATGTCTGGCTGGGAGTGGACTTGGCGCGACTCTTTCTCCTTCGCGCGTTCGGAGTACGTCTAACAACGGGCTTGACGTCTTCCTCCTTGACAGTTGGAGGCGAGGCGGCTGCTACGGAGGACGCGTATGCCATATCTTGATGAAGGACATATGGTTGCACCGTAGATGGGTTCACGACGGTGACCCTGCATAGGCATACCACATATTCTGGCAAAGAGGTTTCTTGCGAGGAGTCGTCATACGGTGATATCTTCGACTTTAACGTTAACGGAAGCTGCCGCCATTCTCCAGTCTCATCAGAGGTCAGCGAGACTCTTAGATAGAAGCTCAAAGACATACATCTGCAGAAGGCCTTAACAGTATGCTACAGCTCCGAGTCACAGCTGCAGCAAGCACGAGTGACCGTGTGCGAGAGAGAAACGTTATTCCTTGTTCACCCTCAGGATCCACGGTCCCATTAACTAGCTGTTTTATACCCCCAGGTGTTACAAGGACACGGGCTCATGGTCGTTTCAAGAACAAAGACTAAGATCGTCGCAGAAACGGAAGAAGGTTCTCGGCTCGATGCTCCGATCCAACTCAAACGGGCCGATTTGACAACTTTCTTCTTTATTTTGAACGTCCGAGTCAACACCGGGTAAGCGCATTCTTTTCTCTGCGTGGATCGGAAATTTCCTGACTCACCGGCAGACGGTGCAAGTCATTGTCAATTGAGAAGGATGTCTGGCCTGAAGCCACAGCTCGGCATCGCTAGATGGAAATTGTTAATATACAAGGGAGACATGTCAAGTATCAGACTTTTCTCCAACAAAGATGATTGCTAATGATTCCATCCAGATTCGATGCATTGAGGAAAGATGACATCAAGAAACTTCAAGCCAGTCTTTACTGTTCTTACAATGAAAGTCTTCTGGTACCTGCGTTTTATCAACAGGTTGTTCTCTAGATGATCATCGTCCGCTGTCTGAAAGTCGCAACAGTGATTCAAAAGTGACAGCTTGAGATATGCGAATCTCGGGAGCTTCGCCACGTAGCTATCAAGAGATAGCGTGTACAGACATTGGACCGTATCTGTGCCTACTACCAATAGTCCTTAACCCGGAATGCTCACTGCCTGGGGGAACGTTAGGCCAATGTATGCAAATTCTTCGGACCGAAGTACCAAGTATGTCAGGGTATGTTAAACAGCGTTCTGCAACATCCGCTAATCCTCTTCGTCATCCTGGATAGGTTCTAGTTCGTTGGCCAGAATTTACGTTTCCAAATATCGGCATTGCCACCTGTGGTCCATTTGAACGCCCTTAGAAGCACTACGGGAAGGACAGACGTACGAATTTGTGGGGCGTGACCCTCGCCTATATCGCGAGCGACTAAAGCGGGAGTGGTCATATCTACTGATCGTTTAACAAAGTGCAACCGGATAGGCATCAAGGGGACGAACCACGACCGATAACCAACGCTTGAGCCGTTGCAGATGCACCAAGTACAAAAAGTAAGGCAAAGATGGACTTCATTCTACGGATCCAACTGTAAGTGATAGGAGCTTTTATATTGCTAGTACCGGCGCTTCTAAAATTCTCGAATTTCTAGTCTGCCTGGCTCACTCGTGCACATTCATCATCAGATGGTAACTGACTGAAATATCGGTCGAGCCGCAGCGGACCAGCACAGATGGTTCGCGACAAAGATAGTTCGGTGTCACCCTCTGGCGGTGTCTGCACCGCGTGGTTTCGCTTTTTCCTAAACCTTACCGGATTTAGTAAGTAAGAGATGGCCACCACTTTTCCGAGAGACCCGTTGCAGATTGCAGGGACACAAGGCGGTGGGGTTCGACCTTCATCAAGAGCTAACTCTGGTCTTGCACTGTAGCCACCTGCGACCCGCGGACTCGTCGAGATTTCATGCATCATGGCGCGTTGGTTTGTGTCGACGCGTATCTTTGATACATACCGGAGGTATGAATTCAAGAGCTGTTCCGTCCATAAATCTTGATATTTTGGATCCATTCTGCGTGTCCGTGGCATGAGCGTAGCTCGTTATTCTCCGTCTATATTGCCTATCAGTTTATCCGTGCCTGCATGTCGTGGCGGCATATTTTCCATGTCTTTTTCTCGGCATTGAGCATTCTTGCGAACGTCTGGGAACATTCGTTTACTCAAACTGGCAAAGAAGGTTGCGCCACGCATGATCAACCGCAGTACGGACAGTCCCGCGGTGTTACCTAATATGTCAGATCTGTTTTCTCCTTTCTGGCCGGTCTGCGCTGGTCGACATCGGAAAGTTTCTTGTTCCTCCCATAATGAATCAGATTGACCATAGAAGAGGAGAAGCTGTCTAGCCGAAGACCTGAAAGCACGGACCGACAAACACTACCGCATATGGACGTCCTCCTGGGTTCTTCCATGTAAATTATAACTTTGCTCCTGAGACCAGGGACTTGTAGATCCCTTTCTGGAGGGCACGCCTTACCTTAGATTGATATCGCTCCCACATCATCACAGTTCATCTTTTCTTGGATTTCTTATCTCTATTGCCACTGCTGAATATCATATTGGTATATGCATTTATTGGATATCTAAATGCTCCTTCTGCGGTACAAGTACATCTGTCAATGGCTTTGGGGAGATTTCAGTATGTTGATTTACACATTTCATCTATCTCACTTACTAGTGTATGTTAATCTGACCTCTTGACGTCTTCTTTCGAAGGTTCTGCCTCTGCAGCAAGGAATGCACGCCGCGAAGCTGCATTGAAGTCAGTTTGGCGCATCTTGAAATGGCAAAGGGCTTACGGGCTTGGACTGCGAGAGTGATCAGCGAAACAGGACGAAGTGAACATAGTGAATGTAGCTCACCAGTATCAAGGTATAATGCCTGCGTGGTCACGGATGCCCCAAGCACCAATAAGAAGGCCAATATCAACTTCATAATGAGAGTGAGACAAGAGGAATACTGCTGCAAAGTTCAGGTTAGTGGATTATATACGTTGGACATTTCCGAAATTGGTGATCATCCTCATGGTACGAACAGCACCTCCTCCCAGAATGGTACAGCATTGTTAAGCGCTGACTCGAAGCATAGCAAAGCGGCTGTGATTCAAGGTCATGTAACTTTCATTGACCCTTCAACGGTCCTCAATCTCCATCTCTATTTAGCTGTCCCATATATCAAGTCCAGGCCTATCTAAGTACGAAGCGATGTCAATTCCATATCAATTGATCCAATGCAACGCCCATGTTTTTGCTTCTTGCGCTCAATACCATGTAGCATGTGGCACGGTCCGGAGCTTCGGAAACATTTGGAGGAGCGGATACTTTGAATCTACATCAGGAAACTGTGTCGCAAGACACTGACGCGACTTCTGATGCAGGGAAGAATTCATCATTGTAACAACAACACAGCATTAGATCGGGCGGTAAGATATCCGCATGAATCATCGTCCGAGCTCAACCGAGCCATTCCTTGTGATGTATGCGCACCCGATATTCTTCGTATAACCGCAGACTAGCTGTTACCCTCACCAATGCTTCCTCCCATGACTCGGCCTGTTTTCCTAACGCTAGGAATCAGTTTGCTTTCAATCGGCACAGTGCTCAACATACTCAGTATGCTGCATGCGCGTCATGGAATCCCAGAATACTCATCGTTCGGTAAGATACCATGAAATCTCATCCAATGACCTGCTGTTTGACTTTGTCGAAGATTTACATACACAGAGAGAAAGCAGAGAGTTCCCAGAACGAGTCAACGACGCCGTGTTGAGATTCGAATTCGGGAATTACAGTGTCACATCAGATGATGAATGGGCCTCTCTGTTTCCTCCGCATAGCGGTCAGGTCATACTAGACGGCAGCAAATACGACGTCTCGTTGTACCTGCAGCTGAAATGCTTGGATACAGTTCGCATAGCCTTCGTGACCCTTCGAGACGGGTTCAATGGCGGGTCACCGTCACATACCATTGATTCTGTCGACTTCAAAGAGACAGAGCATTGTCTGGATGTTCTAAGACAGACTGTAATATGTATCGCGGACATTACGTTGGAGCCCGGAGAGGTGGTTGTTTTGGCGGACGGTTCAACTGATATGGCAGCAACCGGAAATCATGTTGAACATATCTGCAAGGATTGGGTCCAAGTGAGGGAGTTCGTTGAAAAAAACCAAGAGTCATGGAATCTTTAGAGTATATTGTAAACCGCCATTACTACCGTAGATCTCTTTATATGGGGTTAATTAAGGACTCTCCCTCACACGTATATGGTCACGGTGTCTTGTCAGACGTATCGAGGATGAATGTGTATACTCAACACGGCCGTGTAATGTTACGAACACTGGCAGGAAGTCAAAAAGCCCATCCGTGTTGTTACGCGTCTTTACGCGTCGGCATATAGCAAACCCAATAACGCTTAGGAATTAACTAGTCTGTTTCTAGTGCAGAGAAATAGCGTACCCCGGGTATGGGCTTTTCCCTCATGGACAGCACCACCGCAGTAGCAACGGAGCCCCTGCAACAGCAACTATCTTCTCTGAAACGTGAAATTTGGGCTACGCCGACTAAACAGTGTTCAAGCATGGAACGTTCCACTGTAATGGCTAATGCCGTTTTCAGTAATATCTCTGGATAGGTCGTCCGGAAGTGGATCACTATACAGTAAATAAGAGCCTTATTGAAAGTGAATGTCAGTCCGCCCGGCGGCGACAAGAAGTTCGATATAGTACTTGCGCTAGATTTTCTTTAGCATAGTAAGGAGTTTCCATGATATCTTAACAGTAACTGGCAGCGGGTTTGATACACGATCAATTTACCACTCATCTAAGCTCCAGTCATGAATCCAAGAACTTGTGCTTAATTACATGGCGAGACTCTAGTTCATTGCCGCTGGGCTAGAATCATCGGGGATGTACTTCTTCACTGTCATGCTCGTTGGGTTCTAGCTCCGAGTGCAAGAAATAACAGTTGCAGTAACACTTAGATACTCTTGCAAACGCGACTCACCGGAAGAGGTCTGGCTTATAGACTTGGCCTCATCTAGAAGTTGTCAAATTGATTTGGTCAAGCACACCAACTGGCAAGAGAGAAGAGTCGACCATGTTTGGTGAATATTTCCGGCTTCACAGAGGCATAAAACCAAACAGTAAGACTAAAGGCGATATCCACTCAAATTTGTGGACGACTTGGTACGACCCACTTTGAAATCTAGAGCGATCATTGACCTTGATGTCTTCTTACAGAAGACTTAGACCTTTGCACATGGTGCGGGATCAGTATCATCCAACGAACCCGCGGAAGAAAAGAAGCTTCGCGATATGATATTTGCTTTAGGCTGATGGGAATCGAGGGATTGGGTCGAGGTCTGATGGACAACATC
Organism: Armillaria gallica; assembly: GCA_037576215.1. Classification (NCBI taxonomy): domain Eukaryota; kingdom Fungi; phylum Basidiomycota; class Agaricomycetes; order Agaricales; family Physalacriaceae; genus Armillaria; species Armillaria gallica. Next base: position 1,087,293 of record JBANDB010000008.1, read on the forward strand.
GCATATCATAACTGTCGAAGTAACTTGAGCGAAGGAAATTCGATGATAGGAACGAAGGAGAGAACCATTATGAATAGTACATAGGCATGCAGACCATCATTGTGGCAAGGTACAACGCCAAAGATTAGATGTAGACCAAAACAAAAACAGACGTAGGATCCGGGAGAGTGAAAAGACAAGGAAGAGGAGAAAAATACCAAGACGTTCACGGAAAGAGTGGTTTTACAAGTTGAACACCAATAGATTGATTAAATACAGCATATACTAACTGATTGAAACAGTGAGTATATTTCACACTTCTGGGTATGTGCTGATGCTCACCAGTACTAAACTTGCTCAAAAACAGAGTTACACCCTATCGAAATCTGGTTTTCCATCAACGTCGTTTCGAAGGAATGATGACGATTGCCCCATTCCACTGTGCACGGAGAGCTCCCACTCGGGTGGTTTGGTTGAATCCGTGACGTCGGTCGAATCAGTGGCGCCACTTGTATGCTGGGTCTTCCGAACAAAGCTCATGAACCGGATACTCGATTGCTTTGGAGCAGTTGGCTCGAAGGTAGTTCCCAATCCGGACCGCACAATGATCATAGTTGGCGCGATACCCTAACAGAAAATGAGTCAAGGAGGCGCTAAGGACGGAAGAAGTGCGGACATAGATTTGCGTAGCAGCGGGAACCATGATAGCTTGTGCCGGATGTCTAATCGCAAACAAGACGACTAGAATGAGCTGAACGACTAGCACCAACGTTCCGGATTCGATCATAATACTCATTGCTTTAGATAGGGAGCCGTCTTTATCCGGCATTGCCCTGTTCATTTGTCTGGACATGTACCAGATTCTGCCGACGATTAGAACCGTAAGGAAGAAGTTGCAGCCAAGAGACAGCGCAAAACCAGAGGTCCCGAGGGGAACAATCTCTGCTGGCGCCTGGTGCGACGTCGCATCGATTTTGTTGAGAAGACCTATGCTCGCCATGCCGCAACCTGCGTTTGGGCGTGAGCATCGGTCCACGGCGTGATACATTATGAAATCGGACCTAGAGCTCCCAACGCCATTAAGAATGGGAAAATCGCTACGCTATAATCCTTTCCCCATACCAACCAGCAACGGTATATCTATTACATTGTGTTTGGTTAGTCTTGAATTAAATTGGTCGTTTTGGTACCTACCAGGACGACTTCCGCAGTGAAATCGGTAATATAGAACAACGCATCCGCTCCTTCCAGCAGTTTGGTTTCTTCTGAGATCGGCCGTGGATGAATAAGCTATACAAAAGGTAAGCTTCATCGTACGATTTTCAGATAACGACTTTACCAGTCCATCATAGACGTTGTTGAAATTAATGGCGAAGCGGACAGTGCATAATGAAAACAAAAAGCAGGTCATAAAAATCAAGATGTCTTTATTCTTCACTGTGCGAGACCGGAAGATAAGGACGGCGAGAGCTGTGAAAACTAATACAATATTGATTCCTGAAAACGAAATGAGTAAAATTTGGCGATGGAGACAACAGGCTTACCATAGAGAATGGCATCCACTCCAAATCCTATGAAAGTTGCATGGTCGGATGTGAGCGCCATACCCAGCGACTTGAGGGTAGTTGGATGAAAGAAGCGCTGAGTAACTATCGTTGCATCATTTCTTGACAATTCGAAAGAAGCTACTACATGTGTCAAACAAGGACAACTAGAATCCGATCAACGTGTTCTTGTCAGCACGTGCCGCTGTGCAATCAAGTCGTGTACTGTTGTACAGCACAAACTTGACGAGGGCTGTAAGTAATGGTCCTTCTTTTCATCTTACACTTCAATGATTTATTTGACTTGTATTAGGATCGTGCATTGTGCGCTTCTCGGCAGTCAAGTTAATTTTTACTCTACACGTGGTGCATGGCTCCACGCGTACACATGAGCGCCTGTTCATCACGGCCATGTTGCGGCCATCAGCTTGAACGTTAGTTGTTAACTCCTTGGAGCCCAACGAAATTGGAATTCCGGCCAGGGCAAGAATTGCTGTGTTAAGGAATGAGCTGTTTCAACGACTCTGTAGTTGTCTCGAAGCTTCAACTTCAACAGCCAGTATACAGTTCTCTGGCGCTCCTACTCTTCTCGTCAAGTAAGTAAACATCTCGAAAGGCCGGGCGTACTCTCATTTCCATCCAGCCCCTCTAGATGCTTCTTCAGGTTTCGTCTAACTCAGACGGGCACCTAATACACCTCCTCTTTATAGCGGCCATTCTTGCTTTGGGTACTACGGTTCTCAATGCGTACCATACTTTGCATTTGCGTTCCCAAATGCTTGCCTCACGAAACCATAAAGAATATTGTAAGTAGTTAAGTAGTTCAAGACCAAGTTATAACGTGACGCCCATATTTATGCATTCCAGCTTACCTTGGAGACGACTTCCCGCCTCGAATACTAAGCAACATACAGCCCGCCGCTATGAGCATATTAAATGGCAGCGATATCTATCCTCTTGAAGATGACAGGAAATGGGCCTCAGTTGTACCCCCAGGCCATGGATTCGTTCGAATGGGTCCGACAGGCCGACCATTTGCCATCTCCATGGGCCATCAACTCCACTGTCTCAACGGTATTCGCTTTGCGTATATCGCTGCTCGTGACAACATTTTCTCCAACCCAGACGACATCACCGCGTCTTTCAATCATGCCAATCACTGTTTTGATCTCATTCGACAAAGCATTCTTTGTAACGCAGATACCACACTGGTTCCGACCAGCGAGTCTGGCACACCAGGGACACTCTACGGAACTCTGCACCAATGTCGTGATTGGACTCAAGTACGTTCATTCATGGCTAGTAACCAGAAACATTGGAAGGGGGTGCCTCTTGAACCAGACTCGAAGCAATCTTCTCCAGGTACGCTAATTTTACAAGATCATGTCGCTCAATCTCATGATGAGCAGATGGCTGGTGAACGATGATCGCATGGCCCACAGCGGTACCAGGTACTTAACGCGCAATATAGCGAAGTAAATCTTCACTTGGATCTAAGCCCATTTAGAAGGAAATAATGATATATATAATTTGGAATGACACCGAGCCCTTTGTCCTTGCCTTGAGCTGCCAGTCGTAAGCTTCGAATTACAGCTTGATAGTATCATCAGACTGAATACAGCTCAGGGGTCTAATAGTATTCTGTCCCGAGCGCGAGAAGCCTCATTGATTTCAATCAGGGCAATCTTTTTTGAAACTTCGCAATCGCTATACCCTTTGTTTCCAATCGAATTGCCACCTGCAAAACAAGGAGCAGTTTATTTTTATTGCATCTTGGTCCCAGTTAAACGGATACGGCCTAGCTGTTACTAGTCCGCGGCAGCATCCGGTTGATAAGGGTCTCTAAGCGCTCACTGCAATATGACTCGCATTCCTTCAGAACCCGAACTTTATCCATACAGCGCCGAATACGATTCATCACCAGTTCTATTTGGGTTTGAAACCGGTTCGGGCGATGCATCGTATGGATGTGTCGTATGGCTCTCTGCCGCTTTACCCTCGAAGGTGTATAATTTCCTGTGCATCACATCGGCTATGAAAAATACCAGGCTACTAATACCGCTGATAGTATCTAGTTTGTCACTATCCTGTCGACCGCCATGACACGCTCTTTGGACTATTACGAACCACTTGCTGTCAACGATGCATCCCAGCCGCCCTCCAACCAAAGAGATATCAGCCCCTCCTACTTCAATGGATAATCATCTTCATCCTTGTGATCAACGTCGCAGCTGCCTTGGTTGCATTTTTGGCCACCCAAGATCTTGTGCGGTCGGTCAAGGAGTTTGGGAATTTGCCCATTGCGATAGAGACACTGTCTCGCCCGGACCCGTTCATCGGGTTGCCAAAGACTCATTAACATCGCCTCCCAGGTTCGTCCATTTGGCTTCTCTCCTTATCAGATCAACTTAGTATTTTGGGCCTTAGTATCATCATTTCAGTTGGAACTGGCGGTGTTGGTTATTATATTTGGCCCTCTACAGCCCGCAAGTGGCATTTTTTGTTCGGTACTATTGTAGTAATATGATCTAAACAGCGTCTGAAGACGTGAAAAGTCATTACTGATGGACTGATTTATGTCCCTCGGAAATGTACCCCGGCCCGAGATACGAGTTGGCACAGTCACCGTGACACTGCGATCAACTTTCCTTTGAATCTGATCATTACCATGTGAAGAATTGTTATTGCAGGAATTTGCGAATCTTCCGCATGTTTCGAATCCTTTGTCTCTATTGAGAATGATCCATTCTTACTGTTGATTGATGACGCGACTCGGATTCACCTGCATCACCACATATTCGAGCTTGGATTCAACCAGTCACTGTAACTCAAAGCTTCAGTAGAATGAGCTCAAACGCTTTGTTACCGCCTCGTGCGCCTTACGGGACCTGGAAATCGCCCATTGACGCAAAACTCATCTCAGAAGCGGTTCGTCTATCCATTCCATCAAGGTGCGCTAGTGCTCAATGAACCATCAGGGTCTCAGCGTTGAAGATTTACTTGTCGACGATATAACCTGGGATCTGTACGTTCTGGAGTCAAGACCGTCAGAAGGTAGCTAGGACGGACAGCTCGACTGAAGTGCTGATGGTTTGAATGGCCAGGTGGAAGAAACGCTATAGTCTCAGCATCCAACGACCAGGACATATACGGGGCGGGCTGGAATGCTCGCTCTCGCGTTCACGAGTATGGTGGGTCCCCTGCTCTGGCGTACGATGGACGAGTCTACTTTTCGAACATCATGGACGGCAGGGTGTACGTGGTTGACGTCGCTAAAAGGTCCACACCAACTGCAGTGACGCCAGGTATGTGCCGGGTTAAATTTCCACATTCATCCTCTAACATATCATTAAATAAACAGAGAACCCTAGCTACCGCTACGGCGATTTCACCCTGCATCCCAAAGACAAAAAGTGGCTTGTGTCTATTCTTGAAGACCATACTGTCGACAACGCTACGGGCATCAAAACCTCCCTGGTAGCGATCAACACTCTGACGCAAGAGTTCAGGATAATGGCTAGCGGTGCTGATTTCTACAGTAACCCACGTTTCAGCCCGGATGGTCGTTTCATCGTCTGGAAAGAATGGTATGCTCTCTTGGCTGATGTCGAAGCATTGAACAAAACATTTATTGAACAGGAATTTCCCTACATGCCAATTCAAGCGAGCAACCTGATGCTGGCGACTTTCTCTATTCCCGATGTCCCAGACGCATTTCCGTCTGTTGCAGCCACAGTCCTAGTGTCCGGTGGGAACGGAAAGATAAACGGAGAGCCAGCATGGACGCCTGCGAATGAACTCATCTTCACGACGGACAAGGATGGGTATCTGAACCCGTGGAAACTACGCAATGTTGAGTCTGATGCCGCTCCTAAACCGGAGCCTCTATCGTTAGTCACCCTTCCAGAAGAATTCGGAGAACCCTCGTGGTTCCTTGGACTTTCCAGTTTCGCCATGTACGATGAGCGACGCGTCCTCTTCTCATCATTTCGGAGCGGGAGGTCCCAGCTTTATCTTGCCAACCTCGATACGCGGGAGTTCCTCCCTGTTGAGACGCCATTTGTCCTTATACAACACGTTCGCAGCTTGGGCGATGGCAAAGTCGTTTTCGTAGGGAAGAAGGCGGATGATAATTCAGGCGTTATTGAGTTTAGCTGGTCAGAGGAGGATAAAAAGCCTGTATACAGAGTGCTACGAGGGAATACTGACCTACCTTTCCCGAAAGAGCTTATCTCGCTACCAGAACCGGTAGAGTTGGAGGTGCTTCCTGAAGGGAGAACGACTCATGCTATCCTATACCTTCCCAAGAATCCCGCCTACGCTGGTGGTTTACCCGGCGAGCTACCGCCGGCTATCTTTAACCTTCACGGAGGCCAAACTCGATGGTAAATTTTTCCTTTCTGTCTTCGATCTCACAAGCGCTAATCTGGGTGACAGCTAGACCAGGCGCTCGATTGGACCAAGCAATACTATTCATCTCGTGGATGGGCATGGCAAGTCATCATCCCGACAAGGGCCAAACATCTTTCATTGATTGAGACCACCATGACAGGATCGATCTCAACTATAACGGATCGACGGGATACGGCCGAGATTACATGGATCGCTTGCAGGGACAGTGGGGTGTTGTTGATGTTAGGGACTCTGTTGAAGCCCTGCGAGAGCTAGGTAAGCGCGGGCTGATCGACGTCAAACGGTCGGCCATCCGTGGTCGCAGCGGTGGGGGCTTCACGACCCTGCAGACATTATCCTCGACAACAGATAACTTTCAAGCTGGGACGGCGTGGTTCCCTGCGACAGATCTCATTGCGTTGCATGTCAACTGCCACAAGTTCCAGTCGCAGTATATTCCTGGGCTCGTCGGGGCTCTGCTAGAGGAGGATTCGGCTCTGTGGAAGAGGCGTTCGCCCTTCTATCAAGCAAGTCAAATCAAGGCTCCAGTGCTGGTATGTGGACATGTTCACACACGTAAGCTGCTCGTCTCACTTGAGTTGTGTCTAGATTATGCAAGGGTGAGTGAAGCGTTTCCTCACAAGCAGACTACAACCTATACCACTACCTTTCAGTGCTATTGACCGTATTGTTCCACCCGACCAGACGCAAGACATGGCTAAAACCATAGAAGCTAACGGTGGATTGGTGAAATATATAGAGTTTGAAGGCGAGGGACATGGGTGGCGGAAGGCTGACAGCATCAGAAGATCCATCGAAGAGGAACTGTCCTTCTATCAGGAAAGATTCGGACTGAAAGAGGCGCCTTGAGGGTCAGAAGACATGCTGAACATAGCGATGAAAACTGTACAACGTACCCCCCAAAGCACTGGCTGATGTTTTTGGTTGTAATGTTTATCCCCATAGTAAATTTGCAAGAAAGAATAGTTACTGCACTCTGCTGCATTACGCTGGTCGCCCCACCAGGACCATGCCCTCGTCCTCCTCTGTCTCCGTTCCGTTCTCGCTGGATCTCGCTTTATCACTTCCACTCTCGCTCGGCGTTGAAGTTTGAGCCCCCGCCGCCACGGACGGCTTCTCCGAATCTCCCTCTGTAACATCGACTTTCGTTTCTGCCACGGCCTCTTCCGCAGCCTCAGTCGCCAACGGACTCGAATCCTTCTCCGTCTTCGCTTGAGAGGATGAGATCGCTGATATCTCATTTAAAGTCTCCAGCATCTGTTCCCGGACGCGAAGTGACAAGGCAGAAGCGTCCTCCGGGGTTAAACCTTTAGTCTGTATTGGGGGAAGGGCTACGCCAATGAGCATAGAATCGTCAATGCCGAAGACAAGATACTTACCTCGGACTTTGATCTTTCCCGTCCCGAAGAAACCTTTCCGATAGAGCCACCAGTAATTCTCCGCAACGATGGGAACGATGGGGATGCCGGATTGTATCGCGAGGTGGAAACCACCCTTCTTGAGTGGGAGCAAGCTATTGTCTTCGGAAAGATGCCGTGTCCCTTCAGGATACATATATAGAGAAACACCGCCTGATTTCATGGTTTCTCCTGCAGCCTTCAGCGAGCTTACAGCACGTGCATTGTTTCCCCTGTCAACGAAGATGGTGCCGGACATGATCATGAAAGGCCCAAGGGGTGTCCACCGGATAGAACTCTTGGCCATAATGGACGTGCGTCGGGGGATAAGCCTGCATCCTAATCAGACTCGAGTTGTGCAAAAGGCGGACGGTGGCTCACCTGCCTACGATGAGGATATCCAAAAATGACTGGTGATTTATCATCAAAATGGATGGACGTTCTGCAACGAGATGCTCCTGCCCTTCTATCTCGACTTGGATGTCCATGACCTTGCTTGCCAGAAAATAAAAACAGCGCGCAATTACAATGTTCACATCATATCGCATGTTCACCAGAGACATTCCCGCTGCGATGGCAGCGCCCCACGTCGCGATGAATGTCAGGGTGCCAATGTACATCCCAAGGCGCACGTAGTATTTTCCCGTGGGAGAAGCAGCAGCGACCGACCGGAGTATAACGAAGGGCAGAGAGATATACGCCAGTGGCTTGATGAATGCCGCGAGAAACGCCATCGCCTGTGGTATAAAAGAGAATGGGAGTCGGAGAGTAGTATCGCACGCTGCGCACGGGATACAGCGTACGGACACGCTCGTGGTCGGTCGTCTTTAACTCGGCGCACCCCATCGGCCCGAACCCCGCGGAGTTTGAACTCGGCTTGCCCCAAAAAACCGTGTTCCCCCTACAAGCATGGACACCACGACTCCCAGGGCACCGGCTTCATCTGATGGTGGCGGTAATGACTAGTACACAATGGATCTATACCAGCTCGCTGAAAATCTGGCAGGAGGGCCCGCCTTACCTGATGGCCACCGTGAAGCTACACCGAAGAATGAAGAGATTATATCCCAGGGCACTGATGCAGTGGAAGGAACGCACAGTAGAACACCAAGCGCATCCTTGACGCCTAGGCCCGCCAATGTCCAGGACGACAGTTCTGCATCAAGTCTTCCAGCAGGACCAGAACCCGAGAGGACCTCGGACCCTCTCCAGATCGCAGCCCAGGTATACCCTTGGATGTACATGACCTCTACGCTCGATGCTTGTTTCAAAGACGCAGAAACGACTGCAAATGTGAGTATATGCTATCGCTGCTCACCAGCGACGTCCTAACCATTTGATCTAGAGAGACCTGGAGACAAAGGCGAAGGAACTAGAAGCCGAAGAAGCCAGCATTTCTGACGAACGCATTCGCTTTGAGGCTGAAAGGTTAATTGAGTTCTATGACGAGCTTGCCTCTGATAAGGTACCGTGGCTTTTATTACATCCGGCGCGTTTCTGACAGTCTCTCAGTTCGCGAAGGAAGCACCAACAATAATGCAACATTTCCTGGCTCATGGTGATTCATGCACCGAGTGCGAATCAGAGGCACTCAAAATCGCTTCACAAGATTTTGACCTCGATTATACCTCCGGCCCTTCCCCATTGACCATCTTTAACTCGATGATGGACAGGCTAGGTATGTCGTCTATTCTTGTTCAATCGTGGCACTTTCTCATTACTCTATCAGATCGTCTTCAGGACGAAGCCATTGAGTTGAAGACTCGTATCTCCGACTTGGATCCTCCAGGTAATGACGAAGAAAACAAGGAATCTACTGCAGCTAGAACGCAGATCATACCTTTGTTCCAAGCCTGCCTTCCTGTTCTCCGTGCGAGGACGGCGAACTTGGCTATGGCACAACAGCTGATCGAAGGCGCCAAAGAGAACTATTCGATGGCACTCCATCTGAAGATGCTGGAAATGGACGACTCGGATAATTATGATTCGGAGGACGATTGACACTATACTCTACAACTTTCTTGGAATATACCCGATATATTTACTCGCTGAGTCCAATGTTACCGACAGATAGCACTTGGTATCGGTCTCGGTGAATCGGGAAAGGGTGTTCGCTCTGAGGTCTTCAAGACAACGATGCGAAAAGTGCTTGGGTTGTCGTCCAAAGGCCTGGACTCGTTTTCAATGCTGGCAAAGCACATCGCGCCACCGTATATCAGGGGTCTCCTTTCCCCATCGCACCCCATCGTGAGAGAAATAGAATCGGCGAAGGGGAGGTGATGCAGCTGGTGAATGATGTTATCAAACCGACCGGCTTTACTCCTGTTATTCAGCCACTCGTGACTTCGTTACCCAGAACGCCCAATTCCTCAAAGAAAGAAAAATCAGATCTAAACTTAAGGAGCTTGTCCAAGTGGTTTTGAAATCGCTACCATCGCACGCGATGGATCGGCAGTCGATGTGGAGGAGAGGGTCCTCATGTTCTTGCTCGAAGGTTTTTCTTCAGAACTCAAAGAGTGTGCCGTTCAGCTCAGCCTTACACAGGTCGCTTACCAAGTATACGGCCTGTGTGTAGATGCGTTGCAGACCGCAGCTCCATTGCATGTTCCTGCCGTTTTACAGGATGCAAATCTGTCTTTACAGAGGTCAGCGCAGGCTCTTTATCTTCAAAGTCATGCGCGTCTTTCTCGACTTGACTTCCGAACTCAATACTGCTTCATGGCAGGATATAGTCGCGCTTCTCCTCCTCCCTTCTGTATGGCGGACAGGACGGCGTGCTGTCGTCTCTGAGGAATTCTACTCCATGGTGCTACATCAAAAATGTTGAAAATGGACGACTCTGATTAGGAAGACGATTGAGACCCTACAAACATCGTGGAGTATACCCGATCCACAAATAGAAAGTCTAGCACCTCATTCACTCACCGGGGACTTGATAGCCGGACGTGTACCGTCTTTGTACCGTCCCAGTAATGAAAGAACCACGCGATCCGCCAGAAGAATCTCGCTCAGCTGCAGCTTCTAATTCTACGCCATCATGTCGACGACCCCAAACGTCGCCCCCAAAGCCAAAGACTCTGACTTCCTCATCAAGAGCAGCTCTCTAATCAACAAACGTTGCCATACATGCCAGAAAACACCTCAACAGCTTGGAGTTGACAGGCCCTTCCAGGTTTGTAGCAGGTGCAAAGAGGTACAGTACGGTTCCTTCAATAGTTGACGCGTCGTCTCATTTTGAGGCCACAGGTCATGTATTGCGTAAGCGCAACCTCTCTGAGCCGTTCTGAGGTCCTAAAATCGAAAAGAGTCGAAAATGCCAGCGAGAGAATTGGTCCGTGCACAAGATCCCCTGTGCTAGGTCGAAAGAAAAGGCGATAATCTTTGGAAACGATCCAATTCGTGCAGCTCGTGCCGCGAGATTCGTCAAATGGTAAGACCTTTTCCTACTACGCGTCCATCGCTGATCACACTTCTATAGGTACGAAGCTATTCCAAAGCTCGACGTCTTTCGGCAAGCTGCTCTGCAGGCTCTCGATATCGTTAACCGCCCAGAAAACGTCGACCGCAAGGCTCTTCGGCTGCGATTGAAATTACACCCTGAGTACAAGCACCGCGAGCCTGTGGACCGATACGTCCTCGTCGAAGGGCTCATGCTCCCCAAGGAAACTCTTTACGGATGTAGACCTTTAGATAGACAATTCCTTACGGAATATATCCAGGCGCAGAACGACGTGGTCAAGGGCCGAGGGCAGCTAGGCGTCGTTCCGGTGTCGATAAGCGAAGTGGATGACAACGGCAGTATCATGAACTCAAGTTGGTGGATACTGGCCTTGCCGTTCACGCATGAAGAGGCGAAGGGTATTCTCCAGGCGACAAAGTGGGACGACGTGCACTGGGTGAGTCAATGTGGATTTATCCCTGATGAACCCGAGCTCAACGTATTGTCGTACCAGGAGGCTCGGCTGCGCGACATCTTAGCGACCCCAGAGGCGGAGTGGATCCGAGTCGTTCCTATACCCAACACGAAGGGTCAATTTCACTTCGGATTGCCGGACAATCTGTTGAAGGAATACCCTTTTGGATGTTTAGGCCGCCGTATTTCTGAAATGCGTTTGAATGAGCCAGGTTCTCAGTTTGCATGGTACATCAATGATGGTTTGAGTAGGACTTCGGAGCGAATGGCGGCTAGAGGTGGGAACAATCAAGGCTGGAGTAGATAATCTTCCGATGAACGTTTGTGATGTCTGTGGCGACCGTTGTATCAAATTAATACCACTGACCGAGATATCCTTGTTGCAGTCGATGAGGAAAAAGCGTCAGTCGTCGTAATATTCGTTCCGTTGAAAACTATCATCAGCTCGTTCAAGTCACAATTGCGACATAGTGTCTTTGGGCGTTCGGAGGGAACGGAATATTCAGAACAATGTCATGCAGAAGGACAGTCGTTGTGGAAAGGTGATATGTAGGTCTTGCGGTGAAATAGCTCTGTACAATCTGAGGAAAGGCGCAAGCAAACGGCGGCATCACTCATAACGAGATAAGACTGTATACCTTCTTAAACGCTGTATCTTGGTTTATCTTACGCGTTTCTTTAATTGGAAGAGGGTTTCATTGAAAGCCTCATGCGAAGCCTGACCAGCCTGATCTCTCATAAACAGACGGACGATACATACCTGATGACAAAGGGAGGGACGGTGTGTATGTAGATTAAAAAGGCTAATGGAAAGAAAGGAAATTCGGACGCCGCGAAAACCAAAAAAGACACTGTCAAGATGTATATAAAAGATAGTAGAAGTGCAGAGTAGGTGAAGCTAAATACGAGAAAGTCGGGGATCAGACAGTGCCATACTAGTTGCGATACCAAAGAAGAGATGTTTTATTTTTACCGTCAGCTCCTGGTGTTTGTGGAGAACACCGCGCCTCCACGGTACGACAGAGATCTTCGTACGTAGCGGCCTTGGCAGCCCTAAACGCTTCAAGCAAGCGTCGCGTGAAAACCCCACCGATTGTTCCATCTGCCCATAATACCTCCCATGCAAGTTGATCATTGTAACAAGCCGAAAGAGTGACATAGGAGGTAAAATCTGGATGCCAATCCTCGGCAATTGGAATGGACGGATGATCATAGTAGAACTTCACGCTTCCATTCCAAGCTTGAAGAATCTCATCCATGGGCGTCGTGCTTGGGGGTAAGGAACGGGATTTCCTAGCGTGAGATAGTATGGAAACGTTCGACACGTCCTTCATGAAAGAACAATCCAAAATCACAGTGATTCTATCACCTTTAGCATGACGGACCTGGGAGAGGATCACGCACAACTCTGTGCCACCGATATCAAGGACAGGTTTGCCTGCGGCGTCGATGGTATCGCGGTCTATGGGACACAGACACTGCATAGATCCCTGTTGCTCAGAGATGGGATAGCAGGAACCATGACCTGAGAAATACACAACAATATTATCACCAGGCTCAATAGCCTTGTTGGTAACGAGGCTATAGAGAGCGTGAATGATGTTGGCGCGAGTCGGACGCTCAAAATTAGCAGCCTCGCCTTTCTTTACAGAACGAGGTGCCAGGAGGCATTGAATGCGTGTATGGGGCACACCCAAGTCCTCAATGAAGTATTTCAACATCATTTTCGCGTCGCGAAAAGCACCGTCCAAGGGAAACTGATCGTAAGCGTCAATACCGATGATGACTACCCAGAATCGGGACGCGTCAAATGAAGACTGAAGATAATGTGGTTGGTTCGAGCGGATATCCAAAACAACAAAACTACTCACCTTGCTGGAATGGTAGGCTCCGTATTCGATGTCGCAAGGACAAGGCTCTAATTTCGTCGCGATACGCGTCCGGATGCACGAGATACATACGCGAAACTGATGCAGCTCCTCGAGGGTTTTAAGAGTCTTAGCGTCTTCTGCATCCCCGGTGGCAGAAGCCCTCACTTCTGCCTCCTGCAAAACTCGCAAAATGTCGATGTCCCCGTTCGCCTGAACCATCCCAAACTTCTTCGCGGCCTCCAGTTCTACAGTTTCGAGAGGGCGCATCATGTTTTTGAGGGGTTTTATTTTACCGCGATGATACTCAACGCTCCACCGCCAGAGATTTGTGTAGGTGACTGTGTAAGGCATTTCTGTCTGGTAGATGATGAAAACAAGTCGCAAAAAATGTAGGGCGTTCCCTTTTCGACGTAAATGCCTCGGAAACTACTCGTAATAAAAGGCCCCGAGAAAGTCAATCAGAGGTCAACGACGCTTGTCATCGGTTACTAGGCAACGTTAGCCGACTAAACAGTGTACTTACTATCATTGCCAAAGGAGGGTATATCACAGGTCCAGAAATAATCCTGTCTTGAGGGCGGTAAAATTTTGACTAATTTATTTATATAGAGAATTCCAGCCCAAGTGAAAAGAGAAAAGACTTGGGCGGCTTAGGAGGAACCTGAGAAGGTTCCTGGCTATTCCCTGAAAAGAAAAGTCCCACAAAAAGCCCCGTTCAATTCTTTCTACGAACGTCTAAGAGAATAATACTTAGACCAATAAACAAGCAGTTAAAGTGTTACATACTGTACACCTATAAGTCACAACATCAAGATCAATAAGCATCCTTCCATGAATGACCCCATTACTTCTTCGGTTTCCGCTGCTTGGTGGCTGGCTTCGAACCACTAGATACCGTTGCCGTGCTAGTACCTGAAGTGGCGGCAGAAGCAGGTTGCGTAGCGGGTTCTGTCTTCTGTACTGCCTGCTTCGGGGGATTTCGGTGCATAAGACCAATCACTAACGATCCTGCTGTCCCAGACAATATCAAGAGAACAAATCGAGGAAGCCGGACAGTCACGTTGTAGATTTTGGTCATCCATGTGGCGAAGAAGTCCATAATGTACTCCCTGGAACAAGAGAAGGTAAGCTTGGAGATGAAAGCAGTAGGGACGAGCTACCTTTCGCCACCAGGTGCATAGGCGGTCTTCCATGGCGGAGTATTCTTCCAGGCCTCCGCTATGAGGAAGTCACGGAACGCTCCATCTCGCAAACGGATGTTCTGAGCTCGATAGAAGCGCAAATTCTGACCCCGGTCTGTCAGAACGACAATGAAAGGCGCCCTGCACGTATTCAGCTTATTAAACACCAATAATATTGGTGCAATCACTCACTGCCACACGCCCCATTTTGTTGTGATGTAAGTGACATTGAAATAATCAATCCGTCCCCAGCGTACATTCGGGAGATCTTCAGCGACGAGGGTTTGGTTGTATGCGTCATCAAACGCCTCGTCGACGAACTTTGATATCCCGTCCTGTCGTGATGCGCTGGCGGAACTATGCGGACACACGGTAAGCACACACACAGGAATGAATAGAGTGGTGACGAACATCAGCAATGCCCAGATACGCTCTCCCTCCTCCTCTTCCGTAAGCTCTTCGTCGGCAATCACTTCCTCGTAGTTATCATCTGTGATAAGAGGGATCCGGTTGTCCCAAGGGAGCACCTCAGCAGCTGCCAATCTCTCGGTTATGTTAACGCCGAATCGCGAAAACAGGGTGACTGCTGGCTCAGATGTAAGCCACGTTTTCACCTCGAAGAGCCTCAGCAGGTCGGTAGGCCGTAGTGGTGCTGATTTCTCTTGTGAATCAGCTGAAAAGGGCGTGGAAGTAGGAACGGGAACCTCAGAAGGTACAGCCTGGCCTGGTTTCCATCCCTCTGAGAAATACTGCGCCCTAGCGAGGGAAAGGCTGTAGAGCAATGCGAGCCAGTAGACGGTCAGATACTTCATGGTGGAAGTAGACGATAAAGCAGCGGAGCCATGTGGACTTTATTTACCGCGATCAAAAGATTTGGAGGTTGCCGAATTGGGTTTCACTCATTCTCCACGTATCTTTATCAGCCGCCGAGGCTGTACTGGTCTGTCATCCGTGTTTTTTGCTGGCAACAAGGACATTCGAACCAATTAAACCAACGAGCAGGCGTATAGCGTTGCCTAGTCGTAGTTATTCGCCAACGGTCGAGGAACAATGCTCCAAACTTTCCACTCACTTCTGGCGCTGGGACATTTATTACTTTATTCATCTTTTTCTCGCGCTGCTCCAACTGACAGTCAGTACAATTTTTGTGCTCTTTTCCCCGAGGTCATTACTGACCACGTCGACGAACAGCTCCCTCCGCAGCATCATTCTACGTGCCATCCTTGCCCGACATACACCAAGACCCAGACCACCCATTGAAGATATATGCAGGTCATCTTTCGTCTGACCCGAACGCTGCCAAGGCGCCGGCAACAGATGTGACAGCGCACCTTTATTTCGTACTTGTCAAAAACCGAAGGACAGCTGACCGGGATAGGGTCATTTTTTGGTTCAATGTGCGTCGTCGAGTACTCGCCGGATACACTTTCAACTGATATCATATAGGGTGGACCTGGCTGCTCGTCTTTCGACGGGCTCATGATGGAGAATGGGCCTTGGAGAATGGACGGCAAGGGTGGTTTCAAGACAATGGAAGGCGGGTGGGAGGAATATACTACCATGGTTTATAGTAAGTCTCTTCTTTTCCTTGCTCCCTTAACCTAAAGCATTGCTTTCAGTTGACCAGCCCGCTGGGACGGGGTTCTCTTACACGAGCACTGATTCATATATCCACACCTTCGACCAGGCCTCGGAGCAATTACTAGAATTCATGCGCAACTTCTATAAAGTATTCCCGGAGTACCTGCGGTCAGATGTACGCTCCCTAGATTTCACTTACTCCAAATCTCACGTCTTCACAGACCTATCTAGCCGGCGAGAGCTACGCAGGACAATATATACCGTTTTTTGGTACGCGGCGCAGCCCTTTTTTTTTGGTCCGCATCTTACTCAACCTGTCGCGCTAGCCGATGCCATTTTAAAGTCTAATCTTGGTGTACCCTTAAAAGGTGCCGCAATAGGCAACGGCTGGATAGACGTGCGCTCGCAGTATCCTTCTTACCTTGACTTTATGGTCAAAGTTGGCATATTGGAAGAAAACTCTGATGTAAGCGCCTCACACGGAGCCTAACATGACGCTTGATTCACGTTTGTGTAGAGCTGGAAAGAAGCCAAGCAGCATACGGATGACTGTACCCAGGCTATGAAAGCTATAGTGGACACGGAGCCGATTGTTGTAGAAGAATGCGAAAACCTGCTATTAGAAGTGTCGAACGTGCGAAGACGCGTGTAAGTTTGCATTTTCTTAGTTACGACCTTTTATTCAACATTTACAGTGCGGATGGTAAGGAGATGTGCATGAACATCTACGACGTACGGCTTGACGACACGTACCCTGCTTGTGGAATGAACTGGCCTCCAGACATCAAGCCGGTCACAAATTATCTAGATGTACGCCTACACTCACTCGTATTCGTTGGGAATATGAAGCTAACGGAGCTTGCAGCGCACCGATGTTGTACGTGCTCTCCATGCAGAGGACCATTCTACTTCATGGACCGAATGCCGAGGCCGCGTTCATTCAGAATTGAGAGAGAAGAACCTGAATTCATCAATCACCGTTCTACCGAGTGTCATAGAGAGAATACCAGTTCTCATATTCGCTGGAGACCAAGATATGATTTGCAATTATGTTGGCCTTGAGTCGATGATTGCAACTATGACTTGGAGTGGAGCAACAGGTCTTGGGGTAGGCCTTATTATCATGACGAGACGGTTCTATTACTCACGCGAGTTTCTGTTCCAGACCGTGCAGACGCAATCATGGACAGTGGATGGGAGCCCTGCCGGCACATGGGTCAGCTCGAGGAATCTTACCTACGCGAAGGTGCCACACAACTCCACTATCCATTTTCTTACATACTGATCAGATCCATATAGATATTCGACACTTCACATATGGCACCATTCGATGCACCACACATAACGCATGACATGATCCTACGATTCATGGGTGTCGATTTCTCCCAAATCTTCGAGGGCTCCGCGCGCATTCCAAGTAGTATCGGGGATAACGCCAAGCCACTGTTTACGGACAAGACTGAGGAGACTTCAGCACCCGTGTCAACGAAGACGCCAGAGCAGGACAAGGCTATGTGGGAAGGTGTGTTACCCTTTTCTTCCTATTCTCTTGTTCGGGTCCTTACAATCAACAGCGTACTACAACGCCGGTTCCGCAGCCCTTGTCCTCGTTCTTATATTCGTCGTCGTTGCCGCGTTTTTATGGTGTAGGATGCGGAACAAGCGCAAATTGCGGTTACCAATGAACAACCGGAGTGAGGAAGAGAGTATACCGCTTAATACTTCCATGGCGGACGAGAATGGGGATGAAGGGGCGTATAGACAACGGAAAGGGAAGGAACGTGCTGTTGAGCCTCCGGAGCCGCCGATATTTGAGCTGGGGGATAGTGATGAAGAGGATGATTATCATAAAGGGAACCGGTAATCGGTTGGGGTTTTCTGTATAATGGATTATAATAATTCGATATTTTCACTCGCGGATCCTAACTTGCCTGCTTAAGTTTGTTTCCCGATGGTATATAGGTTGACAGACCATCGATTGTGCTTTTATTGCATGAAGTGCTTTCCGAAAGAAAAAATTTCAGCCATCTACATCAAGTTTTTCGCTGGTTCCCCATCAGTTGTAGAAAGAATTGAACGGGGCCTATTTGCGGGACTTTTTTTCAGTCAGGAACCTTCTCAGGCTCCTCCCAAGCCGCCCAAGCCACTCAATTACTTTGTGAGTTTTTCTCTTTTCACTTGAGCTGGAATCCTTCTATATAAATAAACTGGTTAGAACGACAGGATTACCTATCTCTGGAGTTGTCCTATGATATGCCCTCCGCTGACAATGAAAGTGCATTGTTGCCGCATTCTTCAGTCGGCTAGCGTTGCCTAGTGACCGATGACAAGCGTCGTTGACTTCTGATTGACTTTCTCGGGGGTTTTCATTACGAGTCGTTTCCGAGGCATTTACTACGTCGAAAAGGGAATGCCCTACATTTTTCTCGACTCGTTTTTATCATCTATCCTGAGGCAGATATGCCTTACACAGTCACCTACACAAATCTCTGGCGATGGAGCGCTGAATATCATCGCAATAAAATAAAACCCCTCAAAAACATGATGCGCCCTCTCGAAACTGTAGAACTGGAGGCCGCGAGGAAGTTTGGGATGGTTAAGGCGAACGGAAGCATCGACTCTCTGCGAATTTTGCAGGAGGCAGAAGTGAGGGCTTCTGCCACCAGAGATGTGGAAGACGCTAAAACTCTTAAAACTCTCGAGGAGCTGCATCAGTTTCGCGTATGTATCTCGTGCATCCGGACGCGTATCGCGACGAAATTGGAGCCATGTCCTTGCGACATCGAATATGGAGCTTTCCTTGCCAGCAAGGTAAGTGGTCTTGTTATTTTTTTATCCGCTCGAACCAACCACATTATTTCCAGTCCTCATTTGACGCGTCCCGATTCTGGGTAGTCATCATCGGTATTGACGCTTACGATCAGTTTCCCTTGGACGGTGCTTTTCGCGACGCGAAAATGATGTTGAAATACTTCATTGAGGACTTGGGTGTGCCCCATACTCGCATTCAATGCCTCCTGGCGCCTCGTTCTGTAAAGAAAGGCGAGGCTGCTAATTTTAAGCGTCCGACTCGCGCCAACATCCTCCAGGCTCTCTATAGCCTCGTCACCAATAAGGCTATTGAGCCTGGTGATAACATTGTTGTGTATTTCTCAGGGCATGGTTCCTGCTATCCCATCTCCGAACAACTGGGATGTATGCAGTGTCTGTGTCCCGTAGACCGCGATACCATCGACGCCGCAGGCAAACCTACCCTTGATATCAGCGACAGAGAATTGAACGTGATCCTCTCCGAGATCCGTCGTTCCAAAGGTGATAGAATCACTGTGCTTTTGGATTGTTCTTGCATGAAGGATGCGTCGAGCATTTCCCTGTCTGACAGTAGGAAGTCCCGTTCCCTACCCCCAGGCACGACGCCCGCGCATAAGATTCTTAAATATTCGGAGAGGAGACTGAGCAAGAGGTTCCCTGACCATCCTTCCATTCTTGCGCAGGATTGGCATCCGGATTTGACCTCCCATGTCATTATTACGGCCTGTAACGATGGCCAACTTGCATGGGAGGTATTATGGACCGATGGAACGGTCAGTGGTGTTTTCACGCGATGCTTGCTTCAAGCGCTTAGGGCTGCCAAAGCCACTACGTATGAAGATCTCTGTCGTACCTTGGAGGCGCTTTGTTCTCCACAGACACCGGGAGCCGTGGGTGTAAATAAAACATCTCTTCTTTGGTATCGCAACTAGTATGGCACTGTCTGATTCCCGACTTTCTCGTATTTAGCTTTGCCCACCCTGCGTTCCATCTACTACCATCTTTTATATACACCTTAATAGTTTTGTTGGTTTCCGCGGCGTCCGGATTTCTTTCTACCTATTAGCCTTTTCAGTTCAAGAGATTCAAGTCTATGTCGTAGTAGTTGCGCATGCCCGACATATGCATCACTAAGTAGTCATAGTACTCGTAATCCCTTCAAGTTTGATTGCGCATCTTCGAAACTTCATCTTTGTTATCGAATGCTCCACGCCTTGGCCCTTGCTGTACGTTCTGATGTGATATTATATGTAGGCAATGACGTTCAAGTCTCCAGATGTTATATTCACCGTCGTGGCGAGTAACGACGCGTTACAACTAGTCCTGACCCTTGTGAAAGTCTTTATTGCCGGCAGAGTATATCACGTCGACTTCGAGGCTCGAGATTCGCCAAGGATTACCACCATCCGATGGGGCAATTCGTGAGACTTCTAGGAGGTAGCGACCCTGGGTACGAGTTTAACTACTGCGCGCACATATCAGTGTCAGGAAGATGCTCACCCCATTCTGTACAAATCCTTTCTCGCCGTCTTTCGGGACGAGCGTAACAGCGACGTTAGCAGTTACCTGTACATCGTTCGGAGGCGGGACGGAACCAGGTTGGGGAAGGCCAATGAGGAGTGACCTGTATCATACTCTATGACCTATGATTGAGAAAAACGTGGGGGGGTGAAGTCATACGTCGTTATATGCTGACTTTTCTCCAGTCTCTTCATAAATCCTTTCCAGAATTCGACTTGTTCTTTGCTTGTCACGTCGATGACCTCGCCGCCAAGAAGACTGGTGTAATCCACGCGTATATGGTCAGTAAAGACTTCCTTCTCGATGTCATCCCAACGCAGGAGATCAACGTAGAGCATCTGACGCGAACTTCGTCAGTGCGAATATATGATAAGACTAGCAGTACTAACCATCTTGGTGACAGTGTCATGGATGTTGGCTTTGTCCAAAAGATAGTCGATCGCTGAGTAGGACGTTGTCGAAGACATCACTGGCGTTGATGACACCGGGTTTCCGTTCTGTATATAAGTTACACTGAGGTGGGTGAGTCATATCACTCAATCATTACCGAAAATAAAACGGATTACTACTTACTGTCACTGATCAGAGTTTACAATATGCTCCACACTAGGCCGCTGCACTTCCTCCAAATGGCTGGCTATGGGCCTGTTTGAATTGCACCAATTACACCATTACTAAGGTACTCCATGTTTGATGCGCCGAAAGGACGCGTAGCCCAACGGGACCATTATTTGATGCGTGGCTGACGGGGCGAGCGCTCTTAAGAAGACGAGAACATCAATCACAATACCATTCCATACGCGGTCTGGGCTGCTTTCGTATGACGAGGTGATTCATGTTTTTTGTGTATCCTATCTTAGCTTACAGCCAGTCAGGCCGTCGACATAACTAACAGGAACATTGGGTCGAAAAGTCACTCACGTCCGTCAAATTGACGCAACCGGAGATGGCGAATGTGTTTACGGAGGCAGCGGGCATGCCAACAGAGTATGCTGATACCAACCTTGATGGATGGTCATATGTCCTAAGGCACGGAGGAGACACAGTGCTCAGGGCAACTGGCCGACAACATATCCAGTTTTTAACCTTTGCGAAATCCGTTATACACGTTTGGGAATGAACATAGCTGAGTTATCTCCAGGTGTTATATTCTCCGTCGTATGAACTAAACACATTTCAGCTAGTTTTCTGGTCGTAAAATTCCTTATTGCTGGTAAAGTATATAACGTCCGCTTTGATGCTCGATATTCGCCAAGGATTACCACCGTCCAATGGGGTAATTCGTGAGACTTCTATGAGGTAGCGACCCTGTAAAACGAAGTTGGTTATTACGCGCTCATAAATCGGCGTCAGGAAGATGCTCACCCTATTCTGTACAAGTTTCTGCTCGCCATCTTTCGGAACGAGCGTAACAATGTAATTGGCATAGACCTGCACTTTCTTGGGAGGCGGTACGGAACCAGGTTGGGGGAGGTCAATGAAGAGTGCACTGTATCTCTGTGAGCTACGATTAAGAAGAAAGTGGGGGTAAAAGCATACGTCGATATATGCTGACTTTTCTCCACCCTTTTAAACAAACCTTTCCACGCTTCAATTTGATCTTTGCTTTTCACGTCCACGACCTCGCCGCCGAACAGACTGGTGTAATCCACGCGGATGTCGTCAGTAAAAACCTCCTTCTCCAGGTCATCCCAGCGCAGGAGATCAATGTAGAGTACCTGGTTTGACAGTCAGTACAGGTATTCAGGGAAGGATATGTGACGAAACGAGTACCCCCTTAGTGACCGTGTCATGGATATTGGCTTTGTCCAAGAGATAGTCGATCGCTGAGTAGGATGTTGTCGAAGACATTGCAGTTACTGCTGTCGATAGCACTGGGTTTCCGTTCTGTATATAGTAAAACAATAGCATGGATGAGTCATTTCGTCAGTCGCGACGTATAGCCGAAAATAATGGTACTACCCAGATTATTACTCACGTTCACCGTTCTCGCCGTTACTGAGCAGAGTTACAACATACACCTCGCACGAATCGCGCCTCCAAATGGCTGGCCGTGGGTCGATTTGAATTGCACATTACTAAGGTGGTCCATCCTTCCGAAGTGACGCGTAACCCAGGCCACAGGGAAACGGATGCACGGTAGTTTGGATGGCTGGACCACTGATTGCGTGCTGATGGGACGAGCGCTCTTAAGAAGACCAGAATATCAAACATATTGAACGAAGCACAACCACGATGATAGTTCTCATCACCGGTGGTAAAGGAAAAACAGCGAGTCACCTTGCGCGCCTGCTGAAAGACGGGAATAAACCGTTCCTCGTTGCAAGTCGCTCCGGCGGAGATCCTACAGACGCATTTCCCAGCTGTCGATTCGATTGGTTGGACGCTTCGACATACGCGATACCATGGTCGAAAGCGGAGGAGATAACTTCGGTGTATCTTGTACCTCCCCTGGTCTTGGATATGGTACCGCCGATGAAAGCATTCATAGACTACTGTCGAGAGAAAGGAGTTAAACGGTTCGTACTGTTAAGTGCGAGTGTTGTAGAACCAGGAGGACCTGCGGCTGGTAAAGTCCACGAATATCTTGCTAGGATAGGCGTCGATTATTGTGTGCTCCGACCTACGTGGTTCATGGGTGAGTCTGAAATATTGTCAAGAGGGCTTGGCGAGCTCACTGTATTACCAGAAAACTTCTCCGAGCTACACCGAAAGCCTATCAAGCCCGAGGACAAGATTTACTCCGCAACTGGTGAGGGGAAGGTACCCTTCGTCTCTGCAGAGGATATCGCGGCCGTTGCTTTCCGTGCTCTGGTGGATCCACAATCTCATAATACAGACCATTTCATACGCGGTCCTGAACTGCTTTCGTATGACGAGGTGACTCATATTTTTTGACGTGCATCTATCTTAGCTCACAGTCTGTCAGGTTGCCGAAATACTAACAGGAATATTGGGTCGAAAAATCACTCACGTCAAATTGACGCAACCGGAGATAGCGAAATTTTTTACGGAGGCAAGTGCAACGGGCATGCCAAAAGAGTATGCGGATATGCTGGCCTTGATGGATGTCCAGATAGCTAAGGGCGTGGAGGAGACTTTGGATGACACGGTGCTCAGGATAACTGGTCGGCCGCCTATCCAGTTTTCAACCTTTGCGAAATCCGTTAGACACGTTTGGGAGTGAACCTAGTTACATACCATCGTGCACCGTAGTTGCCATCAGTGCCTCAGCCTCATATAGTATACGAATTTCTTATCTCGTCGCAGCCCTTGTCACACAGAATCCTTCGCTGGATGATGCATGCAATATATTGAACAGGACAGTCATACAAAAACGTGGAATAACTGTCTTCGTCATGGTTTTACCAGACCGTCAAGGCTACATAGTAGCACGCCCCAAGGCGGGGTACGGCAGGATACAGGAATATGACGACGCACGCACCACCCTACATCAAACCCTACATCCAAGTCAACACCGAGGTGGTCTCGAATGCAGAGCGAGCTAGATGACGTTGCTCCTTCTCGTGAGTGCCACCCCGAAGGGCACACCTTCGCTCCCTCAACTATGAAAGCAAGAACGCCATACAGACAAGTTAACGCCTGCCGCCAGAAAGCTGACGCTTCGATGGTTGAGTCGGACACTTGAAGAAAAAAAATCAAGCCGAATTGGGCTTTATACCTCATTGAGGCGGAGATCGAATAATCCACGGCATTGACGGCAACACGCACTGCTTGCCATTGACCTCACTCGGCTGCTACAATGTCTCGTCTATCGCGTGCAAATCTGAAGGCAAGGGAATCTGTATTCGCCAGTGGTCCCGAAATATACAGAGGCGATATACAAGCTATATGTCCGCCCAATCTGGCCGAATGCGTCGCGACCATGGAGGACTGCTGTGAAGAGGTCAGCACACCGTTTCTTTGACGAACCACTCTAACTTTGATGCAGGCGTACGAGGCGCAGTTACTCCTCAGGAATGGTACTTACGACTACCCACGGATGGCAAATGTTCTACGGAACGACAGAGTAAGTTGGCGTCCTTCAGCAGAAGAATAAACGCTAACGACATATTTAGGTCTTTCTTCTCGTTGGTGAAAGCACGGTCAAGAAGTATAAATCGGACTTGATCGAAGAAGTTGAACCTGCGATACACGAACTCATAGATAGGGCGGAACAGGGCCTCAAGTCTCTTCAGCGAAAGCAGGCCCAACTTCAAGCAAAGGTTCGTTTACTCTTTGATTTTCTTTGTCGCTAATATCTAACATCTTACGCAGGTACAAGTCGCAAAGACAGCACCTTCTCGACCCACTTCCGGCACGATGGCGCAGCAGAAACTTGAGCAACGGCGGTTACATATGCTCACGAAGCAACGTGAACAGTTGGAGGCGGAATGTGCGTCCCTGGAGGCTGAAGTAAAAGCTCTGGTACGTAGTACTTGTGATGCCTTCATGGCCCCGCCTGATAAAGGACAGGAATCGAAATCACGACAATGAACATCAGTCTATTCAATGTTCCTGTTCTTCGATCACCGTCATCAAAACACGCACACCCATAGCATCGCCAATTCATTTGCCATTTTTCTATATGATATTCATACCCTATACCGCCGCCTGCAATTCTCCTATGAACACCGCGTCGACCAGTTCCCCTGTTTCAAGTCTCTGAGGTCCACCAGGCTTCCGCTGAGGTAGAACGACCAGGCCATTTGCGCCACTCATACTGGCCACCCTACTGGACCTTTGGCCTCCCGTACTATACGCCTTCAGTCCTGTTTCTCCAGCGCGTATAATGACTCTATGGAACTCCATACGGGGATCCAGAGTCATGGGAGACTGCAACTGTGAAGAATGGATCGTCGGTCAATTGTCTGGTGCAGCAAGCGGAACACATACCTCGACTTTGGCACGGGGTAAATGGCACATGTCCTCTGGCCAGCCACCCAATTTACGCAGCGCGGGTACAACGAAGACGTGGAATGTGACCAACGCAGAGGATGGATTGCCTGGGAGTGCAAACACCGGCTTGACTACGTCGCCAGTCCAAGGAATTGTAGCGAAAGTAGTGGGCTTTCCGGGTTTGATAGTCACGCGGCCAAAGTGTATGGTCCCGCTGAAATGTCTTTCGATGACCGGTTTGAGCAGGTCGGTAGGGCCCATCGACGTTCCGCCGGTGGTGATGAGGATGTCAGTGCTATCGAGACCTTTTTTGATGGCTTCGACATGAGCATGAACCCTGCAGAGAGTATATGATCAGTTTGGCGACCAATGCGAGATGCAAAAGGCTCTACTTGTCGGAAACTATGCCTAGGTCAACAACTTCATATCCCAGGCCTTGAAGAGCGGCTTGCAGGGAAGGCCTGTTGGTGTCCCATATTCCGCCCCAAGACGAGTCCCCGCTGAGAGAAACCGGCGTTTGCAGGTCAACGAGTTCGTTTCCCGTACTCAGGATCCCGACAATCGGCTTTCGATGCACTCTGACCTGTGGCCAAATATGTCGAACACACATGGAACCAAGAGCACACCACATACCTCCTTGCATCTAACAAAAGCCAAGGTGCCGATTTCTCCTCCCGGACTCAGGATGCGCTCGCCTTTTTGCAGGACCAAATCTCCCGTTTTGACGTCAGACCCAGCGGCTCGGACGTTTTCTCCCTTGTCTACTTTGGCGAGGAGCCGAATTTCCACCTCTTCGCCGTCATCGTCCGTGGTTAGAAGCTCAGTGTCTTCGACCATGATCACAGCGTCTGCGCCCGCAGGCAGTGGAGCGCCTGTGTTGACGCGACATATCTTGTCAGGCGAAAGAGACTTTGACCGTTGTGGTGTTGTCACAGTGTATGTCCCATTAGCGTCAATGGCATCGCTGTCCATTGGACGTTATAAGTCAGGAAGGTTTGCATGGGTGTAAAACTCACAGATAACGGCGTAACCATCTACGTTTGTTGTTGGAGTCGCTGGAACGTCGTGGAAGCGTAGACATCCTGGGCTAATACATATCCCACCAGAGCTGGTGTCACCTGTATGCTATAAGTACAGACCAGTATTGGCATGTTAATACTTACCGGGAGAACTGTCTCTTCAAGAGGTTTAACAGTGGTCATGATCATATTCATGGCATTTCGAAAGATATCAAAGGAAATGGAGATATACGATGCCTTGTAGATACTAGAGAAGAGGTCAGAGATAGCTAGTCTTAGAGACAATAGAACCGGACCTGATGCGGATGGATCGTGGGTGATGTTCGTTCGAGGCTGAGGAATACGATGCCCATGGTGATCGTGATGGTGGTGGTGATATGAACCGATCTGTGAATGGACTTGCTGGCCTGTACCTCCTCTGATCAGCTCAATAGCATGCTTTAGCACGCCGCCTTGCAAGAGAGCTTGGACATTTTCCGTGACTGCCTTGGTGCTCCCCGGAAGCGTCACCACCAGCGTATTCTTGATCGTCCCCGCGACAGGTCGAGAAAGGCCGCAAGCGGGGTATGCTTCAACGATGCCGAGAGAAGAAGATGGATAAGACCAGACGCTTCACGCTCGAGAAGGGGTGCGATGGCCTAGCAGTAAAGTTAGAAAGCACTAAAACGATGCAGTGGCTTGATCATCACTTCTGGTGTTCGGTCTCGCACGCCAAACCCTGTTCCGCCAGTTGTGATGATGAAATCGACGAGTCCCGTATCAGACCATAGCTTTACGAAATGTTGTATACGTTGCACTTCGTCTGGTACTATTTGACGATTTGGGCAGGTCAATCCAGCTTCTTGAAGGAGAGTAACTAAAGCTGGCCCTGATTTATCCGCATTTTCATCTTTGAAAGCCGTGTCGCTGACTAGTAGGATTAGTTTTATTCCTGATATCTCTTCATGGATATACACCACCTGTGAGAATACCTACACGAATCGACTCGGACATAGTGGATATTGAGATGGAGGTCAAATGACCGATAATTGACCGAAGACGCGCTATGACGCAATAAGCCATACCATGTTTGTGAAATACATCTCTTTTCCGATCGTATTTACAAAATAAGACGCTCGGCTCTGTACAATCCGATAGCTGCAGAAGCTTGCTGATGCGCCAGCTTACTCCGCTGTCTCCAGTCAAGACGCGGCTCTTTGCCCTCTTCAGTAGCTTTCAGCAACCGCCTCTGCGCCTTGACAAACGCCTCCAGAGGACCCCGTAGCTGCTCTGTCTCGTCAATGGACTGTATCTCAGGGTCTATCCGAGCCCCGATTTTGCGAAGAACACGATGCGCAGGAGCATGTTGTATAAGCGTCAACAGCGAGGAATCCAAAATGACTTGGGTGAACGAAACGATCTACGGGAAGCATGATTAGCTTGGGAGGAAGACAGTGCAGAGGAAGAATACGAACATCATTCATGGGAGGTAAGTCCGCGCCTTTCTCTTGTACCACTGTGTCCGCGACCAGCACACCCTTTTCATTCTTTTCAACTACTTTTTTGGATGGCATTAGGCGAAAATCTCTGCCTGCCCATTGTGCCAGCCACCCTTCCAATACGTCCAGTAAACACACAAGGTCCTCGGCCTCAGGCAAACACCTTCGGATGGCTAGTCTTAGCGCAGCTGGGGAGCAAGAATATTGCACGCATAAGCTGAGAAATTGTGGTAATGAAGGAATGTCAGCATTTAGAGGCGTGACGCCATCCACTTGCATGGCATCATCAGATTTTTCTTGTCGATGCCGGGCAATTATGTAACGAAGAGAATCAACAATATCGACCTCCAGTAGGTCAGGCACCTTTTTCAGGGCCATACGTATAGATGTCTATGATGGGTCAAGTTCAGTCAAAGCGTCTGTGGAGAAATATTGACGTACCCAGTCGTTCCGTAGTCTTAGCAGACTCAGAAAGCCAGTTTCGACCATATTGGCATTGACAACACTCCGTTCCAATAAATGCCTCACGACTTCGGACGAGTAAGGAAGGTTAGCAGGCTTCCCAGGTTGGAGCATGGCTGCCAAAAGCTCTTTCACGAAGACATAGCGGAAAGATACCTAGAACAAGATCAGCTATTTATGTTCAATGATGACAAGGAATCCTACCTGAGATTCGGAATCCGACTTGCCCTTCGCCTTTTTCTCCCACTTGGAAAACGCCATGCTCGCGCTCTGGGGTCTGCCTTGCTCCATGGCTGAGCGCATCTCTGCCAAAAGCGCCTCTTGCGATCTGTCAAGTTGGCTCGTCGGTGGCCGTTTGGCAAGCCAGGGAGTCGCTGACGACGCTCGTCCCATTGCATTGGCTATCGTCGATGACGCAGGAACTGCATATGGAACTACCAGCACGCTCGATCTTGACGTGGACTTCGCTTTTTCCGACGAACCGGGTGATACTATCAACAGCGCCTCAGAAGACGCGGAAACGAGAGAGAGGGTTGTTTTATCCTCTGAACCGGAAGGTATAGAGAGATTGTGTGAGGCTAAGAGGACGGAAAACCTGAGATCCCAAAGCAGAGGGCTATTTTTGGGTCTGGATTTGGGGTGATACCAGCGAGGAGAATGTGAGAGGAGTTGAGGGCGAGAATGGAGGGGGACGCCAGGTGGGTAAGGTTGAGGTTTCGGAGGTAGGGGATACTTCGACAGTAGAAGATACTTCGATCTGGAAAGAGTGCCACGATCCATTACGACCTGAACGAATATAAATTAATCAAGCAAACATCAGAGCACTGAATCGACATACTGAGGATCGTCAAATAGCCAGAAGTACTACACGAAATGTCCGATATATTCTAAAAATGTTCTCAGTTCAAATTGCAGATTTCATGGCAAAGATCGAACCTGTATTGGGATGATGCCGCTCCCAACGTTGGCGAGAGTGCGATCCTCGCCTACATAGAAGGTTTGGACGCGTGTACTGTCGTTGCAGGACTCTACAAGGAATAGGACAGAGGCCGCCCTGGTGTCAGTCGTAACGAACGAGCATGATTCACGGGAGAAGCAAAAGCTTTTCAGAACGGTGACTTCTTCGGGCGAATTATGCGTCTGCAGGACTTTGCAGTCGGCATCCAATAGTGATATGCTTCCCTTGTTCGAATAGGCGACGATAAGTGGGGGCTGATCGTTGCAGATGTACATCCCAGAGAGCTCATGGGGCATCTATCTTGGAGTCAAATTAATGCCATAGAGGGAATGAATTCGCTAGCCAACTTGCCAGAAAAGATTTCTTTTTGCTTTCAGCCAGATTCGTCGAGGGGTCGTCCTTCCATGCCCATATTGTCCTACTCTCTTCTTCCTTAGGCAAATCGGAAGACGACGCGATTGCCGCGTAGGTCGTATAGACAGGTCCAGCACCATCCAAACTGCAGTGGGATATTGACGGACAAGAAAATGAAGTTGCAGGTCCTAATGTGTGTGAGACGATAGGATGCATTGTTGACACCTGATGGGGCCGTGATTAGAGAGAAATGAGAGCAATAAAAGAGCGAGACGCACATCCAGGATATGTACACCATCTCCTTGGGCAGTCACTGTCACGTAGCCATCTGAGCTGGTAGGCGTCGTGGTATGGGATGCATATAAAGACGATTTGCCGCCCTTGTGGGATTTCTTTTGTAGCCGTTTTGAAGTCGCATAGGTAGAAAGGGAGAATGGCTCCTGGATAGAGGATTCCATGGCGGTGAAATTTTGAGAAAGACTGTTCTGATTGGTTCTTGCGCCGGTCCGAAGTTCCACGTGGCTTCATCGTTAAACTTTTCGTTCCTATTGGGTCACTACGCAGCCCGAAGTTCAAGTAATTTCGATTTCGGCGGACGCATAGCCAGTTCTTTCTGCGACTTTTGGTTTTTAGATGCCATGGGCCGTCTCCAACTCGGTTGAGTAAACTTGGAACGTTTGGATAGGGGCGTCCCTATAAGTATCAATCTCGAGAATGATGTCCAATTGACCGCTATTGAACTACAGAAAGACTAAATATCAAGAGTATAAAAAGGCACCGTCGCCCTGGTGAAAGACCTCATTGGGGCGAGGACAAAGTCATCATGTATGGGAACTGCAAAGTGAACGTCTTCCCCCAATCCCGTTACACGATATATTGCACCCTCAGGTGCCACGAAAACTTCACTCTTTATATCAGCAGCATCCATGTCACCATTTCTTGCAGCAGTCATTTCAAAGGATGGTAACTCTTCTTCCGACCCACCTCCATCTGGACGCGGCACGCCATAAATCTAGACACCCGGATGGGGTACTGGGATTGGACGACCGTCAGAGTTAATGAAAGCGAATTGGTATTGGCGATCGTCTGCCAATTCTCCCTGCCAAAAGCCAATTTTATGTTTGTGGTCTTTGTCATTGATGTCTATAACTTGCATGGACTCGTCTAGGGCAGGATGGAGCTAAGTAGAGAGGTTGGTCAGAGCAAAAGACAGACTAAAAATAGCGCACGCCGATACGCCTGAGACTGCTGCCTGCAGGCTCGACAATGTTTCTGCGGTACCCGTCAATAGTATATCTGGCCGCCTCAATAGAGCCAAATCGTGAGAGATAAAATTCTTGAATCTCCTGGCGGCTGTGGGTGGGATAGTTGAGGCACAACCAGTTTATCCAGTTTAGATCTTCGGTATTTGGGGTTGAAACGATGGCTGTAGGTTGACCGGTAGAAGACGTAGAATTCATGATAGTGGTGGTCTAAAAGACTGACTGCAATGTCTCAGGTCCTTGCACCGGTCAGAAGTTCCACTTTGCCGTCATATGAAATTTCGCAAAATGCCAACCTAATAGCTGCTCTGCCCACGGACAACATATGTAGAGGCAGTCAATAGAACACGCCTGTAATGCGGGGCATGAGAAACCTGGGACCTAACAGCTTCGATGGCTCCTCTTCCCAGTCTTCGAAGGATTGTTCGATATCATTTGCCCATCCGAGCACTTCTAGATCGTGTATGATATTTGCGCACCAATGGCGACACCCTTGTCCAAGGTCGTTGAACCTGAGATCAGTTAGTATCAACGTCGCAGATTTCGATGCAGTACGCACCTATACCTATCCCTTCCCTTCTCAAAGATAGCTTATATCCCCAACAGTGTAGGTAGAAGATAGCTTCAAGATATACGGCGCAACAGGCTTCCAGTCTTCGCCACCAGCCAGAGTGGTAAATGGATAAGACAAGTACTCAACCACGATGATGCCGCGAAACATATCATTAAGATCGGTAGCAGAAGGGTGCATGTCAAAGCGAACAGACGCATTGGTGCTCGAGTTAAAGAACGACAGAGTGAAGTGATAAAGCGTGCGGTCAGCATTGATTTCGCCAACGACTGCTACTGTGTCAACTTTGAGATCGGTCAGGACGGCAGACGCATCATTGGATTTCATGACGAAGACGGTCGGTCGCTGGAGAGTAGAAGGCGTCGCCATTTCGTAGTCGTTGAAGGTAATCGACTATGTGGCCCAGGACAAGGTGTGACTTTGGGCCCAGGCCCAAGGCCGACCATCCCTGATCATCACAAACAATCATGTCATCCCCATCGAGTTCAAAAAACAAATCCAAGAACAAAGAATTTATCATCAAAAGCAATTCCCGTAACCAAAATCAATGCCATTGGTGCCAGAAAACGCCGCAGGACCTTGGCTCGGACAAACCATTTCAGACATGTAGTCGGTGCAAAGAGGTAGGTATCTTATAGTGCCATTCAAAGACAATCCGACTACATCATTTTTAGGTCATATACTGCGTGAGTGCACGCGTCTGCGTCGCGTAGAAGACGCGCTCGCGCTCATCTTCGAATGCACAGAGTACAGAGTGTCAGCGACTGAATTGGCCGCTCCACAAACTCCCTTGCTCGAAATCGAAAGAGAGGAACGCGATCCTGGCTCAAGATCCAGCTCGTGCAGCGAGCGCAGCTAAATTCGCGAAATGGTACGTGCTTTCAACTTTTTTATCTTCCCTTGACTGACTTATTGGTACGAGAAGGTTCGAACGACCCTCCAAACTCGACGTTTTACGCCAAGCAGCCATGCAGGCCCTCGACATCATTAATCATCCTGAAAACGTCGACCGCAAGGCTTTCCACATCCGAATGAAGCTCCACCCTGACTACAAAATTCGTGATCAGGAGGACAGGTATGTCCTGGAGAAGGGCCTCATGTTTCCCAAGGAGACAATGCTAGACCCTTTGCCGGCTGACAAGCGGGATCACCTTATTGAATACATAAAGGTGCAGAATGATTTTGTCAAGGGCCGTGGCGAGATTGGCGTTGTTCCAGTAATGATGGAAGAGGTGGAGGTGGGCGCCGATGGCGAGGCAAAGCCTAGGAACAGCTCTTGGTTGCCCCTCGCGTTGCCATTCACCCTTGAAGAGGCGAAGGTCATTATGAGACTGGCCAAGTGGGGAGACGTCTTCTGGGTCAGTAGCCTTGCTATTTCAGGTCGCTTGTTGCTAATAGATAGACCTTTGCAGGAGGCTAGGCTTCGAGACACCTTGGCAGTCCCAGAGGCGCAGTGGGATGACTTCGTTCCGAATCCCAAGAAAGATCGTGCTCATTGCGTGCTCCCGGATCACTTGTTGAAGGATAATCCAATGGAGTATTTTGTTAACAAAGCGGTCGAGATGCACTTGAACGACCCTAATGGCAGGTAGTTTGACAATGTGTACTTACTGTACGCCATTTGCCTATGTTGTAGTACCATACATTCTGTATAACTCCCAACTTGCTCTTTGAACCTCAATGTCTACGTCCACGAGCTGACGACTTTTTCGAAGCCGGTTCATCCAGGAAACCACCTAATTCTAGCGCGTTTCGAGCTGCTTGATTGATGTGCTTAAACCGGTCCGGTCCAAGATGGATACCTCCAAAATACCGCGTCACTACGACAAGGACGTTGTTGATGTCCTATTAATCGATAAGTGGGAGGTCACACAGTGAAGGACCCGAGTGCTAACCAGTATTTGAAGTAGATGTGCTAAACGTCCACCCGCCGCGGTCTCGCCGTCATCATCGTTATCTGGATACTTTTAGCTTGCATCGACGGAACGAATATCAGCGTACCTTGGTGAAGGAGCCCTCCTACTTCGCACCGCCAAGCATTGATTATCGGGTGTGCCGCTCTAGCTATTCGCCGATCGGAGGAAAGATGAGAAAGAATCAAAGGAACCTAATGTATTGAGATTCAATGAATGTAGTACTTTTCATGGCTTCAACGTACCATCGAGGGATCTGATATTGAACATGCTCTGCCGATGAACGAACTCCTGCGATCCGTTATAGGCTCGGAAACGAATATTTCGACGCCTTCAGGCAAAGAAGCCGGAACAGAAGGTGCAGGATCAGCCGGAGGTGTCGGTACCGACGTCGCCTGATTATCAGGAAGCGCCCTCCCATCCTCCCGGAGCAGCTCACCCGCCTTGTCCGCACTCAGATGGTCTTCATACCACTGTACACATCTGTCCAGAACAGTCTGAAGGCCGTCAAAGACACAAACGTTGTCCTCTATCCATTCTACGCCATTGACGGAGATGAAGGTCTTCAACACGGACCCGAAAAGAGCAGAGTCGATTCCGAAAGCGCCGATGTACCGCGAGAGTAGTTGGAGCTGGGGCGTGGAAGTTGATGGGTAGGATGGTGGTAAGGATACCAGGACCTTGATGGACACCTCATCATGGGGGGAAGGAAAACTGCACTTTATCATCTGGCAAATCAGTTTTATGTTGATAAGTCCTCACCTTAAAACGATTTCGTACCGCACAGTACCAGTATCATCAGTTGATCTCTCTTCCGGAGGGTGCCATATCCGTATAGAGTCGTCTCCGTAGATTGATTTCAGGACTATTAGGGGCTTTGATCAGCGAGAAAAGAATCAGACAATGTTTGTAAGCTTTTTACCCTCTAATTCCGAGGCAACCGGTTCACGATCATTCTGCAGCGTCAAAATGAGGTTATCTAGCTCTTCGGCATCTGAAGAATCCATGGCGGGCAAGGGAAATTAAGGAGGGGTATCGCTACTGCAATCGAACGGGACGTAGAGGCAAGAAACCGTCAATGTCGACATTTACTTTTCTATCCGGTCCGCGGCCCGAAATCCGCGCAACCAACCTTCCAAACTGGTTGACCTACTTCGTCCACGCCGACTGCACGTACGCTGTTCTCCGCGACGACCAAGGAGGCGAATACTCCTCGTAATTGGCACCTTAATGTGGATCTCCCTCCTTATTTGACAGCCTGACTTGGAGTCATCTCAGTCGTCAAAGGCTGATCAACGCTTCCCTGCATCCCTGCACCGATGTCCGTGCCAACTTACCTTTGGCATTTCCCTATTCTATGCTGGCTAAGCTCGGTTCATTAGAGCCGGGATCCTCAACGGACGCCGTCAGCTTTCTAGTATACCCAGCAGGATTTCTTTCGATAGGTTTCTCAGAGTTGCCATGATCACCGTTGACCTGTCTTGTCTTCCGTGCGGAACATGAAGGTGGGTTTCTCCACGCAGCCAGCCTACCGGGACGTGGCTTCGTTTCCAGGGTTCAACGTTCAACGTTTCAACTTTTACCGGCGTCACCTCCCAGCCGTCGAAATTACATCTCATCCGGTCCTCGATGTGTTGTAGGAAGCGCCGTTAGTAGCCCCCAAATTCAAATCTCGTTTAGTGGTGGTCAATATTCTGTTTTAAATACCGTCCAAGTTTGATACTTTCCATGACGTGGAAAAGCTCTCGACCAAAAGTTGCTTTGCGTAACAGGACTGTCCAAGAGTGGAACAAGAAAACGACACCCTATACGCCTCCATGGCCGACGTCTAGAAATATACTGAATCCGATGTATTTTACTCGGACGCGCGCACGTCGGTGCCGCCACACAACAAGCCTTCCTTCACAAACACGAGGGCAGGCTAACAGACCACTGTCATTTTTGTAGGACGGGGAGTCGCAACGGCATGGTGCGCGTGCCGGTCGCTGAATCCCAGCTGAGCCTTCGCTTCATGATTTGTCGCCACACATTTAGTTTGATCCTGAGTTTTTCAAGAACCTTCATTACTTGCATCAAAATCAGATTCTAAGCTTCGGATCCGATGGTTCAGTATCGAAATGATGCCGAAGGCTGCGTGCCTATGATTTAGCCACCGCCCCCACTGCTTCGACGGTTACTAAGTATCATCTTACTTACTTATTGTCGGTTAAGTTCGATTTTTAGTCGTTAGCTGTATGCAAGTGGTATGGGACTGTTTGATGATCGAATATGTATAGTCAGGCATCACTTATTCCTTATAGCCATCTGCTCCTTCTTACGCCCACCGCTAAGTACTGACAGAATCGGCGGCACCGCTTGTCCAGACCCGCCGGCGCCGCGATCAAAATGTTACATCACAGTTTGTCATTGTTGTTTCTCCGTGCCGTTGCAGCCTGCCCGTATCTGGAAATCGGAGACTTTATCCCGTCACACCACGGTCATCGTTGGACACGATGAGCTCAGCTCTCTCTGTCCTCGTTGCCCTTCTCCTCATCCTGCCTATTGTTGTCTGTACACCTGCAGATCTCACTTTTAATGACTGTTTCAGCCCTAATGCCAACGCTTCCGGAAAACTTACCGTTTCTAACGTTTACGCGCAGGTCCTTCACAATGCAACTCTTTCGAACTACCTCGATCTTGTCGTTATTGGCGAGACCCCGTGGAAATCATAGGTCGTTCCGACTCGAGTTTGAATCTTGGTGTGCACATTTTCTTTCATCCACAAAAACGTGCTCTTACGTTGGGCCGTTTGCAGCCACCCTCTTTACATCGACTTCCATTCTGACATTGAGCGCATGGTCAAGCAGCTCGTACTTGTGCACGAATATCCACCCTCCAGACTCGGAACTCTCCGTTGCAAATGACACTAACGACGACTTTTACTGCCCAATTCCCGCAGGTCCATTCGCCTTGTCAGCTCAGATACCATGGGGATCCGGTCGCTCTCTCACTACTCTCACTACTCGCTTGAGGGCCGTAGACACTTTCAGCAACGAGATGTTGTGTATCGAGGTCGACACTACTCCCTTGGATCCCACCGACAACGAGCCATACGGCGCGGCCGTGGCCATATTCTGGGGGTCCGTTGCTTTGGCTATCGCTTATTGGGTTGTCGTTGGGATAGCAAGGATCGTTTCTGCTTGGAACCGCGGTATCAGCAGGCCAGGAAAGGGTTTGTGGGAGCGAGTCCAAAGTGCCGGTTTTATATTGGCTAGTGCAATGAGTGGAGAGCGCTTCGCAACATCGCCTGCCC
Source organism: Armillaria gallica (assembly GCA_037576215.1). Taxonomy (NCBI): domain Eukaryota; kingdom Fungi; phylum Basidiomycota; class Agaricomycetes; order Agaricales; family Physalacriaceae; genus Armillaria; species Armillaria gallica. Next base: position 1,123,712 of record JBANDB010000008.1, read on the forward strand.
TATTGAGATTCAGTGCGTTCCGGTTACCCTTCGCTATCCATTTTCACTCATACATTCCAGGCACTCCCTCCATGCGGGATATCATCTTCCATACGCAGTGGTGCTCCGTCCTGGCCATGGTCGCCGTGCAATGGCCAGCTTTCGTATGTAAGTTTTTGTTTCTTCTGTGGTATCGGTTACCCCTCCTCCTGGCGCCCACATGCATGGTGAAAGCGCCTTATCTCGTGATAGCTTTCAGTATTGCCAAGGCAAAACTACTGCTAGAGAAGCATCCATATATGTCATTAAGCCATTATCTCGGAGATTTCTTTGCAGTCTGCGTGCTTCTGTAGTATCGTTTTTGCTTATCGTAACCTCCTTATCGTTTATAGATCCTCTCTTGACTCAGACGGCTTGGGCTACCCTATCTTACAGTCAGTCTATTTTTGTCGTTTGCGGCATATGATGCTTAACGGAGCATTAGATATAACACTCACTTCCGGTCCTGATCACCATTGGGATCCATTGTCGACGGCGTCATATGATCCTCCTTCTTCCTTCCAAACTCAGATGTCGAATTCTTCCAATGACCTGTATATCAATTCCTCCATCCCGAACGTACTCTTCACTTTGCCGGCAAATGCTAGTACTGGTATGGAGGCGTTCGCCTACTCAGTAGGCGTACGTCCACAAGATCTTTTCGGGATCTGTCTCATTCTTTTCCTCGGCATTGCCGCGGCTATCGTGGCGCTTTCAGCTCTCTTGTGGTTTATTGACTATCTCGCCGGATTTTTAGGCGGAGCCATGGGATCATCCCACTCCGGGATGAAACATCTTGGCGGTACCCGGAGTCCAGCGTTTGGCAGTAAAGATATGCTGGATAGTAGTGCTGTCGCCAATGCCACTGCAGAGGAGAACCGGTCACTGAATGGCAAGGATACGTTAGGGATAATCAGACCGCCATCTCGATACACCCTTGGGTCCACCGGGGCCACTGGAATATCCTCTCGTAAACCTTGGTGGAGGTTTCGAACGAGCTTGAGTTCTTTCCACGGCAGTGTTCTCCATGGCAATCTCGTCCGGATACTCATCCTGTTCCATCTTCCCGTTACGATATTCTCTGTGTATCAGATGACGTTGCCTCGATCAAGGGCCTCCATGGCATCCATTGTTCTAGCAGGATGTTCATTTGCCGTCCTTTCCGTTTTGATACCTACAATATTAGTGATCCGGGTACGGATGACGACGACGAGCAAACTTTATGATGAAACCCGGACTTTACTATCCCTAGGTCCATTGTATAACCACTACCGACATGGTTCCCAAATGTTTGCTGGTCTATTTTTTGCGACGAACGTTGCGTTTGGCCTAACTATAGGCGCGGGTCAAAACAGCGGCACTGCGCAGGCCATTGTCATCCTCGTCGTGGAAGTTGTATCAGCACTCGTGACGAGTATATGGTTACCCTGGGGAAATGGTGCCAGCATGGGGCTGATCAGCTTTTTGTTCTGTGTTGGAAGGATTGTAGTTGCCGTCTTGTTGCTTATTTTGACTCCTGCTGTGAGTTTAGCGCGCCGATCACTTCGTCGACTTTATATTAATCGTGTTTTAGCTTTCGATTGGTGCCGGTGCCGGTGGTTGGGTAGCCTATGGCGTCTTGGTCATATTGGCCCTTGTATATCTGGCGCTATTCCTCATGCTTGTCGTCAAGCTTGTGGAAGCTCTGGTTCGAATCGTCGGTATGGTGGGCTTTGAGCGAAGCAGTCACATCGTGGATAGCGGTCTTCTTGGAGCATGTGGCTTAGCAGGGTGCTGTGGATCAAGGAAGCGACGAAGACCTCGCCGCTCGGACGACAAGAAGCCTCAAAGTGGGAAGGTACGGCCGAGATACGATAATGTCGACTCTAAGCACATTCACAAGCGCGATTCGGATATATCGTCATATCTGCCTCCTGCCTCCCTGGGAACTCCAGTTGGCGGAAAGGGTTCTGTCAGTTCAGGCCCTCCACCCTCGGTTTTGAAACCAGAACATGCACTCAGACCCTATCGAGAAGAGAGCGATGACGAAAACGGATACATCATGGGGGCGTGGCAGCCATTCCAGACAAAACCTTCCGGATACATCCCCGTTGCTGATACTCCGACGAAAGTCCCTCCTCCCACCTCCTCAGGTTTCTCGCGCGTGGGCGGCGGGCGTGCCCATATCGATTCTCCTTATGCAATCGCCGCGGGCTCTACAATCAATGCAGGATCAACGCAGACATTCCCGTCTATCGCTCAACAGGTATCGCAGCCCGATGCGAGTTCCGGGTCATTGAAGCGGCACTCAGATGAAGAGGACACACCTTCTTTGTCTGCGAACACAGCTATACGGCAACAACAAGAGTATCACGCACGCGCTGGTTCTCTACCGCCTGGAGCTATGCCTCCTTTCCACGTCCGCACAAAATCGCAAACGGCGATCATCGAGCACGCCGGGGGAGTCAGCCAAGCAGGTCCATCGTACCCTACGGGACCTGCAATAAGACCAGTCAGAGATCCCACACCACCGCCTACAGCGTTCAATCTCAGGCACTCAAACCCTAACCCAGTCAACGATGATGATGGGTCAGATACTGATGTACCCAAAAAGAAACCGTGGTATCACTTACGACGGCACCGTCCGCATAGCAGTGAAGGTACAACTTCCACAGCAAAACCTCCGGACGAAGAGGCGCCATCAGATCTTCCACCCGTGTCAACTTCAGCTCCTCAACGGTCATTCGTGGTCATCCGGAAACCACAGCAGTCACCTGGGAGGTCACAAAAGTTGTCCACGGGATCTGAACCAACAAATCTGTCTCCGTCTGCGGCCGGGGAACCATCTGTGCCAACGCGAAGATCGTACCCTTCCCATCCGGGCTCGTAGGGAGAATGTGGGTAATATGTTGTCCACCTCCTGACAGTTTTGTTTTGTCTGTTTTATCACGTTGCCATCATGGACTTACCTTACCGCATTGCATCGGACACTTGTTATATATCATGTTCATGACTGTGGATTTCTTTTTACCTATGGAAGATCGGTTTGGATGCTGTTCTTGGGAATCTAACAGTTTGTATATCTATTTATATAATTGTCGACATCAATTACAACAGTCCATAGGCTACCTTTACATTTCAACCTATAATGAATAACTAGTGTTGTCCAGTGATGAATATGCATGAGATGATTATTAGATACACAGCAGCATTGTTTAATTTTTGATATGCCACTTTCAATAGTCTGTGTCAGAATCGTCGTCGTCTACGAACGAGCCGCCCAACCAGAAGACTCTCCAATCCTCCAGACCTTTGCGGCACCAGCCATACAGCCCTTGATCCATTTTCATCCTCGCCAGGAGTTCCCCTGATTCCATGCTATTGACAGACTCTGCCGAGATATCACTCGCGGTACTGGACGTTCGGTTGAGTGGATGATACGGCGGATAAAGTGGTTGATCCCAATGCCCGCCGACACAGAGGAAACCCGTATCACCTCCAACATCATCCTCGCCATAGACGACGACGTCATCAGCCCGAGCCTTTCCTTTGCCTTTGTTTAGGAAGTTTAATGATATCTCCTGTACCTCCACCCCGTGTTCACCGAGAGCGATCAGTTGAAGGAATCTTGATGATGGATCGCCATCATCGTTCAAACATACCCTTGGCGTCACACTCGTTGGCGACGACTGCCAGATAATCACACGTAACGGTGGATATGATGTTGAGGCACCTGTAGGTACCGGGCAAGGTAGAATGTGGGTCTGTTTACCACGAGTCAACAGCTGTACACTCTTGGTCAAAGGGTATCTCGACTGAGACGGGAGGGGTATCTCGCATTGTGCAGGGGGTATCCATTTACCCAATGCGGAGCTGATGTCCAGAGAATAACGAGACCTGCGTGAGTTGAGCGAGCCACTGAGTTCGCGTGAATGAAAGGATCCCGCGCCATCGTCGTAAAGCTCCACCTCTCCAACAGCAGAATCAGCCAAGCGGATCCAGCCAGCCTTCTTGTCAAAAACGACAAAGATGCTGAGATGTGTACCATAGCTTAGGAGTGTACTGGGAGGGGTAAGTGCGCGTTCGCCTCGTGCGCTACTACTGCTATCGGACGACCTCCTGTGTGCATGGTGAAAGCGGGAAGATGATCCAGTGTCGGAGGGACTGCGCGCTACATCATGCACGACTTGCTGGAAAAAGGTAATGCTTCTTGGTGTCAGAGGAGTGTAGAAGTCCTAAGAAGCGACGTCACTACTCGAAGTCGGAGATAAGTAAGCAATTAACCGACCTTGACAAAACGGAAAGCTCGCTCCCCTTTGGGCGTCTCGTACAGTAATATATTTGTCTTGGTGGCTACTGCCAGCATTCTTCCACCAGAATTTCGTTCACTGTGATTCCATAGGGCGTAAGAAATGACACTTGAGTTGGCTAGCCGGGAGCCAGTAGATGCCAGAGGAACAAAATCGGTTGCCCATCGGAGTGGCAGATCATCCACGACGTCCCACGTTGGATCATCTGAACCTTGTCGATTGGGTGACGGTGAGCGACTTCCCGGTCGACTTCCAGCATTCGAGGTGCCGATCATCGAAGCAGGAGACAACAGATTGTGGTATGAAGACGTGTGTGGCTCAATAGGGTGACTATTGGGTGCATCGATCCATGATTTTAGTCCGCGTGCTATACTACTTCGTGGACGGTGCTTTTTTACTGGTGACTGCTGTGCAACCCAATTTGATGGTCTCGACAAGTCGAGCGGTCGTTTTCCCTGTGAAGAGAAGCACAGTTAATCAACATACTATATTACGATCAATGCACACAGTACCTTCTGGGCTACCGCCCACTTCGCAAGGCTGGTTAAGCTAGACAAATTGTACATGCGAAGTGTTCTGAGGGATTCTACATCTTTCGAGGTTGGTGTATTAGGATCGGGCCCAACGAGAGCAAGGACTACGCCTTGAGGTGTTCCCTCTCCTGTCTGCTCTACCTCAAGCAGAGATAACTGGCAGACGCTGTAACAACATATCAAATTTCCATTAATTCTGGAAGGTTAAAGGCGCCAAACCTTTCACCAATCCATATCGCCCTCGATACGGCCTCCTCGGGACCTTTGATCGTAATCCCCGCATCTGTCTCTGACCACTCTTGGGGGTACATATCCAGAACGGAAAGACCTTCATCGTGACCGATGAGCAACAACTTTCCCGAGAGGATGGGGAGTAGACAACGGATGGGAGCTGTTGCATGAGGAAGAAACCGCGACCCGAAATTATTCATCTTTAAATGCGTTGGGCGCAGTCTTGTGCTGATAGCGGGTAAGGGTGGTAATGGCGAATTTAACCGTGGCGTTTCTGGAGGCAGCATGCGTACGTTTAGGCCTTCAGTCTGAATATGAAGATAGGTATTTGCTGTTGGAGTTGGCGGTTCTTGAATGATGGGAGGAACACTTAGAAGACTGCTCGACTGGGACTCTGCTTCATCCTGGAGAAGATACATCGTCATTAGGACGATAATAGGGTAGGAAGGCTCATCGGCAGACGCACCATTTCTTCGTTCCCCCACCCGCGTTCACGTCTTCTTGCGCGTTCCTCCGGGGTAACATCCATATAGCGCTCAGCAGCTCTGAATAACAGCCTTTAGGACCTGAATGGAACAGGTACTAACGACATACCGTTTCTCGACCCATCCCCTCCATCGACCAAACCTGTAGAAAATACATTTAGTCACCTGAGCGTCGTCGAGCCACAGTGAATGCATACCTGGAATTAGGGCCATTCTGTGCTGCGAGGTCGTCGTAAGTCGGGAGCTCGTCGCCTCCACCTTTAATGTTATCGTCTTGTTCTACATAGTATCGGGGTACATCCATCATGGACGGAGGCACACTAATGGTGGAAGAAACGGAGAGAGACGTAGCTATAGTGCTGGTCCAAGTGCATCTTGAGGACCACGTGCTATGATGCAGTGCTTGGCACTTCCCGACAAAGATCCACCACCAAACTGTCATGCTTCGATTGTCATAACCGAAAAATCACTATCTCCAAGTGCGCTACCTTGGCCTGGTTAGGCACCACATCTCCCAACGGGTCCTAACAGGGAACGTAATTGCTATTGTAGGTCCGAGAATGTTCTTATTCCCAAAAGATACAATTCTTACGACAAAGAACCGGTGCTAGTGCAGTGAAACGGATGAGACAAGAACAAAAGGCTTTACTGTGATTGTCAGCGGGCACTGCACAGTGATATTCGGTCGTGATATGCGAAATCTCAGTAACTTTGGAATGCAAATCTCAGCTTGTTATTGACAATACTGTCGGCGACGATAACAAGACAGTCGCTGCTAGACTTTCTGCAAATGCTGGCGAGAAACCATGAGGAAGATCAGTGACCATGGAAATTTTCCCAGGACAGAAGAGATATCAGAACATGATGTTGGCGATGTTGAATCATCATGATAAACGAAGACTGCCCATTGCTGTGCAAAGAATGCGAACTTGTTGCGGAACAGCCCTCCACAAATAGCTGGCAGCAGTCCGCGAGAGACGCAACTTTACACTGACGGAAGGACACCCGGACCGTCATTTGCACGCCTGCGAGTTTGTTGTACGTTTTGGTAGCGAATCTTCCAGGCCAGTGTCACGTACGTGATCCGTAGTCATTGAAGGAAGAGGACAAGGACAACTTCGTCGGAGAAATAGTCATATCGGCGACAGCTGGGACGAAGACTTGCAGTTGCAGAGTCGGAGCCCTATCCACGTATATACGCCTACTAGTCAGGTGAGGGCCACCACATCCGTGCGGCAGGTCCGAGTCCTATGCTTTCTAAGACCATCTAGCCACTTCGCCACGTACATTGCCCGGGACTTCGAATTTTTAGCACTGTTTGGAGCTCGTTTGGGTCATGCCAAGACTATAATGGTCTCTTGGTGACAGCGGCGATAGAAGAGGCGCAGTACCATTGGACATTGATACTATACACGTCGACAAAGGGTCTTTCATCGAGGGCTCGTTGTTGAGCTGCCGTCTACAAAAAAGAATTCAGACATTGTTGATGACATTGGGATTATCGGGAGTCTCATTGGATTTGCTTTAACTCTCAAGGAACGATGAGATATGGCACCAACACAGGTATATTGACGAATCATCGACGACTTAGCACCGATATCTCACGAAGAATGCAGTAGTCTTATCTTCGGGTGACCGATTTCATGTTGATATTAGGAGTAAAACCCTCTGTTACGAGTCCGACAGCGAACATTTTCCGTAGGCTAGTGAGAAATGCGCATAAACGAAACACATAGGATCAACATGAAAAGCACCTCAGGATGCAATAACACTCGCCGCCAAGGTAAAACCTTGCGGAGTAACATATCAGCGGAAGCATGACAAGAGTCATGTCCGTTCAGCAATCATAAATCGCCTCCAACATGCGAACGGGACCATCTAGGACTACGGAGGAGTTATAAGGAAGGGTAAAAAGAGTGACCTATAGGTTATAGAAAACGACTCACCGAAACCGTGTTCTTCGGCCAGCCAACACAATAAAGATCCCGTTCCTTCGTGAATGGGATACCCGGGACATCTTCATAATTTCGGCAACTTGCGACTTGATCTGGGAGCGGGAAACACTTACGAGGCTGAAGAGCAGGGGTCTAGTCAAGGACAACAATTGAGGAACGCACCAGTTGCTTACCATGATGGATCCTCTGGTAGGGGAATGATCTCCCTCTCAACGACCTCGTTTAGGTCTTTACGATGAAAGTCTGGAAAGATGTAAACGAAATGCTCATAAAAGTGTTCCTTGGAGACATACCAGGATCTTGCCTGGGATGAGATGAAACTTGACGGAATGTCGTTCTCCCTTCGCATTGAGCAGTGTGCAAGTGTTGACGCCGAAACCTTGCATCATGCGGAATGACGAGGTGGGCCTCGATCGGGCATAACCCACGTAACCATATGGACAGCTGGAGACGTCGGTAAATGTACAAATACAATGATCGCAAATCTGAAAACTCACATTCTGGCTGTAAACCGAAAAACTCCTAAGAATTGTTGTGCACCAACCCTCCTTAAAGAACCCCATTATGAAGCTCAGGCTTCACCTCATGTGCGACGGGGATTGGCGTCTTGGATGACGAAGACCGGGACGTCGTTCCCAACGATATTCTAATTTCCATTAATAGAAAAACCGTGCGCATCTCGAATAGCATCCTACCGAAAAGTTTGATTGTGCTTCCAAGGTCAAGCAACTAAAGCACGTACCGCGGTCCCCAAGATCTTTGAACCGTACTGAACTGTACTACAGAGGTCTTCTGAGAAGCATCCGTCAAGACTGGCGCTTGGTGTATTTTCTGCGCTGTCATCGAAGATCCTGAAGTACCAATAGACGCCCGCCTCGCGCGCAAGCACTACACGTTCAGGAATTCGCTCGTGGTCAAAGCAGTGGATCTTCTCGTGCCATCACCGCAGAAGGCGTGATAGTGTCGGATTCCAGACATCTGATCTTGTCGGCTGATATCTTTCCTTGAACGATTTCGCTGCTGATGTGAGAGAAGTCATCGGGGAAGAGTACATGGTGTTCCAAGGCTTACCTAGGTTTTTGAATTATACCAAGGAACACATCAGTCTACAACAAGGTGAGCAGTTTCAGCCCGGGATAATCAAGGGAAGCAATAAGAAGAACAGAGAAAGATGTCGCTAACATCATAGAGGCGGGAGTCAGAGGCAACGGTAAACGGTGAAATCGGGACAATGAAGACGGAAGAAACCGGCAGTGAATAGAAGATTTCCCACGATAAGCTCAGGTAGGTAGGTCGGCAAAGTCCATTAAGGTTTGATACAGCGAATAGATTTTCCCACGGTAAAGCTCAAGTTGCATAATAACCGAGTTACCTATCTACATAGGACTCGGAATAGGTACCTGCGTGACAGCTAGGACAACATTATTATAAGTGTCCCTACATGCGTGGGACAAGATGTCGGCGCGTTAGCATTTGTCCTTGCATTGGACGCTGTCAGTGAAATCGGAATTCGATGACGACGACTGGAGGGGACCCCGAGGATAGCAATGCGTTATTAGAGTGCACCTAAAAGGCGCAAATGGACGTCGGGGCTGGCTCATGCTCCGAGTAGATGTCTGGGGCCTCTTGTTGGAGATCGAACTCGGTATATACGCGTACTATATTTAGCCCGCTTACTACTCATTTACGTGACGTTTGGTACCTTAACAATTCATCCTTTTGACCACCACGACGACCGCTCGCTGTGCTCCCTTATGCCCATCTGCCTGATTTCCAACACCTCTTTGCTGGGCTCCTAAGTGCATGCTATCATACTGCGTGGTAAAGTAGGGATGGAATCAAAGGCTGCTGGAGTCAGAAATAGTTTATTCAGATGATGACAAAATATGTACTCGCATCAAAGAAGAATGTTGATACGTTCTTTAGCAATGTTGAGTTCCTTCAATTTCTTTCCTTCCTCGTTGTTGGCAATTTTAATCACCGACACTTTCTCAAACTTCTTCTCGGAAAGTCTTTGCCCGACTACCCAGTAAAAAAGCCGGTTGTCTCCAATCAGTGTGTACGCTTTTTCGGGGACAGGATATGAGTGCGTGGCAGTGATTTTGAATGCATGCCGTCTTCCATGCGCGTCTTCGACAGATAACTCCCCATGTTGACCCTTGCCTCCCATAGTCAGACCCCGTACTAACCCCTTTTCAATGCAGGGCGCCCGAGACCGGTCATGATCATTACCTTCTGCAGTCCAATCAATGGATCCCTGGCAGTCGCTAAACGTTGGCAGATCCGTCGTCATGACCTGGTCCCACGAAGGTCGCCACTTCGTCCCTCGATTTCCCGGTTTAGGATAGTGAAAGAACAGAACTGCCCGCGTTCTTTTACTCGTCGTATTTACCAAGGCTGTCCATGCCGTCTCCAGATTCTGGCTCTCAGAATATGCTGGTATCGTCGAGGCCTTCAGAAGGAATGCCAACCCCATGACTTTATCCACTTCCTTGGTCGACTTCCGATGCTGCATCCCCACCAGCGCTCTGAATACGTCTGCCTCTTGATACTGCAAGACAGCACTCGCATCCCGCAGCTTCTGGTGAAACCTCGTCAGAATCTCAGTCTCGTAGATTCTGTCCTTGTCTCCCTTCGCTCGCATTGGTCCATCCAGTGTTTGACCACAAATGAACCGCTTCTTGCCAACCTCCTGCAAGGTCCACGCGCGATTAAACCAACACTGATCACTCTCCAAGTCACCTTCCTTCAAAGTCAGTGGTCTCCCCAGCCCGCTCAGGTAACAATAGACCTTGTCCGTGTTGTAATACACGTATCCAATGGTGGGCACATCCAGCTCCCACTCCTTTTCACGCAGATAATCCCTTCGCCCTCCTTTCTGCTTCAAACAGAGCACATCTAACCATACATACTCCGCACCCAGATTTAGCATCTCAATGCGGATGAGGTCGAGGTTGGTGTCCTTTGGAATTGGGACAGGCCACTCGTATCCATTGATAGGCGTCCAAACATCGTTACGATCCTTCTCGTGCACCCAAGCATGTGATATCGGAGCCAGTTCTTTTGACGGTGAGGTGTCCCACGTTGGCACGACGCGATTACTGTAAAGATCCCAGACACGCCGAGGAGATGTGTGTGGCTGGACAACACGGTCTCCATTCAGTGCTTCTCGTCGCTCTCTCTGGTCCTCTCTTCACGTTTGCGTAGTTCCTCTTGGATGGTGCTCCAGTCGTCAGTGTACCACACATCGCGGAGACTGCAGTATGCAGTGCCAAAGTCATAATTGTTTGCGGTGCACTCCATAAGAAAGGAAGAGAGGAATGGGGTATCCAGGGTATGTGAGGTTCCAAGAGTGGTGTTGAGCTTATCTAAGAGCTGTCGAATGCCAATAGTAGCGCAGAGGGTGTCAGCAAGGGAGGCTGATATGACAGGCTTCCGTCCGATGTAAATATGTTGTCGTGGAACTGCGATCGATGATTCTACCCTGCCTGTTTCTGCCTTGGCAGAGATCGTCACCTCGGGGAGCGTCGCATACTTGAGACGTGCGTAAAATATATGATCAAGTGTCCCTCCGTTTGTGTATGACATGCTTACCACTTCATCCCGTCGCCTCCTCCTAGCATCGAGGCGCTTTTCTGCAGAGTTTCATGAGTTTGAACGTGTATTTGAAACAAAGTAAAGGAAAGTAATACTCACCCTCATAAATGTTATCAACCATGGTTGAAAACAGACTGTCGGTTAGACGTGTAGCGAGTTGTTGATCAAGGTGTAATCAGTTTCTCGGGCCTGACACTGATCCATGGAGCTACCATTGAAAGGCAATATGATGGTTACTGATGGTAGCACAAACGGAGATAATATCGTACTAGTCGAGATTCCCAATTCCGTACTTGTGATTTGATTGTAGCTCGCTGAAGGGATCTGTATGTGAGGCAGGGATTTCAATGAGAAAGCACTCGCTCGGTATATTTTTCATGAGTAGCTCATTAGTGAAGCCGGAGACTTCCTTCGGTTCTTTAGATCTCGAAAGATAGAACCGAAACAGCCTCATGTCCTTCCTAGCGGCCTCAACTGTACCTGAACCGCACGTGAACAGTAGGTCGCTTCCGGAAGCTGTAACGATGGTAAGACCCACAGCGGCGAAACACTCTCGCCAGCTTACCTGTTCGCCATCACCATCAAAGCTCGGCCCAAAATTAAGGATCAACGCCTTAGCTGGCAAAGTGCCGATACATTTGTCTAATAATATTGTAGTCACTTCAGAGTGAAAAGGTTTCCACTGGAATGTATATCAGCAACTTTCTTGTAGACGGGGGCACAAAGAATAATTACCTGTAACAAAATCGTTTCTGGTCCGCTAGACTAGTCACACAAGCTAACTTGACCCACAGGACTTCAGCTGCATTTCTGGGACCGGCATTGATATGTCTTTCCGAGGACTAAGGTTGAGACTTCAATGGTGAGATATCTACATAGGAAGGAGACCACTTGGTATACATAAGATGTTTGCGGATCACGGGCCATTTACAATAGGACGAATGCAGTGACAAATATTGCAATTAGCAAGATTCGGCCTGACTCCCAAGAAGCTTGACATTACATTGCCGTGGACGTTGTTTATTCAGCATCCACTCCTTCAAGCTTCAGCTTCAGCAGTCAGACGTCACGCTTGACATTGGCGAGGCCTCATAGTGACCCGGGCAGCCGAAATGCACGGATGACTTTTCTAGTAGAATAATAGTCAGACCATACATGAAGACAGCACATCCTTCCTCATAGGTTACAGGTTGAGCCGAAGGTACATCGTGCAAGTAGAGAAGACGCTGAGTAGAGCTTTTAGCGCTAACTTGCAGAATGGCCGCAGCCGTATGAGGGCTACTTATGGTTTTAAATGCGCGCCGGCGTTGGCGTAGTAGTCGTACTATTCATGTTCGAATAATACGCTGATAGCGTAAGATACAGAGCTAAGCGACAGTAGAAACCCCTTTTAGAGGACCCGATGTGAAAAAGAAGGAATGATACGGTCATGAAGGCAAGAGGCTAGAGAAAACGGGGATGGTTCGGAGTTTCGTACCGTCGAACCGATCGATGATGACGCAATACTCTGCTTTTGGTTTGCTCGTCCTTACAGTCATCGAGTCAGCATCTCTAAACGCTGAAACTAGAATGCGATGCCCAACAATGGTTTCGAAGTTGGAACTGCCTCGCTCGACCAACCGATCGGTCACTTTCCAGTGAACCTCGCCTTACTGCCCGATTCACGTGCTAGGCTGCAATGGTCGTCCCCGAGTCACAGCTAGCTCTATTCGACCATTTCATTACTGTACCTAGTCGGCGTAAATCAGAATGGACATGAAGAAACTTGGAGCTTTGTACAGGGTGACGTACCCAAATCAATTCACATATCATTTTTTCTCATCTGATCTCTTTCCGGCAAACGCGAAGAGAAAGAAAAGCGCTCTCCCATGATTATGGAGTACTACTTGAGCCATATGCACGTATCATAACTGAGCATCAAAACAGTAGTATACGCGACAGGACGATCCGACCATACGCTAGCGTGTAGGATATACGTACGAAATTGTACAAACTGGAACCAAAAAAAAAACTGAGCATCGTCCGACGTCTTCTCCGTAGTATTCTTAAATCTGCGCTAGCGTTTCTTACTGTTTCTGCCTTATCCTGTTCTGTCGCTCGGGCCAGCGTGGACCCATCCCTCTGCCTTCAGGGACTACTGCTCGTAGGAAGCCCCTTCGACGTTCCATTCGAGTACCCATAGATAAGCAACTAAATATGACGATATCCTCTATATGAACACTTCGAAAAGCTATTATCCGAATCTCCCGATCCACTTACTCGACACATTCAATAGTAAGTTGAGTGTCGCCGGTTTCAAACGTGCCCGGTGTACTAGCGGTCTATTTTATCAAGCCACAGACCCTCCTTTCGGCAGTCTACTTTACCCAAAGGTGTAAGGAAAGACTCAAGCCGCGCTCGACACCGTGATAATCATAGATCGCCAAACTTTGAGGATCGTCCATAGCTATCTTATGTCTTTTGCCAAGAAACGTTGATTTTGAACCCTGTTGCACCTATGACTATGCGCCTTTTTAATCTGTAACCGATACATCCATTCATACATTATAGCGGGTACGCTCCAAGCTCGTGCCTATTCTTCCTCCTCATCTTATCCGTTTCTTAGGGTCGACAGTCATTATAAACACTTGGTGAGTACCACTAAAGTATGTGTTCAAACGAATATTCGATGTAAGGCCTTTCTTCACGATGTAAAAGACTACCTAAATCCTCTGATGTTTACTATCTAATCCTGACGGATTTGTGCCAGAGGACGCGAATGAACTTCCACCTGAACCCGTGGTTTGGGAAGATGGTAAATATCTAGTTCATTATAGCTGGGCCATCCGCATGTTGATATATTTTCGATAGTATCTATCCTGGTCGCTATCTTGCGGAAACTAAATTACTATCGCCTCACGCTATCCTTTTCCAAAGTTGTTGATTGCAAACAGTGTTATCATTGAGCCTGGTGCTACCCTTACCACCGGACAATTGCGCTTGATATTTTGCGAATTGTTTTTACTTTTCTGGTTCACAGCGTTCTTTCGCCTTTCTAATCTCAAGCGTAAGCTTTGATAGAATCAGTTGGATTGAAGTAGCAACCAGTCTACTACACAGACCAATTATCTACTGTGAAATTCATGTCGGTAACCCAAGACGCCAATTTCGTATGAACACAATTATTATAATCGAGATACTGAACTTACGGCCGCATCGCATCAGATACAATTCTGAAGGATAGATTAACACGTCAAGCGGCCAAAAACAATCACTGAATTCAACTATGCAATGTCAAATGACTGCAATGTTCTCGGACGATGTTATATGGCATTTGTTCCGCCCGTTGGCATTCCCTCAGCACCACGACGCCCCTCAATTCGACCAAAGACGCGCTCTTTACTCAAGCAATTCTCTTCAAACTAAAAAAATCGTGCGCCGACTCTCTCCAGGTTCTCCGAGTCCTTGAAATTGTGCCTGGCACTCAGCGAAACCAGGATTCTTCGTCAGAATCACTCCCTTCCTCTCGTTCTGTTCCACGGACAATGAGGTCGACAGCGTCTTGACCGACATTCTTGACATCAAAGACTTTTCGAAGCAGGCTCACTGACACGAGCCTAACCATATCTGCATCCTTGGGCTCCTCGGTTGACGTAAACACGTCTTCAGCAAAGACCTTGTTTTTGAACTGAATGACTTTGAGCCTGAGACTTGATAATCATATACGTATGTACAAACCTTGTAGAATTTCAAAGTTTGTGGGTCAACTTCAACTTTGAATGCGTTTCTGACCAATTCAGCAACACGGAAGCGAAGATCATCAATACACGTGTTAACTTTCAACCCTACGTCCACTCTTGGGATACCAGACAGCCGTCTGGTGTCGAAATCACGATTTGCAGTGTTGAGGAAAAGCACATTAAGCTCCATGGAGGGACTTGTGGTGGTGGTCGCGGTCCAAGTTACTGTCTCAGGCTCGGTAACGTCGGCTTCCATTCGGCTTTGTTGTTACCCACAATGAGCATTGTCAGTTCGCTTTATCTAGCATGACGATGACAGCAACATGCACTCTCGCTTTGATCCAACTGAAGAGAAATATTGATAGAGATTCTGTTTCAGACCTATCTCCCAGAAATCCGCATCTCCTCGTCCCCGATGGCGTCAGGAATAAGAATGGCATATTAATGTAGAAGTGACACAGTATTTTTCAAGATACGACCATAAGTTCAAGTACCATCGATGCATCCCCCCTTACTCGATATGATGACGTCCAAAAGATCAAGAAAACGCCAAACCAGTGAATGTCGCAACGGCCCCGACAACTGCTGCTCCTGCTACTGCTTTCAAGCCGCTGCTTCGTCTGCTTTCAGTCCCTGATACAGCATTATCGGCCAGCAGCTTAGCCTGTCCTTCAATGGTCGCGTAAAACTTCTGCGTATCTGCTGGATCCTGTCCCACAACAAGGACCTGCTCTTCATTCTCCGACTCTACAGAAGTGACTCTCCGCGTGTGTAAACCGTGTTTCAACGCGGCAGCTTCAATTTCGGTGATGTCAGATTTTGGAAGGAGGTATGCGGTGGTTTGTTTGTAGCGGCTGTTGAGGCTGTCGATGAAAGTGCTGCGTTGGAGGGAAGACATGCTACGGGTGAGAGGTTTTGGGGAAGGAGTGGGGGAAGGCGGAACGTCGACGGCAGGTGAATCGGTTACAGGCTCTTCGTTCTTCGCCGGCTTTGGGGTGGCTGGTGGCTCCGGAACGGTTGGATGAGGGGCGGCGCTTGCAACCGACGGAGCTGTCCCCGGAAAGGTGCATGGCATGGTCCTCTCTTTGGCTCTACTCTTCCGCGGTTTAGCTTTCGGCGTACTGAGCGCGTCCTGCCACCTGACAACCGTCTTCCTGAACCTATCATCTTCATCTTCGATGTCCATGTCGTGCAACAGCATATTGAGAATCTCGCTCGAAGACGTGGATATGGAGGCGATACTTTCGGAGGGGACGATGGTTGCTTGTTGAGCAGATTCGCGCCGGCGCCTCTGGCGAACCGCAGCTTTGAAGTCTTCCAGCTCCCAAGGACCTGCGGTGTCTGGATCATCGTGGTGCGGGGGAGACGTCTGGATTTTCATGGTACCTAGGGCATCGGTGATATTGGTCTCTTCGGGAGGGCCGTCGTCCTTTGTCGCTGCTGCTGCGTATGGACAACCTTGGCGAGGGTGGCCCGCTCTGGGACGCCCACATTGGGCGCATTGTGGGGTTTTACGCGGCGTAGAGGTAGGCGTGGTGGCAGGACTGTTCCCGCCAGAGGATGTCGATTTAGTAGGTGTTTTAGTGGATCGTAAGACTGGAGCCATGGTAGTATCGAGAATCGAATTGCGGTGGTGGTCGAGAGTAAATATTCGTCAAGACGTGTCAGTTGCCAAGCTGGGTGAACAATAGATTGCCTTATTGTTTGTCGCCTTTGTCGCGGACTACTACTGGCCGAAAAGAAAAGGAAAAGGGACAAGACGGCAGGCAGAAAGAGACGTGTCCTCACAGAAGTAGTCAGCCGTGGTGGTGGTCAAAAGCTATGTTCTTATTTCCTATTGGAGTGATGAGTGATGACGTATAGACGAAGTTCAGAAATAGTGAACCTTGTGTAAAAACCTAGTAATATGCCATTCTTGTTCCTGACGTCGTGCACACCTACTTGGGAGGACAGTCTCCGCGGAGGAGAAAGGAGAAAGGATGTTGATTGAACAAAGCAAGTCGAATTAGATGCTACATACAGGAGTCGAAGCAGTATATCGTTGTAAAATACAGTAGGTGTCTGTTATAGATACAGTTTATCGTG
Source organism: Armillaria gallica (assembly GCA_037576215.1). Taxonomy (NCBI): domain Eukaryota; kingdom Fungi; phylum Basidiomycota; class Agaricomycetes; order Agaricales; family Physalacriaceae; genus Armillaria; species Armillaria gallica. The sequence goes on from JBANDB010000008.1 coordinate 1,140,624, forward strand.
TAATATATCATCATGCTTGAGCTTGAATCTTCACTGCCATGAGCACCAGCCTTGATACATTTTTGCCTACAAGAGTTCAGACACTTGACATGAACCGGCCAATGAACCACTCACTAGATTCGCCTCATCTGTAGCTTCCTGTATAATCATCTGAACAAGATTACTCGTCGAAATCTCTTTCTGATGAGCTGGTTTCTCTTTACTCGTTGAGTACACCCCGCGAAGCTTCCTCTCGATGAGGCCGAGTGCACCTTGGGCTAAATCGCGAAGGTTGACTTGTCCCTTGACTTGGTTCCGGGTTTTGCTGCGTTCCTATAGATTGAAAGTCAGAGAGGATTAGAAAGACGCGTAGATCCCTTTTACCCTCTTGCGTTTCTCGTCTTCCCATTCAACGAGAGGATCATGGATGAATGCATCAAGGACGGTCATCAGCGAGTCCTTGTTGTCTCGTAGTAAGCCAAGCGTTACATCGCACGCCGCACGGAAAACGCCTATCCCAATCAGCTGACGTGATTTTCCTCATTAAAAGGACATACCTTCTACCCCTGTGACGCCAAGACCATCCAGCATATTTTGGGTGAGCCTGAACGGCACCCGTTCTGGCGTTTCGAGCTTCTTGCCCTTCTCAAAGAGGCAGTTGAAGTCGACGTGCACGACATCTCCTGTGTTGATGTCCATCAGGATGTTCTCCAAGTGCCGATCCCCTAGTCTAAAAGACTCCTTCAGAAACACACTCTCAAGGAGGATAAAGTGTCTCTTACCCTAAAATAAAGCCAACCATCGACATCACAGCTGCAGTGCGCCCATACGTGAGACGACTTGTGAGCCACGCCGAGGGTTCAGGGAAAGTTTCAATGAACCACTCATGGAAGACGGGTGGATAGCTGCATTAGCGTCAACTTTTTGAAAAAAAGCTAGAAAGTTGTACTGCGCTTACAGGCACAAAACCCTCGCCTTGAATATCTCTACGGCCTCTTTGTCTGGGGCGGCCTTAATTTTAGCGGCAATGTCATTGATGTCTGCGGGCTGAAGCATTGAAAAAGTTAGTAAGGCATCGGGGAGAAAACGATTTACCCACCCAACTCCTGATTCGTCTTGCCTCATACGCCTTGACAAGAATTGGTCGCAAGGGAATCGTATTAGGCACCCATTGAATGAATCCGCACTCTTCATTTAGCGTCACAACCCCATACGTTCGGATATCTGAAAACCTTAGCTTCGAGGATCACATGGAAACGCAAACACCTACGAAGCTGCCTTCGTCGGGATTCCGAGTTAGCTTTGAGGAGCTTGTTGATGATAGCGTTGAAGTCCATAAGACGAGCATCCTTCCGCAAGTCATCCTTCGGCTTCCCGAGAAACATATAGATTTGACCATTGCTACCGCGGATGGTTATTTTCCGTGGTTTGGCTAAAGAGCTCATCACTTCAATGTCGTCATAGAACTCTATCGGAAGGTTAGATCGCGATTATAAAGTCCAAGCAATTGTTCACACCTGTGAACGTAGGCGCATCTATAGGGAAAGGATTGAAGTCGGAATTAGTGATCGACACGGGGGGTATGTTAGCGGTCAAAGACTCTTGCAAAGGTATGATCAAGTCCGACTGTCCAAGCCTAGCTAGCTCGGAAACGTTCGACTCATGCTCAATGATTTACGCGGGTTGTCGTCGATGGGGTATTCACATAGAGCAAGAAGTTCGTCCGTCATGGCGACACATTGATTGAGCAGGTCACAGACGCGACGATGAGTGGTGGGTTTATTCTGACATATTTTGGATCAGGATCTCGCAGGAGATTTCTTAAAGTCAAACTTACCCGAATTTTATCCACAATCTTTTTGCCTCGCCGCTCCCTCTCGGTCTTCTTAGATTTCGTTACGGAGATAAACTGCCAGAGCGCTTGTTGGGGGTATGCCTCCAAGACTTTGGATATGAGGTTCGAGAGGAGCTTTAAAACATTCTCATTGGAATGACCGATCCTAGAAACTATTTGAGGAAACGCAGTGTACCACTATGGATTTAATCAGTCCCCATCAAGATGCCATACAATGGGGAAATGGACCTGGTACACTGGTGTCTGCTCGGTGGCAATTCTGACGGTCTCACTGATTGTTTTAAAACTCTCCGTCTTCCTCAACATCTCATCGTCACCTAAATCCAGCCAAAGTGTCAGCAGTCGAGGAACTGTCTGGTAGACATATTTGGAGCCATGTCTTATGGCCCTCGCATAAGAGCGGACAGTGTTAACATTCATTTTCAATCCCCTGCGTAACACGATATAAGCGCATTCACAGGATAGACTCCTGTTATATGCTTACCGATTCCTCTGATCTTCTCGCGTCAAGTTTTTGTAGCTATCATCTTGGAACTGTCCGAGATAGAAATGTGCATTTTCCCATCTGTACGAAGTCACATTAGATTGAACGAAGAGCAGAGCAGATAAAAAATCACGTTGAAGATAGATTCGCAGCCCCCCTGAACATGCTAAGAATTGAGACTGCTTCATAACGTTCCGACTCGTTCATCCAGCGAGCTCGTAGAACACGAGCCTATGAGTATCTCAACAGTCAGGTTTTATGTGGATAACGACATCGGTGACCCGTACCTTTGCCTTGATCATGTTGGTCTCTTCATTGTTATCTACGGTCAGGTCTAGGACTTGCGAATCGTCTTCCATCAAGCTTCAGCAGCTTCATAGAACTTTCCAGTTCATGTAGTGCTGCTAATGGTTCTCCGTTAGCCTTCGTCAGCTTGGCGCTTTGCATGAAATAATCTTTAGTCTTCCCCTGCTTCGCCTGAAGCATAGCGCTGAAAGCAGTTTGCCATTGACATGCTTTCCTTGCGAACTTCGCACTCGCCAGCCACGTTCGGTGGATTTCGCGTGTCGCTTCGTTGGACTCTGGACTACAACAACGGGTCAGTGTTTGCCAATCGCGGAGATGGATACATACAACAAACGAAAGGCGGTCCTCCGCATGCTGAGGATGGGCTCACGAGTGCGAAACGTCGGAAGTGTCGATTCCAGTCTTGCTGAGAATAAATCAGATAGTTCAGCCAGTGCGTTCTTCGTTTGTGATTGGCGTAAGGTCCCTGTAACTGCTTGTCCCATGATACTGTGCACTGATCCAAGCTCGTATAGGAGATGTAGACTGAGGATATCTCATATGATCGTTTATATCCCTTCGCCCCTGCAGCTGCTATTGGAGCTCCCAGAATGGAACGAGCCGCCAACAGAGCTTGGTTTATGGCAGCGTTGTCCCCACTTCTGATTGCAAGTAGAACCCTTGCTAGCACGAGCTCGGGATTTTGCTGTGTACTGTGACTGACGATGTTTTGAACATCAGCCCAATCGCCAACCATCCATGCACTTTCGACTTGAAAGCCCGCAAGAGCAGAGGCGCAGGCCGGGTTACGAGTAAGGACCCCAAGGACATGAGTGCGCAGTGTATCTATGAAGACTATGAGTATCATTTTTCGAGGAATAGGATTAGAGGAGCTACCATAATGTCCTAGATTACGCAGGCAACGTAACAGACCTAGATGAAAGTCGACGTTATCGGAGACTGTTGAAGACGAAGTTCCCAGCAACTCTGAGCGGCAGTCCATCTACCGGTACTTTCATGCTGTCGGATCTGATGTTCCAAAGACGGCGACAATATCAACGTAGAGACGCCCTCCATGCCGTCTGGCTCGTCTAGGTTTGCGTAGATTTCATGAAGCCTGTCGTAGTAGACCGGTAGATCATGGTGATTCAAAGATCGTTCTCGGAGATTAACAATTTGACGTTCGAAGCTCATTAGAGAGCGCGCATATGCTCTGCATTGGAAGGCTGCTCTGGCCATTAGACTCTGGTCGATGCTAGTCAAGATGGAGTCGACTTTTAAAAGCTGTTCATCCGTTCCGATGGTGACTCCGCGGGAGCGTTTCGTCTCTCCTTTCTTGGTTCCCATGTCGTGCCGAACCCTTCGAAGCCATTTATTGAGATGATCCAGGAGCATAAAAACAGCCTTCACTGTGTCGTCAATACAATGTGGTCAATGCAACGATTCCCACTTACTTGGGCACTGAGCAGCCTCTTATCTGCTGAGGAAGTACTCTGCGGGTTAACTTGGTCTTGTAAAACAGCAATCAACTCTGCACGTATATTCTCGCATCCAACCTCGTCACTTGAAACGAGAACATTGAGAACCAGATGCGGAAGGAGATGGTGGGCAACGACGACGTCCTTGTTGCGCACTGCAGGCCTGAAAACGCCAAATATGTTCTTCGCAACGGGACCCGAAGCTCGAGTGATAAGATACGTAGTCCAAAGTTGTATCCATTCACGATACGTCGGTTGATCGTTATAGATAGGGTGCCGAAATTCCGGCGTAGGGACTTCTTGCAAGGTGAAACGGGCTTCTAAGAGTGGGGTGACGGTTTCGAGAACGTGCTTAGGCAGATTGTTCCACTTCGTGCGAACCTTCATTGGCACAGATTGATTGCCCACGGAGACGAGGGACGGAGTGAACCTACAGAACCGCAAAAGTTCCTGAATACTATAGGCCAAATGTCCCTGGTATTTGATATCGCTGGTGGAGCGGAATGCGCCAACAAGAAGATCAGTGATCAAGTGTAAAGCAAACATAACGGATTCGTCGTCGTCGGTATAATTGCTGAGGACGATCATTCTCGTGTCGTTGACAGCGATTTCGCATCTGTCAGGATCTACAGCTCCCAAAATACCTATGCATTCGAACGCGAGAGAACGTATCGCCTCAGCGCCATCTCCGTCACGACAAGCGGCGGAAAGCAGGGTTGTCAAAATCTGACCGACCATAGGATCAAATGTGTCGCCAGACGCAAGTTCCCGAATAAGAGCTTGGTTCTCCGATAGCATGAACGCCTTGAGCTCCACAAGGGTCTGAACAGCCATTGTTTGATTATCGGGCAACGCGCGCGCCAAAATTTTGCAGAGATGCTCCTTCGGAGACCAGGTACCCCGTATCACGGTCAGCCGATCTTGAAGGGGTTTCAACCTTGAAATAGCAGATAGATCCACGATGTCATCAAGATATTGTCCAAGATGATTGCCTATGTCGTTAATCATATATTCCAATGAACTGATGGCAATGTGTCGACTTGCGGACGTGAGCGTGGGCCAAGATGTGGTAATAGTTGCGCTTGTTGTCCCAACGTAAGGACCGACATCCTTAGGATCCAACGTCATCAGGAACGTTCGCCAGCTGCTGAGGGTCATTTCAGACAGGTCGGCGACATTCACCATGGTCTGGAAGGTCGCCATTATCTGTATTGACCTCTAAGCATAATAAAAAGATAAAGAATGTTACTCGGCCAACCTGGGGTGCGACCGTACTTATGGGAGAGCCGATCAAAGACACTACAGCACCGAGACTCCGGAGGATCTTCTGCTTCGCGGACATCGGAATCTTCCCATGCACCTCTTGCAGCATCTCATTGATATGCGTAATCAAGCCCAGCATGTATTGCTTGAGGAAGGCTCCGATATCTGGTATCGTCTGTGATCGCCCCGCGACACTCGGAGGAATCAGTGACTTAGACACCCTCTTAAGAGCAGGAACAGCCTGACATGGATGGATAAATGAGCTGCAGGAACTATCATCAAATGTAGTCCAAATTTACCTTCGCTGCGACGTCCGGGTTTTCATCGCCCAACACAATGACCAAGTCGGCAAGAACGGGGACGACAAACCCCTTCACCAGACTTTGGATATCGATCGTATCTGCTGGGCCGCCGCCGTCAGAATGTCGGTCACGAATGTGAGAGCCTTGTTGGTTTGATCTGGTTGATCCAGCAGGTATATATGCGCGAGAACCCGATGACAGTCATTGATCAAAAGGGTGGCTGGTTTTGATTCCAGCTGCTTTGCAATATCCTCTAATAGTTTTTGATCACATTTTGCGAATATGACGGGAAGGGTGTAGCGCAATGAAAGTTGTATCAAATGCCGGGGTTGAACCATCATCAACCGGCAAGCTTCCGTCAAAAGACTGGGTTGCGTGCTGATACGAAGGACGAGATACGGCGCAATTCGATCCATATAGGGAATAAACAGAGGATAAGGAGTCGCTTTTTGTGATACTTAGTCAGAGAGATGATCTAATGAAGGGGCCGATTAACACCAGCAAGAACAGAAAGGTACGGAAAGATTACATGAGTAGACGCTTCTGCTTTGAGCATCGGGTTTGACCTCCCCAATTGTGCAAGCAAGAAAAATAGAACATGCCCAAGAACTTCTTTGTCTTTTGTCCTGATGATGAAGCGGCTCGATCACGGGAAATTGTTGTCTCCTCGAATAATAAACGTACCTTCCTGTAGCACCGACACTGATGATGATTGTATCTTTAGTAGGGAGCTTCATACCATCTGCTAAATCGTTCAGTTGAGAAAATAGCGCTGCTAGAGCCCGAGATGCGTCCCGTTTCATACGGGCAACGGAGAGAACAAAATTCTGCAACGCCCGACTAAATCAGAATAAGCATTCTAGAAATCTATTCAAGACAAGGAGCACAAACCCGGCGACCAGCCTGACTCCTCTATCCGTATCCGCCATGCCAGAAAAGATCATTTGTCGGGCGGCGGTAAGGTCTTCAGCATCACCGAAGGAATGAAATTTGACTAGGTCGGTGATGACTTTGAAGGCTCGCTTCCGTACCTCCGTTGTGATCTCCTCTGGCTTTCGTCAAGCGTCGACTGCGTCAAAGCCACGCAAAGAGGGACAGTTGACAGCCGAACGTCAGGGCGCAGGAAAGCGCAGAACGCTTGCAGCTGATCGATGACAGACAGCCGGTATGATGTAAGAGTATCCTCAAGAGGCCTAACTGGCATGGATCAGCTACTCTTCAAGCCACATGTACAGTGGCGAACCTTGAATAGCGTCCTACAATATCGTCGATGGCTCGCTGAATATACCGCCGGTCGCTCATATTGTCGTCATCGTCCATCCAATCAAGAGTTTCCGGTAGCATAATCCCTTCAGTAGCTGTTCGCAGCAGCTTTCTCCAGTGCTCCTCATTATGTTGCTGCTGAGTAAGAGGAGCTGTGGCTATCGTAGGCGGGGCTTCGAGCATCCGTTGAGCGATCTCATTGCGCTCGCTTCCCAAGTCGATGGCAGCTGGTAAGGAACGCAAAATGTTTCGCTCTATATGAGGAAAACACGAATTGAAGAGGACAAATGCCCATTCCTATGAAGATGGTTAGATAAATCTTCAGTAGCGTAACGTAACGAAATACCTCTACAGACTTTGGCCATTGTCCTGACTTAATAGCCCGACAATTTCACGGAAATCTGCCTTAGATGGCGCAACGAAGGAGTTCGACGCCAATTCCTTTGAAAGATATCGATCAATAAGTTCCCAGTCCGGATTGGGACCTTGAAGTGATCGAAAACGGAGAAGAATGTAATGCCAGTGATACAGTTCATTCTCTGAAAGAGAGTGCAACGAGGGTATCAACGCCATGATTCTGACCAGTCCCTTAGAGCGTACTGCAGGCTCAAGATTGCAAGTGCGGACATGCAGTAATCGAAACACGACCGTACTTCCTGGGCAAGTCGTTGTCCAAAATCATGTAAAAACCATTGTAGCTGTGTTGATCGCAACATAAAAGACGTCCAAATCTCAAGCAATGTGATCACAAAGTAGAGGGTATCGGAAGAAGCTTGCAGACGGCATGTACTCTTTTCGTCGTGATCCTGAAAGGAGATGAGAGGGTTATAAGACTACAATAATCGATCCTCACTGTCAAGTCTCCCGGTTTCAGCAATCTTGGCTTCTGCATTATTCGAACACAGATGGGGTACGACAGCGTTTGAGCCTCCATTAATTCTAGACCTAAATCAGCGGCAACAGACATGAGGGCGAAGGAGGGACGCACCATGCATGACGTGTCGGCACTCCTCAAACATCTCCCTTAGCTGAGCACGCTGTTCATTCTGCGGAATGCCCTTCACAAACGTCCCTCCGATATTCTGCAGGATATCCACAATGCGGTCAAAGGCCTTCGCCTGCAGAGAAGCTGCCTCCTGTGCCTCCTTCTTCCACGACTCCATCACGGTCATGAGGCGAAGCAGCCCGGACACCACCATCCATACGAATGGGGGTTCCCTCCAGTTATCGATACCCAACACCTCTCCAATAGACTCCAAAACAGTAGGGACTGGTGCCATTTTCCGGGCAGCTTCCGCGGTCGACACAGACCCGCAAGGTGGAATAGTATCCAGCAGCTGCGTTATCACGGCTTCTATGCCAGTGAGGCTAACCTGCCTATCATTTTGCGCAGCGCATCCTCTCATCCACTTGAGAAATTCAGCATGAAAATCTGCTGAGATGGTCTTGAGAACATCGGCGAGAGGAGGAAATGATTGAGGAGCTCTGTAGCTCATGACAGTCGGCTCCAGTGCATTCGTAGGTCTTAGTAGTGGATACAGGCGTGGCGGCTGGCAGTACGTGAATGAGGCAACTGGAGACGCGTTATTTGTCCTTGTTATTGCTCCTTTACCCATTGTGGTCATTTTGAGGCAGGGTTCTCGTTGCTCATCGCGGCCTTTGCGAATAATTATACATGTACACACGGACTCGACAGGTTGGTATATACGGCGTGCTCGAATAGTTTTCGTTCCCAGCGTCATCTCCCACGCCCCTTCAGCGTGCAGCCTGAATACGACCCCGTGATTCGCGCGTTGTAAAGCACCGATTCCACCGAATGACTCGATCTCTATCGCCGTCAGCACCCTTCTTCGCGAATGGGGACTGTGGCATCGGTACGTCTGCCCTTCCGAATCCTTGTGAACGGCCAATGTTGACGGCAGTGGTCTCGTCGAATACCAAATGCCTCCAACTCAGACTCTTCGCTTCGGTACCCCACCCTCGGCGCCAATCTCAAACCTTGCTCCATCCATTACTCTGGGTCAACGCCCATAGAGCGTGGAGTTGTAGCCCCAAAACCGGTGTCCTAATATATGGGCGATTCGATTAGAGTTCGTCACAATGAAAATGGAAGAACTCTGAACAGGTCCAGCGTAGACCCCAGCGCTCAGCGCTGATGCCATTGGATCCCCCCGATGATCATCAACCAGCGTCAGAAAAATTTAGTTCCTTCCATACAACTGTATACCTTTCCTTTTTGAAACAAAAACCTTGTCTAGGCCAACGGGCGCTAGACCCCTGGACATCTAGACAGCCGTAAAGACAAGGATGCATCACTGGCATATGGTATGGAGATTTGACACTCCTTATCTTCTTCTAAAGAACAGTGAGGACTGTTTTTATGACATACATTAAAGCCTGGCCTATCACGAGTCCAAGCTAGCTGCCTGCACGCCGTCAGCTTCATGTGACGGCACTGCATAGATCGAAGCCAGGATGTGCTGTGACTCTGGTTGACTGGGCCTCATCTCGCCTTACAATATAGAACCCTCCACTTCGGAGGATGCACCCCGGCAAGGAAGAACCCGCATCATTGGCAAGACATGCCCAAGGCCGGCCTCCTCCGCGGTATTGGTTCCAAGGCCAGACCTCAGTCACCTCGAATATAGTTCGAGTTCTCAGAAGTTGAAGAAGAAAGTGAATGGACATTTAGGAGAGAGCATCCATTACATTGAACGCTTAAGTTTGATTTGTATTGGAAGGTAGCTTTATGGGACACCAGGACGTGCATTTACTTCTTGCCCTAAATAGGTGTCAGTTCATCCACGAATTAACGACAAGACATGGAACGTACAAGAATCAAGGAAGCTACACCATAAACAGTGTACGCAGCGGTGAAGGCGAAGGTTCCGTAGAACAGACCTATATAGGGTAATCGTCATCTTTGAGTCCTCCGAGCGTATATCCACAAACGACTAACGGAGTTTGACTGCCCTGCCGGGAGCACGGAAGTGCACAGCTCTCGTATCAGCCTATCAGAAAAACATGAGCTTGCAGGAACAGCCACTATGAAACGACACCGCACCTGCCAGAACTTCTGCTTGTCAATGATATCGTATTTGCCTAAAAGTCCAAATAAATCGATATGTTTCCCGCAGAGAAGCAAACAGTGAGGTCTTACGGTATACAAGTCCGTCAATGATACCCATGGTGGTGGTTGATGGTGAGAAGGTAGGTAGCGGGCAATGTCGGAGTTTGTTTTGCGGTCGACCGAAAGGGAAAGAGCCGAGGCCTGACTTGCACCTTTTCGCCATGGCCGACCGCGTTCGCGTTAGAGTGTGTTTTCTTCGTTTCTTCTCTCTTTCACTTTGCTCACAGAATCATTGTTAGGGTCTCAGCATCTTCAGGCCAATAATATACGGAAACACCGCGACGCTTTTGACCCCAGAGGAACGAGCAGCGTTGGACCCTAGCCGCCATGAACACACTCATCGCTGGACAGTCGCCGTCCGTAGCGCTGCATCTGCTACGGATTCAGATACCGTGGGTGGTGCCGACGATCTTAGCTACTTCATAAAACGCGTCAACTTCAAGTTGCACGATACATATAATAATCCAAGCAGAGGTACGTCTCGCATCTATGTTTTGATTTCCTTTTCTAACGTAAAAATGCAAACAGTCGTTGACAAGCCTCCATTTGAAGTCACAGAGACAGGGTGCGTTTAAATTTCTATATCTCATTTCCATCCATTTCTCAACTAACGAAATCCCAGATGGGGTGAATTCGACATTCTCATTCGTATAACCTACATCGCCGACTCGGGTGAAAAAGCCGCCTCCGTTTACCACCACCTCAAACTCCACCCATGGGCTGGTCCAGGGGAACCAGAAATTCCTTCTATGGACGTCGCCATCAAAGCCGGTCCAGTGCACTCCTGGCAGTACGACGAAATCGTCTTCAACGAACCTTTCAACAGCTTCTTAAACACCCTCACCGCCCATCCCCCGACGCCCCTCCAAAAGACCAAGAGGAAACCAGTTCCCTTCCATATCGCATACCCTCAGTCGCTGGAAGATACCAAACTGACGGAGACGCCCGAATTCAGCCAGGAGATGGAGAAGGAAGAGGCGGACCGACTCGAACAGGCGAAAAAGAAGATTGTAGAAGAGCAGGAGCGGCTGAGAAACATTCTGATTGAGAAAGAGAAAGAGCTGCAGGAGTTGCAGAAGCTGGTGGGTGACCCGTAGCGGTACATATACCATACAATGTGTAGCAAATAGTCTTGTAAAATATGACATGTATAGCATCACCGACAGCCTCCTGTCCTTACTTCTCTGTCCAGCACGTCTAACCTTCGGAGGAATAATCGCTTCCAACATACAAACTTCTGTCGTTGCATAGACCTCACCGACGTTGATGATCATCCATTCCGTTACGACACATTGTTATCCAACGTTCCGCGGAACAGGAAAGGCTCTCAGAAGGGAAGCCCAAATGCCGAGTATGTATTCAATTGAACAGTACCGATTGCACCGGTATAGCATCGAGTTTGATCCTCGCTCCACCACAGTTACAAGAATACTGGATCACCAGAGACAACGACGGCACGTCCGCCGCAAGTCAAACGGGAGCGTATCACTATCAATGTCAAGAATAGCGTCAGAATGAAACTTGGATGTCTGCCGAGAGCAACTACTCAAAAATGACGTAGAACATGACGACCTCAAAAGTCAACCAACAAGCTCAAAAACTTCGTGGCGTTTTACGTGCACCCGAACCGCAAATGCCAGAAATGGGACACTGGGGCGTGGATTCTTGAATGCGATTTCAAAGGACAATACGTGTAAACGTCGTGCAGTATTTCCATGAAAACGTCAGAGCAACCCAAATACCGCGAGGTGCCGTACAGTTGTTCCATTGCTGACTGTCGCCGGTTTATTTTACTGACGTGACGAAGCCAAGCAAAAAGAAAACGGAGAAGAAACACAAGCAGAGTCTTGGAGAGGCAAGTTCGATATCCGGACCGTCGTGGTGGTAAGTCAAAGGCCGTTCTTGGTATTCGCCCATGTGGATATTGGCAGGGTCGCAGATCCCATTCTTCCTCTCAGTGTCTACTATCCAGTCATAAGGCTCTGGCGCCATGCCCTGTCCCAAAGTCATTATTCTTTGTTCTGATGGTTGGCACCGGTCCACATGCACAGGTGGCCATGGGAGACTGCCTTCCATCAGTAAGCCAGGTGGCAATAAATTTGAACCTCATATATTGCTGTAGCGTATCATGATGGAACGCTTCTTTGAGTCGTGTGCTGTTCTCCCTTTCGCCAACGTTATCGATGGTGTGGCCACGTTCATCGTCAGCCCTGCGCGTGTTGTGCCTACTCTGCTGGCTAATCGTTCGTGGCGTCCAGGCATTCACCCAACGTACTTATCGCATCCTCATCTCCGTGTTCTATTCTATTTTTTTGTCTCATAACCGAACGTCCAGGCTCTTGGGCAGAAGCCTATTCTCTCGCGAATGAAACCGTCCAACAGTTGACACTGGACGAAAAGCTAGGGTTGGTGATTGGCGTAGGGCAATTCGGCAGTACGTTTTAATTCAGCTTTCGTCACTCTTTGGAGGTTCCCCTTTTGACTTTGAATTTGTATTATAGGTCGGTGTGTTGGAAACATTACACCCCCCAGTCGTTCCATAACGCTATCATCGACGACCCTTACTATCCCGCCTATATGTTTTAACGACGGTCCCGCTGGCCTACGGCTTGTCAAGGAGGTAACTGGATTCCCAACGGGTATTAATGCCGCAAGCACGTTTAGCCGTCGTCTGATGCGAGCAAGAGGTGTGGCACTCGCCGAAGAATTCAGAGCCAAGGGCGTTCAGTAAGAATAAGCTTTCCCACATTTTCGCCGACCCTTATTAACGCACCGCAGCGTCTTTCTCGGTCCGGCTATGGATATTGTGAGAGCAAACATCTTGCCGCCGTATTATCCCAAGTATGACTTACGACATTCAGATGAGAAATCCCAAAGCTGGGCGGGGATGGGAGAGGTGATATCCTCTGCTCTTGTATTATTAGTGCTGCGCGTCCTGAAGAATGCCGTCCTGGTTTCTAGCGCCGGCCCTGACCCTTACCTGAGCGGTGAATTTGCATATGAAACGATAGTCGGCGTCCAGAGCGTGGGTGTTCAGGCCTGCGCGAAGCATTTCATAGCCAATAATCAAGAGCATTGGAGGTATGGGTAATATAATTTCGCGTTCCGTCCTGCTTCTCATGACATTTTTTTCTCAGGCATGTCCTTCCTTTTTCTGCCACGACTTCCTATGAACGCGAATATCTAGGTACGGTCTGAGCGCGGATGTGGACGACAGGACGCTCCATGAAATATACTGGTGGCCTTTTATGCGGAGCATCGATGTATGTGCCTCAGTCCACTACCTCCATATGCTTGTGAACAGGGAACATTTTCCAGGCTGATGTTGCTTCAGTCATGTGTGCGTATAATCGGTTCAACCAAACATCGTCTTGTCACAATGAGGCGCTTATCGGCTCAAACGGGTTGTTAAGACAGGGTGGATTCCAAGGTAGGTGCCCCGAACCATCCGGGGCGTTTACTGTGGCCTCAGGCGTAGCATCACAGGTTACGTTGTATCGGATTGGGGGGCCACGCATGACTCCGCCAGTGATAATGCGAACGCCGGACTAGACATGGAACAACCAGGAGACTACATCGTGATAGGTAATTATTAATATGCTTGTACCGTTAACCGGGGATACCTTCTTAACTTATAGTTTACTTGCACATTAGGTGGCGGCGTGTACGGCAATGGAGGCCTGAAGAGCGCAGTGAACAGCGGGGATGTTTCCGTCACCGTGAAGCTTTTACCTCTCCAGTCTAATATGTCCGTATTAACTAAATTTTTCGCCGTCAGACACTCAATGAAATGGTTGTCCGAGTACTCGCTTCCTTCCTTCATCTCGGCCAAGACTCCGTGAGTTGGTCGAAGCCGCTTGTTCCTGCCGTAGACTCAAACCTCCTGAGTCCAGGACTACCCAGCCATCAATTTCAACGCTCAAGAGCCTGACGGGTCTGGGAACTTGAACCTGGGCATCTCAGTTCGGTCAGAAGCTCATACTGCTTTGACAAGAGAAATTGGGGCCGCTTCTGCCGTCTTGCTTAAAAACAACCGAACTACTACAACTGGTATGTTTAGGCTGTGCCGCGTGCTACCGTATGTTGATATGCTGATTGTGTGTCGAGGGTCTGTTTCGGGGGTGACCCTAAGAGGCCTTCCCGTGGCCCAAGAGAGGATCAAGACTATCGCTATAGTTGGCCAGGATGCTAAGATGCCAAACCTGAACTGTAATGCCCTAGGGGAGTGTAACGACGGGACGATGAGTGTTGGGTATGTGCCTATACTTAGAAGGTTTTCTCACCTAAAACGCATTGAAAGCTGGGGCTCCGGTACTAACTCTTTGCAATACATCGTCCCGCCAATAGACGCTATTACCGGATTTGTTGGTAACTCGGCAACCATAACTTCGTCCTTGTCGAATGATTTATCCGCTGGTCCCGCAGCCGCGAGAGGCAAGGATCTGGCGATTGTATTTGTAAATGCGTTAGTTCCGTTTTCTCGTACTTATATAGGATTGTCGTTCATCTCGGGTTGACGTAGGATGAGTGGCGAACTCGGAGCTTATGACATTGTGGTGGGCAATATGGGCGATAGGAATGATTTGGACCTCTGGTACAAGGGTGGCAGTCTCGTAAGTCCAGAGGTAGCGATCTTACTTGGGCTCGTTCTAATTGTGCTTTTTATCTTAAGGTTAAAGCTGTGGCAGCCGTCTGTAACAATACTGTTGTGGTTGTTCATTCCGTTGGACCGGTCTATATGGACTGGAGTACGCACGTAAATGTATCAGCAGTGATATATGCTGGTGCTCCCGGTGAACAGACCGGACCTAGTATCGTTGATATTATATGGGGAGAAGTTAACCCTAGTGGACGGCTTCCCTTCTCCATCGCATATGTGAGCTATGACAGACACTTCTTTTCCCAAGGCACTGATGTGTGTACTTGATAGGATGAAGACGCGTATGGCACCGAAATTGTATACAACAGTCTGGGCTTTCCCACCGTATGTCCATGTCCCTTGTGCTTTTCATTTTTGCACAACTCATGACTGTCTTCTTTAGATCGCTTACGATGAGAAGCTGCTCCTCGATTATCGCTACATGAATAGACAAGGAATTACGCCTCAATTCGAATTTGGCTTTGGTTTGTCGTTTACAACCTTCTCGTACTCTTCTCTTTCCATTACTTCCTCTGGAAGTTCCAAAGTGATATCATTCAATATTGCCAACACCGGGGCTTTTGACGGGACCGAGATCCCCCAGATGTACCTCGGTTTACCCGATAGTGCCGGCGAACCTCAGAAGGTGCTAAGGGGCTTCGATGAAGTCGTTTTGGCAGTAGGACAGACAAGTACCGTTAGCATGACCATCTCCCAGAAGGAAATGAGGTGAGGTGTCGTCATACCGAGATGTTTCATTGTTGACTGTATCATTCAGTATATGGGACGTTCCGAGTCAATCATGGGTGAAACCCTCGGGCACTTTTACAGTGTACGTTGGAGCCTCCATCAAGGACATTCGTTTAACAGGGTCCTTTTGACATGGATGTTTCCGTGATGTTGGAACTTGGATCTGGGATCTCTCTTCCGTATTCTATTCGCTCTAAACAGTGGAAGCCGCTTTATATTCTTGCTGAGAAAGGACATTTGTATAGCTGTCATTTTTTTTCATACCGTGTATTACCTCCGGTGACAATGAGAAGATTTTAGGCTATTATACCTGCCCACAATTTATCTGACCCCACCTCCATCCTTGCATTGACGAGTGGGTCGTTTTAATTCTGCTACCCTTCACGACATGGTTTGAAATTGTGCACGAGTTTATCTACTGAGAATGATCTTCATGCTTCTTCTTTGGCAGCTGCAATCGGTAGCAGTTAGTCCGCGGATGTAAATTGTGCAATCTTGTTTCATTAATGTATTGGCTCGCAACTCGTATCTAGTTGCTCTCGGACCCTCAGGCCTCAGGATGGCATACATAGCCAGCATCAGTTGTGTAGGATCATCAGGGACGGACCCGTTTCTTACAGTAGCATGCGAACCGTTCGTCGGCGCCACTTCTGACGTCGGAACTTTTAATCTTCTTTTTACCCGTGAAGGACGGTATAACTTCAGGGCAGGGACCACGGAGTGCCTTATCATCTTCTTTTTCAGGTAAGACCTGCGCGTACTTAAAAGAGAAAGTGTGGACGATATGCCGGACACGATTGGCGCAGGCGTGGGCTCTCGATGAGGTATCTGGCGGGAGCTATGAATAGATTGGTGCATACGCAGACTGGGCTCTTTGTGTAGATGCTTCCTGGGTGACTCGCACCGTACAGTGCCTCTTGAATTCCTTGCCACCGGAACCACGACTAGGACTTGGGATAAATGGGTATGCTAACTAGTAGTAGCTAACCGGGAGCCGGCCTTTGACGTCTTCCCCCTCGATACCAAAATTGCCTGAGCGGGATACCGTGCTCAACTGAGGGCTACTAGCAGCTCCGTTTCACTTTTCTCCGTTTAAAACATACCCCAGTATGTTTCCCCGTCTGTATCTTGGCCGGTACTTGAATTAAAGTACAATACGTATTCACGCCAATTGCCAGCCTTGACCCTGCTCATTTTCAAGCGAAGGAAATCATTGAATATTGCTGTTGAACAATTGCAATTGGGCTGAACCTAATAACGGAAGCCTCGATCGATCTCTGTTTCTTCCCGGTTTGCCCAAACAACAGGAACTCAAGTTTGAAGATCAAGACCCCTACTGCTTAGTCGACGTGAGTTTATGGTTCTTCTCCTAGCGTTTATTGGCATAATGCTCGGTGTACGCTTTGACGTATTCGCCAATGTCACGGTGCTCCTTGGTGTTCCTGCCTGTGCTATATCGCTGCCGTAATGCCTGCTCGACTCACCTCACCAAGATAAGTAAGCATTGATTTTCACCATACGCGGCTTTCCTGACGCAAGGGTATCCGGGGGGAGTGGACGATTAAATTACCCACCAATTATAAACCTCCGGCTCTAGATCTCCTTCCCAATCCGGTTTCAACTTAATTGCTAGTACGGCTTTATGATAGTTCAGATCTACCAGCGACGCATCTATCGGTTTTCGTCTCACTGCTCAGCATGAAAAGTGAGCAGACGCCTAGCACTGCCATGGTGATGTTAATCTGTTAGGCATTTACCCAACTCCAATACTTCGTTTTTGGAGCTGCAGCTTACAACGTACCAAAAGGATGTCCGTTCCTAGCCCCCTTGAAACAAAGGAAGGAGAAGTTTTTACCTTCGGTCCGTACCGTACTGTGGCGACGACAAAAGACGGCGAAATACACGGCGACAAAGGAGCACACTTGAATATCCCAAAGACAAAGATAGATATGGTTGTCTTTCGTCCGGCAATGCATGCGCACAAGCATTTATAGAGATATTGATATAAAATACAAGTTATGTCTCGAAAAGTAACGAGGACGGAAGCCATACAAATAACAGATACCAGAGATTCGATATAACGAGACTAGGACAGGTAGCAAGTTCTTGTGTGAAAGAAGCACTTATTTAAGAAAGGACAATATCGACAAACGCTCAAGGAGACCGTTACCGTGTGTACGCAGGGTCAGACAAGAGGGCGAACCAGGATCTACCGGCGGTGACGGCCCCTGTGAAAGAAATGTAGCACCGATGAATAAACCAAGCCGTCAAGGCGCGATAGATGGGTCTAAGTTGCCTGAGGACGACTTTTCTTGTCGGGGCTGTCTTGATTCAAGTGTTATGTGGCACCCATGGCAACGGCCACGCTTTCACCAAAGGGCACACGAGGCGTTGTTTCTTTTGGAGTATATAGCGTTGCTGAAGGTCCCGCACTGGATGTCAGATTCATAGCTGTTCCATTTGAACTAGACTTCAGCGGCGCGTCGGTTGGAGGTGGATGGGACGACCTGCGGGAAACAGTCAATGCATCTCGATATAACGCACAAAAAGAAATATTTTGAGAAACCAACGTTCTGATTTTCTTGTTCGGCATGTCAGGTGAAGTATGGCTCGACTTGCCTGGACCCTGGAAGTGTGCGAATTAACCAAATAAGTGGTAGCTTTCTGGGGTGAAAATGGAGTGACATACCTTGGATCGTTTTTGGGCTGACTTCGGCTGGCGTTCACCAGGGTCAAAGACATCATCGGGGAGACCGGAGCTGTGGAGGGGTAATGAATGAACTAGTACAATTATACCTACGACCCTGGAGTGACAAACCTTTTGATATGTCGGACAACAATACCCATGGTAAGATCGTCGTACTTTTCCCACATCTTGACAAGCTTCGTAAATTCGGTCGTCGGATATGATATATCCAGTCGTCGGGGACCAACGAGGCCAGCTTGAAAATATACGTTAGTGAGGTCGACGACATCGACCAATACTACTCACGTTGTTTCGGTTCAATTGCCAGTCCTATGTAGAAGGTAGTAGAATATACGACACTGCAGCCATCCTTGCCCTCGATATCTTGCTTTGTCCGTTTAGCAATCGCATCCGAAATATCGCCTTGAGCAACCATATGCATTTCGTCGTCGGAAAGGCAGTACGAGACTCGGTCGAAGCCCTTGATGAAAGGATGTGCCAAGATTAGTGAATCAACATACTCCAGTTTCATGACCAGTTGTCTTATTCGAGATTCAACAGTCCCGGCCCTAGAAGTGACTAAATTTAGGAAAAAGAACGACAGCAAATGTCTTGCATCACCATTTTATCTGCAATTCTGCGTCGCCAGTAGATGCAATGACCTGTAGATAATACCTGTACTTGTGGAAGAAGTCATGCTTGGCAAAAAGCTCGGACCAAGAGGCAGATCCAACAAAAACTTTGTCGACGATTTCGGAGGCTGGGAAAAGTCTATCAGCGGTATCAGAAGTACAAGGAAAAAATCATACCTCGTTTGAATTCTTCAGTTGTAATCATCTGAGTGGATTGTGTCACGTTATGGGTAGCGCACATGGCAGGGTAAGCAGGTGTGATTATAGGCATACGGTGTGCTCGATCAGCGGGGTAGAGCTATCGAGCAGTTAGCAATGCAAATAGTACAGATAGGATTAGAGTTCAAACGCTTACCTTGGGATTCCATACTTTGACTTGCAACGGACCTTCTTCTATCTGTTTGAGGAGTACGGGTTGTGGCCAGGTCCTGGCGAAGAGTCTAATTTAGCAAGGAAACTTAAATGAACTGATCGATTTCCCCACCATTGGAACATGATGATGAAAAAGCGGCTGACGATAGCTCCAGCCACGGCGTGAGGATACAGCTGACATATTCGAGCAACTAGTATCGCCCAGGCAACACCACCGAAGAATCCATTGACGTTCGAGTAAATTGCTCTCCCTAGAAGGCAACTCAGATAACCCTAGCGAGAACCCGGCTCAACATTGACGCACGCGTTGCCCAGAGCTTTATACAGCGTAGAGCATTCCGGAACACCTCTACATCAGGAACTAAGCCGAAGAACTTCATTCACAACCCGCGAACCTGGTATTCCTTGTCACAGTACTGTCATATCGAAGAGATCATCACACACCGTTCAGACTTCGCACACATCGCTCATCTAAATTTCGCAATAGATTATCATCCTGCAGTGAGAGGTCGTCTGGTATTGAGGATAGAGCCAGGCGTGCCATCAAGAAATCCACAGGTATCCCAGAGATGTTCGCTGTTATGATGGGTACATACGCTTCTGGTATTCCCTGCCTCGACTTTCAAGTCATGAAACGCCACGATGAGAAAAGGCCACGCACCGCTACTTCGGTGGCGCCCTCCATCTCCTTGAGCATAGGCTCGAGCACCTCAAAGAAGTCTTCTCGCGAAACATGCTTGGGTACGACGCACAACGTATCAATATCAGCACCAGGCCCATGAACGCCTAATCGATATGACCCAAAAGTGAAAATCTTGCCACCAGCAGCGTTGGCCGCAGCTTCGGATAGACCTCGTTTCAACGAAACATTCCGAACGAATTTTTTTACGAGAGCATCTACACGCCCCAGAACAAGTTCCCTAAGCAAATGGAAATCCGAGTTTTAGTATTGAGCCATTAGAATCGCATCTTAAATGAAGAAGAAAAGACGAGTTCGGTTCGATACAAAAATGGCCGTCATTCCGGATTGTAGTCAGGTTGCAAAAAGGTGCGCAACGTAAAAGACGAGTGGAACGGGTGGAAAAGGCGATTTAACCGAGGTCCTCTCGGGAAAGCGAAAAAACGGAGAAAGCTGGAAGGCGCCAGGAGAACATTGAAACGAAGAACTCTTCACTCACCTCGTTGCTGCTTCCTCTGCTGACTCGAATGTATTTTGCCGACGCAGCTCTTCCATGAGAGTAAGAGTGACCTCTTTTTCTCTGTCATTGGATGGTTGTGTCGATATTGGCGCTGTAACCCCAAGATAACTGTACGGACGTCAAACGTGAATGAGTAGTAAGAGTGAAAAAGGTTATGTATAAGTACCTCTTTGGCTTCTCCATATTCATCGACAGGTAGAAACTAAAGTCGGCCGAAAGAGATGGTCGTAGGAGAAAAAAGGAGAATAGATGTGGCGAGTGTTTGCCCTTGGAATTGTTCCAACGAGACAAACCGGACAATAGAGGACTGGGAAGGACTGGGATGACGGAGAGGTCACACGTGACTTCAATAATTGCCTCGGCAAGGGCCGAGGTTCAACTGCAGTTTCAACTTTTTGCCGATTGATCAACGCTTGCGTGGAAGATAATATTAATACTGTTACAGAATAAATAGTACTTTGACGGAATGTATGAAGCGATGGTTAAACAACAGGCTGCTCTATCTCGTGAGAATAAAATATAGACTGTATGTACCCAGCAATGTCCGATGAAATGATTGTAGATTGAATGATCAGTAAAATCGTGGTGGGTATGATCCATGTCCAGATGAAGATAGGATGAGTATTAAAAATTCTTCAGATACCGCGACTTGCGCGTGGAGTTGAACAAACGCTGCGACTCGGAACGTTTAATGGCCCACTTGCGAAGGAACCAAGCACCCAGGGCAATCGCGATGACACCAGCTACCACGCCAATGGCGATGCCCACCTTGGCTCCGGTGGATGTCCCACCACCACCACTACCACTGTTATTGTTGTTGGTACTGCCGCTGCCGCTACCCGATGAACCAGAGCTGGTCTCAGGATTCCCACCATACGGCCAATAGTCACCGCCATCTGGAGGAGCTACGCAAGTAATAGTGTCCCCGTCGGTGATGTTCTGGAAATCGGACTGCGTAGACATATCTGAGGTGAGATTCCTGTCTATCACGAACGGGGCAGGAGTCGGGATGTCAACCTCGGTAATAGTGCAGTTAGGCCCAACAGCGCCAATGAAGGACGTATTCCCAAACAAGACGTTGTCCTGAACTGTGAAATTGGTGGCTGATGTGATGGCAATAGCATAGCTGAACGCTCCGGAAAACCTGTTGTCGTAGACCGTCCCCGAACGACTGAGATTAGTGCCATACCGGGCTCCAAACCACGTCCGAGGCCCGATAGCTACACCAATCCTAAAATATACAGGTCAAGATCTATATTTATGTAAAATGTGAATTACCTACTTCATAGTAGCGTCATCAGCATTCTCGCCCTTAGTATCACTGCCTTCTGGTTTATCCGTAGCAAAGCCACCGAGCATAGTGTTGTTGTGAATTACTGTCCCAGTATAGTCGCCACTCCAAGGATCGTAGTCCACCATGTTGATACCCCCAAGAAGTGTTTGCTGTCAGACCTCAGCATTAGTTGCTAGGCTCATTTCATGGAATACTCACGTTTACAACCCAGATCGTATTGTTGTACACCTGGGTTCCAGGAGATCCAAAGAGAACGATCCCACCGTCCGTGGGATTCATCACCATGTTGTTACGGACGACACTATTGGCGCAAGCGACACTGATACCATCCGCCCACTGTTGGAATAAATCGCTGCCACAGGGACCAATGTCGTTATTTTGAATCTGGGTGTTCGCATCAGGTACCAGCCGACACATCGTATCAGATGGAAGACTCACAGTAGCGTTCTTACATTGTAAGCCACCCTCCGCTATATGAAGACATGACCAGCTTCGAGGATCATACGATCGGACATATTCGACGACTTGATCTGTATTAGCTCCACCGATCTCTATATTGGCCCCTCCAGAAGTCGGCGTGGCTCCGAGACGAGTACCATTGATCTTCGAAATCATTATTAATAATTTCTGTAATAAAGCGGACGACATACCTGGATGTTCTTGATTTTGATGCCTGTACAATTAGCGCAGGTCCCATCTATAGCGGTAGTGTGGCCTGTTCCATTGAAGACCGGTCCATTGATAACAAGGGTGGCGCGCTCATCTCCAGTGGGATAGCCAACTGTGCTTATCTCCTGCTGGGGGGCAGCGAAAAGAATAGGAGATTGCAACAAGTACTCTGCTCCAGCGCAAAGCTGCAGACGATAACCAGCTCCAGAAGAATTGAGAAGCGTATTAAGTCGGTCAGTGATCGTATTGGCTGGGTCGGGATTCACGCAGTCACTGTCCTGTCGACCGAAAATGTTCGCTTCCCTGTTTAGCCATCTATTAGTCCGAGCCTTCTCCGTGTGAACCACGAGTCTGCCATACCTGGAATGCATTCCAACGCAAGAAAGGTATAAAATGAAAGACGAGTGTCGTGAAAGAGTCTAAAGATAAGAGTATCGCAGAAGGAGAAAAATGTGGGTAGCGCCGTGCCGTAACCTGCTATCGCGGTTGAGCTAATCCATACGTTCAGTAACAGATTGCAGTGCCCCAAGGTGTATTTCGCACCTTGAGCAACCGCGAGGGCCCTTCCCCGCTTGAGCGAGCAGTCGGGTAGTAGTCGGTAGACGGTGTCGAGAGTGCGACGTCTAACCAAATTTGAAACATAGCCTTCTTTCTGCCCTTTCTTTGGGCGGAAACAGGTGGCGTGGACAAATATAGGCAAACTCCTCACCTGACGTGCGTCATTCGGCCGTCCCACTTCAAAGTCCATTTTCCTTGGCTTATAAACGTCCCAAGCCATGTAGCCCATTTTGATAACTCTCTCTGCGTTATTCTATGGTAGCAACGTACCCACCCACCTTTCTTCAGCGCCCTGCATTTTCTCATGCTATCCGTTTCATCTCTTCGGCGCGATTCACGTGAACAGGAGATAGAAGCCCGTCTTTTCTCCTTGGCCCGGAAAACGGTCAGACAGTTCACCTTGGGAAAACTTGGGAGTTCCAATTCTATTCTCGTTCAGCTGTCAATTTTATGGGCGTTCTTCGTCAACTTGGAGCAAGGCTAGAACACCGCAAAGTTCTGAAGTTATAGCCCCTAGAGTCGCAGTTGACCCATGACCTCCGGTCCCCAAGTTAGGTTCTGCGACTCGGATGGTATATCTTTGGAGGAACTCTGAACTTCGCTGAGCCATTCAATGTGGAACATCCCGAACGACCCGCGCCCATGGGAACAAAGTGTACCTTATCGCTCGCAGTCAATATGAATTCAGCACCACGGTAATAATACACTTACGGCTGCGATTCCGTTCTATCTCTGCTCTCGGACTAAACTAAAGTTGACCTTGCTTCTTTGATTGCTGATTTCCTTCTTACGGTTACAGTTAACCTGCACTCCCAGCGCACACTTATATGTTTCTCCGTCAGTTCGCGTTTCAGTTCTCCCTGCTCTTCGCAGTACGGTCTTTCAACAAGAACCCAGTGGGAATTCTTTGGTACCTCGATCTGGCACTGTCCCCGCCTTTTATTGGCGCCGGCTATGACAGCCCAGACCAAAACAGGGTATTCGACAGTGTAAATGGAATAACATATGACTGACAGTCCCTCAAGGCCATTCTCCTCCATTCAAAGAACGCTCCCCATTTGTATGCTAGCTCGCTGCACATAGAAGACCCATTCCGCGCAACGCGTCGGCATACGCTGGCATGTCTTTGTCAATCATCTATCAAATGTCTCGATATATCCCCGTCCCGGACCCCCGTTACCCCTCCTGCGTTGCTTCTTCTCTTCCCCTCTTCTCTACCCCGTTTCATCGATTACATTTTGACTTCGAGTTTCTCATACCTGTTCCAAACAATCGGGCTCTGATAATTCCGAACTCATCAAACCCATTCATTTAAGCAGGCATCCTTGGTGGCACGATCATGATCGTAACGGGCATTCGAGCGACGCCCCTACTACGATCGAAAATCAACGCCGCTTTCCAGTGTCGGTTTGTGTATATTGTAATGACTTCTCAACTCAACGCGCATGGCCAGAATATGGTTCAGTAGCACGAGGACGTCGAGCTCCAATTACAATTTCCAAGAGTCTCAACTGCCCTGATAGCTTACGACCCATACAAATATCCCAAGTCGATCCATAATACCATACTACTGCAAGCGGTACCGGTTTCTCATGATCTACCGACCTAGGCCCCAATGAAACCCTCAATACTCAACTCGGGCTCCGGCTTACCGTTCTCGGCGCCGTACCATCAACCATCAACAAAGCACTGCGCCGTACTATGGAATGTCCCCTTCCCGAATCCCCATCCCGCCTTCTGGCCTAGTCGGCCTATGTGTATCGGTCGCGCCCAAGGAATAACCCTACCAACATCCCCACGGTGGTTATGACAACAAAGTCTCACCAGTCATGTCAGGTGCAGTGACCCATTTGAATTCGACCCATAGTAGCCCGAACCTGCATAGTGTCCATATTGGTTATGTCATTTCTTATGAAGGAACGACGGCGCCGCTGCCCTCTGCAATGACAATACCACAAGGCACCTTCCCCGAGCCCGAAGTTTCAACGTCGAGCGTCCACATTGGCACAAGCTGCAATCCAGAAATGGACTAGGTACCACCTGGTCACACAAACGGGAAGTGGTATCACGTTTGCCTCCGTTTTCTGGCACCCGCCACGTCCTGAAACAAAACTCGCGAGTAAACACTTGCTTGTCCTTCCATCTAGAAACCCCATGGTCTTCTAAACACCTTGTTGCCATGGTTAACAATAACCATCCTGTTTTGATCCATAATGGAGCCCGTCTCAAATCCATTTTCCGGGTAATACAGGTACACAAACATACGTGCCTTGAATTATTGGGCGTACGTACAACCGAAGGCGGATTTCGAATTTCCCTTTGCTTCTTCTGTTACTGAGTCTACATCTCTACACCTCTAATTCTGCACCCGTACGCGTAATCCTGATAGAATCATATTATCATTACACGCAATAGTGATCCTAGCCTCGAGGCGCTTCAAGATCGACAATTCTCCTTAAACGCTCCCCTCACAGCACGGGATTGTCGTCCGCAGTTCTATACGGCTCGGATATACGGCCATAATACCATAATCGACTGACACAATCATCTCTTCAATTAACCAACTCCCACAGTTTGAGCGCCTCTTCCAATCTCAAACAACACCGCAATAGCTTATCTTTCCCCAATTGATGTCTTCCTGCTTAAAGGTGACGAACACCGCTTCACCTTATACGTCTCCACGAATTACTGACGACGAACAAATAATTTCAGTGCGGTCCAGCCCCAGCCCCCAAATCCCCGTCGGACCTCCTTCATCAAACAAAGGAACACATTTGCTATAGGAGAATTAGTTCGCTCCTTTTTTCATCCTTAACCCCGCAAGTATAATCGTTGACTTACTGATAAATCTGTTTCACTCAGAGCAACTTTGCACAGCATTGATCATCATAGTACTCGAGTCGGCAACTAAGATCACCTCGGCAGGCGAACTACGTCCAACGTCCATCTTGTTGGCTGGGTTATCGTGATCCTACACCTCCCCGTGTCTTCTTTACCAGCGCCGCGCCGCTTCCTGAGATACATACAGTTTCTCGCGACCCGGTACCTTTTGCTTCCGTATCTCAAGTCCTACGAACCATTATTAATACGCGTGGGGATTTTCCGCTCCTTGACCTGTTTCACCCAACACGAGGCGCTAATGATTCACATATCATTTCCTGGGTCCTACGATTCCGGTCCGTGGCACCTATCTTCATTCAATGGCAAGATACAGTAGTCTACATTGAACCCCTGGAATCAGTTTCATTAACCTCAAGTTCATGCTCTCGAACATCAACCGAACGAAGAGCCTCCGGTACGAACCCTCAAACAGTAGTCTCCCTTAGGCTGGCTCTCAAAATCTACATCGAATCCATGTAATCAGTTTCATTATTAACCTCAATCTCACGCCTGGCACGTCTATGCCCTCGAACATCAATTCCGAAGGAAGAGCCTCCGGTCAAACCGCTACACTTGATTTTGGGCAGTGTCATCTTTCTCGGTTCTCGGAGCGAAACGGTCCGACAAGACAGTTTGGTTGACACAGACACGTCGGTTCTGCTACCAGTCCTTGATTTCGCACCGGGAATTGGGAAGGAGATACTAGCACCGGTACCGTATGTCTCTCCTTGTTACTATTACTTCCTTCATCAATAACCTGGCTCAAATCCTAGTAGACTTGAAGTTCTTAGATACACCGATACGCCGGATCACATCTGTCCGAAAGGTAACAAAGCCTGAGAACTCATTAAAGCACCGCTTTGTGGCACGAGTTCGTCTGACATGCTTCCACCGTGGCTATGACCGACCACCCACCCCCAACCTTTCCACAAACGCATTCGCTTCTGCAGACATCGCTCAATCAGTTTCACCACGAGGGGTGCCTATCTTATCCCGACACGAAAGTCTGTTGAACACATCGCAATCAGTTTCATTCGCCAGACTAAAATCGGATCGGTGGGCCCGGAAGGAGTGGGGAGATGGATCCGTGATACGCATCACCCCCAATGGTAAATCAGTTTCATTCACCACGCGGGACTCGACGCGTCCCCTCTCGGTGTTTAATAGAAATTGTCTACTTTGGCTTTGAACGCGTACTGGAATCTCAATACATACACGGTGGCCTCGGTGATGCACAGCTCGGACTCATTAACACCTCTTTCTATGAGGGGCAGTGTAGAAGTCGAGTCTCTCTGATCATCGCAGCGTAAAGTCCATGAACTTGATTTTCGATCATGGCTTGAAGGCTTCTTAGGGAGGCTAAAGTCCGAATTTTACAGCGTTCACGTTTTATTGAGGGAGGACATACGGATTCCTGCACCGCTTTGTGGCACTTCTTCTTCGATGTCCTGTGCATTCGCTTCTACTATTCAAAGTCTTACGTCTAATCATCCTTGCCAAGAACCTGTGACTTGATTGTAGACCGGAAGTATACTACGGCGTCCCTCATTTGCGTTGATCAGTCGGCGCTTCGTCAAAGGTTCCTAGATATGCTCCCAAAACTGATCCGTTTGAAGCAAGGATGAGGAAACTAACAGGCTTCTTCGTGTGTGGCTATAGTATTTCAAAATGTCTAGTTCAAAGAGTCTTCTATTTATTTACACAGAATTGTTAGTTAATACACAGCGCTTTGGTATCCCAGAACAGATCCGTTTGAAGGAACTGGCATATATAGCAGACTTCTTCGTGTGTGGCTATGGTATTTCAAAACGTCTAGTTCAAAGAGTCTTCCATTTATTTACGTAGAATTGTAAGTTTCTACAGCGCTTTGGTAACTTAAAAGATTCATCACGGGCACAACGGCTTGGCTGTGATATCTACGCGTTCAATGCACAACCTTCTCGTGAGTACGGTCCGGCAATTAAAAAGTATCTCAAATTAAAGGCTTCGATCTATACGCTATGATATGTATCATCTAACGGCAGCTCTCACTCCCAAATGAACTTACTTACACGTCACAGTTACTACTCCGAGTCGCACTCCACTCATTCAGATTTTTTCATTACCTACACAGAGATCTATATCAGCACTACTAGGCTTGGTGATGGTCAACTGGCGCTTAATATTGCCAACGGAGAACCTTCTCTGAGTGATTCTAAGTTCTGGGAACCGAAAATACCCGCTATGGGCGCGAATCAAAGAGTAAGGCGCTTGAACCACATGCTACGACGTCTTCTGCTCTCACTTGCAAAACGCACACATCTGTTCATCCAACTTACATGGGATAACGTACTTACTCGTACTGGGGCGGTGATGGCCAAAGCATAGCTCCGGCGCTTTCTACGAGAGGCAGTGTCACGGTCGTGAGCTTAATGGGTGCGTCGGGATTCTCAGGGTAATTGACCAATTACAACGCACGACCTTCGGCTTGCCACAGCTGCTCCGGCGGTAACTAAATTTACAGACACCACGGGCATGAACCAAAGCAGTTAAGCTTCAGTTCATTTGTATTCACCTCTCCCAAATTTTCAAAGCCCCCATACCGACTCCGAGGCACCGCGATAGGTATTCTTGTATCTTATTGTTGTCTTTTTGCTTTGCACGGGATCTATATCACCTGAATCAGAGATTCACGCATGTACGTACCTTATCCATGGAAACTCGCACAAAGATACCCCAACATCGCGACATCCCGCCCTTGAACACTGACCTCTATCGTTTCACTGCGCATGAGAAAAAACAACCAACTTTCGGAGCGGCAGTGCTAGGATGTCCTACCAAACGCCTAATGTTATCACCACCCTCAAACACGTTAGGCTATGGGGGAGGAGGGGTACTTTGCCTAGTTCCAACCTTTTTTTGCCTGCCGGGAGGGAAAGTTTGCGCTCTCGAACCATACCGGGATAAGTACTCGGATGTATACAATGACGTAGATCAGACATTGTATTTCGGAAATCCCTAGTCAAATTCGGAGTAATTATCCATGTAAAATTAATTTACGACTCGGACTTGACAGTGACAGGCGCAACCCATAAAGTAAAAGTAACTGTGTGGCGCGTCCCGACCTCAAGTCCATGTCGGGACGGTCGGGCACTTACGCGGGAGCAGTTCGGGGATACGGGGTCGGGCGGGAAAATGTCGGGCCATATAGCGGCACCGAAGTAAGCCTGAGCGAGAGTAGGGTCGAGCGGTACCGAGTCGCGAAATTCTGATCACAAGTATAGTAGATCTCCACGAAGGCACCTAGAGTGAGGGTACAGTCAAGCCGCACTACATAAGCGAGCCCTGTCACCCGTATGTGCATAGTGGAATTTAGACCCCACCGGTCCCGCCACTGTACCACACTGAAAAACTTCGAATCAGAAAGATTTTTGTGAGATCTCCGGGAAAGGACCCGGCGGCAGCGCGGGCGCGCTCTAGGTACCACAAGAAACATCGGTGTAGTACCCACTCTCAATTGGTTATGTAAAACCCTACAATATTGAACGGGTGAAAGAAAGCCATTCACCCATGCGGTTCCAAGGTCGCGGGATCTGGGGAAAAAGGACCCGTGTTCTAGGTACGCGTACGTACGTGTTCTTGGGTGATGAATATTTACTCTACAAAGAAAGAGATGCGCCTACTTAAATTCCTAGATGTACGGAAGGTACACACGAATTGGTTGATGGGATGATTGTTTTGCGAGTGCCCAGAACGCACGGGTCAATAAACGCAATCCGTCCAAATAAATTAGAGATTCTGATACAGAATTCGAAGGTTTGCGAGATCTGGGGAAAAGGAGCCGTGTTCTAGGTACGCTATCTATCTTTTTCCCCTTGTTTTTTATATAAAAGAAATCGCGCTCTGGGCACACGCGAAAAAATAAAAAGGCATCTGGGAAATATTCGTAGATGCCAAACACTTGACAGGCGTTCTGTGAATTTTGGGAAGAGCATCTTTTAGTCTTAAGAAAAGAACTAGAAGGATATATCAAAATCGCACCCTGGCTGTAAACCCACACAATCCGACTAGACTGAAGGGACAAATGCCATCGAATACGAACGTGTGCGTGGTCAAATTCAAGTTGAAAGTAGAGGTTGAAAGTAGTGCCTTGAATTTGGAAGAAAGATACCAAATTTACTTCTACAAGAAAAATATGCAGTTCGAAGGATGAATATTTTGACATGCGTGCTGCATGATTACACCGCATCCTCCGTAGGGACATCCCCCTCCTCCTCCTCCTCACCCATAAACGTCCCCATCGGAACCCCATACAACCTCACCACCGGCTTATTCGGATCCCTCACCAACACATACTTCCCCTCCCCCAGCGCCAAACACACATCCGCCACACACCTCACCACCCCCCACCCATTGCTCACCCCCACATTCAGCTGCCCCGCAAACTCCCCCGGGCGCATCCCCGCCGTGCTCAGCACCACATGCCGCGTATTATCCCTCGCGCTCACGCGGCTCACATACCCCACCTTGAGCACCTCGGAGCCCGCGAGGAGCGCTTGGACCGCCCAGCGCGCGAGCTTGGCGGAGTTGTTCTTCATCTCGGTGGCGACGACCGCGCCGCGCTGGCTGTCGAGCTTCGTGCGCCAGTCGGGGGCCCCGCACGCTTTGGGCTCGTACTCGTTCAGCGCGCGGATCGTCGCGTACCCGCCCCCACCGGGGAGGACAGCGTCCACCTCCGTGCGCACCACGATCTTCACGTCCTCCTCCTCGTTGATCCCCAGATCAAACTCCCTGTACCTGTACCCGCACGACGCGAGCGGCTCCCGCTCCTCCGGGGGGTGAAACGGGTTCGGGTGGCCCAGATCCACGTGTTTCCTTTCATCCACGCACTGGAAGCCGAAGTTCTGGTTGATAAAGGTCGCTTCGAGGCTGAGGTTGAGCGGGGTGTTGAGGGTCTGGCCTTCGGCGGAGGGCGGGTCGGTGGCGTTTTCGTTGACGGTGACGGTGTCGAAGGGCCCGCCGTCGCGCTTGTCGAGGAAGAGGGCGTTTTTGGTGCGTAGGATGACGATGTCCCAGGGTAGACGGAACGCGTGGCGCACATCAGCACGGAGAGGATCGTGTCGGTGGTGTAGATCCGTACAGAGTCGGGGGACTGCTTGGCGTGCAGGGATTGGATCACGGGGTCGTCGGACGTCGTGGGGTTGTACTTGAGTCTGTCCAGGATCTGCAGAGGTCGTTCGCTCTTGGTCGTTATCCTATCGTATGATTTATCGTATTCGTACAGCCGACCATACGAGTCGCTGTAAAGGAATTAGAAAAAATAACATAAAGAAAAAGAACAACGAACATATCCTCAGGCTCATCAACGTCCAACCTCAGCTTCGCAAGCCTATGGAACTCAATCTCCTCTTTCAAATCCCAATTAGGACTGATCACAACACTGCTCTCCCTCGACCGGTTATTCTTCTCCCAATCGCGCCAGTTCCTGCGTCCCCCGCCCCGTCCCTGGGCACCTCCCCTGCCCTGCTGGACCTGCCCGCCCCTCCCGCCCCTGCCCGCGCCGCCCCGCGCCCCACCCCTCGCTCCACCGCGTCCCCTCCCAACAACCGCGCTCTTCCCCGCCGTGTTATCCACCAGCGAGAAGCTCGCCTCGTCCTCTGCGTGGAAATACGCAAACGCACTGGCGGTGCCCGTGCCGTAGGCCTGCGTGCGCTTTGTCTGCTGCTGGGGCGCCGCAGGGAGCGGCGAGGCGTTCCAGTCCGCGAAGCGACCGAGCTTGTCGGATTTGGAGTAGGGCGCGTAAGGGACGTCCGTCAGCGAAGACGGGAGGGAGGACAATGGGGGTGGGCCCCACGGTGACTCGGGGGTGTCGTGGATCGGAGGGAGCGTGAATTTTGGTGTACTCATGATGATGGTGTCTGAAAAAAAAAAAAGTTGGACCGTGGGAAGGTTTTACTCGATCGATTTGGCTTTGACCATGAAGTAGGCTGAAATTGTTCTTTGGTCGTTTTATGCTGACTCGGTTTGCAGCGTCGTACGGGAAATCAATGCTATCAACGAAGCAGAACTGCGTCTGGGCGTAGCTGGCTCATGGCACGATACGTACAAAGACTCTGCGTACATCTACGTCGGAGGTCTCAACTACGAGCTTACAGAAGGGGACGTGATCACTATATTCTCGCAGTACGGCGAGGTGGCGAATGTGAATTTGCCGCGGGACAAGGCGACGGGGAAGCAGCGGGGGTTTGGG
Source organism: Armillaria gallica (assembly GCA_037576215.1). Taxonomy (NCBI): domain Eukaryota; kingdom Fungi; phylum Basidiomycota; class Agaricomycetes; order Agaricales; family Physalacriaceae; genus Armillaria; species Armillaria gallica. Next base: position 1,172,571 of record JBANDB010000008.1, read on the forward strand.
TTCCTCATGTACGAGGACCAGCGGTCGACGGTGTTGGCTGTGGACAACTTGAACGGGGCCAAGGTGCTGGGGAAGACGCTTAGGGTGGATCATGTGAGGGATTACAAGGCGCCGAGGGAGAAGGGGGAGGACGGGGAGTGGAGGGAGGTGGAGGGCGAGCAGTTTAATGCGAGGCCAGAGGAGGTTATTGTTGAGCAAGAGGAAGAGGAAGAAGATTTGGGCAAGGATATCGATCCAGAAGACCCAATGAGAGACTTTATCATTGCACAGAGACGGGAAGAGGCGAAAAAGGGAAAGAAGAAAAGGAAACACGAAGGAGAGACCAAGGAAGAGAGACGGCGACGCAAGGAGGAGAAACGTAGGAAGAAGGGTGCATCGAAAGATGTAGAAGCATTGTTAAATTCACTACGCTAGCTACCACTAAGCAAAGTGTCTACTGCTGCAGTAACATTAGGACTACGCTGGAGAGCACCGATAACCGCCTCTCTAGGCAAATCCGGAAACATAGTCGTGACCTGGGTAATCTCCTCCTCTGGCGGGGCACGCACACCTGGAGTCGCCGGTGTGAGCTGCGTCACCCACTCGCGCATCGAACTGGTCGTAGGCACCGGACTGGGACTCGGTGCAGGGAACGCGCGCCTCGAGCGTGGGACACTGGGTGTCTCAGGCGCGAAGGGGAGCGGGGGACGGAAGCGCTTGAGCGGGAGGGGCAGGAGCGGGGAGCGGTAGAGCACCGCACCGAGCACACCGAGGACCGCAAGCACGGGGGACGTGAGCAGGGCGAGCAAAACAAGCAGAACCCACGTCGGGGCATGCGGGGTGAGGGTCACAAAGCCGAGCGAGTACGTGTACGACGGGGGCACGAGTAGCGCATGGGTGTACACGCACGCGGCGGTCAGCGCCACGGGGCCGAGGGGCGCGATGAGCAGGAGCAGGGCGGCGAGATGACGCGACGACAGCCTCCGCTCGAGGGTCGGGGCGGTCTGCACGAGGATGAGCAGCGCCAGGAGCAGCGACGGGGAGTCGGGCATATAAACTGCATGGGTGAGGGCGCGGTAGGGCTGTGCTAGGGTCGGGGGGAGGGCGAGCGACGGGCCGATATCGAAGAGGGACACAAGCAGGGTATTCGCACAGAGGAGGACGAGCAGTATTCTCGTAACGGGAGCAAATTGGAGGGACATGGCCATGGCTGTCCGAGTCGGTGTCCATTACGTACCCCGTATTTGTGTGTGTTTGCGTTCTGCGATGGGAACGTTGTTCGGCAAGCGCCTGTGTTGCACGCTGGCGGTGTTCCGGGGCCAGACCCAGCGGAGCGGTGAGATCCGCCCCGATATAGATATCCCCATTGGGAGGAGGACCCTTACTGCAGTCAAGGGATAGAAAAGCGGGTCATGGATCGAATTCCAATGCAGTCAACATCCACTTGTCATGGATTCACAACAGCTTGTCTTTCCTTCCTACGCGTCTACTCCCCGCACACCCTCGCCGAGGGAGGACCCCTTCTTCTCCGCGTACCCCTCCCACCAATCATACGAGGGCGGCGGCGGCTCCCTCCTCCAGGAGCTCTACGACGACCACCACCCCGCCGTGGTCCGCCGCGCCACCTTCCCGTACGTGCGCGCCGACTACAACGCCGAGCCCATCAAGCTCGAGCACACCCTCCCCCCGATGCACCTCCCCCCGCACCACCACCACCAACACCACCACCACCAGTTCTACCAGCCCTTCCCCTCCCCGCCCCCGCCCTCCTACACCCTCTCCCCCCACACCGGCCTCCCCGTCCAGCACACCGACGACGCCGCCTCCAAAGAGACGCAGTACCTCCGCCGCCGCTGCTTCAACTGCCACACCACAGAGCCCCCCTCCTGGCGCCGCTCCACCCTCAACCCCGGAAAGATCGTCTGCAACAAGTGTGGTCTCTACGAACGCACACACCTTCGTCCCAGGCCCCTCCGCTTCGACGAGCTCAGAGCAGGCAACAAGGCACGTAAAGCCGCCGCTGGGGGAACCCAGAAGAAACCGCTCTCCCCAAAGAAGGAGCAGAGTCGGAGCCCTCAGCTCTTGCCTCGTCGTGAATCTCAGGAATGGGATGATTCGCGTAAGTCCAGCGTATATTCATTCAATTCCCATTCTAACATCTTCCAATAGTCTCCATCTACTCGTCCTCTTCAACTTCGTCGACTTACCCCTCCCCTCACCAACAACCTACCCCCATCCCCTCCCCTCACATTCACCCTCCCCGCCCCCCATCCGCCTCCCCAACGTCGACTTTGCCCACTACGCAGATTACACCCTCCCCCCAGAGGTCGTCTCCGCTTAAACCCTTCACGCTATCTATTTCGCTATCTATCTTATCTATTTATTCCCTCTTTCCCTTCTGGCGGTGTTTGTTGTTTTTTGTACCATTATCTATTAGACCCTACCTTCCAAAATGCCCCTACGTCCCGTGTACTACTAGATGAAATGTGCATGACTTTTAAGCAAGGTTTAAAGCCCTGTTGTGACGACTACAAATTCCGTGCAACCCAGCCCTTATTCGCCTCGCTGTTATGTTATGCGGCCTCGGAACAGGGCCTCGTCGAGTCTATTCATTTCCCAGCGCCGCCCCATGCATTAGTACTTTTTCAACAAAGCCACTCGGCGTATAGGTAGTGGGGTACCCGTATCTAATCTCTATGAAGCCACCGGCAACTAGGATTAGGGAATGTTCGTGTCCGACGATAATCGCACGTCAACCTGGAACCCAAAAGCCACTGACGCGACTTGAAACCAACATTCAACTCCCGCGTCCTTCTCCCGCCAATTACTTTTGACGCCCAGAAGGCTATGTATACGCTCGGCGTGCGTCTCCGAGGTTGCGATATACGGCTTTACACTCGACTTTTTTAATGAAAGCCCTCTTACGACACCACAACCCCCACACGTTATCGCACAGCAGAAGTGTGTGATCGTTTTTTCCCACTGGACATTCGGAATGGTGATCGATCGACCTACGATTAGTATACGACATTTTTCTTCGTGAGTACATGCTCATGCAGCGTATGGTTCTCTTCGGATACTACCACCCGCGAATGTTTTGCTCTAATAATATTCACTCTTGCCGTTACGCCTACAGGCACCCAACCACATGTAGAGAAACCCTCTTCTCTTCTTCATTTCGCCGGATTTCTCTCGTACTTGTATCCAATCCCGAATGACTTATCTAACCTCGGCCTATGAATGAGAATTTAATTGAGTTCGCTCATCGTAGTTCCCTCCGTTTGCTTCTCACAAGTATCCAATTCCGACTTGCTTATCAAAGCTCGGCCCATGAGTGAGAATTGAGTTCGCTCGTGAGACAGGTACCCTCTCCGACAGGCCCGTTTCAAAATATTCGAACAAAGTGTTTTGAGACCTCCTCTCGGGCTCTTGATTTCTCCTGCAAACTGTCCTACTTGTTCTCACACACGACGATGTTTTTCATGAGACAGGTACTCTCTCCAACAACACAACATGTACCCGTTTCGAATTCGAACAGAGCGTTTTGCAGTCCTCTCTAGGCTCCTCTCGACTTCGGACCTAATATTTGCTCTGCCAATCGCACTTACCTCTCCTCATTCCTTCTCTTCTAGACGCAAATAACCGATTAAAACGTCGATTTCCCTTCCTCCATTTTTTTCTCGTTTGCAGCAGGGAAATAAATAACCCCGGCCAGGACACCAATCCCCATTCACCCACGACGACAACGAGACAGGTACCCTCTCCAACAACACATACCCGTTTCGAATCCAAACAGAGCGTTTTGCGGATCCTTCTCGGTCTCTGGACTTCGGACCTAATATTTGCTCTGCTAATCACACTTACATGCAGAGAACCTCTTCTCCTCCCTTCTCTTCTAGGCACTTCTTTTACACAGCAAGAAAAATAAATAACCCCGGCCACGCTCCCGATCCCCATTCTCCCATGACGACAACGAGACAGGTACCCTCTCCAACGACACATAACCGAATTCAAGCAAAGTGTTTTGCAGTCCTCTCTAGGCTCCTTCTCGGTCTCTCGACTTCGGACCTAATAGCTACTAAAATTTGCTCTGCCAATCGCACTTATAGACAGAGAACCTCTCCTCCTCCTCCCTTCTTTTCTATGCACGCAAATAGCCGATTGGAATGTCAATTTCCCTTCCTCCATTTCTTTCTCGTACACAGCAGGGAAATAGATAACCCCGGCCATGACACCAATCCCCATTCTCTCACGACAACGAGATAGGTACCCTCTCCCAACAACACATACCCCCTTCGAATTCGAACAAAGCAAAGCGTTTGCAGTCCTCTCTAGGCTCCTTCTCGGTCTCTGGACTTCGGACCTGATATTTGCTCTGCCAATCGCACTTACATGCAGAGACCTTCTCCTCCTCCTGCCTTCTCTTCTAGGCACGCAAACAACCGGTTGGAACGTCAAATTTCCCTTCCTCCATTTCGTTCTTGTACACAGCAGAGAAACAAATAACCCCGACCACGACAACCAGACAGGCACCCTCTTCCTACACAGCACGACTTCATCTGCTCGAGTCCCTCCTCTTTACCGTCTCGAATAGCAACCTTCATCGCCGACAGGATCTCGCTCTCGCAATTGATGCCCATTATCCGGGATGTGCAGTGCACGAGGTTACCATGCCCGATGGATCATGGGAATCGGGATCGTAATGCGTAATGTTCACTTGTCGAGTTCTCCCATTGAGATCCTTACGACTGGCTAAATGAAATCTGCATGTCACCCCCACCCCCATCCCCTCTCTCCTGCTAGTACGTTTCAAGCTCGAGAAACTCAAAACGCCTAAGTTGAGGCGCCTAGGTCTCGTAATTGTTGCTTTGTCTGAATGTCCCGTCCCGCCGGTATTGTATTGTTTATTGTTGTACCCGTTTTGCCTTGTACCCGTGTATTCTTGCCCAGGTCGAACTTTCTCCATCCACTCATAGCGGGGATAGACGCCGTTGCCTAGGTCGATTCTCTATATCGACATCGGAGAGACGCTGGAGTCTCACCTGTCGGTCAGGTCACTCTCGGAAGGACGCTATAGTCTCACTCCCCATCCGAAATCGGATATGTATACAAGATACGAGAAAAGCAATGGGCTACGCCCCGATAATACTATCCCCTCCCGACTCGGATTCAAGCGCCCACCATCCATAATAACACGATCGCATCACGATCACAAAAGGATTTTGCCTCCGCCCTTGTAATCAATCGGGCGGGGAGGCAGTGCATTGAGAAAGATTAAACGTGACTAGGTCATGTGTGGGGTCCTCCTCTTTCACTCTGTCAGATCTCGCACCCTCGGCGAGGTACCGATACCAGATAAGTACCGGCAGCCGTGGTGCATAATTCGAAGGGCCGCGTTCTACGGTGCACTTTATGTGGGCGTAAAAGCACAAGCCTGGCGGAGAAAGCCCCGTTGTCCGTGTTCGTTTAATTAAGACATAACAAGTGCATTTGGGTTGCCGACCTTCCCAAGTGGTAATACATGAGATCATCAAGAAAAAAAATACTTCCGTGGGATCACAGCCCAGGGATAGGGGGTTAGAGAAGGACACCCACAGGCGTCCACACAAGCGCTGGGAACGAAAGCGCTTCGGTATGGGCGCACCCGCTCATTCGCCGCAGACATAATGACCACCGTGTGGTGGTGGTGGTATTGGAAATCGTACCTTGGGATGGAGGAGGATACGAATCCCAAAAACAAATGGATGGATGGAGATACATCCTTATGAGCTTTTTGGCAAATGGAAGCTCCCCGATGCTGAAACGTGGAGAGAGAAAGGAGCCAAGGTCTTGCTAGCGTACTTAGTTCGGTGAGGGACAAACATGGGGAAATAGACCGAAAAATGAGGGTACGATAGCCCGATACACGTAAGAATTCCTTGAGATCCACCGAACGGCGAAAGAGATCTGCTTGCATATGTAGTGATGCGAGGGGGACTTCGCGAGACATAATGGAGAACTCGACGAGGTTCTCCCAACAGAACGGCGACGCACTGGTGTGTGGCGTAAAGGTATTAGATCTCAATCGCGGCTGAATCTCGTGGGTCGCGGTTCCATTTCTCATGATGATGATGATGATGATGATCACCAGATGATGCGACACGCGAACTGCGAGACCGACTTGCTCGAGGGCGTCGAGGACGACGAGGAACCCGAGCTCCCGGCGGCAACCCACAATGAATTCGAAGTGAGTAGATCAGGCTTAGCAACGAGGGGGACGAGGGATGATTTACGGGGGTTGATCATGATCAGATGGTCCGTGCGCGGCCCTGCAAATCCAAAACGCGATACCTCGCCCCCAAGCCTAAGCCCAAGCCCACCACTAGCATTAGGAAGGAACCATCTGCGCATGATGAAATTGAACGGGTGCGAAGAAGCGTCCCGGGAGCACTTGGTGATAAGATAGAGGAGTATAACGCCACACGGATATTTTCCGGGTTTTGAGATGATGATAAGACAGCCGAGATTGTGCTGTTGTGAGGGGCGTGTTCGAAGAGGTCGCGGTGAGCTGTGGCTGTGTGTAGATCTGTCCCCACCGTTGCGATATGGGCCAGGGATGTAGCCACACTACTATACAGTAATATGACGAGAACGAAACACGATTCGCGGCCACTGGACAAAGATGTGAAATCACTGGCAAACGTGGTCAGTCCCAGTTGTCAACGTTCGGCCTCTTTGCAGAGAACAGGAGGAGGGACATACCCATAGCCAAAATGGTTCTGCCAACAGTTACAAATTGCTTCACGAGTACCACAGCGATCCCGCCTCCCGCCCCCTCTCTAGATGGCGGCTCGGGACTCGCAAGTTGAAAATACTGTCGTTGCGTAGCTTCAACCCCCTGCCACCAGGCCAGAAGCATCTCGCATATTCGAGGTTCGAACTTGGCCGCCAATCAGTGATAAGTGCCGTTATCGCCGCCCTCCTACAATGAAATTTTGATCACACCGGCTGAGGCGCACTCCTCGATCGTGTTCAATCAAACAACCGATCTGATAGACGATCGTATGTTGATTCACCCGTTTCTCTGAAATGGTTCTCCATGCGAAAGAAGGTTAGATATCACTGTGGCGGTGGTGGGTAATTTCGCAACTAACCTCTCTGCGCAGAGTAAAAAGTACTCAAAGTGCTTAGAACCGTCAATTGCCGATTTTCGAATGCAAGTAATCGAAACTGCCTGCCATGATTGATCCCGTCGAAGGCATTGATCATGGGTCAAGTTCACGGTAAGGCACCTGCTGCGCGAAAATTAATCACAACGTTAAACTGTCAGGGAAGGACGGCACAGCGTATCGGCACTTGGGAGACCTCGCAAGGTTGACAAGAGAGACCTAGTTTGGGGAATGAATGCATTTCAGGGACTTCGGGGGGGGAGACCGAGTCTTAGCGTACACTGTGTATCGCTCTCCTCGGACATAGGGACTGACTCACAGGGATGCTCGACCCTGGATCAAACACGCAAACAGAGGAGTACCAGTCGGACTGGGGATACGGGACGAGGTGTTTGGGGTCCAAGCACGTCGCGCGAGCCCTGGCAAAACAATTTTACAATACAGTGCGTTGAATTTGGGTTTAGGATGTCGCAATTGGACGCGTGCACACTGAATTCGCGTCGCCCTGATGCGCCATGTGCATGGGTACCGAGCTCATAAGGTTGGTGGGAACTTTTCGATATATCGTGATAAGTTTCTCCGTGACGGTTTATCAGGTGCAGTGGGAGCTCGGCGTGTGTCGTAGCTGCGTGCGAAAGCAGCGGGTGAGTCGGAGAGGGGCACTGCTGGTTGTCTAGAGGGTCATTTGGTAAACGGATTTTCGATCGACGTCGATCGCATGCAGTCTACCCTGGCGCATGCACTAGTTTTGGTATGAAGGGGCGGGATAGGGGGGCGGAATCCGGAGTAAGAGAGCAAATCCGCTGTCACTCAACAGAGTATGTAAAAACCAATAATAAAATCGAAGGCCTGGACACCAGGGTAAGCCAAAGCCGTCAATTGAAGAAGACACCGGCGGCACGTACGCACAGCTTTGAACCTTTGGGAAACTAACGTTGTCGATCTCTGGATCTCTACGTATAGCAGAATGATAAGATATTCGACCGCTTGGGTGGAAATCTGATGCGCCAGGGGCACAATGTGATGCGCATTGCTTCGTCTAGTCCCCCAGGGAGTTAGACGGCACCGAATCCTCGGGTGCTGAAGAACCGCAGGCTCGCAATATGGTGACGACCCACGCAATGAGAGTTCCTGGTGAAAAAAATATCTCCTGAGAAATATCGCGAATTCGAGCCATGTGGACTTTGTCGGATTTACATGGCGTCGAAATGTCACAATTTGTAACCACACGACATCCGAGTCGTGCAGATTATAAGAAAACAAGGTGATGAAACAAAGTAAAGAAGAGGACAGCGAATCGGGAGCGGGAAGTGTCGGTATTTTGACTTGATTACCTACGCCATCATCTTCCTCCTCTTCGACATCCATCATGATCGCTTCCTGAAAATCCCAATCGCAGGTGTGGATCATCTGTCCGATGGTGGCAGACGACGTGCTTATTATAGGTATACTAGAGTGTTCACATCCTGATTGCTATAACCACGTTTTCGAAGCCGGCGGATGCGGCATGTACAGCGATTTGAACAATGATCAAGTATGACGACTGACTCCTGTTCTACTTCCTTTCATCTCGATTACCGCTATAAGGCCCATATTCTTCACCTGTCTTTTCCCATGGTAAAAAAAAAATCTCACAGGTGTTGGATATCGGGCTTCAAATTGAAGAAAGGAAATTCACAGGTTGAACTTGTCCTCCGACGACGTTTTTCAGCTGCGCCATTGGAGCTCGTAAGGTTTCCCAATGGGACATCCTCACTCCCTCAAGCCAGTTCACAGCACCCGGACCCCGAGTATTGTGCCGCGGGAAAGACCCCTTTATAGACGATAAGTGGTGCTGCGAATGTATCATCCATCCCTTTTAGACGGAAATTACACACGTACATATTACATTGGCCATAGATTCTCATGGTCGGCAACGGGCACGACTGGACGTTGCCCACTCACTTACCTAGATCCGCTCTACAAATATGCGTCTACGTTCAGCTGTCAAGACGGGGCCTTCATAAACGCAAAAGGTCTAGTCGCAATCCATTCCAAGTCACATATTGTAAGTTACTTCCTATAGATACCCTCCCTCAAACTCGACGTAGGGGCATGTCTCACCGCAGGGTCGCTAGGGACCTAAGGTCACCAGGCCCGAACCATGAATTATAACTCCCAATTTGTCCGGAAAAACAAAAGACATCCAGATGTTCATTTATGTCGGCATTTCTCGCGTGTGTCCACTCCTGATGACCTTTCTTCTTTTTCTTTTCGACGCGAAATTCATTAACCTTAGTGCTTCCCTGAAGAATCCTACAGCTGGGCCGATGTCATGATGTCATACAGGTATCAACAAGTTCCGGGGGTCTAGTCGCCTGGGGGCTGTAGACTGCTGTAGAACATTCTCACAGCACTACCTTTTGGGATCCTTGGACACTACAATCCCCGTAGCGCTTTGAGATGCGCAAGGCGATACGGCCCTAGACCATTTTGGCAGCATCCTTGAACGCATGTTGACGCCGTTCGCGGGATCCCGATACCTTCCTTATCGACACTTCTTTAGCATTTGTATTTGCCTTGTTTAACCTCGTTGACTCGCAGAAGTATGCGAGGGGAACAATCCGAAGATGGGTCTTCTCAGCGCTTCTGAAGGTCTAGGGGATCTCGGTCTAGCACTTCGTTTGTAACGGTAACTTAAGCGACCATGGTCGCCATTCTCCTGGGTCTTGAAGTGGGGGAACGATTTCGAAAGGGAAAATGAAGGTACCCGTAATTATTTGGTTACAAATGGCCTGCCGGAGACTGCCAGCGCGATCGTCGTTAATTTATGCGAGTCCTGCTTGTTCTCAGCACATGTTTTTGACATGGGGCGCTTGAGTGGAAACGTGCGAAACATTTTGAAGAATGCGGGTTTATGTACGTACAAAATACATAACTGAGAGGAGGCTTGGAGCAGCCGCTGGATGCAATAATAATCTACATATACCGTATGATAACGTCGCCACTCCTGCAACTAATTCAAGTCGGAATTGACACCATTTCCAAATTGCCTGTGGCAAGGGAGGGACGGACTGCGGGAGCTTGGATCACGATCGGTAAAGTCCAAAGATAATCGGCGGGTATTGGAAAGGCGAACTTCCATTTCTAGATATTCTATAGAGCACGTTCCACCTATGTCCCCAATAAGGCATTCAACCGATTTAACGAAAGCGCTTGAAGAGAAGACCGAATTGTTCGACTATCTATAGAAGTCATTGTTTTCTGAGAAGAATGGAAGGGTCATCGCGACAATAATTGAGACATTCACAAGAACCTTTGTACTCTCAGTCCCTGTTATTAGCCTCCCAATATATCGGCTATATCGGATGCAATTCCCTTAGCATGTATTTGCATAGGCACTAGGGTTGCATACCACCCGTTACTAACTGCTGTCATACTTACATACATGCAAGATCTTGCAGGAATCTGCATATCGTATACCGGCAGCTATAAACGTCTACAATACCAGTGGAAGCGCCGTCAGTGTACTTGTTAGCAGTGGCTTAATATGTGAGTCGCTTCCAAGACACCAGTAGCGCTGAAACCCCAATTATATGACGAAGATTGGAGCAGCAACGGAAGATATGTTTTTACGCAGGTTCTAAGTTTAGGGTCCAGGAATTCCCCAGTACCTGAAATGGCGTTCAGACTGTTAATGGACTCCTTAGACAACAGTACTATCGTAAATCCTACATACATCCTAGCGAAAAGAGATCGGTGCAATTTGTATACCAGAATTTGTAGAGCGGGAACAGGAATAAGAAGCTCTGGTTCGCATTCAAAGCATTGACGGTCCCTGACTTTTGCCATGTCCGTTTCACCGAGGGGAAACAGATAGCACAGCGATGAGAAGTACGTACACTGAATAGGTGTGGACAGAGTGTAATCGCTCACGAGAATAATTCCGTAAAATCAATCACTCATTGAGATGTCGCGCTGGGAGCTGAATCTAAATCTCTGACTTTAAAGCTATAATTGGAAGCTCAACTGACACTCGTCACTTACGTTGGACCGGTCGGGGGCAGCACTTGTCGAACGGAAGAGCTTCAGTGCCTACTACACCACGGCTATTTAGTACAGTCTTGATACTAAACGTGGTTCTCCCGGGTTTAGCCTGTATAGTGGGTCATTCCGACGTTCACGGCAGAAGGCTGAGAATACGCACCTTGCTGAAGGTTTGGATACTGGTACAGAAATAGCACCGTCGCACAGCCTCTTCAAACCGTGTATCTGCGAGGGTCGTAGGGGGCCCGTGAAAAGGGTGGTAATTTTTGCAGGCCAAGCTCATGGATCCATGGCCCGGCTCAATGCACACACATGCATTTAAAGAGGTTCGGACGAAAGTACCGACCGGGGCGAGAACCAAAATCCTTGTCTTCTCTGAAGTAGTTGAAGGTGGGCGGTAAGTGTTATTGACCGTGTCATCCTGTGGCATAGAAGCCTCGATTCTAGGCGCAGCAAAGTCAGGTTCGTGGAGAAATGCGGGCCGTTGCAGGGTTCGTATGAATCTCACCTGAGCCCTCGGCATCTCATTGGGTTAGAATCGTTTCAGTGGTGAAAATTCGACTTCGAAATCCGAGGAGTGTGCTGGCATAAGACTTGGTGCCCTGAAAGTTCAATTCATTGCAAAGTTAGCAGTATACAAGCGGGGCGGCGTGCCAGGCACCCACCAACTTCGGCTGCATAACAAAACAGCGAATGACGCGCGCGAACTACTACTTTCAGGTTGCGTGGCATGTGAACGAGTAGATAAACACAGGCGTCTTCTTGGTGTGGCGTCGGTCCGCAAGTGCATTATGATTTCCGAAAGGCGAAGAGGATGACTGAGCCCTATCATCTTAGTTTCAGGTTGCTGTTAACAGGATCCTTGAGCATGAGGGTGAAAAGCGAAAATGGGAACCACATGGGAGTGAAATGGGCGTTTCTGGACCTCGTTGTATAGTAGGGACAAGGCACCACATTGAGAAGCATCAGGTGAGAGTGACGGTCTCTGACTTAGCTTGGGCGGCTTGAAAATTTCATGAGTGAAGGCGGACCTTGTACCCAGGTTAGGGGATAATAATAGGGATTCCGTGTGGAGTGGTCACCAGCAGTATGGGATCTACATGGGGGCTCCTTTGAGCAAGGAGAGACTTGTATGGTCATGTAGATAGAGATAGACTCCTCGTGGCTAGTTGTGACGTCTAACCGTCTGCGTCCTAGCACAATCGATCTTGGTGAAACGGGTTTGCTACCGCTTTTGGTCACCTTAGTCTTGAGAGCATAGGCGTTTGTCATACGACAGGGCCTTTATAAGTCCATCGAACACCGAAAAGCGTAGTGGCACAAGAATATCATTACTCTCTGGAAGACTTTAGGATACAGCTACTTACAAATTCTTGTACAGCCGTCCATACCAGTGATTCTTCAGACTTCGGTCATGTAGGTGAGTACGGCATGCAAAACGGTGTAAATGGCTACTTTCGATAGTTCGTCAGGGGTCTCTCTGGTAAAGACACCGCCGGCCTTATCTCGATGTTTCCCGGACCCCGCACATCTCGAGTTCCCCCACAACGCCCTATGACCTCGGTGTGGCGCCACAATTCACCGAAACTCGTCACACCCAAAACACTCTCCCAATCGAGACAAAAGCATATGGTTCTTGGATGAGGAGATGGCTTGTCGGAGCGAGTGGGTCAGTGACCATACGTCTGCTTGGCAGACTTGACATAGGCCATTGGACCGTTCACCAGATCGCGGTTCTCGGCAGCAGCACCGTCATGACTCGTGGGATGTTCTGAGTCGTGGAGATGAGGATGCGCCGAGATTCTCGTCAAGAACCTGGAATTGTACGAGAGACCCTTTGCAGCTAGTCGGCTGAGGATCCAGTGCGCCAGAGATGCTCCTGGTGATAGACCCATCAAATCCTTCACGTCCCAGTAATCTCGATGGTTGGTAATGTGACCTTGTTCGTTAAAAGAGAGTCGTGTTATGACATGAAGTTTAAAGTGGAAAGGTGAGGGAAGAGATAATGATGTTCCAGGAATAGGCAATGATGGAGAAGCAGGGTGGTAATTGTATGACGAACGGGAAACTAGCGAATCAGTGGACAGGGCAGAGCGATGAAATGGGGCGTGTTTGTACGAATCGATGTGGATGCTTGGAAGAACAAGAATGTTAAGGGTGTGCTCAATAACAGCCTTTCTATGTCCATCTACGCAATTTGTTAATGATCGGTCCATGCCTGAGAATTATTTCATTGCTCACCAAAGCTCTCGTGTTCGCTGATATCTCCGACTTCGTTCCACACGCGCAGGGCTTTCAACAAGGGGTTACTCCCGTCTTCTGGCGGTTTTAGGCGAAGAAGCGTATAGAACACTGCAAGTGGCTTGGGAATGTCAACAGAATGTAGGCGCCTGCCCAACTTGAAGATGTCAAAGATAACGGAACGTGATGTAGCCGTGAGTACAGGGTTTTCATATCTAGATATTGGGAGGAACGTCAGCGTATTCGACATGTCAGAACACGTTTCTTACACTGTCAATCTGTTAGCAGCGACCACATAGCAGAGAACACGACTCACTGGCGCTTGACTCGTAAAATCGATCGATGGCATCCGAAGACAAGGTGAGTTCTCCATATATCGTGTAGCAAATTTCGAGGGCGGTGGCATGGATGGAGGCTATCGACTCCATGTTGGATAAGTTGGTTAGAGAATTTTCACGTGTAACATCGTTGGATGGCAGCAGAAATTTGGCGGTTGAGTTATATACCATCGCATCGGCTAACGTGAGGAGTAGAAACCTATAAAGGGGTCGGCGTCACAGCGGCCGCTCTCGTCATATTCGATCACGTCACGTGTTTCGTTCGCGCCTCTGAACCCTAACCCCAGTAAATTGACTGGGATCATTAATTTTGATCCTACTTCCGATCCGGCCCTCAGCTATTCCTCATCTTGTGTGTTACGTTTCAGCTTGACGCTCAGAAGTCCAATAACTGCGACACAAATTTGAATTTTTTCCTCTCTGCGAATTGATCCTAATGCATGTTCTTGACAAATTCTCTGGCTTCCGAGACATCTCTGGCTGACAGACTAGCGGCCAACGGTCAACTGGCTTATCATCAAATGTATGCGACATATCACCATGATATTGACTATTACTTGCTGGTCCGACTCGGCTCCCTACACCACGGTTCTGTTGAATACATCCTTTCTATTGCTTCTAGCCTGCTACCCAGGCAATTATCATACGCAGGTCCTTTTGCTGTCCATTGATCTATTCAGTGGCCGTAATTACTTCTGCGAGGCGATAGATCTATCCTTTCTTGCAATAAGTGCTGCACAACCAACAAGAGAGAGTATAAACTCCGAGACGGGCAGCTGTTGACACATACTAGCGCGTTTCATATCAAATTGTGTAAGGATTTACCAGTCTTCCGTTCCTCTGCGGTCCGGTCTGCTGTTTAGGTTGCTCTTATTCATTGGCTCGCCACCCCTTCTTCTGCTGAAGGGTTTCATCATAGCGACAACTGGGCAGATCCTCATTGACCAATGAGATGCCGCAACTCTGTCCGGAGTAGTAAGCGCTTTGATGATCCTGTTCAAATGATGACAATTACTCCTTACAACCAAGGCGTACCAGAACTTCGCCACCCCTTGTCGAAGAGTTGGGCGTGTCCATCTACAACTGAAACTAGGGTGGCAACGCGTCTGCCGATACTTCTTCATACTTTCCGTCAACTGGTATCGTTATGTCAACACTGCCACCCCCGTATTTATTCTTTAAACAACTATAGTTATTGGCTTATTCGAATGATGGTGCGGCGTCTTCTTCTCTTCCCTTCTATCGCACTACACTGATCCTAGTAGACGTGAATTCAATACTACTGCATTGCAATCTCATCATCTGGCCTCGGAGTTCGACGCCGACTCATGTCACTAACAAAATTCATGTGGTGAATACCTCAGAAGTGCGTGGCGCTGCCGCATTATTCTGACATGTAATTACTTACGCCTTGACGTACATAGATCCTTGATTTTTTTATGAGGATACGCCAACAATATTTTGCACCCGAAATGCGTCATCTGTACGAGCCTTGATTTCATCGCCTTCTCCCCCTTGGTATATTGCCTGCCGTCCCGTCTCACATTCCTGACCATACAATTCTCAGTTGCCCCGCCTTTGGAATCTGTCGCTGGCGATCTTTCCCAAGATCGAAAGCTGATGGATCATGACTTTGACATTTTCCCCGTCTCGGCCACGGCGAACTGAGATAGGTAACCTGTCCAGAACCCATACGAGAGGTCTATTGACCAACCCTCCATATGCAACCGTTATTCAGGGTACGCATTCTTACGGTCGCGATGTATATGAAGGGAAAACTACCGCGATACTATCTAAGAAACTCTATCATGAAGGCAGTGCTAGGGATACTACCTCTACGAGTAAGTTCCTTCAATTACCGCGATATGGAACCCCCAGCGACGTACCATCACATGTACAAGATTGCTCCCGCCGATTTTAGGTGTCCAACGCTGTTTATGATGCGACGCTGTCTTGTTCTTATCTCCGTATACCGGTACCGTTTCGATCGTCTCTGGTGGGACCCCTAAGCCCTGAGGATCTACTGGTAAACATCGCCGTCGGGAACGACCCTACCCGTCGTTTAATTTCGAGCATGTGAATGTTGACGGCCAATGCTCTTTAACACCCCAGAGCAGTTACTCACGTCTGTGTAGGTTTCGAACTACACGGCACTAGGCGGTTCAGCTGAATCAATATATAATTTCCGCTATTGTAGGCTTTTAATTCATCCTTCTTCCAAGCAACGTAACAGCCACCAGTACGTGCTCACATTTGCTAGCTATTTTTGTTCACGTCTCCTAGATAGCACAGGCTCCCAGACTAGGTTCTTCGTGATAGATTTTGAAACCAAACCGGCAGGCCTCCCCCCCGGGAATGCCGGCTAAGCCTGCCATTCTTTTCAAGGCATTCTCACGAATGACACTGCTTGAGCCGTTCATTCTCGCACTATCCATATATTTAATGTCAGAAGTGAAACGTTACGATGTGAGTAGTCGACAATGTACATCATCATCTTGAAGGCACTGCCGAGTATCTGTTTGACTGTGGGAAGATCGCGGTTTCTTGGAAGCCTTTCTCCCTGAAGCTGAGAGATAGCATAGATAGATTAACCATGACTGGACACCAAAGTCAAACTAGGGCTGAGATCGCTGGGTTTTTTTTTGGATCTCCGGAGTATCGGTCCGATATTGAAGGGCGATGTGACCCTGGTGTCACAGTCACTACTTTTTTCGAAGTTCCCATCTAGCATGGCAAAAGGGTCTCAGCTTTCCCAACTGAAATCTGCTCTTTCCCAAGCAGGTGTCACCGGGAGGCCTCAGGGTACTAAACGCAAGCGGTCTGCAAATCAAGCAAATGACAAGGCAAAGCGCGAAAATAAACTTGCTGAAATTCATCAGAAGCTGAATCCTTTCGACACCAAAGTCACGAAGTTGAAGCACGATGTTGGTGGTCGTAAGCTTAAAGGTGTCATTGGGAAGCCTGCGCAAAGCAAGATGGCGGGGCTGGAGCAGGTGCGTCGTACTTGAACCGTATCTAAACTTGTTTCTCAAATATATGATACAATAGCGTAAGAAAACTTTGCTCAAAGAATTTCAAGAGAAAGACCGAGCGGGGGGCATCGTGGATCGTCGTTTCGGCGAGAACGATCCATCCATGAGCTTAGAGGATAGGATGCTGGAGCGGTTCACGAAAGAACGGCAACGAGCGTCGCGGGGGGCCGCGTTCAATTTGGAAGACGAGGACGAGCTTACGCATTATGGACGGAGCCTGTCAAAACTCGACGATTTTGATGACGTGGAGATGGGCTTAGATGACGAAGAAGAGGAGCGAGGTTGATTCATTTTGTCTTCGCTTTCTGTCGAGACTGACAATGTGCAGGTCAAATTGACCGTGAGGTTGTCCAAAAAGCTCACTTCGGAGGATTTGGCAACGAAGAAGAGGAAGCAGAGGACGGAGAGGTATGTGAAATACTTAATGATGCCGTGGTGTGAAAGTCTGACTTCTTGAATTTAGCCTGCAAGGAAGAAGTCGAAAGCCGAAGTTATGGCAGAGGTTATGGCCAAAAGCAAGGAACATAAGGTTTGTGTTTCAAGACATACGTCGCAATTACAGAAGCTCATTTGGTTAATACAGCTTCTGAGGCAAATGGAGCGAGAGAAAGAAGACAATGTCAGACACGAACTGGACGAGGCTTTTGATTCGCTACGAGACTTGTTATTTGCTCCAGTCGCTTCGACCTCCAACTCTGCGGCCGAAACATCGAAAGACCCTCCTGCAAAAGAAGCCTCGTCTCCCACTGATCCGCTAGACGGTCTCGAAACACAAGATCTTGATTATGACCAACGAGTTCGCGAACTTGTTTTTGACAAACGAGCGAAGCCAAAGGACCGAACAAAAACAGAGGAAGAATTGGCGCTGGAGGAGAAGGAGACCCTAGAAAGGGCAGAGCGCCGGCGGCAAAAACGAATGCTAGGGCTTGATAGTGACAGCGAAGGTGAAGATGTGCCAAAGAAGGGAAAAAGGAGAAGAGAAGCAGACGATCTCGATGACGATCTTGTCGACGAAGATGAAGAATGGGCGGGCATCGGTGTTGGGTTAGGTGATCGTCGAGCTGACGATAACAATTTGGGGTCCGAAGAAGAAAGCGGCGAGGAAGATGACGAAGATAGCCAGGAAGATGAGGAGAGTGGCGACGATGAAGGACGGCCGTTGGGCGACATATCTGACCATGAAGATCTGACGACAAAACCTAACACAAAAAAGGTTGCGCCGAGGTCAAAATCCAAGGAGCTACCGTATACCTTTGATTGCCCGTCA
The DNA here is from genome assembly GCA_037576215.1 of Armillaria gallica. Taxonomy (NCBI): domain Eukaryota; kingdom Fungi; phylum Basidiomycota; class Agaricomycetes; order Agaricales; family Physalacriaceae; genus Armillaria; species Armillaria gallica. Next base: position 1,190,602 of record JBANDB010000008.1, read on the forward strand.
ACGCATGCCGAGTTCTTGGATATCGTGAATGGTATCGACGACAAGGACGTCTCAACTGTTGTCCAGCGAATCCGGGCACTACACCACACCAGTTTGGCACCTGAGAATAAATTTAAGCTACAAGTACGCCTTGTGCTTATTTTAGTCTAACTTACGCTCACTTTCTTTCAGACCCTGGCAGGTGTACTTATCGATCATGTCCTTTATCTTTGCTCTCCTCCGTCCCCCCGCCTTACTCATCTCTCCGCTCTCTTACCACACCTCTTCGCGCTGACCAAAGCATATCCCGTGCAATCAGCGGAGTTCTTCGTCAAAAAGCTTACTCTTATGCACAAGAATCTCAATCGAGGTCTGTCTCGTGGAGCGCTGAACCTCGAGGCCAAAACATGGCCTGGTCTTCCAGAGTTATCCCTGCTGCGCATTATCGGCATTGCTTGGTCGACAAGTGACTTGAACCATGCGGTCGTATCACCTACGCGAGTACTCATGGGGGCGTACCTAGGCCTGGCTCGAGTCCGTTCACTCGCCGATATCGCCAGTGGACTGTTCCTCTGCTCATTATTTTTGCAGTTTGAAAGGTTATCTAAACGTTTAGTCCCGGAAGCGGTCAATTTCGTTACCAATGCAGTCTTACATCTAGCTCCGAATGGTTATGAGGATGCATCTGCTCTCCCGGGGTCTTTCCCCTCTCCGGACTTCAGATCTGAGCTATCTAGCTCCTTCACGGTCCAACATAATACTGGATCCCCTCCGAGCCAGAAGGTCGACTTATTGGAAGTCCTGGTAGCAGGTTCTGCGAATGAGGGGACAAAATTCGGTCTTCTCAGTGTAGCGCTGGATCTCGTGGCGCGGTTCGCGGAAATGTACAAGGGCTTAGAGGGGTTCGTGGAACTATACGAACCTATTTCAACCATCCTGAAACACATATTAAAACAACTCGGGCTCAGCGAAGCTCTCGAGGTGAGGTTGTCAACCTAGTATAAGCTCCGGATTACTCATTCTCTCGTTATAGACACGCTTAAAGGCCGTATCAGATAGTACCAAGAGACTCTTGAAGTTTGCGCGTCAAGCACGACAGCCTCTGCAGCTGCAGGCTCACAAGCCTATTCCTATACCTACCTATATTCCCAAGTTCGAGACGTCGTCATCCTCTTATCTTCGCCATCAAGATCCTGATCACGAGCGCAACGAGGCTGCGAAATTACGGAATCAGTATAAGAAGGAGAGGAAGGGCGCCATTCGGGAGCTTCGAAAGGACGCCAAATTCCTTGCTGGCGTGCAGCAACAGAAGCAGAAAGACAAAGACAGGGCGTATAACGAAAGCATGCGCCGTGTTTACGGGTCTATTGAGGGCGAGAGAGCGGAGGAAAAGTCTATGGAGAGAGAGAAAGCCAAGGAGAAACGGAGGGCAGGGCGGAAGTAACTTGGTGTCCAGCACTGTTATCATTGGTTCTTTCTTTACCCTTTGCCCTGTGGTCCTGGCGCCCTAGATAGAATTGAGGATCGGCCGGCATCGCATCCTGAGTAGTATTGCATCTACGGTCCTCGTCTTGTCGAATTGAGATAGGTCATATATCAAGAAATTCCAGAGTCTGTCTATTTGGTACTGGGAGGTTCCTCGTGACCGTTCTCATCGCATTAGCGGAGTCAGCTTCAAGCCTCTGCCAAGTTCGATTTAACGGAGTATATCCTGAAATCACGGGCCATCCCGATAGTATTGTCTTATGCCTTCAGCCTCGTTCACGTTCTATGCTAGTGCTAAGTGGTCGCAGCTTGGGAGGGGGTTTGAGCGTAGTACCAAGCCTGAATGTGTGTTCGGTTCCGTAGCATTGTGTAAAATTTACGGGTCACTGATACACGGGAAGTGCAAACCCTGTTTTGTTTCCTCCTCGGACTAAGGAACTTTGTGTGATCAGGATGTCAACTTCGAACTCTCGCCTATTCACGTACACGTGCAGTCTTATACGCCAGGTGACAAACCCTATATAATTGCGCTCCCAAAGCCCCGGTACTTGGCCCGTGCTTATTGAGTATTCAAGAGACCTTGGAGAGCCTGGATCTCTTCCAAGGGACCCCCATCATCGCCCTCTGTACCAATTATCAGAAGTATCTGGCGTGCCTGTTTGAGGTATTTGCGTGGCAGCTCTACATTGGATGATCCTGTGCTGACGGACTGATTCCATCCAGTTTTTGCCATTTCCAACAGATGTAGTCCTGACATGGTTTAATCAGAACCAAGAAAACAGGTACAGGGCGCAATCTAAAGCCTACCGATCTGAGGATAGTTCTCTGGGTAGATGAGTTGATAGATCTGTAGTATAGTTTCACCGACGTCGAGGGCCAAGTCATATGGGCCATCATGAGAAGCATTGCTAAATGTTTCCGAGATTTTGGAGAGGAAAGATTCATGCAAGACACAGAGTACATCGTCCGGAAGTAGTTTGGTCCTGTTGAATAGTCCGTGACTGGAAGCAGGCACGAATTCGCGCAATTTTTTTACAACCCACGCAATGCCATCCGGATTACTGGGCGGCTCGGGAATGCGACCGAGACCTTCGACATAAACGCATGACGAGCAGCGGCATTTAAATCCGTAGGTCAACTCAAAAATTTGCTGCCGTGACTGTAGCAGTGCAGGATCTACGTATGTTAGACATATCTTCGTACAAACGGTAAGCTGATATCGGCGTATGAAGGTAAATATACACACTTCTTCCCCCGGGTTGATTTTTCCGAGGGCGATGACATCCATTTTTGGTGGATGTGATGGGGAGATGATGTACTTCGCCGCAGCGTTGGGTATACAGGAATGATTAAATAATCGACTGGCGAGGGGGAAGATTCCGTGGCCAAAGGTATTGAAGTGGGAATGCATCGCAAAATTATTATTTCCGAATCGTGAGAAGATAAATTGTAGGGTTTCAGATGAAGAGGAGGATCCGCTTGGGCATATCGGCGGGGTCGTAACCTCTACGGGGCCCGGCAGTAAAGACATGAACACAGCCAAGGCAGAACTGGTTTCTTCTCGGACTTCGTAAGAAGGTAGGAGAACAGCCAGATGAGACAGTAAAAGCGCATCCATCTTCTCGTGAGCAGCTAGGCTTTGAAAAGAAGGCGAAGTCGTATATCTGTTGAAATGCTTGCACATTCGCTTGTGGAACGTTTTCCAATGTATGGACTGGCCTGAAAGTAATCAGTCGGATGATGCCACCACATCCATTCTTACTACACCATACATGAAGCATCACAATAGTAAAACGACGCGCATCCTGAGCACCTCCGTAGAGACGTCGGTATTGTATGGCAGGCGTCACATCTTCTGCCCTTTTCCGAGGGTAGAAGGACGGTCGCCAACGATTCGACGGAGATAATCAGGGCACCTGGCGAGAGGGAAGAAATAGCTACCGCTTTGCTTCTGGCGGTGGGGTGGTTTACTAGACGTACATTGCGCCAGTTTCGATGGTGCTCATGACTAGAGGAAGGAATGGGACCGGGCCGGAAAGCAACCTCATAACGCTTACATAACCTGAGAGTCAGGCGCCCACACGCGTCAACAATTTCTGCTCTTATATGTACGACCATGACCACGATCAAGAGGGCGAATACTGGCGAGATGCTGGGCTCGAGGGAGTACAAATACACCCAAGAGATTTCACAAATGGTATGTGTTCTTAGTATCTCACACAGCAGTGTACTGAATGCAATGATAGATGTTTGTCTTCGGCGAAGTGCAAGAGCCTAACATGGACACCGTGAACCTCGTCGAGGATATCGTTCGGGGACAGTTAATTGAGCTGGTAAGCCTTTTGTTCTCTTTACACTCAACGCCCTGATATGCTTCTTCAGATCGTGCAAGCCCGAGCGCTTGCTGTACGACGTGGAGCGCGTTACTTGACAGCCGAGGACCTCATCTTTCTAATTCGTCACGACCGCGGCAAGGTCAACCGACTTCGAACATACCTCTCCTGGAAAGATGTCCGTAAGCATGCCAAGGATTCTGGCGGCGATGGGGGAGGTGGTGTGGAGGTCGAGACCTTGGAGGATGGTGCTGATGGTATGTCGTCCTCTTCTATGGGTGCGATCGTGTCCTTACTGTGGATGAAGATAAACTTGCTGCAAAGGCACAGAAGATCACTATTAAACTGCCTTGGGAAATTACGACAATATATTCGGAAGTCCTTAAGCAGAGCGGACACCAGTCGGACGACGAAGAAGATGAGGATGACATTGAAGCTCATGAAGCGTCTATACAGCGTCTAAAGGCAAGTAGGGTTTTGTCATGCATCTGTCCTGCTGACCATTCCTCAGGAAGCCGATGATGCCACTCGTCAAATGACCAGAGAGGAGTATCAACACTATTCTGACTGTCGACAGGCTTCATTTACATATCGCAAAGGCAGGCATTCCATCTTTCTTATACCGTCTTCATTCATTGATACCCTTCCCAGCCAAACGTTTCCGCGAGTTCCTCAACCTTCCACCACACCTCGATCTGAAAGCGAATGACGACACTGTCGATATCGTCGGTTTCCTTGCTTTCGAGATGGTTCGTTCCCTCACCTTGGCTGGTCTCTCTGTGAAAAAGTCGCTGGAGGAGGCCTCTCTACTCGATGAGTACACGTCGCCTGTCATGGGCAAGCGGAAGGCAACATCATTAGGCGGCTCTGCAGAGAAACGCAGAAGGGAGGAGGAGGAGGAGCGCGACGAATACACGCTTCCTGTCAACTCTCTATTCCTACCTCCACCGGAGGCACGGATAGCTATACAGCCAGAGCACATTCAGGATGCCTTCTCGCGAATGCAAGGCGACTGGTCACACCATCGAGCCGCTGGCATGCACAACTGGAGAGGTGGTCTTGTTCGAACCAGAGTTACTCTCATCTAAGCGCAATTTTCTCCTTCTAATTTCTGTATTCGAGCACTCACTGTACACCATCACGCACTTATTATATATGTACGCTCATTAAGGAGCTCTAGATTTACCTTGCTCTGCTTTCGTCTACTACTCAGACACCTCGTGTGGTCATGATTCTTATTCTACTCATCGCTTTGATTTCTGATATACTAGTTACCACGACGATGGGGTCGACTTCGCTGGTGGTACGGTGAGCACACCCTCTTTTCCTCGTCTATTGTTTTGTGTTACAATGTTGCTTAGAGGTTCTCAAGCTTACGCGGCGGCAAGGATTAGCTCAGCGATTCGAACACCCTACTAGGTAAGTGAACTCTTTGGTTTCATTCTTAATTCACTGATTAATCGGACACTGTTTTTAGTCTCAATCTCGCGGTTCACGGCTTTCATTTGAATGTATTAGGATGGGCTCTCTGCTGTTAGTGGGACATTCCATTATTCGCAAACTAACTCTTTATTCGTTAAGATTTCAGGCTCTATTAGAGACACTCAACGATACGGATACAGGCTCGGACTGGGCCCTTCAACACGCCTACGCCTCTCGCTTATTACAATATGACGGAACCCATTGTGTGGTTGAAATACTTATCGACATCTCTCAAGTGCGTAGCCCTGCTTCGTTGCCTCTGTGTTCGCTAACAAGCCGTTTCTTGCCCTTAGAATTCCCCCCAGCGCTGATTACGACTATGCCATGACATAGTCAGCCGTACCGGGAGCGTTGTGACGATAGGCTGAACGGGGTAGGGGTATATCCATTCCTTATCTATTCGCTTTCGTTCTAATTTTGCTTTGCTTAGAGGTTTTCAACTGTGTTGCGTGGCGTCGTAGATTCGCTCAATAGCTCATCTTGGTGGAGAAGTTCTTTGGTTTCTTTTTCAATTTACTAACGAGTTATTTTTCCTTAGATACAATCTTACGGTTGACAGTTTTCGTTCGAGGCGGACTCTATTGTTCGTAAACTATCTCTTTGTTTGTTATATGAAGCTCTATTGGGATACGACTACAGGCTTGGACTGCGCTGCTCGACGCGACTACACCCCCTCGCACAATGAGACGAAAGCACCTCATGTACCCGTTGCCCCCCTTCTTTCCGTAGGTAGAGATATTACGATGAAAACGCAAGCAAAATCATATAAGATATATCGAATTTTATTCGAGAGCTACACATTCCATAGAGTTGAACAGTATAAGAGCATCCAAACAACGAGTAGAGGTATAGACATGACAGTAATTTGCCCATTATGAGGCGTGTTGCATTCAGATCATCATTAACAACAGCCAGCTATGTATCATTCCAGCACTTTCGACACCTTTCTGGCTTGTCAGTTACGCGATTGAGGCACAGCGTGTGCTGAGTTTGGTTTGAAACAACTTCTTTTATACCTAATCCGAGTGTGCTGTGTCAAATACCAACTCCCAGTCCTTACCACCACTATATCACCATGGAGCTCACATTCGTCAACGACCTTGGCCATTCCTTCATTGTTGAAATCGACCCAAATATGGAGTTGGAAAACGTGATGGCACTGCTCGAGGCCGAGGTGCTTACGCTGCCGAGTCTCTTCGTCACTGTTTACTAACAGCTATCCTAGTCGGGCATCCCAGTGTCAGAACAGCACATATCACACGAAGGGCGGCATCTCAATGATCCAAAGGCCACGATACAACAGTTGGGCGTGACGGATAAAGCGATGCTACTGTTGCGCCGCACGGTGGCTAATCCCGCCGGAGCGTCAGTCTATCTACTCTGTCCTTCTTATCTCGCTGACCGAACCATAGAGCGGTACCTCAGGACGATGAGATGATGCGATTGCAGCTACTTGGGGATCCCACTCTCATGCGTGAGCTCAGAGAGGTACGCCCGCCACCTCGATGTCGTGTCGTGGTCACTCAATGGCAAAGGACAGACCCAACCTGAGCTTGCACACGCAGTAGAGCACGAGCCTGCTCGCTTCTCCGAGCTCCTGCGGTTGACGAAAGAACGACAGTACGAGGCCGAGTTGGCACAGCAGCGGGAAATCGCCAGCCTGAACGCGGATCCTTTCGATGTTGAGGCCCAACGGAAGATCGAGGAAGCTATTAGGCAGCAAGCCATCTTGGAGAATATGGCCCACGCCCTGGAGTATTCGCCCGAGAGCTTTGGGAGGGTCACGATGCTCTAGTGGGTGCTGTACCCATGTCCTTGTGAGGCTCTTACCTAACAACTCAACAGCATCCCGGTGGAAGTAAACGGTCATAAAGTGAAAGCCTTTGTCGACAGTGGCGCTCAATTCACCATCAGTGAGTCTCTCATTGAATACATTTGATTCCGTATCGCTGACAGGTTACGTGCTAGTGAGCCCGCAATGTGCGGAAGCCTGCAAGTTCGTATTTCACGTTCGCTAGAACGCGACACTAGAAAGAGACTAACTCAGCTTCCCCCCGACAGCATCATGCGTCTTCTCGACAGTCGTTATTCGGGAATAGCCCAAGGTGTCGGTACTGCAAAAATCTTGGGACGGATACACAGCACGCAGCTCAAGCTAGCTGACCTGTTTCTTCCTTGTTCGTTCCAAGTCATGGAGGCACGTCCTTTTCGCATTCGCACTATTCAGCGCACTATTCAGGATGCTTACACGTGTCTCTAGGGACAAGGCGTCGACCTGCTTTTTGGCTTGGACATGCTAAAAGCCCACCAAGCGTGCATCGACCTGGAGAAGAACGTACTGCGGATACAAGGCCGGGAAGTGACCTTCTTGTCCGAGCATGAGCTTCCGGACAAAGCCAGGGATGTGGAAATTCCAGAGAGTGTACCCTCAGCGTCTTCTGCGTCAGGTTCTGGCTCCTCCAGTCAGAGTCCGCCTGCGGCTCGGTTTCCCGGGGGTGGAAATGCATTGGGAGGAGCACCTCGGTCGACGCCACCCCGTGCCTCTGCGTCAACGTCTCGTCATTCAGAGGAGTATATAAGGACCATTATGGATCTCGGTGTGACGAGAGAGGTCGCAATAAGCACCTTGGATGCTGCTGGTGGGAACATCGACGTCGCAGCCTCGTTGCTGTTCTAGGTGGCTAAATAGTAGTACATAAAAGCAAAGCAATGTAAATCTAGGGCTCGACTAACGAGCATACATATATAATGAGTGCGTGGTGGTGTACAGTGAGTGCGATACAGAAATTGGAAGGAGCGTATGTCTTTGGTTAGAACAAGACCGCCTCTCCAGTTGTGTATGTCAGCAGCTCGATGGTGCGGCCAGTCGCCTTGCATTCGCGAGAAAGCATCCTGGATGTGCTCTGGCTGTATAGCTATCCGTGCCTTCGGTGGAGGTAGGAATAGCGAGTTGATGGGAAACATGTATTCGTCGCGCTCCCTTCTGCGTTTCTCTACGGAGCCGCCTAAAGATGTTGCTGTCCGCTTGTCCATGGCAGGCGACGTGTGCTCATCGAGTAAAGAGGCCTCTTCCAGCACCTTTTTAACAGAGAGACCAGCCAGGGTGAGGGAACGAACCATCAGGTTGAGGAACTCGCGGAAACGTTTGACTGGGAAGAGTATTAAACACGCATATATTGTGTGCGATGACTTTGGAGAGAACCAAGGTTGTGGCATGAGACCTTATATCAGGATGCGGGTCTGGTAAACGGGAACGCATGCGACACAGCGCAAGGGACACAGATGAGAGCTGCGGAGAGCGATACAAGAAACGTTCGTATGTTGAGTGTGCTTCCCCTTGATGGATGCCCGCTCCGGTCAATTGTTCTGGCTGAGATTTTCCCAAGGCCTGCCACTGGATCAAGTCAGGGAATACGGCAGGATATCAGGAATAACCTGGCAGTTTAAGGCCCTTTGAGGTTTCGCGTAGAAGACATCGCACAGGCCCGTCTATTCTGGTGAACATTATTGGAAAGAGGTGGCAAAGGCGAGTCTTCGGCCAACGAGTATCCCGCGCATCGATGATCTGCATTAAAAGGAATGATGCATACAACTATGTAGCTTCACTTTCTAAAAATGTTAAGCATGGCGTCACTTTGAAGCCCATAATTCCCTCCTAGACATGACCCATTGGCCACTCTTCTTCAACCTTTTGATGGCGGCGATGCAATGAAGAGAATAGTTTTGTCACGCAAAACAAGCGAGACTGATGATGGTTAACTTGTGTGCCTGTCATCTTAAGAGTCTTGTCAGGATATTCTTCGTATGGAGAAACCAGGATTACGGACCAATGCTTGTTCCCCCTCGGACGCATGTCTAGAGAAAAACTGCTCCAGTACAACCGCAGTCTCATGTATATACTTCTTGCATTGTTCGGCGTCCGCATGATCGACATCACCAAAGTAATGCTTGTCACCATTTGCTAGCTCTTGCAATCGACGACGGCAGTCCCCCCAAACAAGATCCGAGGACCTAAGGCATGCGAGCGACAGGAGAGCATCTTTGCGGTACCCTGACTTCAGGAGGAAGCATGCAACTAGAAGATTTTCAGGTCGGTGAAGGTCGTCAACATGCTTTTTCAGAGTAAGGGCGTCAACACTTGAACTGCCACCTTGCGCCTCGGAGAGTATGGTGACATACTGGGCAACCACTCCGCCCCAACAAGAACCAAACCCAAATCTAACCAAGTCCCCACGACGTGCAAGGGTTTCAAGGAACCGCGCTTGATAAAAGATCTCAAGCACCGAAGGTTCGTGCGACTGTAGACAAAGGCCAACCAATTCACAAACTGTGTTCAAGGCATACCATTGCCCATCACCCCACTGCCTTGAGAGCATCGTATCGCACAACCACTGTACGACCTCGAGCGAGCAGCGTGAAGGATCTGCCTTAACTGCAAACTCGTATGCGTTCACGAGGAACGCCAAGTGCTTGTTGCTCTGCCGCGAACCCTGACCCTTGGCAGCCCTAATTATCAACCCCTCAACGCGATGGAAGAGGTCGCTGTTACCTCGGAGTTCCTGAGGCCAGTCTTGGACTCGCGTCAGGTGGGCTTCCTCTGGACTTGCATCGGGTGGGAGTAGAGCAAGCTGATGAAGAAGAAAGAGAACAGCAGCAGCAGCGGCCCGTACCGATGTGGGATGTTCTGGCAAGGGATCAAACTCGGCCGATATCATAGAGATGACACTGTCGGTGATTATGCTGTGAGAAAGTTGAGAGGCCGCAATTTCGAAATCCACAATCGCCGGGGAATCGAAGTCTTGCCTCGGGTGGTTCCCGCGACGAGCGTAGGCTCGCAGAACAGCGCAACATAAAGACACTGGGTATTGATCAAATGCGTGAATATCAGCGAGTGGTGCAAAGGCGCCATCTTTATTCGCTGATTCGATCAAGGATTTCCAAACCAGTGGTGGAAAGGTCAGGTTTGCTAGGATGGTATATCGAAAAAATACTCTGGGCTTCAAGGTACCGTCTGCGCTATCTGATAGCGGAGGATTACTGAGGTGTCTATGGGATTGAGTGGCAAGGATGTCAACATGTTTCACTTTGATTCCTGTCGGAGTCTTTGGCCAGTAGTAAGGGAAAACACTTTGAGAGCGAAGAAGACGATCCACTCTCAGTTCCATCCCTGGTAACGGCATTTGGCGAGCATCGGCGGTTTCGCTGAGAGAGTCCTTGAGTAATTTGTGAGCAGCCGACGTAACTCTTACTCTGAGGTCTCCCTCGTCTGTAAAGATCTCGTCGATCAATTCCGTTGATGCTAAGGGAAGGCCGCCAAAGGCTTGAACAGTGATACTTCCGACTGCAGGGTTGGAGGATATAGTGCATAGCCAGTGTAAAGCCTCGACTGAGAGCCTAGTCGCCGTCTGCTTCACTGACTCTACTTCCTGACTACGCAAAGAAATGATGACTTTAGGTGCCCGATAGTCTGGATAGTAATCATCGCATTGCCATCCGCACCTATGCAGGAAAGATATGCGCGTACGCTGCAGTGCATCGATGACAGCATAGCGGCTTCTAGCCAGAAAACTGGATAGATGGCCGGGCAACACATAGAGAAAATCGCATAGGGGTGTGTGATAAGGGCATAAGGGATCAAACATCGGAAGAATGGTGGCGACAGAGTAAGCGATGTATACTGAAACGGTCCCGATCCCTATAAACCACGAAAGTTGTGCTTGAAGCGGGTGAAGGAAGAGCACCAATCCAGCAAAGAAAATTGCTAGAGCCAAATGCATGAGGACAGGTAGCAACCCTATGATGATCGGAACCTTCCACTTCTGTATGCCAGTGTATCGGTACTGTCGCACGAAGCAGCGCTCGCGAACTGTCCCGGAAGGAAGGGCGACATAGTAGTGAAACCACTGCTTGACAAGTACACCCACCAAGGCAGTAGTCAGGCTGAGAAAAAGGCTTGTGAACCAGAGGGCATTAACCCAGACGTCGGTCATAGAAGGTGTGAAGGTAAGGCTGGGATCGAGGGAAGCAACGGAAAGAGAGGGTGGGGTTGTTCCGTTGGCAATGGAATACTGGATAAGAACCAATTCAAGGAGGAGGGATGCAGAAACTTGAGAATAGTTCGTCTGCAAGTTCTGGGAAGTCTGCACGATGAAAGTTGTGACGACTGCCGAGAACAGACCAGCCTACACAAAGTCAAGTCAGTCACGGTAATGGTAATAAGAATAACAACAAGCAGCTGACAAAAACCAGTAGAACATCAACATGATCTCGAGCTTCTTCTACCATGTTACCATCATGGATAGCGCTTTCTTCTTGGTACACCCGCCACACCCTTGCATTTGAGCCGGTCTCTTCATACTGAGCATCTTCTGCGAACCGTTCTTCATAGTTCGAAGGATCATTTCCTGTTAACTACCTTCAGCGTTGGCGATCGACGCATTCTGAAAGATCTGGCACCTTTTCTTGTTGCTGTCTGTGGTCTGCTTAAACCAAAGAGCCTCTTAGCTTTGCTTGTCCCGGAAGGGTGTTTTGTTTGTTGCATTCTTTTATCATTTCCATCGAGATCAGTCTCCTCCACAACGTTGTTAACGTTTGGTTCTGTTTTTCCTCCAAGAATATTGGCCACTTCATCAGCCTTGTTGTCAGTTCCACCTGTAATACAAAACCATGGGCTTCAGAACAAAACTACGAGTAACGAAGAACGATACGCACTCTCTTGGGGTGTCTGCATGGCTTCTGGGGCGAGAGAGGCGAAGCCAACACTGCCTTGCTGCTCTTCTGTTTCCTGCACTTCCTTCTTCACTTCCTTGAAGCTCACCTCAGCTCCGAGATTAGTCATTTCTGAGACCCTTCTTTCCACATACATATCCGGTCAGAGGATGAGCGACTGCGATGCCAAAGGCGGTCGAACGACGAAAACCTGAAGGAAGTTGGCCTAGAATCTTTTTTTTTCAGGGACTCAGGGTGAACTGAAGGCTGTACTGGCATTACGGCAAGTAGGAGCATTTTGCGCCTTCGGGCCTGGATTCTGATAAACAAAGACTCTGCAGTCGAATGGGAGAATCTGAAAAAATCTGCGGACGAGCGTAGGTCCCTAGATGGACTATGCGATCTTTACTCTGACAGAATCGGATTTTGAATTTCGAATATTCGACGGCTGACATCACGTGAAGATAACTTGAAAACGACGCATGACCATCCTTTTCCAAGCTGTAATCTCTGGCGGGACACTACAGCTACGGAGGCTGACGAACGACGACGACGACGATAGATCTTCGGAAAAGGGAAGACAACCGAGACGATGACAAGATAAAAACCCTGTCCCAATTCTACCTCTGCTTCCATTCAACCACTTATTTACAGTTGCACTGTGTTGCTCCTCGCGGCTCGCCCTCCGCACTTTCCATTTAATTAAGCAGCCTTCTTAATTACAAAGAGATCGATATGATCTGTTGGTACGTGTTGAGATTTCAGTTCTTGGGTGACCCAGGATAGACTTTGTCAAGCAAGGTGATAAGTGCGTGGTGGTGTACAGTGGGTGTTCGAATACAGGAATTGGCAGGAAAAAATTGCGCTTAGATGAGAGTCACTCTGGTTCGAACAAGACCGCCTCTCCAGTTGTGCATGCCAGCGGCTCGATGGTGTGACCAATCGCCTTGCATTCGCGAGAAGGCATCCTGGATGTGCTCTGGCTGTATAGCTATCCGTGCCTCCAGTGGAGGTAAGAATAGCGAGTTGACGGGAAGCGTGTATTCGTCGCGCTCCCTTCTGCGTTTCTCCGCGGAGCCACCTAAAGATGTTGTCGTCCGCTTGCCCATGACAGGCGACGAGTACTCGTCGAGCAGAGAGGCCTCCTCCAGCGACTTTTTCACAGAGAGGCCAGCTAAGGTGAGGGAACGAACCATCTCGAAAGCAAGGAAACCGACGATATCGACAGTGTCGTCGTTCGCTTTCAGATCGAGGTGCGGTGGAAGGTTGAGGAACTCGCGGAAACGTTTGACTGGGGAGAGTATTAATCACCGAAGACGGTGTGGGAAATTATGAATGCCTGCCTTTGCGACGTGTAAATGAGGCCTGTCGACATTCAGAGTAGTGTTGGTACTCCTCTCTGGTCATTTGACGAGTAGCGTCGTCGGCTTCCTAGGGAATGGTCAACAGAGCAGATACATAACAGAACCCTACTTGCCTTGAGAAGGTGCATAGAGGCTTCATGAGCTTCGATGTCATCCTCGCCTTCTTCGTCGTCCGACTGATATCCGCTCTGCTTAAGGACTTCCGAATATATCGTCGTAATTTCCCAAGGCAGTTTGATGGTGATCTTCTGTGCCTTTGCAGCAAGTTTATCTTTATCTACAGTCAAGACGTGCTAGCAGCACTAGCAGAGGACGACGCACCATCAGCACCATCTTCCAAGGTCTCGACTTCGACACCATCAGAATCCTTAGCATGTCTCCGGACATCTTTCCAGGAAAGGTATGTTCGGATTCGGTTGACTTTTCCGCGGTCGTGACGAATTAGAAAGATGAGGTCCTCAGCTGTCAAGTAACGCGCTCCACGTCGTACAGCAAGTGCTCGGGCTTGTACGATCTGGAAGAAGCATGTCAGAACGTTGAGTGTAAAGAGAACGAAAGACTCACCAGCTCAATTAACTGTTCTCGAACGATATCCTCAACGAGGTTCACGGTATCCATGTTAGGCTCCTGCACTTCGCCGAAGACAAACATCTATTGTTGAGTTCAGTAAACTGCTGTATGAGAGACCGAGAACACATACCATTTGTGAGATCTCTTGGGTGTATTTGTACTCTCTCGTGCCCAGCATCTCGTCGGTATTCGCCCTCTTGATCGTGGCCATGGCGGTATATACAAAGAAATTATTGACGCGTGGGCGCCTAACCATCAGTGCCGTGTAATGATGATGATGATGATGATGATGAGCCAGGCTGAGCCTATGTGGGCCAGGCCCGCCTATGTAAGCGTTAGAAGGTTGTTTCCGGCCCGGTCCCATTCCTTCCTCAGCACCATCGAAACTGCCGCAAATGTACGCCGAGCAAACCACCTCACCGCCAGAAGCAAAGCGGTAGCTCTTCCTTCCCGCGACCGCCCTCCTATCTTCTGAAAAGGCAGAGGATGTGATGCGTGCCATACAATACTGACGTCTCTACGGACCAGCGCAGTTTGCTGAGATCGTTCTCGCCGTTATCAGCCGCCTCCTCGACCCTCTTCAAACCTTCCGAACGCCTACTGTCCTTCCAACGAAATGGCCTTCCCTACAAGACGACGCCCAAAGTCGCAGACTTCTTGTGCGAGTCCTCACAGCCACAGACGACTTTTCCCCCTCCCTGTAGTCAACATGGTAGTACTCGCCTATGCCTCCATGTCCAGTTCTGCACTGCACGAGTCTCCCAAATACCTCGCGCGGTGTCTCCTTAAACCTCTGAGTGGATGTAACGTACGTTTGGGTAGGCTGCACGCAATCGCAGTATGTTTCGTGCGGCCCACACTAAGCCAATGAGTTTTGAATCGTACACCTCAGTGTAGGGTCCTCAGCCGCCTTTCTTCGTTTCGTCGGCGCCTGACGGTATATCAGGTTGAATTGGCGAGTGCTCCCTCTCTCCGATCACCGTTGGCTAGTCGTTGTATGATTGGGCTTGTTTCACAGAACTTGTATATCCGTATCGGTCTCGTTCGAGGTCCAGAAGGTGTGTTATGGGTGATGTGGATGCTCGATCTCTAGTGCTACAATTGGGGTTGTCCTGTACATCAGCCATAGCGCTCGACTCTGTACTCGTGTAAGTATTTCGATATGCGCAGCTCCTGTCCACTGATACAAAGCTGGCAAAATACCAAAATTGTGGTATCCAATCCACATAAAATTGTAGAGGGACCCGACCTAGAGACGCGTCACCGTGAACGCGAATATTTACAGTAGTGATACAGTACCATTTGATTTGTAGAATACACGGTTTAATGAGGGATACCATTGCTTCTACCTCCAAACCGACTCTTAGCAAAATTAGAACTAGGGAAACTTTGAGTGAGAGAGTAGCATGTATGGCGTTCAGGAACTTACAACCGAGAACCGGTGCCGCGGATATTCGAAAGCAAGGCGCTCTCTAGGGCAGAAGCCGACAAACTTGCATCTAACAGCAGTTCAGTAAATAAACAATAGTTAAAGGTAGGAATACTGACCACTAATATCACTGAAGCTGGAAGCTTCAGAACCACCATTACTTCCATCGCTGGCGGTACGACGAACAAGATGCCCGTAACGTTGCCCAATTGCACTGCGGGGTGACAGAGCGGGCGGACTGGACGATTTACTCGGCGACATATGTCGACTGATTGGTGAATGCGGCTGGGATTCGGAAGGCGGAGAGGGCATGTCCGGGATTGATCCCTGTGGCGAACTCGCACTCGACAGACTTTGGCTAGCGCTCCGACTCGAATAGGTATCACGTCGCAGGCTGCCAACGGACATAGGCGACACCATTCCCACACGACCACGGTCGATGGTCTGTCCGTTCTTCTTTCCGACACTGACCAATCCCAAGGCATCATTTGTCATCATCCTCTGGAGGTCCTTGAGCTTTCTATCGAGAGCTTCCTGCTCCTCCGCCTGCCTGTCGGCCTCCTCTTCCTTCAGCATATCTTCATCTTCCGAGTCCGTGCTTTCCGACGACGACAGCGATGGGGGACGAACAGGGACCTGAGGCTTCGCAGTGCTTTGTAACGTGAGCGTGGATGATGACGATGCCTTTTTCGGCCGAGGAGAGTTGTGGCCTAGCGAGCTGAGGCGTGCACGGATCCCCAGTGGTGTCGAATTGCGCCCAGAAGAGCCGGAGAGTCGAGAGCTGCTGGCCAACCTGCTGGCCGCCCGTGCAGCCATGGATGGCGGCTCAGTGAAGGGGAATTCCTCTCCTGCTTTGCTTGGTGCAGGACTCACAACGCCAGGTATGTTGTGCAACCCTCTGAGCTCCTCTTGGAATCTGGCATGGACTCGATACAAGAGGTACGGCAACGGAACTTCAAGGTGAGCAGCCAATCCCTTCCCTGGGGTACGTTCAGGACCATCACGGCAGCAAAAAAAAAACAGGAGAGCTCACAGTCTGTTCCTCCATTATCAGTCGTCCGTGACCGCTCAATCACTTTCCACAAAATGTCCGCTTTTTCTGGGGTCCATTCTATCTAAACCTGGATCAAAGCCAACGAAGACAGTCATCCCTGTGGTCCACGTACTCGTGGTGGGTCGCTGGGCGGATTCTCGGGCCTGTTGTAGGGCAAACGAACGACGACACGAACGGGCGGTGCATCTGTAGGCATGCACGATAGCTTGGCAATCAACAGGCCCCAACGGACGATGGCACTGGTCGACGCAAGTGTGAAATAACGAGGACCTGGGAAGTGGCTGTACTCTCCTGCCTCCTGCCTTATTAAGACGTGATCGAACGTGCCTCCGACGGAGATGGTCTTAAACATCCTCTACATCATCCTAATATCATCTCCGACGGAGTACTTCAGGTTTCTGCGATTTCTATTCGACATTTGCGGTATATAAGGACGAAAGACATGGACCCTCTCGTTCACAAATCCCCCCGTTTTGATGTCCTTTACCAAACGTGTCTCCGCAAGCATGGACTTGGCCGTAACGGCGATTTTATACATGGTCAGAGACACAGCTGAAAATGGTACATGCACACGTTTAATTATCCTATACATTATACTAAAACTTCCTCTTAGCCGACTCTTCCCAAGCGCCAACGCGGACAGAGATTGTCTATGGAGAAATTCCCAACAAAGCCGCAGCGGCTGTCGTTGGCATAGTCTACGTCTTATTTGCCCTCGTTCTATTCTTCCGTATCTGCCAATACCGCAACTGGTGGGGCCTTTGTCTTCCTATCGGTGCAGTGGGTTAGCACCTTCCCTATACTTCTAATCCCATCCCCGACTAACATCTCATTTCCCAGTCAGTGGCATAGGCTTCTTCATCAAAATCGTTCTTGTCTCCTCCGTGGAAAATCAAAACTCCAAAGCCCTTCTCGCCACGCAAAACGTCCTCATCGCCTGCGCTCCGGCCGCGTTCCTGGCTTTTAACTACATCGTCTACGGCCGCCTCGTCGTCCAGTGCCTCGGAGCTCGGTTCTGTATATTGACGCCCACACGCGTCTCTATGATATTCATATGCAGCGACATCGTCACCTTCATCGTCCAGGTGTGATTAACACTTTACTTACTACCCAACAACTCTAATCAGCTTTTCATTTAGGCTGGAGGAGCTGCTCTGATCATCAACCCAGACCGCGCAACACTCGGGAAAAACATATTTCTTGCCGGCCTGATCCTCCAGTCCATTTCGTACTATATATTCACCTTGATGATGTTATGGACCCACTGGAAACTCAAGAAGGCTTGCGTCACTACCGGAGGCGAACACTGGTGGAAGGCTTTGTGGCTGCTCTATGTATCTTCATTTCTGATCATCGTAAGCTTAGCTCCGTACACCTTTACCCATTCTAACCTACCTTAGATCCGTACGATATACCGTCTCGTTGAAGGGGCCTCTGATCGCGGAAGCTACGTTCGCACTCACGAAGGTAAGCGGCTCTTCTTGATTGAAGTGCAGCAGTACTTATTGTCTTCGTCTAGTCTTTTTCTACTGCCTCGATTCGCTGCCTCTCCTTCTTTCCATCGGCGTGTACATGCCGTTCTGGCCTGGCAAGTACATCACCAAGGATTCGATTGTACCAGGGGAACAATACAAATTGACGGAGGCCTCCAGCGTATGACTGTCCGACTAGAGTTACCCTACTTCTTTAACATTTATAATAAACAAAACCCCGTTTCTAGTATTCTTCCAATTTCATGGTCTGCCGATGCGCGTCTCAGTACCTCTGTCTTCCCTTACTCTCTCCGACTCTGCTCCAGAGTCTAGATTGTTCGAGGCCGAATTTCCCGCCAACCCAAGTGAGATTATCTAAGGCTACACAACTAAGAATACAACAACACTGCTGCGGGTCGACACTAGTTATATGTCTCACGCATATTACTCTGAGGATAAATCGAGTCCGCAGCCGAGTCTCCTCCGAATAAAGTAGACCAAAACTGAATATCCTGAAACATCGCAGGATTCGGAGCCTCTACCCCCTCCTCCTCCGTCGCCACACCCGAAGTAGGGAAGTGTGTTCCAGACTGATAAAGTGCCGACAAAGGGCCCAAAAGATTGAGCTCACTTCCTTGCCTCTTCATCCAAGAGGCATGAAACGCCTGTAGCAACGCTGAACACCGTTGAGCTGCATGGTCCTGTGAAAAGGCTACCTGCGAGAGGAGCTGGGAACTCTGCTCGAGCAAGGCGTCGCCCGACCCGAGAAGCTCTATTCCAACCTTATCCACCATAAGAAATTTGACCCCCACAACCAGAGCACCAGCAAACGCCATCATCATGAACGTGATGTCAGGTGTTGTGGGAAGCAAAGTCTTCTCAGCCTGCAGCAGTGATACAAGAAGAGCCTCTCCTATGGAAAGGCACTCTTTCCCCCATATCGTGACGATGTTAAGACCATGAGGTTTGACTTCTAGAAACCAGAACAGGCTGATTCCACCGTCAGCATCGAGGACGACCCGACGTGCTAGTTGAATGGCATGGTACAAGACTAATAGCCGAACACCTTGGAGGAGGAGGAGAAGCATGTGGTAGTAGAATCGCTCATGACTTAGGACCACTAGAAAGGGGTAAGTTCTATTTTATCATAACTTCAAAAGGGGAAGTATTTACCCGAGAGTGGTAGGATCAGTCTACAGAGCCTATCCATCGATGCCAGTGAATTGGATACTCCGTTGTACCAAGCTTCCACGTCTTCACGAGTAGCAAATTCTACCGCCATCCCTTGTTCTGTTGCATTGAAAATTTCTGCGAGCAGCCGTATCCGTAAGTCGCGGCCTTCTGATATATTCGACGGGGATAGTATCGGGAAAATCGACATATCAGAGGGCGAACGACGAGATTGAGGTGTACGTCGCGTGCCAATACATAGCCTGCAAGATAGTTTGAACCGGAAAACCGAGACAGCTGCTGGGCTGGACTCACATTGATTCGGTGGTCGAGAGGGTGATCCACTATGGAAGGATGAATAGAGGCCCTTTCTCTTTGAAGGAGCACTTACTAGTCTCGCCTTGTTCGTGGCCTCATCTAAAGCTGCTTGGTCGTATGGTGATTTTTCTCGAATGCTAATTGCCGTTGCAGATGCGTCGCTTAAGCCGAGGTTTAAAGCCATGCTGACAGCCATGCTAATCAGCATCCGACCATCGCGGCCACCTTTCGAAGGGCCGCATATAGGCGTCCACAGCGACAGAATGATGAGACCCTTTATAGTCTCTTGAGACTCAAACAATTCGGGATTGAAAATCATGCGGGCGATCGTATCCTCGGCCAATCTTTGAAGTCGTGGTGCTACGAGGTCTCGTGTAGAAGCATCAAGGTAACGCGATGCCACTGTACAACAGACGAGGTCCAGGAAAGACGTTGCACCTTCTCGAGTTAACGAGAAATTGAGCCAGGGAGTGTAATTAACAGAAAACCTATGGAGAAATATTATTCGTCTCGGAAAAGACAGAAAAAGAAAATAGAACGTACAAAGTGATGAGATGATCAATTTCTGCTTGGGAGAGGATACTGGAGAGTGAATGGTCATTCATCGCAGACGTATGGAATTTATCTTCCTGGGGCTGCCTTGCTAACTCCTGCATTGCCATCAAAGGCGCCGTCCAGTCAAGACGGTGGGGTACAAAAGACCACATATTGTCCGGGTTCGGAAAGTCATTGTTTACGTCGCTACCTGTAGCGTGAGGCGAGTCGGATATAGTACTGGGACTGCCAGAGGTCGTTCCGCTATTAAGAAGTCTACCGCCCACTGCTAAATCATACGCCGACTGTATCGTCGGGCCCTCCGCGCTGGACGCGGGCGAAGATTTCGCGACCGAAGGCTCTGGAGAAAAAACAGATTTATCCATGCCCTCGTAGGAGCACTCCAGTTTTAGAACATTGCATCGATGGCATCGCACGACGCTCCGTTCCAAATCGAGAACTTCACAGCGCGTTTTATGCTTGCGACACGACGAGCATGCCTGGACTTTGGAGCGTTTTGAGCGCGACCGAGATGAGCTCTCGACGCTGTCTTCAGTAGGTAAAGCGTTTGTGTTCCGAGATCGCTTCATGGTGCTGATGGGTGCAAGTGAGGGCGAGAGACAGGTAGAGAAACCTCATGCTATAAATAACGTTGCAGTGCAATCACTGCCCATCGGCAAATCTGAGCTGCCGCCTTAGTCACCATCGATTGTGGTAATTCTCCATTTCCCACGTGGCATTGGAGCCTCGTCATTGGTTCGACGAAGATAGTACTAGGTCGCCCATCTAGAAACTTTGTTGACGAATGGAAAGTGACTGTTGCTCCAGAAGAAATTTTACGAATTGTAGATCGACAGATTCTGAAGCGAATCATTGCAGCAATGTGACTGTGCCTGTGCAAAGCGATGCTGTCTAGCCGGCGGCATAGTAACGATTGAATACTTTGAAGTTTCCGCTGCTCGGAGCATTGCATGTCAAAAAAATATTGCCGGCTTGCGCAATGCGCATCTCAAAAACATGTCAGTAATATATTTTACGGTGCGATCTAGTATAGAGAGTATAACCCACATCCTGCCAGATAATCCGAGAAGCTTCCAGTTGCTGTTGACGCATCTAGCCTCCAGGCTAGCACGGGACGATATGAGACTATTAATTCAACAAGTCATTAATAACGGTATAACATGTCTGCGAAATGTCGTCAGTCAGATAACCGTACTGACAACTACAATGGAAAGGTCGATTTTAATATGAATCCAGCCCTTTTCAAGTTGTCACCTGCCAACGCTGCATATGTTGATTCAGCGCCTCTTTCAGGCCGGATCTGACAGCGACTATCAATCGGCGCATAGAGCAAGCAGGCATTTGTCAGTGCTAGACGTCTGCAACCTTAGACGGTTGTTTGTAACCTGTGTCGCCACTACTGGGCCTTGTTGGCCACTTTAGAGAACAAGGAGATGGGACTTCAGCGCTAATCGATTCACATCAGAGGTTCAGGTTCAGTCGGACACAATGTCCAAGCAGAGTAGTTACCTGAGGACCGCTCTCCCCATCCACATACAAGAGACAGCTAGTTGATTGAACGATTGCCATCACGGCCAAAGGAGCTGTTTCTGAACCTTGAGTTATTTTTCCCAGTACTATTGCCAGCTGGTTCATTCGTGCGGCTGTAAGAGTCCGCTGCAGACAGCTTCTGGTCGAATAGGATGAATGGAATGACAGCAGAAAATAACATCAGGTTGCTAAGGTTTCTTCAGCGCGTAAAGAACATCTAAAGAACAGCAAAGTCACGATTAGGCAAACTCCGTGTTGGAAGGAGAGTGCACAGGATGTCGATTGCTTCCCGGCATTAAATATACTTGCATTCAAAAATCGGGCACGATTAGCGCGAAGAAGACGAATGCCAATGTAAACATACCACGTATCCAGGATGGACATGATTGGATCTGGGGCTCGTCATTCCGCAGTCACAGGTATCGGTGTGGGAGAGAATCCTGGCCATCAATGCATCCTTGTGCATCAGCATTAAAGCTTAAAGGATCATTGCGAGCGCTGTGATTATCGGAAGATCACTGACAACAGGTCGGCGCGCCTTCAAACTTCAGAAATTCCACGTTACGCATCGACTCTGGTGGAACGAGCCCCGAAGTTTCATTAATCATCTCTGGTAGGCCTGCGTGCGTTTGTTTTGAAATTGTTTGGCGTTTGTTCCTATAACTTTTAAAACCGTCAAGGTACAGAAGTCCTGTTACGCAAGGCAATGTTGCCGAAGTCCGCAACGTATACAATACCTATATACTTGTTTCAGTTAAGTTTCGGCGTCGGGCCAATGTTCAAGGAAGTGTGCTTACGTTATCACAAATTTCGTGCTTTTTTGACCACGACGTCCACTGAGTTGCTGCGTTCAGCATCAGGCTTCGATGTGCGCTGGCTCTTTTTGAGGACCAACTGACCTTCCTTTCATATGATTCAGCGGTCTGCTCGACGAGGGACGTTTCCATTTCGTGAATACCTTCGCCGTCGATTCCGATTCTATTCAAGTCCAAGTTCACACGCCGACTCTACGAAATGGGATTTCCAACTCGTACCAGCAGCGAAGCATGTACCGAATGTCCCCTTAGGACCTGCAACGCAGATTGCATGCTATTCGCGTCTGGATCACTATGTTGTGAAGTACGATAACACGCTTTTGCGACGGTTCCGGTGGCCGGCGCCTGGGACAAACTTGGCTACTGGCGCCAACCTCTACGTCACCCAAGATCCTTACAGGCTTCACGAGGCTGTTAGAGTTGACCATATGCTGGAAGCTTGTCTTGAGCATGGGAATCGTCACAGCTGGTTGAGGTCCGACGTTATAGCGACAAGCGAAGCATTATCCAAGTACGTGTGCAGTTTTCTTCGTAACTGGCTGTGCAATTCAAACTTGGCTTCAGGCTCATACGCGGTGTAGGCCAATTCAATGTTTCTTACATCAGTGGGAAACTATATTTAGAGGTCCATGCCTGGAAGCGGTATGTGACAAGTTTCAAACCTATTCATTGGCTGACAGGATGCTATTTATAACGTCAGAAAGCGAAGCGCTACAGAGAGCTACGTCGGGTTTGTCAGGCTGTTGACTAAGATTTTTGCGATTCCAATTAACATTGTTTGCAGGGGCTACGGTTTTCGAAGAGTTGCAACCCAGCTGTATGATCCAAGTATGCTTGAAGGTCATTCTACCCCGAAAGATCCTGTTGGTGTCAATGACTTCAACACGGTGATAACCCGTACTTTGGGCGGATTACAGCTCCTAACCTCTGGAGAGATACATTGTGTCCAAGGTGTGATCATCATTCGGAGATTTTAACATTTCAGCCATTGACTGACTGTGTAGATGGCCGCAACGGGCAGCCTAATCGTTATATTGAGCTTAGATGCAAAAAAGATGGCCGCGAACCTCAGTAAGTCTATATGTACAGTGATGTCCACACATCTCTGATCATCGTATCAGGAAGTTGGCGGAGGATTTGAAGAAGTGGCGGGTTCGTTGTCATTTGCTTGGTATCCCGATCATACTTCTTGGATTCAGAAAGCATGAGATTCTGTCAGAAAGTCGATTCTTGGGTACGGCTCAAGTGAACGAGCTTGTTGGAAGATGGGCAACGGAAGCCCAACTGCCATGGGCCATCGAGGATGTTTTTGATCGTGGGTTCAGGATCTTGTGTAAGCTGAGGGAATACTGTCAGGCTGCAGGCGATTGGAGGGTTGCTATCAATGATTCCAAGATGGATCGGATCTGGAGAGTGCACATGTGTAGGTCGCATGTGGGGTTCTACGTCCGCGAACTCACTAGGGAGGAGAGGGCCATGCTGAGAGGCGATAAAGCACGTATTGGCATCGTTCCTAAGAGACTGTATGACACCCTTAGGGCACGGCCCGCAATCTATTAAAGTGCGTTCCGATCCAATCTATCAAGGGGAACTTCATCAACGAACAATTGTTTGATCAGGAGACTCGTATCCCACACGGGACTAGCCACACAGACGTACCATAAGGAGTCTGATGCGTGATCCGGGGAGCCCAGAGCTATGGGTTCAGAGCGCTTAGTTTAACATACATACCGCACGTTCACGGCTTTCTTGCGGATCCCACCGTCCTCCTTCCTCAGACTGTCAAGAAAATGTCCTACCCCGACTTCGAGCGTCCCGCTTTCGACCCAGCCCCGGACTACGTCGCGATAACTCGAAGGTGAGCCAACATCTATCAGAATCCAGCTGCGCCATCGAGCTCACTTGGAATCAATCCCATCACAGTAACACCACTACAACAGGCTCGAGCACATTCAGTCGCTCTCTCTCCGTCGACAATCTCCGCAAGAATAACCGAAGCTTAAGGTATGCCGTACCTTTCGTATCGCAGAAAGCTTTCGTATCGCTGACCAATAGCTTATCATCATCAAGCCTTGGTGATAGACCCTCCGCTACACGCCGCACTACACGACATGCTCACGAACGATACGAATACACCTACAATGTCTACGACGGCTCAGCCCCAATGCAATTCGTCATATCGTCAGCAATCTCTTTACTTGGCCAACCGATATCATTCTGACACACACTTAGGGTTGAGCCCGCCCATGGAACCCCAACACCAGGAAAATACACCTTGAGCCTCTCCCTCAAAGTCAACAAAATCTCACGTTCCCTTGGTGAACCCGTAACACTCAAACTCAGCGTAGATCCCCGACAATTAAATTTCACCGTCTTGTGCGTATCGTATCTCACGCCGGGACAAGGTATGCTCATACCTCTCCACAGCCTTGTTCCTGGTAAAACAAGCCTCCCCGTCGGTACGCTCTTCTCATATCGCGTCTGGCTACGGGTCAACGAATTCTGCCACCGCCTATTCGGGGAGGACGACCTGTGGATAGGGAAAGATCCGGATTTCTCGTGCATTGCCGATTTGTCGATGGCCCGACTAAGACGGGTGCTCGCTAGTTCTCAGGTGTATGATGCGGCCGTTGGGAGGGCCAAGGTTCAATTTATCATTCGGTGAGTCTGTACTGCGGTGACTACACGACGAGCGCTGAAAATCATTTTGATCGTTCTGCTCTAGATGGCATCGCATCAGTGAAGACGTGTATGATTATTCTATGGAGTATGAGTGCTGCGGGGTGGGAGCTGTCCTTTTCGAGGACCTAAGGCTAAAACTTGAGTGTGATCCGAGGGAGGTGACATTCTGTATCTAGTGAGTGTCACTTCTTCTTCGATGGCCGTCTTGTTCATTATGACTCCCTGAAGCACCGTTCCATTGAAATCCCTACCTGTTGGGGCATCCCATCGAATACGGGTCTGGGTCAAAACCTCCTCTGGTGGACAAACATCGGAGCCTTCCCCACATAACATCATGCCATTCACCGAGTCGCATATCTACCAGCGAGTGTGGAAATCAGACACTCTAAAAATCGGCGCAAGACTGGATTTTGATGCACTGGGTAACAAAATGACGATGGGCTACATGCAGGGCGGTCCGAAGACTGTGGCCACCGCAATTAGCTCGAACGTTAAAAAGCGATTTGGATACACAGGCGTCATCGGAGAAGAAACTAACGAGCCAGTGGAAATATGAATACGAATATGAATATCACGATTTACGACGTCGAGACTAGCATAGTAATACATGGACATTTTTCCTTCTAACTTATCTAATTCGCGATTTCACTATTGTACAATATTTCCCTTTCTTTGTGTAGTACGGACACTTATCATACGTTTACCTTCGCTGCTAAAAATTGGGTCCACTCTTTCTCTCCCCAACTGCTCGAGATTTCACTCGCAACGAGGCCGTCCCAAAGAACCGTCGGAGAGACGTGAATACTATTTTGCCTCGAGAACTTGACTGTTATATCGGGGCTGGATGAGATAAGCTGGGGGGAAATAAGGCAGACAAACGTACTGGTGTACTTCAAATCATCGGTTACAGCGACGCCTCCATTCGGGCTTGACTTGAGCGAGAGCAAGTCTTTGAATTCATCCGTGATTCTCTTCGACTGGATAACTTCATCCGCGAGCTTAGCGAGTTTTTCGCGAATTTGAAGTGGAGTGAGCGTGGAGGTCGGAATGTCGAAGTATTCGCCTTGATGTTTGAAAAGCTACGAACGAATGAGTTATGCCGAATCTATCAAGAAGTTTGGAAGGACAAAGACCCAGCCAAATGGAGCATGGCGTGCTTTGTCCATATGACCTCGGTTAAATGAAAGACGACTCACCGCGAGAGAAAACGTCCAGAATGAGTCGGGAGATGCGCGTGCAACCTGAGAACCCCGATGAGAAAGGATGATATCGGACCATAGTGTAGACACCGGAAGAAGGCAGTAAAGGAGAGTTCTTTAAGAACCCAAAAAATACCCGATGAAACCTGAGCCCAGTTCGAACAAATATTGGCCAAATTGACCCTCTAAGTCACACCCTGATCGAAGCTCCGACGGGTATTTTACCTTTGGCAATTGAAGACCCCCACCCCTTGGCAAGAGGTACGGCGGGGGTCCGACACCGAATTGTTGGTGACAAGCCTGAGTCCAAATCGGACAAAAATGACCGAAAATGCGCGACAGGCCTTGGCATTTTCCAGGTAGGAACAGTCCTGCCGGTCCATGGATTTGCCAATACCAGTGCGCTGTGTCCTTTACTGCTTCCTGGCGTGATGAATGTGCCAACGATGACTCACCGCTAACCCAGCCTCATGGGTGAATGTAGAGCTGCCGTGCCATGGTTGGACTTGGGGACGAAAGATGGCTTTCACTTTGCCATCGTATTTCCCGCCGGGTCCGAACAGAGGCTTGAGGACAGCGTCTATGGTCAGAGCTAATTTGGCGCTGCGAGTCGATTGTCATGCGTCGTTAGGTGAACAACAAGGGGGGGAAGTACCTGAAGGGACAAACATAGTCCACTGGGCGATGGTCAGGACATGAGGCATGGTGATGTGATGATGTTACTCACAGAAGATATCCAAGGTGTGAGGTGCATCAGGACGACCGGCGATGATGAGAGGACGAAGGGAAGGTTGCAGTGCCATGGTGGTGGTAAGGAAGCAAGGAAGGTCTTACTTAGCACCACACGAATTTATTATGAATAAGGCGTCATCGGGCCAATTCGGGCGATTTCCGACGCGTCTGTAATCATCTCCGCTACTATGGACCAGACAGAGTCTGACATGAACATATTCCGATGCGGAGACAGCTCAAATCTAATTTGTAATGATACAGGAAATATTGCTAGCGCTTGCAAGGGGCAAAGCGTGCTACAAAGGTATCTTTGTAATACCAATGCAAATCGGAACCCATAAGATGCAAGTGCTGGAGCAGAGCGGGAATCGTGGGTAATTCTAATCAGTGAAGCACATAGCAATCAGTAATCGGTGTACTCCTCAGTCAAACAATATGTTCGAAAGACTCGCTGGTGGCGACTGATTGTCATACGAAACTAACCGGGGCTCCAAATCCATCGCCGAAACAGCTTCGTTACAGGAATACTTGGGAGTCGACCTAATAACTTGTTCCTCTGGTAGCGATATTAGGAGGACAGGAATTTGAAATTGATAAGCCGCTTTGGGAACGCGTTTGTGGCGTGGGACCACCAGCCATTTTTTCACTGTCCTGGTACTTGTACATGTTTAGGCCTTGCTCCCTTGCTCTCCGGCGTCATGCCCTTCATCGCTCGCTATCGACTTCAGCGGCAGCAGAGAATGCTCCTACCCCCTCTCGCTTAGTACGAATAGGCAATCTTACCGAAGGGTATGACATCCAGAAAACGCTCTTCAACGCGAAAGCAATACCCGTCGAGAAAGCAATACCGAGCAAGGACCATCTCCTTGTATGGTTTCCAGACGCCACTAGCGCGGCTCGCGTTGTTGATACGAAATCCAAACACGGCGAAGCCTTCACCTACGAGGGCCCGACACCACCTCTGTCGGCAAAAACCGCCGCTCATATTGGCTTGGGTGCTTTCCGGAAAATACGGATATTGAATCTTCCCATCACTACGACGATAGATTCGGTGAATGAGGCCTTTTCTGATTGCTGGGATGCGATGGCACATACGGAAATAGTGAAGAAGGAGCAGCTGGGCAAGGCTACCGCCTTTTTGGAATTTGCGGATATACGCTCTGCCATTAAGGTTGTTCTTTTGGATCTTTTAGGTGCTCTTCAATGCGTCTGACTGTGCGCATCATGATAGGCTGTAGGCAAGCCGAAGGTGGGACTCCTACAGGGCACCGTCATCGACTATTACAACAATTCCCGAAGCTACAATTACCCCCCGTTTGTTCGCGTACGCAGGGAGACTGTGTATGGAGGGAGATCTGCCGTCGTTGTCAGCGATATTAAAGACATACCTCAAGTCGAGCAGGCTATATGGTCTACTATCGGATCGAAGTCGGAACCCATGGTGCTGGACTCGGCGGTTGTTGCATCCCGAAACGTGAGTTTGACGTCTTCGTTCTATAATACACTCAAACCGACTTGTCCCAGTCTATCGTTTTGCAATTTGCTACTGCCCAAGCCGCATTGGATTTCAAGAAGAAGTTTGTTCCTTCTACCGAAGCTCTTGGCGTCCGAGTCAATTGGCGAAAACTGGATCTAGACAAACCAGCCATCTCCATCATAGAACTCGGCGGAAGCCGCACGTTGTACATTCGCTCGAGTAGGAAGATCAGGAATGCAGCACAGCTCAAGCAATTTGGACCGGTGATGAAGGTTTTCAAAAAGTAAGCGGCCCTTCCCACTTCCTACATAAACCAGTTTCTTAAATCGTTACTTTAGTGACGACATCACAGAAGTCACGTTCAAGTCTTTCCATGATGCCATGAACGCTCTTCTCCAGCTCGAGTCCGGAACTCATAGCATCACTGGACTTGATGGCGCCTCGATATACATAGCGAACACGGAGCCCGTGACCATCGCACCTCCTACGTTACCACCACAGACAGAACCCACTCGTTCAGCCCAAGGGAAGGAATTCCTTGCCAAAGCAGAGGAGTTGGCCGCGCTGCCGTCGAAGACATGAAGTCGTATAATTATAACCTTTGCCCACGAAATTCAGTCGCCGCGGTGCTGTTGAACGTGACCTTGACTTGAAAACATCTAATTCATATCACGACCCCCATCAAGGCTATTCTCTAAGTGTTTAGTATGTTTAATCCCAAGCAGTCCGAGGGAGATCGACTGCAGTGAATTGTCATTTTAGAGAGGGGTGTGATACCGGAGAAATATATCCAACGTATCTAATCCGTGATGAAAAGACGAGAATCCTAGAATTCAAGATCCCTTGCACTTTTGAACCCTTCCTACCTAAGGAACTCTTCAAGCTTCCTGCGGTAATGCCTCCGAAGCCAGCGACTTCGCCTTTGCAACAAAGTTTACGCCGCCTGCCGACGGAGATGGTTCAGAAGATGGAGGCAACCGGGGCGGCGCGATCGTGACGGGTTCTGTCTTTGAGAAGGATACCGACACGCCGTCAAATCCAGTCAAACCATGATTGCCAGACTCAAGCTGGAGCAGGGCGTTCATGGAGTCCCAGAAGCTCTTGTATGTGATTTCAGTTACATCGTCTCTGGAGAATAAATGTCATTTTCACGTGGACGGGAGAAATGAAATGGACTTACTTCTGGACGACCTGCAGTACCGGACCAAACTGGCCAAACTGCGCTAGGTCTTGGCTCCCGTCCCCGCGAATTTGCAAAGTTCGACTCGCGCCCATACCAATGGCTGTAACCTCCGGCCTGTACCAACCCGTCTTGACCAAAGTCACGTTGACTTGGAAACCTTTGGGTCTAAATTTTCTTCCGAATTCATTAGCGAACCTTGACGTGGAGAATGCAAGAACCATAGCCTAGAAACGAGGTCATGCCAAGCAGTTGAGAGTCGACGTTGACTCACTTTTTGCTCCGGAACGATCTGGGAATCCAGCACCCTCTCGCTCGTTTTCGACCCGACAGTTGACCATACGGCTTCTTCCGCTTTAGAAACGTCTTGAATATCACTGATAACAACTGTCCTCTTCCCGGCATATTGAATTTCAAGTGCTCTTGAAACGAAGTCTGGTGTTCTGAAGGACCTGGCCGTCTCGAAATATTCAAACTTTGCATCCACCAGACCTGTTACATTAGAAGAATTGACGACCTGTATGCATGGGAGTGTGCAATCCTATCACAGGCAGAAGAATATCGAACCTTGATAGCACTATTTATATCTGCAAAGTCGATGAATGCAGTGTCGTTGTGAATTCGGATGTCTGTGACTGCCGGGTCCTCATAGGCTGAGAGGGCAGCACGAGCAGCCTCTATGGTCACAGGCGTCGCCGCAGTAAGCCTGACTTTGCGTTGGGCCCCCAGACCGCAATAGGCTGCTATTTTCGCTGAGACGAGTGGTACTGGGCGATCGTACTCGCAATTTTCCACGTATGGATTGGACTTGTTGAGCAAAAAGCGCCTGGCGAAATCTTGGTCGAAAAATCGTAGAAGGACATGATCTTGGCCGGGGACTATCTGCTCAATGGGTGACAGAATGGCTTTGCTTGCCCGAAGGACTTGAACGAGATCGTATCCCTCTGGAAGCTTTCCTATACGAGCGACGCGCGAGACTTCTGTGGATTTGTAGCGTCTGTTCGCCAGGCCATGACGGCGTATGATGGAGGAGAGACGCCTCAGCATGAGCAGCTGTAGAGTCTTATACAGAAAAAATGGCCAGGAAAGAAATTGCCGCCGGCTGTAGACTTCCCACGCCACACACGCGTGCCGAGTTGGGTTTGCACGTTGACTTTTTACGGTCACCCTCTTCTGGCCAATTGCAAGGTATGAAACAGTCCTCTGCGTTGACATTCAACTTAACCTGCGTATAGATGGAATCCCTGCCTTCTGAAATATTGTCTGCGATATTCACTTTGGCCGCCGACGAGGACGTTCTTTTTCATCATGTGCTGCCGACATCGATGGCAGGCAGTGTGTGGTTCAGGAATACCTTGGGCTTGTGGTCCTTGCGGAGTCCTGGTGAGGCTCTAAATGTGCTCCAGCGACGTAGTTACTCGACGAAGAAGAGCATCATTCTGACCTGCAAAACATTCCACCGTGTCGGCTACGAACTCTTCTTCCACTGCCTTTTCTTCAACGGACCGTCGAAACTTACCGGTCTCTGTGCAATCCTCGACTCTAACAAATCAGATCCTTCTCCAGGATGGTGGACCAAGCGTCTCCACCTCACCTCTTACTCGGACGCCGTTCTTAGTCCGGAATCGGCAAACGCACTATCGACCATCATCAGGCACTGTCCTAGCCTCGAAATTATGGTCATGTCGTTTCCAGCCAGCAGCAGCGCATTTACCCCTGTCGCAGATACCATCAGCACCTACGTAAGGCGCACGATCCGTACCCTTAATCTTAACATCCCAGTTTCAAGCCTCCCCAAGCTGATCTGGATGTTATCATCTCTTCCTCTCCTCACTTCGGCACATTTCTCCTTCAGATCGCTCAAGGGCCTCGATGACGAAGATGATCCGCCTCTTGGGGCAGCAGAATCCATCGTTCTCTCACTGCCGCGCCTCACCCAGCTTTCCTTGTACGGAAATACCGCGCAGTTCCTCGAACAGACCCTGAATTGGACCCTGCCATCGCTTCGAGTCCTGTCACTTAACACATTCCAATCCGACATTCTGCCTGTCTTGGACGTGCATGGCAGCAAACTCACACTCCTTGATGTGACCTGTTCGCATCCTATCGCGATGGATCTAGTCCTCCAACGCTGCCCGAGCCTTGAAGCAGTCTGTTTTAATGCGGACTGGCGTATCGAGGGCCAGATGATGCATGATAAAGTTCGCGTTGTTGGTCTGCATGGCTTGTCATTGGCGTTCACTGCCGTGAAGAAAGATGGAGCATCTCAATTAGCTCTGCTCGACTCAATGATCCGGCGTGCAAACGACTCTAACTTTACCGCTGTGTTGGATAAGGCCAACTTCCCAAAACTTGCCAGGGTGCGGGTCCTGAGCCCGAATGTCCTGACGGTGTTGGAGAAAAATGGGGCGCCTGAGAGTGCTCCGCCCAATGAGTACGGGTATATAGACGAGCTTGAAGATGGACTCAAACGGTGGGAGAGATGGTGGGATATGTGTTACAAAGCCGGTGTCAGATTGGAGGATTGTACTGGAGGAGTGCTAGGTTTGTTGCCTGGCGAAGAAGAAGACGACGTTGAAGAGGACGAGGACGAGGAGGACACATCCGGAGTAGGCGAGTTGCGAAAGTTAATCGAGGAATGCAGACAGATGGAGCTGGAACGGGATACGTTCTGATCTAATGTAATTCTTGCTACGTTAATTGTCTACGGTACACATAATGTGGTCCACCGACGACTAATAAAAACTACATACTTCCTTCCTTGCTTCCATTTGTTAATTCCGACGGAATACCCGTCCTCCTCAGGTGCTCCGCCAAACCGGCCCGGACCAATGATAGAACCATAAAGCCGTGATTCGTGGCGAAATCGCGCCTTTCCAACCTTTCCCAACTGCGGGCATCTAAGAAACTCTTCCCCCTCCAGCTCTTCCGACATTAGAAATGGCACCCATCAAGACAGTGAGCTTGCTGGTAAACGTTTAGACACCCTGCCTTGACGGCTCTTCTTTCTAGCAATGGACACGTTTGATTCGGTTCGTAGCCCTTGAGACTTCACGTGTGCAGATGCCTCGGATGGTGCGTCGTCGTCGTTTCTCAGCACATATTCGTTGGCTGATGTGAAATGATATTCCAGTGGGCCTGGCTGCCCACGAAGGCAAGACTATCAAGGCGTATGAAATCATCGGTTCTGCGTTGGATCCTGCCGCTCAGGTCTCGAAGAACATACTTACCGTGAAACAACTCTTGACACCTCTGGCTGCAGAGGAAATCAAGGTGGTCCGGTGCTTGGGGCTGAATTATTCGGATCACGCCGTTAGTTGTCTAGTTTCTTTCGAAATTATTTACACTTGAAACTAACTTCTGCATAAAAGCTCGAGGCGAAGATGGCTAAGCCAGTGTGAGGCCGACCGTTTCCCGAGGTAGTTTCGCCGTAGTGACCTTGTGACGTGCTTTAGGTACCCGGTTTTGTTCTACAAGCCCGTCAACTCTCTCATCGGACCTCTGGCACCCATCGTTATCCCATCGGCAGTTCAGCCCCCGAAGGAGCACCAGTCAGACTATGAAGTCGAGTTTACCATCGTGATTGGAAAGCCAGCGAAGGACGTCTCGGAGGAGGATGCTCTGGATTATGTCCTTGCATACACTGGAGCGAATGATGTTAGTATATCCTTTCTCACAGGAGTTGCTGCTTATTTATTGACTATATCATTTTATAGGTATCTTTCCGAAAACACCAAATGATCGTGTCGCAATGGGGATTCTCCAAAAGCTTTGGTACGTTCGTTGCCTGATTGTCTTTACCGTGCTCACGTCTTTTAGACAACACAACTCCTCTGGGACCTTGTCTGGTCTCTGCATCCGCAATCCCTAACCCTCAGGCAGTACCTCTCAAGTCTGTTCTAAATGGAACGCTCGTGCAAAATGGAACAACCGCGTAACTATCACCATTCAATTTCCTCGCCCTTAGTAACACACTGTCATTTTTAGTGATCAGATCTTCAATGTCAGGCAGACGATTGGGCACCTATCCCAAGGCACTAAGCTTGAGCCGGGCTCAATCGTCTTGACAGGTACACCGGTGTTGGATTTGTCCGCAAACCACCCTTGTATCTCAAGGATGGCGACAATATTTCGGTCTGGGTTGGGAACGGTATTGGTACGCTTGTTAACGATGTGCAGGAGGCGAAGGTGCCAGTCAAAGCAAAGCTGTAATAACCTACGCGCAATAATATATCCGAATCTTGAGTGCTCGACCAATGAAATCTCCCTGGGAAACCGATGGACTTTATATCTCATGCGAGCTTGAGGTTTAGAACTTTTTTAGACCGGAAGGAAGACATTTGCCTTCATGGCTATCTTTACATTCAAGTTTATTTCTACTTGTCTATACTTCTTTTCCTTTTGGCTTATTTACTGGATACATGGGTCGGCCGGTCTCAAGGAACGTCCGTACGTTATCTAAAACTTGGCATTCGCCAACATATATTGTTCCCTGCGTGCGAGATGTGAGAATTCAAACAATACGAAAGAGTATTCCCTTACCGTAGTGAATGCACCCCAATGTGGTTGGATGGTTACTTTGTCGGACTGGAGGAACCATGGATCGGGTTTGGGTTCACCGATGAACACGTCAAGGCCTGCCCGTTTGATTTTCCCGCTGTCAAGGGCTTGGATAAGGGCAGCCTCATCGACAATAGCACCACGAGCGGTCTATATGACACGTCAATATCTGAACAAGAGAAAGAGGGATAAAATGCCGAACGTTAACAAAGAACGCGCCATCTTTCAATTTCGCTATACGCTCCGCGTTAAACCACTGCCTCGTTTCGGGCGTGAGTGGACAGTGCAAGCTGAGAACATCGGAAGAGGCGAGGAGCTCGTCCTCGGAAACGTAAGAGACATCCAGAGTCTTCTCCTCCTCATCGCTCCATTCGGTCCGGCTGTTATAGATCACCTTCATCCCGGTACCCTGGACCTTCTTCGCAGTAGCCTTCGCGATCTTGCCCATCCCAGATATCCCGAATATCTTCCCAAAAGGATCTTCGTTCAGCTCCAAACCGTCGCGCCATCTGCCGGCTCGACAATTGGCTTTAACTTGTGAGGTATTCCGCAGAACGGCGAGAGTGAGGAAGAGAGCCATGTCGGCGGTTGCGTTGGTTACTGCGGTGGGGGTATTAGCAGCATAGGCACCTAGAAGCAAGGTCAGAAGCAAGTCCTAATGCCTCAAAGGGCTGATCACGCATACCGTTCTCTGCCAAGAATTCAGTAGGGATGTCATCGTATCCCGCTCCGCCAGATGCGAATAATCCGCACCCAGGAAAGAGAGGTGGGAGCATCTCTTCAGTGAAGGGCCCGCACTTCGCCGTCCCAAATAACACATAGGCCGCGTCGAAGGGACCTTGCTCTTCGCATAGTCTCTTGACCTCACGGATCACCTGGGGATGGTCATCGGGTACGAACCAATGAACGTCCACTACTTCTTTGAGAGCAGTAAACTCTTTAGTAGCAAAGCGGGGTGAACCGATACCTAGGACTTTTTGCGTAGCGACATGATAGTACGACTTCGAAGTCTCAAAGTAGGAGGACAGCAGAAGTGATCATTGATGATACAAGTATTGGCCGAGATAAGTCTATCGGAGAAAAGATGAAAGGATGTTCCTGGACAGTTCCGAAGACCCGGCGGCAAAGAGAATTGGAAGATGATGCAAGATACTGACACAAAGCATAAAGTGAGTAGAGATAGAGGTTTTCCGTCCATTTCACTGGGTGTCGCACGCTCCAAAAGGAGCAAAAAGAATATAAAAAAGAAAGACTTCGGGAGACCATCAGAGACCAAAAAGCGGCTGTCCCGACATCAATTTTCGTCAACTTTTAAGTTCGAAAATGGCCAAGGGAGTGTAAATGGAGAGCTCTTTGAGCTTGCCATTTCATATTTTTCGGCTCAGGTAAGCTTAATGTGCATTGAAACAGGTATATGAGTATGTCACAAGACTTTCCTACTGTACAATCATGAGAATAAATTGTAATAGCGTCCACACCCGAAGGATGGACCCGGTATGATAAACCATGAATTTGTTGCGGTGTAAACATCTTTTCCGACCATTTCTCTGCATGCTTGCTGCACGCAATCCTGTTCACAAGCTTCATTTCGAGCTTGTTGGCTTCAAATTTAAGTGAATGGATGTGCAGAGGAGGATGAAAGTACATCTAAGACAGGACGCCTCTTGATCCGTTACCGCCACCACCCAGATTTTTCCCACGGTCCACTAGCACCGCTCGAAGGGAATCAGGAGGGCGCTACGAGGATAGATACGCGTATATACTGCTTGTATTCTCTTATCTACCAGCAAGACAACATACAAAACAATGTCCGGAACCTCGGAACCACCAGACGAGCTCGGCAACACGAGCTTCAAAGCGACAACATCAAAAACGATGGAAGCAAAGCAGAGGCACATGAAGAAGCTAGAAGCAGCGGCGGAGAGCATAGTGAAAGACTACGGCAAAGCAGTGGAGATAGAAGGTACTGCTGTGAGTGCCATATTTGATGTCATGCTTGTGCTACGGCACATGTGGAAGAATGAGATGAAACCAGCGAAGAACTTAACAACGAAGCAACACCGCACCGTGGCCAATGCAGTCGACATCTTGGAAGCGTGGATGGACCTCGAGGAGTACAAGGCATCTCAGGACGCGTTGGCGCTTGCCAGCCTGATGAACGACAACTTCAAATCCTTACAGGTGACAGCAAACACACTCAAAACAACAGCGGAAAACCAGGACACCAGTGACAATGTGGCCAATGAGCAGCTCCGTGAACTCAAGCAAAACGTCACATCACTTCAATCCATAGTGGAAGACCTTCGCAGCACCAAGCCCTACCCCGCACCAGCCCCCACCCCAACCCAATCCCAATCCACCCCGCTCTCCTATGCCAACGTTACCGCCAAAGCCAACCCATTCGCTGGCGACCCATGCTATTCCGACGTCATTGCAAAGGCAAAACTAGCAAATCGTCGCGTCATCGTCAAGCCTATGACAGAGGATGCGACGGCTGCAATGGCCAGACGTAGCGAAAAAGAGCTAGTGAAAGAGGTCAACGATGCCCTATCCATAGCTACGACAACTACTGGCGACATGCTCCATATAGTGCCAGACGGCATCTCTGTTGTTGGAGCACGTAAACTTGCCAATGGAGGCATAATCTACACCCTCAACTCTGATGAGGCCGCCGCCTGGCTACGAGAGCCTGTAGCCTTAGAAAACATGGCGCAAGCCGTGGGTGAGGGGACTAGCGTCAGCCTGCAGCTGAACAACGTGATCGTCCCATTCGCACCTACCACGATTGACATCGAGAACGAGGACACTTGGCGCAACATCGAGACCAGCAGCGAGCTCACTACCGGGACGATACGCAGCGTACGATTCCTCAAGCCAGTTGAACACCACCAACAAGGACAACGAGAGGCGCACCTAGTGGTGGGCTTCGACTCACGGGAACAAGCAAACAAAGCGATACGAGGAGGCATTATCATTGAGGGTAAAGAGCTTCAGGCAAAGAAGGAGCTGCCAGATGCATCCAGGTGCGTAAAATGCTCAATACTACCCCGGGACCACGACGCAAAGACGTGCCCGAACGCTACAAAATGCGGACGGTGTGCAGGTGGCCATGCGACGAGAGACTGTACTGTCACGGATCGCAAAAAGTTCCACTGTGTGAACTGTAAAACTACGGGCCATGGAGCTGTTGACCGTAACTCTTGTCCCTCCTTCCTTAGAGCTACAGATGTTTTACGCAGCCGACACCCCGAGTCAAAATATAAATATTTCGTTACTGAGGACCCTACTACATGGACTACCAATGATGTACAAAAACGAGATGAGAACGCACGCCCACGCAAGGGAGGCAAAGACGGTGCAGAACGAATAAACTCCCAAGGCGGTGCCACGGCAACGTCCTTGGGCAGTCTTATGGTTTCATCTCACCCAACTCGGGGCCGAAGGGATGGGGGCAGCACCAAGCAAACCAAGACCAGAAAACCGAATCCCAACCTAACGCCACTAGTAGGACCCAGCAAGTATCATCAACCGTCGCTCAATCAATTCCTGGCAAGGAGCCAACGGTCAACCAGCGCGACATCAGCAGACAGAACACCAGTAGCAGAGGATGACGTACCATCCGCTGAGGAGGATAATGGCAAAACAAGAGTTGAACAAGCATCCCCAACACCGCCCATTGACCTATGAGTACCGAACCCAATACTAACACTACAGGTAACACGACAAGACTCAAACTATACCAACTCAACGTCAACAAATCACTGCTCGCCCACTCAGGCCTTCTACACCAAATCAAAACAGACGACGACATCATCATGATACAGGAGCCCTACATCAGCAACCAAGGCAAGTCAAGGGCGACGCAGGGATGGATAACAGTATACCCATCCAACCATGAGGAGGATCCCTCTCATACGAGAGCCCTAACCCTGATCAACCGGTCCATCTCTACTAACGCATGGTCTAGTATCCCTCTGGAAACCCAAGATGCCGTAGCTATCATTGTGCGGACCCCAACAGAGTCGCTTATTGTTGTAAATATATACAGCGATGGTGACTCCACAGAAACATGGGAGCTCATTGATACCATATTAACGAGGTTCACAGCACAGAGACAAGATGAACGAGGGCTACCTTACCGATTCATATGCGGGGGAGACTGGAATGCTCACCATCCATTGTGGGATGAGCCACGCAATTCACATTTATTCACAGATGCGACATTACGAAGGGCTGGCTGCTTGCTACAGCTTGTCAGCCGACACCACCTGAAGATGCCACTCCCTGCTTTCATCCCAACACTTCGCTCCTTCTCCACAGGCAACTATACCCGAGTAGACAACATCTTCTGCTCTGACGAACTACTGCCAGCATTCATCAGATGTACTGTAGATCATGCAGCGCAACCACCACGAACCGACCACTTCCCTATCATATCCACTATCGACATATCCCCCCCACGCAGCGACTTTGAGCCTCACAGAAACTTCCGCAAAGTTGAATGGCAGAAGTTCTACAACACTCTCAAAGAAAGACTCGATACACTCTCTCCACCATCTGAAATCAAGGACAAAGAGCAGATGTACAGGGCGCTAGGCGATCTTAACAACATCATACAAGAAGTCATTGACAAATACGTCCCGTGGACCAAGCCTAGCCCATATGTGAAACGCTGGTGGACACCAGAACTGACGGTCCTACGTAAGCGCCTGTGCAGGGTGCAGAGAAAGGCATACAAGTTTAGGACATTCCCCGACCACCCGATACATGAGGAGCGGAAAAAATTGCGCAACACATATGCCGAGGCCATAGAAAAGGCGAAGACTACCTGCTGGATGGATTGGCTAGAGAACGCAGGAAGCAGAAGCATATGGGAAATATGCAGCTTCATATCACAGCCAACATCGGACGGAGGGCGAGCAAGGGTTCCAGATCTCGTTGTCAAGGCTCAAGGACAACC
Source organism: Armillaria gallica (assembly GCA_037576215.1). NCBI lineage: Eukaryota > Fungi > Basidiomycota > Agaricomycetes > Agaricales > Physalacriaceae > Armillaria > Armillaria gallica. The sequence continues at coordinate 1,229,656 of JBANDB010000008.1, forward strand.
AGCTCGCAGAATACAAGAGAATGAAGAGAAAGGTAACGTATTTCGGTCTGTCTTCTTCCCTCCCAAACCACCTATATCGGCGGTACCGGATGATACTTGCTACCCACCACCAGCATGGGAGTTTCATCTGATTACAGATGGACAGATAGAGCATGCATTCAAAAGAATGAAACCCCTCAAGGCCACAAAGCCAGGAACAGTACCAAACTGTGTACTCTCTCAATGTGCTGACCTCCTTGCCCCACATATAGGACCTGTATATCGGGCGACATTTACTCTCAAGGAATACCCCAAAATATTCAGCGCAACAAACACGATCATCCTACGGAAGCCAGGGAAGCCAGACTATGAGGACCCCAATGCTCATCAACCTATCATCCTGTCTGATGGATGGGGAAGAGGCCTGCATGCCACTCTCAACCAGGACCTCGTCGCTTGGTGCGAACTCATGGGACTGCTCCCAGACAGACACTTTGGGGAACGCCCAGGGCGCTGCACGACCGACTCTATTCATCTTCTAGTTTCAACCATCAAAGATGCATGGCGCAAAGGACAAGTGGTAACAGTCCTATTTCTCGATGTGAAAGGGGCATTCCCAAGTGTAGATGTCGACATGCTCGTACACGAAATGCTGACACTGGGAATACCTGCCCCATACACAGAATGGCTACAAAGGAGACTCGGAGGACGCAAAACCACTCTCACATTCGATGATTTCAAGTCCATTATCTTTGATATAGCCAACGGCTTAGATCAGGGCGACCCCCTCTCACAGATCCTCTATGTTATCTACAACTCAAGTGCAGTAAAATGACTCAGGAAGGATGAAGAAGGATACCTATTCATCGATGATAAGGCCATCCTGGTACGCGGTAAGACATTCACCGAGACACACCAAAAGATCAAGGACGTAATGGAGCGGGAAGGCGGCATTCTTGAATGGGCAAGGGAACACAACTGCGAATATGGAATCGCAAAGTTCCAACTCGTCGACTTTACACCAAAAACACGAGAAACAACCCCCCAACTAGGAAATGGCACTAGGCGCCGAGAACCAGACATGGGATCACCAATCCGGATCGGACAGCACCTCATATCACCAAAACCAGTCGCAAAGTTCCTCGGAGTCTACATAGACGCAGGACTGCGGTGGAAGGAGCAAGGTGCAGCTGCCATAAGGAAGGCTGATGACTGGATAACTCAATTCCGACGGCTCGCACGCATGAGCTCAGGAGTCACCAGGGAAAGTATGCAGCTAACCTATATCTCCATTGCAATACCACGGATTCTATATGCCGCTGACGTATTTCTCAACCCACAGAGAAGAATGAAGAAGAAGAGGAAAGATGGGAAAAGCAGTATTCGCACGGTGAACTGTCTGTCCTCCATCCAGAGGAAAGCAGCCATTCTCATAACGGGGGGCATGCGAACAACGGCAGCAGATGTCCTAGACATACATGCTAACCTACTCCCCATGCAAGGACAGGTAGAAGTGTATCGGCACCGAGTGCTTGCACGCATGGCATGCCTACCTTCAGGACACCCGCTATACAGACCCATATGTCGAGCAGCAAACAGATATGTCAGAAGACACCGATCACCACTGCATGAGCTGACAAGGGACTTCAACATCCAACCGGACAAGACAGAAACAATCAAGGCAGTGCGATTCCCGCCACAATGGAAGTCTAAAATCAAGATCGAGATAGCAGAATCAATGGAGGAGGCGATAGCAATGGAGAGGAGGGACAATAGTGACGTGAAGGCATATGGAGACGGATCCGGCATCAATGGTGGCATAGGTGCAGCGGCAGTGGTATTTCGGGGGGGAAGAAGAGTGAAGACGCTACGGCTGAGGGTAGGATCAGCAAGGAAGCACAAAGTATACGACGGCGAAGGTCTGGCACTAACGCTATGCACAGAACCACTTCGAGGCATGAGAAATGTCCAAACGGCAACGTTCAGCATCGACAACACATCTGCCATCCAGGCAACAACCCTCTCACGACCCGCGACATCACACCACATCTTCGATCTATTCCACAAACGCATCGACATGGTACTGAGACAGCATCCCGACATCTCCATTAAAATTCGATGGGTACCCGGACATCAAGGCATTGCAGGGAACGAAGCGGCGGATGAAGAAGCGAAGACGGCAGCCCGAGGCGATGATAGTGAGCTGCGGAAGCTTCCTGCGCCACTACGAAAACCAATCCCCTACAACAAATCATCGTTACTCCGAGAGTTCTACGCAAAGCAGAAACATCATGCTGACCGGGCCTGGAGGAAGTCACCCCGTTACTCCAGGTTCCGACATGTTGATTCAGCAACTGCTCAGCGAGCTGCACGCCGGTATAGGAAACTGGCCACTTCCATGCCGCGCAAAATCACCAGCATAATGGTGCAGCTACGAACCGGACACATTGGGCTCAACCGTCACCTCTTCAACATCCAACGAGTCGAATCCCCTGCATGCCCGAAGTGTTCATACCCAAATGAGTCAGTCCACCACTATCTCATACGTTGCCCAGCATACCAGAACGAACGAGAGATTATGCAGAGATCTATAGGTGCCCGAGGAACAGCAGTGACCGTCAGACACATCTTAGCACGACGAGAGAACATCCCTCACCTGATCCAATACCTCAACAGCACACGCCGCTTTGAGCCAACATTCGGAACCTTCCCTGACGTTGATATTGCCGAAGAAGACACTGGAGAATAAAGCGTTCAAGGAGATGGAACCACCGGGTGCACAGCGAAGGAGAGAAGGCGAAAGAACCACCACCTTATCACCCCATAGCCGAGGCAAACGGGAAGGCGGTCGCGACATAGTTCGCATTGAGCTCAGAGAAGCTTGTTTGTTAACATGCAAAGGCACGAGGAACGAGAAAAAGATGAGACATACCCAAGTAGCATAATCCCACCATACGCTTGCGTGTAGGATAACGGTAAATAGCATACCAAAATGGATTCAAAAAAAAAAAAAAAAGTACATCTAAATATACTCACAGCATCTAGCAGAATTTATACATGAGGAGGACATGCAAGCATAAGAGTCGTCGCAGCGCGTCGTGGGCAGTCCACTGGCATGCTGACTCGGAAATATCGGACCGATGGCAGATAACATAGGAGCATGGCAGATAACTTTTGGCAGGAAAAACGCTTTTTCTCAAGTATTGTGCTATGTACACAGGATACTTTGTTTTCCACAACTTTAGCAGCACATTAATCATTGTATATTGCATCTACAGTTAAATTTTAGGGCCTAAAGGCAAAGAAATGGTACCAGGAAAAATCAACAAAAGCGTGGAGTATTACTACCCTTTATGGGCATGGCAGATAACAGATAACTGACCGTGGAAACCCAGCGAAACCGGCGGTAAACCGAGATACGATATTAGACCCTTCACTTCGAGATAAGAAGTCGTCTGTTATGCGGTCGTTAAAAATGGGCCTTTCTCTTGCAGCGCATGCACATCCCGTGAGGCTGTTGGTAGATGGAAGTAAAGAAGGGAGAGGGGTAAAGCAAGGACGAAAATGAACCAAAAAAGACGCACATCGTCGCCACTCGGCAACATCCGAGGTTCTGTGCCGCTCTTGCAACCAATTCCTCGAAAGATAACTTGACTTTAAAATGGGCATTGAAATGACAACCACCCACCTCAAATTCCAATGGCCTCTCTGAAAGACAAGAAAGTCATCATCGTCGGGGGCGCCGTTGCTGGACTGAGCACTAGCCTTCACCTTGCTCGTGCTGGGGTCGACGTTACCGTGCTCGACTATCAGCCTTATGAAGAGAACGGGTACGCGCCATCCAAAGGGTGCGATGGCCCATCAGCCGATGTGAACAAGGTTTTTCGTTGCTGGTGTAAGTGCTTTGCTTGCTGTCTACTATTCATTCAAATAACCGCCTCCCTAGACGGCAAAGAAACAGAGTACCAGCATCTCGCCTTCGCAGCAAGGGAGGAATGGTTCTAGTGGAACAAGGATATCGCAGCGACGCCTGCAGAGGACCTTCCACCTTCGCTGACCCCAAACACACAATTGTTGTATTTGTCTGGCGTCCTTCGTCTCCCTTCAACGGAGTCTTCACCTCTCAGCAAGTTCGACCTGGATAGCCTGGCGACGCTCACACCAGAGCAAAAAAGTCATGCACATATCCTAGCAGAGGATGGTGATCTAGGAGGAGAAAGCAGGAGAGTACGCGCGGTCAATTGGAACGGAGATGGAATACTGGATTTGAATGGCGGATTTACCAGAGCCGATAAGGCTTGTGCGTATGCGAAGGTATGTCAATCTGAATTTTCCGTGCACATTTACTGAGAGTTGTGCAGTACCTTGCTGGTAAAGCAGGCGTCAAGTTTATTCTTGGTCCAGAGAAAGCCAAGGTCGTCGAAATCATTAAGGAGGATAAGGATGGTGAGAAGAAGGCTACGGGCGTCAAGACGAAGGATGGTGTCGTTCACACCGGCGATCTTATCATTGTCGCAGCAGGAGGCTGGACACCGTCGCTGCTCCCAGAGACCGCCGATCGTCTCGAGACCACTGCTGGGTCCGTCATGCTCTATCAGTTCCCTCCTAAAGAGCAGGAACCCGAGCTCTGGTCGAAGTACTCTCCGGAGAACTTCCTCGCTTGGGCATGGGGACTTAGCGGTTCCAGCCCAATCGGGAACGTGTACGGCTTTCCAATTACTGAGGATGGGCTATACAAAGTAGGATATCGCGGTTTGAAGGTATGTGTGCAATATGGTCCACCAAAGATTATGCTAATCAAATTACAGTACACCAACTTCGCGGATCATCCATCTGAACCTGGCCTGCGCATCTCCGTGCCCAAGACCAAGTACACTGAGATCAAGGAGACGCGAGTACCACTTGTCGCAGTTGAGCTGATCAAGCACACGGTAGGCAAGCTCTTCCCCGACATCGCCGAAAAGGCGACGATCGCGAGCACCCGCCTGTGCTGGTACTGCGATAGCCTTGACAACAACTTCCTCATTGATTACGTACCTGGGTATAGCAAAAGCTTGTTCGTCGTAAGTGGTGGGAGCGGTCATATGTTCAAGTTCCTGCCGAATCTTGGGGAGAAAGTCTTTGATGTACTCTTGGAGAAGGAGAACGAGTATACGAAACTATGGAAATGGCCTCAGCCGGATAAGGAGAGGATTCCATGGATTGAGAAGACGAATGGTTTGCAAGAGGGTGAGCTAGGACCGAGAGTGCTGAGGAAGGTAGTCCTTGCGGAGGAAGTGGATCTGACCATCTGATTTCGCCGCACTTGATGTTCAAAAGTGAGTATGATTTAATGCTAGACATTCACTTGCATCTGTGCCAAGTAACTGATGGCGCAATATCATGATGTGATGTGATTAATGACTCTTCCCCAGCAGGACTTTTAAAGACAGAAGCTATCTGTGCTGGTATGGTATCTATCACGGACCGCAATGTTTTTGACTCCGTATTTCAAGTGTATGAGTTGACAGGTTGCATCGTAAACATAGAACGATGATGCTAAATATCATGACGCCCTGTTCCATAACTACACTAGCTCACCCTGCGCGTTTACTAGGTCTCTTGATTCTGTGAAAAGTGTGCCCGATGAGGGTCTGACGACGATACCGTTTGTAAGTGGCATCAGTGTGTACGTTGCTCTCATTCCCAGAGGCGGACAATAGCCTTCAATGATACAATCAGAACTATCAAAACCCTTTGTCTAAGCACAGATTCTTGGCAACACTCACAAAATGTTCCGTCGCTCTATCGGCTTATGCTAGCGCGACATAGACTCCAGACGCTGTTTTTGCTTCTTAAGGTTCACGTTTCCAGTCGATGCTGGCGACGGTGTTAAAATTTAGATCAGGTGTAACATAAATAGTATCTAGTACCGAAAAGTACAGATCAGGCAGAGTCCAGAACCGCTCAGCGGCCCACATACAAGTCACGTAGTTAAAATGTAAGACGATGATGCATTGGTAGTAAGTAAGGATAGAGCATAAAGAGTAGCAAAATTCTTAAACTGAAGAGATTTCCGTCTTCTGATCAGGCAAAGCACCTAGACAAAACCAAACTCGAAGAAGATCCTGGAAATGTGAGTATTGGCAGTCTCTTTAATAAACAGACTGGTTCTTACCGTGCGAGTTCCAAAAAGTAAGAAAGTGCAAATCGGCACTACCGTTATTTTTTCAATTGCTCAAGTAGTAGTAAGTTGAGTAGGATAACGTACTTGCTGTCAAGCTTAAATTCCAGGCTGGAAAGTTGGGATCTCCGGATTCCACAAAAGAAGTGGTAGCCATTCTGTTTGATATGAAAGGAGGGCGCAAGCGACTAGGGAAAGGTTGAACTTACATGATACCCAGTACCGTGAGTGCCGTCATCAGGGCGTTTCTCCGAATGAACGCCGACATAGAAAATGGCGACGAGTTTTCCGAAGGAAACACTCCCGTCTTTCTCTTGTGATGAAAAAGAATTATATTGGTCCAAACTAGCACGGTCGATGCCATCAAAGAAACAAAGATCGGATGAGCGACACCATACCAGAAAATACAACAACAAGTATTTCAACGAGTAGCGTCACTGTAGCGCTCACGACGAAACTGCATCCCGAACGCAGAGTGAGCGACTTCATAGACTATGTAGACCATAGACTTACGGTTGGGCCAATCCAATTTCGGGTGAGACCTTGATATGGCAGAACATATTTGTGGCTTCACGCTCCACTAGGTCTGGATGCGAAATTCCGATCTGGTAAGACTGAGACTCGCTAGTCGAAGAAAAAGACCTTAAAACCCACGGAGAATGCCCAGATGAAGACTATAAAATACACGAAGAAGGGGAATAAGACCAGCTGAAATAACATCAGATCGTTGAACATGAGACGGTACGAGATTACTGACACCTTGCGTCCACTTTTTACTCACCGGACCAAGTCGACTTATGGTAGTCTCTAGTTTGATGAACAACTGAAATGTACAGAAGACAATTAGCTGGTGCTGAGTATTGAGCGATATAAAGACTGGAGGCAAACCTCTAGTTCTAACGCAAGCGCTGCGCTGACGGCGCTATAATTTGGATGAGTATAAATCAGAAGGATGAGATATAAAGCGTACAACGGGTTTGACGAGTAGATGAGTGCTGCTTGAACAGTGCAATATCCAACGGATGGCTCCTCGCCGATTTGTTGACCAATCAGAAGGAGATATGAGGCGCACCACGCAGTGGTGCTTCCTATGAACACAAACCAAGTTTTCGATCGATTCACGATAGAAGAAAACTGGGCTGTCAAGAAGACAAGTAGAAGAAGCGAAAAAAGCAATCCTTGCAAGATATCGAAGAGGGTAACAGAGAACGAACTGGCCAGAAAAGTGATTGTAGGCGGCTCCGTTGTAGTGTCCATAGAAGATATAGCTAGGGTATAGTGCGGGTTGTCGGTTGTTCTGGAAGGGAAATACGCCTGAAGTACTTGCCATATTTTCGGAAGATGGATGCCGTAGTTACACCTATGATGATCATGAGATGAGATCCCTTCTGCACTACGAAAGAAAAGAGCTGTCTTGTACTCAGAATAGCGTCCTAATCATCTACGCAATGATACTTAGCTTGGAACTCCGAATCTGAGCGCACATTAGTATCGCCTGGTGGTAATAGTAGCCTCGTCAATCTTTGTAGGAGAAGTAAGAAATGTTATATTCGGGCGGCATGTTGACCATCAGAAAGTCTTCGAGTCAAAGTTTTGAATTGGTATATTTCTATACGAATCAGCGCTAATGAAAAAAGCCTGGGTACCGTCACTTGATAGCGCAGGTGCTTTGTGTCTGATGCTGGGTGAATGGAATGAGAAATCAGACTAATCTGCCAAAAATAGCTTGTGCAAGGGGACCTTCGCAGGAGCGAGAATGACGGTCATTAGTTTCGGTCATTGACTGCTTCCCCGGCACTGGTTCAATATCATTATGCAAGAAGCAACAATCGAAAACTCTTTGCCAACGTCTTGGCTTAAAATGCGAGGATCAGTGCGGAACCGTGAAGCATAGAGTTGCATGGTGGCTGATCGTCGTAAGTGCCAAAGAACTTATGTTGGCAACCTTCCGATTAGCCTATTAGTCCCGCCCGGCGCCTATGCTTCCTTTCAGCATATGACGTGAAGTTCGGGAATTAGGAAGCCAGAGGAAGCCCAGAGCCGCTGCCCCGGTTAAAGTACTTACCATGGACATATACAGCTGAGCGAAAGAAAACCAGGGTCCGATGCAGATTCGCAAAGCTGTTCTGGCTCGCAAAGGAGACTGGGCCTACATCGTCAGGCTTCGACAGAACTCCAGCCCGACAGGACATAGAAATGTATGCAGCTCATGTGCATCTTCACTATCTTAGTTCAATGATCAATTTGATCAGATATAGAATCGTAGTATTCAAGGACACTCTTCGAGCGAATAGCTGTCCAACATGTTATGTCCAGATGCAGAAGCACAACGCGATATCGATTGCAGTCCGGAGTCCAAACGAACGAAAGAAAATTGGATACAACCCGGTTAAACAGAGGAGCTTTCTGCTTTCAGACCCGATGGAGCGCCCAAGCAGAACCAGACTCGAATAAGATCCTAAAGATATAATCATGATCATCCTTTTAAAAACCGAGCATGTGTCCTTACCATTCGTGTCCCAAAGAGTAAGAAAGTGCAGATGGGCACTATCGAAGTGATACATGGCTTAGTTCGATGCCAATAGTGGATCCTTGAGTAACGCACTTGTCGTCAAACTTAAATTCCATGCCTGGAAAGTTGTGTTGCGAGGGCTGTACGAAGGACGTAATTGCCATTCTGAAGTTCGATCTTGCATGTTAACAATGAGGAAGACTTGAAAAAAGAAGTTCGATTTACATGATTCCCAATACCGTGAGCGCTGTAACCAGTGCAGTTCTCCGTATGAACACCGACATGCGGAATGGCGAGTCGTTTTCCGACATAAATTCGCCTGTCTTTCTTTATAACCAACAAGAATTACGTTGTTCCAAACTGACAACGATGTTCAATGAGATGCGGATTTAATAGTATACTGGATTATACCAGAGAATATCACGATGAGAATTTCCACGAGCAGAGTCACCGTGGCGCTGACGACAAAGCTGTGGCATAAGATTTGTTCAGATTGCAGACGTGACTGAATGTCGATCATCGACTTACGGTTGAGCCAATCCAATGGTCTTCGATACCTTTATATGACAGAACATGCTGAGATCGTCACGTTCCACTAGGTTCGGGTGCCCGATTCCGACCTTTTGAGAATAAGACAAAGCTGGAAAATCGACAATAATGAAACTCACAGCAATTACCCAGATGAAAACCATCAAATAAATCAAGGGAGGGAATAGTACGAGCTGCACAATATTTGGTTTAAGATGTAGTAGAAAAGGGACATATGATGCAGTACTGACGCCCCATGCCCATTCTTTACTTGGTGGCCCCGCCTGGTTTAAGACAGCGTTCAGTTTGACAAACAGCCGGGGGGTAGTTGGTGAGTGATCTAAAAGGTGTAGTTCGATAACGAACCTCGAATGTCAACGAGAGGGCGGCACTGGGGACACTACAGAACAATGAGCTTGGTCATGGAAAGGTAAAGTGGACGCACAATGGATTGGATGAATAAATCATCGCTGCTTGAAATGTACAGAGACCGATGGATGGTCCGTCGCCAGTTTGTTGACCGATGATAATGAGATATGAAGCACACCACTCTATGATGCTACCAATGAACATAAACCAGGTCTTTGACCGATTTACGGTGGATGAAAATCGAGCTGTCAAGAATACAAGCACTAAAAGCAAGAAGACCGGCCCCTGCAAAATATTCAAAGAGAGTAATATAAAAGGAATTGGCCAGAAAATTGGTTTCAGGGGCCGGCGCTGAAACCATACCTAGTCGAGAGACAACGAAAGCGGATCGTGAGTTGTTCCACGAAGGAAAGATAAGTCGTGGGGCACTTATGTGCATTTCTGGACCGCTGAAACCAACCATGATGATCATGATAGGGGCGCCATCTCCACGGGGAAGACTCGGCTGGGCTCAGAATAGTACATTGATTCCTAGTCATATCTCAAGCACTGCCAGAAATGTGTGATAGCACAAGTTGGATCTTAGTAACCTGCTCGCGTAGGGTATACATCGAACCAGCCATTTGTCCGATCTAGAAAATTTTTGTTGATTGACGGACCTGAGAAACAGGTGAGATCGTTGGAGTTACGCCGTAGTTGAGCGTCAACCCATTCAGTCGTCGGGGTGCCGATATCAACCTCGCTTCTGACCGAAGGTCACCGAGCCAATACATTCAGTCGTAAAGCAACACGTTGCAACTTCCTCAGCGCTTGCCTCATATCATGGAGTTGGGCGGCGGTGATGTTACTTGGAATACCAGTCAGAGAAAGAGTAGTTCGTCTGGGTGGTGTTGGTGTGTTGGCGTGTTGTTACCAGTACAAGGTCCCAATAAGGAACGGAGGAGGAAGGACTAAACCATGAGCTTGGATAGGGTGACAAATCGCCGGCGGCAAACCGGCCCTTATAATGTCATCGCAAGGGAATGTTCATCGACAGAACACGGAATCTCACGCGTGAAGTTATTACATGTGTGATTGTGATTGTGATGGAGCACCGCCATTGGCCACGAAGAGGTTCCTTGCTTTTCGCTCTCTGTATACCTCTCCCATTTCAAATTCTTACAGCTGGTTTTTTTGCCTATTTACTACAGGACGCGTTGGAACCAGAGCAGTCAAGTTCCCACTCCCTCACTGGCGGTACGGCGGGAAATTTGATGAGAGCCTGTCAGATATATCCAACATCTGCACCATTGTCGGTCTTCGTAGGTGAACAATGCTGTCCTCAGGATCGTATGCCGCGCTTTCTATGCCGTCCTTTTCTGCTGTTCAGAAAGGATGGTTTTGGTCTACCTTCGTTGCTTTCGGTGAGCTGCCTAGTTACTTTCCTTACTGTGGCGGTGCTAACCCAGTGCACAAGCCAGGTCAAGTATCATGGCAGCCCTCGAAAAGGGCGTGAAGGAAGGACTCGTAGAAATCATTGAGCGCAATGGCACTGCTCAAAAATTTGGAACTTATAATCAAAGCTCGAAAGTCTCACGGGAGGGAGTACTTATAATTCACGACGAAACGTTTTGGGTTCGTGTATACCTTTCGTATGATGTTGGATGTTCGTGACTCTCCCTTTGCACATTACGCGTGCTGACTGCGCATTTTAGTTTCCGAAGCTTATATGAACGGGGAGATTAGTTCACCTTCAATGAAGGATGTTTTGAACGTAAGTCAATACATTTCTCTCTCGTGGACTCTGATTTATGTTCGTACCAGATCTACATTGACAATTATCCTCACTTGAGCACGGTATGGTCCTTGACCTACAAGCTTAAATCCATTCTAGACGTTGTTATCCATCGTTTCTTAAGCCATGGATTTCGTCAATCGATTTTCAATGTATGCCATCTTCCCGTGTCGTCAGCATGAACTAATTTCCCATCTCCAGGTTGCAGGATACGATGCCTCGAACGAGCTCTACAAGGTGAACACAACCGTTCTCGCATACTTCCTGTACTCACCAAAAGGCAGGCATTCCTCAGTCAGGAGATGCAATACTCGTGTCCCATCTGGGGGGACGAAGAAGGCGGTGCTCGCGGTGATCTGACCGGACGAAGAACGTATAGAGATCTTGAGCGTGCGCAGGAACGCAAGATCGGTCACATTCTGAAAAAGGCGAGACTTCGGCCTGGACACCGTCTGTTAGAGATAGGGAGTGGATGGGGAAGTCTTGCTATCGCGGTAGGCCTCGCTTTCTTTATGCTCACCAACTTCCCGACTCACCCTGTTGTATCTTCTAGGCTGCAGAGATGGGGTGCACTGTCGACTCCCTGACGCTGTCGATCGAGCAAAAAAGTCTAGCTGAAGAGCGGATCAGAAAAGCAGGATTCGAGTCCAAAATTCGGATACACCTGATGGATTACAGAAACATGCCTCCAAGTTTCGAAAAGGCGTTTGATGCATGTGTCAGTCTTGAGATGCTTGAGGTGTGTTTCTTCTGGGCGTGTAGGTGATGTACACTCACTTCGATCTGTAGGCCGTCGGGGTCGAATACATGCCAACATATATCAAAATCATCGACTGGGCACTGAGAGATCGGAACTCTGCTGTCGTTCTTTCGGCGACGTGTTATCCTGACACGACGTTCACGCCATATCAGTAAGCATGGTCTTTGTTGGGACGTTCCTTTCTCATCTGTATCAAAAGGGGTGATGATTTTATCAGAAAATACCATTGGCCGCACACGATTCCTCCAAGTGCTACTTGGCTAGCACAACAGTTTCACACAGTGCTTCGTGGACGCTTTTCCCTCGAGAGTGTCGAAGATTATGCTCCACGTGAGTCGTGAATTCCTGTAAATTTGATCCCTGTCTGAATATCTATCGTAGATTATTGTCGATGCCTGCGTGAATGGGCAAGGTTTGCGAAGTGTTTTATCCTTAGCTCGATATGATGTTCACCGTTTGTCAGGCGCCTTGAAGAGAACTGGACGCCCGAGTTGATCATATCTCTCCAAAAACGATATCCGGAATTTGCAGACGCTCATGCTCTAAACGTGTACAAGCGTCGGTGGCTGTACATGTTCGTTTACATGGAAGTTGCCTACTCGCGTGTCTGGCTTACACTTCATACATGGACCTTCGCACGCCCTGTAAGTTGTGATACACTTTCATGCTGGGTGGATGTTTAATTATGATTCATTTAGGGATATCCTGCTATCGAATGCAGCTGATTCTTTTTAGATTTGCTATGCTATGTGAATCTGATGTGTCGCTACACATCAGACTTTCGCCACTTTGGACCATTTCGTCCGTTCCGTTGGTGGTATAGAAAACACCTACTATGAAATCTTGAATGCTTTCGGTCGTTACTCCTAGTACGGACGGACGTCGTTATGTTTTTGTTCAGGAGCACCGACGACTAATAAAAACGCCCTTCCTTCCTTCCCCCTGATATATTTTCTTAGACACCTTTTTGATTACGGACAAGACAACCTTACTTACCCTATTTTACATCCGCGTTTCAACTTACATAGTCTTGCACTACCATCGTGGTGACTACCTTTGACGGAGTTTTACATGCTGTTCGGAGCGCATGAACCTCGACTAAGTCACCGTCGGCATGCAGGGAGTGGCCCCCGCTCTGTAGATGAGCGCAACTTGGATGCTGCAACAGCGGTAGCTAAAATATAACTGGGAATGACCTCCGCGGCTAAGCCGATTGCTCTCTTAGGCTCCATCAAGCTCGGAATTCAGCACGAGATCGAAGTCACGACAAATTGTGAGGCACATAACGCGGCGGAATGGTTGCATATATACGAAGTCCATACAAAATAGGAAAATCCTGTTTCATTGTTCAATAAAGCTCTGATGGATTTATGCCAGACTTTCCACATTTCTTTAATTTTCTTTTCCAAATTCGGGTGAAGATACCTGGTGAGATTTCTGTCGCCCCACAATTCAGTACAACACTGCGCTATATCTGGATGTGGTGTATTTCTAGAGGGTCGTCGTGGGACAATAATTTAGAACAATTATCCAGTAGGCACGGTTCTCACAAATACTTACTATTGGCGCTCGATGCTATTCCGAGTCCTATGTATATAGGTATCTCGGTTATTATGCCATCCTGAACGACTCGTGGGAAAATCTATTCGAGGTATCAATTGATCTCGGTGATTGCCGAGCTCCCTGCTTGAGCTTTGCGTGGGAAAATTTCTATTCGATGTCGCTTCTCACTTCACCGGTTTTTCCCGTTTACTCCGTCGACCTCCGATTGCTGTCTTTTTGCGTTCTGGTCTGTCTTTGGCTCCTTCGGCCTCTTGCTTCTCTGCTTGTTTCTCTTGTGTCAGACTGGTTCACTCCCTCTTATGGTGTTTTCTTGATATTCTCTACTTGTTGTTTTGTCTTCCGGACCAATGCCCAAACCTTTGGTTTATGACATTAACATTCTTTTTGCCATGTTCTCGTAACATTTTAAAATTCATATCACCACTGGTTACTCCGACGCATGTTCGGTGATTTTTCGCTATGAGTTTATTCCACCATCTCCTCTCTCTCCTCCATCTCCCTTTCCACCACCTCACTCTCCCTCACCTCTCCCGCGTGTTTCTTCATCGACGCCTGTTCCTCAAAACTGTCCTCTTCATACTCAAAGCCTACTTTCCTCTTCATCCTTCCTCCTGACACTGCTCTCATCTCGAATCCGGTGCCTTTCCTCCTTTTGCGGTCTGCATACTAATATTTCTTCAGTTGTTGTGCCTGGTGATACTTTCCGTATCACTCACCATGGCATGGTCGCAATTTACCATTGCCACTCCTCACAAGATCAACTTCATCTTGGCACTGTTCCCTTTGCATCTAATGAAGTTGATGGAGCATTGCGCCTCTACTATGTTGCCCACTCTGAACATTTGCAGTTTCGCCGTCACGTATCTGCCATCATCAAAACCATTAGCCTCTAGCCCATTGACGTGTATCAAGTCCACTCGCCTTTTCTTCGACCCCTCGATCAATCCCCTGTAGTAGTAGTTCACATCGTCCTCTTCCGTGTGTATCAGGTTGCTGTCTGCCAACCGCGCTAGTACTCCCCTTGGGTCCACGTCTTGTCCTATAGGGGTTGCAGACCAGTAGTGTACTCGCTCTTATGATCCCAAATGAGTCGCAGTTAGGTAAAAATCGCAGGCCTGTATCCTACATCAAATATCAGGTTTGGGGTGATCCCGCATATGACTGTGGATGTACTGGTATACACATAGTTCGCACTTGTAGCAAATTTCGGCCTATCAGGCTTCACAGAAACATATAAGAAAGAAATCAACCTCAAAGGATGAGAAACTTACATGAAGTCGTTGCCATTCATACACTCCCACTTGTATGAGAATCACGCTCAGAGTTCAGAGGAGTCTAGGATAAGAGTCAAATTCTTTGATAAGGAACGATGCGAAGAAGATACAATGTATGAGAATGGGAGATCAGAGATCAGACGTTAGGCTAATCCCTTATAAATCTTGAACGTTGACCATAACCTGACTGCTGCTAGCATGATGATGAGAAGTCAGATCTGTTACCTTATCAGACGCAAAAAGATGAGTATGGAAATGATAAATACTCAGTGAATCCATGAGAGTCTGATGGCCGGGAAGGATTGACATAACGGCAATGAATTACAATGGTTGTCTGTGTGCCTATTTTCCCAAGGATATTTATTTCGCCATCGATGCCTGTGAAGGCGAGTACCAGACTCGCAATGCTGTCTATGCTAGCTGCCTGAGTGAGGACACGAGTGCACTTATGAAGAGCAGCACATGGACGAGATGACGGCCTCAAGCATTGAAAAAGGCATCCTAGCCGTTGCTGATAGCTATGATGAGAGTCAAGATACAGTAGCAAGGGAGGCAGAATGAAACTCACTAGTAACTAGTACTACAACACTGCAAACTCCAAAGTACCCCACAACGCCTTTTCTACTATGAAAAAGGCGATCATTGCCAATGCATTCTTCATGGCCACATAAAGTTTTGATGGAATGATCCTCAAGGTGGAGTGGATGGTCACCTTCTGTGGAGAATGTGTCAGACTCAGGAGATAGAGAGTTGCCAAGGAGCGATCGCAGAGCCAACCTAGATATTGTTCAGAACATTGAATACAATTTAGGACAAGTACACACCATGGCCATAGGTACTACCTAGGCTCCAAATTTGATATAACATTGGAGATGCTTAGCGTTTCACCTATGCAAGAAAGACAAAAATCTAATATGTGCACAGATAAAAACAGTGCCTGAAGGCAGTTCAACCGCACATACTCAGGCCAGCCTATCATAGCCACAGTCGGTATATGACAAAGGCGACAGTTACAAGCTAGATACAGTTCAAGCAATGTTGAAGCAAAGTTGGAAAATGTACATACCGTGTTCAATGGGAAGGAATTCATCGCAAGAGTCTTCAAGCTGAAGAACCGCTGAATGAGACGAGAATTTATGCATGTACGGGTGGGTGGATACTGCTGCTATAGGTTGCACGGTGTCATGGCTGCATATGAGAGTAAGGAAAAAAGAAGCAAATGCATGCATACAATCTGGTTGCGTCGCACGTCACAGAGTAAGAGAGTAAAATAGGCCGTCTCCAAAGGCTTGGATGTTGCTACTGAATCCTCTTGAAGGGCATTGAGGTCATCAGTAGTGCTTGTGGTTGATCATCAAGAGGCACAACGTGAATATCAAATTTCCACCTATTTTCGGACTTTGGACTCCTGGACCGACTTTACCACTCCATGTGGGAGGGTTCCTTCTCTACAATCCTTTCAATAGAAAGGCGCCTACAACGACATACATTACACCTGCTCAGATCCAAATAGGGACTACTATGAGGATATGGCTCCGCTTGTTCAGTCACAAGTGCTCAGTAAATGGGCAGTAAGTGGTCCTTCCCTTACCTGTCAAATATCTAGCCTAAGAATCAGGTCTCCAGCACACGTTGATTTGTGCAAGCAATCCTGTTCTGATTTTAAAAGTCAGAATATAGGCCATGCTGGTCCACTAACCTGGAATGAGGATATCAGAAAGATGGAGAGACATCGGGAGGCGGTTGCTGGGGCTTGCAGGTATGCACTGCAAAGGTGTCATAGGCAGCAGCCAAGAGCCAGTCAGATAACTAAAAAAAAACCCCTGCCACTGGGATATGCCTTCCAGAACTGGGAACCCTAAATGGGTACAGTCACACTCAATGGGATCATGATACCGTTGCATTTGACTCTGTACATTACACTTGCAGTAATGGTCACGATGTCATGCAGTCCTCCAAGATGAGTTGTGTATTGGAGCCTTGGAGATGCGATACACGTTCCCTTCAGTAGTTTATTGAGAAATGCAAGGCAAGATGCATTGCCTGAGCCGTGGCGTCCTGCAGTGTATGCGTGTCCGACATGGTGGAAAGTCACAGGTACATGTACACCCCTCCTTTGTTAAATGTTGCGGTCGCCTTCACAACCGTATCACCTGATCTCAATATAAGTATCGAGGTAAATGGCACTGCTGTGTTGTACTGCCTATCTGGCATAGTGTACTATGGTAATGGACATTTCACCCCTAGATTCATTGACCTAGATGGCAGTGTATGGTTCAATGATGGGATAGTGCAAGCAAGAGGTGCACGTAGAGAAGGGATGACCGTCAATGTAAACCTCATGCAGGACCGTCCAGGATGTGTCCAGCAAAACACGGGATCATTTTATTTATAGATGAGCATGAGTGCGGCGCCTTGTATATATATTAAAGTAGCAGATAAATAGTATTAAACATGAAAGAAAAAAAAACATAGGACTCAGACCTGCTGCGCGGATGCGTTGGCCCTCACCCACTAGTTCATGCATTTATCCACGATTTCCACTTCTCTGTTTGTGCGTTCACCTGAATTGTACTTGACAGATGCATAACAACGGGTAGTAAACTTCAGGTAAGCCAAGCTGGATGTTGGTTGGTTGGTGTTGGTGTTGTTTCCATTCTCCAACTTAGCTGAAGTGAGCTGTTGTGGGCATGGCAGGTACGAGTCCGAAGTGCCCAGCTAGATTGGAGATTGAATGGACTAATGCGAGTATTCATGGACCGTGGTGAAGCTGAAATTCACGAGAAAGCATCAAGTCGTCCATGTAGGAAGACCTATGGAGTTTTTGTGAGTGTTGAGGGTGGCAAGGATGGAGTTAGAATATACTAGCACCAATCCATGAGAGAGGACTCAGAGGAGCTATGACATCCAAGTCAGACAGCAGATACTTACATCTTCCTAAACTAAAGTAAAAGGCAACATAGATAAGAGTTTTGCCCATATTAGGATCTACTAGAGAGGTCAATACTATTGAAAGGACAGGCAAGCTACAAAGAAATGGTCTGTACTTTTGCAAACACACGTGAGGGGATAAACATACTGTTGTTGAAGTTGCTGCCACGCTCCAAAGGGAAACTGGAAGACAGAGTCAAGGAACGAGATGGAGGCGAGGTAGGAGTTGGGCATCTGAAGCCATGCTTTGATTTTGCCGACTAGGTTTGCGAAGACGACGAGTCTGAACTGGTCTACTGATCATAAGTGCATCAGAAGTAACACCAAAATATGCTAACAATGGACTTACGATGCTTGCCTTATGATGATACATTGTCTCAGAGCAAAGTTTGGTGCCAAGGGCATTGTGTACACTTAAGTAAATCGATAATGCAATTTCCCAGTCGCAACTTGCCAGTAACATTGGCAAGAGAATTGTTGCCGTTAATCAAAACACAGCACCAGTGGTATCATAATGGTTAGGAGTATACCGATGCTGCACAAAAGGTGAGGGAAAGACTGGGCACAAAATAAACGTGAAATGTACACAATTGCAAGACCAAAGAAGACAACTGGTGAACCATTTGCTACATATCCCACGTTCGCCTCGGCCTGCTTCCATGCAACCCATGTTTCTTGACGACTCTCGACATCTTGTAGTACTTCCTTTCCCGCTCATTGACGAATTCGTGTTCTAAGTAATATTCATGTATAAAATATTATGATACAAATGAATATATAACACAGATAAAATAGGCGGGATTGGGGGCAGTCTACCATGCATAGATAGCGGTAAAGGGTCCTCCGACAACATAGTCGCTGAAATGCAGCACACAAGGGCTGCGCAATGCCATGAAAAACGGAAATTTTCGGTATTGACGCCGGGATGTCGTCAACGCCGGCAAGCATCGTTGGCTGCATTGGGTGGGTGTGCAGTGGGTAGCACTGTGCTACTCTATATCGTGTATAGCACAGTCCCTGTATTTGCGGCTGTAGCATGAACTAAGGATGAAGAAGGGGCTAAGTAGGGATCAGTGGCGCTATAGAGCATAACAGGGAGCTCGTGAGGAGAAACGGCAACCACTATCAGGTTTCCAGTATCAAAAACGGAGGTGGGGGTCCAATGGTGGTCATACGGTCAACGGAGGGTGCAGGATGCAGCGGGGACAGGGGTCAATGATGTCGGGGAGGAAAATAGGTCTGATAGGCATGATTCCCCATGTTGAAAATGGGGGATGCATGGAGATAGAGGGTGTTTCGGACCTGGGGTGGGCAGTAGGGACCAATGTTAGTGTTGGGCAGGGGGTGGTAGCGTCGGGGCTGTCAGTGCTCATGTCACTGTCGTCTTGGTGTCTCCCGTCGCATACTGAGGAGTAGAACCGACGCCCAGACGGATGCTGTCATTGCAGGCTTCGCTGGATGTTGGGGGTCCGATCTTGCTCCCACCCTCCTGCTCGCACTGTTCCACTTCCTGCACCCTCCCCAGCGTGTTCCCCCCTCCACTGCGCCCATGCCCTACCTTCCACCATACCCCTCCAAGGTTCTCAGACCCTGTCCGGCCCTCTCTTCATCATCGTTGTCGCCCGGTTTGGCTTTGTCGTTGTCCCCATTGCTGAACACTCGTTCCTGTGCCATGCTTGCAGATGGCGCCCGATTTCGTATCCTCCATTTTGTTCATGATCGTTGCCACGAGCGAAATCACTGTGTAAGGGTGATTGGTCCTGATGTTGATATGGGCGATGCTGGGTAAGGGGGAAAGGTGGAGATGGTCCTGATTCTCGGGCCAATAATGGGGCGGTAATGGGCGTCGGCCTGGTCCTAGGCAACGGTCTTCACTGGGGCAGTGTCTTGTGGGCGTCGTACGCAGTGGTGCCTCATGCAAGGGCCTACGTGCAGGTGGGGGATAATATGGCTGTGATTCGGGGCCCTTGGGGCCACCAGATGAGCCAAGAGTACCTAAAATAAACCAATAAATACAGATATCAATGAAACATACCTTTTGTGCACCAATCTGACAGGGAACGACACGGATACACTGTGTCGAGAGATAAGTGTTAGCGAAGGTGCAGGCTATTATTTTTGAATTGCCATAAAAGGAGCATTGTTTGTTACTGTTGAATTCTAAGGTAAAACTTAAAATGCAGGGTCCAGGTTCAAAATGTAGCATAAAAGAACGAATCCTCGTTTTACTCGGACTCATAACGTGACGTGGATTTATAAAGCTGGGTATGGGACACAGTTGGCATTCAAAGTATTTGATGACGATGGTGAATGCATCTCCCTAAACCCGGTAATGACACTGCTGAAACTGGTCTGAAGCATGTTGTATTACTAGAAGATCTCCCACTGTCAGGTAGGAAACCGGCAGAGTAGAGCCGTGCATGTCATCGACACATAGTTAGATTATCAGTATAAATACCCCCACGAGAAATGAATACTGTACTATTTCAATCAATTCGTCACAAATTTGAAACTCACGGAGCTCAGAAATTTTGTTTCGATTTATGGCGATTTTTGACGGTGAGTTTTTTCAGCCTTGTGACCTGTGACTGACGAATTGATTGAAATAGTACAGTAGACAGCTTTTACCCGCTTACAGATTTACACCAATTACTTGAGTACCTCTGAATAACTGTTCAGACATCTCACGTGAGTCACAAATAAGTCACTCACGCGCAATATATCAGCCAGAACCATCTTACCAACGCCATCACTGCCGAGAACGGCCATCAGCACACTAACATTTCACACCATCACATTACCATATTGAGCTTCGAAATCAAAGCTCAAGCGTAATCTAACATCCTTAACTACTACTAACTACTCAGGGCTTCTACATACAAGCTCAATACTACCTTCCATCCCTAACATCAGCTCTCCCACACGAAGCTTCGCCAATCCTATAGCATTCGTGCTTCTCCCCATCGAACTAACAACACCGCTCAGATTAATATCTGTGCACGGAATTCTACTAACCCCGACTTCCGCTGACACAACTACAACCGACATCGGTTCGCATTAATTCAGTGAGGGATGTGAAGACGGCCCTTAGTGAGAGCTGGAAGCCAAGACTTAATACTTTAAATTGCGTCGTAGAACACATACGCAATGTATCAGATAATGTTGAGATGTGAATAGGATAAACGAGACGGCAATCATGCCAAAGGAGGTCATTCCCAGTTATATTTTAGCTACCGCTGTTGCAGCATCCAAGTTGCGCTCATCTACAGAGCGGGGGCCACTCCCTGCATGCCGACGGTGACTTAGTCGAGGTTCATGCGCTCCGAACAGCATGTAAAACTCCGTCAAAGGTAGTCACCACGATGGTAGTGCAAGACTATGTAAGTTGAAACGCGGATGTAAAATAGGGTAAGTAAGGTTGTCTTGTCCGTAATCAAAAAGGTGTCTAAGAAAATATATCAGGGGGAAGGAAGGAAGGGCGTTTTTATTAGTCGTCGGTGCTCCTGAACAAAAACATAACGACGTCCGTCCGTACTAGGAGTAACGACCGAAAGCATTCAAGATTTCATAGTAGGTGTTTTCTATACCACCAACGGAACGGACGAAATGGTCCAAAGTGGCGAAAGTCTGATGTGTAGCGACACATCAGATTCACATAGCATAGCAAATCTAAAAAGAATCAGCTGCATTCGATAGCAGGATATCCCTAAATGAATCATAATTAAACATCCACCCAGCATGAAAGTGTATCACAACTTACAGGGCGTGCGAAGGTCCACGTATGAAGTGTGAGCCAGACGCGGGAGTAGGCAACTTCCATGTAAACGAACATATACAACCACCGACGCTTGTACACGTTCAGAGCATGCGCATCTGCAAATTCCGGGTATCGCTCTTGGAGGGACACGATCAACTCGGGTGTCCAGTTATCTTCAAGTCGCCTGACGAACGATGAACACTACATCAAGCGGAGGACAAAACACTTCACAGACCTTGCCCATTCACGCAGGCATCGACAATAATCTACAACAGATATTCAGACACAGATCGAATTAACGGGAATTCATGACTCACGTGGAGCATAATCCTCGACACTCTCGAGGGAAAAGCGTCCACGGAGCACTGTGTGAAACTGTTGAGCTAGCCAGGTAGCGCTGGGAGGAATCGTGTGTGGCCAATGATATTTTCGGATGAAATCATCACTCCTTTATAGCGCAGGTGAACAAGGAACAATCCAAACATGAATTCGAAAAGACTTTGCTTACTGGTATGGTGTGAACGTCGTATCAGGATAACACGTCGCCGAAAGAACAACAGCAGAATTCCGATCTTTCAGTGCCCAGTCGATGATTTTGATATACGTTGACATGTATTCAATACCGACCGCCTACAGATGGAAGTGAGTGTGCATCACCTACACACCTTGAAGAAGCACACCTCAAGCATTTCCAGACTAACGCATGCATCGAATGCTTTTTCAAAACTCGGAGGCATGTTTCGGTAATCCATCAGGTGTATCCTGATCTGGGACTCGAATCCTGCTTTTCTGATCCGCTCTTCTGCCAGAGTCTTTTGCTCGACCGACAGCGTCAGGGAGTCGACAGTGCATCCCATCTCTGCTGCCTAGAAGATATAACAGAGTGAGTCGGCAGGTTGGCTATCAGATAGAAAGTGAGCCTTACCGCGATAGCAAGACTTCCCCACCCACTCCCTATCTCCAACATACGGTGTCCAGGCCGAAGCCTCGCCTTTTTTAGGATGTGACTGATCTTACGTTCCTGGGCACGTTCAAGATCTCCGTACGCTCTTCGTCCGGTCAGATCACCGCGAACGCCGCCTTCTTCGTCTCCCCAGATAGGACACGAGTATTGCATCTCCTGACTGAGAAACGCCTGCCTTTGGGTAAATAGAGGAACTTGAAGTATGGGAGAGCGGTTATGTTCACCTTGTAGAGCTCGTTCGAGGCATCGTAGCCTGCGACCTGGAGATGGGAAATTAGTTCATGCTGACGACACGGGAAGATGGCATACATTGAAAATCGATTGACGAAATCCATGGCTTAAGAAACGATGGATAACAACGTCTAGAATGGATTTAAGCTTGTAGGTCAAGGACCATACCGTGCTCAAGTGAGGATAATTGTCAATGTAGATCTGGTACGAACATAAATCAGAGTCCACGAGAGAGAAATGTATTGGCTTACGTTCAAAACATCCTTCATTGAAGGTGAACTAATCTCCCCGTTCATATAAGCTTCGGAAACTAAAATGCGCAGTCAGCACGCGTAATGTGCAAAGGGAGAGTCACGAACATCCAACATCATACGAAAGGTATACACGAACCCAAAACGTTTCGTTGTGAACGAACAGAAGGCCCTGTCGGCCTGTAGAGCTCTGGTCATATGTACCGAATTTCATTTCAGTCCCGTTGCAATCTACAATGTCTATGAGCCCTTCCTTAACCCCCCTGTTGAGGGCTGCAGTGATGGTCGACCGGGCTAGGAACCGAAGCATTCAGTATCGACGTTGACAACGTAGGCATCGGATGGCGCACCAAGATTGACCAATGTGGCCCAGAATCGTCCTTTCTGGACAGCAGAAAAGGACGGCATGGAAAGGGACGCATACGATCCAGAGGAGGACATCGAATGTCAGGAGCAAATACAAGGTGAATATAAGTATAGGTTTGACTCGGGGAACAGGGACGTCGTGCACGTCTCCTGCTAGATGATTCGATGAGGACCTGAAGATGGAATTCAGTCCGCATCTTAATAGTCGGTCAACTGGAGCGATGCTGTTAATCAGAAGCAGAACCTGTGAAATAGACCGGGATAACGAACAGAACGAAAACTTTCTGTGATTGTTGGCCGTGTTCCATCGTGATGGACATGCAGCTATTACGGTTCTCGGTGTGTGTTCCATCATGATGTGCACTGGAAGGTTCCGAACCCGTGTTGATCCACAACGCTCGATGCATAGCCACCACTCTTTTCATTGGATCCTGCCGATTCTTCTGAATCACACCCATCCTTCTGATCCTAGATCTCATTGTTTGGTTCATGATTCTCTCAACCAGACCCAACAAAAGGCTCGGCTAACTCGCTTCGATCGTGAATTCCCAAACTAGTGCCGTTCAAATGTAGCGCATAACTGATGGCGTCTCGCAGCTGTTCAATTCGTGTTTTGACAACTCACCGGATCTCCCGCTTAGCGCCAGCACAGCGTCGTGCCGAACTTTCGCCCTATCACCCAAAATTCTACACGGGAATCCCAAGGCCACTGTTGGTAAGAATCCCATCCGCCGTCAGTGAGGAACGACATCTTTTCTGGCTGTACAGAGAGAATCTCTGCTACGGACGTATCAATGGTTAATAACACCTACATACGTTGCTGAGGTTACAAGGGTTATCAGTAGATTATTCTGGGCACGAGACGAGGTCTTCCCGTGGGACGCAGCATCATGATTCTTTGACGAAATGAAGATGTACTTAAACCTCCGTTTGCCCCTACTTTCCTCTTTGGAACAACCGTGACACACCATCCGCTTCTCGTTTCTCGACTGCAATGGTTGCAGCACAGGGATTCGACAGCAGTTTCTTGGCCAGCTCCTTCTATGTCACCCTCTTCGATATTCTACAGGGACTACTTTTTTTACTCCTGGCGCTCGTTTTCATGACGGCTATATTTTCTTCCACCGTCAACCGCTCTAAAACCTGGTTTATGTTTATGGCCAGCATTATAGAGTGGTGTGCCTCGTATCTCATCATCATTGGTCAACAGACTGGCAAAGGGCCACCGGTCGGCCTTTGTATACTCCAAGCAGCCGTCATTTACTCGTCCAATCCATTGTATGTACATCTTCTCTTTTTTGCCATGCTTCATTTTGGATTGATGACTTTGTAGTGTCACCAGTGCCGCACTCGCACTAACAGTTGAGGTTCGTCGCCGTCGTCGGATTTCCTTCGTGATTGCTCACTTCAACACCCCATCATTCTCAGCTGTTTGTCAAGTTAAAGGCTATGACAAACCAGACTGGGCCGCTGAGTGAAAAGTGGACATGGGGGGTCAGTATTCTGATGCTTAATCGATATTTGCGTTCATCTGGAAAATTTGCAGCTAATCTCATTCCCGCCCTTGGTATACTTAATCATATTTATCTGGGTCCTCGTCGTAAGTACTAAGTCATTTTCTCGGTCTGAGCTAATGATTGCTAGATCGGAATTGAACACCCAAAACTAGCAGAGCGCGATGATTCTTACATGTTCTGTCATATCAAGGTGTCGGAGGAAATTGGTTTGGCCCAACCGTAGGCTCGCAGTGCACATGAATTCTTTTCCTAGGCTCATCTATTCTATCTGTAGTTTCGTCGTCAGCGCTGCCGTGACTTTGCTGGTGGAAATCCTCATTGTCATATTCTCTGGTATGGAGCGGGCCCTTCTTTCATTTCGTATCTTACTGGCCATTGCTCTCAGTGTGGAACAATGTGATTCTATTTAACCATAAGCGAAAGACAGGCGTACTCCTTTCGGAGAATTCTTCACCATTCTCATTGTCGGCGTTTATCCGAAGAAATGCGCTGATGACGGCACTCACAGTAGTGGGAATCATGTAAGTTCAGCTTTCATTCTGGTTGGAGCCCCTTCAACCACTTCATCGGCGACGTAGATTGGCCACAACGTCGTTTGTACAGCCTAAGCAGCATAACTTTCCGGCCTGGAACCTAGGCTTGACAGCAAGTACGTTACCCAATCGCTCGTCTTTCCCAGGCCTGATCTAATTATGCAATGATTGTAGTGCCGATATGCGTTTTTCTATTATTCGGAACTCGAATGGTGAGAATATGGGAGCCCCTCGACTTTTATGTATTCAAGAGAAGCTAATCCTTTTCTTTAGGACCTTATACGAGTATGGTTTTGCCTTGGTACTAGACCTGGTCAGAGGACAGACACGTCTTCGGTTTGAGCAGTTTGTTCTGCTCTTTGTGACTTTTATGCATACGATATAAGATTGTAATATCTGTGTCTGGCTGGACACAAGCGGTGTCTGTACGTTCCTTGACTTCGGGATACTTTATACCTATGTATACCGCATTGTATACTATAGTGCTTGTACAACCGTCCTAATGCCGGTGAGTTGCCATCGTTTTGTCGGTGTCGACACGCACATCAAGGTCTTCCGCTATCAGAGAGAGCAGCCTTTTATGGCGACTTCAGGTATCGGTGGAGATAATTAGATCTGTTGCAAGAGAGGCATGATGCCTGAGGGAGGAAGTCGCTCCGTTCGCATCGCCTTGATACACATATACATGTCACTGCCACTCATTCCATCTCTTAGCTTTCTACTTGTATCGGCGTCAGTGATCATTCAAATTTTCGCCTTCCGAAGCGACAAGTACTGTCTGGATTGTACTGTACTATTTCGACCTTACGTTCATAGCTTGTGACATGTTATGCAACATCTTCAGCTGAGCAGATGTTCACGGATGGCTGTGACAGGGTATGTTCATCTTCATATTGTATCATTTTCATTACTGTTGTGGCCTTGTGGTTATCTTCTGTGACTGAACACCTAGGCTGTGAGTTCAATCCTTCATGATTGTAGCTTTTTACCATCCAGTGATGATGTCGTGGATTGCTGGATTGTTCAGGTGGATGAAGACTTGACTCTTGCAGGTAACGCGGAATCCATCTTTGAGCTGCCAGAGTGGAGTTGTCGAGGCCGCATCATAAAACCGAATCGCTGGTATGACGGAAACATCTGGGAACGCGCATAGACACTCAGGACGTGTGTATTTTGTTATTCCTTGCTCAAAAATGGCATTAATTTAGAAATTTTTTTCGACTCTTCACTGTAAGCTGTGACATGCTATGAGGTATGCATATCTTCGTTTCACAGGCCTCTGTGACACGTTATGTGAACTTAAGGTCGAAATAGTACAGTATATACGGTTCGAGACTGACAACAATGGTAGATGCTCAATACTAGACAGGACCGTAGCAGCTCTTCAGCTCTTGAGCAGTTTGCATCTCTTGTCAACTCAGCACCATTCACGGAACAAAACTGTCCTCATAACTGCTGTCACCTGACCGTAAATGAGTAAGCATTTTGACTTTATGGCTGTGAGGCCACTTATGACGTGGGACTTATATATCTAATTATCTCATTATTTTCCATCTCATCTCATCATTACACGGCCACGTCGTTGGACTTGGACTGTCACGAGGCACATGGAAGGGTTCTATACCACTTGAAACATCTCCAATACTGTCCACGAGTGTGACACGTTAGTTGAACCCTACGACAGGAAAACTGTTCTTTAGATCGTTTCCACGCCAGCACGGTACCTTCAAGGCTATGATCTGCTTTTTCACAATCATCTCGGCATTCCCTGCATAGGTAACTTGAAGGTCGCGCTGGCGGGAAAGTGATGGTAGCGCGCCGTCCCTCCAACTGATAAGTACCGTTGTATCGATACAAACCTGCAATGCCAGCACCTTCCTTTTCGTTCAAATACTGTTACTCCCAACAGATCTTGAGCTGATCTGATCGATAATTAGCTGAGCTCCCAGTAGCCCTGACGTTCCACCCTTTTTTACCTTCCCTGTTGATTTGTTGAGTGCGCCTCCTGGCGCTCCCCGCCCTCTACAATCTTTCCGCCTTCTATGAGATCTGTGTCGCATGTTCCGCAAGATTTCGATCCCTTCCAGATTGGGCTAGGAGGTGATAGAGTGTCCTCCCTCATCCTCTTACGTCGTCACACCTTTGCTCGTAGATCTTCTCACTGTTGCCTTGCATATTCACCGTGTGTATGTTTTTGTCAGATATTTTGTCAGTTGATTGTGGCCAGTACTTCGTGTGAAGATAAACAATGATATTAAAGAAATCTAGTAGTGTAAACTAATCATACAACATACTTGCTGAGAGCGGGGCAGAAAGTAAATCATCCTCATGTTCGTCCTCAGTGACATCATCATCATCCTCTCCATTTGCCTGACCAATTGCAAGCCATTCATCAACATGTCTCCATGACTTCAGGCAGAAGTCACGCATCTCTCGACTAGTGATGTGCTGGCCTGGCTTAGGCTCAATGGACGTTGAGGCAGGAGCTTGCGAATGCCTCATAAGGTGCTGACTAAGCTCAGAGCACTTGTCATCATCGTGCCGTCGTCAATGTCTCAATCCTTTCACTTGTACCACCACCATCAGATTTCTCAATCTGAGCTGCTTCGCAGCTGGTCCTTTTGGAGCCTTCTTTTAACCCAGTGTGATCTTGTCAACATGGCTCCAAATCCTCCATCAGGATCAGGAGAAGCCGGATTGGCATCTGGTTCCTCAGCGCCCCAAAACCCAAATGCAATAGAAGCAATGATCGACATTTTGAAGCAAGAGGATGTGAAGAGATTGGAAAGGAATAAGGCAAGGGAGCAAAGAAGAAAGAGGGGTGAGGCAGTAGGAGAAGATGAACCGGATATCACACCGTCAATGCTTCCTCTCATTCGAGCTGCATCCTCCGTCAACCCCATCGGCGCATCCAACCCAGGTGATGCTGCCAAAAACCCACAGCCTAAACCGACTTCTGCTCTCGCTCCAGCGCTCAATCCATCAACTAGTGTTCTGGCTGCTGCAAAGATTCCCAACGAGTCCCGCTTTGTGGACGTGAATGCTGTTCAGCAAGATGCCTTGCGACATGAGAAGAAATTCTCTCAGCATCTCTTTACTCTTGCACAGAATGGCATATCTCCTTGGCTATCATTATACACAGCCGACTCTGTTGAGCGCCTGCAGCTCAATCGCGAGATCAAGATGCATAAAGTTACAAGGCCTGATGGAGTCAGCGTACACGTACTCGACATGAGAGGCTGCAGGTTCCAAGCAGAAGATACACTGGACAGAGCAACTTGGATGGTGTGCTACACACATTTCATAGCCTTCCTCTCGGAGTTGTGCAGAGAAGATGGAGAGCAACTATTAATAAGTTTCCAAGATCATTATGAAACCATGGTAGCTGATCCATCATTCGAAGATTGGTTTGAAGCCTTCGTGTCATTCGATGCTCTCATTTGAGTGCAATGGTTCTACAAGCCATTCTTTATCAACCCCTCTGCACATGAGTGGGACTCTCAGCTACAGCAGGCGAAGAACAAGCATACATCCAAGCAAATGACCTCTCTACGTGCTACTACCAGCAAACTATCAACACCTCAGTATTCTCCCTATACATGCTACACTGATCATTCAAATGATCTCTGTCTTCATTGCAGACAAATTGGCCATCATGCCGAGAGTTGTGAGGAGACAATGCCAAGTCATTTTGGCAGAGTCATGCAGTGCAAGTGGGATAATGGAAGGCTCGTATGAATCACAGATGACCATGTCATCTATGCCCGCTTCAATCTTACAAACGGTTGTCGGCTCCCTGCTACAGCAGTTAATGCAGATCATGGAGTTCATATGTGTTCCTTGTGTGGTGACAGAGGACATGGAGCATCCAATTGCACTTATAATAATTGATTAAGGTGTGTATTTATTTTGACTGCTTAACTATTGCCAGGTGTCGTTCCCAAAGGATAACCAGCCCCTGCCAGGCAATCTGCCTGTGGGTGTCAGCCCCACCGGAGTGGGAAGCCAACCATTGGGTGTCAGTCCCATCATTTGCAGAGTGTCATTCTCTGAGGTGAATCTTACAGTTTGCTTTGCAGATCTTTATGGGGGGAGCCAGATCCAGAGGACCGTCTGTGGCTCTTCATGCCAGTTTGGGGAGTCAGCCCTCTGGAATCTCACTCATGAGAAGTGTGCAGTAGCAACTATCTCACCCCCATACTGTGTATTAGTATCATATTTATTGTGTTGTCTGTTGGAGAGCTTAAGCAGCAGCCCTGGCTTGGGCTCGGCTTACACTGGCTTGGGCTCATTGAAACTTCAAGCCCAGCCCAAGCTGTCAGACAGGGCTCGGCTCAGGCCAGCTTAGGCTTGAGCCCCGGCTTTTCAGTGGTGGTAGATAATACACCTATTGAGCAATGTAGCACTGATGCTAGTATAGTTATATCATTGCTCCAATACATAGTGACCTACCAGGGACCTGTTAGCTTCTTCTAGGACAGTGTACATCTTCCAGAGTGTCAATATTGGTCAATATTACAGAGTCGGCAAGTATGACATCATACCTAGGGTCTATTGCCACATGTACTGCCAGCTGTGAAATACCATGATTGATTTACAAGAAAGGTGTTTACTACTGAAGATCGCTATCATGGCATCCCTAGCATGCAGAGTGAGTTGGATATGACTGAAATATGGGATTAGAAGTCACTTACCTATGCATACAGAAAGCCTGGGGCTTAGGGCTGGCTTAAGGCTTTGAAAACACCAAGCTGAGCCTTGAGCCCTTGAAAGCCGTTGTTACGGCCTGGCACGGCTTGGGCTTTTATAGGGCTGGCTTGTGGCTGGCCTGGGCTTGAGCCTGAGCTGGCACATCACTACTCTCAATGAATAGCTACTTGACGAAGGGCATAAGCTCAAGCCCCACCAGCTGTTCCATCAATCAAACATTCAGCATGGTTTGTCCAAATTGCGATGTTATGGTCATGTGATCATATGACCCTCTTCATCTCCTCATGAAGCAACAAGCACTCCTTGCTCCAACGATGAGCACGTGCCTGGGCTCTACACTATTCTATCCTTAGAGCTACAAAACAGCCATGTTACGCATATGATACAATTTAACCATGGCAACTCACCGTCCTGTAGTCCTTCCATACTCATACTCTCCATGGCACCCGATTGAATCCATATCCAGGGCAGCTGCCTTTGAGTTTCCTCTGAGGTCTCCCTGTGGTTCAGATTGCCTGTCTCTCTCCACAGTTGCTTCTGAAATTGCTTGATTGGCACAGCATTGTCTTGGTTCAGGGGCAGATACAGGCATGACAAACCTTTGAGTAAATCCAAGGGTACTGCTAGGCAAAATAGCGCCTCTCTAGCCCAATTGTATGTTGCCATCAACCAGATCTTGTCCCTGTGGCAGTCTGCCAAAAGCACGTGGCTCTTGCTACCTTGTCTTTGACCATGGCTGTATGCTTCTCTGTGATTTACCATGTGTGTCTCGAGAATAATTTTGCATCAAACTCCAGCCAATACCTCTGCTGCTTGTGCTCTTTGAACTTCCCATTCATACTTTAGTAGTTGGCTATCACATGTTAGCATCTTCTTCTCCAGGAGGGTCAACAGCATAAGAAGATCCATGTTCCACGCTACCATGCAGTCACCTCCTGTCTCTCTATTGATCTGATCATGTATACCAACAATTTTTGGAACATAGACTCTTTAAACATCCATCCATGACTCCACATGTTGACGAAGATTTGCCGCTCTCTCTAGGACCTTGGCACGCTGTAAATCAGTGGAATGAGGCCCTAACACCTTGTTGTCTCGTTCCAGGTCCAGCCTATGTCAATGTCAAACACTGAAAAAACAAGGTGGATGACTACAAAATGTAGCTGTTCCATATGCACCCCATCAATGATCATTTTGCTGGTGGCGATCCTGATGCCTGATGAAATATCCCATGTCTGGTTGGTCCCATCCTGTGCAAGCTGTAGTCGAACAGCCACCAAAGTCAATGCTACCAGCTATATCAGCATAAGAAGCGAGAGTGTATATGGAGCAACCCATGCTTTACAGTCAGAACATATGGGTTCAGCACCACCACATCACTGGATCAGCACCATTCCCAGGCCTCGACAGCTTCTGTCCACTTCTTTAAGCACTCTGTACCGGCCACAGTCTCCCTCACAGTCTCAGAAAACATCTCCAGTGTCACCACACACTCTTCGCACTGTGGCACTGCCTCTTGAATTTTATGCAGCAGAATTATAGCTGTTGCAGTGTCAGAGCTTATTAGCCACAAAAAGGGAACGAGCTTACCTATACTTATACACTTTCACCAGTTTGCATCTTCCTAGTGATCGTTGAGTTTGTCGTGACGGGAGCCTGGCCCCATTTCTTTGGTACTGCTGGCCATGAGATTTGAAGCCACCCAACCCCACTCAGGAGCCTCTCCATTGATAGTTCCCACCTTGGTCTCCAGATTGAAAGAAAATTCCTCTTGACATTCTGCAATGTGAGCCAGAAGGTGGAACTTCAGAACTAAAATGACGGCATTGTCAGGCTTCAGTGCTGGGGTTAGTTCGGGTCCATAGCGATTGATTTGTTTCCAAAGGTTTTTGTGCCATTGACAACTAATGTCATAGGATATCACCACAGATTTAGGAGTCTCAGACATGAGAGTCTTGAGCACTCCATAGTCCATGTAGACATATCTAAGCTCTGGTCAGAATAGGATGCTGCACTGAGGTGTGAGATACATGTACTGCTCCCCTTTTTTGAGGTCCACAATCGAAGAAGCTTGTTGGAACTCATGCCGGGCACATACAACCCTGCCTATACCACTAGTAGCAATTCCTTTGCCACCATGCATCGTTGCCAGCTTTATCGCATCATGGTTGTTGCAGGTATTTCCTTCCTCTGGCATTGATTCCTCATGGCGAGCCAGATGTCATGCAAATGCCTCTTTCTTAACAAAATACGAGAATCCCTTGTTCAAACAAGGATCTCTTAATAGGCTGGACACATTGAGCCTCTTCATCTGAAAATTTGCATCATCGCTGATGAAGAGCACATCAAGCCACTCACTACATCCTTCGTCAGTATGACAGGAGCTCATGACTGTGAGAGATACTCACTCTTCCTCTGCTCTATTCAGGTCGATGTTGACTCCTGGCCTTGGACAAGCCAGACAGTGAACCACGCAATCACCGACTTGGGTACCACTTGAACCTGATGGATCGTTACCTTGGCCATGTCACTTCAACATCCATATGTGACAGCACTCTCGCACAATTTGTAGAAACACCTGGTAAAGGTTCTGGGATGGTGTGAGTCATCAAATGAACATAATAGAAGCAAAACATCACACACACCGGAGGACGATAAACCCCTGTGTTGTCTGTCAGCCATTCAAGAGTATGATAATATTCATAGGCAGATGCCTTGGACATGAAGGATAGTAGCTGAAAGTGTCGTAACATGGCAAACATCATGGCAGTGCAGGGAAATTCAACACTACCAGGAAACCATTGGCAGTGCAGCATCTGTATGTAGAAATCTGGGGCACAGTGGCAACCACAGTATACCACATCAACCTGATGAATTCCCTCAATATCAATCACTACGACTTGCCGACCTGAAGGATGCAGCAGGGGGCACGCTTCGCCTGTTGGGTGGCCCAGTTGCACTTTCAGACCCAAATTCTTGAGTGAAGTCTGGCGGTAGTAGTCACCTGTCCACTCCTAAAGCTGATGGAATGTCAAGTTATGAGTAGTGGCTAGTCAAAAACAAAAGATATACATACCTCCACTCCATGAAAAGGTATCGTTTGATGCGCTTTGACTATACAGCTCTGACACGCGCTCGTACCATTGCAGCAAGAGACACATCAGAACCGCACCTCTTCCCCACAGCCTGCACATACATGAGAACCACAGTGGCCCTCCCAACACAGGAATTCAGCCAGATAAGAATCCATTTCCTTCATCCAACGGTGCAAGGGTTCTTGCTCAATAGTTTGTCTCTTTCTGCCTGGCCATAGGTGCAGCAGTTCTTCTGTCAACAATTGTGCGTCAGAGAGGCTGAAATCATCCGAAGCATGATCATCAGGTCAGTTTGTCCGTGAGGAAGTTTGTTTGTCCATGTGCAAGGAGGAGAAATTAGGATGATAGGCCACTGGGATGTCCTGATGTGAATTAGTGATGAATGTCTCTCCATCTCTCGATACTGAAATTTCTGTATGGTGAGCTCGAGCTATGGCACCAGCAGGTGTGCTATGCCCTTGCAGTGTGGAGAGGCAGATAGGAATCGAACTGCCGTCTGGCCGATAGACAGATTCTTCAATGACAGCATGCCTTTGTGACATGTCATTGGGTTGCTTACAGAGAGTGGTAGAAGGAGCAAGCAGATCAGATGGATCTGCGACTCAAGCAAGGATCCATGCACGGAATTGGGCAAACAGTGCAATCCGATAGAGGTAACAGTACAATACAACATGGAAATGGACGCAGTGTAATTGGATAGAGAAAGGCTGAAGCACAGTAGTATTGGTAGTAAGGTATGAGATCTATATTTTTGAAGCAAGTGTAGTTCAGTTGGTAATGAAGGTGTTACGATTTATTCGTTTTCAAGACATCTTATCTAATCTTTGGAAGATAAGATAAGATGCTTACTCACCCACAATCTTTAGACCCGCGACTCCCGGGGAGTCTTCATAAATCTTCACATCGCTATCACGTCACAGCTCGGTTGACGTGTACTCGACCAAGGGGTATCAACGACCCGTGCACCGACACGATGCAGCAGTGTGACGACCGCGCGCCACTAGATACGCGTTAGTCTCGATAACCGCATGCTACACTCGGTTATCCTGGGTTAGTATCTGCTACCGTGTACTTATACGTGCTAAGCACGCCTTATTTCTCGGCTATCGTGTATTTGGCTTATTCACTTTCTAACACGGTAGCCACTCCTTAGGACCATTTACAGACCCTCACTTTACTATATAAGTAGCTTACTCAAAGCCTGTATTTCCCTAGCTTTGAGCTAAAGTTTATTCATACCGAATACTCTCCCTATCCTCACCCTTCGCTAAGAGCTTCTAAAGTGAGTCTTGGGCACCAATCATCCACAAGGGCTAGACGGTGACTGTACGAACGCGATACAGCCGATCTATTCACCTTTTGGTTGGAGTTCGGGTCTTACAATTAGCTCAAAGCTGCTTTACTGATTCCGCATCAGAACCCGGATGGAGAACGACGACGCTCGGATTATAGCAATCGCACTAGGAATACCAAGCGCCACTCTCGTCTCCATTGCCCTCATTCTTGCAGTCAGGTTCCGCTATAGGACAAGACAACTACAGCTCCGACGACAGGAAGAGGCGCACCGAATCACCCCCTCAGTCATTACAGATAGCACAAATGGCATCCCGCTCGAGCAGCAGCCACCCCGACTCTTCGCACCCGTACCACACCGACCGATCCCAATCCACCAGTTCCCTGGACAGCGAGGGGACGAGGAGGCGGACAACATTTCTGAGTCGACTACTACCCCGGTCCCGGAGGGAAGCTCTATTACCCCTGCCAGAAGGAGCCCGGCTGAGGTCGACATCACCTCCGACCATCCCGCTTCCTACTATGCCTCGCTTGTCCCTCGAACTCCCCCGGCCGGCGGAATCTCCGAAGCCAATCGCGGAAGGAGGAGACGCAACATGGGCCACGACACCCGACCCGTCGCAACCACCGATACTCCAGCACCCGCAACCAGTATCACTACCAGCGAGTTCTGGGATAATCTCGACATCCCCTACAGCGCCTACTTCCCCGCAGCTGTCCGAGATACGCCTGTCCAGGCCAGCGAGTCGACACTCGAGCCTGTACAGGTCAGTGAACCCGTCGCCGGCCCCTCAAACCCCAGGCGTAGTGGTTGGCGACTACAGCCTCGAAGGTCGCCGCTCCGTCCCCCTCGAGCAAGTGCTTGGGAGCAGCTCCAGCAGCGATTCAGGGAGCGACCAACACCACCGCCCGAGCTCACGCGTCCACCAGAGGAGCTCAGCGGATCGACCACCGTCGGTCGCCCAACGCGTCCCTCAACCCCCTATCCAAGGCCCACAATCGATGGGATCCCCGAGTCGTCCTCCGAGCAGACGCGCGAGCAGTCGCCCTACTACCCCAGCGATGATGACGCTAACTGATGCCATCAACTTCTATAATCAAACAGAAGATGATCCCACAGTCCCTACTCCCGTTATATTAAGGCAAGCGACCTTTTTGAACCTTTATAATTATTTCGCCTTTGAGTTACCGTTCGCCCAAATCTGGGGAGAGACCCCAGCCGGGAACGATTATTTTATGAAGATGAACCGAGGACTACCAGCGGACGAAATCCTACAGTACGAGGCAGAGCGAAATGCTCGCGCCTTATGGAACCACATTCACCCGGAGGCCATAATCGAGGAATGGCCCGAATATGAAGAAGCCGCATTAGAGGCCGAGATCCAGGAACCCATGCCAGATGAGCCCCCAGTAGCGCCTCCCCGAGTCACTAACACCTTTGCCTATGCGACAAGAATGGCGGCACCAGGAACGTACACACCCGGATACCTACCGTTCGCTGGGGCTAACGGAGGCGGTGGAGGCGGTGGGCAACCTGCACAACCACCTCCCGCACCACCGGTACGGGTAATGCTCCCACGATTCCCAGCACCACCAAGCATGCCAGATCCACCCATACCCTGGGAACTACAAGCTGGAGCGATAGCCCCCTACGACGACTTCAAGCCGAAGATACTAAAGGAAGTCGACGATTTCTCAGGGGACTCAGACGACATCGCTCGCTTCTTCCTGAAGTGCGAACTCCACTTCGAGGTCTTTAATCGGCATTTCCGCCAACACCCACACCGGGTTGTCTTCTGTGTCTCACGACTCGCGGGAGAGGCCGAAAGATGGTGGCAGCTATGCGCCAAAGTCATAGGAAAGACAGCTGACGGCGAGCAGAAGTATCCAACCTACGACGAGTTCCAGACGGAACTCAACAGTAGGTTCTGGAAGGATGCTGACTCGCAGATCAAGTACGCGCAGTGGGAAAGGCTGAAGCAGTCAGAGCACAAGGACGGCGACAAGTTCTTCCAACTATTCGAAGAACTAGCCTGCTTTGCCGGGGTACGAGATAACGATCAGGTAATGCTCCACCAGATCAAGAAGGCCGCCCGTCAGTCGAGCAAAAATACGATATACTCGTCTGACGGTGATGTGCCAGTCGACTACCCTGCCTGGAAAGCTCGACTCCTCCGGATAGATCTCAATTGGCGCCTCAAGCAGGCAGAAGGAACGACAGGACCACGACCACAGTTTCAGAAAACGACCGCGCCTGTACAGGGCGGTCAAACCAGGGCCCCTGCACCGACAACTAGAACGGTGACAGGAACGACTTACGGAGGGCGTGGACAACCGATGAATATCGATATTGCCACGGCGGACACGGTATGTTTCGGATGTGGCAAGAAAGGCCACTTCAGGCGAGACTGCCCTACCGCGCCCAGAACCCGAGCTGAGTCTTTGCGACGCGCAAACACTTACTGGGACAGAAAGGAAGGCCTCTCAACGATTGAGGAGGTAAAAGAGACCGCCGTCTAGATGATGATTCAGTCTATTCGGCGGCCCGAGGTTTAGTTTCGGCTGTATCAAACGCGCATTCGAATATACCCGCGACTTCGCAATCAGACCAGGAACTAAACTTGAATCAACTTACGCCTAACGAAGCGACTATCGTGATGGTTGGACCATCGACGATCCTAGGAACGAGCGCGGTAGTCACAGAGCTATCGGTTCGACGCCCGGCGAGTAATCTATTACAGACGAAAGCTCGAGGCGATAAGTCACCCACCATAGTGACACCCATCATAACGGCGGAGCACCAGTCGAGGCCTTCCCTAGGGGAGTTTCAAGCCGCAGTGACGAATGTCCGACCGGATGGGGCAGGAGAGCAGACAGCTACGCTCCCGCGTAAACGTCCTCTGCCTGAAATTGCAGCTCTACGGAGTCCCTGCCGCGCAGGGAGCTTCGAGGAAATAGCCACGGCGAAACCTCCTCTGGTAAAAGAGACTTGCACACGGGCTGCAGAGTGTAAATCCCACGACGGGGCTCTGACGACAGCAACGGAGGCCAGCTCCCGTAACACTGGACAAGCTGAGGACGACCACAAAGGCGACTCAGGATCTACGCCTAACGAAGCGAATAAAGCTAAGTGCAACACAGTTGACTTAGGATCTATAGATGAGGCCTCGAACGACAGAGATCGCGACGCCAAGACTCTAAACAAGACGACGAGGGACGCAAGGGTCTATTTGCTCTCCGTCCTGAAGAACCAAGAGGACGACCTGGAGTCGGGTAAGTGCCCCCGATCAGTTGCCAATGCCTATCGAGGCGAAGGGCGACCCGACGAAGGGGGAACGCCGAATGAAACGAGGATCCCGGTCATCACAGAGACGGGCCCGAAGGAATCAGGTGAAGGCGACCGTTACTCAACGGTGAGAAGCGTAGGCAATCGTTGTGCAACGGTAACAGCCCACCTTGTCACTCCTCCCAGGAGCGGCACCTTCGCGGAAAGCTACTCCCGTTCCACGACCGACCAGAAAGCCGCAGGTTTGGAAGCTGCTAGCGCCCAGGCAGTGCAAAGGGGGCATCAGGTAGCTTTTATTGAAGTACCTGACCACGAGGACACTACCAGTTTCATGATGAACAAGGACGCTAATTTAACCCCTTTAGACTTAGAAAATGCGGTGACCTCACCGACGGTAGTCGCGCCCGTATGGGGCGACGCGAAGGTTGAAGAGGCCCCGCAACTGTCCCGAACCTATACAAAGGGACAGACCTATAGAGAATGGCTCAAACCATTCGGAGCAGAGTGGACTCTACGCGGCGTAGTACAAGCGCGGACGGAGTCAGAAGCAAAGGCAATTCTAAAAAACTGGATTCACAAAGCACGCGCCGAAGAGGTCGTGGACTCATTAATCGAAGCAATGAGGGGGATGAAGCGAATCGACGCACTCTGGTGGCTTCACGAGCTACAGGAACCAAAGCGACTTATCAGCGCGCTGAGCGATAAAGGAAAAGACTTGGTGATCCCCGTCATGCTCGGGGCTCCAGGAACAATTTCCAATATCTCTACAACCGCGTTGGTAGACAGCGGATGCACCAGTAGCGCCATCAATCGAAAATTCGTCAAACAACATCACATCCCTACCCGACCAACGGCCGCCCCAATCCCAGTCTATAATGCCGACGGAACCAAAAACTCGGGAGGATCGATTACCGAATACGCCGAGATCGAACTCAAAATCGGGGATCATTCTGAACGAATAGATCTAGCCGTAACAGATCTCGGTGATAAAGAGATCTTCCTTGGTCATGATTGGTTAGCCCGGCATAATCCGATCATCAATTGGAAGACGGGAGGATTAACGTTTGCACGATGCGAATGCCGTAAAAACCCATTCACGCTACCCGACGCGGATCCCGACGACAAATGGGACGAGGAACTGGAAGAAGGGGACACTATCCTCGCAATAGATTTTACGCGGGCTATTCTCATACGTGCGCATCACGCCAATGACTTAGCCGCCGCGGCCAATGCAGACAAAGAGACTAAGACGTTCGAAGAAATGGTCCCAGAATGGTGTCGGGATTTCAACGATCTGTTTGACAAAGACAGTTTCGATGAACTCCCTGACCCAAAGACGTGGGACCACGCCATCGAACTTACTCCAAATGCAAGCGCCAATCTAGATTGCAAGGTCTACCCTTTGAACCGGAACGAACAAGCGGAACTCGACAAATTCTTAGACGAGAATCTCTCGAGTGGACGAATACGACCATCCAAGTCACCCATGGCCTCGCCATTCTTCTTCGTTAAAAAGAAGGATGGCAAGCTGCGACCAGTCCAGGATTATAGGAAGCTCAATGAGATGACGATTAAAAACCGTTATCCACTTCCCCTGATCTCAGAATTAATGGACAAGTTGCGGGGTGCCAAGTATTTTTCCAAGCTTGACGTTCGATGGGGATACAACAACATGCGCATCAAAAGCGGTGACGAGTGGAAGGCGGCATTCAGAACTAATCGCGGGTTATTTGAACCCACGGTTATGTTCTTCGGGCTCACCAATTCGCCCGCTACCTTCCAGTGGATGATGAATGATATTTTCAAAAACCTCATTGCATCAGGCGCCGTCACCGTTTACCTTGACGATATCCTTATCATGTCCAAGACCAAGGAAGAACATCGTCGCATTACGCGCGAGGTTCTAAGACTTCTCCGAAAGAACAAACTGTTTCTGAAAGCGGAGAAGTGCGAATTCGAAACCTTGGAAACGGAATACCTCGGAGTCATCATCAGTGAAGGGAGCATCCGCATGGACCCAGTCAAGATCGCGGGAATCGCAGAATGGCCTGTACCAACCAAGAAAGTACAGCTCCAGTCGTTCTTAGGCTTTACCAACTTCTACAGACATTTCATCAAAGGATACAGCAAGGTCGTCAAACCAATGACCCAGCTTACAGGAAACGATCCATGGAAGTGGGGAAAAGCGCAACAGGACGCGTTTGAAGAATTGAAACGCCTATTAGCCGAGGAAGTGGTACTGGCAATACCCACCGATGGCGGAAAATTCCGCATAGAAGCAGATGCAAGTGAGGGAGCGATAGGTGCGGTATTGACGCAGGAGCAGGATGGAAAATG
The DNA here is from genome assembly GCA_037576215.1 of Armillaria gallica. Classification (NCBI taxonomy): domain Eukaryota; kingdom Fungi; phylum Basidiomycota; class Agaricomycetes; order Agaricales; family Physalacriaceae; genus Armillaria; species Armillaria gallica. The sequence goes on from JBANDB010000008.1 coordinate 1,269,849, forward strand.
GCGCCCGGTCGCATTTTTATCCAAATCCCTCACTACGACAGAACGAAATTACGAAATTTACGACAAAGAACTGCTCGCGATAATGATCGCGCTCGATGAGTGGAGGCACTATCTGATGGGCGCAGCTCAGGACTTCGAAATATGGACGGATCACCAGAATCTCCAGTATTTCCGAAAACCTCAGAAACTCAATCGGCGACAAGCGCGATGGGTCACTGAGCTGGCCGAATATCACTTCACGCTTCACCACAAATCAGGAACCGCAAACAAGAAAGCCGACTTACTTAGTCGCAGAGCAGATCACGAGCAAGGAAAGGAGGACAACGATGAGGTTATCGTCCTCAAACCCGAGCATTTCCGGGCCCTAGTCATGCCCACTATCGAGGAAACCCATTCCAAGATAAAGCAAGCCACGCTCGACCACCGTCAATGGGACAAGAACATTGCGACCTCCCTAAACCACGACCGAGGACTGAAGATGAATGATGGGTTAATCTATTACGATTCCTGCATTTATGTTCCTTCTGACCACGCGTTACGAGGCGAGATTATCTCGCAAGTTCACGACCACATCACGGCGGGACACCCCGGCATAGAAAAGACTAAAGAACTCGTCTTACGAGAATATTGGTGGCCCAGGATGAAGAAAGACATAGAGGATTATGTCCGCGGTTGCGAAACGTGCCAACGAACGAAGTCGAGCACTCAAGCAAAAGCAGCACCGCTACATCCCAACACGATACCCTCCCAACCCTGGACCCATATCTCCGTCGACATGGTAACTGGTTTACCGAAGAGCCAAGGCTTCGACGCGATCCTAATGATCGTCGATCGCTTCTCTAAAGAAATCATACCAGTCGCATGCACTACGGAAATGTCATCGGAAGGGTGGGCCAAAATCCTACGAGACCAAGTTTACGCCAAACATGGGATGCCCCAGGTCGTTATCAGCGACCGAGGCACCGTGTTTGTATCCAAGTTCATGAAAGACCTTTATGACTTGCTTCAAATCAAGGCAAACGCATCCACCGCCTACCACCCGCAAACTGACGGACAGACTGAACGAGTGAATCAGGAGGTTGAAAAATACCTCCGGATTTTCGTCAACCACCGTCAGAATGACTGGGCGGAATGGCTCTCCCTCGCGGCCTTCTCTCACAATAACCGCGTCCACTCCGCAACGGGTAAAAGTCCCTTCGAGGTTACCCATGGCTATATCGTCGAGGTCCTCCCTGGTGCCGTACGACCCCGAGCACCCTTTAGAACACCGGCCTCGAACACCTTCGTTTCAGATATCCAGAAAATCCATGCCGAGGCAAAGCAAGCACTCGAGAAAGCCGCCGATCAGATGAAAGCCCAATACGACAAAAAGAAAAGACCCGCAGTTGACTACTCGACAGGAGACAAAGTGTGGCTCGATACGAGCAATCTGGCACTCCCACGTCCGAAGAAAAAACTTGCAGACAAAAAAACGGGCCCCTTCCCTATCATCGCCAAAATCGGAGCTTCGGCATACAAATTAAAACTCCCTCCAGGCTGGCGCATCCATCCAGTATTTAACGAATCACTCCTGACGCCCTACACGCCACCCGCATTCCCTAACCAGGAACAGCCGCCTCCGCCACCACCCGCCCTTGTTGACGGGGAGGAGCACTATGAAATCGAGCGCGTACTCGACCATAGAGACCGAAAGGTCCGAGGAAAGGCTGGCGAACCATGGCACTGGGTCACGGACTATTTCGTCAAATGGAAAGGATATGGACCGGAATCAAACAGCTGGGTAAAAGAAGACGACATGGACGCCGACGAACTAGTCGACGAATATCTCGCAGAAAAAGTGAATCGCACCAGACAAGAGACAGGAGATTGGCAGTCCTATACGGATCCATTCACTGGTCGAAAAGTCTGGTACGACCAAGAACTCGACTGGGATTGGTTTGGTGGCAACGACGACCCCTCGACAAGCTCGAACTCGCCGTACGAAGCAACAGAAATCCCATAAACAAACACAGTCGAGCCCTATAACGGGGGATAGCCAACGGGCCCTCATTCACGACTTCTAACGACAAAACCATGTCCTCCTTCATGCTTCTTTTCGCTCACGACTTCCAAGATGACCAATATTCCACTAAAAAGCGCTCAATAATCGGATGGGTCCAACCGGCGTCCAGGATCTAGTTTTCCACTCGCGTCACCACCATATGAAAAATCCCCGTTCCCTCTGGGCGAACAAGGCCTTTGGGACAAGCTGCAGCGCATATGACATTTCTCCGAAACACTAGATGTCTCTGGGGACGGCATGACGATGAAGAAGACGGAAACTGGACTTACTAGCAGTTGGGACACCTGCCTTAGAGGGGGGGTAATGTTACGATTTATTCGTTTTCAAGACATCTTATCTAATCTTTGGAAGATAAGATAAGATGCTTACTCACCCACAATCTTTAGACCCGCGACTCCCGGGGAGTCTTCATAAATCTTCACATCGCTATCACGTCACAGCTCGGTTGACGTGTACTCGACCAAGGGGTATCAACGACCCGTGCACCGACACGATGCAGCAGTGTGACGACCGCGCGCCACTAGATACGCGTTAGTCTCGATAACCGCATGCTACACTCGGTTATCCTGGGTTAGTATCGGCTACCGTGTACTTATACGTGCTAAGCACGCCTTATTTCTCGGCTATCGTGTATTTGGCTTATTCACTTTCTAACACGGTAGCCACTCCTTAGGACCATTTACAGACCCTCACTTTACTATATAAGTAGCTTACTCAAAGCCTGTATTTCCCTAGCTTTGAGCTAAAGTTTATTCATACCGAATACTCTCCCTATCCTCACCCTTCGCTAAGAGCTTCTAAAGTGAGTCTTGGGCACCAATCATCCACAAGGGCTAGACGGTGACTGTACGAACGCGATACAGCCGATCTATTCACCTTTTGGTTGGAGTTCGGGTCTTACAGAAGGACAACATGGTGTCATAGGTTTGCTAGGAGGGATTGAGTTCGAACCTTACTGTAGACAAGAATTTTTTGTGTGTATATTTTATCACGTGCATCGGAGTGTCAGAGACAGGCCGGGGTGCACTGAGCTGCCAAGCCTCAATGCACTGATTACATGTCTCACCATACCAGCAAAATCCTTCACCTGCAACAGCAACCAATCCATTATCCTTGTGACTTCCTCTCAATTCAATGGTAATTATGTAGCAGATATAAAAACAGGGACTTCACTTGAGGTCAAGCGTGTCCCCCCAATGTCCCCTATACTGTTGGCTCATATGTGCACCTTTTTAATCTTGAATATCTCATAACACGACTTTGTCATCAGGCTCTTCTACCCCTGCGTCTTCCTTGACAATGTGTAGGTCTTCCATTTGCTCCTGTTCTAGCCTTTTTCTCATGATTTTGTGCAGCAGACCTTAGTACCAAGAGCTCTCTGAGCATGGACAGCATCTCCGAAGCTCTCACACTAATTGTCATCAGCAGCGACGATGATGAACAACCACCACCGAAATGCTATTCTTGATAGAAAAAAGGACACTCAGCCACTGCAGTCACACATAGATCTCAGGCCTCAGCGACTCAAGCGGCAGATGCGAACACAGCTCTACCACTGAGCTCATTCCAACATCCTACACTTTCACCCCAGTGCCCTCGCCAACCTCGGGTGACCATGAGATCAACCGGGCAGCCTGACAGCTTCTATGTTGTCATGAATGGCTGTATTATGGGTGTCTTTGACTCTTGGTAAGAGCCAGACACATTTTCCAAATGCTCTCTAGTCTGACTTCTTTTCACAGGAATCTCACTGAGGGATCATTTTCAGGCTTTGTGCACCAATCCTACTGCAAGTTCCCCTCTCTTAGTGAGGCTGTCACTGTCTGGGAGGATACCTGGATGAACCAGGAGATAGGTTATCCAGGCGATTGTTGGTCGAACCAGTGTTGTCTTGGTGCTGAGTGGGTCAGGACTCAGTGAAACCTGACCGCCATGTTCTACTGGGTCGTCGTGAAGGGGGTTTTTCCCAGGGTCTATACAGATTTGTACATATCCTGCCTGCACTCTGGCCCTCTTGGTATTCATGTCATTGTCAGTGAGTGTGCCCTCCACTCTGCTGGGGTACAGCAATGCGAGGTCGTGGTTACTCGTGACATTGATATTGCTAATCGTCTTTTTGATGATTTTATACAATGTGGAGAGGTGGTGGTTGTGTAGTACTGTCGTCTACATGTATTTCTGACTGTTACACTGCTATAGAGTTGTCGAAATAAACTCAATGTTTAGTTAAATCTTCACCGTTTGATTTTGCTGAAAGCAATCTGTTGTGGGATGCAGTGCATATTGATGGTCGCAGCATGTATTACTTGGTTCCCAGGATTATCCATCATTCAATTGAATTGTCCTCCTACCTCCACCCCAGTACCTATATCCTTGCTTCCAGCATTACTTATTCTTCAACTATCCAAATGAGACGTAAAACTTTAAAAGGCTAAAAGGGTTGCATATATTTTTTTACAGCTGTAACTACATACAGTTGCAAATACAACATACACAGAGAAGTTACTAGCTACACCCTCCATGACCAATCTGGTGAAAGATCAACCAGTTTTCCAGGTGGGAGGATGGACAGGAATCCAACCAGCAGTGCCACCTAACCTAAATCGAGACACATATCAGCTCCAGTTCCGTAGAGTTCTGATCTAATACGCACTGTAACATTTTGAGTGCCACTAGCACCAACATCCAAAGACTTTCATTGTTATCGTCATCCTTATCTGGGGTACTAAACTGTTTCAGATAAATCTGCCTAGTCATACAAGGAAGTTCAAGAGGAAAGGCCAGTATTCCGGAGGGACTCACCATTCCGGTGGGACTACAGGGTGAGATACCAGGGTTCCTGCCACAATCGTATTGATCATGAAACCTTGTTTGACGCTTGGGGAAAAATTGTGAGGAGGCTGAAATCAGTTAGAGTATAAAGGGCACACACCTGTTCAAAAGTGGTATGACCATCGATGACACTGACGCTGCAATGGGTGGCTCCAGCTTGTGGGATCTACACTTAGCTGTCAGTAGCTGACCCAGGGGAACATTGCAATCGTGAAAACTCACAAAGTTGTCATATATTCCATACTCCGAGGCAAGAGTCTCAACTGGGGACCTCTATAGATATCCATGCTGCTGAGGAGAGCATGGATGGAGATTCCCATTGTGTCAAGGTCCAAGAGTGTTCCACAAGGGACATCCATCCACAATTTTGGGTCACTGGGATTCCAGGACTTTGCAAATGGTCTCAGGGCCTGCACAACTCCGGTGTCGTCTGGTACCATTGTCCATCAGCTGTGGGATTTGATGCTCCAGTAGAGAGCCGTACAACCAGGGGAGGGACATTTTCAGGTCTTGGTGATAGGATAGGCTGGAGGAGGTAGTCCTACAAGCTATCGTAGCAAGGAAATTCGTCTTCATGGCTCTAACAGTGTGTACATGCAGACCGTATCAACCATGTGGCCACACTGCAACATCCAGATATCACCGAAAGTGACAATGGAACCATTTTGCATGAGGCAGTCTGTCGTCAAGTAGAAATCCAACTGCGATTGACAATAAGAGCAAGGTGCAGTGAGAGACAATGGCAGGATGTTTGTAATGGACATGGTGCCGAAGAGGTGGGATAAGTTCATCCTTGACATTGTGCTATGGTATAGATAGCTATGTGGTCAATGCATTTTCTGGAGCCAGTTTGCAGTCACGTAATTTACCATGTATTTTGCTGGGAGAAATTGCTGGGACCAGAAGTGTTTTGCTGGAACGAAGCTGTGTAATTTGCTGGGAGTATTCTGCTGGGACATTGGCCTCATCATTTTCAGAGTGATTTGCTGAGAGAGTCTGCTGGGATGAAGCTGCATAATTGGCTGAGAGTGATTTGCTAAGATGTCGGCCGCATAATTTCCTGAGAGTGATTTGCTGGGAGAAAAACTGCTGGGACGAAGCAGCATAAATTGCTGAGAGTAATTTCCTGAAATGTCAGCACATAATTTGCTGGGAGCTGTGTAATTGGCTCAGAGTAACTTGCTGGGACGTCGGCTGCATGATGGTGGCATGAGAACACCGAAGAAACGAGCACCAACTCTTGAATTAAAAGCAGTTGGATGTTCCTGTCGACTGTCGGACAGGCCTATTGGATGATAAAACTGAATTGTTATTTGACATCGTCCTAACAACATCTTATTGGATGATAAAACTGAGTATTTATTTGATGTCGTCCTAATGATGACATCTTTTGATGACAACTATATACAATGACAGACAGAGCAACTATATATAGACCTGACTGACTGACCAATGCACACATGTTGAGCAGTAAAAAACAAGGTTGGCATAGATCGGATTGAAAAGAAAGACTGGAAGAAGTGGAGTAGTTAGTTGGTCGATGACCATTTTGGTATGATAGGTGTAGCTGTAATAACTTGGGTGAGTATGATGGCCACATCACAACTTGCTAAGGTATCCAACCTTAGTTCTGCTAACCCCTACGAGTCCTTATAGATTGCATGAGTGAGCAGCGCTTGACTATGGGATAGGAAAGGATAGTCTGCATTGGCATAATGGAAAGTGTCTTGTGCTGCTGGTGTTCTTTCAAACGAGGGCTGTGGCAAGGTTTCTGAGGGGTAACCAGAAGGACTGAGGGACTGAGGGACTGAGAGAGTAGGGATGGGACAGATGGACGAAGCTCCGGCACAGGCTCTTGCATATCAGTATCAGGAGCGACAAGAATCTGGGGCTCCTCTCATTGCGGTAGAGTGATGGTGTCGATCATCACAGTTAACCAGTTGAGGTATGCTTCAATGCACTGGCAAACCATGTCAGATACTGGTTCGATGACTGTGACCAGAGACATACCTTAACCTTCTTGCGACAACAGTAAACTTCATCATCTTTGGTAGAGTAACACTCGCAAATCTGAATGAACAGAATAGGGAACTTCCGGATCCAGAGAGACCATAGTCAATGATGAATTGCTGCAAGGGCTCGCCCCCCCTTATGCCGAGCAAGCATATACTCATGAGCGAGAACCTTTATGACATCCTCCTCGTCTTTGGCAAGAAAGAAGACTATGTATCTAACAGTCAGCTGATGAGCCCCAATCAACATACTTTGTTGCAATGGTCCATCAGACATGACTGTAAATGGCATGGAGAGGTATCACAAAGTGGGCACTAGAGGAAGTGTGTAGGTCATTGTGTTGCTAATGTTCCCTATAAAAGCCAATGGGCTATGAGGGATTTTGCTGGGAATGATCAGCTCAGTGGGTCACACCAGAGATTTTGCTGTGGGACCCAAATCTTTTTGCTGGGAGGGCCCAAAATGGATTAGACAAGCCTATCGTCTGGAATCAGAAGATGAAGAAGAACTTGCCAGTCCTAACCTCAAAAAGGTCAGCCTACACCAGCAGCTCCAGAAATCTGGACTATCGTACCTTTGTCTGCATCCCTGTCATGGATAGCTCCCCAGAACTGACTGACACAGCGAGCACTGGTGCCATCAACATTGCACATGCTGGTGAGACTGATGTGGCAAATGCCAGTGCGTGTATTCTGGATATTACAGAGAGACTGGCATTCAGCTTAACCGTAGACGCTGGTCCTGTATATTCAGAGGAGACGATCACGGAGGCAAAGTGCTGCTATGAATGGGTTCATTTCATCATCATTTTATCTTTTGTATCTTTCTGATTGGTTCTGCAGGCTTGCCAGACATTCATGTTGGAGCAATGGAAGTTTCTGAAGTTGAAACACATCAGTATGATGGAGGTGATTACCAGAGAAACCTGTGCTAACATCGTTATATGGTTTGACGAGCTCTATCACGTCTTCCATGGGTGGTGGACTCCCCATAGTATCTGGTTGCTGTTACTCGCAGATAGAATCGAAATCTTTGGTGGGTGGGAGGGAGTGAGTTATTTTGAGTCCCTAAAAATGTTGCTGTGGACCTAAAGTGTGTCTTGCCAGCATATTCAATATTTTATGCAAATGCAAAGATGGACAAGAGCAGGATATTATCCAGTGGAGCTGATGCCATGAGTGGGCAGTGTTCTAATTTGCTACAAGTGACTGGGCTAGTTGTACAAGTTGATAGTCTTTCTGGACCAATTAACCTTGCTGTCACTCATCTGAGAGCTCATACTTGTACACCCAAGGAACCAATCCGAATACGGGTTGAATTTTCCAGAATTCATGCGTAATCATGTCTGCGAGGTCGTCTAAAGCGTTAAAGGCATTGGAAGGTGACCAGTCTGGTGGCAAGAGACCTTAATGAGTTCACCAATCATGCAGTCCCATGATGAAGGCTGTAAATATTTCCTGCTATCCCTCAACAGTTGCTAGGTGGAAAGGATAGAAGAGACTGACAATTTTATGCTGGTGAACCTTTGAGAAACCCTCCGCACAAGCAATCTCCTCAGGCAAACGTTCAGCCCATTGTTTGAACCACCTCTCGTACAGAACATATGTGAAATCAAGAACACGGTGCTTGACAACTGCAGCCTCAAATTCTGAACCCAGCTTGTTGAACCACCAGATCTGTTCTTCAGCATAGTCCAGGCAGATGGCATAATTGTAGACCTGCGGCACGTGGTAGACACCAATGACTGCTCTGTATAAACTGGTTGCATTAGGGCGTATGTTGAGTGAACCAGACTTATGTTCATCCATCTACTGACACTGTGGCATAAGTGGAAGGAGTCTCTATGGTGCAAAGCTTAAGGGTGGGAGAGGAGAACTAAAGGCAGTGCAGCTGACTAATAGTCAGACAAACCATTGTACACATCCAGTACAGGCTGTGCACCAATGTGAGCTCTATTTCACATTTTGCTATGCTTCAAGACAGCATACAGGAAGAAGAGAACATCCTCTCCAGACCCCTATCCAAGATCTCAGTATCAGATCACAATAAGAATCTGGATTCATGTAGCTAAAGTGTCTCATCATGATCTTTTGATCATCAAATATTGATCATTGTCCTCTCCTATTGTTCTATTGTTCTGTGATTCCATTGTTCTATCATCTGATCTCATTGTTCTGTACTCCCATTGTTCCTACCTATTGTTCCTCAAGTATGGAAACTCATTGTTCTCTAGTAGTATATAAGCAGCTGTAAATTAGACACAAGAGAAGAACTTTTTCCCCCCATCTTTAAGAAGGGCCATCAATACATTTGCATTTACCCTCCAAGCATAGCTGCTGCCTAGCACCACCTAGGGCTCTATCACCAGGAGTTTTATCTGCATTTCAGTATCTGGATTACCTTTGCCTACTACTTTCCTAATCATTAAATCACAATTACTATTCATTCATTTCAATTAGTCCAGCACACGTCTGTCAGAATCATTGAAGCCCTCCTTGCATTTGAAAGAACTTGCCAGGAAACATATCTTTGGTTTACACCTAGTTTCTCAGCCTTATAACTGGAGCCCACCGTGAGGGTTTATATTTCACAATTTCTGACAGACACCTTCGTGCTACTGCAGAACGTATTAGACGTCAGAACGAACTACAAGCTGAATTGGACAATCTACAAAGAATTGTAGCAGCTGCTATCCAACATCATCCATCTACTCCTGACCAGGAAGCAGATCAATCATTCTTTTCTATTGTCCCAGAGGAAGAGTCCCATCACGCTCACATTAACACATCTCTCTCTGATCCATTTGGAAACTCTTCATTATCACCCCTTACTCCATCTGCATCTTCATCTCCTATTGTCTCTTCTCCAAGAGATAATTTCTCTCAACCATCCAGTTCACAATTGCCTTTACAGCCACAACATCTCTTTACATCAAACCAATCACATTCCAATATGACAGCTCCACAACCACAACAACTTCCACTTCGTGGATCAAATAAAGCTCCACATTGGACATGGAAGGGACCAGAAGACAATTTTACATTGTTTGTCTTCTTTAATGAAGTGGAGAGAACCTGCAGATCCATTGGAAAGGCTGATGACAAAGATTTCATTGATGCTGCAATCTTATACACTGATCCAAGTGCTAGAGAATTGTGGAGAAGACTGTCAGGAGCTAGAGCAGCAACCCAAGATTGGACTATCTTTAAAACACAGTGTTACTCATACTATCCAAAAGCAAATAAGACAGACTACACTTCTGCACATTTGTGGCAAGTAGTGGAGTACCTTCAAAAGATACCCATTCAAACTCTAGATGACTTTGGCCGATATGATCGACATATCATGACTATTGGCCTTGATCTACTACAGAGAACTACACCACTTATTTCCAAGGCAGAGCTCAACTATTTTTATAGCAAGGGAATTCATCCAGCACTTCAGATGCATATCATTCAGCGGTTGTCTCTTATGCATCCAAACCAGCAGCCTGGTGAACCATTTGACTATGAGCTTGTCTGGGCAGCAGCCAAGTACATTCTGGAGAGTCAACTCTCACCCTACGGAAATCTTCCAATGATGTACCCACCACAAATGTATCAATATGAATCATCACGAATGGGTATTTCTGCTTCATATCCCACATTGCAGATGCCTGCACCAGCTATGCCACTGCAAATATATACAGATCCCACTCCTCAGGTGCATCATGCTCCTCCACAACCTAAACTATCAATGGAGGAAGTGATAAAGACACTCACAGACATGGACTCTGGAGCATATGTGAATCTATACCAGACTCATAGCAGCTATCCAATGTTTCCAACACAATCTCCAGCTCCTCCTCAACCATTTGTAGCACCCCAGCCTTCTGCTCCTATCCCAGAAGTAGCCTCACTAGCAGCTCCCATTGTTAAACAAGAAGTGACAATGGGAGACCTGTTAATGGCTATTAATCGTCTTGTTGAGGGAGGTGTAGCTGGGGGAGCAAATGCAAATCACAAATGTGTATATGATGCTTGTGATAAAAAATGGAGGGATTGCAATAATCACAGAGCAGATCAAGACAAAGGATTGATCAAATATGACAGTAACACCAAAAGGACAGTCATGCCAGATGGGACAGAAATCCCAAGAGGAGCAGGAATCATGCGTGATCGTGTCAACAACCAATCCACACAATCACTCCATCACAATTGGCTGGAAATTCAGTTCCTTTAGGACCTGTAGCTCAAATGCTGGTTATAGCAGAGGAGGAAGTGGAATGCTCTGATGATGATGATGAGGTCACTACTATGCTGAATAGTGTTATTCAAAATCGCGATGAGGTGTCCCAAATTCTTAAAGGAGTTGTTCAAAATACCAGGAAGGCTCAAGCAAAGAAGAATATAGGAGAAGCCTCTAAAGACCAGAGAGAGCCAGAAGAACAGATATCTACTAAAGGCAAGAAGAAGACACCCATACCTACTGCAGGAGAAGCACAGATCTCATCAACACCTGTTGCTGCAGCTGAACCCAAAGATAAAGCACCAGCTGTAGAAGCAATGGCTAAACCAAAAGACACATGCCAATACAAACATGCAGCACCTATTATGGCTGAAGGTTTAACAGAGGACTTAGTGAAAAGAATCCTTAATACTGAGATCACAGTCACAATTGGTGAAATCTGTAGCGAATCTGCAGGAGTTCAGTCTCGAGTAAAAGATGTACTCACAAATCGCAAAGTTCCTATTGGCTCTGCAGCCAAAGGAAGTGCAGCAGTAGCTATAGAGAAGGATGCTATGCTCATTATGACTCTTCAAGAAGGAAGACACATGCAGATCATGGTTGCAGACTGATCTGCAGGCTTATGTGCTTTGACACCTACTGTTGATGGGATACAAGAAGTGGAATCAATTCTAGATGAAGGATGCCAAGTGGTTGCCATGTCATATGATATATGGCAGAAGCTTGGACCACCATTAGACCCTACAATCAAGATCTCACTACAATCAGCCAATAATGAAAGTGACTGGTCAGAAGGGATCTGTCATAATGTTCCCTTTGATTTTGGTGGTCTAGAAGTTCTGCTCCAAGTGCATGTAGTCAAAAATGCTGCCTATGACATTCTATTGGGAAGACCTTTCAGCATTCTCATAGAATCCAAGATTGACAATCGTTTTAATGGAGATCAACTTGTCACTCTCACTGATCCAAATACTGGAAAGAAAGTTACTCTTTCAACTCATGAAAGAGGAAACTCTCGTTTTAGCTGGCCAAATGGACATCTCAGCTCTCAGCCCCATATTCATGAACCTCGTCCTTCTCTAAATGCAAATTTTCCTTAATGACCGAGAACCTCTTTTCTGATAAAGGGGAACTCGGTTTATCTATTACAGTTGAAAAACTACCAACAGACTTTTCTCAGCAGACTTATTTTATTGCTCAATCCACAGATGGTGTTGAGAATGAGGAGCTCTATACAAGCTAGAGCAAGGCCTCATCCTGCAAGTTGTTTGGAGAGAGGTGGTGGTATGAGTCAAAGGATGAATTGCTGAGGTAATCAACTACTGAACTAGGAATAAAGCTATGTAGAAAGACTAATCTGGCTAAACAATGTATTATAGAGAAAGAAACATAATCCGTGCTCATAACAGGGTACACCCCATCAACGGTTCTACACCTGATGTAGATCTTATTTCTATACCTGGTTATGCTATTTGTATTAAAGCCATATCTGAATCACAACTCAAACATACTCCAAATATTGATCAATCCCTTCTGTATATGAGGTGTGCACGTGAGTTTGCATGTTCTCTACCTGATAAACCACTTGTAACATTAAAATCTGAAAAATTGAATCATACTTGGAATAATCTGCCAAATCATTCACCTGTCAATACCTTTTTGGTCATTCAGCATGTTGATTCCCCACATGAACTCCTTTATCTTGAACTGTTTGACACCACTAATTTATGGGAAAACCAAGAAAACTATACTCCAACTGGTATTTTAACAGTCTTTCGTCCAAAACCAAGCAAGAAGAAGTACAAGAAAGTTGCCAATAGGACCAAGCCAGTACCAACCACCTTACCAGAAGAATTCCAAATTATCCATAACATAACCAGAGATCCTCTTGCTAAACTCCCAATTTTATCCACCAATCCTCCTGATTTCACTCCTACTGGAAGGTATACCCAGGAAGGCTATGATATCATTGAAAACAACCATCCTGGTGACTTTCTATGGCCAGAAGAGAGGAAGTTGATGCATCACTTTATGATGACTCAAAATGAGGGTTTTGCATGGGATGAATCTCAGAAAGGAAAATTCCATGAAGACTTCTTTCCTCCAGTTGTTATACCAGTCATTGAACATATACCATGGGTTCACAAAAACATACCAATTCCCCCTGGACTCTACCATGAAGTGATTGACATAGTCAAAGATAAAATTGCGACAGGCATATATGAGCCATCCAGTTCATCATATTGTTCTATTAAACCCGAACTCCTATCAAGGGTAAACAACAGCTGTCTCGCGTTCAGGCAATCACCGATGAGTCCCTTAAACAATAGGCATTAAGGCTAAGTCCTTAACTGTCCGCAAATTAAGCGATAGTTTTGGTATAGATTAAAGTTAGCTCGAAGCTGGGGTACATACAACAAGAGCTACTACTTAAGTATTCGAAATGAGGGTTCTAATAATAGACCATGTTCAAAGGATAAGGTTCGTGAGCATGCGTGGCTGGAGTGGAAATGCGTGGGCACGCAATAGCGAAGTAAGGTTGCGCGAGAGCAAAGAGATAACATGGGAATGTCGTCCTGCTGCCTGATACCCCTATGATCAGTGGCCCATTCGGTCCAGTTGTGAGAGATAAGATAAGATAAAGGCAAAAAATGAATAAATTGTAACATTACCCCCTCATTAAGGCAGGTGTCCCGACTGCCATTAGGGTATTTCCACCAGTTCGAAGGGAGACATCGTGTATGTCGAAGGATCGTCGTTGCCACCGAATATGTCCCATAGTGATTTTTGGTCATACCACACCTTCCTTCCTGTGAAAGGATCTATGTAGGATTGCCAATCTTCTCATCCACTGTTAACTGTTTTGACATGTTCAGAGAGGTATTCTTCGATGAGTTCATCGGCGTCCATGTCGTCTTCCCATACCCAACTGTTTGATTCTGGTCCATATCCCTTCCATTTCACGAAGTAGTCTGTTACTGTGTTTGGTGGTTCCCCTCGTTTCCCTCGAACTCGACGTTGTCTGCTATTTAAGACTTTTTCGATTTTGTAATGCTCTTTGCCATCTATGAGGTCTGGTGGGGGAGGAGGCGGTTGTTCCTGGTTAGGGAACACCAGGGGAACGTACAGGGTGAGTAATGACTCATTGAAGGTGTGATGAATTTTCCAGTTGGCTGGTAGGGCAAGGGTGTATGCAGATGTGCCCTTTTTGTCTTTGATTTCGAAAGGACCTGTTCGCTTGTCATCGAGTTTCTTTTTTGGTCGTGGTAAGTGTAGGTTGGACGTATCAAGCCAAACCTTGTCACCTACTTTATATTCGATGGCTGGGCGTTTCGACTTGTCATATTGCGTTTTCATTTGCAGCGCAGTCTTTTCGAGCGATTTCTTGGCAGCGGCATGAATCTCTTGCATTTTGGAGACGAAGGTGTTTGAGGCAGGTGTTCGGAAGGGTGCGGTGGTTTTCATTCCTGGTAGTATGTTGGGGTTATAGCCGTAATCGACTTCGAAGGGACTCTTGCCGGTAGAGGAGTGTACTCAATTGTTATGGGCAAATGCGGCAAGCGAGAGCCATTCCACCCAGTCGGTTTGGAGATAGTTGACAAACATGCGAAGGTATTTTTCAATTTCTTGATTAACCCTCTCTGTCTGTCCATCTGTCTGGGGGTGGTAGGCTGTCGAGGCGTTGGCCTTGATCTGAAGAAGGTTGTAGAGGTCTTTCATGAACTTTGACACGAATATGGTTCCCCTGTCTGAGATGACAACTTGAGGCATACTATGTTTGGCGTATACCTCGTCACATAGGATTTTGGCCCATCCTTCTGAAGATAGTTCAGTGGAACATGCGACAGAGATGATTTCCTTCGAGAAACGATCCATGATTACTAGAATGGCGTCGTGGCCATCACTCTTGTAACACAAGCTCTTTGGTCTTTTCAATACCTGGATGCCCGGCGGTGACATGATCATGAGATCTGGCGATAATTTCCCCTCGTAGTGCATGGTCCCGGAGAACATAGATTCTGCCATCGTACCAAACGAGTCCATCTTTCACCTTCATGCCTCGGTCATGGTTGACGGAGCCGGCGACGGCGTTATCCCAAAGATGAACCTTCCTGGTGGCGGTTTGCATGTGCTGGTGTGTATCTTCGAGCACGGGCATGATCATGGCCCTGAAGTTCTCTGGAGATAGGACTATGACTTGGTCATTGTCGCCCTGCCCTTGGTCATGGTCTGCCTGTCTAGAAAGTAGGTCAGCCTTCTTGTTGGCAGTCCCAGCTTTATGATGAAGAGTGAAATGGTACTCGGCTAACTCGGTGATCCATTGGGCTTGGCGTCGGTGATGAGCCTCGACTTCCGTGGCAACAGCAACACCCAAAACTCGGTGAGAGCTTAGGCAATTAACGTAGCAACACAGCAATCAAGGCAATGTGTTTGCGAGTGGTTCGGTGCACCTCCGTGCGGTCAATTCCTCAATAACACAAGATACACTGTGACTTTCAGTCAGCGAAGTAGTACTCTTGGTCAAGGAGTACTAATAGACATTGGCTGTAAGCCAGGAAGGATCTCGATAAACGAGATGGGACGGAATCTGGTATGACTTGAATACCAAATAACCACAATAGAAACTGCGAAAATGGTCTAGAGACCACGAAAATGGGTCTAGAAATCGTGGCAATGGACTAGAAATCGTAGCGACGCGCTAGAAATCGTAGCAATGAGCTAGAAATCGTTGGGAGGGACTGGAAATCGTGTGGAAGGACTAGAAAATGTTGCGATGCTCTAGTAATCGTGGGGGAGGGTGAGTAATCGTGTGGAAGGACTGGTAATCGTAGCAATGCTTTAGAAATCGTAGCAACATGCTAGAAATCGTAGCAACGGTCGAGGAAACGTGGGGATGGACTGGAAAACGTGGGGAGGGACTAGAAAACATTGCGATGCTCTAGTAATCGTGGCAATGGACTAGAAGATGTCGAAATAGCCTAGTAAACGTGGCTTGGGGTGTACCTAATATTGTGAGTCGAAACAATAGCAATAAACGTACGGAGACTGTAAGAAACTGGTAGAAATTGTAGCAACTGAGGTGCTGAGTGATGTGCTGCGGCAATAGATGCACGGCAACTCCAAACAATGATAAAGACGAGGGTGATCCTATGGAGCTGAACTGGGCCTACACGGAGGCAATACTGAACTGGGTGATGAAAACGATGGTGATGTAGAAGGTGAAAGCGATGAAACAATCCTATGTGGTGAAAGTGAAGCGATGTTGTGGCATTAAAAGACAAAAGCAAGTTATTGACGCAAGATTTCGTGTATTGGTGCAACCAACAACATTTAAAGAGTAAAGCAAGCGGTGGGGAATAACTTGGAGTAACCGTAGCTGACTGGTAATGCCGTAGCCTCGTCAACTGGGTAAGAACTAGCTCTAAAAATGCGGTATCTACCTAGTTTTTATACTACAAGTACGATTTTATAAATAGAATATTCTTCGAAGCCTTAGTAAGGCTGTAAGTCCTTGGCTTTTGTAATAGCCATAGTAAACATATGGTATCTGTGGTTCTAAAGTAACAGCAAGTCCTTGACATTGCTGTGTATGGATGCGAACCGTGTGGTTTTATTGAGCGATGAGCGGATCATAAGGTGCTGTGTAGCTGCAGATTATTGAGCTGCAGTTGCCGTGCTGAGGTGTATGCGTGGGGCAACAATAATTCGAAGTCTTGGCACTGTAACAGCCTTAGTAAACGCGGTCTATAGTTGCCGTAGCTGTAATTATCGTAGCTGGGAAGGTACTCGCGTCAATCACGTCACTTCATTAAATGATTGATGAGCACATCAACTAGCGCTTCTGAGTGATATAGCAACCCCGTTTTAGGATGATTGTCGATCAAAGATGTCTTGCCGTGATGGGATACGGTAATTGTGATGCGAGGCGAGCTGGGAAGGATAACGGAGTGCGTGAGGAGTGGATGTCACGGTTTTAGGACTGGATCTGAATGTTTGTGGCTTATACTGCGAAAATCCATGGTATTATCGAGAGTTGGCAGTGTTATGGAGTGTGTGAGGGTTATAATGGTGTCGTTTCGAAGGTATTGGGTGATAGATGGGTAAATCCGCGAATTCTGAGCGTACAGAGCCTGGAGGCTCATCATCAGTTCACCTTCTGAGGTTTTCGGAAGTACTGGAGGTTTTGGTGATCCGTCCAGATCTCGAAGTCTTGATACGCGCCCATCAGATAGTGCCTCCACTCTTCAAGAGCGAGCATGATCGCAAGAAGTTCTTTGTCATAAATCTCGTAGTTGTGTTCGGTGGTGGAAAGAGATTTGGACAGAAATGAGACTGGTCTCCATTTGCCATCTTGTTCTTGAGAGAGTACTGCGCCAATGGCCCCCTCGCTAGCATCCGCTTCTACTCTGAACTTCCCCTCGTTTGCTGGTATAGCGAGCACAACGTCCTCAGCCAGCTGCTTCTTCAACTGCTCGAATGCCTCCTGTTGGGCCTTGCCCCACTTCCACGCATCGTTGCCTGTTAGCTGCGTCATGGGTTTCACGATCTTGCTATAGTCCTTTATGAAGCGTTGATAGAAGTTCGTGAACCCTAAGAACAATTGCAGCTCCTTTTTCTTGGTCAGTACCAGCCAATCAAGGATACCCTTAATTTTGATGGGGTCCATCCGGATGCTGCCCTCGCTGATAATGACGCCTAGGTATTCCATTTCTAGGACCTCAAACTCGCATTTCTCGGCTTTAAGGAACAGTTTGTGCTTTTGCAGGGTCGCTAATACTTCCCACATAATCTGATGGTGTTCCTCCTTTGTCTTGGACATGATGAGGATATTGTCGAGGTAGATGGTGACCTTCCCGGATGTGATGAGATCTTTGAAGATGTCATTCATCATCCATTGGAAGGTGGCAGGTGAATTGGTGAGCCCGAAGAACATTACCGTCGGCTCGTACAGGCCACGGTTGGTTCTGAAGGCTGCCTTCCACTCATCTCCTGTCTTGATACAAACGTTATTATACCCCCATCGGACATCCAGCTTAGAGAAGTATTTGGCACCGTGTAGCTTGTCCATGAGTTCTGAGATTAAAGAAAGTGGGTATCAGTTTTTGATCATCATTTCGTTAAGCTTCCAATAATCTTGAACGGGTCTTAGTTTCCCATCTTTCTTTTTGACAAAGAAGAACGGTGATGCCATGGGTGATTTGGAAGGTCATATCCTTCCGCTGGCTAGATTTTCGTCCAGGAACTTGTCCAACTCCTCCTGCTCCTCTCGGTTAAGCGGGTAGACCTTGCAGTCCAGGTTGGCATTAGCATTTGGAATAAGTTCGATGGCATGGTCCCACAGCTTTGGCTCCGGGAGTTCATCAAAGCTTTCCTTATCGAATAAGTCTTTGAAGTCTCGGCACCATTCGGGAACCATTTCCTCGAACGTTTTGGCCTTCTTGTCCGTGTTGGCTTTGGCTGCTAAGTCATTGGCTACGTGTTGCATTGCCCTGATATGAATAGCCTCTTCAAAGCTTATTGCAAGGATAGTGTCACCCTCTTCAAGCTCTTCGTCCCACTTGTCATATGGGTCTGCATCTGGCAATGGAATCGGGGTGTGACGGCAGTGGCATCGGGCAAAAATCATCTTCCCGGCTTGCCAGTTGATTAACGGGTTGTGCCTCACTAACCAATCGTGCCCGAGGAAGATGTCACAGTCTTTTAGATTGGTAACAGCCAGATCTATGCTTTCAGCATGATCCCCGATGGTGATGTGCAGTGAAGCGAAGGCAGTGATTTGCCCTGCACTGTTTTTTGATCCGTCCACATTGTATACAGTGATGGGCGCTGCTGTTGCTCGAGTGGGGATATTATGTTCTTCGACAAAGGCTCGATCGATGGCGCTACTAGTGCAGCTGCTGTCAACCAGGGCTGATGAAGCGATGCAGGTACGGGTCCCCAGGATCTTGACTTGGATGTCGGTTGTTAGAGCCTTCTCTCCTCCACTCACTTGGCAGACATAGTGTCTGGGTTGTCTGAGCTCGTCCATCCGTTTCAGGGCCTTGGTACGCATGGCTTTTTTCAAGCCATTGACCATTTCATCATCCACCTCCTCGACTCGCGCTTTATGGATCCAGTTCTTTAGGATCGCCCTCGCTTCCAACCCATCTTTCGCCTTCTTGACTCCTCGTAGCGTCCATTCTGCTTCAAACGGCTTGAGCCACGTTCGTGGGACCTTCTCAGTCTTCATACCGGAGCCTGTCAGTTCGGCTACCGTTGACTAGGTCACCTCGGACATTATAGGTGGTTTCTGATTTGTTTTCTGACTTAGTCAGAAACTGGTGTCGTCCTCGTCATCAGGAACTTCCTCGATTTCTACTGAGTGCCCCCTATTCACTGCCTGGGCGCTAGCGGCTCCCCCCTGTTCATCGGCAGTGCGGTATTCCGTCGAGTCGTATCTCAAGGAGTTGCATCTTGAGGACTCTTGCTGCTCCTTGGCGGGATGTGGGGTACGTATCCGCTCTTGACCTCCCTGGGTGAGACGTGGGGTGCATTTCTCAGAGGGGTCATCTCGGACGACAGGCTCAACTTGTACTGAATGAATGGTTTTACCAGTTTCGCCAGCTCCCCCTGAGCCCACAGGGTCCCCCGTTACTTTTGGTGTCTCGATGTTTACTGCTACTTCCCGGGTTGTGGTCGAAGTTCCTTTCTTCGACAACCTTGCACAGCCCAACGCTGACAGGGGAGGCGGTGTTACGGCGTTGGCCTCCAATGCCCCAGATAACAGGGGGGCCCTGTCGACGGGTGGGGTTGCTTCGTCAGAGCTCAAGTAGGACTCTCGCTCTGCCCCACCCGGTCATGCATTCGTCACTGCGGCGGTTTTGCTAGGAGAGGGCCTCGACTGGTGCAACGCTGTTATGGTGGATGACACTATGGTGGGTGCCTTTTCATCTGCTGCGTTCACTCGTGATGAGCTACTTGCCAGACGCTTAGCTGGTTGTGCAGTCCTGGGGTCAGCCGCCCCAACTGCCTGTTTCGATTCTTTCTTGGTTTCATTCCCAGTAGTCAAGTCACAAAGGGGTATATTCGAATGCGTATTGATAACTACAGAAGTACTATGAGTATTACAAGCAGGCGACAAAGGCGCACCCAATGAAACCAAGTCCTTAGCCAAGTCAGTTGAATCGTTTACTGCTCGGCTCCGTCTTTTACCTCCTCAACTTTTGAGTCCATTTTCTCGTTCATTGCTACATGGTCCCAGTAATAGTTGAGGCATCATAGTGCCTCTTCCTTCATCTTTGGCGACTTGGGGCAATCCCATTTAAAGTGTCCAAGTTGGCCACATCGGTAACACTTCGCCTTGGATCATATCGCATCGATGTCCATCGGCTTGCCTGCCCCTCTGTACGTTGTGCCAGTTCCTGTCTGCTTTTCTGGAACACTGTTCTGCTGCTGTTGACTCCCCTTCATTGTCGGGGTCGCATTCGTCTTCACCTGCTGCTTCCAGTCTGCCGCTTTAGCACCCCCTTGTTCTGCCTTCCGTGTCCTCCAGTTATGATCAATTCATAGTATGCGCCGCTTCCACTCTTGGTAGTTCACCGGGAGGTCCCCGTCTGTCACATAGATGATGTCCTTAGTGGACGAGTGACATGCCTTTTTAACCTGAGCTACCATCATCTGGTCGATCCTGATGACTCCCGCCTCGAAGGCTAGCAATTCGAACTGCTGGAAGAATAAGTCGCCATCAGGGAAGGTGTTCTGCCTGAGCTTTTCCCACTGCGCAAACTTGATCTCCGTGTTCACGTCCTTCCAGAATCGTTGTCTGACCTCCTCCATGAACTGCTCATAGGCCGGGTAGTATTGGAACCCGTTGGCATCCCTCCCTAGTTCTCGTGCACATAGTTCCCACCACACTTGGGTGTCTTTGCCAAAACGTGATGCGCAAAAGATAACCTTGTGGGGATGGTACCAGAAGTATTGGTTGAAAACCGAAAAGTACATGTCGCACTGCGAGAAGAACCGGGCGATGTCATTCGAGTCGCCATTGAAGTTCTCAGGTTCCTTGACCATGTTAGGCTTCAGTGCTGCCCAGGGTCCCTGATCGTCTGTGGCGAGGACCCATGGTGCAGGCAGATCTGGTGGTCCAGGTGGCGGCGGGGTATCGCGGCAGCACCCACCTCTGAGGAATAGCAGGTGGTACCGCCGGCGGTTCAGAGGGCAGCTGTGGTTTACTAGGCGGCTGGGGTGCATTTGAGGGTCCAGCGCCGTCATCAGCGTTTGCGGCGGTGAAGAGTCTAGGCCATCCTTGTGTGCCTGGCGGTCCGTACCCTTGGGGATACGTGTAGTTTGGTGCCGTGGCAGCATAGCCCGGTTGCCACCTTGGGTAATCAGGCATGGCAACCCACGGCGGCAGTACCGGGGGTTCGTCATCCATTGGTTCTGGCATATACGTCATTGGTGGTAGATCGAGCTGGGGTCGTTGGTACCTGGCCGGTACTTCGGCATGGCGGTCCTGATGGACCATGTTGTAAGCGACACAGGCAAAATGAGTGGCTTCTTCTTTCAATATATAGCTATACCCATAATGTGCGTAATCCCTCCCTGCTGGCATTAAAGCCCAATCTCGATCTGCTAGTAATTCTTGCCTAAAATGCTCAAAGAGATCCTCTAGGGACGCGGCAAGGAGGACGGCAGGGACCTGAACTAGTTTGCCTGTCAACAGGAGGTACAGCACCTGGGCGATGGTTATCAGGGTGGTTGGCTGGGGGAGTGTTCGGGACCTTGGGGATTGGGACGGGGCTTGGGGAAGGGCTCCCTCCTCTGAGGACGCCATTGACATACTCTTCGGCGGGGAGTACCTCAGTTCTGGAGCTACTGGCGGTGTGGTATATCGTCTCTCCCCGGTCGTCGATACTGGGGAAGTCACTTGCCTCAATTCTTCCTGCCTCGACATCAATTCTTCTGAACTCTGCTGCTCACTCTGCCTCCGCTCTCCTCCTTTCGTGGTCATACCAGTTGAGTCCCTGCTCGTCGACCTGGTAACGCGGGTCGAGCTCCTGCGTGATGTTGACTGCCAATCTTGGCGGCTCCCTCCTTCGCCTTGGAATGGCGAGCCTGTTTGAGGTCTCTGGGTCTCCTCGAGAGGGGAACTCGGGTGTCGAAGACTGTCTGGTGGTGACCGGGGGGGTGGGAGATCGTGTTGTGATTCATATGGGGGTATCCCAGTAGTGAGGGTTGGCATAGGGATTTGGGTGGTAGGGGAAAAAGGCAGTAAGGGGGAGGTTGAGGTTGTCCCAGACGAGGTCGAGCTCGGAAGTGGAACTGACACGAATCTCATAGGGGTCAGGGGGGGCTGCTGGTACTCTGCTACCCCTAGGATGACTGCTGGCAGGTTGCTCTGTGGCTGGGGATGCGCTAGGGCCCGTTCACCCCAGGCCAAGTCGGACGAGGTACCTTGCCAGGTCTGCGGCGGTAGGAACGTCTCGTGTTGCTGGATGGGGGGTAGCACCGGCGGACTGGTGAGAGGAGGGTGGGTTGGTAGAAAGCTCGATAAAGGGGAGCCTTGCTCCGGAAGTACTTCCATTGCCTCCTTCCTGAACGCTGACTTCCACCTCCCTAAGAATGTCTTCTTCGTCTCTCCCGTCGAGGCTAGAGTGCTCGTCGATGGCTGGGGTTTGTGGCGGTAAGGGTGGGTAGAAGTGCACCAGTGGTGGCTGCTGTGGGAGGACATAGTTTAGAGGTGGTGGAGGGTATTGAATTCTTCTGTTGTGCCTGCAACGAGTTGTCCTTTGGTAGTGTATAATAGCCAACACCAGCATGGCTGAGAAAAACACTAGTCTGACACCGAGGTAAACCGCAGATAGTAGAATCTCAAGTGTCGTCGACATCTGTAGGCTCTGGTTAAGGAGCAAAAGGTAAGCTTCGAGCTAATTATTAAACCCAAACTCCTATCAAGGGTAAACAATGGCTGTCTCATGTTTGGGCAATCACCGATGAGTCCCTTAAACAATAGGTGTTAAGGCTAAGTCCTTAGCTGTCCATGAATTAAGCGATAGTTTTGGTATAGATTAAAGTTAGCTCGAAGCTGGGGTACATACAACAAGAGCTACTACTTAAGTATTCAAAGTGAGAGTTCTAATAATAGACCATGTTCAAAGGATAAGGTTCGTGAGCATGCGTGGCTGGAGTGGGAATGCGTGGGCACGCAATAGCGAAGTAAGGTTGCATGAGAGTGAAGAGATAACATGGGAATGTCGTCCTGCTGCCTGATACCCCTATGATCAGTGGCCCGTTCGGTCCGGTTGTGAGAGATAAGATAAAGGCAAAAAATGAATAAATCGTAACATGTTCCAAATAGTTTACAGTCATCAAGAAGGATGGACATTCCCTTTGTATTGTATATGATCTCCAACCACTAAATGCTATCACCATTCACAACTCAGGTGTTCCTCCCTTTATTGAACAACTTGCAGAGACTTTCAGCGGACATGCATGCTATGGTGTCTTTGATTTATTTGTTGCATTTGATCAAAGGATACTAGCCACACAAAGCCAAGATTTCACTACTTTCCAAACACCTCTAGGAACTTTTCGTTTAACTATGCTTCCCATGGGATGGACAAATTCTATGCAAATCCTCCAAGGCAATATCACATATACACTTCAGGAAGAAATTCCTGATATCACCATTCCATTTGTAGATGATGCAGGAATCAAAGGCCCAGAATCACGATATCAGAATGAGCATAGAGAATACACAACTATTCCTGAAAATTCTAGTATTAGGCAATTCATATAGGAGCACTTCCAAAATCTAAATCAAATAGTGGAACGTATCAAATATGTTAGTTGCACATAGTCAGGAAAGAAAGCATATTTGTGTGTACCTGAGGCAGTCATAGTGGGACACAAGTGTACCTATGAAGGGCGAGTTCCAGAAGATGGAAAAATTGACAAGATCAAAAACTGGGGTCCATGCCATGACCTTACGGATATTCATTCATTTTTGGGAACCTCTGGGATACTTGGCATATACATTCGCAATTACAGCCTTATTGCCAGGCCTCTAGTCAACCTCACCCACAAAGGTGTAGAGTTCTACTGGGGGCCAGATCAAGAAGCTGCACAACATGCTTTGAAAGACGCAATCATAAACTCACCTGCTCTTCGTCCCATTAACTACAAATCAGAGGCACCTGTAATTCTAGCTGTGGATACCAGTGCAGAAGCTGTTGGCTATGCCCTATTCCAACAAGACCCTAATAACCCCAAGCAATGATACCCTTCTTGTTTTGGATCCATTGCACTCAACAAAACAGAATCTAACTATAGCCAACCCAAGCTTGAATTATACGGTCTTTATCGAGCCCTTAAGGAGGCTGCACTCTGGATTATATCAGTGAAGAACCTGATTGTAGAGGTTGATGTAACTGCAATCAAAGGAATGATCAATAACCCAGATATGAATCCCAGTGCAGTTATCAACTGTTGGGTGGCTGGAATCCTCCTATTTCATTACAAACTTGTACATGTACCAGGCAAAACTCATGGACCAGATGGCCTATCGAGAAGACGTCCCCAACCAGGAGATCCCCCACCCGAAGGAGATGATCTTGATTGGGTTGACAAATACTATGGCTTTCTTCATACTATAAATCCTCATCCTGATGTTCGTGCTTCAGGACGCAAAATTCTAAGCCCAATGCAAATATTTACAAAAGCAACCTGTCATCCATTAGTCCAGAACCCTATTCCATCAGATACCCCAATTATCATTCCACGTAATAAGAAAGCAATTGCAGCAGATGAAAGACTAGATCATGTCAGACATTTCCTCTCTGATTTTACCCAACCACCCAACCTTTCTGATGATCAACTGCGAACATTTGAAAATTACGCATCAGAATTCTTTCTCAAAGATGGGGAACTTTGGAAACGAGATCCTGCAGGAGAGCACAAACTAGTTATACCACCAGACAGACGATATAATGTCATGCAAATTGCTCATGATGAACTAGGACATAAAGGTGTCTATTCTGTTTGACAGCATATTCTCAAGCGCTATTGGTGGCCACAGATGCTATCAGACATCAAGTGGTTTGTGAAAACATGCCACCTGTGTCAAATACGTCAAACAGAAAAATGGCATACTCCTCCAGTTGTCTCTTATCCTGCACCACTATTTTCTAAGGCTTATATTGATACCTTTCATCTTCCACACTCAAATGGGTTCAAGTACATTGTTCATGCCCGCTGCTCTCTGAGTGCATACCCAGAGTTTCGCATGCTTCACAAGGAAAATGCAGAAGCCCTAGCCTGTTTCATATTTGAAGACCTAATATGCTGTTGGGGTTCACTTTGAGAAATTGTGACTGACAATGGTCCAGCATTTCTCGCTGCTCTAGAAATACTCAAAAGCCAATATGACATACATCATATAACTATCTCCCCTTACAACTCCCAAGCCCAAGGTGTTATTGAAAGATATCACTATGACTTTAGAGAAGCACTTTTCAAAGCAGCTGATGGAGTAGAAAAGAGATGGTCTTATGTCGCATATTCTGTGATATGGGCAGAACATGTCACTCCACTCAAGACATTAGGGCAGAGCCCATACGAAGTAGCAACAGGTGTACCACCTATCCTTCCACTTGACATTGCAGAAGCATCCTTTCTCATTCCGCCACCTACATCGACTCTGACAACTACAGAGCTGATTGCTCATCGTGCAATTGTACTGCAAAAACAGGAAGCTGATTTAGAAGCCATTCAGTTTAAAGTCTATGAATCACAAGTCAAAGCAGTAAAGCAATGGGAAAAAGATCATGCCAACCACATCATAGATTGGAAATTCAAGCATGGTGCTTTAGTCCTCATTAGGAATACAAGAGTTCAGTATGAACTCAGTTGCAAGTTCAAACCTCACTATCTTGGTCCCCTAGTACACTGCATGGAAAATCTAATATTTTGGCTTAAAATATTGAATTCTATAACTATTTATTTTTTCAATATACTGGACTGAAATATTGAGATAATATTTTAAATATATTTGTGATATTTAGAAAATTTCCAATATTTTTTCAATAAACAAGAATATTGAAATAATATTCAAAATAATCTTTCAATATTCCAGCATGAAAGTTGGAAAAAATAAATAGTTATAGAATTTAATATTTTAAGCTAAAATATTAGATTCTCCATGCAGTGGTAGTCATATCTCGCAATCAAGGTGGTGCATACATTCTGGCAGAACTAGATGGCACCCTACTTGAAAAACCAGTGGCTGCTTTCCGTTGTATCCCATATCATCCTCGAGCATCTATTGATATACCAGATCTGGCTCAATTCCTGGATAGAGATCCTATGCAAATTCATGCTATGGAACAATCATCAGATACATTTGATGAAGATGTTTAAACTCGTCAACTCCTATATCATTCTGTCCCACATATATACTTGTCTATATACTGAAATTAAAATATCAAAATAAATCCTTTGCCTTTATAAACACCCAATCTGTTCTGACAGGAGTCAGAAAATTTTTTGTTCTCCCCAGGGCATCTCAGACATACGCTAAATAATCAGCCTCTTGTATCAAACCACAATTAAAAGTCTTATCAGTGACCATACCTTATCACGATATATTTATCCAACATCCCAAATCAACAGAAGTTCCCATGCACCCGATTCACAGCTGCATTCTACAATATAGCAGCTGTGCCCGCAGTCTCAGAGACTTTTGCCATTGGTCCACACCTTGCATGATCCATCACCATAAGAAGGATATCATGGGTTCCAGCTGTGCCCGCAGTCTCAGAGACTTTTGCCATTGGTTCACACCTCGCATGATCCATCACCATGAGAAGGATCGCATGGGTTCTTGCTGATGCGCAGTCAGAGAGAATTGTGCCATTGGAGTATGCCTCATGTTGGACTACTCCAGAAGCTGTAAACACATGTAAAACCAAGACCGTTGTCATGCCTGCAGCGTGTCTAAGGGTGTAATTTTGCAAAATGTCATACCTTACACTTTAGCAATGCAGAGGCATCGCGAGTGGGCTGACAGTGCAAGTGGGACACGAAGAAGCAAGGTCACCGAGGTAGAGAACTCTATAACAGAAAAAGAAGCAACAGGATTAAAACATAAGGACTTTGTCATTGCACTGTACCTTACAGGCATGCACGGCAACAAGGCTGAAGGGCGAGCTAGATTGCCAAACCACCCATTTGCAATAGAGGACTCAGCTGGAGTGGGATGCGCTTGTACGTGGGCTGAGGCTAATTTAGATAACGACACATCTGTAATCTATGACGTGTGGTTCCTGGAGATCCAGAAAAATGATATCACGCATGGGGTAATCAAGAGAACCCTGGGCATGGCCTAGAAACAGGCTTCAGCCGATGGAAGTAGCGAGCGGACTGGGAAGCCGAGGCATTTCTTGGTTACCGAGTCTAGAACATGACACTGTCACCTGCGGAGCAGACCCGAAAGCCAAATACGGAGGGTGATCGGTGATCGAGGATTAAGCAGCTATTGAGTGCACGCTTGCGAGCTACTCTGCTGCTAGGGCAAGCGATGTAGACACTGCTTAGCTCTTTGAGGATACTAAAAAGAGGAACAAGTGGCATGCTGCCTAGAGTGCTGGGCCAACTCGGATGAGGGATACCCGGCCGAAAAAGAAGTAAATTACTAAAAATCTGTTTGTAACAATCAATCTTCCGTAGTATAAGTAGAGTAGATTTTCACGTATTAAAAGCAAGATACCTACCCCCCACGTACAGTAATAAAGTTTCAGTTTGGATCTGGACTTGTTGCGATGCGTAAGAGTTAGTAGCTTTGAGCCTCGGCTAGAATGCAAGTTTAGCGAGCTCACAGAGAAATAGAACAAGAGAAATATTTTGGATAAAAACTTCGGTTTACTTGAGATAAGAAAGAGATTCAGGGCAGTGACGCTGCACCCATCTTGAGAGTTTGCTGAGATAAATCTGAGAGAAAAGCTCTGTTCCTTTTCTGGTTCAGTGTAAAAAGAGAATTTGTGTTGTGTTGGCCTCTGTGTAGGTCTAGAAGTAGTTGCAAAGGAATCAGCCAGCTTGAGCTGTTCTAGCAGTTGCATGAAGTGTGACAGGTGTGTGCAGTTGGACCTCACGGCACCATTGTTAGGGCGAGTGCACTGTGTGTGAGGGCTTGCAGGGACAGTTCTGAAAGTAATTAAGACTTGAGTGGGAGTGCTGAGGGCCTCCATCGTGATGAGTTTGGAAGTCAGGTTTAGCCACTAAGAGAAAGGCGGTGGCATGCATGAATTAGATCTAGCGGCGAGTCATACTTAGTGAGCTCACTGACCGAACTTGGTCAACTTGTGGATCTGCGCATCCGTGTGTTCTGGCTATTGAAATATATTTTGCCTTGAGGGTTGCGTGGTTCACCGTGCTCTCTTGTAAAAAGCTCCGAAGAGCTAGAGAATTTGAGACTAGCTTGAAAATACTACGTTGTTGTGTGTATCGTTCTAGCGAGCTCACTGAGAGAAATTGGGATACTGTCGGTGCACAAGTAGAATTAAAATCCTTGCTCCCCTCCGCACTTAAGGAGATTGTGTGTGTGTGTGTTTAGTGGGGTTGAGTTGAGTTTGGTGTGTGATCATGCTAGGCCATGCTCAGTTTCACTGGTGCCCGTCACCAGCCTCGTCACCATACAACGTCTTCAAGAGATGGCAGACAAGAGACTTCAATCCTGGTGCATGGAAGCCCGGAGGTTGCTTCATGAAGATATTCTCCTCTTTGGTCAGTTCACCATTGAGGTACGTGCCCTTGATGTTGATCTGATGAAGCTCTAGGTCATGGATGGCAGACATAGCGAGGACAGCACGGATCGATGCGAGCTTGGCTACAGGAGCAAAGGTGTCGAAGTAGTCAATGCCTGGTACTTGCAAGAATCCCTGAGCAACTAACCGAGCCTTGTAGCGTATGACATTTCCTGCAGCGTCCTTCTTTGCACAGAGGACCCACTTGGATCCAACAATGTTCGCATCCTTGGGAGGCTCAACAAGCTCCCATGTCCCAGCATCTTTTAGCGTCTGCAGCTCTTCCTGGATTGCCCTCTCCCATAAGGGCCAATCCGGACAATCCTTGGCCTCAGAGAGAGACTTTGGCTCCAACGCTTCGGCCTCCGACATCTCAGTTGCCAGTGCATACTCATCAATGAAGTCGGCAGCCATCATCCACTCAGCTGTACCCTCCCCTTCAAGAACAGAGGGAAGCTGGACACCTGCGGCTATGACTGGGTCGGCAGGCTTTGCGGAGTTCGTGCCTTTACCATCAAGGATATCCTGGATACGCTGGCTAGGCTTTCGGAGACATTTGGTGGGTGCTTTGGGCTCGGAAATAGGCTCGGGATCGACTGACAAGCTTTCTACAGGTGCAGAAGCTGCTTCAAGGGGAATGGCAGGAGAATCGGCTTTCGTCTCAGTACCATCTAAACTCTCCCCCTCAAGACGAGAAGTCGGTGAGGCAGTATTGTCATAATACACATTTCGCTCAACACTGACACGTCTTTTGTCAGGCCAGTAAATGTGAAATCCCTTGCTCTGCTCGTCAAATCCCATCCAACAGCCTTCTTTTACACAACCGCTGATGTGCTCGGTAACGGCAAGTGGCAAATGGACTAGAGGCTGGCAATGAACACCAACAACACTAAACCAATCACTAACTCTACACTTATCACCAATGTATTGAATTCGGGCGTTTCGAGTACGATAGAAGCACTCTGCAGACTTCAATAATCAAGGAAAGTTGTTTAAAGACGTTTTATTTCGTTATTAGTGAGCTATACAAGCATACTACTCGCACTAGTGGGGTTTGTAAGACACAATTGGATGAATAGTGACTCGACTTGAGCTACTGCGCTCGCTCTGACTGGGACTGCTTCAAACTAGTGGCTCTCTTGGCCCTATAATGTCTTACAAGTGAATAAACACTTGACTAGTCGCTTTCTAGGCAGACTAGTGGCGCTCTTGGCCTAAGAATAATACTTTAAACTTTGAGAACTCGCTTGAACTAACTTTGAAACACTCTTGGCCTTTGCAGGACACAAAAGATTGCTCTAAGACACTTCTATTCACTCAATGCTATGGGTAACTTAGCGACTAGTAGCCGCTTCATCGAGGTTAAGCACAAAAGCCTTTAATTGGGGCACTAGATACTGACTAGTAGGTCACAATTGCGGGGATGGCTTGCCTGAGCCGCGCGTGTGCCTATTCTACTACTTATATACTGACAAACAAGGTACGATTGAGATATAAATAACTGACTAGAGGGGTATTATTGATAAGGATTTCTTGGCTAGTCACAAATAATGGTGAATAATCATGCAATAGTCGGTCTAGAAACGATCGCTTGCTGACTAGTGAGCCTAGGAGCTCCGCTAGCGGTTGTATTCTGTGTCCTGGGCCCAGCGACACTCCACTAGTGCCAAGGATAAATGACTAGCCAGGCGAGCGTGCCTGTAACAGCTGTTGATCATGATCGAAGGCGCAGCCTGGCTATACTAGTACCAATCACAATGGATCTGTATCGCACCCAGCGGATCTACCGCAAGGTTAATCCGTTGCTAATTCATTTCTAAGTCCTGTTTCGAGATTGCTGCGTGACTAGTTAACCTGACTTAGGCGTTTATGCCCAGAGCGGCTCGCTAGTGACCGAACTTCACGAGATTTGTGTCCTCTGCTTCTTGTTTGGTGCGCTAGTCACGTTACTTGTCCACTAGTGGCCGTATTCACTTAGCCCTGTTAGCATTCAAGTCACTAGTATGGCCGGCTGGTAGATTTAACCCACTAGTGGTATCGCATCTAAGTCCTGGCTCTACTAGTCACATACTAGTCTAACTATCAGCTTCGAAGCCTCAGCTATAGTCCTTTAAGTATCACTAATGTAAGATAGATATGCAATAGTATTATTATAAAATCACAAAATCTAGGTGTGAACGCGTAGACGGCATATCACTGCCAAGCTTGTCCCCACCTTCAATGCGGACCCAGACTTTTTCACCCCACTCTCGTAACCCCTTCAGGCATGGCTTGCGACCATAGGCTGCCTCATATGGCGTCTTCCCATCAAGAGCTTTTGTTGGCGTGCAGTTGAGTAACCATACAACATGACGTGCTGCTTCTCCCAAAAGAAATTTTGGGAGACCACTTGCATGCAACAAGGCACGAATTTGTTCCACAATAGTATGATTTCGCCACTCCACAACACCATTTTGCTGCAGAGTATCATGCATGGTAAGCTTCTGGGTTGTACCTGACTCTTTCAGGTGGAGAACAAACTCCTTTCCCAGATACTCTCTGCCACAATCCGAGTGCAGGGTCTTTATGCGAGCGCCTAGCTGAGTCTTGAGCCAAGCCTCAAACTCTTTATAGGCTTGGTAAGCTTCGTCTTTGCTCTTGAGAAGGTACAGCTGGGTAAGTCGGGCGCAATCATCCATAAATGTTATATAATAACGGCGCCCACCAAGAGTAGCAACCAGGGCAGGTCCCCAAAGATCTGAGTGAACCTCCTCCCCAATTTTCGTTGCTCTCTCCCCTTCCTGCACCTTCGAGATGGGCTTTCTTGTCGCTTTGCCATATATGCAAGCTTCGCAGAAGGTTGGCTCATCAAACGAGGTCTCATCAAGCCATACACCTGTGACAAATCCCTTGTCAACAAGTTTTCGAGCGAGGTCTGGAGATATATGACCCATACGACGGTGGAACTGCATCAAGGTGATTTTTTCTTCCACCGCGTTTGCGCTCTCAGGCTCATGATTGACACGATAGAGGCCCTTTCTGACTTTAGGAACCTCTCCAACCAACTCACCATCGGGACTACGGATTGTACACTTCCCACCAGCAAATGTGGTGGAAAATCCATGATCATCTAGCTTCCTGACAGACACAAGAGTATAGCCCACCTCTGGGGAGTACAGAACCTCAGTGAGTTGGAGCTGTGAGGCATCGGATACACCATTCAGTATGTCGATGGTCATATCACCCATTCCCATTGCACTGAAATTTTCTTTATTTGCAGCACAGAATACTTTTGGGGGAATCTCCATGAAGTTTGACAATTCTTCACAATACAGGGTGATATGCTTCGTGCATCCAGAGTCGTAAACTTTGGTATAACCCTTATCAGCATCAGCTTTACTGTTGCTGATACTGAATGCCTCTTCAGACGCTGCAGCGTCAAGAACCTCCTTATCATCCATGGTCCTCGCACCAACCGAGTCTGAGTCAACACCAGCCAATGAATCTACATCGCTGCCACTGGCCCCAGATAGCTTCTCAGTATCCCAGCCACAGCCCCAAGGACTGTCAGAGTCCTCGTCGACATCTGAAAACCAATCACCTTCTCCTTCATCCCCTCAGAGTCGCCAAATGCAGACTCGTCATCTTCTGAGTCACTGACCGCCTCAAGGTCAGGCATACCATCCTCAGACTTGGATGTATCCTCGGCCCAGAACGCAACGTCACTGTCAGAGTCGGCAGTGGCATTCGCAGATTCAATTCAATTCTGCTTTGGGCACTTATTTCTGAAGTGACCTGTTTCTCCACAGCCCTAGCAAGCACCGCGAGGCTTCTTTGTACATTCCTTTCCCTTCCCTTTCGACTCAGATCCTGATGCTACCATAGCAACATCTTGATCTTCCGACTTTGTACCCTTTGCCTTCAAGCGGCGGGCATGCTCACGTCGTTTCCTGTTGAACTCCTCAACGATGGCATCGATGAGAATGTCGGGGTCGAGGGTATGTGTACGGTTGTATAGTTTGGCTGATGCAAGCTGATTTGCAGCAAAGTTTGAGAGATAGCCAGGAAGGGAGGAGATGATAGTAGACCGGTAATCTTGCTCACTGATAAGCACACCGTACATCACTAACTCTTCATGCTTCGTCCTCAGGCTATCCAAGAACACTCTCACGTCACCATGCTCTTCGCACTTCATGTCCATGAACAGGTTACGAAGATCCGTCTGTGTGTATGCTCCCTTGTTCATGTACTCATCAACAATGGCTTCCCAGTGTTCCTGCACCATAGGTTTGGAGTGGATATGCATCAACGTCGAGTCGGGGATCTTCTGCATCAGAAGAGACCTCACTGAGTGTTCATCCTTCTGCCAAGCCTCGATAGCGGTCAGCTCTGCCTGAGTAGGGGGCGATGACACAGCCAGACAAGGTGTGGTACCGCTGAAATGTCCCCAGAAACCCTTGGGCTCCACAGCGTTGTGAAAGCGGATCGAGAACACAGCCCAGTTGAGTCCAGAAGCATTGAGCTTGGGCACGGACCCAGGGAGGGAGTCGGTGAGAGACGTGGTAACAGATGAAGCCATGATGGAAAAATGGGAGATGAGACAACAAGTAGGGGATCTAGCAGCAAGTTGACAGAGTGCGCAGGGCCGCAATAACCTGTAAGAATACATGCAATGCTAACTAGGAGTAAGTACAGTGCTCAATGACAGATATACAAAAAGAGCTCACCTCAGCCTTCTCTGTCCATGTAGGAGCAAAAGCTGAGGTGTGAAGTAAAAGGTACGCAGTATATAAAGTACTCTAAAGTCTGAGGAAGCGAGGTAGGTAAGCAAAGAGTAATAAACGGGAATTAAAACAGGGAGACACAGAATGCAGTCCAAGAAGTGGATCGTTGCAGCGATGAGCAAGAAGACGGGGTTGACAGTTGCGAGGTGCTCCCAAGGGCTTGGAACGCAACACCATAAGACCCCTCAAAATGCCTATATATGGTAGGTGAGGTTTCGTGTTTAAGGTTGCTACCCCTCCCCCCCTCCTCTCCTACCCTATATCTGGGAATTTATTTCCAACCCCCTTTTGGGTACCCCCTTGTATGGTCATCATCCAACACCCTCATACCAGTGTCTCTAAGCCCCTGCTCTCAACACCGAGACAAGTTGCAATGCAAGTACATTCATTATATTCTTCACTATCCATTCAAGCTCACCCATACTACAGACCTCACCAGGCCGAGGCAAGGGTGCTTGGGAAATAACATTTTACACATAAGGTCAAAATATTTACTTCAGGTCGGTGAGTTGGAACCAACCACCCACGTGACCCTAGTATGCCTATTTATAGGGCTGTTTTATGACATCATATCTCTACTTTTGGGTTATACTCCGCCATATCTGCTGGCACATCTTTTCCACTGTCTTGTTTTGTTACTTTCCTGGTGATATCTCACCATAGTCATTGAGTAGACTCCTGTTCTATGAAAAGGATAGTTCAAAATTTATTTTATTAAGTTCTAAGAGCACCCAAAGGTTCTCCCTCAGAAATGTTTTTCAGCCTCTCCGGAGCCAACCAACCACCCTACCGGATGTGCCGGGCTGACATTCCGGAGCACCCTTGGGCCGAGGAGGTGTTTCTGCAACAACCCCGACTGCAGCTGGCATAATATCTATTCCCTTATTTTTGTGATTGATACGATAGCACTGTCCGATTCTTTATCCGACCCCTCCACCGTCACAAATACCGACCTGCTACCATATTTGAATCGGCCCGTGGTTCCTGAACCTATCAGAAACAACCATCTTATCTCTTGTTCGGTCCGGGATATAATCAGCATTGAGGTGGGAACAAGCGCCCTATTTTAGAAGCCGCCCACACCCGCCTGTTCATCGCCGAACATGGCCGCTTTGCGAGCCCTGGGACATGAATGGGTTTTATTAATAAAAACAACACCTCTCGTGCCAGGGCTTTATTAATGATTTGGGCCTTATGGCCTGTCGAATGATGGTTAGTAGTAGTTACTTGAGATCTTCATGCCATACTGCTTACCCAGCTGACACTGGCTGCAACGATGGTAAATGACCGGCACTAGGATAGATAAAACAGTACAATGAATCCTGAATTTAAGGAACGTACACAAGCAACCTGCATGAGAAGATCAAAGCAGATACAATTAAAGTCTCATATCATATGTATAAAATCCACACGGAACGGAACGATCCACTCAAACTGAGGAGATGTCTGTTCTTTGACCAGATCTAGGGCCAAGGCAAAACCATACTCGTATAAGGTCCTAAAGAAACGGATTAGCTACTCTTGAATATGTAGAAATCGACGGACTCCTATATTCTCACCATTCGAGTTCCGAATAATAGAAAAACGCATATCGGCACTACGATTATTGCATAATTAGATCATGCCGTGGAAGGAGGAGCGATCGTGTAACGTACTGACTGTTAAGCATAAGGTTCCAGGCTGGAAAGTTATGCTGTGAGGGCTGTACAAAGGACGTTGTTGCCAATCTGCACCATGGCACATGAACCTGTCGAATAGGCAACAATCTGATGAGAACTGAGCTTACATGATTCCCAATATTGTCAGTGCCGTCATTAGCGCATTTCGTCGTATGAACGCCGACAGTGAGAATGGCGAAGAATTCTCCGAAAGGAGTACGCCTGTCTTTCGCTTATGGTTAAAAGAATCACATTGTTCCACACTGAAAGCAATGGTCAGTCAGATACGAAGTAAAAGAAAGGCCCGCTCCATACCAGAGAATATGACAATGAGAATTTCTACTAGCAACGTCACGGTGGCGCTGACGACGAAACTGCAGATAGAATGGATGAGCCAAGGAAAAGAATTCGGATGTGCACTGGAGCCTACGGTTGGGCCAATCCAATTTCCTCCGCCACCTTCATATGACAGAACATGAGAGAATCGTCGCGCTCCACTAGTCTTGGGTGTTCAATTCCGATCTAGAAATTATTAGCTTAGACCGGCAGGAAAACGACATTAGTGCTTACGACGAGGACCCAGGTGAAGACGATCAGGTATATCAAAGGTGGGAACGACACTAGCTGAAAAATTTCCAGATATGAGCACGAAGAAAGATTAAGCATCAGAATACTGACCCCCCATGTCCACTTTTCACTCATTGGTCCAGTTCGGTTTGTTGCAGCTTTTAACTTGACAAACAACTAGAAATGATATCAGATGGCATTGAAGGTGATCAGTCGCGAAGGAATCCGATAACTACACACCTCAAATGTTAGCGCAAGTGCGGCACTGGTGACACTAGAAAAGTCATCAACCCCAAATAAAGCAAGACCGAAGGACGACGTGCACGCACAATGGATTGGACGAGTAAATAGTGGCTGCTTGGAATATACAAAGGCCGACCGGTGGACCATTGCCAGTCTGTTGACCGATAACGATGAGATACGAGGCACACCAGGCTATAATGCTGCCCATGAACATAAACCACGTTTTGGAGCGGTTGACGGTAGAAGAAAATATAGCCGTCAAGAAGACGAGCGCCAGAAGCAAAAAAAGTAGTCCCTGTAGAATATCAAAGAGGGTGACATAGAAGGAGTCGGCCAAGAAACTGCTGTCAGTTCCCTGTACTGCTACCATTGCAGTTGAGAAACGAGGGAAGTGGACGGCAGGCTGTTCCACGAAAGAAACTTAGGAAGAATACAGTTTTAAGAACATCTTCAATTTCGTGAAGAGATCATGATGTTGCTGCCTCCCACGGGAAGAACTCGACTCGTACCTAGAATCATCTAATGATCACGAGCGTGGACTCATAAACGCATGCGATTATCATCAACCGTTGACCTATTCATGGAAGGGATTCTCCAGAGACCATGTCACTCTTCTCCAACGACCAGAGCCTTGCTGACAGTGACCGCTGGTATACCCGGGGGCGTTCCTGTGGGTTTAACCTTCAGAAGCTGCGCGGTTCCGAACATCGAGTACATTGGCGCTGTGAATGTATTCAGATTATGCAGCAACGATCGAGGCGAGCCAGTGAACCCTCCGGTAGAGAATCGTCCTGAGGTGACATCACGAACTGAACCATCAGATCGAAGATTTGCGGGGATGGTTTCAAATTCAACACAAACGCGGCTCGGAGAACCACGGCCTTGGATTTGCCCCGTCCGGCGCAAGTACCTGAACTTGCGGTACCGTGACGGTGCCGTGCTACATGTAGATGAAGAGATGAGCTTCCAGAGAACATCAATGGCTGCAAATTCATCACGATGGAACAGGGCCAACAGCTGCGGGAAGTTTTTCTTCTATCTATTTTTTGGCCAATTCGCAGGTCCTGCCTACGGCTGGCAACCATCAAGCTTCAAGCTTCAAGACCGACAGAGTCTCGTCTTCAGGCCCACATGGAATTTTCTGGTGAGCGTGGGCGACTGCCCAGTCGCTGCGATGCTTATTGTCTCCACGGATTCTGCTCTGGGATTCGTCGTTTACCGCACTTTCCCTTCCGTCCTCTGCTGTTATCCAAAAACAATGATTCTGGTCTGTGGTCGGATGTGTTTCTTATCAGCCTTGACAGTGACTGCTCCTCGCTAGCCTAGTCAGCTATACTTGCAGTCCTCGACAAGGAGGTTAGAGACGCATAGGAATTGTAGACTGGAACGGGACTGGAATGAAAATAGGTATAGTCGACCAGGCTTCTCCAGACAGATAAGGACTGCGCTTCGTTCACGACGAACGTTTCGAGGCTGGGTATACTCGTTCATACCAGATCTACATCGACAATTATCCTCATCTGAGCACAGTATGGTCCTTGACCTACAAGCTTAAATCCATTCTAGACGTCGTCATCCATCGTTTCTTAAGTCATGGCTTTCGTCAATCGATTTTCAATGTATGCCATCTTCCCGTGTCGTCAGCATGAACTAATTTCCCATATCCAGGTCGCAGGCTACGATGCCTCAAATGAGCTCTACAAGGTGAACACAACCGTTCTCGCATACTTAAAGTTCCTCTATTCACTCAAAGGCAGGCGTTTCTCAGTCAGGAGATGCAATACTCGTGTCCTATCTGGGGAGACGAAGAAGGCGGCGTTCGCGGTGATCTGACCGAACGAAGAACGTACGGAGATCTCGAACGCGCCCAGGAACGCAAGATCGGTCACATCCTACAAAAAAGGCGAGGCTTCGGCCTGGACACCGTCTGTTGGAGATAGGGAGTGGATGGGGAAGTCTTGCTATCGCGGTAAGGCTCCCTTTCTATCTGGTAGCCAACCTGCCGGCTCACTCTGTTGTATCTTCTAGGCAGCAGAGATGGGATGCACTGTCGACTCCCTGACGCTGTCGGTCGAGCAAAAGACTCTGGCAGAAGAGCGGATCAGAAAAGCAGGATTCGAGTTCCAGATTAGGATACACCTGATGGATTACAGAAACATGCTTCCAAGCGCCCGAGTTCATCATGTCTCTCCGAGTCTTGTCCTAACTACCAGGTATATCCGTTTGGTTTCGTGATGATACAACCACATCTGCCAAGCTTGTGTTAGGCATGCCGTATGGTACTTCTTTCGAAGCTCGAAATACCTCCCAACGACTCGGAGAATCCGCGAGCACCGATCTTTCGGACGTTGACATGACCGCCTGAACCGTATAAACTATGTTTCTATCAGCTGGAAGTACGATACAAATAAGTATAACACTGAAATGTACACATCGTTACAGACACAAAACAGTTGCAGCACGAAGGTCCAGCCGGATGCAGCGCCCCTTCCGACTCAAAATCAAACCAGTTTAAGGTTGAAGAATGTTAGAGGAGCCGCTTAAACAGAGGAAATTTCTGTTCTATGACCAGATGGAGTACCCAGGCAAAACCAAACTCGAAGAAGATCCTGAAGATGTGATTATGAGCATTCTCTGAACATAAAAAAGTTCTAACCATTCGAGTTCCAAATAGTAGAAAGACGCAGGTTGGCACTAACATAGACACTCAGTTTCTCTGACCTTGCGTACGTTGAACATGAGTTGACATACTCGCCGTCAATCCTAAATTCCATGCTGGGAAGTTGGGGTCTGAGGTCTCCACAAAGGACGTTATCGCAAATCTATTTGGACCGGACTTGTTAATGGAAGAGCAAGGGCCTTGAACCTGGTGAACGCTGAACGTACACAATTCCCGCCACCGTGAGTGCTGTCATGAGCGCATTTCTTCGAATGAATGCCGACATATCAAATGGTGATGAATTCTCCGAAAGAAACTCTCCCGTCTTTCTCTTGTGGTTAAAGAGAATTATATTTGTCCACACTACAGCGACGTTCAGTGAGGTGACAAATACTGGGGTAAAATCCTACCAGAAAATACAACGACGAGAATTTCTGCGAGTAGCGTCACTGTAGCACTTATGACGAAGCTATATTCCAAGGTTGGATTAAGTGACAATTATGTTTAAACTAAGATCAGAGACCCACGGTTGAGCCAGGCCAATTTGTTCAGACACTTTCATGTGGCAAAACATATTTGTATTGTCGCGTTCTACCAGATTTGGATGCGAGATTCCAACCTGGTAAAAATCAGAATACGTTGGGAGAATATCGGTTTAACTTACGGCGATAACCCATATGAATACTACCACATAAACGAAGAGAGGGAATATTACAAGCTGCGAGATCTTCGACATTAAACCACAAAGAATTGAAATGGATGAGGACTGACACCCCACGACCACTTTACACTCATCGGCCCTGTCCGGTTAAGGGCAGCTTTCAACTTGATGAACAACTGAAATACAAGGAAATGCCAGCATAAGTTGAGCAGACAAAATGAAAAGGCTCCGAAGACAGACCTCGAAAACCAGTGTGAATGCAGCGCTAGTGACACTGTTAGGCAAACGAATCTGTTACAAAAAAGGCCAACAGAAGGACGATCCATGGACGCACAATGGATTGGACGAATAAATCCCTGCTGATTGAAATGCACAAAGGGCGACGGGCGGAGGGCGGCCAATTTGCTGGCCGATAAGAATGAGATATGATGCGCACCACTCTACAACGCTCCCCATGAAGATAAACCAAGTTTTGGACCGCTTGACGGTAGGAGAAAAGAGGGCTGTCAAGAAGACGAGTAGTAAAAGAGAAAACATCAGTCCTTGTAGAATGTCGAAAAGAGTGATGTAGAAGGAATCTGCCAGGAAATTGGTGCCAATATCCTGTACTGTGGCCATTGCAGTCGAGAGATGACAGGGAAGGGGGGAAATCGCACGTCGTTTCCAGAAGGAAACTACGTATAAGTACCTCTGCGATGAGTGTCGTGGTTACTACCATGATGATCATGATATGCCTCCCATCTTTGGTTCCCCCCTTCTCTCGCCTGCGAAGGGGGCCCGTTCGCGCGCAGGCAGCTACAATTCCCCAGACCTTCCACTCATGCAATGATTAGCACTGAATCATGCCAGCCTGGGTTTCAAGTTCGTGAAAGTACGACGAAAATAAAAAGGCGAATGGTTCTACGGCTGCTGAGGTGATAAGGGGGAGTACCGGGAGCGGTACAGCGCTTTCGGAAATCCTTGTCCGAACCTCAGGATTGAAGGATATTTTATTTTAGCCCATTCGAAGCCTAAATAGTCGAAATGTATCATCAACACTCTAAATTTCTTGGGGTTTTGAGGCAATATTTCCCAAATATGGCGATGCTATTTAAGGTTTTCTTACTTACTTCGAGACTCAAATATACATCTATATGAATTTTAGTTCCATTATCGAGACCACATGCAGCCGTTGACAGTCAACTTGAAGGGACATCCAGCCAATTTACAGTGGTCAAAAATTGTACATAAACAGAAGGCACGAAATATGTCTCAGATTTTTCTACCTCACTGACGACGTTTCGCGAAGCATGCAGCTTGGTGGAGGGTCCTGCATTACTCGGCATGCCAGTTTGGGAATATTAATATTCTCATTTTATTTCGATCCGATCACATTTCAATACGTTACAAGGTTTTCTAAAACCGCTGTAATGAAGCATCAGTGCTGCAGTGTCGCAACAAGCTTTGAAGTTCGCCTTGTTCGCCACCGTGTGCTACAATCAGTAATCAAGCTTATATAACGCCCGCCCGAGCTGAACTCCTGTTGCGGTCCTGTAACAACAATTAAATACGAAAAAATGATGCTGCATTCTCCGGCAACGGTCGGCACACACAACATGATTGCCGCAGAACAAGTTGATGGGCGAACAGCCAATGGCAGAGTCGTTCGTTTTTCTGTTCTCATCTGGATCCTGTCATCGGTTATTCTAGTAGCCTCCTAGACGCCCTGACGTGTCCTGGTTAACCCAGGGTCCCCCTTCGTTTGGCAGTCTGACGACGTGTACAGCTTGCCAGTAGCTGGCTTTGTGGTATACAATGTCGTCGTATGCAGCCCTTCCCATGCCATCTTTTTCCGTTATTCGGAAAGGATGGTTCTGGTCGACTTTCGTCGCGTACGGTATGTTGCTTGGACGCTGATTTTTGCAGATATGCCTTACGCTAAGCGCTCTGCTCAACAGCTAGGTCGACCATCATGGCAGTTCTCGACAAAGGCGTCCAGGAGGGGCTGATAGAAATTGTTGACTGCGATGGGACTTCCAGGAAATTCAGTGCAGACAGCCAGACCCAGACCCAGACTTCTCGGTCCCCTCGTCATGGCTTACTCACGGTCCACGACGAAACGTTTTGGGTTCGCGTATATTGCTCCTATGATGTTGGATGTTTGTATCTCACTTTCTGCACGCCTATTACGCGTCCTTACTATATGTCATAGTTTCTGAAGCCTACATGAACGGCGAAATAAGCTCGCCTTCCATGAAGGACGTTTTGAATGTGAGTTTACGCATATTTTCTAGAGAATGTTACAGCTCAACCTTTCAGATTTATGTCGACAACTATTCTAATATGAGCGGAGTCTGGTCCTTGAGCTACAATATGAAACTCGTTCTGGACGTCATCGTACATCGTTTTCTAAGTCATGGGTACCGCCAATCCATACTCAATGTACGAACATTTCCTCCGTTGCAAACACAAACTAAGGACATTTCTCTAGGTCGCAGGATACGATGCCTCGAATGAGCTATACAAGGTGAAAACAACTGTTTTCTCGAGTTTTCTGTATTAAGCGATCGCTAGGCATTCCTCAGTCAAGAAATGCAATATTCTTGTCCTATCTGGGAAGACAAAGAAGGCGGCGTGCGTGGTGATCTTACCGGTCAAAGAACTTACGGTGAC
Organism: Armillaria gallica; assembly: GCA_037576215.1. Lineage (NCBI taxonomy): Eukaryota > Fungi > Basidiomycota > Agaricomycetes > Agaricales > Physalacriaceae > Armillaria > Armillaria gallica. The sequence continues at coordinate 1,311,963 of JBANDB010000008.1, forward strand.
CTTGAGCGAGCGCAAGAGCGCAAGATTGACTACGTCCTTCAAAAAGCGAGACTTCGCCCTGGGCACCGTCTGTTGGAAATAGGTAGTGGATGGGGAAGTCTTGCTATTGCGGTACGAATCATTACTTGAGGGATCATACTGAGTGTTCATTTTTCTTTTAAAGGCGGCGAAGATGGGATGTACGGTGGATTCCTTGACGCTATCGTTAGAACAAAAGACATTGGCCGAGGAGCGCGTGAGGAAGGCGGGATTTGAGTCCCAGATTCGAATACATTTAATGGACTACAGGAAGATGCCTCCTGATTTTGAAAAAGTCTTCGATGCATGCATTGCTTTAGAGATGATCGAGGTTCGTCCCCTTCAATCAGCGTTCCATGCTCTGACGTTTGTACGTCAGGCTGTTGGAGTAGAATATATGCCGACCTTTATAAAGACAGTTGACTGGGCATTGAAGGATCGCGATGCTGCTGTCGTTCTTTCTGCTACGTGCTATCCCGATGCCACGTTCACCTCATACCAGTACGAATGCTTCTTTAGCCGAGTTGCGCGTCGTTCTTTGTTCATTTCGCTTTACCAGAGGCGACGATTTCATCCGCAAATACCATTGGCCCCACACCATACCCCCAGTGCCACTTGGCTTGCCCACCAGTTTCATACAGTTCATCGAGGTCGCTTTTCTCTTGATAGCTGCGAGGATTACGCTCCGCGTAAGTCATGACATCCCCGTGATATATATTTGACGTCTATCATAGATTATTGCCGGTGTCTGCGTGAATGGGCAAGGTAGGAACCATTTTATTCACGCCTTTTTTCATTGTAGTCATTCCTTGCTAGGCGCCTTGAAGAAAATTGGACACCAGATCTTATCCATTCCCTCCAAAAACGATACCCAGAATTTCTGGATGCACACTCTTTGAATGTCTACAAGCGCAGATGGCTTTACATGTTCGTCTACATGGAAGTGGCTTATTCACGCGTCTGGCTTACACTTCATTATTGGACTTTCGTACGACCTGTGAGTCGTTATATCATGCATCTGACATATCATAACACTTCTCACAATTATTTCAGGGATATTCTGCGATAGAATGCAGTTGATTACTTACTTTCTTTGGCTCGGAAAATCAGGACTACATCTCTATCTAACCTAGAACTTGCATACCAGTTCGTTAAAACATATAGCACATTTAGTACACCAGGTCTTTCCTCGTACTTTCATATTCTACAGGCTGCTTTTTACCTGTTCAATACAACGACAACTATATCATCACCTTTGTCTTGATGCCTTCACTAGGCTCAAACCAGTCCCTTTGAAACTCGACCAAACTCGATCAAAGTGTCATCAAGTGTTAGGAGGGACTGGTTGTAGTCTATGCCTTCACTGCTATGCCATTACGAGGCAGGTCGTTGAAACATGGCTTTCTGTTCGGTCTCTATAGCTACTCAAGAGTTCGCCGTGCGCTAAAGTTTGCGCATCATTCTCTCAGATTCCAGTAAAGACCATCCTCCAAAAATGGGCAATGGCATTCAAGTCGTCGCTACTCACTGAAGCTTCATCGGGTAAATAAGTACAAGGTTGATCCAAACCTGCATCACGCATACGAGAGATGTTCGCTATGGAAGAAGCGTTTGAGTTGAGTCCGCTTCTATCGTCGTAGTCTGGCACCGCAAGGGTATTTGAGGTGGTATCTGGAATTTAGTGGCCTTATTCGAAAGTTCCGATCACTGACTGAAGTCGCCGTTTTCTTTCTAGCGTTGCTACAAAGTAGTTGCCGGTCAGTGCTATGCAACACACGTAAAATCTGACAGAGACTATAGCGGCCATGGCTGTTCGCTGTTAAATTTAGAGTGTGAGGGCGCTAATCGCGAGTTCGAAGCGCGCAGCACTCCTGGCAAGCAGCGATTTCGGAGCAAGTAAAAGTCGCGGAAAATGGGCAAATAGCCTATAAAACTTGACAGGACATTTAACCACAGCAAAATGGGACGGCATTCCCTTTAATGGTGAAGCTGACAATTTATGCTGGGGTCAGAAGAAAGCGTCAAAATTTCTTCTCCTTTCCAGTCGTTTCCCTTGCAATTTGACCCGCGCGAATCAGACGCCTGCCAGGAGCACAGGGCACTGATCGCAAGAAACGCACCCTTTCGTACTCGCCGTTTTGACGGAGAACTTCGCAGAAGCAATCACGATGGGGCTACAAAAGTGGCTAAACGTACACGTTTCGTTTCATGTGCAGTCGACGCATAATGTACGTAGTTTCCGAGTTATGGATGCTAAACAACGTTCTGATTGAGGTCAAGGACTATACGCAGCTTTAAAATGTGATCTTCTTGGCGGAATTTGAGGACGGGAGGATGGCCGCGGACTGTCGCTGTGCTTGGGCCAGCGCAGCGCCAGGTCTAGGCCGATTGCGATAATTAACAGGACCCGTCCCACCTCGTCTCTCGCCACCCTCAAATTTATTGCGTTTCGGCGCCGGATGAAAATCATCGTCTCTTTCTTTCACGCCTTCGTCCTCCACCCCGGTGTCCTTGACGGGCTTGTGTTCCCGATTGGGCTCCCGCTTCTTTTGACTCTTGTCAAAGGGCCGTTTCCGCTTTTCTCGCACATCAGGAGCTTTCGGTTTTGACGCGCCACGTCGTACAGCATCCGCAGACGCGTACTCAACGACGAGATCTCGGCCGTTCATGTGGTGGTTTTTGATGTTGATCAACGCGGCGGTGGCATTTTCGATACTCGAGAAATCAAATCTGGTGTACTGGTGGTGAGTATGAAATTTGATGCAATCCACGGAGGGATGGACATTACCCTTTACATGCACCGCTGTCCTCGAATGTGCCCATACGTATTTTTCGTATCCACGGATCCTTGGCCTCTTGCGCCTCGACCTCCGCTTTATCCTTTTCCTTCAGACCCCGATGGCCCTCGAATAATTGGCGAATGGAATCGTTAGTAGTATCGAATCCCAAATTTCCTAGGAATAGTGTAGGTGCTGGAGGTTGCTTCTGTGCACGCAAAATTTTCTGTGCTGATTTTGAATGTGTTTTGCCGCCAACTAACAGCTTGGTGTCTTCTACAGCCGGAACAGACGGTCTTCCTGCAAAATCGTCACCTGGTAAAAGAGAACGCAGTGGTTGCCCAAGTAGTGAAGTGAACACATGCGCACCATCCTTAATCAATAGTTTTCTTCCTATTAAATGCCTTTCGGATAGACCGATGGCAGCAGTTTTCGCTTCAGGAGTCGCAAAATCGACATAAGCAAAGCTATAAAACAGTTCGGGAGAAACGACAGGTAGAAAAGACGGCATGTACGCGCACCCCCGATTCTCTCCCTTCACCCCAGGTTTCGCCGACGGCTTCGTGGGCATATGTATGCGCGTGATCTCTCCAACACCTTCAAAGAATGTCCGGAGAGTATCTGACGTCGTCTTGTATGACAAGTTCCCGACCCATATCGAGTTCTGTCGCTTCCCAGAGGCATCGAGTTGGGGTTTTTTAGCCGTAGAAGGTTGGTCCTTTTCTGACTTTTCCTTCTTTTTCTGTCGACGTTTTTCGGCATGAGAAAGAACGGGGTCGTCGGGAGATGCCCCGTCCTCGTCTTCGTCTTCATCGCTGGAAACGCTGACAGCGCGTTTTCGTTTGAGGGGAGGAGAGGACAGTGCTGGACTGGAGCTTTTAGAGCTAGAGCTACTACTGCTTATAGCAGAGGAAGCTGAAGACATGATGGTGGATGAAGAAAGAAATGCTATTTTTGTCTGCATTACAATTATGACGAAAAAAATATTGCCGTTCTCGAACATTGAGACATCCTCCTCCTTCCTTTCCTCCACTTCCTAGTATAGCCAGTCTGATGCTAGTATTCCACGTCTCACTGTCAAGGCTCAGTCTTGTGATAACCGTCTGAAGGCGTCGGGGCGCTAAGCTTGGTACGTCTATCCGAATTCCTGAATTCCGGTATCACCTCAATCATTAGCCGCCATAGGCGGATAAAGCTCCGGTTCTCCGAGTCAGATCTTAGCACTGCTTGTCTTCCACATTTTCGCACTCCAAACCCTTTCGTTCGTACACCACACCGATGATTGGAGGAATTCAGCCAGTAGCATTAGGAGATGCGATCCCACCTAGCGTTCCACATACGATTGTCTGCTCCTTACCCACCTGGCAGGATATCGTGGGTTTCGTAGAAGGGGAGGAAAGGGTCACGACTTCACTCAAGGCAGGGTATCCTCGACAAAATATCCACGACTATGTGAAAGCGGTGCGTTGCAGGACCATTAAGAATGAGTGCTGCCTCTGAATCTCATTCTGCGCTCTTAGCTTTGGAAGATCTGTTATCAAATTCACGGTGTCGAAGGGGAAGAATGCGCTCTCTCATTTTCGCGTAAATCTGTCGAAGAATGCGTGTTGTATGTGAAAAAGCACGCAGAGGTGTAGGGGGAGTGTAGTGAGACTTCGATAGAGAGATGAGATGTAGCTAGTAGTGGATCCGTAAACAGAGGTTGTTGGCCGCGACGTTGACCAAACGTTTCGTCTGTGGAAGACTCATCAGGCGGCAGGTCTCTCGACCTATAAAGGCCCGGTAATCTATTGTCACGTGCAATGATATCATACCGGCGCGAAGCGGTGGAATCTATAATTAGACTCAACAGCACTTAAGACTTCGCGGCGCTTGTTCTCTCGAAGTCCCCGACGTGTTTGAACTAGTATTGACGCATTTTTTAGGGTGAGTCCGTTCTCATTAACTATTTGATGTCTGAAATCAATTTTCTGAAGATCCAAATTCCGGAGAAATTGGAAGGTGGAGGCCACAATCTTCAAAAAAGAGACTCAGATATCTAGTTATCAGTGATGAGTGTTTGAATAGTATATTCATATGTGCAAGAAATAAATTCTAGGCATAAACCTTCTTCTCTGAGTTGGTAGTCTATCACTGGGCTACCGCATCATCATTCCCTGGGTCAGGGGAATTGAGAAGCAACACAAATGGTATACGGATTTGAGTTCATCTCCAGAGAAATAAGAACAAGGATGGGTTGTATGGACTTTGAGTCAAATTTTAAAATCGCCCTTGGCATTATGCTTATGCATGCCTGGTGTACGGTAATTTCAAAATTTAAACTCTTGTCACGGCGTAATGCCGAGGGCGATTTTAAAATTTAACTCAAAGTCCATACAACCCATCCTTGTTCTTACTTAGCCAAAGTGGGCCGTTGCGAGCACGGCAGGTATGAGTCCGAACTTTGAAGTGCCCAGCTGGTTGAATGGACTAGCGTGAATATTCATGGCGGAACTGAAATTCATGTGGACCTGACAGTGAAACTAGTATGGCAAGTCCATAATATTCAAGTTTCAGATAACTTCCTGATGAGTGAAGTGCACGTACCAAAAATGAGGCAGATGTTTGTTCATCGTTACTCAAAATGCGGGATGTTGAGTCTTCCTGAGTATCACGTAAGGAGAACAATTGCTCTTATCTTCGACGTTGGAGAGCAACTTTTATGGATTTTCTATTTTTCTCATCGCACTTGGTTAGCTTTATCTTTTTTGTCCTTTGCTTATTTTCACTGATTTTCGGCTATTTTCAGACGCTATCATACACTCCATTTGCAATGCCATTTTTCAGAGGTCGAGGCCCTGCGGCAAGCAGCATCCCTCCTCTAGGAAAGGATATATCGTTTGCAGGAGGTACAACATGTAATGATGAGATGAGACACACTATGCGCGTCAACTTGCCTGACATACATTCATTCGACCTTCTGTCTCATCCTTCCCTTCGCAGTCAGATCGTTCCACTCCCGATGACGCTGTTCCCATGCCTGAATTTTATTTTGTTTTTCTGTGGACACAATGTGTTTCTGGCTACCTTGGAGGCCAACTTCCAAGAAGGATAGGGATGGGGACTAGGACAGGACGCCCTCAGAGGATGCGTGGGATGCGCACGGATGTCAAAATCACCTGCCAATGGGATGTCATCTGCGGTGAGTGCACGGACATCCAACCATGGCCTCCTTCTCTCCAATCCATCCATCACATCCCTGCAGGCCGGCTACCACCATCCCCGTACCCTACACTATGCAGTGCTGTGCACGACAGCATCGAGGATGCCATTCTCTTCCCAAATTTTGCGACGAGTTACGAACGATGACTTGAGTCAGCGACTGGACTTTGAGGGAGGATGGTGGCACGGTACAGGGACAGGACTGAGTTGGGTGACTGTGGATAAGGACTCTTGGTTGGCAGTGTAAGTGGATGGGATGGGTTTTGGCCGAAGACGACGTATCACCTTCTGGCAAGCAAGGTGTTGATGTCAGGGAGGTGGACTATTCCTACCTTGGTTGCCCATCATCACCCTTGCGTACCCTCTCCCGTGCTAATCCTGGGTTCTTTTACCTCATCCACCGTCTTCCCTCCCATATGACTATGGCTACATTGTGAGGGGAAGACTGTATTCATTAGGAGGAGCAGGTATTTTGCTTTGAGGCCATGTATCAAGCATCCAGTGACCAAGGTCACGGTGTCATTGAGGTTGTAGAGTGTCTTTAGGAGGGTCATCGGCAAGTATACGGTATGTCCTTACTACATAAATGGCTGCCTTTTACTAATCATTGAGTGTAGCGTCGAGAATCAAGATGCAAGTTCAAGCCTTCTAGCTCACGAATTCGGACAACGAGATTTACCCCATCACGACATGTCAACGTCCGGTGATGAACCTATAGACTCCTGCAGGCAGAAAACACAAGACCTGTAATGGCGAGTGTAGTCAAGCACAGAATCTGAAGGCAGTTTCTTGCGAGTCTAGTCTTGCACCTCCGTGCGATGACTGTAGCTTCCTGGTGGTGTAGCGGCGTGTTGCTACACTTTGTTATGATTCTCTGAAGGCTGTTCAGAGGCTCAAGGTATGTATGCGAACTTTCCTGGAAGGGAAAAGGTGCGTAAACGTGGGTGTATGCTGAGCGGGGGCGACCTAGATGCGGCACGAACTATTTGGTGTCGGAATCCTGGCTACGGTTCCGGTAGAAGATATTTTCCTATGCTCGCGTGCTTTCTTTAGAGAAACACAGAGATGGAGCTGGCTTATCTAGAGAAACTCAAATTAGTATCATTCCTAACTTATAGGAACAGTATGCTGTTGGTGTTAGAGACTAAAGTTCAGAACCCTAGCTATGGATTACCCTTTGAAGTCTTCAGGTATGCGAATTTATGACAGGAGGATGACAAACAAAGTAGTCTTTATATAATACCCTTGCTTGTGTTTTGGACGAGAGGACGTGAATCAAGTTATTTAACACTTAGTAGCTAGCGAGTTTGGAGAAACTTCGCAAAGTGTTATATCTCTTAAGAATGTAGAGATATTAACTTTAATTCGCGTGTATTGGGTGGTATGTGTGGTGTGTGTATCCTCTATGGAGAAGTGTCCTTTTCTATCTACAGGCCGTTATCTTTTATACTACAGAACTGTACTTGCTAAGTAAGTGAACTTTTACCTTGGCTTGATAACTGCAGTACATGATTTGTGAGTGTAGCAAACTATTTGTAACCGTAGTTCACTATACTATGTGCTACTCTACTGTGCATACTTATTAAAAGTTCGCATAGCCTAATGAAGCTACGGAAGGTTTACTAATTTACTTACTACTTACTCAGCCACAGTTAATGGCTCACTAATCTCTACTATATTTCTAAGCTGTAAAGGTGTATCCATATGGCCTCTTGAGAATCCGTAGCTATGCATAGCCTACGCGTAGTTAAACTGCATGACCGTATGGTTCTGTCCACGTGCAAAGGCCTAGAATAATGATGCGTGTCTAATTTACTGCAGAAGGATTGGCAATCAATGTGCCTGGAGGCACAATGACTCATAGATATCAGAGTGAAAGTTCGCATGGAGTGGGAGATTTAATACAATTCTACCTGTGCCGGGCTTGCAACGTTTGGTTTAGTGAAAGGCTGCGTAAGGGAGATAGGCGATAAATTGTAAGTGGTGTCTGCGATTTCAGAGCGCACAGAGCCTGGAGGCTCATCACCGGCAAGCAGGGACACGGCATTGTTGGAATCATAAAGTACTCATGTGCTGGTAAAAGGTATGTGGCCATTATTTACAAAACTATGTTCTTACTGATGTCCAATTGCAGTCTTGTCTCCAATGATATGACGAATCAAGGACATCAATTTTTCTTTAAACTCAAGACACCCACTCCGCAAAATCTTGGACGACGACTTTTGCCCTGCCACAACATATCGACATCTGGCGAGCGAGGGCATGGTGTCAGCCAGATGGTAACGACGGGGTATGGAACTCGAGAGGAGTAGCACAAGGTACGCTGTCACATCAACGACTTGCTTCTTTACTAATCATTCAATTTTAGCTTTGAAATAGGGACAATAGTTCTCCAATACAAGCTCGACAACAACTGGCGAGCGTCGTGTGATGGTGACTACTACGAGCTTTTATGTTTCTGAGAAACTAACAAACACTGCAGACTCTGGTCCACCACCGAGTATGTCCGGAGGCTCTCCATTTTCTAGGGACAATGCTATCCTCTTCTGTGCCTGTGCTGAACATCATAACTGTACCTTCGGGATATAATGGTAGTTTTGCTGCCTTCTTGTGTCTGCATAGATATTTTTCTGACAGTTTTGATGAATGTTTGGCCTTCTATTCACAGGTGGTTGTAACTGGCTTCTCAAATTTGCCAGCCTGTAGCCACGAAGTCAGCTTGGGATTGGCACACAAAATCAAAGGTATGATTCATTGATTTCAATACTTATCATTGTATTTAGATACTTTTGGCTCCTCAATGCCACCCCATACAACTTCCACACTGCCCATTTACGATGCGACGGATTCCCACTCACGAGCAAATTCACAAACACATGCTCAGAAGGAGGCCATATTATTATTTTTACTGTTCAGTGCTCACTTCCATTGTTTAGCTGTGTACCCCCTGGTCTCGATGGATATTTCTTTGTCCTGTGAGTGTTTCGCATATGGAAGGCTTGCGACGTTGACTTACAAAGTGTTTTTAGACTTCGCTCAACCCTGCATTAAGCTCAAAAAAGGAGTCGACCACCCTATGCCTTCCTCCAATCCCATTTAACCCATCGTGGCTGAATAAATAGCCACTGTTTGTTGAGGGCGACTCGGGGTTGGTTGACGGCATTGGATGCTTGACTCATTTGGCATGTGTAGACATTTATGAGGTAAGTGAGAACTTGCTGTTCAAGAGACATGGCACTGACTTGCCTCTATTCCAGCAAACCGTCAAAATCTGCAAGGTAGATGCTGAGGTCAGGGTTTACAGCTTACCACATCAGAGGGAGTCTTGTTGCATCTTTGTGCAACGAGGCTCCCTTCTTTTTTATGGCCTTTTGGCCCACGTATGGCAAGCACCGGTCGCCCGTTGGATTGATTTCAACGGGAGACTACGCTTGGCTGTGGCATGAACAGGAGGAAGTCCCTCCCGTTTCGTGCACTTGAGCATACCTTTGGGGTGGGGAAATTATGATCCTACGAGCTCTGACTGTTGGTGGACTTACGCTCTTTTTCGTTTTGACCGTAACGCAACTTTGAAACCTATCTTCTTATTCTTCCACTTTCAGCTCTTCTTGTAGTTAGATCATACCTGTTATGGTATTCCCGCTATATCTCATACATCCCTCTCGTTTTCCTTCTCATATCACCACCTATCAAGACTACATTCCATTTGTCTCATATGCGCTATATTTACCTCTTTAGTTTACTGCACCGCAGCGATACGACTCATGCTGAGTCACCTAGTACCTACTGGAAAATAGAAGAAGATTCTGATGTTACAGGTATATATATGCATGGCAGCTCATGTATTACTTACTTACAATTTACTTCTGCTTTACGCATCATCATATCGAGTGATCTTAAGCAGATGCCGAACCTCATTATGTTAATCAGCTTACTACTAAATGCAATCCTTCTGAGGTTACAGTTGAACCTCAACCTACTCTCTAAGTTCTTTGGAACTCACTCTCATCTTCTCAACATGTCAACTTAAAGAAGGTAATCCAATTACTACTAAGTACTAATTTACTTTTCTTTAGATTTACGCTTATACACAACAGTACCCTACAAGTATCAATAACATCCTTCTGCTTTCTGTTTCCCTATTGCCCTGCTCCTTGTCGAGAAATCCAACTTTTCGTCCTCATCGCTGTTATTGCTGATGCAATTACATGGCCACTGACAGCCCTGACTGCGACTCCAGTGCGTGTACACTGTTATTTATGTCTGCCAATGAATTCGACAGTGCTGAAATTACCAGACTCAATCAAACGAGATGGAAGACCAGGGAGAAATCCTGTTGGGCCTTCAATGACAGGTGAAAATTGATAGGATGGATTCGTCGGCATACTGTTCAAATACTGTTTATGGCATTGATGAGGGCTCCTATGAAGTAAAAAGATCAGTTGCAGCAGCTGAACTTTCAGTGATATGTACTGAGAGATGCTCTGCATAGGCATGCCATGACATTATTGTCAGGTGAGCATCCTATGACTTCCGAAGCATACACTGGTTAATGTGATCGTGAGTTTGTGCAAACAGCAAAGATGGAAAAGCTCACGAAACGCTAACTCCACCTCGGCTTCGGTTAGCATAGGGCCAAAACCTATCGATTATGTTACCACACGCTTGAAAGGAACCAGTCTTGTACCTGAGAAAGGACAGTTGCTCAACAAAATTCAAGACTGAAAAAAACTGATCTCCATATGCAGTGACTTGCATAACCATGCTGGCACCTCCTGCACTTTCTCCATAAATCGTGACATTGTTTGGATTACCGCCAAACTTGGAAATATGTCGCTGTATCCACTCGAGGGCAGCACACTGATTGAGTAATCCAACATTCAAATCTCCATCCAAGACGGGCGGTAGAGGTCGATGTTGGATTTGGGCAGGGGAAAGGTAGGGATCAGCGGTGCCATAGAGTGTGACAGAGAGCTTGCGAGGGGAAATGGCAACCACAATCAGATTTGCCAGTACCAAAAACAAGGGTGGGGTCCGATGGTGGTTGCACGGTCAACGGAGAGCATGGGATGTGGATCAGGTGTCGTCATCATCACCGTTGGTGATGACGATGTCAGGGAGGAAAATGGGTGTGATAGCTGTGATCCCCCATGTCAAAAATGGGGGATGGGCCGTTGGTGCTCGTGTTACTGTTATCTTGGCGTCTTCTGTCACGTACTGAAGATATCATTACTGGTTTTGTTGGATGTTGGGGATCCGATCTTGCTCCCACCCTCCTGCTCGCACTGTTCCACCTCCTGCACCCTCCTCAGCATGTTCCCCTTCCACTGCACACATGATCTACCTTCCCCAATACCCCTCCAAGGTTCTCAGACCCTCTCGGCCCTCTTGTCATCATCGTTGTCGCCCTGTTTATCTTCATCATTGTTCCCATTGCTGAACAATCATTCCCGTGCCATGCATGCAGATGGCATCCGATTTTGTATCCTCCACTTCGTCCATGGTCGTTTCTGCATGCGAAATCACTGCACGAGAGCGATTGTCCGGATGTCGATGTGGGTGGTGCTGGGTAGGAGGATAGGTGGGGATGGTACCAGTTCTCAACCAATAGCGGGTGGTAATGGGCGTCAGCTTCGTCCTGGTCAACGGTCTTCACTGGGGCAGTGTCTTGTGGGTATCGTACATAGTCCTGCCTCGCGCGAGGGCTTACACATGGGTGAGGGATAATATAGCGGCTATTCCGGGCTCTTGGGGCCATGAGATAAGCCAAAAGTACCTAAAATAAACCAATTAATACGGAATTTAATGAAACCAACCATTTGTGTACCAATCTGACAGCGAACAACACAGATACACTGTGTGGAGAGATAAGTATTAGCGAAGCTGCAGGCTATTATTTTTGAATTGCCATAAAAGGCGGTTGTTTGCACATGTTAGATTCTAAGGTAAAACTTAAAAGTAAGAGTCCTAGATCGAAATGCAGCGCATAAGGACGAATCCTCGTAAACTCGGACTCGTAATTTCTCCAGAGATGAACTCAAATCCGTATACCATTTGTGTTGCTTCTCAATTCCCCTGACCCAGGGAATGATGATGCGGTAGCCCAGTGATAGACTACCAACTCAGAGAAGAAGGTTTATGCCTAGAATTTATTTCTTGCACATATGAATATACTATTCAAACACTCATCACTGATAACTAGATATCTGAGTCTCTTTTTTGAAGATTGTGGCCTCCACCTTCCAATTTCTCCAGAATTTGGATCTTCAGAAAATTGATTTCAGACATCAAATAGTTAATGAGAACGGACTCACCCTAAAAAATGCGTCAATACTAGTTCAAACACGTCGGGGACTTCGAGAGAACAAGCGCCGCGAAGTCTTAAGTGCTGTTGAGTCTAATTATAGATTCCACCGCTTCGCGCCGGTATGATATCATTGCACGTGACAATAGATTACCGGGCCTTTATAGGTCGAGAGACCTGCCGCCTGATGAGTCTTCCACAGATGAAACATTTGGTCAATGTCACGGCCAACAACCTCTGTTTACGGATCCACTACTAGCTACATCTCATCTCTCTATCGAAGTCTCACTACACTCCCCCTACACCGAGAACCCCGTGTATGCCGTTTCGAAATTCCCTACAAGAGTGGCGTAGATGTCACCGAGTTTCCGGAGGTCTTTGCCGTATTCTTTCCTTCATCTGCCCTCACAGAGGCATCTTAGTTCATGATGTACACTGGGTCGGGGATATCGGCACATTTCGCAGAGCAGTGCCTCGAGTGCATACCTGAAGAGTTGATTGATACGAGCACCTTCGTTATACCCCTCAAGACCGTGAATTGGCATGACCAAGAGTATTACAAAGTCCATAGACCCATAGAATCTGGATCGGAGGCTAAAAGCGCCCTCCGTAGACTATTTGCAGGAGATTTGGGAAATGGGTCGGCCAACATACGGGCACCTCCATCTCATGATTCTGAATACACGTCCCAAGGGGCTGAAGAGCGCTGCGTTCAAGTGTGTCTTTCCTTTCTTTGAAGTGTCCCCTTGTATCTGACGAGATTGAGCAGTGTTATGTATTCCCATTCTCATAATCTTATTGAAGGATGGGGTGCTGGACACTACGTTATCGGAAGTGGATCTATCGCCGATCTTGAGGCTCACCTTGCCTCAGAGCAGGCAAAGGATCCTGAGCGGCCACCGCTCGCTGCGCTCTACATAGACTTTCCCACCAACCCTATGCTCCAGTCTCCTGACGTTGCTTGCCTGCGGGAGCTCGCTGACCAATATCATGTCCCTTGATCATTGACGAAACTGTTGGCAATCTCATCAATGTTCAATTACTTTCATACGCGGACATCGTTTTCTGTAGCTTCACCAAGATCATCAGCGGGACTCGCAAATGTCATAGGTGGGGGGTGAGTGCATTGAATTGTGATCTTTTTTTCGTGCCTCATTGTTGCGACCAGCCTTCTCCTAAATCCGACATCTCCATGCTACCCAGTGTTCAAGGCACACATGGAAGAGACATATCAGGACACGTATTATGGCAAGGATGCCATCTGCTTGGAAGCGAACATGCGAGATGTTAAGCAGCGCATTGCGATTGTGGACAAGAACGCTGAAGCTGTGGCTGATTACCTCTACGCGTGGTCACAAAAGCCCCAGGGTTCCTTTATCAAGCAGGTGTTGTACCCCAAATACCAGACACGCAACACCTATGAGCGGTATCTTAACAAAGAATCTGGGATGAGACCAGGATACGGCGTTCTGCTGTTGATCTCCTTCACTTCTCTGGCAATTGCGAAAGTGTTTTACGATGCTCTGCTGTGCTACAAGGGCATCACCTTTGGTACAATCTTCATGCTGGCTGTTCCTTTCACAGAAATGTCGTTCCACTCGAAGCTTCAATGGGTGGAAGAGAATGGAGTGGAACACGCCTTGGTGAGTAATTTTCTTTGGCATTATCAGCATTTCAGTGATGATCCCCAATTCTTTCTGAGATAAGGAGGAAATGACAGAGGCTCTACTAGGAAGGATAACGACCATCCTCCTGCCAACTCGTGCACCTAGGGGTTAAATTGCACTTATTTGGTGTCAGCTGCATCGAAAAAAAAGGGAATTCCCTGCTTTTTTAGGTAACTGATAAGATAGGCCAGAACTACATGTCTGAGTGTGTTAGTAAGACTTGGGCAGCTGATTCCGTCGCCCTCTGGTGCCTCTTATTAGCCTGATACCCGGGGCGGGGGTCCATAGAGGAACCCCCCAATCTCACAATTTTTTGAACTCCAAGAGGATACCGAAGATAAGCCGGCACGTGCTTGTATTCTTATGCACTGCACGACGCGTCTTTGAAGCATCTTTTCATTTACAGCTGTGTTCCACTTGTTTGAGGCATTTCATGAAGGTTTTTATTGCACTATTTGGCTGCTGTATGTAGTCTAGAAGAATAGAAACACTGCCAGATAAGTCATTCCTATTGTCATTTCCCTTGAGCTGTATGGAGAATCTTGTTTTAATAAAAGACCTCTGATACCATCCATTCCTCCATCGCTATTTTCCATGGTCTTCAATACCCTACGCTTGATTGGGGTAGCAGTTCGAAGTCCTCAGTCCTGAAATTCAGTGATGTGTCATCACTTATTAGTGAGCCGGACAGCCGGATCACGTCTGAGTTTGAAATATGTTGAGATTTGGGGGTTCCTCTATGGACCCCCGCCCCGGGTACCAGGCTTTATATACAGATACGAGTTCCGCGAGTATATAATAAAGCCGGACTTGCCAGGCTAGCCTCTTATTGTCTCAGTTGCATTTTCTCTTGAACTTGAGGTGAATATTATTGGAACGGGCATCCAGGGTTCTAAAATTACTTGCCTGTCTTCGACTTTTCGTGCTCTTGGTCCGTTAACGCGAGTTTCTGTGCTTATCCAGCATGTTGGCATGGTTTACCCCGGTGGGAAGCTAAATTTTTTATCATAAGACCAACAAAATTGTGTCAATGCCGGTATTCGAAAGCTTTTCTTAAAAGACAGGCCCGTATTCTTTTCAGATTGCTGCTAAGCCTGTTTGACTTCTCCAGTAATTCTGAGTCAGAGATGCTGACAGAAATTGAAAAGGCATAACAAAGCTGTAGAGGCAAATTTGGTACTACTCTCCTTTAGTGAATTGGCACGAAAGTTTATTTAGGCAACGGATCTGGAGCTCGAGCAACTGTGTAACATGGCTGTGATCCTGTGTCAAATTCATCTCCTCAGCAGACTGGACAGAAGCATGCCACGATGAACCCATGTAATTCTTCATTCAAAAATGTGTACTTTGTACCTTAGGATAACAGATGGGAAACAAAACAAGACATTCTTCAGAGGTGGCCAAGATGGGTTCCAGATGATACTGAGTCCATCACATTAAAAGACATATATTAACCATGTGTGTATGGACAGGTGTGTATATTGTGATTTGAATGCCATGCACTCCAGCTGTTAGGCTGTTAGTCACTAGGTAGACAAACTCACGAGGAGCTTTCCCTGCCTGTGCGCTGTATTTATACTATTTACTTCCTAATATATTCTCTTTCTACCCATTTCCTCCGGATTCTGCCTTACTAAGCATGCCGAGACATGCCGTATCACCGGAATATCACAACACTCTCCCTTGAGACGGTATGTCTCGAGGTTTCCTTCAATATATCCCCTTTCGGCTTCTGTATGATCCTTCTAGATCCAAATATGTACTCCCCCTTGTGAGTCCTTCGGTTCGTTCAGAGGTACGGCCCCATCGGCTCGAACTTAACGACCAATTACGGCTAGTTCAGAGGTACGGCTCATCGGCTCGGACTTAACTGCCGTCAATTTCCTGATCATGATCGGACTATACCCGATCTAATTTGGGCACTTCCCTTGCGCGACTATTATCTACGCTTCTTGGGCCACCGGAAAAGAGGTCCCATCTCTCTCTCCCTGAATTGGTACTATCTATAGATACAATGCTAGTCAATATCCTTCCTAGCCATTGTTCCAATAATTTCCCATTGCCTGGCATGGACTTCATCAGGCTGTACACTTGGCCCTGGCTATTTATTCTACCATGAGTGCAAGTGGGTGAGTTTGTATTGTGATTTGAATGCCATGCACTCCAGCTGTTAGGCTGTTAGTCACTAGGTAGACAAACTCACGAGGAGCTTTCCCTGCCTGTGCGCTGTATTTATACTATTTACTTCCTAATATATTCTCTTTCTACCCATTTCCTCCGGATTCTGCCTTACTAAGCATGCCGAGACATGCCGTATCACCGGAATATCACAACAGTGTACGGAGGGCACCTCAAGGTTTCTGGGAAGAATCGGGGACCCGGTGCGTGCACCGCTACGATTTGAAATTGATAAGCCGCTTTGTGAACGCGTTTGTGGCGTGGGACCACCAGCCATTTTTTCACTGTCCTGGTACTTGTACATGTTTAGGCCTTGCTCCCTTGCTCTCCGGCGTCATGCCCTTCATCGCTCGCTGTCGACTTCAGCGGCGGCAGAGAATTCTCCTTCCCCCTCTCGCTTAGTACGAATAGGCAATCTTACCGAAGGGTACGACATCCAGAAAACGCTCTTCAACGCGAAAGCAATACCCGTCGAGAAAGCAATACCGAGCAAGGACCATCTCCTTGTATGGTTTCCAGACACCACTAGCGCGGCTCGCGCTGTCGATACAAAATCCAAACATGGCGAAGCCTTCAGCTACGAGGGCCCGACACCACCTCTGTCGGCAAAAATCGCTGCTCATATTGGCTTGGGTGCTTTCCGGAAAATACGGATATTGAATCTTCCCATCTCTACGACGATAGATTCGGTGAATGAGGCCTTTGCTGATTGTTGGGATGCGATGGCACATACGAAAATAGTGACGAAGGAGCAGCTAGGCAAGGCTACTGCCTTCCTGGAATTTGCGGATATACGCTCTGCCATTAAGGTTGTTCTTTTGGATCTTTTAGGTGCTCTTCAATGCGTCTGACTGTGCTCATCATGATAGGCTGTGGGCAAACCGAAGGTGGGACTCCTACAGGGCACCATCATCGACTATTTCAACAATTCGCGAAGCTACAATTATCCCCCGTTTGTGCACGTACGCAAGGAGATTGTATATGGAGGGAGATCTGCCGTTGTCGTCAGCGGTATTAAAGACATACCTCAAGTCGAGCAGGCTATATGGTCTACTATCGGATCGAAGGCGGAACCTATGGTGCTGGACTCGGAGGTTGTTGCATCCCAAAACGTAGGTTTGACGTCTTCGTTCTATGATCTACTCAAACCGACTTGTCCCAGTCTATCGTTTTGCAATTTGCTACTGCCCAAGCCGCATTGGATTTCAAGAAGAAGTTTGTTCCTTCTACCGAAGCTCTTGGCGTCCGAGTCAATTGGCGAAAACTGGATCTAGACAAACCAGCCATCTCCATCATAGAACTCGGCGGAAGCTGAACGTTGTACATTCGCTCAAGTAGGAAGATCAGGAATGCAGCACAGCTCAAGCAATTTGGACCGGTGATGAAGGTTATCAAAAAGTAAGCGGCCCTTCCCACTTCCTACATAAACCAGTCTCTTAAATCGCTATCTTAGCGGCGACATCACAGAAGTCACGTTCAAGTCTTTCCATGATGCTATAAACGCTCTTCTCCAGCTCGAGTCCGGAACTCATGCCGTCACTGGACTTGACGGCGCCTCGGTATACATAGCAAACACGGAGCCCGTGACCATCGCACCTCCTGCGTTACCACCACAGACGGAACCCACTCGTTCAGCCCAAGGGAAGGAATTCCTTGCCAAAGCAGAGGAACTGGCCGCGCTGCCGTTGAAGACATGAAGTCGTATAATTATAACCTTTGCCCACGAAATTCACAGTCGCCGCGGTGCTGTTGTTCGTGACCTTGACTTGAAAACATCTAATTCATATCATGACCCCCGTCAAGGCTATTCTCTAAGTGTTTAGTATGTTTAATCCCAAGCAGTCCGAGGGAGATCGACTGCAGTGAATTGTCATTTTAGAGAGGGGTGTGATACCGGAGAAATATATCCAACGTATCTAATCCGTGATGAAAAGACGAGAATCCTAGAATTCAAGATCCCTTGCACTTTTGAACCCTTCCTACCTAAGGAACTCTTCAAGCTTCCTGCGGTAATGCCTCCGAAGCCAGCGACTTCGCCTTTGCAACAAAGTTTACGCCGCCTGCCGACGGAGATGGTTCAGAAGATGGAGGCAACCGGGGCGGCGCGATCGTGACGGGTTCTGTCTTTGAGAAGGATACCGACACGCCGTCAAATCCAGTCAAACCATGATTGCCAGACTCAAGCTGGAGCAGGGCGTTCATGGAGTCCCAGAAGCTCTTGTATGTGATTTCAGTTACATCGTCTCTGGAGAATAAATGTCATTTTCACGTGGACGGGAGAAATGAAATGGACTTACTTCTGGACGACCTGCAGTACCGGACCAAACTGGCCAAACTGCGCTAGGTCTTGGCTCCCGTCCCCGCGAATTTGCAAAGTTCGACTCGCGCCCATACCAATGGCTGTAACCTCCGGCCTGTACCAGCCCGTCTTGACCAAAGTCACTTTGACTTGGAAACCTTTGGGTCTAAATTTTCTTCCGAATTCATTGGCGAACCTTGACGTGGAGAATGCAAGAACCATAGCCTAGAAACGAGGTCATGCCAAGCAGTTGAGAGTCGACGTTGACTCACTTTTTGCTCCGGAACGATCTGGGAATCCAGCACCCTCTCGCTCGTTTTCGACCCGACAGTCGACCATACGGCTTCTTCCGCTTTAGACACGTCTTGAATATCACTGATAACAACTGTCCTCTTCCCGGCATATTGAATTTCAAGTGCTCTTGAAACGAAGTCTGGTGTTCTGAAGGACCTGGCCGTCTCGAAATATTCAAACTTTGCATCTACAAGACCTGTTACATTAGAAGAATTGACGATCTGTATGCATGAGAGTGTGCAATCCTATCACAGGCAGAAGAATATCGAACCTTGATAGCACTATTTATGTCTGCAAAGTCGATGAATGCAGTGTCGTTGTGAATTCGGATGTCTGTGACTGCGGGGTCCTCATAGGCTGAGAGGGCAGCACGAGCAGCCTCCATGGTCACAGGCGTCGCGGCAGTAAGCCTGACTTTGCGTTGGGCCCCCAGACCGCAATAGGCTGCTATTTTCGCCGAGACGAGTGGTACTGAGGTATCATACTCGCAATCCTCCACATATGGATTGGACTTGTTGAGCAAAAAGCGCCTGGCGAAATCTTTGTCGAAAAATCGTAGAAGGACATGATCTTGGCCGGGGACTATCTGCTCAATGGGTGACAGAATGGCTTTACTTGCGCGAAGGACTTGAACGAGATCATATCCCTCTGGAAGCCTTCCTATACGAGCGACGCGCGAGACTTCTGTGGATTTGTAGCGTCTGTTCGCCAGGCCATGACGGCGTACGATGGAGGAGAGACGCCTCAGCATGAGCAGCTGCAGAGTCTTATACAGAAAAAATCGCCGGGAAAGAAATTGCCGCCGGCTGTAGACTTCCCACGCCACACACGCGTGCCGAGTTGGGTTTGCACGTTGACTTTTTACGGTCACCCTTTTCCGGCCAATTGCAAGGTATGAAGCAATCCTCTGCGTTGACATTCAACTTAACTTGCGTATAGATGGAATCCCTGCCTTCTGAAATATTGTCTGCGATATTCACTTTGGCCGCCGACGAGGACGTTCTTTTTCATCATGTGCTGCCGACATCGATGGCAGGCAGCGTGTGGTTCAGGAATACCTTGGGCTTGTGGTCCTTGCGGAGTCCTGATGAGGCTCTAAATGTGCTCCAGCGACGCAGCTACTCGACGAAGAAGAGCATTATTCTGACCTGCAAAACATTCCACCGTGTCGGCTACGAACTCTTCTTCCACTGCCTTTTCTTCAACGGACCGTCCAAACTTACCGGTCTGTGTGCAATCCTCGACTCTAACAAATCAGATCCTTCTCCAGGATGGTGGACCAAGCGTCTCCACCTCACCTCTTACTCGGACGCCGCTCTTAGTCCGGAATCGGCAAACGCACTATCGACCATCATCAGGCACTGTCCTAACCTCGAAATTATGGTCATGTCGTTTCCAGCCAGCAGCAGCGCATTTACACCTGTCGCAGATACCATCAGCACCTATGTGAGGCGCACGATCCATACCCTTAATCTTAACATCCCAGTTTCAAGCCTCCCCAAGCTGATCTGGATGTTATCATCTCTTCCTCTCCTCACTTCGGCACATTTCTCCTTCAGATCGCTCAAGGGCCTCGATGATGAAGATGATCCGCCTCTTGGGGCAGCAGAATCCATCGTTCTCTCCCTACCGCGCCTCACCCAGCTTTCCTTGTACGGAAATACCGCGCAGTTCCTCGAACAGACCCTGAATTGGACCCTGCCATCGCTTCGAGTCCTGTCACTTAACACTTTCCAATCCGACATTCTACCTGTCTTAGATGTGCATGGCAGCAAACTCACTCTCCTTGATGTGACCTGTTCGCATCCTATCGCGATGGATCTAGTCCTCCAACGCTGCCCGAGCCTTGAAGCAGTCTGCTTTAACGCGGACTGGCGTATCGAGGGCCAGATGATGCATGATAAAGTTCGCGTTGTTGGTCTGCATGGCTTGTCATTGGCGTTTACTGCCGTGAAGAAAGACGGCGCGTCTCAACTAGCTCTGCTCGACTCTATGATTCGGCGTGCAAACGACTCTAACTTTACCGCTGTGTTGGATAAGGCCAACTTCCCAAAACTTGCCAGGGTGCGGGTCCTGAGCCCGAATGTCCTGACGGTGTTGGAGAAAAATGGGGGGCCTGAGAGTGCTCCGCCCAATGAGTACGGGTATATAGACGAGCTTGAAGATGGACTCAAACGGTGGGAGAGATGGTGGGATATGTGTTACAAAGCCGGAGTCAGATTGGAGGATTGCACTGGAGGAGAGCTGGGTGAGTTGCCTTCCGAAGAAGAGGACGACATTGAAGAGGACGAGGATGAGGATGAAGATGAAGATGAGGATTTATCTTGGGAGTACGAAGTGCCGCCAATGGAGCAAGAAGACACCTCTGGAGTAGGTGAGTTGCGAAAGTTAATTGAGGAATGCAGACAGATGGAGCTGGAACGGGATACGTTCTGATCTAATGTAATTTCTGCTACATTAATTGTCTACCGTACACATAATGCGGTCCACCGACGACTAATAAAAACTACATACTTCCTTCCTTGCTTCCATTTGTTACTTCCGACGGAATACCCGTCCTCCTCAGGTGCTCCGCCAAACCGGCCCGGACCAATGATAGCCTAAACATAAAGCCGTGATTCGTGGCGAAATCGCGCCTTTCCAACCTTTCCCAACTGCGGGCATCTAAGAAACTCTCCCCCCCAGCTCTTCCGACATTAGAAATGGCACCCATCAAGACAGTGAGCTTGCTGGTAAACGTTTAGACACCCTGCCTTGACGGCTCTTCTTTTTAGCAATGGACACGTTTGATTCGGTTCGTAGCCCTTGAGACTTCACGTGTGCACATTGGTGAGCCTGTAGATGCCTCCTTGGATGGTGCGTCGTCGTCCTTTCTCAGTACATATTCGTTGGCTGATGTGAAAGGACCACTCCAGTGGGCTTGGCTGTCCATGAAGGCAAGATTATCAAGGCGTATGAAATCATCGGTTCTGCGTTGGACCCTGCCGCTCAGGTTTCGAAGAACATACTTACCGTGAAGCAACTCTTGACACCTCTGGCTGCAGAGGAAGTCAAGGTGGTCCGATGCCTGGGGCTGAATTATTCAGATCACGCTGTTAGTTGTCCAGTTTCCTGTGTTCACTTGGGCTAACTTTGTCCAAAAGCTTGAGGCGAAGATGGCTAAACCAGTGTAAGACCGAACGTTGCCCGAGGTAGTTTCGCCGTAGTGACCTTGTGACGTGCTTTAGGTACCCGGTTTTGTTCTACAAGCCTGTCAACTCTCTCATCGGACCTCTGGCGCCCATCGTTATTCCATCGGCAGTTCAACCCCCGAAGGAGCACCAGTCAGACTATGAAGTCGAGTTTACTATTGTGATTGGAAAGCCCGCGAAGGACGTCTCGGAGGAGGATGCTCTGGATTATGTCCTTGCATACACTGGAGCGAATGATGTTAGTATATCCTTTCTCACAGGAGTTCCTGCTTGTTTATCGACTATATCATCTTATAGGTATCTTTCCGAAAACACCAGATGATCGTGTCACAATGGGGATTCTCCAAAAGCTTTGGTACGTTCATTGCCTGATTGTCTTTACCGTTAGCTCGATGCTCATATCTTCCAGACAACACAAATCCTTTGGGACCTTGTCTGGTCTCTGCATCCGCAATTCCTGACCCTCAGGCAGTGCCTCTCAAGTCTGTTCTAAATGGAACGCTCGTGCAAAATGGAACAACCGCGTAACTATTTGCCTTGTAATTTCCTCACCTTTGGTAACACACTGTCATTTTTAGCGATCAAATCTTCAATGTCAGGCAGACGATTGCTCATCTGTCCCAGGGCACTACGCTAGAGCCGGGCTCGATCATCTTGACAGGTACACCTGCTGGTGTTGGATTTGTCCGCAAACCACCCTTGTATCTCAAGGATGGCGACAACATCTCGGTCTGGGTTGGGAACGGTATTGGTACACTTGTTAACGATGTGCAGGAGGCGAAGGCGCCAGTCAAGGCAAAGTTGTAATAATCTACGCGCAATAATATATCCGAATCGTCGGTGCTTGACCAACAAAATCTCCCTAAGAAACCGATAAACTTCATATCTCATGCGAGCTTGAGGGTTGGAACTTTTTTAGACCGGAAGGAAGACATTTGCCTTCATGGCTATCTTTACATTCAAGTTTATTTCTACTTGTCTATACTTCTTTTCCTTTAGGCTTATTTACTGGATACCTGGGTCGGCCAGTCTCTAGGAACGTCCGTACGTTATCTAAAACTTGACATTCACCAACATATATTGTTCCCTGCGTGCGAGCTGTGAGAATTCAAACAATACGAAAGGGTATTCCCTTACCGTAGTGAATGCACCCCAATGTGGTTGGATGGTCACCTTGTCGGACTGGAGGAACCATGGATCAGGTTTGGGTTCACTAACGAACACGTCAAGGCCAGCGCGTTTGATTTTCCCACTGTCAAGGGCTTGGATAAGGGCCGCCTCATCGACAATAGCACCACGAGCTGTCTGTATGGGACGTCAATATCTAAACAAGAGAAGGAGGGATAAAGGCCGAACGTTAACAAAGAACGTGCCATGTTTCAATTTTGCTATACGCTCCGCGTTGAACCACTGCCTCGTTTCGGGCGTGAGTGGACAGTGCAAGCTGAGAACATCGGAAGAGGCGAGGAGCTCGTCTTCGGTAACGTAAGAGACATCTAGAGTCTTCTCCTCCTCATCGCTCAATTTGGTCCGGCTGTTATAGATCACCTTCATCCCGGTGCCCTGGACCTTCTTCGCAGTAGCCTTCGCGATCTTGCCCATGCCGAATATCCCAAATATCTTCCCAAAAGGATCTTCGTTCAGCTCCAAACCGTCACGCCATTTACCGGCTCGACAGTTGGCTTCAACTTGGGAAGTATTCCGCAGAACGGCGAGAGTGAGGAAGAGAGCCATGTCGGCGGTTGCGTTGGTTACTGCGGTGGGGGTATTAGCAGCATAGGCACCTAGAAGCAAGGTCAGATGCAAGTTTGATGTGTCATAGGGCAAGTCATACATACCGTTCTCTGCCAAGAACTCAGTAGGGATGTCATCGTATCCCGCCCCGCCAGATGCGAATAATCCGCACCCTGGAAAGAGAGGTCTGAGCATCTCTTCAGTGAAGGGCCCATACTTTGCCGTCCCAAATAACACATAGGCCGCGTCGAATGGACCGTGCTCTTCGCATAGTCTCTTGACTTCGCGGATCACCTGGGGATGGTCATCGGGTACGAACCAATGAATGTCTGCTACTTCTTTGAGAGCAGCAAACTCTTTAGTAGCAAATCGGGGTGAACCGATACCTAGGACCTTTTTGCGCTGCGACATGATAATAGAACTTCAAAGTCTCAAAGTAGGAGGACAGCGAAAGTGATCATTGAGGATCGGCCGAGATAAGTCTATCGGAGAAAAGATAAAAGGATGTTCCTGGACAGTTCCGAAGACCCGGCGGCAAAGAGAATTGACACAAAGCGTAAAGTGAGCAGAGATAGACAATACTTAGACCCTCCACTTTGAGATAAGAAGCCGTCTGCTATGTGGTCGTTAAAAATGGGCCTTTCTCTTGCGGCACAGGCTCATTCCGTGAGGCTGTTGTAGATGGAAGTAAGCAAAGGAGAGGGGTAAAGCAAGGACGAAAATGAACCAAAAAAGACGCAAATCGTCGCCACTCGGCAACATCCGAGGTTCCGTGCCGCTCTTCCTGCAACCAATTCCTCGAATGATAACTCGACTTTAAAATGGGCATTGAAATGACAACCACCCACCTCAAATTCCAATGGCCTCTCTGAAAGACAAGAAAGTCATCATCGTCGGGGGCGCCGTTGCTGGACTGAGCACTAGCCTTCACCTTGCTCGTGCCGGGGTCGACGTTACCGTGCTCGACTATCAGCCTTATGAAGAGAACGGGTACGCGCCATCCAAAGGGTGTGATGCCCCATCGGCCGATGTGAATAAGGTCTTTCGTTGCTGGTGTAAGTGCTTTGCTATCTGTCTACTATTCATTTAAATAACCGCCTCTTTAGACGGCAAAGAGACTGAGTACCAGCATCTCGCCTTCGCAGCTAGGGAAGAATGGTTCCAGTGGAACAAGGATATCGCGGCGACGCCTGCTGAGGACCTTCCACCTTCGCTAACCCCAAATACACAACTGTTGTACCTGTCTGGCGTCCTTCGTCTCCCTTCAACGGAGTCCTCACCTCTCAGCAAGTTCGACCTGGATAGCCTGGCGTCGCTCACACCGGAGCAAAAAAGTCACGCACATATCCTATCAGAGGGTGGTGATCTAGGAGAAGAAAGCAGGAGGGTGCGCGCCGTCAATTGGAACGGAGATGGAATACTGGATTTGAATGGCGGATTTACCAGAGCCGATAAGGCTTGTGCGTATGCGAAAGTATGTCAATTTGAATTTGCCGCGCACATTTACTGATAATCGTGCAGTACCTTGCCGGTAAAGCAGGCGTCAAGTTCATTCTTGGTCCAGAGAAAGGCAAGGTCGTCGAAATCATTAAAGAGGATAAGGATGGTGAGAAGAAGGCTACGGGCGTCAAGACGAAGGATGGCGTCGTTCACACCGGCGATCTTATCATTGTCGCAGCAGGAGGCTGGACGCCGTCGCTCCTCCCAGAGACCGCCGATCGTCTCGAGACCACTGCTGGGTCCGTCATGCTCTATCAGTTCCCTCCTAAAAAGCAGGAACCCGAGCTCTGGTCGAAGTACTCTCCGGAGAATTTCCTCGTTTGGGCATGGGGACTTAGCGGCTCCAGCCCAATCGGTAACGTGTATGGCTTTCCAGGATGGGCTATTTAAAGTCGGATATCGCGGTTTGAAGGTATGTGTGCAATATGGTCCATCAAATATTATGCTAATCAACATACAGTACACCAACTTCGCGGATCATCCATCTGAGCCTGGCCTGCGCATCTCCGTGCCCAAGACTAGGTACACTGAGATCAAGGAGACGCGGATACCACTCGTCTCAGTCGAGCTAATCAAGGATACGTTACGCAAGCTCTTCCCTGACATCGCCGAAAAGGCCACGGTCGCCAGCACACGCCCGTGCTGGTACTGCGATAGCCTCGACAACAACTTCCTCGTCGATTACGTACCAGGATACGGCAAAAGCTTGTTCGTCGTGAGTGGTGGGAGCGGCCATATGTTCAAGTTCCTGCCGAACCTTGGGGAGAAAGTCATTGATGTGCTCTTGGAGAAGGAGACGGAGTATACAAAGTTATGGAAATGGCCTCAGCCGGATAAGGAGAGGATTCCATGGATTGAGAAGACGAATGGCCTGCAAGAGGGTGAGCTGGGACCAAGGGTGTTACGGAAGGTGGTCCTCGCAGAGGAGTCAGATTTAGCCAACTGAGGTCGTTGAAACTTTTGCTCAAAATGTAAGAACAGAAGGAAGGAAGACTTGTTTCGGTAGCACCATTGTCATCTGGTGGGGTTTTTGGCAGCCCAAACGAATACATTCATCACGTCTATGCCATACCAACCACCAATCTCTATTGTTCGACACGATTCGCATGCTGCAATGGGCTTCATCTCTGCTTCTGCTGTATCCCATGACTCGATGATCTTGGCCCTTCGACGACTTACTAGCACGAAAAGCCCAATGTCTCGTGCATTGAAAGGAAGTAATCGAACGAGGAAGTTTCAAGGGATCCCTTTGACATCTGTGGTGCAGGCCGTTCTGCACATTGAAGTATATCAAGAAGTATATTGTGATGGTGAAAGCTGTCGAATCAGGACTGGTCTGTGAAATCTCAGAAGGCTCACATGGACGCGGCTAGCAACAAAACTGCTCTGCAAAGGGGCGAAATCAAATTATTTTAAGCTGGCGCTGGCGCTCAGTTCAAACTCCTGGCATGAGATTTTGAAGAGAGGATAAAACTTCTAAGTAGGATGCTGCATAGCGAAATATCAGGCCCGATTCTCAACGGCTGCGTGTGAGCCATATGGGGGCAGTAGAGATTCAATCGCTGTCCCTAGCAATCAATTTCGCACATTCCCCCGATACCAAGCTAGCTAGAAAACGTACAGTCAAAACCAAAATAACAAAAGGATGCATCCTTCCATGTCAGCCCACTAATGAGATTGGCCTGCAGTCAGTATTGCACCTGAACGGATGCGAACGAGACGGATGGCCGGTTGCTCTCGGGGCGCCAATCGAGCAGTAGTTTGATTCGGTGAAGCACTCAAGCAAAACCAGACTCTGATGAGATCCTGCTTTCAATCATAAAGAAGGTTCTTGGGGTAAACGATGACACTCTCACCATGTGGGTCCCAAAAAGAAAAAAAGTGGCTATCGGTACTCCCTGTATACAAGGACCATGCATAAGATTTTATCCATGATGCGTTTAAGGAGCGTACTCACCGTCAACGCTAGATTCCATGCGGGGTTGGCGTCCGAGAGCCGATAAAACGATGTTATGGCCATGCTGTGCAGTTGCATCATAATCGAAGCAGGGGTTTAGCCTTGTGACAAGGGGAAGACTTACACTATGCCCAGCACTGTAAGCGCTGTCACAAACGAATTTCTCCGAATGAGATCTGACGTGGACAAGAGCGATGTGCTCGCACTCGTACTCTGAGATGCTCCCATTTTCCTCTTGTATTGTAGAATAATCACATTGTTCCAGACTAACGATGTCGTTCAGTACGACGCAGAAGGTAAGAATGACCCTACCTGAGAATATCACGATGAGGAACCCAGCCAGCATCGCTACCACGGCGCTTACGACGGGCCTGTAACATGGCTGAAGATCGGCCAACAGACTGAATGACAGAGACTATGAACATACGGCCGGGCCAAAGTAGGCTCCTCCGAGCTGGTCGGACTCCTCATATGGCAGAACATATGAGCACCATCGCGTTCTAGTTGGTTTGGCCGCGAAACGCCGACCTGGTCAAGATGAGTCTCGGCCGCGGAAGTAGCATTGTAACTCACAGTAACCACCCAAATGAGCATTATAAAGTAAACCAAGGGAGGGAACAAGACGAGCTGCAGGATTTTTGTCAGAGACTATCATGAAAGAGGAATAAGTACTCACCCCCCACGTCCCTTTCCCACTCAGTCCGCCGGTTTGATTCACAAGAGCTTTCAAATTAATGAACAACTGAAGCGAAAAGTAGAGTATGAGCTGAGACGAGCCACTGAAGAAGTTGCTTCCATAACGAACCTCTAATTCGAATGCAAGGGCAGCGCTAGGCGCACTGCGAACCAGAAAATTTAGATAGAAATTATCGCTTGCATAGAATCGGTACTCACAATGTAGTGGTTGAATAAATAACGGCTGCTTGGAATGCACAAAGGCCAACGGGTGGTCTATCGCCGATTTGATGACCGAAGAGAATAAGATACGCGGCACACCACTCCACAATGCTCCCTATGAACATAAACCAGGTTCTCGTGCGTTTTACGGTGGAAGAGAATTGGGCTGTTAAGAAGACAAGTAATAGAAGCGAGAAAAACAGCCCTTGCAAGATGTTAAAGAGCGTAACGTAGTAGAACAAGCTCGCTGGAAACCCGTCGGTTTCGGAGCTCACGTCGTCCATTGCAGTCGCGATAGGACTGGAAGATGTTGTAACGTAGTTCCAGGGATCAGGAAAACCTGTATGCACCGGGCATTTATGACCATGCGAAGTTTCATCAGATGCGAGTCGTAGCAGTACAACCCGTTAGTATGATGATGATCATGGTCCAACTTCTTCTCACAGAGAACAGCGCTACCATCAGGTGTCAGATAGTAGTCAATCCAGTCCTTCAGTCCCAAGGTCAGGGTGGCATAGGATGATGACATATCGATATCTCAGCGTAAACAGTAGATGCGAGGAGAAAGTATACAGCATATTAGACCGTCAATGCTGCAGTATATATATCGTGATATCATCCCCATTTCAAGGTGACTCAGGCGTGTAGAGTAACGCAGGAGGAAGGACACGTACGCTTACCACGGACTACTGGGCGAAAGTGGCATTTCAAGTTGTTGAACAAGTTTCAGAATTCGATGATCGCATATAAGCCTGCGGCTGCAATAGTTGGGAATCTCCATCTGACTCCCGGCTAATTGCAAGGTGGTGCATCAACCGTTTCGCCCTCGCTTCTTGTAAGTACATGATAAAATGTCATGACCAGGATTTGTGGAAGGTTGGAAGGCCTCATCGGCTACCGGACCGGTAGGTAAGAACAGTCTTGGACTTTTCTCAGGCTCTATTATTAACACTCCCCCCTAGGCGACGTCCCAACAACACCTACTAAGAATTCAGTTTGCCAGTAGGCGTACGAGTGGCCATTTCTGATCCTCAGGCTCCAGATCTCCTCATCAGCAACGTTGCATAGGGTTTCCTCTGGTTTACGATCAGTTCTAGTCCTACCATAACAGCGCTGAATCAGTTTGAATAGAAAACGATATCATAGGAAGACAGGTTGATGTCCAATCTTTTCTTTTTTGAATCACCGGTACTTTCCTCCGCCATGATCGTGATATTTGTACGTATAACCTCCATGTGCGACGCTACGGCTTGAATGCCTCTGGCAATGGTAGGAAGAGCGCCGTTTCTCTATAGCTCAGGTGAAAAACTGTGACAAGAGTCTTCCTTAATGAGCGCCGTGTTGTTTTCAAGGAAGGGTATACATTGAAGTATTGGTATTGGTACCGTAGTGGTAGCCATGCATTAATGCAAGTATGGAAAGCTGAACTCGTTCAGGACAACAGGAAGAGACCGCAAACGTGCGGAACAATCTGGCAGTTCGCCTCCACGACTACGTTCAATGTGGTTGCCTCTAATCGCCGATTTGGCTCATCCACAGGACATTAACTGGGTTTGAGTCCGCTCTCGTACTCTGCCTCGCCAGAGGAAGAGTCCTCTCGCGCTTTCGGCATACCATCAGGTCCCCGTCATTGATGTATATTGACCACAGCATCCGCTTGCTGATCCCATCTGACAGCTTGAGGACGGTGCAGAGGAGCTAAGGAGAGTCAAGGTCGCTTTGAACCCGGACCAGACTTTTCACCCCGGAATGATGCAGCACTTGGAGACTCTTTTCCTTCCTCTTGGTGTACAGGCACAATCCTTCATATTGTAGCATCAACAAGGGGTCATTTGGCGCTGAACAAGGTTCAGAAACAAGAGTCGTTAGACCGGGTTCACTTACCGGTACAACTAAGCGCCAAAATGATGTCCATCATGAGTATATGCGATGCCCTGACAGGTCACCTCGCCACGAGCGCTACGAATCCCGTTGTAACGATTCTCTCAGATATATTATGCGATACAATGCAGTTGATTACCTTCTTTTTTGGCTCACGGAATCAGGAATGCACCTACATCGAACCTACATTTAGCACGTTGCATCTTTACTCCTGAACTGTATGCTAAACAGTGCTCCGATTGAAGACAGAGAATACTACAAGTACCTTTAGAACGTTATCCTCTTGCTAGAATTTTGAGTCCACTTCTATCGCCGTAGTCTTGTACCTCAACCACATTTGAGGGGCTATCTGGAGTATTCGAAAGTTCCGATCACTGACTCAAGTCGCTGTTTTCCTTTCTAGCGTTGCCAGAAAGTGGTTGACGGTCAGCGCTATGCGAGACACGTAAAATATGACAGATACTATAGCGGCCATGGCTGTTCGCTGTTAAATTTAGAGGCAATGAGGGCGCTAATCGCGAGTACGAAGCGCGCAGCACTCCTGGCAAGCGGCGATTTCGGAGCAAGCAAAAGATACGGAAAATGGGTGGATAGTAGACTTGTAACCGTCTCTCTGGACCTAACCCTTTCTTGCTTGCAACGTCAAGGGTCAGAGGGACGATAACCAGTCTAGCTGAATAGCCTATGAAACTTTGACAGGACATTTAACCACAGCAAAATGGGACAGCATTCCCTTTGATGGTAAAGCTGACGGATTATGCTGGGATCAGAAGAAGGCGTCAAATTTTCTTCTCTTTTCCAGTCGTTTCCCTTGCAATTTGACCGGCGCGAATCAGACATCTGCCAGGAGCGCAGGGCACTGATCGCAAGAAACGCGCCTTTTCGTACTCGTCGTTTTGACGGAGAAGTTCGCAGAAGCAGTCACGATGGGGCTGCAAAAGTAGCTAAACGTACACGCTTCGTTTCATGTGCAGTCGACGCATGATGTACGTAGTTCCCAAGTTATGGATGCTAAACAGCGTTCTGATTGAGGTCAAGGACTATACGTAGCTTTAGAATGTGATCTTCTTGGCGGAATTTGAGGACGGGAGGATGGCCGCGGACTGTCGCTGTGCTTGGGCCAGCGCAGCGCCAGGTCTAGGCCGATTGCGATAATTAGCAGGACCCGAACCACTCCGTCTCTCACTAGCCTCAAATTTATTGCGTTTCGGCACCGGATGAGAATCATCATCCCCTTCTTTCACGCCATCGTCCTCCACCCCGGTATCCTTGACGCGCTTGTGTTCCCGATTGGGCTCCCGCTTCTTTTGACTCTTGTCAAAGGGCCGCTTCCGCTTTTCTCGCACATCAGGAGCTTGAGGTTTTGACGCGCCACGCCGTACAGCGTCCGCCGACGCGTACTCAACGACGAGATCTCGACCGTTCATGTGGTGATTCTTGATGTTGATCAGTGCGGCGGTGGCGTTTTCGATACTCGAGAAGTCGACGAATGCAAATCTGGAGTACTGATGAGTATGAAAGTTGATATGACCCACTGAGGGATGAACATTACCCTTTACATGCACCGCTGTCCTCGAATGTGCCCATACGTATTTTTCGTATCCACGGATCTTTTGCTTCTTGCGCCTCGACCTCCGCTTTATCCTTTTCCTTCAAGGCCCGGTGGCCCTCGAATAATTGGCGAATGGAATCATTGGTAGTATCGAATCCCAAATTTCCCAGGAACAGCGTAGGTGCTGGAGGTTGCTTCTGTGCGCGCAAAATTTTCTGCGCTGATTTTGAATGTGTTTTTCCGCCAACTAACAGCTTGGTGTCTTCTACAGCTGGAACAGATGGCCTTCCTGCAAAATCGTCACCTAGACAAGGTTAACTCAGTGGTTGCCCAAGTAGCGAAGTGTATACATGCGCACCATCCTTAATCAATAGTTTTCTTCCTATTAAATGCCTTTCGGATAGACCGATGGCAGCAGTTTTCGCTTCAGGGGTCGCAAAATCGACGTAAGCAAAGCTATAAAACAGTTCGGTCAAAACGACGGGTAGAAAAGACGGCATATACACGCACCCCCGATTCTCTCCCTTCACCCCAGGTTTTTTCGACGGCTTTGTGGGCATATGTATGCGCGTGATCTCTCCAACACCTTCAAAGAACGTCCGCAGAGTATCTGAAGTCGTCTTATAAGACAAGTTCCCGACCCATATCGAGTTCTGTCGCTTCCCAGAGGCATCGAGTTTGGGTTTTTTAGTTGTAGAGGGCTGGTCCTTCTCTGACTTTTCCTTCTTTTTCTGTCGACGTTTTTCAGCATGAGAAAGAACAGGGTCGTCGGGAGATGGTCTGTCTTCGTCTTCATCTTCATCGCTGGAAACGCTGACAGCGCGTTTTCGTTTGAATGGAGGAGAGGATGGTGCTGGACTGGAGCTTTTAGAGCTAGAGCTACTACTGCTTGTAGCAGAGGAAGCTGAAGACATGATGGTGGATGAAGAAAGAAATGCTATTTTTGTTACATATTACTGCATTACAATTATGACGAAAAAAATATTGCCGTTCTCGAACATTTGGACCTCCACCTTCCTTCCCTTCACTTCCTAATATCGCCAACCTGATGCTAGTATTCTACGTCTCATGTCAAGGCTCAGTCTGGTGATAACCATCTGAAGGCGTTGAGGCGCTAAGCTTGGTACGTCTACCAGAATTCCAGAATTCCGATATCACCTCATTCATTAGCCGCCGTAGACGGATAAAGCTCCGGTTCTCCGAGTCAGATCTTAGCACTGCTTGTCTTCCACATTTTCGCACTCTAAACTCTTTCGTTCGTACACCATACCGATGATTGGAGGAATTCAGCCAGCAGCATTAGGAGATGCGATCCCACCTAGCGTTCCACATACGATTGTCTGCTCCTTACCCACCTGGCAGGATATCGTTGGTTTCGTAGAAGGGGAGGAAAGGGTCACGACTGCACTCAAGGCAGGGTATCCTCGACAAAAGATCCACGACTACGTGACAGCGGTGCGTTGTAGGGCCATTAAGAATAAGTGCTGCCTCTAAATCTCATCCTGCGCTCTTAGCTTTGGAAGATCTGTTATCAAATCCACGGCGTCGAAGGAGAAGAATGCGCTCTATCATTTTCGCGTAAATCTGTCGAAGAATGCGTGTTGTATGTGAAAAAGCATGCAGAGAAACCCGGAGAACCTCGTGTATGCCGTTTCGAAATTCCCTACAAGAGCGGCGTAGACGTCTCTGAGTTTCCGGAGGTCTTTGCCGTATTCTTTCCTTCATCTGCCCTCACAGAGGCATCTCAGTTCATGATGTACACTGGGTCGGGGATATCGGCACGTTTCGCAGAGCAGTGCCTCGAGTGCATACTCGAAGAGTTGATTGATACGAGCACCTTCGTTATACCCCTCAAGACCGTGAATTGGCGCGACCAAGAGTATTACAAAGTCCATAGACCCATAGAATCTGGATCGGAGGCTAAAAGCGCCCTCCGTAGACTATTTGCAGGAGATTTGGGAGATGGGTCGGCCAACGTACGGGGCGTGCCAGGCGTGTCACCGGATGACGTCTACCTGTATGCCAGTGGCATGAATGCTATCTGGCACCTCCATCTCATGATTCTGGATACGCGTCCCAAGGGGCTGAAGAGTGCCGCGTTCAAGTGTGTCTTTCCTTTCTTTGAAGTGTCCCCTTGTATCTGACGAGATTGAGCAGCGTTATGTATTCCCATTCTCATAATCTTATCGAAGGATGGGGTGCTGGACACTACGTTATCGGAAGTGGATCTATCGCCGATCTTGAGGCTCGCCTTGCCTCAGAGCAGGCAAAGGATCCTGAGCGGCCACCGCTCGCTGCGCTCTACATAGACTTTCCCACCAACCCTATGCTCCAGTCTCCTGACGTTGCTCGCCTGCGGAAGCTCGCTGACCGATATCACGTCCCCTTGATCATCGACGAAACTGTCGGCAATCTCATCAATGTTCAATTGCTCCCATACGCGGACATCGTTGTCTGTAGCTTCACCAAGATCATCAGCGGACTCGCAAATGTCATGGGTGGGGGGTGAGTGCATTGAATTGAATTGCGATCTTTTTTTCGTGCCTCATTGTTGCGACCAGCCTTCTCCTAAATCCGAAGTCTCCACTCTACACAGCGTTCAAGGCACGCATGGAAGAGACATATCAGGACACGTATTATGGCGAGGACGCCGTCTGCTTGGAAGCGAACACGCGAGATGTTAAGCAACGCATCGCGATTGTGGACAAGAACGCGGAAGCTGTGGCTGATTACCTCTACGCGTGGTCACAAAAGCCCCAGGGTTCCTTTATCAAGCGGGTGTTGTACCCCAAATACCAGACACGCGACACCTATGAGCGGTATCTTAACAAAGAATCTGGGACGAGACCGGGATACGGCGGTCTGCTGTCGGTTTCCTTCACTTCTCTGGCAATTGCGAAAGTGTTTTACGATGCCCTGCCGTGCTACAAGGGCATCACCTTTGGTACAATATTCACGTTGGCGGTTCCTTTTACGGAAATGTCGTTCCACTCAAAGCTCCAATGGGCGGAAGAGAATGGAGTGGAACATGCCTTGGTGAGTAATTTTCTTCGGCATTCTCAGCATTTCAGTGATGGCGTTGTAGATAAGAATAAGCATTGGAATGGAGGACTGGGAGAGTTTGAAAGACGGTTTTGATGTTGCTTTGGCAGCTGCCGAAGATGCAGCCAAGCTCAATGAAGATCCGGTTGAGCAGTAAGCATGTTATTTCCCGAGGTACGCTTACAGCTGCTTGCATACAGCTTGACAGCGGCATGTGTTTTACGCGAGAGAAGAGAGCGAATTAAACTTGGTCATTGCGAGCATACATTAACCATACACGAGGCCCATCCAAATACCTTCGCAAAGCACGAACAAGTACATGGACACCGGGCAGGTTCCCTCTTCCCCTAGAACCGTCTTTTTTGCTCGCCTTTTCTTCAATTCTTCATGGATTCCTCATCGGCGCGAGAGTCGAGCGGCGAAAGGGTGCATCTATCCTTGTATAAACTCCCGACGGGCATCATCAAGTTCATCACTGCTGGCTTGTTCTTTTCTGTTTCTGCTACTGTGTTACAAGAGTGTAACTGGGACACGAGAATCTCCCGCACAACGGACGCTAGCGCTTGTTCCTGTGGGTCTCCACTATCTATATTAAAGCAGGGTGTAGGGACTTGAAAACACATCTGTGACTGGTTCATGGGTATTTCGGTGATTTCGGAGGCCCTTTCGCACGCCTGAAGTCCCCAAGACAAGGCTTATGACCAATTCTGAGCCTTCTTTCATCATCCACGAAAGCGCCCATGTCAAGCTGTATGCGAACACCACACCACACTGCAGCTCGCCGTCGAAGGAAGGAAGGAAGGAAGTTTCGAAGAGTCGTTCCGACTCGGGATTTGATTGGGATTTGACCTGATTTGATCGATAGTATCTGTCACTTGAATATCTGATACCGAGTGGATTGCTCGATCTTTGGACAGTGTGTGTCACCTTCAAAGACCGATAACTCTTGCGCCTGGAAGGAGGAAGATGAATAATTTTCGACAATATATTGACGGCTCGCGGTTGAACGGCCTACAAGTCATGTCAGCAAATGTATTCGCGAGTGACGTCATAGGTCCGCACTCGAGGATGGAGTATCCGCGACGATGAATAAGTTCCGGCTAGATTGCTTTCGATATGCGAGCCTCGGCGAAGTCTTCGAGTTGGGTTCAGATACGATGTACCCCATGCTGACCATATCCGCGGTCGGACTTTTCATCGTAAGACCCTTTGGTGATAGTACGCATGAGTGGCTACAACTTACAAGCGTTTCTAGTCAATTCGAACCCAATTTGATCTAGTAACATTCCAGGCTATAAAAGGGCTAGCCCTACGATGCATTCATTACTTTCAAACACCCCCATATTTCTTAGCTACGACTACGATGTCAGCGCCTACCAGCTTACAGGATCTTTTCCAGCCCCTACAACTTGGACCTCTGACCCTTAAGAATAGGGTGTTCATGTCTGCCATGACGCGTAACCGCTCCGTCCCCACCAATGTCCCCAACGAGATCAATGTCGAATACTACAGGCAACGCGCGGCGGGCGGTGCTGGGCTTATCGTCGCCGAAGGCATACTTATCAGCCAGCAAGGGTACGCACATTTATAAGCAGCGGAGATGTTTGTACTAATTCTGTCCTGTTAGATCAGAGTGGCAGAACGCCCCTGGCATATGGTCGAAAGAACAAGTCCTGGAGTGGACAAAGATAACCGATGCGGTACATGCTGAGGGATCTCTGATATATGCGCAGGTGCATACGCTCCATTCATATTGGCATACGTCTCTTGACTGGACATCTTCTAGCTTTGGCATCGTTAGTCTTGTTTGGTGCATACTTGACATAGTCGTATTGATTTGTTTATCTAGTTGGACGCGTCGGCCATCCAGACGCCCCAGAACAGATTGCATCTGGAGAGGTACGTCGTCTGTATGTATATATGCTCCGCATCTTATAATGCTGACCGGTTGCTATAGCCCGTTTATGCCCCCTCTGCCATATCCGCCCGAGGTGGGAAGTTCAGGTTCCTTCCCGGGCAGCCTGGCTATGTTACTCCGACCGTCATCGATGATCCGCGCAAGCTTCTACCGGCATGGAAGCAGGCAGCCCTCAATGCGAAAGAAGCCGGCTTTGATGGTGTAGAAATCCACGGAGCCAGTGGATATATCATTCATCAATTTCTGGATAATACTTCCAATCATCGTACAGATGAATGGGGTGGCAGCATCGAAAACCGCTCCCGGTTCGGTCTTGAAGTCGTCAAGATCCTCATTGATATCTGGGGTGCAGATCGTGTAGCCATTAAACTCACTCCTGCTGGTGGATACAATGATCAAGGGTACGTGACTGCCATGAAGCTCCGGCACGGTGTTCTCACTCATAATTTACAGGATGCCGCTGAAGGAGACTATCGACACGTTTACTTACTTTATCAACGAACTTGACAAGCTGAAAATCGCTTATGTCACTTTGGTACGGTGGACGGAGTACCTTGATGCTGTCATCGACGGCAGCCCCCGCGCTACTCAACACGACATCGTCGCCACCTATGCGCCTCTTTTGAAAAACGTGAAGGCATTTGCGAATGCCGGTTTCACGGGTGAGGAGGCTGCTCGTTATATCGAGCAGGGCAAGATCGAAGGCGTGTTCTTCGGTCTTCCGTGGATTGCACACCCAGATTTCGCTAAGCGGTTACAGTACGGAAAGCCCTTGGATGGAAAGTTGGATATTACTGCATTGTATGGGCATGGGAGGGATATGGAAACAGAAAAGAAGGGTTACATAGACTATCCACCGGCGGAGTATTAGAAACGGTCTCGGACTTCATATATCTACCTACTGTACTTTATATTTGTTATCTGTACAATCGCAGAAATGCATTATATTCCAGAACTAATTAAGGATACCTTTTCTTTGGGTTTTCTCCCACATCGGACCGACCTCGGGTGATTTATTTGCATGATTTATTTATCTATCCTTCCATAATAAGTAAAATCATTCACTCGAGTCATTATTTCGCATCTTGACTTGATACCTTTTCCTACGCGTATTATCGCGTTATACAGACCCCCATGGCTCCCATACATATCGACGAATCCACAGGCTCTGATACCACAGGGACAGGCACTCCAGATCAGCCTTATCAGTCGCTGGCTTTTGCTCTTTTCACGCACGGCTCGTCAGACGGCTTTCTGACTCGAAAAGACTCATCAGGGACATACGAGGAACCTACCCAGTCCTCGCTGAAGAAGGCCAAAAAGACCGCTGATGGTCTAGAGAAGAAGCGCAAAAAGCAGGAGGAACTTGCGGAGCAAAAAGCAAAGGCGCAGGGTGATGAACAGGAGAAGCGGGAGAAGTTGCTCGAGGAGAGCAAGAAGATCGTTCTGACGGAGGACGCATCTTTGCCTTCGGCTAAGAAGGTAGGCTGCTTACGGTTTACTCTTCGTTTACGTCTCATTCGACTCGCGTATCAGGCAAAGATATCCCAGCTATCTGATCTACGTTCTCAACGCGTCCGTGTATTTGGATGGGTTCACAGACTACGATCCCAAAAAGGCATCATATTCGTGGTCCTCAGAGATGGAACTGGATATCTACAGACAGTTCTTTCGGGTGTGGTCGTGCGTACATCTCTGGCTGTTGTGCACGAAAAGTTATTGATTATATTGCAGAGTCAAACATACGATGCCTTGACTCTGACGCTGGAGTCATCAATAGAGCTTGTCGGTACTTTGCAAGTCGTTCCAGAAGGAAAAACAGCACCGGGCGGTCATGAACTCATCGTTGACTACTGGAAAGTCGTGGGAGCTGCCCCAGGAGCTGACGATGCGTTTTCCAACCGCTTAAACGAGGTATGTTTATTTTTTCATTTGTTGCTATAAGTTCTAATTTTGCTATCAGAAATCCGACCCATCCATTCAAGCTGATCTCCGTCATTTGGTCATTAGAGGAGAGACTGCCTCATCTGTTCTTCGGCTGCGCGCATACTTACTCAGCGCCTTCCGTGACTCTCTAGTCAACCATCACCTACTCGAAGTAACCCCGCCATGTCTTGTGCAGACGCAAGTCGAGGGCGGTGCCACCCTTTTCAGTTTAAACTACTATGGCCAGCCCGCCTACCTCACACAAAGTTCTCAACTATACCTCGAGACATGTCTGCCCAGTCTCGGGGACGTATTCTGCGTCCAAGAAAGTTTCAGAGCTGAGAACAGCCACACAAGAAGGCACCTGAGCGAGTATACCCATCTTGAAGCTGAGCTCGCGTTCATCAGCTTTGACGATCTCATGGATCACATCGAGACAATCATCTGCGAAACGGTTGATCAGCTCTTGGCCAACCCCGTCTCAGCGGGCCTCATCCAGCAACTCAACCCCGGATTCAAGGCTCCAGAACGGCCGTTCAAGCGCATGTCGTACTTCGACGCTATCGCATGGCTTGTCGAACATGGAATCAAGCACGCAGCGGAAGATGCAGAGGGGAATGTCATCCTCGATGAGTCGGGCCAGGCAAAGATGGTGGACCATGTTGTTGGAGATGATATCGCGGAGGCTGCGGAGAGGCAGATGACGGACATCATTGGGACGCCAGTATTCCTGCACTCGTTCCCAGCTGAGCTCAAGGCGTTCTATATGAAGAAGCTACCAGCCGAGGAGGGCGCGAAAACTGTATACACAGAAAGCTGTGATTTGCTGATGCCGAACGTCGGTGAGATCGTGGGTGGTTCGATGAGGATTTCTGATATGGAGGAGTTGCTGGCGGCATATAAGCGCGAAGGAATTGATTCGGCACCATATTACTGGTTCACTGATCAGCGCAAGTATGGGACTTGCGAGCATGGCGGCTATGGATTGGGGGTCGAGGTATGTTTGATTTATGGTCTTGCATTTAATACCCGATATTGATGTCCTGTTTTTAGCGATTCCTTGCGTGGCTCGCGAACAGGTATACAGTGAGAGAGTGTTCCTTATATCCAAGGTTTGTTCCTCCTCATTTGCAGTATTCAAAGCTCATGGTTCGTTGTAGGTGGCCTGGACGTGCTACACCTTAGACTGCGTGTATGACACTGTAGATACTGTTTTACTAGACCCTATAGTAATGGTTTGACTTCTGCCTATCGATGCTCGACAGCATAACAGGATGAGCTATGTACCTGGAT
Source organism: Armillaria gallica (assembly GCA_037576215.1). Lineage (NCBI taxonomy): Eukaryota > Fungi > Basidiomycota > Agaricomycetes > Agaricales > Physalacriaceae > Armillaria > Armillaria gallica. Next base: position 1,351,592 of record JBANDB010000008.1, read on the forward strand.
TTCACGTTTCTTTCCATCTCCGATCAAGATGCTACCTCAGCCTCATGTACAACTAAATTATAGGTCGTTTCCTACGCATACGCATCATTCACAAGATGACTTCACGCAGACAAACCTAAAGTGATATCGTTCTCTGCCTGGGAGACTAGCAATTATCAAGCCGACAGCAGCGTATTCCACGACGGCAGGAATAATAGGGCGTCCATCACACGAACTACAACGTGTCGGGTTATGGACGATCTGAGCGGCGCTTCAGGCTGTGATACATGCAGCTGGTCGCTGGAGGAGTCAGTGAGCTTCCTTCTATCTTTGGCACTTGGTCGACGGGGGCTCTTGGAGGCGGTGTGGTCGACCAGCGAGCATTGTTCTTTGAGGATCCTCGGAGCGGAGGGACAGTTCGAAATGTTCAGTGACGTTCCCATGATCCTCTCCTCGCGCGCACCACAAACCACCACATCCTTTGGCGTCTCCTGCATCCCATAGATTTTCACCGACATTCGTCATTCGTCCTTACGCTCATCGTATCTACCCACAAAAATATATCTGCGTCGCCGAATGCCCGGCATCGTATATCTCTTCGACATCTAGCACTGCCATCTACTTTACGAAAATATGGCAACATGATATTTTACCTTCGCCAGCTGAGTTGCCGAATGTCAGCGAGTGTGCCGATTCTTTTGGACAGCGACGGAGGATAGCAGGATCTTTAAAATATTCGGCATCGTGATTCGGTGGATCGGTGACTCATGAGAGTTGGTCCCCGCCCTCACTCGCTTTGAGGATTCTGTATGTTTCCATCACGAATGGAGGGTAGCTGTCAGCTCAGAGTTGCTACCATTCTACCCTCCATTCGTGATGGAAAACATACAGAATCCCTCAAAGAAGTGAGAGGCCAGTCTCACAGTCACCGATCCACCCTCTCCAAAGCATGCCAAAACAGATCCTGCTTCCTCCATCGCTGTCCAAGGATTGGCACACTTGCTGAACATTCAGCAATTGCTGACAGAGGAATATGAGACCATATCTGATATTCATGACCACCTAAAAAACAGTCAAATACTGCCCAAGGAAGTGCTAAATGAGGTCAGACTAGTGCTAAGATGTACAGCCCAAGAATACAAATCCTCCCACCCAGACTGGCCATACAACCCCATAGCAAAGCTCAGTTTGCTACGACATCCTTGTTTCAGTATATCTGAGATATATGATCATGTCGCTGTCGTTAGCAGTGAGGACGATCTGAAATGGTCTGTTCACGTTTAATTTCGCATTACCCATTTTAATGTTATTCAAACAGGGAGGACCTAATCTACAGATGTAATCACTCAAATTCTCCTTAGACAATGCTTTCACACTAATTATATCAATGATGGCATAGATGCCGTAGAAGAATCTGGTTCTCCTCATGCCAAGGAACAGGATGATCATGCAATGTTGAACAGCATCCAGAACTACTTGTCGAGTTATCGCGACATAATCCTTCAAGTTATCCTCGGTCACAAAGATTTCTCGTTATGGAAGGGAGTGGGACAGGACGGCAGTGACAATGATAGTTTCTTCAAAGAGCTCCGTCTGCCGCAGGTCGCCGGGTGGCCAAGCTTACTCTTGCACGAACTTGGAAACTACGATGCCGACACGTTCGATGAACTCTTAGAGTCACTATTCGTTCACGGCAGATGTCTGTAAGTCAACACGCTATGACCACAATCAACCGTAATTCGATCAAACTCGTTGTAGAATGCTTGTCAACACGACGGGCTCCGGCAAGACACGGTTCCTTTTGGAAGGATTGGCACGCCATTGGGGCGTATACTTCGTTGGCAATCGAGATACTACCCCATTGGGTTCCAGAGATTTTCAGTTCATCGTTGAACGCATTCAGGCAGCTAATGCCTTCAAGGCAGATGCAGTCCGAGGAGGATTTCAAAGTCAACGAAGACATAGCACGCCGGCAATACAAAAAACTCCTGCTGTCCTGCATGATCGTCTTCGATTACTTTCTACACGCATCCATAGTAGTGGCATCGAGTCTCCGAGAAGGATCTGAGATTAGCATGGATCAAGATCCAAGTCCACCCAAGCGATATAATCGAGCAGGACATCTTTGTTGATGTTGTACAAAAGCTTGACCGTGCGACCGATGGATACTTGGATCGAGAGTTACCAGAGCATCTCAACAGTATCCGAAACCTCCTTCATAACCAATTCCCGCCCCATAATTCGGAATCAAATACACGCACATTCTCTTGTATCATCGACGGAGTGCAAGGGCCCATTCTGCAAGCACCTAATGCATTCCAGTCAGGTTCCTCACCTAATGTGCGTCGATCTCTCATGAGGCCACTTGTGCAAGATTGTCGTGATATCCTCGCAGATAAAAACTGGTTCTTGTCCCTATCAGGGACAGGTACTAACATCCAGGTGATGGCGGAACACCTTGCATCGAGCTTGCTGAAGCTCGGCACCGATTTCTATCGACATTCGGAAATTGGCGCTTTTGAGAATGCTGATATACAAGCCAGATATATCAAGAAGTTCGCACCACCCGGTTTACATAACAGGCTTTCAGATTTCTTGGGGCGCGTCTTTGTGTGGACAAGGAGAAGGCATGTCATGAATCTACCATGTCCCATTGCTTTTTCTTACCATCGTGACTCTCAGATTCCACCTCACTGCTAATTTGGTGGAACTTTTGATAGTAACCGAATTTAAGTGCCCACACACGGTGCTAAATTGGTATATAAAGGCGTTTTGTGGTGACGACTTCGAACCAGGAGACGCGAATGACTTCATCACGCTGGAGCCGCCGTTGCCTGATTCGGGTATTTGGAAGATTCTCGATGTACTCGACGTTGGGCGTCTGGCCAAATTAAGTACGCCTTTTCTATCTTGCCAGGATCCGGGTCCTGACCATCTGTAGAGCGATTTGAGGATGTCCTCAAACCGAATCTGGCAGACTATGTGCTGACAGGTAAGCCTCTACCCGTGCTCTCAGCGAAAGATTCCATGTTAGTCGAGTTGGGCGTCTCTCGATTTACGGGGTCAACCGAGGATGTGAAGACGGACGAGCCACTCATCTTGACCGCTATCAAGGCTTGGCTGGAGCGCACCGAGAAAGATTATCTACACAAACACATTATGAAGGGCGCATTCACAACATCAAAGAACCACAATCCATCATAAGGATTATACTCCGATGCCTTGACGCAGGCTCTTGGGGACGGATGCACGCTCAGCAAAGATTTAGACTTCTACTTTCCAAAGTCGACGCCTAGACCTTCTGGAAGATTCATCCTGGAATAGTGACTATTCGTCGCTACTTATTCCGGAATGGATCATCCAGAAAGCTATAGGGTTGTCACTCCTTGTTATTACGACCATATCAAAAAGATTTACCAGACCGCCCCTTATTCTCTTCAATCTAGGAATCACTCGCAGGTGGGATTCTACGTCCAGAGTGCCACACAATTCCAGCAATGTGCGCAATTTCCAGGGGCCACTAGTGGTGCCGAATCTGACAAAGACTGAGACTGAGCGCTCTTTACTCATTGCTACGTATACCGAATCTAGGACAGGTAACTGCGAGACGGGCTTTGCCCATAACTATTTGCGAAGTTCCAAAAACAGAACTGCCACAGATGATAAATATTGTAATTAAGTATGTAGTAAATTAATGTCGGTCGGAAAGGTCTAACATTTGACTCGACGCTCCGACTTCGCCGAGTATGAAGAGTCGAAGAAACAGCCACTAAGTGTCAATGCACTCAAATCTCGCATAATACTACACATCGGCCAACGACAACATTTGTCCTTCACCACCCGGCACACTCCCGTAACTGCTGTCCGAGAGGTTTTGCTTTCGGTTCATGATGGAAGGTGCTTTCATTTCGGCCTCGGAAAGTACAGGTGGTCCTCGAATGACGGCGTCGAGCAAATTCGCCTTTAAATTTGCCACGATGACGCGAAGGACCAATGTGGAAACTCGATTCGGAAGCGCCCAAAGGCCAAACGGTTTCGTCGACCCGGATGATACGAAGAGTTCGGAGGCGAGAAGGGGGAGGGTCATCTCGCATGCCATACAAGGTCTTTTCGTAATTCCCAGAGTGCCCTCCACGACGACGAAGCCCATTTCGTCGCAGCTGGCAAGCAGCTGGAGCTTAACGAACCACTGTAGCATAGACTTGTTTTCAAGTTTCCAAGCTGACAGCACGAGCGTGTCTTTCCATTCCTCCAAGAGTCTTTTGACTTCATCCTTCCGTCTCGGTGGCTGAGCTTGTTCGAAAATTGACGTGATGAAATCTGTAGGTGACATAGCAATCTCACTGATCTTCGGAGGTGCTGGAACCCGATCAGCCCACAGGATTTGGAAGTATTTATCGGATGTCAAAAATTCATTTTCGAATCCGGGTCGATTCCATGCTGGGCCATCGCTGCAGTCAAACGAGGCGGTGATCATAGGGACCGCGACTTCGATTACATTCTGGGCGCCGCGGGCGAGGCTGACGATACGTAACCATCGTCGTCGAAAACAACGAAGTCGGACACTTTCGGGTACTGAGTCGGACAAGGAGACTGGCATTGGAACTCGTCCGATATTGAGCATGAAGGCGCTATCACCTAAGACGGACATAGCGAGAACCAGCGCAACAAAGGAGCGATCAGAAGCGTTAGTCTTGTCCCTTGCTAGATTAACTTCCTTGCCATTTTTGTGCTGAAGAATGAGAGTGATGATTGCGCGGAAGAGCGATCGATAGACGAGAAGTGAACAAGAAGCTGATCAAGCACGTCCTTCTGCTTTTTAGCCATGCCGTCTAGTTCGGCTCCGCCTTTGCGATTCCATTCATCGAGGTAGTTTTCAATATCGCGGCTTGGATGTCCTGTGCTTGGAATAGTCGTGTCACCGTCTTCTCCAATAGAAAGGCTGTTCAGCAAGCGGTTGAATCTATCGTCGAGCCATGATGAGCAGCATTCCCGCCCGAGAATGATGAGGGAGAGCCGCTGCTCTGCGATATTGGGAGGATGTAGTATACACTGCAACAATGCTTGTTTTACACGTAGCGATGTGGATTTGAAGTGGGATGGGACATGGTGCGCCTCGTTGTTGGTAACAATCAATGCAAGCGGAGTTTTGCAAGGAGTCGCAGAGGGAAGGCTATTCTGAGTCTCCAAGCTGTCTTCAAGTTTAGCATCAGCAGATAGTGTTGGCGAGCCGTGCAGCGACCGAGGGTTTTCGGGTTCCACATCAGAATTCTCGTCACCGTCAGATACAAAGAAAGGGTGTTTGGTCGATAGTTCCAGTAGCTGCAGCGTAGCATCGAGCAAGTGAGATTCGGCCCTTCATCTCCTTCCAAATTGCCGTCGTTTTGAGTTTTTTCATCAGCCAATACATCCTCCGCCGCCTCCTGCTGCCTCGGCTGCCCAAACACGGCCGCGACACAGTCGCCATGCTCGCCTAGGCTGAAACAGCGCGCAAGGAATGTCAGCGCTGTCAAAAGGCCCAGCCGGGTATCATCCGAACGCCGACGATTCGCCTCAGCGATGAGTCGGTCGTGGCTCGCCATCCTCTCGTTGAAGATCCTCTTACACGTGAACTCCTCCATCTGAATACTGACTAGCAATTTCAGGCAGGCGGCGGCCTCAATAGAACGTAGCCTAGTATGTAGAGAATGAGGATCATAGATGAGGATGAGAGGCGTTTATTCTTACCATATAAAAAGAGATTTAGTTGAGTGCTTGACGAATGTTCAGATGAGCGTGGTTCGAACTTCATATAGGTGGTGGTACGGTGCTTAGCTTGGGGTTCGAAAGCGGCGAGCAACGAAGAAACACGTGCTAGCTGCCACCAGCGTGTTTAGTCAAGATGGATTTCCATAGTCCTCAGTTACATGCTTGTGGTGGCCTTAGTTAAGCACTACTAATGAAGTCACCGTCAAAACTTTTGAAATAATATCAAAAATCTTCTCGGACATAGCACCTCCTGATCAAGTTTAGTGACAATATGCACTGGTTCGAAAAGGACGAGTGCCTTCATCGGATGGAGGATGTCATCTGTCCTAAATGTAAATCCGTTAGTCCAAGATCAGTATTTAAGGAAGCCAACGTGCTTTTCTTAATTTCGTAATGTAAGCATCCCTTCCTATTCGTTTCGGGCAGGCCTTCATGCTGCAAGAAATTTCGAAAATGTTCTTGGAGATCACCGGGCCTTTCGGTCCACTCATGGTAACAGTAGTCTTCGACACCAGGATCTCCGAAGTTATAATCAACATGTATCTCGAGTCGTACGGAAATTTTCCATGGATGATTAGCAAGAATACGATCTAGCTCTTGCCAATCCGATCGAAAATGAGGCAAAAGGAAGGCGTCGTATGGGCAAAAAACGACCTCAAGAACGATGTCTTCCACGGACGAAGGGAGCCTCTTGAAGAACGGGTGCGCCCATGAAAAAGGCCCTCGCCAATGAGATGGAATCTTATCAATAGAAGTCCAATCACTATCAAAGTAGAGGCTGGTGCAGATGCTGCGAAGTTGGCTCAGGGGCCTTAAATCTATGAGGTCTATGAAGGGATATACCATCAGTGAATGAGCCAAAAGAAGACGCAACTTACGAGATTCACGACATTCTGTGATCGGGAGGAGTAGTGTTAAAACCTGCAAAGAGGAGCTGGCCGAGGGGAGTATAGACGAGGTGGCTTTAACGTCCTGGTCGGAGTTTGTGTAGACGGTGAGAAGGCGGAGGTTCGCCATGGATACTGTGGACTGTGGGGAGAGCAGAGCTTCTATGACGGGCCCATCCAGATTGAGTTCTAATGTGGAAGGGAAACAACTTTGACGATTTGGAACCAAATGAGTTGTGGCATTGGTGTCATCGATCCGAACTGCATTCACAGTGATGTCCTCAAGGTGATTAAAGCTGGCCAGCAGGGAATATAGTTGAGAGGTGGTGTCAAACCTTATCTTTTTCAAGATAAGAGTTCGAACACTAGATATCGAATGAGGCGAAGGAAACGAGTCAGCGTTGAATATGGAAATGTTTCCCCGTGCCAAGTGTATGGAGAGCCTTTGGAGGTTAGGGAGGAGCTGCAGTAGCGAAGGAAAGATGCCGGTGCCGCTCTCTTTGGGAGACCAAACGAAGTTCAATATGAGAGAACGAATCGATGCTGCCATATGCTTTGACGCAACGAGGACTTTTCGGAGCTCAAGGCAGATATCAGTTGGAGGTCCACAAGAATCCCAGACCCTTATTTTCGCAAAAAGGAGCCTGTTGCTCGGAAGAAGAAAGGAGGGATGGGTCAATGAGCAGGCCTTGAGCGAGGGGAAATCGAAGCGGAGATGGCTTAATATTTCTTCCAGTATATCTTGAGGGAGAGCCATGGTCGGACACATCAAGGTGCGAGTCAGACAAAAAGATGTACTACCTCCACCGGCCGCAAGGGTACCGGTGTGGATCCAGGATCCGGTGGTCCGGTGGATTGATCGATTTGATCCTCTGCAACCATGTCCGGACACGGAACTAACAGACATATTGCAAATACTGCGGGACAACAGTGTAGGGACTGTCAATTGGGAAAAGGTAATTGAGGAGCTTGTTGTAGGGCCCATGACAATCGAAGCTACATTCACACGCGAACAGCAAACAACTTCGAAGTCAGGCGTTGTCTCGAGAAATAGGGACGCGCTTATACCCAGTGCAGATCTGAAGGTTAGAAGTTAAAGGACAGACTGAGCAGCGAGCACTGAGCACTGAGGACACTTGTAAGTTCAAACTTCAAAGTCGGAACTTGGAACTTGTGACTTGAGACTAGATCTTGAAGCTTAATTGCAATCAACAATCAACAAAAAAAGACCCCAGCGTGACTCGAACACGCGACCCCGAGATTAATCATGGAGCTCTATTCATTACTCTGACTGCAATCTCATGCTATAACCACTTAGCTATGGAGTCATGTGCTTATTGTTTTATGTCACATTCAGATGCGCTCTCTCACCCTTATTACCATTTGTGAAACCGTCTCTTTGATTCCTATCCGCCACGACCTTCAACCATGGAAGGCTGGTCAAAGCGATACGTTGACCCGCGCAAAGTCGCCAAATCATACAAACCCAAAGCTGGGGTACGTTCCTATGCCTCAACTTGTATCTCCAGTTCCTCAAGGTTCGAACACAGGCCATGTCCCCTGGGCTCAAACGCGCACGCGAACCCTTTCGTATACCCAACGCTCTGACGGGGTTTGTCTTGGGTGCATTCGCCGTGGGGGTATACTCGTATTCCATATACGCTGTGAAACAAGACGAGTTCGAAGACCTCGATGATGAAGTCAAGTCGCGCGCGACATCACTGGCGAGGGTGAATGCTGGGCATCTGACGGAGGAAGAGGAGAAAGGGCTCATGGATGCTGCGATTACAAAAGTTGCTACAGGGGAGAAGTAGGACAGATGTGGCGATTGGGTGCATGACACGGAAAATCATACAGTGTGTTTATAATCACGTTAATGCTCTTACTTTTTCCTCTTCAGTGATTTCCTGGTCCATGAATTATTCCGGATGAAGGGGTATCTCACAAATGCGGTACGTATATCTAATCGACACCTAACCTAGCCCCCAAACCCCGCTTTCCGAACACCTTCAACCAACGCATCGACATTCCCCAGCATCGTACCAAGGATTTCCTTCTTTTCCTCGGTCGTTCGAACCTTTTCTACAACCCCCATCGTCTTAGCGCTCGCGTCAAGAACAAAGGCTGATCCCAATCGGGATCTTGTACTTGATTGAGACACACTTTTCCCGGGCTGAGGTCGCAAGAGGCTCGTGTTTGCAACAGAGCTCCTGTGGATCTGTGCGGACTCTCAGGCACGAAATCGAGGTCCCGCTGCAACATCTGCAGAGACTTCGGTGGCCTGAACACAGGCGAAGGGGCGTTGGCCAGCGGCTTTGGTATAGGCAAAGGATCCGCCGTCGTCTTTGTTGGAGATGACTGTACAGAAGACGCGGCAGTCGAGGCTGAGGCAACAGACGACGTTGATGAAAATGATTTAGCAGAGCTGGCCGACGTCGACCGGGACGTTTGACCTGAAGAGAAGGTGCTGGAGCTCGCAGAGAGGCTTTGCTTCCAGAGCTCGCTGTGAACCCAGATGGAGAGGTAGATACCGCGCTCCCAGAGCCAGATGAGAAGGAGTAAGTGGAGGAACCATAACGCGATATTGGACGCGTTGGTGTCACGTTAATATAGGGTTTTTTTGGTCGCATAGACGTCGAAGCAACAGGTGTCGCCGGAGCAGTGGTGATGAGCGGTACTAATGTTGGATGCTTCAAAGCATTATTCTCTGCAGGAGGACTCTCGTCGAGCAGGTAGAAGTACAAGAATTCCAAGCATTTCATTCTAATGTTCAAATGTCAAATACTTGCCACGCGACCACGCGGAGATGACATACCTAACTTCACGAGGAGTCCCAGCGCGTTTGAGGATTTTGACGATAGCCTGGACTCCATTGCACTCTTCAAACGAGCGCAGAGCAGCAGAAGAGTCGACTAGTATGCAAAGGAGAGCATCCATGACAATGGAAGACAGTGGCGCCTGCGATTCTCGGGTTTTAAGAAAAGAGCCGGATGGGTTTGGATCAGATGGATAAGGCGCATGGCGCGAAGTCAAGAGTAGATCAATGAGTGTCTTTCAATGCCTGTCAGATTTAATTGCCATCAAACTCTTCAGTGGCAACACACCTCCACGGGGTATTTCCGTCCAAGATACGTTTTGCTGGCGGGGTGCAACATGACAATGCCTTGAATAAGAGACAAGGAAAGTGAGAGCTGGTCCAACAGTTGTGATATTGGGACGCTATCACTATCTGTTCTTGTCATCAGTAACGAACTTGTTAAGACGATAGAAATGCCGAACCTTCAGGTGCTCCCCTATTTAAGAGGTTTTGAAGTTTAGTTGAAACTTCTACTATCCATGGCATTAACCGGAGTGGTACTGTATACAGGTCAGCCGGTAAGAAGGAAACAGACCAACACGATACCCACTATTACACTCAAAAGTGTGCTGTAAAGCCACGAAAAAGTCGAGCATTTCTGATTCTTTCTGAACACAAATCGACAGTTGACACTCTAGGCGCTGCAGGGCCGTCGTTTTACTCGGAGAAGCTGTACGAGGGGACAAAATCTATCAAACTCACAAGTCAGCAAGTCGCCATTGGAGCAGAAAGGGAGCACTTGCATCGTCCAGAGAGTCTTGTATAAGGGTTCGTATGTTTGTCAACTGATCATCCATATTTCATGAGGTCGAATGTGGAGGTTGAGTGCGGATTTGATAAGTTGAAATTTGTCCGAAAGCGCTGCTTTTGTGGACGTCTATTTGTTGACTTCTCTAATTCAGGGTTTCGCGACGGTATCACGTCCCCGATTCTTTCCGAAGGTTCATTCCCTCTGTCTACCTTTACCAGCTTTTTGTAGCACTTCCTTCTCCATTTCTCCTTGTTGGGCTGATACTCTTGGCTTGTGTCTTTCTACGTTGCTGGCCATTGTTATGGAATCCCACATCCTCCATCTTTCTTCGCCGATTTTCGTCTTACTATGGGTGGTCGGGAAATGCAAATTTTTGATAGATGATTTTCTGTAGCTCTCACCTGTGCTTCGTTTCCTTGAGAAATGCACATGTATCTTCTTAAATGTGTTCCAATGCTAAATTGAAAATCCTTGGGGATTTCATTAAGTAGAGCAAGCGTCGGACGGTGGCCGAGGTGCAAGTGTCAAAAAATCGCGATGTGCAAAATTCCGTCACGCCGAACGTCACGGTCAAATGGTAAGTCCGACGATGCCGGCTGCGGCTTTCTCAAGAAGGAACGCGGTTGCACTGCATTGTCGCCGCAAAACGGCATACCGGACATTGAAATTGTCACGTCCTGTAACGCTGAATCCAATGGATCTCTCATTTTTCGTGCATCCCTCAAGCAATAGGTTTGGATTTTTTTGTTTTGAACTCTTACAATGAGCCTTAATCATGCACCCAAGTCGTTCCGAGGCTGTTCGTTGCTACAAGTGTGAAACCGGAGGCAGCCGGTCTTTACAAACTTGGCCGATTTCAGCCAGTTTTTGCTGTCTCGAAACGCTTCCTCTATGCCTACAAATAAAATGACCGCACGGTATTAGTTATATACATTCATTGAAGTGTTAAAAAAAACCCCGAAGCCAATAACTTGCTAAAACGTGCTAAAAACTGAAATTTGCACATTGCTATCCATTTGCAGATCGTGATCACCCGTAGTAATTGTGCACTGCCTTTGAGGCTCCTGTCTTGCCCACTTGCCCATCTTCTTTCATCCTATATCTTATGTTAGGTTTATGTACATAGTATTCCCAATATTCTTTACTTGAATAAACAAGAAACCGAGTGAGAAAATGCGAGCTGCTGGTGGCGGCCTTCGGCCGCCACCGAGCGAGCTTTTTCGAACGAGGTATGATTTTACTCTTCAAAGACATAGCTATTTATTAATAGCCCATGTAGTAACTACTTACTGCAGCAGGAAGAAAAAGGCGCAAATGAAGGAAATGAGGTTAGGGTCAGAAGCCCGTATTTTCCTGGGTTTCAAAATTAGACATTCTGTCTCAACAGTACCACTATGGCCAGCCTCGTCCGGAGCGTTTTGGCTAACCAGTCACGCTCACTTCGAGGACGTGTCAGGCCGTCGCTTGCCTTGTCAAGGACTGCTTTGCGAGCTCCCAGGTTCGCTGGTTTTGCAACTGCAAGTGAAGACGGAGAGGCAGAGATCCCTCAGCCGAACGACGGTCCAGTACCCTTTGGTGGCGAGAAGGAAGGCCACACTGATTGGTCCAAGAGTTACTATGGTCTTTCGCAGCAGGCTTTCCCTAAAGAGGCTGCCGATATCCTCCTCGCGCCTGTGGATCCTCTCGATATTGAATGCAAGCCAGGTGACTTGTTTTTTGTTTTCTGTTGCGCGCCTGCTCATCCGCATTCCAACAGATGGCCTTATTTACCTTCCTGAAATCAAATACCGGCGTATTTTGAATAGGGCGTTCGGTCCTGGTGCATGGGGTTTGGCACCTCGTTCTGAAACTAATGTCAGCGCGAAAATTGTCAGCCGAGAATACGCTCTCGTGTGCCAAGGACGGTGCGTACATGCGTCCTCTTCTGGGAGTAAGCTTTTATCGATATTTTCATTCAGCCTTGTCGCCATCGCTAGAGGCGAGCAGGAGTATTTCGACGTCAATGGAGTCCCCACGGCTACCGAAGCGTGCAAGAGCAATGCCTTGATGCGCTGCTGCAAGGATCTGGGAATTGCTAGCGAACTTTGGTGCGCTTTTTACGATTAGATATACTCAACTCTAACGCTACTCAGGGATCCTCGATTCATTCGTGAATTCAAAGCCAAGTATTGTGTCGAAGTGTTTGCTGAGCATCTCCCTACTAAGAAAAAGTCAGTACTGTGCACACTTGTTTCGTGGGCAATTTCTAAGTCATCCCATTATTCATAGGAAGAAGTTGTGGCGGCGCAAGGATGCCCCCAAGCTAGCTTACCCTTACCAAGAGTAAACATATAGCTAGTTCTTTGTACCATCTTGCAGGCATGCATTGCAATGCTACCATGTCTCTTGCACCCCACTCCATATGCATAATTTACGTACTTGTGTTCATGTAAATAATAAGAACAAATCATCTTGAGTATTGCTTGAAGTCACGCTTTGTCCGGTGACCACCACCATCCTTTCGTTCTTATCTTTCAACGATGTGGTCAGTGCCCTTCGTCCAGTGCGCACCTACTGTCTTACACCTCTCGTCGTCAGCAAACACGTTCTAAACGCTCAAGTTTCCATCCGAGCGCCCTGCTGTAAGAAATGGTTCGACTGTGCCGAGTGCCACGCCGAATCCGAGACGCATCCACTGGTGCGGACGACCGAGATGGCGTTTATATGCAAAAAATGCAAGAAGGCTTTCCGTAAGGACATGGCGAATTACGAGGAGAGCGATGAGTTCTGTCCGCATTGTGATAACCATTATGTATGTTTGCATTTCATGGATTACGGACTGGCTGATTGGGAGTAGGTTATTGAGGCAAAGACGCCGCAAGCTATCGTCGGCGTAGAGGGTGACGATGCTAGGGTGGATGCTAGGTACGCTTGTTTTGATATTTCGTTGGCTCTACCTCTGACTTTGAAATCAGAATGCTCAAAGACGATCGGGTGAAGGAGACTAAGAAACGGACCATCTTTTCACGGGATGACTTCGAGGATCGGCTGGGATGAGCGTGGATAACGACTTTACTGTTGTTTGAGAGTTAATTCAATCTAGATTGTAGCTGCCGCCGTCACTATTCTGGCAAGGGTCTTGTGCATCGTGCTCGCTAATGCCGCGTTGAACATCCCCGACCGTGTATGTCGCCAATACGCTCCAATGTTTACTCTCTTCGTAAGAGGCTTTCCAACCATTCCTCAGAGTATTTTTCGTTGGCTATTAGTTCTCTGAAGCTGACATACCTCCTTTGCGCTTTCTCGACACTCTTTCGGCGGGCGCGCTCAAAGTGGCTCCAGAATCTTCGTCCTATGAGACGACCGACAAAGCTTTTGTCTGCAGGCGTCGATGACTTATAACGTTAAGAAATAACAAACATGGTATAGTATCCCAATGGTGTGGTGTGTGGTGTGTGTACCGGCGCAAGATCCCAATCAATGGTAACAAATTTTACTCGCTCGCAATAAAATAATAACTTCTGTCCAACGAGGTTGCATCAGTGGCTAATCTCGCGCGAAGGTAATGGTGACGGTGAAGAACCAGAAATCCGTGAAATGGCACTCCTAAATGAGGAACGTGAACGATAAGAGGGTGGTGGGGATCCAATGTGCATAAACTCCATCTGCTCATCCATGTACCTCACACGATTTGTCTGGGACAAAACCTCTTGTCGTAACCGCGTGATCTCTTCTCCGTATGCCATTCGAGAAGACTGGGACTCTTGTCGTAACCGCGCGATCTCTTCTTCATATGCCATGTGAGAAGACTGGGTCATTCTCCTCGAGAGGGGATCCACCGGCAGGTTAGGCGACTCTGGTAGGAGTATGGTCTGCTCCGAGGGATATGACGATGTCCCTACGTGACGTTCACCATCGAAGGGATTGGTTGTATCAACAGAGGGAGTCGTAGTCGCCGGGCCCACTTTGGCGTTAGACTCAAAGAAGGGAGTAGCGTTGTGGACGGAGTACATCCGTCTGTACTTTCGCCGGATGAGGTAGATGAGGATGGCTACTAATACAGCAAAGAGACCTAGGCTTCCTGCAACTATGCCGCCAATCTGGGCTTTCGAGGGTCTTGTGGAGGGTGAGATGTACGGGTAGCACGACGTTTACGGAAGGACATACCGAAAAGTGCTTCTTGCAGTGGATGTTACTACGACAACAACAGTACTCGTAATGAGCTCCGTTGAGGATAAGTAAGGAGTGGAAGTTGTCATGGTTAAAGTCAGCGGCGAGGCAAACATGGTCGTCAACACCAAGAAGATCTTTAAATTTGTATCAGTACTCAGGCTGCAATCGTCATCCTCCGTATTGCGTACTATCCTAACGTTGTTCGATGGCATTTAGTCTTTTGATATATGAACAAAGAGAAGAACATACAGAGGCATAAATGTTGATACATCCGATTCTGCTGTAGCGCAACTACCAGCATGGTGATCTGAGGCTGTAGTTGAGTCAATGGGAGTCTGAGTTAGACTGGTAGGCCCGTCAGTGCCCTTGGATAGTCCCAATTCAGAGTGTGACGGGGTGTTTGGGGGATGTGTAACTCCAGTTGACGCGGAACCGTGTTGATCAGTTGGTCCTGTGCCATTGGGAGTCGCATCGGCTACTCCCGCGGGCGTAGAAAAGGTACAAGGCCGATTCGTTGAGGCAAGGGTCCCATTAAATACTGAACTGTTACCGTCGGGATTATGAAATGGGAGTAGAGTCGAGTCAGGGTCAGTCCTACGGCCGTGCACTGGCGCAGATCCGCCACCAGGTTTATCCTCACTAGAGGAAGCGGGAGTAAGAGTAGATGAATACCCTTGACCCGAACCGTCATTAACAAAGTTTGAGTCGCATTCGAAAGATCAGTAACTGCCTGCGATCCTGAATCCTGCGGCGAGGGATAAGAGGAGGACCCGTCATCGTTGTTCCCTTTACCAAAAGGAGTAGAGGATGGGGAAGCGGTTACAATGTTCACTTTTGTTGATCCCTGGAGGAGAGTGATAACGTCAGAAAGCTGAGCGGAGCGTCTCAGCGGTGGTTTTCGTGTACTACGCCTCCCTTGAAGTGGCTGAGAAGACCCAGAGTTGGTGTCCGTTGTTACACCTGGAATTTGAGACTGCTTTATGCTTGGGGAGTCAGATGTTGTCTGCGACGTGGCTCCGCTGTTAGGGACCGGTCCAGGGGAAACGGGGGTAGTAGTTGCAATTGGAAAAGTCTCTGAAGCAGTCATGGTGGGCCCGACTGATGAAGGTGTCGGCACACTATTGGACGTAGTTGAACCGGGTGGTGCCTCGTTCTGCGACGATTCAATCTGAGCCAACACATCAGAGAATGAGGCTTGAGTGCAGTTTCAGTGGATGAAGAGGTAGCGACTGTAGTCGCCGGCGACGACAAAATTTCCGCAAGCGAAGTACTTGTATCCAAAGACGGTGTGATGGTTGCGAAACCTGTCGCTGAAAGCTCACTAGAGGAGGAGAGTGGTGATGTAGACGCATTCTCATTAGAAGATAAGTTTGAAATGAGGGAGTCGCGGAGCTTGTAAAGATTGGTGCCGGGACGGCGTCAATGGAAGGGAATGGAGTCGCCTACGACGAGCTTGAACCCGCAGACACAAAACCCGAGAATGCAATGTCAGTAGAAGTAGCAGCATGGGTAGTAGCTGAAGTGGTGGAAGGTAACGCAAATGAGCTGTTTGCCAATGCCAGAGACGCCGTGGGAGTTGATATAATTGATATCTCTGAAGTGCTCGATTGTTCGGTGGGAGAAGCTTGACTGACCATGGTACTGCTGGGTCTAGGAGTCGGCGAGGCTTCTGTGGATGAGATATCTGACGTGGTGATGGGGCTGTCGCACTGGAGGAAGAGGCTGTTATCCGTATTTGTTTCACGACCCGGCGTCAAACTTCTGAGATTGCGGGTTGAAATCAGTACTTCTTCCACTGGATGATCACACCGGTAGCGAACCTCATCACCTGCCTGGAAAAAAATAAGGATCATGTAACTTGACGATGATTATGAGTATAATCTTACTTCCTCTGCGGCGTGCTCTTCAGTTATTGCGAAGACGCTCTTATGATGAAAATAATTGGCTCCTTCTAATCCCGTGAACCAGTTAGATATGTGCACGCAGTTTGGATATCAACGTTGCACTTTGAACTGTCAAAGTCGCGTGAGCATCTGTTCAGCTACAATTACACAAACTTACAACCAAGTACTAGGAGAGCGGACTGGAGGGCAAACCCAAAGAAACATCTAAAGAGCGGAAGGAGAGCGATATGGGTTGGAATCTTCATTCTTATAGGCATTACTCGCAAGTTGATCGTGTCGTAAGAGTCTGACATTCAACCCGTTGTTGATCGTCAAAGTTGCGTCAAAAAGCGATAGCATCCCGTCCCTTCTCAATGAGAACTAAGTTGGTAAGGCTGTGGATTTAATCTATAGGTATAATTAACGGAGGTACTTACAAGGGAAAACGTGATTGGCAACAAACAGTTGGACGTCCGAGATGATAGTTGCCATCATTCCTCGTTCTGCGTTAAATTGAACCAGTGATCCCAAGAGAAAATAACAGGACGTCAGTGGTAAAATCTACCGTTGTCCGATTGGAAGCTAGTTCTCCCATCCGTTGAACGTTCTACATAATAATGTAAGGCCTCTAGGTACTATTCTGGAGGCTCGCGTTAAGACTTGTTACACAGTTCTGTTCATCACCTTCCTCTGGCGACAATCTTGTTCCGATATTGCCATCATTGTGTGCACATACTTCTCCGTGGGTTGGAGTATCTCCATAGTAGCGAGTGTGATAGCGAGAGTGAATTGCATCGTGAGACGATAGCTTCTCGTATAAGTGCTTGCAAAACTTCCGAATTTCCCTATCATGCACCATAGTTTCAATAAGAATATGACTCTGGAGTGAAACAGCGAGGATGTCACGAAAAAAGTTATCGAGGACCGTAAAGCTGTTTGGTGCACTATAAAACCAAGGTTCTACATGGTCGCAAATTTTACTCGCTCGCAATAAAATAATAACTTCCTATCCAACGAGACTGCATCAGTGGCTAATCTCGCGCAAAGGTAATGGTGGCGGCAGTGATAGGGAAGAATGAGGGTCTGTGTTGAAATGGCACTCCTACGCGAGGAGCGGTAAGAGGGTGGTGGGGATCTGGTGTGCATGAGCTCCATCTGCTCATCCATGTACCTGATACGATCTACCTGGGAAAAAACCTCTTGTCGTAACCGCTCAATCTCTTTTTCATATGCCATTCGAGAAGACTGGGACATTCTCCTCGAAAGGGGATCCACTGGTGAGTCAGGCGAGTCAGATGCAAGGGATTCAGTAGTTACACTCTGAGCGGTGAGATATGATGATGACTCTGTGCTATGTCCCTCGTCGGAGTGATTGGTATTATCAACAGAGGAAGTCTGCGCATACACAGTCGTCAAATCATTCGTTGAGCCAATAGTCTCCGTACGTGATGGATGCTGGTAGCTGATCGCGGAAGGTGAGCTGGAAACTCTCGAGTATTGTGGCGGAACGGTCCTGAGGGAGGGAGAACAACGAAATCGCTATCAGAAGTGCTGACCGGAACCTGACCTATAGACTGCCGGAAATCGTGGCCATCATCTTCGCCCATTTCGGCATCAGACTCAGAACAAGGTATTTTGTTTGGAGGGACGGGGGCAAAGTTCCTCCGGCGTTTTCGCAGGATGAGGTAGATAAGGATGGCTGCTAGGACAGCGAAAAATCCTATGGCTCCCGCAGTTATGCCGCCAATCTGGGCTTTCGAAAGTCTTGGAGAGACCAAAGTGAGATACATAAATTACAGTGTTTGAAAAGACATACCGAACGCCACCCGCTTTGGACGCAGAGACCATGATAGTAGCTGTAACAGCGTCCGCTGTATCATAGGCCACGAATGTAGTGGTAATGACTACTGTTTCGGTCAAGTATGGTATGGATGTTGTCACAGTTGTAGGAGTCGGTGAGGCAGTTATAGTCGTTATCGTGAAGAGGGTCTTCAACGATGTGAAAGTAGTCGTATAAATAGTATAACTACCGTCCTGCATGGTATTGCGTAACCTTACACTGTTTGGCCGTATTTAGCTATTTGACACAATGGATAAAGAGAGGGACGCACAAAGGTGTAGATGTTGATAATTCTGATTCCAACGCAGTAAGACTACTATTCTGGCAAGCTGAGGTAACTGAATCGACGGGAACTGGAGAAAGACTGGTGAGTCCGACATTGGTATGCTTTGTTTGAGAGTGCGACGGGGTGTTCATGGTAGGTGGGGAAGTAATAACGTCGGAGGGCTGATAGGTCCTTGTATTGGCGTCCCTTGAATTGACCGAGAAGACGCAGAGTTAGTGTCCGTTGCTGCGCCTGATATTGGAGATTGTGTACTTGCTCCAGTATTGGAGGAAACGCTGTTGTGTTTCACCTGACCGGAAGTATTGGGAATTAGATCTGTATATGGCGAGTTGATAGTGGGAGTTGTATCTTCGCCTGTCTCCTGAATAGTATAACTATGAATGTGAGGGAAAGGATCGAATGTGGCTGAAGGAGTGACTGTTATTCTAGATATCTGATTTATGCTCGAAGAATCCGAAGAGACAGTATGCGACGTGGCTCCACTGCGAGGGCTCGTGAAGACGCGGGTAGAAGTTGATGTCGTCTCTGAAACAAACGTAGTATGAGACGACGTGGGAGGACTTGTACCTGAAGGCGTATCGGAGGTAGTTAAACCAGATGACACTTCGATTTGCGAGGAGTCAATACTCTCGGAAGTAGAGAACGATGTTTGCACTGTAGTTTCAATGAATGGAGATGTGTTGGCATCTGAAGTAACCGTGATCTGCGAGGACGTAATGTTTGTGTGCAAGGATGGTAAGGTGATGATGTCGGCCGAAGGTTTATATGAGGAGGAGGCAGATGGTGATGTAAACGGACTTGCACTAGAAGACACATCAGAGTTAAGGGGAGCTGCTGTGATAGAGAGTGATGTCAGAGTGGCGTCAGAGGAAGAGGATGTCGCCTGCGACGAGCTTGAACCCGCAGACTCAAAAACTGAGGATGAAACGATAATAGAAGTAACAGCGTCGGTAACTGACGTGGTAGAAGGTAGCGAAATAAAGCTATCTGTCGATGCCAGATGAGTCGTAGAGGTTGACACAACCGACATTTTCGTGTGCTCGAACATTCGGTGTCAGCGAATATTCTGTGGAGGGAATATTCAAGATGTTGGTGGCAGTCATTGTGTTGAAAACTCTTACCGCTTTCTACGGTTAGTAGATGCGTTGACGCAGTTTGGACACCAAGCGTTGCGATTTGGGATGCATAGGCCGAGTGATCATCGTAGGTCAAGGGACATCCAACAAAAGGGAAGTCATCGTTCTTATAGACGGTGGTCGCAATTTGCATCATACCGACTTTCACACTCAACCTGTTGGTCGTCTTGGAAGGAAAGTGTTCCATCTCCTTCTTAATGATGACTAAGACGGAAAGGTAGTGTGAATAATAGCTGTAACCACCAAGAACACTCACGCGAGGACACTTGAATGATTGATGATCGTCCGAAAAGATTGTTGCCATTAATGTTCTTCACGATCTAGCTCAGTTCAAGCCAGCTGACCTAGCGGAAAATATTAATTCTCCAATATTGTTCAAGCTTCACAGACGTCAGTGAGCCTCGTAAAATCATTTGAAGCAAATTTGAAGTCAGCGTACGTGTGCAGGGCCGAGCGGCATTTCCCGATCGGGTGTACATATGTAACTGGTCGTTTTATACTTATAGCACCATTACCTTCATTTAGGATCAGATAATCGAGCTCTTGGTCGGGAGTCCGACCTTTAACGCTATAACTTTCACCAATATGCGAACATTTACAGCGATAGCCCGTGTTTACCTAGACACTTTGACATGTTGACTTGGATTCGTCTTCGAAGTTCGTGCGATGACTCTGAATCTTATGCGAGAGGATCCTGCGATTCGCTATGGTGCTTACCACTAGGATCTAGATGTTAAGCAGGACAGGACAGGCGCCCAGCTATATTTTTCCTGCTGCGTTGAGAATGTTCGTTTCGTTTTGAAAGGAATTTTTGGAGAGGTCCACAAAGGGTGCGGTCTTCAGTGGACTCCTATTGACCGTGTTCTAACCAATCTTCGTATCTAGCTACGACGAATGTACCCAGATGATAGGAGCAATTGAGACGCTTGATCTCGAAGTGCAGAATCCAAATGCTCTCCCAGCTCGAGCCGCAGGCCACCAGAGGGGGATGCACTCGCTCAGCTTGCTGATTCATCTTGGCAGTGTTTCCTGGATACCAATGGATCCCATCTGAAAAGATACAATCCCCCGATTGTCATGAAGGATGTATATTCCTCTCTCGCTCTATCTACTTCGTGGAACACATCCTCAACGCCGGTTAAGGGAACCCGTTGGCAAGGATATCGGATGAAGCGGCTTTCTTGAAATCTAAGTGCGGTACTCACAAGGCGTTTGTGGATGTATCCCTCGTGTTGATCAACAGTCCGTCAAATACTGTTCTGGAGGATCATGATCAGACTTGGCACGCGATTCTGTTTATCTGGCGACCATTTGTTCACCTTTTCCAGATGAAATCGGTCACGTTCCGAGATGAAGACATCATCATCATCATGAGTGAACTTCTCCGTCGATTGGAGTATCCCCATAGCGAGGGTGAGTTTCATCGTGAGTCATGACCTGCAAGGCAGACATCTAGAGTCTTGATATCGCCGCAATTAACGTGCCAAGGGAGAACCACCGCGCGGACACTTCGCAGAGTCCATCTGAGAAGGTTCAGTGATGATAACAGTTCTTTCTCGCCTCAGTTGAAGTCCTTTTATCAATTCCTAAAAACCCCCTTCCGATGCTGGAAGGCGACGTCTCCAAGCTTTTCGTGACTTCGGTTTCATTTTGTGTCTGACCCTCAACCTCGATCCTCTGCTCGTGACATTTCGAAGCCAAGTTCGTTCGAATAGCGATGAAAACTAGCTACTCGACAAAGCTTGTTAAAAATGATGCACATGCTTTCCGCCTGCCGAAGATTGTCAATGCCACAAATTTGTGAAAGCCGCCACTACCTCTTGTCTATATGCCACCGTTTAACCGAAGCGAAAGTTGAGGCGTAAACTTTCGTTGGGCATCTGGGGACATCGAAACTCACCTCTATACGCGCTTTGTTCTCGCTCCTCTGGACCGTGTACTATTCATGATCCATCCCTTTCGCCGAATCGCCATGCACCGTCCGTTTGTGACACATGCTTGAAACTGATGACATCGCGTCCGATGTCACCGAGTAAGGACGGTCAGGAGGGGACGTAAAGGTGGACGTCTTGCATTGGCGGAAAGAAAAGCGAAATTTGGGGTTCAGCGTACAGTCTGAGAGTAGTGGATTAGTGACGAAACATAGCGCGGGTATAGGATCAAGCGCCTGAACTAAACTTTCGCCATTACGAAAATTGAGAATTGGTATTATTGTTACTACTTTCAAGCAAGTTTCATGAGCACGGTGCGCAATAGTTGTATTGTTTATGATTGCAAAAATAACACGGAATGATTTGGCAGCTTCCGAGTCCTGGATCCCGCCGAGCCGTGCTCGCAGTAGATCGTTTTGGAAATGACAAAACTGATGTACGTTTATCCACTACAGTCTTGATTAAAAGAGAACGTCTCCTCTTTCCTAAGCGGCCTGGATTCTTTCGCAGAAAAAAACACCAAACGGCTAGAACATCCGGGTCTAAGAAGATTGTACTCACCGGCTTGCTATAGGCTACCCCGTATAGGTACTTCCTGTTCTCCAATCCCAAGGAGAACAGCAGCTGTCTCCTTTCTGACTCATGAGATAGGCCTGGATTCAAGTTCGCCTGCTAAGTACTTACAAGTCAAGGAAGGGCCGGCGCGCGCATCATTCTGTCCAGCTCTGCCCCGTATAGGTATACTTCCCACTCACTAATCCTGATCGCCGAGACCATAAATAGCAAAACAGTAAGCCTAGCTCAAAAACCAGGGACACGAACTACAGCCCCATCTCCTTCTTGATCCGCCCCAAACATATATAGCATTGTTGTCTACCAATTATGAGCTTTGTACCCGGAGAAATGAACCCCCTGCCTCGCCTTAGAACTTCTCGAATTTGTAACACCGCAAAGGGTACTTCAGCGTTCGAGCTTCTCCTAGCAACTCATGCTCTAGGCTTCAACGAAGACCGATCCTTCCCCTTGGCTTTCTAAATCAAAGCTAATTCAACGTGGCAGCACCTTTCAGCCAGCAGGTATGCAGAAAGCGGAAAGCATAAATTTTCGAGTACTCGTGCCGGCTGTTGATGAAGAGAACTTGACAAGCGAGCCGCCCAACACGGAATGCCAAGATCTGGGGATAAGACGAGCCAGCAATGAATTAGGGCTCGGAGGAGTTATGGAGATCCCCGTTAATCTGAATCTGGCCCAGACTCTTTTCATCCCAACTACCAACAACTACGAATGATTTCGCACAGTGTGTTCGTTCACATGACTAGAGATCTTGAACTTTGTCCCGCCGTCGGTCGATCCCGCAATGTCCATATGAAGTAGTGCACGGCGCTTGTCCAAGGGCGGATCACTAGACGTTCTTAGTAGTGTCTGAGCGACAAAAAGCAGATACGAAATTGACCTTTTCTTGGTCTGATGAATGGAATCATTCCACATCACAAATGATCACTATCATTTCATTCATCGTTTCTAATCAGACGGCGGGCGGAGACCCTCAAGATTACGAACTGTGTGAGATGGGAAAAACAACAACAAAGAGCGTGTCTGCAGAGAGGAGTGATATAAAATAATGCAAGCATAGAAAACTAGATAGACTGTGGAAACCTAAAAGATAGACTGAGCAGCTGGAATACACATATAATAGTATATAACCGACGAAGAAAGCAAGGGAAAAAATCAGTCAGTCAGTCAATGAGCTTCCTCCATCTCCACCTCCTCCTGAACAACCCCAACTTCGTACTCGCCACAAACATCCCACCGTGAGCCGTCCGCAGCAGCCGACACATACTTGACGAACCGCATTACACGTTCGTCCCTCAAAACCAGTAGCAGGCGGTTAAATCCGGGCTGCACGGTCAGTAGTGTGCTATCTTCCTCATCATCGTCCTCTTCGTCCTCCGGAGGCCCAGTCTCGTCGGCATCCATTGGCATCGGGTCGGGGCTACTGTGCTTCCCATTCGGACTACCGCCTGCAGGGCTGTGTCCTCCGTTGCCGCTGGCTGCTGCGGCCGAGTTACCATTGGTCGACCCGTTCCCGTTGCCATTGCCATTGCCGCTTGTTGTGTCTACCGTCCAGGCGGTCCCATTAAGAACAGCCGACTTTTTGTACGTACCGGCACGGTACACGGCCGGGTCGTCCTCTTCATTATGTGGAGCCATGTAGCACTATGATAGAGTATTCATTAGCGGGAGTCTTGATGAAATGAAAAAAATTATTACCTCCCAAGCTCCCCACTGGCCGGCAGCCCACCCACGAAGCTCCTTTCCCCTCCCTTTCCCCACCCTTCCTCTCATGTCGT
Organism: Armillaria gallica; assembly: GCA_037576215.1. NCBI lineage: Eukaryota > Fungi > Basidiomycota > Agaricomycetes > Agaricales > Physalacriaceae > Armillaria > Armillaria gallica. The sequence goes on from JBANDB010000008.1 coordinate 1,375,393, forward strand.
CGTCTTCACTCTCCAATGCCTCGGGTGTCAGCCCAAGGACCACATCCAATCTAGCCTCATTTTCCTCGCTCGTCGCGAGCGTATAATCTAACCCGGGCCTAAACCGCCTCGCTTCGACGTTATGTCTCAACGGGAGAAGTTTAGTCACGCTTGCCATCCATGCTCGTAAAGCCTGGGACGGGAACAACTCATCCTGGAGCACCCGTAGAATCTCCGATGGTGAGGGATGAGCGGAGAGCGGAGTGACGGACGTAACAGGAGCAGAGGGGGAAGGTGGAAGAAGGGTGCAGTACCGCCACTTGTGCGGCGGGCCTTTCACGGTCCAGGCGCTGTTGGATTCGGCGATGAGCGGTGCTTTGCCATTGGTCGCCCCGTGGGGCATATGTGTCGTCGGGTTCGAGGACGCGGGGAGGTTGATACCAGAAGAGTGTGGTGGGACGCGGCCCATTCGTTCGGGACCAAGGCCGTCCGTCGCATCAAGATCCCGTAGGCGTGGTTCGAGGGCCTCGGCGAGATCATTCTTTAGGAAAGAGTGCAACTCCAGCGACGACTCTTCGACGAAACGAGAGGCGAGGGCTTTCATGGTGCGAGACTGTAGGTAGACGGGGTTGAGATATTCACTAAGGAAAGATATGTGTTCCTCGGATAACGGTTGGTCCGTTAGCTGAGGAAGTCCGTCAGGCAACGGCGAGGACGTCGGTGTGTCTGAGTAGGGTCTAAAGACGGTAGAAGTAGAGGCCTATGGGGAACATCAGCAGTGTACAGAACCATAGACGAGGGCACTAACCAGCTGCTCTCGTGAGCTCTTGCCCTCTGCAGTCAACCGTTCGGGGTCGTAGCCTTCCTCACCCTCCTGGGCAGCATGGAACCAGCCGCTGATGCTCAAGCGCTCCCTGCCATCCTCACCTTCTCCGCCGACAACCACCTCTTCGACAGAATGGAAGCTGCGCCCGGGCTGGACCTCGAAAAAGATGAACTGATTCCAGCTTGGTGGGATCATTTTCGCTGGTACAGGCATGGGTTCCAGGTTACCATCAGCGGCTTCCTTGACTGGATAGAGCTCAAGGGCGCCTCCCCAGTCCTTTTGCCAAAGTTGATAATTGGGAAGGGGCATGTAGAGAATGTAGGAAACGCGTCGGCTGCCGATGACATCGTCATGATTGAGGAGATGGCAGCCTTTCGTGTACGAATTGACGGACATGTCCTGTTTCTTGCCAGACAGAGGTCCACAGCCAGTGACGGTTCGGAGGAAAGAACGGAATTCGTAAGAGTAGAGCGCATCGCGGAGCCTGAGGAGATTAGGCAGGAGGGATATTTGGGAGGCGCTGAGGTAATTGAGCGAAGCAAGGTCGCCTGTCTGATTTACCTGCAGGGTAACGGGAATGTTAACAGAAGCGGGGCATATAGTGAGATAAACGGACCTTGTAGATGTCAGTCTCCTTCTCTGTGAAGCTGAGCTCGCTTAGACACTCGTCCTTGACATTCTTGAGCAGGTCGTCCTGGAAAAGTTTCTCGACCATAGCATAGTGAAACGGGATGCTCTCTAGGTAGGAGTTGTGGAGCCTCGATATATTGCCATGGTCGAAGACATCTGTCGCAAAGGCAGCAATTGGATCCTCTGCTGCCGTGCCATTGTTGGGATGCTGGGTCTTGAGGCGCTTCAAGAGGGATACAGTGTCTGATTGGTCTGCAGAGGGCGATCTCGGGCGCGCCATGGCAGTTTTTGGAGGTCGAGGCCGTACTCGTCCAGTGGAATTAGGCTGCCGTTGTTGGCAATGACGGTGGCGGATTGCCCGCTAAGTCGGGTTGGTCGCGGTGGGTCGAGTGCCTGTAAAGAAAGGCGGCGAGGTCGTCATCAGTACTAGGACTCGAATGCGGGGAAGGGTAAATGGGCCATCGACTGACCCAGTTATCGATGAAGGCGACAGGACAACGAGGACGAGAAATGGGAACAAAAGGTAGATATATGTTTGAATATGTGCAAGATATATGCCTCCGTAAGGTTTTGGAAAGAAAAATGGTAGAAAAATGTAAGTTGAAAAATTGGCCGGCAACCAGGTGATGGCCGGTTTAGGAAGGTGGGAGTCTCGACTCGATCTCGGCCTGTTTGGACCTGGCTGTACCTGCCTCTGACGATTCGTATTTCAAGTGATTACAAGTCTATACCCGTCTATACCTCGCATCCTGTAGGAGCCAGAGGGGGTAATTCCACATGTCTGCCGTGTAGCTCCCGGACTTTATAGCAAAGCTATCACAGGCACTGCAAGATTCAGATCCGTGCACTGATACAATTCTATACTGATGAACCACTAAGAGTTAGTTTTACCGTCGACGTCTGGACTCACTACAAAATGAACTCACTTGACGCCCACTACAAATACTTCCTTGATCCTCCCCTACACGCAAGCCCCGTTGCCGTCAGAGTCGAGATTCCGGTCTTGGAAAATTTCTTCTTCTTCCAAGTACCCTGCGTCCAGATTGGTTCCTTCACTTCCCACCAGCTTGTCCAATCATCGATTACCTGCGATTAATTGGCTGATAATCCTCGTCGGTCTTATTTCCCGACTCGGCTTTCTATATGCCAATCCCGACTCGCCGAGCTGCATTTAGTATATGTCTGGACCTCTGCCTACCCTTGCCCCAATATTCGATATTCGGCGGTGCATGTTGGCGCATCTGGACTTGCTGGCGTGTCGCTTGTCGTTCCGACGACCCTCACTCGGCATTCTCCCTAGCGACCTTCCAATTTTTTTCTTGAATAAAAGTCCTCGTCATTACTTATCGGCGTCAAGTCCGTTCAATCATCATGTCTGTCATTTTATGCACTAACCCCTTGTCATTTAAATTATCTCTTTTTATTCCTCGCAGCTTTCCTTGTGGCGTCACACACTATCTCGTATCTCGTTGTGGCGCTCTCGACTCTACTGCCGCCGTCGCAGGTTACGACATTAACGCTCCCTACTTCCGAGCCAATAGTCATTCGACTTGAACATCGTGTTGCTTCGGCCGTGTATCCGATCGCGTTTCAACCAAATATATAATGACTGTATTTCGAGCCAGAAAAATGTGTCTTGTACAACATGAAAATAGACGAGACTGTACAACTAAATAGTAATGTAACTTGAAGAGAGAAGGACAATGTGACGCTAGGCATGCAAATGAACGACATATGTGAAATACGTTTATGGACAACTCGACAAAAAGAAAGCCCATACTAAGCTTAAGCCTTCACATCGTCGTAATACGGCGGTAGTAACCCTTCATTAGGTTTAATGGGAAGAGTTATTCTGCCCGTGGCCGTATTTGATTGTGACCTTGTGCGCCGATGCGAATCTGTCCTCCGTACCCATGCTTCAGTTGCTGATTGGCGGAGCTCTGGCGTGAGGTTCTTTAATGATACTGGGGCATATACGGTGGTACTCTCCGAATCCGACGATGGATTTGAGCGCGGGAGAAGTAACACCCGCTGAAGCGAGTCTGTACGGGAGTGAGCCCGAGACGTGGGCAGAAGACCGCTACTGCGCTGACTCGCATGTCTCGAGACGTGTGAGTAATAGTTCGACACCGCCAACAGGAAATGTAACTGGGGTACCAGGTAGCGGTGTTAGAACGGATGAAAAGATGGAAGAGAAACATCGATCTGCTTACTCGGGCAACAATCACAATAACCATGCATGCCACAAAAGCCATGACGGCCCGCTCGAACCACCGTTCACAGTTCTCCAGGCTGAGCCCCATTTCACCGAGATCACGCATTAACTCGGGCTGGCGAGACAACTCCTCACACACACCCGTACGGGTGGTGCTACGAAAAGCCCCATAGGCGCCGAGAACTGTAACGATCGTGCAGAAGGAAAAGTCGGCGATAGAGTAATCGCGGTAGAACCTGACAAAGGAAGGCTTGCTCTGTAGTGTCGTGCAGGGGCGACGATGAGTGATTCGGCATCAAATTTAGGAGAACGATGACAGCGCACCTTGACCACGCCGACGAAGCCTATCGCACACACTGTGGCAGCTGAAACAAAGTATGACAGCAGCAGCCCCCACACGACCTTGACACCGTCCACCCTCCAAGTATCATTCGACGTCTCCCACTCGAATTCAGGCTCCCATTTGATTGAACGTGAGGCTGCCAAAACTTGTATAGCTAGCGCCGAATTGGTGATAATACCGAAGAGGGTAATCACGAAGGAGGCAGACCTAGAGTAGCGAGACATGACAAGAAAAAACGAACTGGTCAGCCTCGTGGGAGTGGGACAGAGGGGGAGAACTGAACCAGCAGATGGAGGTAAAGAGAAGAGCCTACCTAGCTGGATATCTGGCCATTATTGATGGACAGAAAAAGCTTTGTCAGGAGAGACGGGTTGAGTAAGTCAAGAGAGACAACAAAGAAAGGTCGGATGATTCACGGACCTGGGTAGACCGTAACCATTACCTTTTCGGGCCCCGATGACTGTGCCACGAAATGTTATTGCTCTCCTTCCCGCCCATTACAGCGGCATTGAAACCGCCTTGCTTCCCCCTACAGCCCACCAGTATTTTAAGCTCTTCAGTTACGTTCAAAGGGTAGGAATTGCGAGAATTCTAGGGGCTAGGGTCCCCGATGACGAGGCTTCTATCACGAAAACGTACGATCACGGAATGCTGGCAGCGGCCTGCGAGTGGGCGGCATGGGCCAATGACTGCTCGAGAGAATAGACTTGTGCCTGCCAACACACCTAGATCTGTACTACTACTATATGATGGCCTGCTTCTCCACCTGATATGCCTCGAAATTCCATGCCGAGTTGGGAAAGCGTTCAGATTCCGGCAAGATTCATCTCCGCTCGGAATAATCCGTTGCCAAGGATAATTCCCGGTTAATTACGTCATTGCGTGCCGATTCGTCGACCCCTATTTCTCCATCATTCTGTTTTCGACCTGAACGCGAGTAACGTTGACTCTACGGTTGTAATGTTCTGACCGACATGTTTATAGGTCCTGGGCTTTGATAGAGTAATCTTCCAGCCTAGACTCTTCTGCTGCTCACCCAATGAAACGTACCGGTGAAGAAGCCGGTGCGGTCCCAAATATCGTGTCGCCAAAACCAAAAAGGCGTAAAGCCAGCCAAGCCTGTGCTTCCTGCAGGCGACACAAAACGCGCTGCGAACTTCCCGACGATATTAGCAGTATTTCCGGCCATCGTGCTCAATTACGCTGTCATCGTTGCAAGGTCCTTAATGTTGAGTGTTCGTTCGAGACATCGAACATCATCCATGTCAAATCAAAGATTAACAACGCGTCGACGTCTACGATACTCCTTCCAGCAACTTTGGATCCGTCCGCAGCATCCATATCGGCGTCTGATGCATCTCGGGCGGCCCCATATCCCGCTCCTGTGGCTAGTGCGCAAGAGCTGAGAATAGAAGATCTTCTCCCTGGCCCACAAAGTCTTATGGGTCCTATACCAGCCTCGGAGTGCTTTACTGGACTGCGGTACCTATGCTAGCCATCAGAGAGCTAGCGAACCAAAGAGAATCGACGACAGCTCAAGCTCGCTCCAGTTCATCAAGCAATCAATCCAGCGATGAATCTTTATCCAGTATCCTGACCAGCACACAGATAACGTGGCTGCTACAAATGTACGTTGTTCCGCCCCATTAGGAATTACCCTTGTTTATATCCAAATTCTTGTCAGTTTCCAAACACGATACACGCGCTGGGTGTCCCAGTTTCAAGCTACATCAGAACAAACCGGAATTCTTGACTTGGTCCGCTGTACAATTGCTTCGAGGCATCTGGATCCCATAACCCAGGCCTCCGTATCCCCTAGATTATATCGATTAACCGAGAGTATTTTCCTCGAGAAGCTCTTTCACCCTATTCCGTCATTGGAATCGATCGGTGCACTCATCATTCTATCTTTATGGTCCCCATTGTATTGCCCCGCGCAAGATAGCCGATTGCTAGTTGCTTCGGCTATTAGCATGGGCATGAATTTCCGGCTGAAAGAAGCTTCCGCGCATGCGGTCAGACTTCAAGAACAGGGTCTCGTAGGTTCTCAGGTTTATGAAGAAGCCATGCAGAGGTCTCGCCTGGTAGGAATAGGCTCTTCACCGAGTATTCTGATGCATTGCTGATGAAGCTATTCTGCTTATAGTGGGTTCTCCTTTCGTCTACGGAATCGATGTAAGTCATATGTGTCTGGATTTTTTTTTGTTCATATGTGGAGTTATTTATTGGTTGTTATTTTACAGGGTGTGCCTTGGCACCGGACGTGACTCCCTGTCCTCGCGGTCAGCGTTCGACTATAGAGTGCTGAGTACCGGCTCCGTTGGGTCAGTTGAACAAGAAATGGACCTGAGAATCAATATCCAGGGAAAATTGATGGATCTCGCGGAAAAGGGTAACCAAATTACCTTGAAGGGTCCCAACAGCGCCGAAATTGAATCCTTTTATGTGGAAGTCAAAGATGTTCTGACGCGCATGGATTGCCTGTACACGCCTATGGCGCCTCTTCCCAGTAAGTTTGAATGGAAACCGGCGAAATTATTATTGACTCCGCCAATCCCAGTCGTGTCCCAGCATGACCCGTTTGCATTCCACATGCTTCTGCTGCAGTACTACGGATCTCGCTTACTCGTCACACATCACGCACTCAGGGAGATGCGCACGGTTATCTCAGGCTCTAACGCCACTGCCGGCCAGTCCTGGTTACGAGCCCAGTTCCACGGCACTTCCATCGCGATGTGCCTAGGACGGGACAGCATCAAATCAGCGCAATCCATTCTCACGATATTGCACTCAGTGGACGCCAACCTTCTGGTTACCGTTCCCGACGGCATATTCACTACCATCTCGTTCGCGGCGACCTGGCTTATAGTGGCCAATTTTTCAATTCACCAGCTGAATTGCGCCCCGCTGGGAGTGGCATGCGATAGGCTAATTTCCATGACGGTGGAACTGTTATCGCGGCTGGCATTGGGACCTGAGCATATACTTGCGAAGTATGCACATATTATAGCAACATTAGTAGGTTTGTGGGGAACAGAGGAGTCAGCCATCGGACCCGAGCCCCCGAGATCGCACAGATCCCTCAAGTACCACGCCGTCCGAACCTACCGCCAGCTTCGAAACGAGTGCCTTTCCGTCCCCCGCGGAGTGGAGTAGCGCCAATCTGTCAAACAATCCCAACATCTTCATGGATCCTGACTTTTGGGCATCCTTCATGGACAACCTAGACACGACCCAGTCGCCATGGTTGTAGGTACACAAACCCCTTATCATCGTGGACGCAGGAAGCTTTCTAGGGTAAGACGCGAATTCTTCAGGTTACGCGCGGTGTCCGTGATAGAAGCGTAATTATGGTGACCAGTAATATGCATGCTCAGGACCCACCAATGAGATCGGAGGGCCAGTCAAGCCTCGAACAATAATTTTGCGCTCATGCCATTGGAGAAGAGCCTACCCAATGCTCTCGACCGTCGACGATGATTACCAAAGTCGTATCATCCAATCGGCTACCTGTCCACCTGACATTGATCTGGGATCCGGTCCATCGTGACGAAAGTTTACCCCTCCTTGTTGAAGATGTTGGTGTATCCATGCCGTTGTCGATCGCACCTACATAGAAAGAAGGACTGAGAGGGGCTCACGGCAGATTGCCAGATGGGGCGAAAAGCTCATCAATGCCGCGGCGCAACAGAAAAGGACATTGTTCACGCACAATGCGTCAATACATCGGAGGAAAGTGTAACTACGCCATCCGCGCAACGCATTCCGATTCGCCAGTGTTGTAGTTTTGAGTCTAGCCCGTCTTCGAGGGAACAACCCATGCATTCCTTCCATCTGGTGGCGTAGTGTTCGAGAATTCGGGATTGAATGCTGAACTTGGAGGTCGAGGTTGATACAATTGGACTGTATCACTCCAGTGGAAGCGCGACTGTTTTTGACCCTGGTAGGAAGTAAGTCCGAAGTCCACCTGATTCAAGAGTCAAGGCTCAAGGGCAATTCAACAGTTGCCTACCATCGCATCGTTATATGTCTCTTCGCAGGACGTAAAATAGAATACGAATACGTTTTATGACTGCAATCCTGGTCTTTCCCAACAATTACTAAGGCGAATGTTACGGTGTAGCGATCTGTCAGGCACAGTTGTTCCTCAGTCGGAGTTTCAATGGAACCTTTCCCTCCCTTCTTCGAGTGACCGTGTCTACCCGCGACCCATTTTTCACTGGCCAAAATGACCCCTTCTTACTGAGGCTTACTCACGACGAAATCCCAATATATCCACATTTTTCCGCGATGTATAGCCCTGATACAGCTGGGTTTAATTTACTGTGGTATTGGCCTTCTCCAACACGTTGTTGATATCCGACCACTGTCTGACCATCACTATTCTAGGCTCTCCTAGCCTGAGCGTACTTGTTGTGTTCTCTGTGATGTTTTTTCTCGAACCGGTCGTTCAGTGTCGAATTCATCAACTTTTAATGTTAACTTGTTAACTTCTGTACAGTTCCTTCTTGGCTCGTTTCTTAGTTCATCTTTGACACGTAACAGCTTTCTCTTTCTGTGCGGTCTCAGGCTGATAGACTCAATATAGCAAAGTTATATCGCTATGCTACCTGTCTTCCTGCTGGAATACCTTATCGATCTTTGGCTATTCATCTCGTTTCTCTATTGCGTACGGAATCACCGGCATCCGTTATGGTTACAGAAATTTACGATCGCTAGTTCTATGCGCTTCTGCCTCTTCACTAGGAACATTCTTTTGCGCAAATACTTTACGTGCTTCGAAATACTTCAGTAGCGCTTAAACTTCGCCGCAAATTTGAACATTCCTCATTCGCTGAATGCAAATTATCACAGCTTGTGGCCGCCTGGACTGATGGCCGACCAAAGTGCTCTTAGTTGCTTTCGGACGCTATACACATGTATCGGCTTTATGTCAATAACAGACTTTGTGGAGCACAGATACCCGTTCTGGACGGCGCGCCCCAGGAAACCTCCGCGCCGGCATCTATCCGTGATTCATTCATCCCGTAAGCTGGCAAGGATCTCTGGCTATCTGGCTCAACTAATGGACCGGTTCAACGATCAGATCTTTCGAACGCTGTGGAGATGTTTTTTTAGCGAATATATTTGTTTCACTGACACCCCGTCCGAAGCGCCGATACTGTTCTTTGACTAATTCGGACTCGGACATACGCAGCACACGCACCTCTACGACTATCTTTAAGTATACGCGTTATATCCTTTGTCTAGAATCACAGAGCCGTCCAGATCGCAGGGTGAAGGGAAATCTAACCGTCCGGCGGCATGAACAACTATGGGATGCTCAGGTCACCAACCTTTAGCGAGACGTTCTGGCTCTGTCCAGGCTTTCGAGGATCGTAAGTAGCTTCTACAAATCGCTCCCGGATCTCCTAACACCCTTATGACTAGCCCGCGTGATTTTGACGAGTTGGCCTAACGCACCAATTTTTATTACAGCATAGACCAGGAGCCAACGCCCAGATTACCTAGTTATCAGCCTTGAGGAGCAGGGTTGTGTTTCACCCCGCTTCTGCACCCTGAGTTGGCACATAGCAGAACGTTGTCGCAATACCTTTTTCCGCGAATGGATCCATGTCAGGGCTTGTAGAAATGGCGCCCATTCTGTATCCGTCGTAGAATCACGGCGACGAAGCGCACCATCCATTCCATAGCCAAAGCAACGCGTGGCTTAGGTATCAGGGCCAATAGGGCGCCGTCAATCCATGGAAGGCCACCCATGTAGACTGAGACCCTTGAAAGCAAGTTACGGCGCATCACAGCAATAACACCGTAAACTGGCGATCGTCCAAAGCCCTTCCTCTCTAACGTCCATACTTGAGGACCTACAAATGTGTGTTCAAGCGTTCAGTTCTAATTCCAAAATTGCCGATTGCTTCCTCTTCTTGTTCTACAGTCCCGTCGTTGCCGTCAAGCTCCTCCCTATTACCGGCGTCTACATACTCTCAGAAGAGTCCTGTCGCTTTCCTTCTCATCAGATACTACGCGTAATTTAGCCACACACCAACGGACCCTTCAGTGGCCTGTCATCGGGTACTATTCACAACCTTGTGTGCGAAATATTTCCCATTGACTTGCGTCGCAGGATCTCAGAACCCTTGAAGGTTATGCCACCGGGGTGTGGGGGAATGCTAGGGACGTAAAAGTCGTACAAACCCCCATCAATCCCTGTGAAGAACCCCACAAGACCTGTGAACAACCCATGGGTATGTCGAGGCAATTATGAATAACCATACGCGGTTACTAAGTTCGGGTAGGTATGCACAATCACTTCTGGCGGAGTGATTTCTTAAGTCCTATGGTCCTAGCGTCGGTTCTTGCCTTCGGGTAGAGTCCGTTCCATGTATCAATCCTATACATTTCTGTCTAGGGTATTGATAGTTCTATCCCGCCGCTAGGTCTTTACCAGAGAGGACATTGGCATTCAGCCAGGGAAATTCATGCTAGTAGACGGCGCAGAGTGAGGTTCGCGTCGGTTTGCACATAAGCAACTGCCCCCAGAGATCGACGGTGATATTGCAATAATGAGCGTGCCGTCTACGCAGGTTTGTCGACTGTCAGCGTACTTACAGCGGTTGTTTGGGTACGTCCTATGTAGACCCGACGAATGTTTTTTGATCATCTTCTAGGCGAAGTGTTATATGAACCATATAGGTATTGGGTATTGGTTAGACTCGAGCCAGTCCCCGCTTCGGTTGATGACAGTCGATCAATTAGAGCGCCGAGTTGATGGATTGTCATCAACTGGCGGTGAGACTGGTTCGAGTCCAAATATTGGTTTTCATTGAACGATTGATAAGTCCGAGGACAAAAAACATGTAACATCATTACTGATCCTCTCCCTTGAGCGACGCGAGAAAACGATCAGCCAGGATCGCATGGACGGCTGGTGTCAGATGCAAATCGTCCTCCCAGATGGCGCTTCCCTCGTCATCTGGGTCATTTTCACCAAAGTCGTACTCCAGCGGATCGTCCAACACGTCCGTGAGCACCTTGTGTGAGGAGAAAATGAACACTGTTGCCTGCGGGCTGCTCGTTGCGAACTTGGATGTGCGCGCACGCAGAAGGTCGTTCCACGTCTCGACGCGGTCCTGCATCTCGTCCGACGAGTCAAGCGTTACACAACAGATCAGGAACCTGGGATGAACATGAGGATTAGGTATGTACCGCCGGGCGAACGGCCAATCGGAGGGACGTCCACCAGCACAAAGTTCCGAGCGCCCGCCTTGATATACAGATCGTGAACAGCGCCGAACAGCGCCTCGACTATGGCCTCGAGCTCATCGGATGATGTCCTGCCGCAGTCGTTGATGCCAAGATACGATACTAAAACCACCAATCTGTTAGCCTGAACATATTGGAACGGTCGGGAGGTGCAGAACCGTAAATAGTTTTGGTCGGATCGAGGGTGGGAACATCGGAGTTGGACGGCGATTTCTTGGGAAAACACGTGAAGAATCACGATAATGGAGGACATATTCCACGGTGACCGAAGGAAAGGCCAAGTTGTGCACACAAATGGAAGTGTCCTTGAGCAAGTGGTCGACCTAAACCTTGTTGGACAAGCAGCATGCATAGAACACTGATCCACGCACCCATACTGCAGATTCCTCTTCTAAGTCTAGCTTACTGTACGAATCTCCGCTAAGGTCGCGGAAAATCAGCAACGCCAGATAGAAAGTTGGAAAGACCGACAGTATGACAATGTTACCTAGCGAACTTTCTCCGCACCAGTGAGACCCTCTGTATGGCACCGGAAGATCTACTGAAGACTTGATCATTAGGTGATTGGCGAAGAACTGATTGAACGGCGTGCGCGTAGAAGCTGCCAAACTCTCCGAAATCCTGTCTCTCTTTTTGGTCGCTGATCCGTATCGCTATCGTCGACAGGAGTTCTCTATCGAGGAGGTTGAACCACTGCTAGAACGCTGCCGCTTGCTCGTCTTCGGCAAAGGGTCCATCACAACGCTATATGAGAAGAGAAGGGAACGAGTGGTCAGCCCCTCAAGGCCTCAAGAGCAAGCAGAACACAAGCAACGCGGCAGGCGGCTGTATGGGATGACTAATAAGATGAAACCGGCACCTACCCAATCGGGCAGGAGGCGCGTCGGCACAAACAACACAACATGCTCAGAGCAGGCGGTTTACTTGTGCAGATGGTCATTCAGATTCATCAGATTCAGTACTCGACACTTAGACTTTGGCTGCCGCGATGCGTGTTATTTAGCAGTCAGTGCCGCACCTCCTTGATTGAGTAGGAGTCCTTGACATCGGTGACGTGAACTTCGGACCGTAACCGTTGTAAATTGGTGGTATCGGCGTCCTCGCGAACGAGATCCTGCTCCAGCCTGGTAAATCATGTGCTTTTCTTGTTCACCGTGATGATGAGAAGATGGATGACTCAGTGGGCCATAGTGTGAGCTACTGGTGCATACTAGACAACAGAGGGAATCGCGCGGACCATCTGGATGACTCTGCCTGTTTCATCAGTATATCAAGTCACCGATGCATAGACCCCGGCTTACTACAACGTCCGTGCAGGGCGTAGAGGATGATAGATGATCGATGATCTGTCGTAGAACGCATGAGAGGTCAAAGGAGAAAGCGTAGCATGCGAGAGAGCTTATCCTGTTCAGCGAGACGTACAAAGTTAGAGAAAGGTCATATATATATATTTAAACATACCTGCTTTCCCACTTGTGTTATCACAGCAAGTGTCCAGCTAATACCTTCAAATTGCCGTCCCGGTGGGGAGGTGCGAGATGGACGATTGTGCCTATGAAGAGGCGAAACAGATCTTGGAAGACGAGTACAGCAACTGATCTCGGTTTCCCGCATCTATATTATTATCTATAATTGTCATTGGCATCGACGTTGCTGCTTGTTTACAGCATATTCAGTAAGAGACAACGAGATAAGCAAATACTTACCAGATGCCAGTTCGCTCAAGAAGACGATCTACCACTGCGTCAAGCTCATAGCCAAGGATAGCCTCAGGCAGATAATCCCACCAATCACTTGGGTCGGCGATGGCTCGTGCATTCATTGCCTTCAAAAGCTCCCAGTGTTCGGGATAAAGCCTCCCGTCTCCCAATCGATGATGCCCGAGATGGTAGTTACTCCATCGGGCTCATCGGTGACTATGATGTTGCGAGGATAAAAGTCTCCATGCGTGAGGACCATGCGATGGTCGCCCCTCATCAGGGAGCGCAGCCAGTTCCTGTATCTTTGCGACACGCGAGAGGATGGCGAGGTGAAGAGGAAATCGTTAAAGTCATCCTCGCTGTATATAGAGCTCGAATTATTTCGAGTGCTCATGCTAACATCCTTGCATAAACGCAGTCCGCAAGGCGAGCCAAGCGGAGCTCTGTGTGGTACCGCAACGCTTCGCAAAAGTTGTAGAATGCGATCCAAGGCCGTCTGGAGATTCTGCTTCACCTCCTCAGAGAGTGTCGGCCAGCATTGCTGGAGTGGTGCCGCGAATGCGAGTCACAAGAATGTATAAAGTCAGCCCAACAGTGACTAGTCACAGAGCTTGGGGGGGTGGAACACCGGGAACTTGTTCTTCCAGAGAAAACCAACCTCCGAGTCGTGCTCAAGGTCTTTGCCGACTTTTACAACCACGTCGTCGCTGATCTGGACAACAGTGCGGCTGCCACCTTCCCATATGGGTGTCCCGGTCGAGATGCGGTGTATGGAGATGAGAGGACGAAGCTTCGTCCAATGGTACGTCGAGTAGATCGTGAACTCCAGGGGATAACGCGTAAACAATACATGGTGGAAGCGCCGACGGCAACGTAGGAAGTGGCGTAGGAATCTTCCGTCGCGTCGTTTCTAACTGTTATTTCTCCTTCGAGAGGGTAAGCTTAATTCCAGTGATAGCGAATCGGAATATAGTACGTGCCTTTCAGCCGTTTCTCCACAATGCGGGGCATAGATAGATAGGTGGAGTATGCCTTGTCAGCTGTAGGGTCATCTTTAAGCGTGTTCGATAAGAAACGCAGGACAGAGTTATTTATTGAGATTGCGGTATCCACGGTCTGTCATCGTGGATCTCGGTTAGGGCCGGTCATTGCAGATCTGTTGCACAAACCTTTGATCGTATTGCTGTCTTTGCCATTTGGACGATTTGTACAACCTGAAAAGTCAGAAGGGCGTGTTTTACAAATCTACTGTTACTTATTTAATTCAAAAAACAAAGATTGTTGGATTTTTAGCAGGTCCCACGAAGTCGAAAACGGTATCTAGGTAAAGTTAAATAAAAAAGCTCATATAGGTATTTTCGATTGTAGAAATTCGGGTACAAAAAAGATACCAGCTGTATATTTACAAATTAGATGTCCGGGAGGTCAGATTAGTAATTCCAATGCTAACTGATTAGTGATCTATTCCGTTAAGCTTGGACGACAGTGGGGGGACAGGAGGAACTGAGAGGTCTTCCGACACCGACGCGTCGTCGTCGCCTTCAGCATTATCGTCGTCTTCCTCAGCCATGAGCTTCGCCGCGCGCTGCAAAAGACGGTAAGTAAACCTAGAAGGACTTCGGTCATCAAAAGTGAAACCTTACCTTCATAGCTTCAGCCTCATTCGAATAATGCCGTCCCTGGCACGCACAAACGCTGCGTGCTTCGCAGCAGCTGGAAAGCAAATCCTCAGTCAAGAGCACAATAACAAGAAAGAAGAAAGCTCACTCTCTTCGTCCATCTCTTCGTCTAGCTCAACCTCGCTTCCCGGATCTCTTCCGCGTCCATCTTCACGAATTCCCGACCGCGCTTCGTCAGACAGATTGAAGCTCGTGCTGCGGCTCGAAGTGGCACTTGCCGATCGTCCAGATGAAGGCCTGCCAGTGCTAGAGAACGACGTTCGACGCGAAGAGGGCCCAGAGGCGTCGGCGCCGGTTGGTGACACCGAACGGGCGGGCGACGCTGACATGTATCGGCCATTCAGGTCAAGATCAGGGATGTCTTCGTACAGCATTAGAATCGACAACAAGTAGATACTGCACACATACCTCCTTCAATCTCGTCGGTCTCCGCATTGTATCGAACATATGGGGTCTTCGGTTCCGTTATCTTCATGAGACTATCTTTCTGTATCTCTGTCAGGGCAATATTGGCTTCGTCCCATTGTAGGCTGCTGCAGAAAGAGGCGCTACGTTATATATCGACCTAACATCTCCTAAATGCATAGACTCACTGCTCCTTCGCTCCCGGTTGCGGCGGCGCATTCTTCAGAATACCTTTGGGCTTGGGGTTCGATGCAGATCGCGGCAGGGGTGCGAGGTGAGGAGGATCTTCAATAATTTCGGTGGACATTGCGACAACGGCAAAGTACGATGATGGCGGTGGAGTTCAACAAGAGGAGCCTTCGAGAACTTTAGCGCAGGACAATTCCCAAATAGGAAATCTAGTAGTCTAATATTACATTCCCACCTACTTGCTATCTTATATTCTCCTACATACCCAAGCCCATGAGTCCCCCAGTTAAACGTGATACTACATTATCAGGCTCCTGCCTTGCCATCTCAATCACACTCAGTAGCTTCTTAATCCCGATGTGGTGCCGTGACGATGCCTCGTCTTTGGCCGTCAAAGCAAATCCAGCATCCTCGAGCATATGGATGGCTTCCTTCATCTCCTCATCCGAGCTAAACAGATCGACTTCACGCAAAACACACTCCAATGACTCGAGATTCGAAATTGGCGGCACTCGCAACTCAGAATCAAATGTATCTGAAAGGCCAAGTTCTGTCAGGACTGGTCGTAATGACGTCGTTGCAATCACAAGGAGGCGACGACCCTAAGAGGTTGGAATGGCATAAGCCCTCGCTCAGAACCGTTATTATCGATGAACCATACCTTTGGGGGTCGACGAGCCAAAAGAACGAGTAATGCTTGTAGAACCGCGTTAGAGAATCGAGGGCCTATCGGTGTCCAGTCTGATCCAGGTCGTCAGGTATGACTTACGGCAACCAAAACGGAACATAAACGCACCGAGTAGACGTTCGAGATTGTCAACAACAATAACACTCAACGGACTTTTATAACTGTCTGCGAAGACCTTCTGTATCGCTGTTACCTTCTGGTTCTCACCGAACCCTACCATGTTGTCTGGCGACACCAGTTTGATGAAAGGGAATTGAGAGGCTTGCGCAATCGACGCGCCCAAGGCCGTCTTCCCGGACCCTGGTGGGCCGTGCAGTAAAACGCTGACCAGAGGCGTTCTTGTAGACGTTTGCACTTGGTTCACGAACAATTGTCCTGTGCTGAGAATTTCCTGCGAGAGTCGTTCAATGATCGGGAACAAAGACAACATTCCAAAAAATGCATACGTTGATGATGGAGTCAAAGTGGATGATACCATTCTGGATAACTTGCTGTAACTCTTCTTCGGACACACCGAATGCGGGATGCACTTCTTCTAGGGCGTTGAAGAAATCGCTTCTGTTGACACGAAGATTCTCTACATCGTCGGATATGCCTGCAATAGTGCCGACCTGGGATACCATTAATTGATATCAGGAAATTTTTTATCAATCAGACATACCTTGACATGTCTATTGAATGCGAAACTGGTTGCACTCTTGATGAGACCACCAATTTCGGCACCAGAAAAGTTCTTCGTCAAGGATGCGAGTTCCGCAAGGTCGACGTCACGGTCCATAACACCATTTGTGCGCATCTTGCTCGTATGGATGGAGAGGATCTGGAACCGTCCATGTTCATCGGGTAAAGAAATCTCCATATGGACTTCGAGACGACCAGGACGAAGAAGAGCTTCATCGATCATGTCGAGACGGTTGGTCATACCGATGATAAGAATGTTATTCAGCTTGTCTACACCATCCATCTACGACAACGTGAATACCGGCAACATGAGCAAAAGCCGAGGACTTACCTTCGAAAGAAGCTGGTTGACGACGCTGTCTCCAACGCCTGTACCGCTATTTGTTGACCCACGCTGCTTGAAGATGGCATCCAACTCGTCGAAGATGATGATGTGTAGACCACTCTCGTCGCCTTTGTCTTTATACTACGCAACTAACTTAGCTTTCAGATTAACAAAATAAAGAGTAGATACTACCTCTTTCTCAGCATCAGCGAAGAGTTTTCGAACGTTCTCTTCCGAGGCACCGACGTACTTGTTCAAAATCTCCGGTCCATTGACGATCTTTGGTTCCCGCGCATTCAGCATTTTACCAATTTGGCGAGCGATGAGGGTCTTGCCCGTTCCCGGTGGACCATGAAGCAGGATACCTTTAACGTGCTCGATACCTAGTTTGTCAACAAGGGCAGGAGGAAAGACTCGAGATGCGAACGCTCGGCGGAAAATTTCGCTGAATTCTGTATCCAAGCCTCCAATACCCATATCTTCGAACTTGAAATTGGGAGCAAGAATTGCGTTCGGCCGCGCTCTACAGTTGTCAGTAAAATGGTTAGTTCATGAAAAATGTTCTCACTTCTTTGCACTGGATCTGATTTTGATGAGGCTATCGGCAGCCTTCATAATAGTTACGTCGGTCTTGTCCATGATTATTCCCATGAATTGGTGATTCACAGAGCGTTGACCGTTAGCCCCACCACGCCGCTGCTCATCGGCAATATCAAGGACGGATACGCCCTTGATTGTCCCTTTGATATTCTGTCCATGGTACTCGAACACTATTATCTCGTCCGTGGACATGATAATGCCATTAAACGCTTTGACGACGTGATGAGCCATGTCATCAGCAGAAAATTGCTCTGCAACTTCATGTCGAGGTTTGAGAAATCCGACTTCAATGTCAATCGACTGAAGGAAGGAAGGGGCCGATGGGTGGGGAGGAGGCGGAAAGGGCTCGATGCTAACATGATCGCCTTGAACGGAAAGACCTATCCACTGCCGTTGGACTTGGGATGCACCGATACATCCTGGCTGAATTTTTCCAGTGTTGTCGTGTCTGGCATCATGCATATAGTCAGGTTCTATGAATTGAGCGCATGACACCTTACTTGACAGTCAGCGCGAACCCGCCTTTTACAAGAACGTGTTGACCGTTGGTGAAGTCAGATGGGTGGACGGCGAGACAATTAGACAATGCAAAAGCATCGTTTGGAGACGCAACAACTCCATAGCTGCAAGAATTATGAAGCATAAGTCACACTATGCAATTGCTGCGCACCTTCCACTGGAACGCGGCGGTGCAGGTTTCCTGTCATAGGTCCCGCGTTTCTCGAACAAAGCATTTGAAGGGTCATTGTAGCCGTATGGTGGCACATTATTCTGCGTTGATTGAGGAGGGGGAGGCTGCCTCATTCCACCCCTTGAAGGCGACGAGCGGTAATCCTTATAAGCACCGGGGGGAGGCGGTGGAGGCGTGCTATTCGAAGACCGGCCAAAGAAGCTCATTATGGTATCACAATTATCGTTGAATATCTATTCGCGTGTCGGTAAGCGTCAGGTCGTCCAGTTATCGTGGTAGTAGAAATTGAGAGGGTCGTGGGTACGTGTAACTGGCGAGGCTGAGAGGAGCTGTGATCGAGATGGAAGTTTGTCTCTGCTTGGCAAGCGGCTGCTCAGATAAGCTCGATCAAGGAGGCCATATTGCCGCCTCCAGCAGGCTTGACCTTACTTCTTTTCAATGTCTGCCAACGAAACAGAGCCCACCGCGATATCGACCGGCGAAGCAGCGAAAAGTATCCTCGACGACTACCCAGATGTTGATGGTCACTCTTGTCAGCTTTTGGGTCCGACCGCGCTTGTTGGTGAATTCATATATGGATTGAACAGCTCTATCTTACAGTGGTCTCTAGATTGTGCAAGGCTTGATGGGGGTCTGGTGATTCTGTCGCTGGTGTACAAACGTCATAGAGAGAAACCGAAGCGTCCTTGGCGAATCTGGTGCGTGCGGTTGACCGTATCTGTCAAAAATTTAATTGATGCCAACTGAGAACAGGCTATTCGATGTTTCCAAACAAATTGTGGGCCAAATGTTCGTCCACGGAGTAAACGTCTTCGTATCCGATGTCGTTTCTCACAATTCAGATGAGAACGCGTGTGTTTTCTATTTCTTCAACATCTTAGTCGACACGACCTTGGTATGTGTCATGTTTCTAATCATCTTATAACCCACTCATTTGTCGTATAGGCGTCGGTCTACTCTACATCATTCTTCGCGTCCTGACTCACTTGTTCGTCGAGAACTTGCACCTAAAGGCTTCGAATCTGGCATATATGGCACTCCACCCTCTATAAAATTCTGGGGGAAGCAGGCGGCACTATATGTCGTAGCTCTTACGACTATGAAGCTTTTGGTTATTGCACTCTTGGCGTTTTTCCCTGGCCTGTTCATCATCGGTGCATGGCTACTCAGTTGGACTTGGACAGGAGATGGTGACGCCTTGCAAGTCATCTTGTACGTTTCATTACTCTCATGTTAGCCTCACCTTATATCCTCATTCCTTCAGCACAATGGGTCTCTTCCCCATTATTATGAACATTCTTCAGTTTTGGCTCATCGACTCCATCGTCAAAGCCTCAAACGAACAATTCGTATCCTTAGACACCGATGTCCACGACGCGCTTGACCATGCAGACCGTGAACCTCTGTTCGGAGTACCATCTGACGACGAGGACGATGATGACACCGGTCACCAGCGCCATGATATCGAAAATCCACGATCCCTCTCCCCCACCCATCGACATCAACGATCCCAGTCCAACGATAAATCATCAGGCGGTAGCACGCCGTTAGCTTCAGAACCCAAGCTATCCGGCTCGAGTACGCCACAGCCCATCCCTGGCGAGACGCACGAAGTACACGCATACCCTCCAAGCTTGTCAAGTAGCGTAGCGTCAGCTTCCACAGTGGCATCAATATCTCCGCCAAGCATCCGGGAGGCAACGAAGCTCAACAAGAAGCGTCGGTCGCCACCTACACCCATCCATATCCGCCAAGCGCGACAGCCTGCTGTGAACACTGTCTCTCCCGCACCAAAAAGTCCCTCGCACGAGAGAAAACCATCTAGACCTGTAGTTGTTGTGGAACCGGTAGGACAGGAGTGGGCCGATTCATGGGGAGACGAGGATGACTGGGCAGATAGAGTGGGCGAGGAGGACTGGACCGGACGACGGATAGAAGAGAAACGAGACGGTATCAATGAGGTCTGGGATCACGCTCCGATAGGCGCTCATGCAGATTCATAAGGTTTTCTGCGCCCTGTCCAACATTTATGTGTATGTCCCTCCACTACTCGCATATTATTACACTGTATATAATGAACTTTAGTATCAGTACTATTAGTTGCATGTTATACCCCCCAAGCATTGTACCATTATTTGGAACACCGCCGTTTGGCTGAGGTGGAATATAGGCCCAATTGGAAGGATCCAACTGAAGAGAAAAATTTGCCAACGATTCTCCATCTGCCTTAATCTGATTGGCATGCACTAAGTAATCGTTGCTGACTTCCGAGGCAGGAGGGGAAACCAATATTAACATCTCTGCTCGTCGAGAACCCATCCAATTCGTAACAACATCAGGGTGGACCAGCACGCTAAGCCTAAGAATGATGTGATACCATTGACCCATTATGTGCAACATCCACAGAGGTCTCTGTTTCTCCAGACGAGCTGTTGACGTGAGGGTTATTGCCGAACTCGATGGTGTCCAAATTCGATACGTCCGCCGGTGCATCGTTTTGGCCTTGAGACGTGAACAAGACAGTCTCGTTTAATTCACCTCGGTAGGTAACGAGAAGAATAACTATGGCGGGATAGATCCCCTAGTTCAGATAGTCAATTTGACTGGCTAAACCGATTATCAATGAACACGGACTGCGAACTGGACGTTGACTGGAGTGTAGACGTCGCCGAGAGTGCCAAAGGGAAGACGAATCACAGTGGCAATTAGGACCATTGCCTAAGGGAAATGAGCATCAGCTCATATCAAAATCGTTCGAACAGATACTTACTCCGGAAAGACAGTAAATGATCCCAGACTCGACGAGTAGAGTGAAAACCCGTTGAACTGTGGTTATGTTTTTCCGCTTCAGCTGAAGTTCAGATGTGACCCAATGTCTATGACGCCTACAGATATAAGGTCAGATCTTATAGTTGTAAGGAACAGCGATGAGGCGGACCAAGCCTTGATTCCGACAACGGAAGTAGAACAAATGTTGGTCAACAATGACATGACCAAGTTCGCTACCTGTAGATAATCCAGCACAAGATCTCCTTTATCCACTATGACGGTGTGCTGCGTATCATTAAGAACAGTTATTGCGACGCGCAGTCCGATTGTGGCTAAGACAGACACTGTTGTCATACCGACCATGAGCAGGAATCTAGCTGATGCATAGAAAAACAGGAACTCACAGAGAGTCAGGCATAAGAACATGAGAGGAATAATCAAACTTTTACTATATCCATCTTGACAAAGCACCCAAGCTCGCCAAACGACGACGCCATCAGTTAACACATACTATGGGGCGTTGGACATTGAACTCTTCACAGAAGATAGATACTCACGTTCAGAAGCACAAGAGCGCTCATTAATGGCATGCCTTGCCTTAGGGCATGGGTGGTACCGGTATCGACCAGAGGTACTTCGTGCACAAATTGGACGGTAATGAGATTCACGTCGTTATATAAAGATATTATCCAATATACTGTCGAAAGGGAGAACATGAAGACCAGCATGCTGAATAGGAAGATATGTGATTTTCTCCGAAGGCCTCTCCTCCTATACGGGGCTATCAGCCATAAACCTATTGGTAAAAGAAAGTGACGTACAACATGACATAGGAGCAGATCGGCATAATAATTGCGTACATGCCTGCGCGTCAAGGTTTGGATCAAGCCTCCGACCAGGAAAGAGAGGTCGCTCACCGTAAACTAGGGTTTGGCAAGCGAGTGTTATCGTATGATACAGAACACTGAGACCAGCTGTGTCTGTCATATCAGAGAAATGGGATTGAGAAGGGGGAGGCGTCTGTTAACATCCTGTATATATAAAGGGCAGCTCGTCCGCAGGAAACAGACGTCGCCAAGGGAAGGGGATTGTTCAGATGGGCCTTGAAACGTGTAGATTATAGTACCGGCACTCCATACTTTACTACGGTCAAAGAGCAGAATGACGAGAAGATTTACGGTGCATGGCGGCTTCCTGTGGGATGATAAGATGATACTAACAACACAATGAAATACTCTGGAAATAGATCGCAACTGCTGGTGAAAATTCTATCATGATGCACATATATTGCCATGGTGCAAGCTCCGATGGTTGAGGTTGCTCAAAGTGCATCGGAAGTATCAGAAAGGGTGGTATCTGGCAATGACCGCATCTGCAGGAGTCCCGGATCCGAGTAGTTACGATAAGAAGCATTGCGGCATGATGACGCCTTCGCTTTGCCGAGCGTGCGGCACTCAAGTCATGATCGAGATCTAGGCACCATAATCTGCCCGCTTATCCACCTCATACGTATCACCGCTCTTCAATCCACATTAAATTTTCAGCACGTCAAAAACGTTGCCGCTGGTGCCTGTGCCCGTGCTAGCAAGAAATCATGGCCAACTTGAAGATGCCAGAGAAGGACCAACTGGTATGTGAACGTCAACTATTTTGTTCACCGTATAAGTACGGCCAAAATATCACTGGTTCTAGCGGCTAGATTAAAGATGGACACATCACATATTGGCCCAAAGCTCTCTTTTAAACAAGCGATATTCACTTCAAGGTGGAGAAACCCAATTCCGACCACTGGTTGTCCTGTAGGATTCGACTTGTAGCCTTTGGATAAGAATATTTTCTGTATGCCGAACCACTCGATGTACAATGGCAAAAGTTGCTTTACTCTGCACCGTGGCCTCAAGTGGTGGTAAGGAAATCTTAAACCGTATCCAAGTCGTATCGGTTTGTAATGCCGGAACTCTGCTTTTGCTGTCCATGTCCCCGTCTTGTTTTCACACTCTCACGTCCCTGCGGTGCTCTTCACTGTGGTGTCTGCCCCTCCGTGCGTCTGACTAGAAACAGGCGACAATGAAGTAAGATGATCCTCAGATGTTGCCATTCTGGCAACTATTTGACCATGAAAAACAGTGACGCCCTGTGGCCATGTCTTCAACCTATTTCTGTTTGCGTATCGTCACTGCGTTAATCCATTCTTGACCATGGCAGGTATCAAATAGTTACATATCGTACGATGACAGGCGCCGATGTACTCAAATACAACGATCGTTCACCAGGGGATTCTACAATGGCAGTAGCACTGGAGAAACCGGTACGTTGACTTCTGCAAATAACTTGAATGCTCGTGTAACATTCACTTTCCCTGGCGACTCTCCGCCAGCATCAATTCCAGTGTAGGATCCTGCCATCTCCAGACCCAGTCAATGCATTTTATTACTACGGGATTCGCTGTTGCTGTGGGGAAAATAGGCTGTATGTATCGACTCCAACCCCGCTAATCCTAACTTCGAGTTCATCGATGCTGTGAACCCCTCGGACGATGGCAAAACCCACCGGTGAGTAGAAACTTATATTGCGCATCTCTCTGTCGTTATCCTCACATCATTGCTAGATCATTTTATTCTCCAAGAATCTCTATAAACCAAGGATACATAACGTCAACAGTATTTCCCGCTCGTTCATTTCTCGCATCTCCGGCACGAATGTCTTGTGGGGCATCCAAAATGTCCATTTCCCGTTTGGAATCCGTGATCCGGTTTTCTAGCACCTTCATCTGTGTTCGGCTCTCCTTGTTCAGCAGCGACAAAGAACCCTCTTTCCCTGCGTCTCTGTCTTGCGCATCGGCACGTCTATGACGGCGTCGTTATTCTATCGCTATGGGATAATCACCTGCATCAGGATACACAGAACTGAGAGACTCATCGAAGCCATGCGAGCATGTAACCATCGGATCAAGACCTTTGAACAGCCTGAGCATGGTAGCCAGCACTTCTTCATCCTTCCTAACCCATGCCTTCACCATGACATGATTGGGAAGTCCAAGGGACTAGTGTCCCAACCCCCAAAGCCTCTTCTTGACGAGCTGGAGCTTCTGAGCATAAGCCCAGTGATAGTGATTGGTGTTGTCGAGTTTCTCAATGTCGCATTTTGATCGGAAGGCATAGCAATGATGACGATGAGAATGATATAGAACAAAGCACATATAGGCACGAAAATGACATGGTTTAGGCACGAGAGTCGGAGTCGCGGTGGTGGTGGTGGTTATTATTCTGATCAGATGTCCCTGAGAAGGAGACGAACTAGAGTCCGTACTACATGTATACTACCTATATATCATCATAATACAACATATCTGGATCTACTGACAGCGAAAACGATGTGGTTTAGGCACAATACACAAGACGCCAAGAACAGAGGTCATGGATGTACTGACGGGGGGAACGATGGTTAAGACGATGACATAGAGGTCAAATGTATGTGAGTTAAGAAGTTGAAGGGGCACGGGACCCATAACCTGTTAGGAACAGATGTCGGCAGGCACAAAGAACGTGACGCCGATATGGTTCGAACGAACATACATTCGTAAAAAGATACAGAGGTGGTGATGTTACGAAGCCAAGAAGCGGTAATGATCAGTACGAAAATCAAAATAAGGTAAAACAAAAAACGGTGTAGCCGTCGGCCCAGTGGCTGTGGTAGCCTGTAGGTAGGTAGGTAGTATTACACGGCGGCAGTGTCCACACAGTGAACGCCGGTCCCAGACATTACGTACACAACAGGGGAAGTAAGTGCTAAATATGTACATCACCACCCTCATTTTACGACGTGAAACCATATCCTCAACACACGCGAGAAGGTATTCAATTTTCATCTTCTGCATGACTCGGAACGGATAAAGACGGAACTAGTGCCAGCGCACTTGTCACTCTTCATCACATGGTCCACGGCCAATAACGTCAGGGTTATGGGTTGATTCGGATTTTGGACTCGATTATGACTCCGTAATATCCCTTCCCTCAGGCTCCCGTGATTGAAAGAATTGATTCTACAGACAGGATGCTTGAGGAGTCAGTGACGACTATATTGACGCATAATCGCAGAACCGACTCGAGAGACGCTTATGCAGTTGCCCTCGATGACGGTTATTCCCACGATGATGTCCTCATAAGAAACCTTCCTAGGTGGGAGGAAGTTGTAGCCCCACTTTTTCTACAGCAAACTGTCAATGCTGCCTCATCACCGGTATAAGCGACCCGCCAGCCATGAATTTGTGCTGAGAAGGCCCCCACCTTCCCACCGAAACTCAGGACCCTCTGTTCCTTGGTAGGAAACACCTGGTTTTGTGCTCGCGTCTCAAACTGACCTTGCTGAAGGCCTTGGATGAATCTTAACGACAGTACGTCGTCCGACTCGATATTACAACGATTGAGAAGACCTTTCGCAGAAGTCGATCAGGAATTGCTCAGATCGAAGGCACCACCTATTCCAGCGCCGTGCAACCACGTCAACTGCAACGAGTGTTGGAATGATTACCCTCGATCACGTTTCCCGAACTGGGGCGATTCCCAAGTCAGCCGTAGCGGACTATGTGACGCCATTAATCAATACAACCGCGACGTTTCATGTACGATTCACCGCGTCGACGTCGACGACCGCGGCTATTTCATGGACTCAGAGAAGCATGAAGTTACAGAGCAAACGAAGGGTGACTTCTGGGACCTTCTCATCGAGCGTCACGTACGTACCCCACTCGAGCACGGCATGCTTTATTCAAAGTTTGCTCAGAGGCTGAGAAACCCGCGTGTCCGCGCGCTTTTCGTGGAAAATATGACAGGGCCGGTGCTGCAAATGCTTGGTACAACGTACGCTCAGTTTCCTTCTATTCAATTGTTTGAATTCACCGTCGCATATTTTAGCTACAACATAGAACCGTTCTTCTTTTCATCATCACTGTCATGGATCCCATCCCGCTTCCAAGAAGATGTACAGCCGGGAAGGGGGGACCGTGAGTTCATCTACAGTCTATGCCGTTCTACACTTGCTCAGCCATTACGGACAGATGTCACTATCACGTTAACATTTCTCAAAACCACGGATTATGTGATGCCTGTCGTCGCAAGTGACCCTACGTCGTCAAACAATGAACGAAGGCACTCCCGCCCGTGAGCTCGAGCATTACTTCCAGTGATTCGATTCATTCTTAAGTAATGCTTTTGAGCAGGCGGACGAGTAATCAATTCTCAAACACCTTTGGTCCTGCGGTCCGGACTGTCCGGTGAGCATTTTATTACTAGCAGCGTGTCGTTACTTGGTTCATGTGTCTTTTCAGGCAACAACTGCTCCCTAGTGCTTGATCTCCTTGCAGTCCATCTTATTCGAAATGTCGAAGGCAATATCCTCATATCATATCATGATTCTGACCGCGAGGCAACGTCTGCCCCCTACCTTCACGAACGGATGCACTCTGCAGGTAAACTTTTCGGACATTGCCATTTATCGTTCTTCGGCTCATAACTCATCAGGTCAAAGTGTCTACTGGCAAAACATATTCCAGCGTTCTCCGGACCCTACCTTTGTCCTACTGATATTCATCTGGCACGCTATATGTGCTTGGGACGAGGCACTCGAGGCTTTATATGCACACATCTGTTCGCTAGTACGTTGTCTCCACTTTGACGTCCGACGGCGGTTCTCACCTCGCATTAGGAAACTTCTGCCTTAGATACTTCAGATACTTTTATCACGCATGAAATGCACATTATACGGGCGCACTGTATCCAATTTTCCTCTTTATTGGAAAATTTGAGGAAGACCGTTGTATTCATACGCGATACCCCTAATCCGGCGATGGACACTCTACCCCAAGAAAAGCAATATAGTCAGACACTGCTGGAGAAGGAATGTCGAAATTTGCTCTCGGAAATCGACCGACTAGAGATGGGTAGACGCATGCAGGATCAGCGACTTAAAAATGCATTGGACCTAGTAAGTAGTTTCTGTTAGTGTGGTCGTCCTAGCTGAGCGGACTCGTTACCAGGTGTTCAGCAATGTCAATATCAACGATAGCAAACGCATGAAGGAGTTAACGGAGGCTGCTGTGAGGCACAGTGCGGCGGTATGTCTGATCCTTTGGTTGGCTAGTCCAGGTAGCTTATTCCATTGAAGATGAAACAAATAGCCTACCTCACTATGATATTCATGCCCTCTTCGTTCGTCGCCGTATGTGTTCTAGACCATGCTTGCACCAGTGCTCCTGACTAGCCCATCCCGGTTCTAGGCCATTTTTGGAATGAACGTCCGAGAGCTCAGCAAGGATACCAAAGGGACTCTACAACATTACTTTGAAGCAGCTGCTCCCTTGACGTTGCTAACGATATGGGTCGTAATGACTTTCCAGAGCAAACGTCTCTTCAAGTTTGCCTCTGGATCCACATTTTGGATGCGCCTTGTGTGGCCATGGATACTATTCAAGCGAGTGTTTATGAAACGGGAGATTGAAAGGGAGGAAGAGGCTTCAATACCGTTGGGTAGCGTTGTATAACATTTTTCAGTACTGCTATCCTCTTGTTGATGGACGCGACTACATATGTATACATTTGTCTGAACTGGAAACACTGCGGATGTAAGAATCCGGAAAGCAACAGTGTAAGGCGAAGGATTACAAGACAATTGAGAAGAGAAATGCAACGACCGTGTATTCCTTTTTGTGAACACTATCCCGATGGAATCTTAGGTGAAGGCAATATACTTACACCGAAAGTTCCGACGAATCGGAATCCAGAGACGGAACTGGGCTTCCAAAGAGGTCTCCGCAGATATCTGAGTCGGCAGCAGTGGAATCACAGTCGCAAACATATTGCTCGTTGGGATAGATTGTTCATTTCGTTGTCTGTCAAGAAAATTGGCATGAGCGGTTTGGAACGATTGTCTTTCCTCAAGCCCGTTACACGATATACTCCACCCTCAGGTGCCACGAAAACTTCACTCCCTATATCAGGAATCAACATGCCACCCTTTCTTGAAGCACGCCTGTCAAGAGATAGTAGTAACTCGTCTTCCGACCCATCTCCATTTGGACGCAGCACGCCATAAATATGAATACCATGAGGTGCTGGGACTGGATGACGGCTAGAGTTAAGTATAATTTCCCAGTGTTCGGGCACCGGGAGCCCCCAAGAACCTCCGCCAAACATTGTCTGGATTTTAGGATATTTTGGGGCTCCAAAGAGGGCAACTTCGTTCGTGATTCAGCATATTTTGGGCGGTGGCCGCTTCTAAAGGGCAGTGTCGGCAATGCAGTTAGTGTAAGTTCGCAACAAAACCAATTAACGCTATCTTCAAATACCTCATCCAATCCTTCCGAAGGAGACATGTGAACGCGACGAGAGTACGTATGACTCTGGATATGGCGTGTTATTGCGGAACGCATCGCCGGTTATTGGTGTTTTTGGATGTGGTTCCCTTGTCCCTATAACACTTTAAATCCGTGAGACGTCCTTGGCTGGCAACTGAGGGTATCACAGCGGCAGCGGCGTCGTAGCCTGTGACACGTTTAGTGGCGGCACAGAGCCCCGGCGTTCCTTTTTGGGACCTTGTCCGGTTATCTATCTATCTATCTATCTTCCGCAGGGGACCAAAGTCAAGGATCGGTAAAAAGGCAGTTTTGGAAGTGCAAGACCGGCAGAACCGGCAGCTTCGGACCGGAGAGCTTTGTCCGAGATAGCATATTTTACTTCCCAAATGTTGCGTATTTGAGGTCAGCAAAGTTTGGCGGAAGGAAGGCTGTCGCCACGGATTTCTTTTCAAGCAAGATGATAAGTTATGTAAGTGCCTCCGCGGGATGGAGGTATTATAATCCGGAGGCGTATCTGAACATGGTGTTATATGACTGCGGGCCAATGAGATTGCATGATTGCATCTTTCTTTACTCGTGACCTCCCTTGCTGATAATGAGTTGTAGACATTTTGGTCCATTGTACGCGTTCACAGGCCCGTTTGAACAGGAAAAACGCGTCGAATTTGCAGACTCCATCAGCTGACACTACCAGTAACTCAGAAGGCGCGTCTTATCTCAATAGCCCGGTCACAGAAGGGGAGGGGATTGACGTTAATGAACGTTGGTGCTTCGCCGGAGAAAGCGGTCCTGATTCCGAACTCATGATACTTAAGATACCCCAACGCTCCATCACCTTTCTTCCTACATCCACCATGGCCACCGCGAACGCCAAACTGTACGATCCCCGCCAAGTACTTGATCATCCAGAATTCAAGATCCTTGGACCCAATGACAAACCAACAAAGGGTGCTAATATCGCTGTTTTCTACAATCACCACCATGAGTTGCATATGGTAGAGAAACCCCGTCCCAAGCCTGGTCCAGGTCAGGTTCTCTTGCATGTTCGAGCGTCTGGCATCTGTGGGTAAGCTCGTCTTTCATATCCCCGGTGGCAGGGTCTTTGATATTTAATCGGTCCCGGTTGGCAGAAGCGATATTCATTATTGGCGCCACGGAAGGATTGGTAATATGGTATTACATGACGAGGTTCGCTCAGATCTCATTGACGATGGACTGTAAATCATGGTATCTTTATCGTCCAGTGTGGATCCGGGCATGAATCTGCCGGTGAGGTGATTGAACTTGGAGAGGGTGTTACCGAGCTCAAAGTCGGTGAGTTACACAAGAAGTCAATGCTTCCAAGCTGCGTTCGATGATATGATAACAGGTGACCGAGTGACCATCGAGGCCGAGATTCCCTGCTTCCAACCTTCCTGCGAGCCATGCCGAACTGGGAAGTACAACGGATGCCCTAACGTCGTTTTCCTGTCGCTCCTCCATATCACGGCGAGTTATCATGTTGCTGGACCCATCGTTTATCCTATCTGACATCATAAAATCTAGGTACTCTGACAAAATGGCATGTGCATCCTGCGGCCTGGTTGCATCGTATCCCCGACAACATGACCTTTGAAGAAGGCGCCCTCTGTGAACCCTTGACCGTCGCACTAGCAGGTGTAGAGGGTTCAGGTCTTCGCCTAGGTGATCCGACGCTTATCTGGTACTACGATCGTACAGTTCCAAACACCAATTTTGTTGATATTCATTGATAGTGGTGCCGGTCCGATCGGATTAGCCACTCTTCTTTCTGCTCGTGCTGCTGGTGCGGAACCTATCGTCATTACTGACCTCTTCCAAAACCGGCTCGACTTTGCCAAGAAATTGGTCCCAACTGTCCGCACCGTTCTTATTGAACGTGACTTAAGTCTAGAGGACCAGGCCGCAAAGATCAAAGCCGCTGCTGGTACGGCATTCAGAGTAGGTTTGGAATGCACTGGTGTAGAGTCTAGCATTGCTACTGCCGCCTATGTATGTCTACACTCTTCGTCTCTCGATATTACTAATAGTGTACATATCTTCAGACCATCAAGTTTGGCGGCACACTCATGGTCATCGGAGTAGGGAAGAGTCCGCAGACGGTAAGTCGGCAGAAATGTCATGCAAATATCGTCGCCTGATCATTTTCTGCAGTACCCTTTCATGCAGCTAAGCTTGAACGAAATCAATCTCAAGTTTATTAATCGCTACGTAGATCAAGTAAGCATCTCTTTGGGTTTCTACTTGAACGATGTCGTTAATATTGACATGATAATCAGTATCCGAAGGCTATCCGTCTCATTTCTGGAGGGCTAATTGATATGAAGCCTCTTGTTACTCATCGATTTGCCCTTGAAGATGCGATGGATGCCTTCAATGTGGCCGCCGACCTCACTCAAGGCGCTATTAAAGTACAGATCCAGGATATGGAGGACTAGGTGGCCTTTTGGTTCTTTATATCCCACGAAACTTCTTGTAATTCTTGTTCAATCGGGTTTCATAATCCAGTTCATTCCATGTTCTGCGTTTGTTCCAAAGAGAACAAGTCGACATCAGACCCAAGTGGGGTTGCATGTGATCACGCTAGAGGTAATCAGAAACTAGGTTTTAAGACGGAATTCGACTTGACGAGTTTTCCCATTAAGATAATTATGAACACCGACAGTATCGTTAAGCGCTTATCACTGCCGGAAGCGAAACGGTCCGGATTACCCTCCCACGCGGCGAACTTCATCGATTAGCATAGGAACTCATCTCCGTTTTTCATCGTCGTCAGAAGTGCGTCAGTCTTCCCGAGTTCGTTTATTCGTTCTTCTCCAATACTGAACTCTCCTTTGCTCAGGCCTGTTCAATCACCGAGAAATTGTCCAATCACTCTCAGGTTGGGTCGTGCTCTGCGATCGAAAATTCTGTGTAGTACTAGCGTCCGTTCGCCCCTGGAGCCACTGAGGTATTTCTCTCGGAACCCGAGATTTTCACTTTCTAACTGTGAAATTCAGCCTTCTGCAATGAATACAGAGCGTGGCAATCCATGCTACAGCCAAAAAGAGTTCATCCGTGACGATCCTCCCTTTTTCCCCATCTTCTCAGCGGAAATGAGCCGCCGACAGAAGAAATGCTGCTGCCTTTGAAATCATCAGCATGTCGCGTAGCCGCTGCGATTGATAAAGTGCAAACAGAAATTTCCAGCGTTAGCGACCCGGCAGTTCTGAAATTATTGAAAGACAAGCGCGCACGGTTGTGTGCGATCGATGAGGAGTACAAGGCGGTTTTGTCGCCTCTTCGTCGTGTACCTCCAGAGGTTCTCGCCAAGATATTCTCCTTTCACAGTCTGACGGCCCAGTACGGCAGGGATGCATACTACGACGTTTTCGCTGTACATGATGGTCCGTGGACTCTTTCTAGAGTGTGTGGCACTTGGCGCCAAGTATCGCATACTCTTTGCGCAGATGTCTGGGCTACCATATTAGTCTCAATTTCTGGACATCTGGGCCGAAAGAAAAACGATCTTCTCTCCATACTACGAGCCGCGCTCTCGTATAGCAGGAGGTGCCTACTGTCACTTTGGATGAAGGACGGCGGGCTCTGGCTCTCGGGCTGGGACGCGGAAGCCCGTGAAGATTAGCGAATCCCTTCTCAAAATATTGCTATCACAGTCCCAGCGATGGAAGTCCGTCATTATTTCCATTTCCCCAGGGTTCTTCCATCTTCTTCCTCCTCCTCGCGGAAGATTCCTGAACTGGAAGCCTTCGATATCTGTCTCGAAAGCCTGGATGGTGATGTTACAGGAATATTTGATGGTCTAGAAATCGCCTCGCGTTTAAAACATCTAGTTTTTGAGGAGTGGGGATCTGGCCTAATTCCTGTGATTGAATTATCCCACCTTGTCACATTCTGCGACGACAGGCCGGCGGATGGTGTAGGCATCCTACATTGTATGTATTTGGACATAATCCGCGACGCACCCTCTTTAGAGAAATTTAGCGTCAATCATCAGGGCTCCAGCGAAGGCGCACTTCCTGTTGCTGTCCCCCGAATCGTGCATCAGGCCCTGCGCAATTTAACTGTTTGCGAAAGTGCAATCATACGCAGCCTTGATCTACCTAATCTTGAATCAGCTACGATACAACATGATTACCCATCATGGGACTCACATTCGACTTACACTTATCTGGATGTACTCCCCGCGTTACTTAACCTCATAACACGCTCGAAGTGCGTCCTCACGAGCTTGACCATCGCGGATACACAACTCAATGAGCATATTTTTCCATCCTTTCGTTGTGTTCGAACCTCACCGAATTTGAATTGCGTTTTTCTCGATGGAGAGAATCTGATCCCAGTGATCTCGTTCTCCAGACTCTCGTTGACAGGATGTCAGAGACCACCATCGAAGATTCTCATAAACTTGTCCTGGTTCCCATATTGAAGGACTTCACAGTGTCCATGTTCGATTGCAATGAGATACAAGGTATCGCAGCGGTTGGGTTTGTCAACAGTGCCTTTGTGCGCATGCTAAAAGTGCGCTTGGACTGTAAAAGCCCACTATGGTCCATTACCGTTGAGATATTATCGTTCCATTTGACGTTGTCCATGCTGGATCAGGAAGATATAAAGCAGATCAAAGCTTGGCAGGACGACAGGAGGTTGGATATCACAATGGAAGGCATTTAGATGGATTTATGTCAACGTTTCGTGTGGTACTAAAATTTTCAACGAGCGGTGGGTTTGTATCAATTTGAATGATAATACAAAGAATAGTATACAGCGTGACGTATCTATTGCGAGCTTTGTTCTCGTGTACTTTTTCTTGTGCCCTAGCTTCTTTCCAATTCCTGGTTGTTCATGCTCCCGATGGACGCAAAGCTTATTTGTGATGCACACATGGTATGTAAATTGTAGTTGATACTTGCACTATTGCGATGTAGTGGAGTGTTGGATAGGCTCCGATGGTACTTAGTCCTTGTTGATTCTTTGTGGAGACTGGAGAACTGCACGCGGGTAAAACTGTCGGTGGTGTACAGTCAAGATTACCTGGGGCGCGCTTTCACTAAATTGATTTTCGATATGGCGTGAAGGAGCGTCTAGAATTTTTTTTCCCGCAGAATTCGTTCCGAAGCACTGTTGGCAGTCAAGGTAGCAAGCGTAGGTACACGGTGGCTGCAAGGCAGATACAGATGCAAGACAGGCCGAAGTACAAACGAGCACAAATCAGTGAAACTTATTGCATTGGGAATGGATTGGGAACTACTTAAAGAGCATATTTGAAGCATAGAGGGGTACGTAAAAAACTTATATCGGTATCAGAAAATCATCAAGAACGTTAATAGAGAACGTTTTGTCTAGCAAAGCGAAGAAAACATAACATCGACAACGAGATAGCAAAAGTAGGAGAGATAACAACATATAACTGCACGTAGATAACAACATTAGCACTTCATAACGAAACCACGTTTAAAAAAAGCAACAGAAAAGCAACAAAAACTTAACGAGGATATTAACATGTCATAAAAAGTCAAAGGCAAGGCAATGCGAAAAAAAGATGAAATTAAACACCACCTTTAAAAGCGGGACAATTATTCCCTGATAAAACGATATTCGTATGCTTGATGATCCACATTCGATGGCGGCCGGACGACAACCGCAGGTAAATCTTCCCCTTGCCTCAACACCGCCCTCGCTTTACTGGTATCAGATCGTTCGAGTTTCAAGGGCATTAAAGATTTCCCGGCTTTGACCTGCAAACGTCTGCCCACATTTAGAGGGGGTGTCGTTGCTCTAGCCCCAGCGTCAAGATTGATATCACGATTCTGTAGCAAAGACAACGGCCTGAGACCATTCGCACTATTGGGCGAGGGCGGTGAAGGCGTTTTCTTCTTCGACATCAGGGGTCTCACAGCTCGGCGCAGCGAACTCATCGATCGCTGGAGTGCCGGGCGTTGCTGTGGCGGCGAATTTTCGTCCGACTTGATGTACACAATGCTAGCGCGGCGGTTCCCTCTGGTTGTACGCGATGGCCCGGATACCTGGGAAGGCAGTGGTGGAACTTCATCCATTTCTTCTTGTCCTCTTCCAGATCGAGTATTATGTGGCGTGCTCTCAGCAAGGGGGCCGTTATTGTCTTCAAGTCCTTTCTCGAATTCAAACAAGGTCGTAGTAGCAGAAGGCGGAAGCATGTCCACCGTGGCGACGGATGAGCGGGCAGTATCAATGCCATGAGGAACTTCGGCGCGTAAGCCCAGTGAACGCGTGGATAGAGCGCGTCCCAACCCTGGGTTCCCGGATACAGGTTGGGGTACAGCATGGAGACCGCCGCTAGGCGCAGGCAGATAGTTAGGAGTTGATTCGCCGCCGAAAACGGTGTTTCGTCTTCCAAATTCGATGTTGCTGGGAACCGCAATGTAAGTCTCCAGGGCGTTGCCTATCTCAGAGGCAAGGGTGTGAATGCCCTCTTTTCGTAGACCCAGACTACAACAATGGCTAAGAAACATACACAGAAAAGAAGAACACGACAAACCTTGGCAAGCTGAAATGATTTCGTTTATGAGACTCCTTCCTTGCCCTACTGATTGCCGTTTTGGACCGGGCGGGAGTAGAATGTATTTCAGGAGACGAAATATCGTCCTGTCCAAATTCAGCGAGGGGCAGCATCTTTCCTTCGTCCTCGTCACCTTTCCTCTCGATGTGATAGTGCGTTCTTTGATCTTCATTCCTTCCCCGACCCTCAAGCCGGGCACGAGAATAGGCAACACCCCAGCCGACAGTTCGTCGATTTCATTGAAGTCGTCGACAGCGCCAAATGAGAAACCAGAAGAATAGGACTTCTTGTGTTTGGCTAATCTGGCAGCACGAACACTGGGTGGAGTAGGTGGCAATGGAAACGAAGGCGGAGGGCTAATATTGGAGGCCTCACGCTGAGAATTTTGAGGCAAGCTCATCGAGGAAACGGAACGAGTGCGAAGATGACTACTTGAGACTCGGCGAGAAGATGGCATAGCGCCAGATGTGCCCGCTTTGTCGACAGCGAGGAAATCGCTACCACTGGTCGCCGACTTCTCAGGGGGACCTGAAGGTACCACCATGGTCCTAGCAAGCGCAGAATAGTGTCTTTGTGCAATCATGATTCTCGACGCATAAGCCATGCTTTCATCGCCACCTGAAAAGTGGGAGCTAGCTTTGGAATCCTTCCTTAGTCTGCCAAATTGTTCACTTGTCTCCGAATGAGGTGTATTGCTGACGGAGGGTGGCAAAGAGGAATCATCCATCTGAAGTGGGACCGGAAGTGTCAAGTCATCTTCGTCGCGATCTTCGGGAGGAAGTACAGAAAGTTTTGGCCTGGGAGATATCATGGCCAAAGCACGGCCAACCTTGCCTTTACCATCGACAGCATCACCATTGGTTACCCAGACATCCCCGCTTCTCCGTCCTTCAACTACTGTGACGCTAGGACATGTGCTGCTCTTAAACTCATGAGACTGTTTGTAGGTAGGGGTGCTGCTTGCAGGAGACGGCGCACGGAGAACATTGCTGGGTACCTTGCCTCTGACATCGAACAAGCCAGAAGGAATGGGGATTGGTGACCGCAAGAGAATATTCAGTGCAAGGATTGGGGATGACATAGTGAAAGACAGAATGAGCAGAATCGATGATACAGCAGACGGAGAACCATTTGGGCGACACTGATCAGGTAAGGGATATGCTAGACCCTAAGGACATTATATGAGCACAAGCCTACAAATGAAGAGACACAACCATACCAAGGGAACCCAGATGATAATCAACCATCCGATAGCGCGATAGATGGAGATATCGAGAGACATTCCGGATGTTGTTGCCAGACTGCTAAGATTCTTCTCGGTGTCCTTGTGGTTGAGGGTGTATCCATATCCGCCTAAGACTTGTGCACTCGACATCGCAGGTGTAGGAGGACGCGATGCCGCGATACCAGAAGGTAATAGCTGGGTATGTAGATTGACAGTGCTTCCACTGTGCACGGAGGTATCATCACGCGCCGTGGGCGGGAACGACCAAGCGGACATCACGGTGTGGGATCCGTTGGACGAGGTGAGCCAAGAGGTCTGAGAATCTAGACGATTACGAGGATGGTCCAGAGGAGTGGGTACTTCCCTTCTGAATGGATCTGGGTCACCGAGACTGGCTGACATAGGAGAAGTGGGACCATAAGGCAAAGGAAGTGGTGGAACTGGAGGAATAGAATTGACGTTGGTAGCAGAAGACCCAAACCAGAAGGATGATTTAGTAGGGACCGAAGCATTATGGCTTCCTTGAGGTCGCCCACTGCCGTTGTTTGGTGCGATTCCGGTGTGATGGGTGGAAAAAGACCACGCAGATATGGATCCCCGGCGGGAGCCCGCTGAAGAAGTGATCCATGAAGCTCCATCCCGAATAGCATCAATCTCCTCGGTGGCGAATGAAGGCCTAGGCTTTTCCTCCATCTGCCGAACGGGAGGCCATGAATCGTCATAATCATTCATTGCAGCGAGGTTACGCTTAATGATCAGCAGGGTTCCGATGAGACAGCCAAACGCTGCAGTGCTGAGAACAGCGACAACGGATGCATAGGCCATAAGGCCCGTAAAGAAAGTGGTGACGCCGGTACCTGACACAATACCAGCGGCAGCGGTGGAGGTGAATACAAACAACGCAGTTGGAGCCCAGAGCATCCAATGCTTGGATCCAAACGAAACGGAGCGACCCATACGAACGTGAAGCAGTGTAATAGCGGAGACAACGAGGAGACAGGTTGGCCTGACGATCATGGCTAACCATACTCGCACAGTGGATAACGGGTCTCCGGCAATCCCGAGGTCAGATGGACCTCCCAGAGATTCCATAATAACTTGCCAAACGATCATTACCAAGGCGAGAAGGTCGAGTGAAGCGAGCCAGATGTGACTGTGTCTGGCCGTTAGAATTAGGTCTCTCCAACATTAGATGATACACACCTCTTGTCAGCTGGAGAAAGAGAACGGAAGTCAGGGAGGCCAAACTCAGACTGACGGGAAAAAAATCAGACAGGCGCTGCGATACATTTTGTGAAAACTCACTGGTGAAACACGTCTACTCAACGGATGGGGAGGCAAGATAGGGATAACAATGCGAAGGATAATAAAAGCAGAACATATAAACGAGAAAAAAGCCAAAGCCAAGGTTGGAATGAGAGGAATCATTTTTACAGACAAAATCGTGGATTCGAAAGCGGTGAGTGAGCGTTGAGTGCGTTGTGCGTGAAGGGCGTAAGGCCTGCGTTAGCGTGGCTCCAAATTAGGGGTTCGTGCAAGTGGTTGATGAGAAAGCGTCGTAGGACTCGTTGGAGCAGGATGTTGAGAAAATGGATCTTTGTTTGGCTCGTGTTGATGGCCAAATAAATGCGACAGTCACGTGATCGAGAATTTACCTTCCGGACGTATCGGCCCGGATAGCCTTTCCACTTGTGAGGTCGGACATGTCAAACTACAGCTACCCACTAGTGGTGTCTTCAATTTCTCTTGAACGCTAAGTACTGGTATGCCATTACTTAAAGGCTGGTCAAAGGTTATTGAAATTTTCTTACAGCTTCAATAGTAGTGTTTACTTTCACAATGCTCTCGAACTCCTGACCCGATTCCCTCAGCCTATTGGTTGAAATGACTGAATATTCTCTTATTCCCATGCAAATGCATGCTTATTTCTGATGCTCTCCACTGTATGAGGGCTCAGAGGATAGCACTGAACTGCCTAGAGATGACCTACGAAAAGCAGACAGGCACGTAAATCAAGGATTAGGTCAACCTAAGGTATGCTAAGGCTACCTCACTCACGAAGGAGTGAAATATGACATCTTGAAAGTTCACCCAGATCACAGTCACGGAAAACGGCAGATGCTATTTGTTCAGGTGCGCATGCTCGGGACTGTGATTCCGGCAGAGGTACAACAGCTAACATAATAAACGGTGGTATAATAATGATTCTCGGAGCACTGAATGGGATAAGTGCGTACATAATAGTCGTTTTTGTGTTTATTGTGTACAATCGCTCTTGTTACCAGTACATTAGACGCCGAAGATACATCCTAGTAAGATCAGGCCTGAGGGACTTCGCCTGGTAATGATAGACACAAGAGGCTATACAATACAACAAGATTCTTCGGACTCGATCGCGGTCTGGTTCATCATAAACACTTCAGTCTTGGTTAAAATGCTATGCTAAGCCCTCTATCTGGTTTTCTTAGACAGGTATAAGTACTGTTCTTCGGCTATTGAAGAGATGGATAAGCGAAGGCACATATTTGAAAGAAGTAACCCACCAGGAACGATCGTGTTCGAACCGCTACTACAAACGCGCCTTCACATTGCGAGAATTCAGGGCACCCGTCTCGGCAATCCTCGTCCTTCGAGTCGTCCTCATTCTCATTGTCCTCACCGTCTTCTTCATCTTCATCTTCATCCCCATCCTCTTCATCCGATGATTCTCCCACGTCGTCCTCATCATCGTCCTCATCATCGGCA
The DNA here is from genome assembly GCA_037576215.1 of Armillaria gallica. Classification (NCBI taxonomy): domain Eukaryota; kingdom Fungi; phylum Basidiomycota; class Agaricomycetes; order Agaricales; family Physalacriaceae; genus Armillaria; species Armillaria gallica. The sequence goes on from JBANDB010000008.1 coordinate 1,414,253, forward strand.
CCTTCATCCGATGATCCGCCTCCAAACGAGTCCAATTCTTCATCGTCCTCAAAGTCCCGAACGGCCCGCAACGATGTCCCTTTAACCTCCCCGGGACCTCGTTCTCCATCACACCGCGGAACACTCAAATCCTTCGCTACGGCAGCCATCATGCACTTCTCAATGCCACTACATCCATCTCGATGTCTCACCCACGCGTCGACATCGTAATCTCTGTCACGAAATGCTACGAGCTCCTCGCATCCAGCACAGACACACGCGCCACGGGAAAGAAGGTTCGGAACGATCCATTCCTCGTCAAGCAGGAAACGTTTGCGGCGGTAACGGATTCTGTTGTAGCAGGGCAGGAAGGAAGCGTAGTCCTTATAGACTACAAGCACAGAACGGGGTGAAGAGGCGCGTATCTCATAACGAAACGTCCAGGATTGACTGTAGGAGACAGGTTGGGAAGCGGCTGATGATGGCTTATACACCTCAGGCTGCTGGTCTTGCATCCTGAATGAGAGCAGATGAGAATTTATTACACAGGATTGAGATGACTTTATTACCGTCGTGTTTCATTTGCCACCTGTATAATGAACTCGATGTCGCGCATTCGAGACTTTGTGACGAGAAGGCACAATACCCGAGTATGTCGGCCCAATGCCCTGAAGTAGAGTTTGTAATTCGAGTAGTGGAACGCGTCCATGGCGAAAGAGACTATCCGTAGACACAAAGAGCAGGTTGAAGAGTAAAGTTGCTTGGTTGTTTGGCTCCTAGTACACACAAATACGTTCATTCCACAGGAGGCGTAAACCCACGTGATGGTGTGTATTCCAATGTTCCTTGCACTCAACCATTGGCATTTGTACGCGTCGGCAAACTAGGTAAGTAAGAACAGCCAGACGGGTCGACGGGACTGCTCGCCGAACCGCCACAGATTGCATTCGATGAAGGGGATTGTGACCGGTCAGGCTTTTCTTCAAACACATCGCGCAGTGGCCACTTCAGTTCTTGGCGAATAGAACCGAATAGAATAACCCGTTGTCACTGATGAGCGCTGAATACTGAGTATTTATCACCTTCAGGACACGGGTATCCCGCAATGCTAATGCAGTTGATGTCACTTTGTTCGTGTTGGTCATAGATCGTCAAGACCTCCGATTCGACAGTGGAATAGAGATCGTCAACCCCGCTCGCTCGGACGATTGACTGTATCCATATAGCATTCGGTGATAGACAAAGAAAGAGAGAGTCGCTGAAGACGTTACGAGACATCTGGGTGTGCCCAGAACTGCATAGATTACCCGAAGCCACGAAATTGGATAGTCGGCCGCTTGGATGTGGAACCTGGTTGAATTGTGCATGCTGCTCGTGGGCATTAAGAAACCCAACTTGACAGGACGTCGACATGGTTGCTTGGTATAAGACCTTCAAGGGGCCGCGGGTATGGAAAGTAGAACGCAGTCAACTTGTGCTTAAAAGTTAAACTTGCATCCTACTGATTCAATCCATCCTCACTCACATCTTCAACTTTTAGCAAGCCAGCAGAGGGCAGCAGCTTATCTTCGCCCAAGCCTACCAAATCATACTCAGTCAATGGTAATAAGATTTCTAGCATGCTGGGCTACCTTCGACCGTTATGCTCTCTTCGACTCCGGTCGCCAGATAGACCGCTTCGGCACGTTCCGACACCTTTGCCGGAATCCCAGCTGTAAAAAGGAAAGCTGCATGGGCGATAAAGTGGATCAAAAGCGAGCGGTCGTTTGCCACTCGGATTGCTGCTTTCGCTGCAGTAGAGGGGATTTTTTCTCAGGTTCATTCGCCACTATATTCTGGCTGAAGAAGAGGGGTTTGATGCCCGGGTTTACGTTCTCCAACGAACTAATCGCCCGCGATGAAGCACTACACACTCAGTTTGCTTGTTACGTGTTTTCACGGTTGAGAAATCGGCCGAAGGAAGAAGAGCTACGAGCTATCATTATCGAGGCGTCCGAGGTCGAACAATTGTTCTGGCAAGGTCATTAATTTTTGCTCACTCACGCTCCACGGGTTTTCTTAATTACTTATGCAGATGCATTGAAGTCACCCATTCTCGGGATGAACGCTAGCGGTATGATCGAATATATCAAGTTTGTGACGGATCGGTTGCTCGTAGATTTGGGAAGCAATCGAGTCTATCACTCGACCAATCCTTTTGATTTTATTGAGATGATATCGCTGGAAGGGAAGACCAATTTCTTCGAGAAACGAGTCTCGGAGTATTCCAAGGCATATGTCGGTCGTACTGGGGATCAAGAGCATGTATTGTACGTCCCATTTCCGTATCGCTGTAGTGTTTTCTCATCGCGATAATATAAGTACAACGGATGCTGATTTTTAATGCCATAAATTTTCACGTTGCTTTCCACATACTTGCGTTGACTTAATCACTTGTACGTTACTATTCGAAAAGTGAGTTGCGTGAAACGTCTATTCCATGCGGATTAGAGTGACTTCATACCTTTCATGAAGTTGTGTATTGTAGCAAGTCCGACATTGCAGCGACCAGTACGCGTAAGTCGTCATCGGGAACTGCACTATCGAGCTCATTTGCTATGTATCGAAATATAGCGGCTAAAAGATGACGATCCAATCGAGGAACCTAGCGCGATATTTTAACATTGCACAGCTGTCGGATTGGAATAAGACGTACATCTAGGTCAGCGTTGTCGTCCAGTGTTATGCTCTCGGTCGAAGCTCCAGCTCCATCTGTTTGCAACTGGAACTGGTGGTGAAGTGGTTCGGAAGGAACAGCGAGCGAACGGTTGATGCTGTTCGGTGCGGCAATCTCTGTATCTGTTGCAGCAGCAGCTGTTGGAAACCCTGCGTCCCCGACATAAGTATTCCGAGGGCTACTTTCTCCAGAACGTGCCCTCCACATGGTGTGGAATGTGGGACCGCCAATTAATACTGCAGTCGCTGTACTGCCAGTAGGGAATATAGGCCGTGTCGCACCATTGATAACAGTGCGTCTTGAAGCCACCCGCTCGCTATTATTTGCATCTGGCTGTTCAGTAGCTGGAAACATCTCGTGATAACAGCCAGCTTGTTATTGTTCAGTACTTACTGGCTCGCATGGCGGTGTCGTTATTGGAGGTCATTAGGGGCACGGTGATGAAGATGTGAGACATATTGCTCGTTTGAATTCACGCTCGAATGTACATTTATCTGTCAGCACGTGATGTACAAGAAGTTGTATGCACTGCGACATTTGCACGCTTCCCTTCGTTTTACTCTTTTGTACTTAATCATATGCACAGTACCATGCTAAAACGAAGAATCAGCCTTTGTCGAAAGTGTCAGCGTTCACTTACTGGGACAATCCCGGAATTTGCTTTCAAAATCATCGTCAAAGAACCAGGTAATCGTCAATCTTCCCATTTTGTGAACGTGATTTAGGCGACTGAGGATTATTTCGCTGTACACCTTTTTCATCTCTTCTTGTTGAGAACCGTTCGTGCATAACAGGTAGAAGTGAATTTGGCGGTCGGTCAAGAGGTTTCCTTGCTGGGCTGCGACGTTAAGGGTGTTCAAGGAGGCAAACGAGAGCTCGAAGGAAGTCAACGGAATATAGATAGAGAGTCGTTGGAAAGTGGTGGTTGTGATAGAGCACAACATCTTGGCGACGTCAGTGACTCTAGACTCTACACACAGCACATCGAGCCTTCGTAAATTTCGCAAATGGCGAAGGTTTATGAAGGCGCTCCCGATGTGGGTCTCTGCACGATTAGGTGGAGACAAGTCATGACACGAGCTACGCACGTACCTACGAAGAAGAAACTCAATTTTTGCAGAGTATCTTTTGCGAGAGAGACTATATTCCTTGGCATGCGAATATCGCTTGTGAACACCTTGCACTCAAAACTGTTCAATGCCAGAGTACCGTGCAGACGTCCTAACCACGAAACGATTCGTGGACGTAGCGGGCTTCTCCCCTGCCAATTGACGAGAGCGCAGATGTTAAGATGCAAATAATGCAGTGATCGAGGAAATGAAGGGGGTGGGACGACTGACTGGGTCAGAGGATCGCCAGAGTCTTCGATTACTCGGGTGTTCTTTCCTCCCAACGCGAATTGGGTTAGTGATGTGATGCCGCGCAGTAGATGGAACAGCCCTTGGGTAGATACATGGCTGTCCCAGATAGAGAGCCGCTTCAAATTGTCGAGGTCATAATTAACGTTCTCTATCGACTTCAGCGCAACGGAATGAAGCTGAACCGTGTGTAATAGGGGGAGCGGTCTTGTCAAAAGATCCAAAGGGCAAGAATTCTCGAAGTTGTCAATGTCGCAGTCTATTACAATGTGTGTCACCGCTGAATCAGGTTCCTCGTTAATTTCGTCGTCGATGTCCTCGCCGGCTATTTCGACGGGATTTAGATCAGGCCATACGATGGGGGAAGCGGCAATCAGAAAATCGGTGTTTACTATCCGCCGTGAACGTTGTGAAAGTGCTTCGCAGCATCGGTGCCGCATGTTCAGGCGTATAGTTTTCCGAGAAACAGTGATCATCGTGGAGGAGAATTGTGTCTGGTGTATTACATCAGGGTGTAAGAGATGCAGCCACGTGAATGGGTCCGGCCTATAGCGAATGCCAATCGCTATACGTGGTTACATACATGTGGTTGCAGAGAATGTCGCTACGAATTGCTTGCTGGTTCAAGCGCATTTAGATTATATTATAATACAGTTTGCATTGCCCATGCATCGGTCCCCGCACGCTACATCTTTTGCACAGCTAATAACATCGATCATCGGCACAATTCCAGACTATACTTGACTTTTCAGTCGCAGCTAAAATTGCTGCTGAAACGCTCTCACCTGGACGAGTGCAGAATTTGTTGGCAAATTCGTTATCGCAGAACCAGTGAATTGTTAGACGTCCTAGCTCGATGACACGAAACAGGCGACCAACGATGATCCCTCTGTACACCTGTCTCATTTCGAGCTGCTGCGCTGCATTTTTGCATAAAAGGTAGATGTGGACTTCACGATTGGTCAAAAGCATCCCTTGATGAGCTGCGACATTGAGAGTGTTCAAAGACGCGAATGACAAATCGAAAGATGTCAAAGGGATATATATGGAGAGTCGTTGGAAGGTGGTTGTTGTGATGGACCGTAACATCTCGACGACATCGGCGACTCGAGACTCTTCACACCAGACATCGAGTCTTTGTAGTTTTTGTAAGTGACCGAGATATACGTAAGCACATCCGACGTGCGTCTCTGAGACGAATGCGTGAGTATATAGTACACAATCACAGGCTGCCTGCTTACCATTGAAAAACAGACTCAGTTCTTCCAAAGATTCTTCGGCGAGGGATATTATCCTCCTCGGCAGCCGTACATCATTCGTAAACAGTTTGCACTCTAAAGTTGTCAACGAGAGAGGTCCTTGGAGATGACCCAACCACGACACTATCCATGGACGCAGGGGGTTCTCGACCGAGTTCCCTTGCCAATTGACTAGAGCACAAATGTTCAGATGGAGGTATTGCAGAGTTCGCGGAAAAGAAGGAGGCGGGACTACCGTCTGAGTCCGAGGATCTTCTGAGTCTTCAATAATCTGAGCCTTCTTTCCACCCAATGCGAAGTGGGTCAGCGAGGTAGTGCTGCGCAGTAAAAGAAACAATCCCTGAGCCGATACATGGCTATCCATACCGCGAGTCTCTTCAAGCCGTCGAGGTAATATTCGAGATTGCGGACGGACTTGAGTACGACCGAATAGAGCTGAAGGGTATGTAACAGCGGCAACGGTCGGGTTAAGAGACTCAAGGGGCAGGGGTTCTGGTAGTTGTCGAAATCACCGTCAATTGCCAAATGTGTTACTTGAGATTCAGGTTCGTCGTCGGCTTCTTCCTCATCTTCATCGTCGGCTATCTCAAAAGGGTCTAGGTCTGGCCACACAAGAAGAGACGCCGCGATGAGAAAATCGTAGTTGAGAATAGTATGATTAGGCTGCAACTCAGATTCAGCGCAAGTATGCTGCATATTCAGCCGCAAATTCTTATGAGAAATAGTGATCATGGTGGGCAAGTAGAAGCAAGTGAGACCGCGAGGAGCCGTTCACTGGCAGATCTGATGACCGTTACTTACGTAACCTTTTTCTGTGATCCGCAACCTTCGGCCGATTTTCCGATTTCTGTCTTCCCCCGCCCATTTCCCCGTATTCTCTTTTTTTATAGCGGCAGAGCCGTTAAGCCCCGCCTTTTTTTTCTGTATTTTCTCACTTGTCTGTTTTACTTTAGATAACTACAGGTACATACGACTAACAAATAAAGAGACGTCAATCGGATACAAGTACAACAAAAGAGAAATCAGGTTACAAGTACAACGGATGAGAACCGAAAACTCGACTACGAACCATGGTGTCATTCTCAATCATACTGAAAGCGACCACGCCGAATACAACGTGTCGGTCATGAGATCTCGTGTTGCTTTATCAGGTGGGCCGGTGTCGAGCCGTCCGGCAATGTCATGAAGCGTTTCCGCCAGCTGTTTACGGTTGGTGGAAATGCTCGTACTTCCATTATTATTGAAGGGGGTGTCCTGATTTGAACAAGAAGCTCTGGCCAGTGTGCATTGACGGCATTTGACGGGCCTTAACTCGGGATTGGTGAAGTAACAGATCCTCGCGTTTGCTCGACAATAGGTGCACTGTAACTCATAATCTTCAGCCTTTATTGAGTCACGTACTTCAGCAGTTGAGAACATACCCTCGAGGGCATTAGTACCGGGAATATGGTCCAGTTCATCATCTCTGAATACCTATCACCGAAGCTGCGAATTCGGGATTCACCTGCAGGGAATCCTAGATTTTGAAGGACCATTCTTGATCTTATGTCAGGAGGACAAACAATATCAGAAAGACGACGTTCTCTAGGACCCATGGCATTCAAGAGATAATACATATTTAGCGACCATTCTGTCGTCTCTCGCTGCCAATTGGGATTTGCTTGCCTAGAGGGGAACTCGCCGTCGTAACGACTCGCAATCTCAAAGAACTGAGGAAAAGGTTATCGTGTGGGATTCCCAGGGTATCAATAACTTGCCTGAGACAATAAGAGCGCACGATAAGCCTTTTTTCGTGCTCTGTGGCTAACTCGAGGAACCTATACAAGTATTAACAGCGTTCCCGGTCTCAACGTGAACCGACTTACCTCGACGGTCCTCTTATTCCAGTGGTATAAACCCTGGACGGGGTCGTTTCCTGTGACATTATTGGGGCCAACGTCCAAGTGCAATGTTTCAGAAGACGTCACTGCACGTGCGGCTCCGACATATCCCGGGATTTCGGTCGGGTCAACGAGTTGGTAATCCTCAGCGTCGAGCGGGTTACTGATAGCAGTGTTCTCTCCATTTCCTCTGATGCTAGGTGTTACAACAGGGACAGGAACTTGGATGTAGTAGAAGGGGGAGGCGATGTTAGAAGGCAATTGGAGTACTGGTTGAAGCACCGGACGAGTTGCAGCCTGGCCGACGTCGACAACCTGGTACCCCGCGTCAATCCCTGCACCGCTGATGGTCGAGGATCTAGCACTCGGAGGCTCGCCGGATGTGAATGGAGAGAACCGCGGTTGATGTTCAACAAGTGCTGAAAACGGAGTTGAAGAAGTTTCGGGCATAGAAATGGGAGGGACAATGCTAGGCTGTTCCAGAAGTTCTGTCTCTGCCGTCCGCCAGATAGAATGGGAAGTAGGCCGTTCAGTTAGTGCAGCAGCAGCTGCACATCCGGAGGGAAAGTAGACGTCGTCTTCTAGATGCAAGGATGAGGTATGAATGTCCGCAGTCTCAGTAGAGAGAGGATTAGAGTCTGCCTTCTTGGGAATTATCTGTTCCATTGCGGCAGGTGAGAACAAACTGGCAACATCCCATGGGAAGGCCGCTTCGAGACTAGTTTCAGTGTTAGATGCCATTAGAGTTATGAACAAGCTGGTGACGAACGTCTTAGACACCAGAGCGCTTCATTTTATACGTCGGGTTTTAGAGCAACGTGCTATTCGCGTGGTTTGGATATATCAGTCATAATTTACCCTTATTTTCCAATGTTGGGACCATCGCGTATTCTAAAAAGTACAAAGCGTCGAAGTCAAGGTCAGAGTTATCCCAAAAAATTATCTTCTGTATTGGTCGTACGGAAAAGGTGAAAATCGACCTCGAAATTCCTGATGAACTGTACTAGACACCCAAACGTTCGTGGCGAGTGAAGTGACTATCGTTGAAAGCTTGTCTTCAAGGGCATACATCGCTTCTATCTGCTCGTTGTCTGAGGGTCGGAAGACGTGCATGGTTATCCAGATATTCGCGAGGACAGGAAAGTAATCCTTATCATCCAAAACAGCTAACCACCTCCTCCATATTCGTGCGGACGGTACTGGAGAGCAAATGGCCACGTCTATCGTCAGCCGAATTATCTGGTTCGAGTGGCCGAGTTGTTGAATAGTTTCTAACAGGCCGACAGCTGCAACGTCTGTAAACGTTAAATGCATCTCCTGCAGTTCATAAAGAGACGGCAACGACAAAAAACGATGAGCAGCAGTAGGGGTCCCTGTTAAGCGCACATTCAGAAACTATCATCGCGCGTGGGTAGCTGGCGACACGTACAACGATGAAACTTCAAGTCAAGCTTAATTATTGTAAGTTGACAGAGGTATATCATCTGCTCCACGTATGACCAGACGTCGTCGTCAACACCAAGTTCAAGAGATTTCAGCCTCGCTAAACAAGGGTGCATGATTTTCGAGAACTTCATGTCGCCCGGCAGTTGCTGTTTCCCGTACTCTGTATGATAACAGAAGCTGTCAAGCGAAAACGGCATGGGTTGCGGAGCTGTACGGGGGTGAGGAGCGACAAGAGACGTGTTAGGACCCTCCTTGGGAAGCAGCAAGTTGCTGAGGGACGTGAAATGGACAAGCCAGGTGTAAAGCTCATCAGCAGTGTATACGGAGCCGAGGATCCTACAAATTGTGATGCTGGACCAGTCGGTTTCTAAAGAAAGAAGATCGCGAATGAAAACTCCATCGGCAACGAACGTAAGGGCCCCATTGGAGGATAAAAGGCGAATAGCATTGTCCGTATTTTCGGGCCAGAACTCTTTCTCCTGGGAAATACGAATTGTTTTGACGTAAGGAATAAGATGGCAGGACGATGAGAAGAAGAAGAGATATGGCGATTCTTTGTTGTGAATGGGAGAAAGCAGTGTATCCCGAACCAAATGGCCCTGTGCATGGTCCCGGCATTGGCGGCACACGAGGCTGAGTGATGCAGCACTTGACAAAGAGTCAGAACAAGCTAAGTCGATAATAAGATCGCTCAGTTCTTTAGGAAAAGAGATTGTCGTCGAAAATTGAAGGAACATGATGGTTAAAGGTCGAAATGTGTACTAAGCGAAGGTCCTTCCATTTTAGAGATAAATACTAACGTTATATTACAAATATTTTACATTTTTTCATACATGGACAACCGTAAGCTACAACTATCGTACACAGAACGTTATCATACGAAAGAACACTGGACCTGCAGAAAATGGAAAATAAGCAAGGGAAAAAAGGTTGGAAGCAAACTAGCGAGAACAAGACTAATTATACATAAGATTTGAGAAATTAATTGGGAAAATATTCATACAACGAAAAAGCCACACAAATACCTAATACACGTTCTCGGCAGGATCGTCTTCTGTGTTATCGTTCACGGCAAACAGATCCTCGCCGTCGTCAGAACCGGAAACTCCGATAGGCTTCAGATCATGCAAGTAAGAGGGAAGAGGGATAACCGGTCTCTGGCCGTCGGACTCAGTAGGAGGATCCGTTAATCGAAGAACGACCTGGACGTTGTAAGATGCAACGCTGTAGCTGATCTCCTTGTAGCGTCCGATGGTGAAGATGATTAAGACGATACTGCCGTTCTCGGGGTCTACTTTGTTCTGTGGCTTGATATGATAAGACGACAGTTTGAAGGATTCACGACAATCGAAGACCGGCACTAAACGTACATCCTAAATTAGTTTTTGATAGCGTTGAAAGAGATAATTCACGGACCAGGTTCATCGCGCGAACGAATAGCTTTTTTCATATGCTCCATCAGAAGACCTTTAAAATGTATGACGGTTGAAAACTCGAACCTGGTCCATGCCTTTTCCCATCGATAGGAATTTTCCTTTCGGTATCAGAAGCTTTGCCTGATCAATAGCGTGAACACTTCATACCGAAAAACTTGAATGAAACAACTCACTGTTGTCCCCGCTTCTAAGCCACGATGAAAACGACAGCCCCCCTTGTAGCCATTGTTCATCAGAGCCTTGTTCGGGGCAATGTCGAATATCTTCCCCACGGCCGCGGCTATTCTCGGCCACATGAAATCGAGAGGTTGAACGCAAATTTGCTTCGATGTATTGAGCCCGAAAAGGTCACTATAGACCACTGATCCGATGATGAAGAAGCTTTGAGGCATAAGGGAAGACCGCACGACTTGGTCCCTATTAACGGAGAAGTCTCCTGGGTCGATGAGTGCCGTATTCATCAGGTAATCCTCGACGGTGCGAAAGCAATTTTCATCAGGCGTCTGTCAAGAAGGGTAAGTTTACTTCATGGAAAGGTTTGCCAGTGAACACACTTGACAAGAGGACGATTGCCACGGTAGAGCACTGCGATGTTGACCGTAGGAACCCTGTCCGGAATGTACCTCGACTTCAAGTAGTCTTTCACGCGAGGTAAGGGGGTCAACCCGGACACAATTAGCTGATAAGGGTTGGCGTCTTGAGCAGAAGTCATCTCTTTTTGCCCTAGCTGAGACCTTGCCGCTTCGGGGGTGATTCTACTCGATTCTTTGTGAGCGTACATTATATTATAATGAGGAAAGGAGCGTAACTTATTGTCATTACCCTTGTTCTTGTCACGCCCGTCGTTCCCATCTCCTTCGACGATTTCCTGCGCACTCGCTTCGGGGGTAGTCGGTTTAGCCTCACTATATACCATGCTCGTCATTGTCAGCTTATAATTGAAGTTAATTACACCTACGTGGAAGACGTGCTACCAGTGTTAAGAGTACTGGTAGTCGAGAGGGGAGATGAACTAGTCGGAGAAGCACTTGTGTTCACAGACGGTTACCCTCAAAAATTGACAGGGACTTACTCGCACAGAGGTTCTACACGACTATGCTTCGGCTTTACAGGATTCAGATCTCCCGGTGAAGATTCTCGCTTGCCAAGGCTTTTTGAGAGGGTCAGAACAGCGCAAAAAACTATAGATAATGGGCTCACTTGCCGCGATTGCTGTTCTTAACCATAGTAGTCGACTGGAATGAAAAGAGAGCGATTGCATTTCGTTTTTTACGGTCACTTCAAGTTTTAGGGGAAGACTGGGGGTAATCAACAAGCGCGTGACAGAAGTTAAGTAAGCATAAGTCGTCACCCAATCTTTCGCATGACGCGCTTATTCATCTGATTTCAGTCTTTCGCCCTAGCGTCCAATGCTTGTGAATTTCTCATGAAAAACTCGCGTAATCCTGTCTCTCAAGCAATGAACTCGTGCCACTCGACGACGGCATCGCTGTGGCAATCTCTACTTCCTCCCTAAACTTTCACTCTTCGCCTTGATCTCTGCCACAGGCTCTTATCCACGTAGGAATTATTAGTCTCGATGGATAACCTGTACGTCTAAGCTAGGCTGCAAGCGAATCTCTTTTAACTTTATTCTTCAGTCCTCTCGAATTAGAGAGCATGATTCTCGATAGTCTCGAAGCCCAGGACCTCGTTCGTTATGCCAAGACTAGCCGTCTGGCTTTCGAGCGGGTATCCGATTTTATCTATAGTCGTTATTCGGTCTGCAGACTTTTACGGAAGTTTTTCAAGACGGAGGAAGGATATCGTCGGTTTCGAGAAGCACAGAGACGATTTGGAGTCTTAGTCTCAGGATCTCAGGTTACTGGTCTTTTTTCCAACAGTGCTGAACTTTTCAAGGACAGCGACCTAGATGTATACGTCAGTGTCAAAGGAGAGAGGGGGTTGGAGGCCGCGTTGGAAGATGCAGGGTACAGGCTCTTTATCGACCTCACGAAGCACGGAGATGTTCCTCAGATGGAAGACAGCGAACTGCTGCTTGCTATGCTTACGGATCAAATGATTTTGCGTACGAAATACGTGGACAGTGCGATTGCCTCGGTGAAGGAGTATCATAACGAGGACGGAAAGGTCATTCAAGTAATCGCATCCCACGGCCCACCTATGGACATCATTTTCGGCTTCCACTCCAGTATTGCTCTTTCACTTTTCACGGTTAATGGCATCTCTTCTTACCTTTGATCACAGCATGTGTCATGAACGTAATCGGTTATAATTTCGCATATTGCCTTTACCCGTTCGCGACTGTCTGTGCCAAGAAGTCTGTTGTTCACATCGGTAGCGATATGAACTCCATTCGGGCTCGCGAAAAATGGCAGCATCGCGGCTGGGAAATGGTCAAGGAAAGCACGTCTTCACGCCGCCTCGATTTGCGAACCGTAAATCGGTTTGTTGGCGATCGTTACTGCTGGCGTTTTCCTTGCGAGAGGAAATCGAAACTCTCAGATATCAGCGCCAACGAGGCGAGTCGTACAGTGGATGTCCTTGGCGGCCACAGCTGGCAGCTGCTTTATCCCCACGACGACGACGAGGGTTTCTATGCAATATATGCCTGGCTTATGTTTCCGTCATTTGCCCAGTACATGTGTATATCCAACAGGATCATGCGCAAGCTGGAGACAGTAATGCTTTCATGGTATTTGTCCAACAATAATTACGTCTGTCATAGCAGGTTTACTGATAAGAAAACAGGTCCGAACACAAGTTCGCGAAGTACGTTCAGAAGGCTCTGACTGAAGGTCAGGGTAGAACAGGTACATTATCCTTCATGACTCCTTTCCTCGCGCGAAACTTACGGGTCGTCGAAAGGTCATCAGTAACGAGTTTTCCCAAGCGAAAAAGGCAACGAAGGACCTTCCCTCCCCCCTTTCTCTATTCTTTATCCCCTTTTGCTCTTCTAGCAGTCTCGTATATTGTAGTATTGGCTAATTGAATCAAACATGATTATCTCATACGTATCAGGTGTCGTCCATAATATGTTCTCCGATGACCATTAAAATCTATATATAAACAGCTTCTTTGACCAGAACCTCTACCTCCCCTCGTTCGAGACATCATGTCCCTTCCTTTGTACCAAGCGAACGACGCGATATCTGTTGCAATTCAGTCCGACCATTTCAGTACGTATTCACTCGCGTTCTCCTTTTTGCCGTCAGATTTATTTATAGGTTTAGAAAGCTCATTTCGAGAAATCTCTGCGAAACTTAGAAAGTCCCCGAACCAACTGAGTAGCTTTGACTCGATGGAGTCCATCGTTGAAGCTTTCGTGGCGGATTACGAATCTTCCGACGACTTCACCTTTGTCGCAAATGCAAATACTGGGGAAGAAGAAGTATTCCAGCTCCACGGTGTCGTGTCCGAGACCCGCTTACCGCCCGTTCTGAAAGGAAATCGGTATGTGACGAAGCCCAAAGTACGACTATATTTTCATTTGTCATACCTTCAGGGTCAGTATGAAAAGTCTAGTGCAGACCGTCAAGTTGATCAGCATCGACGACGACGAAGACTTTCGGACAGCTGGACATGCTGCTTCGAGAATGCTTGAATTTCTTCAACAGTCGACCGGCGCTTCCGTCCAAGCACCTTATGCCGTTCAACATGGGATCGCTCGAGAGTTCACAGCGGTTAACCGGCTTCTTACACCCAGCCATTCCGCATTTCCTGAAGACGTCATTGATCTTCCCTCGACGTACGACCCCGGTCAGACGCTTAAGAGTAGTATCGACGAGGGAAAATTCGCGTTTACGAAGGACAATCAGGTAGTCTTTAATAAACTAACTTTGGACGAGGACAACGAGTAACTCTTTGTTTCTTATATGATTTAAATTTACTGCTAATCTTCATCCAGTTTACGACGTACCGTGCACATAAAGCCAGGGACCTTCCGTCCTGGGCAGATCGTCAACGTCGGAGTGTCCTTTCGATTAATCAAATCTCAGAACTCTTCGCCGATGCGCTTTATAGCGCATCTAGACTCGGTCTCTTTATTATCATGGGGAGCAAGAAAGGCAAGTTTGTTGAAGTCCTATCTTTTCGAGGAATTCACCTGTTTTCAGATTCTCGACGACCGTCGCTTCCAGAAAAGTGCTCCGACGCGTGGTCTGCCAGCAAAGCGACGGCCGTTCAATGAAAAGCCGAAGGTAAAAAGGAATCTCTGTGGACCTGTACCATCCCAGGCTAGTTCTTCTTCTATGCTTACTGACTAGGATTCCCGTCTTCTTTTAAAAAAATTAAAGCAGAAAGTCTGGAAATTTGTACAATAGTTTACAATAAGCACTATTTTCCCCTCTCCCTCCCTCTTGCGCCATCCCCCTTTTCGTTTCACGTTCCGAGCACCTTCGTTGCGTATACAAAGCCATGCCACATAGGATCGTGCGTCTGGCTGAGTTCATATCAAACTATACAGGGTGATGTGGGCGCGACCGGCCTTAAGTCTCCCTAGGTCTGTGGTAGATAAGTCTATGTTTTCTAACATCCCATTGTTAATCTGGCTATCGTACTGATAAGAACTCATGGGTAGGAAAAATCTTGCGGTAAAATGACTCCCTGTGTAGTAGATGACACATGCAAGACGGTAGAACACGTTCCCGCCTAACGATGGTGCACAAAGTTCTAATGATATTCTCGTCGTCTCAGCATACTCACCATACAATTGTAGATAGATCAGAGGAGGAGGACTTGCAAAGACCGCGCCTGTTGACATATAACCACTGCAAGAAGCGGTGTGACCTTCCCTCTCTTCTCTCAAAGCTTCCACAATTCGGTGGCTCGAATGAAGAGCATAGCCGTTCAGACAGGCATACAACCATTGCTGTGTCGACCCCGAAGTTTCGCTACCCTGCATATTATTCGTATCCCTCCACGCATGTGGACCGCAGATTCCCATGAAGGTCGAAGCAGCCTGTACAACCGGCCTGTTACAGCCTTGACTGCAGTAGCAAATCGGTACGACGCTGTTATTAGCCGGGTCTGTCAGACAATCTAAAATGTCCGTCGCAGCTATCATCTCCTCCCCATATCGCGGGAAAAGCTCCTGGGACTGTCTCGTTAACAAGTCCCGGATGGTGTTTCTCATCGCATTCATATGCAAGTTACTGGTACGAGTCTGCTCAAACGTATTGATATCAAAACATCGTGTTAATAAAGCACTGAATGCTGAATTTCTCTCAAACTTTTGCCGCCACCTAGATGGGGACGAATGGAACAGATAGTAAAGTCCTGTACATATAACATCGTACGCACAAGACCAATTCTGAGCATCCCAGCTACAACCGAATGAAGGAACCAACGACAATCTTTGACCGTTCTCAACAGTTCTCCTTTTTTTCGGTGCGTCCATAGATTTCAGACCTGTTTCAGACGAAACGTGTCTCTTTTTCGCCTGGGTCTTAGGACGGTCTTCCGGTGATTGAGATAGCTTACGTTGACGTTTACATGGCTCCATATCCTTATCCTGGTTTTCTCGTTTCCTTTTCGTTGTTTCTTTCAAGCCATAATCTACAGGATAAGGATTCTCTTGAACAGGAAAAACTTTTATAGATCCCCGCTCAAACCCGTGAGTAATCAAGCTGTTCCATGCAATATCTCCGATTTTACTCATCTCATCAACAAGATCCGGTGGCAACGGCTTGTTAAGGTCTTTCAATCTAGCTCTGCTAGCGAGATATAAGTCTCCACGTCGAGTAGCACGTGAAGCAGCAACGTAAGCTGCGAATCCTCCTTCATCAATATACGCAATCACGCTCGTCATTGTCTGTCCCTGTGCGACTTGGCCTGTACAGGCAAATCCTCCCTGAAACGGCATCTGCTCGCGAGTTATGGACACATTTACTGTCTTTCCCTGCGCGTTAACGATCTGGTGCTTAAACGACCAAGTCACCGGCATAATTGGAAAGCAACCCCGTGGCAATCCCGGCAATTCAACATTGGAGGAAGGAAAATCGACAACGGCATATTTTGCGTAAACATATCCGTATTGGTCCTTTTCTGTCTCCATGTGGCGAAGGAATCCTTGTGCACCGTTTGTGATCTTCAGATCTGTCGAGATATTTTTAGAACGCAAAATTACAGGCATCCCTATATAATAAGACAGGCGTCCAGGTAATGCCCCTTTATTCATCAAACTCGATACGTCCCGATCCAAGAGATCTCCACGGTATTCCTCAGGAACCAAGTGACCGCGAATCTTGTCTAAAGCACAGCAAGTTATCAACTTTTTCCCTTCAGAATTACACTTTGCCTTATAGCAGTTTATAGAATGGCGCAACAAGTTTGTTCGGACAACCGCTACGGCTTCTACTCCTTCCATATCAATTCCTTGTGGTTCTTCGGTTGACTTTATCACCCTGGTATTAAACAATTCGACATCCTCTGGAGTACACTGCCGTAAACGCAAACGCTGTACCGCGGCCCCATACTCTGGATCATTCTCCATACGTTTCTGCTCTTTCAAACATACTGCGTCTGTCAAGGAATTCCAGATCATACGTCCAAGGCGCTTATTTAAGTTACGGTCGTCAATCGGAGTTTGTTCCTTTACTCTGGAATAGACGGGAGAACCTCGTACGGGGGGAAATTGATATAGGTCACCGGTAAAGATTACTATCATTCCTCCAAACCACCAATGAGGTCTCTCCTTAGCGAATCGACAGCGCGCATCTATCTCTGGCAATATAGCTTGATCTAATAGAGACACCTCATCTATCACCAATACCTCGACGTCTTTGAAATTCTGATGAAGTTTGTTCCGACTGGTTACAGACAACGATGTTGTGAAGGCGTCTCTCCCGTCCGTCGTCTGTGTACTGTGCTGCGAGAGTTCGTCTCCAACCTTCAAACCGAACGCTTTATGAACGGTCATGCCATCATTGATAGCGGCTGCAGAACCTGTCGGTGCAAGGAACCGTAATGCATGTTTGTCCCCACAACGCTCCATTACGGACATCAATGCCTTAATGACATGTGTTTTTCCCGTGCCTCCAGGACCAGTTAAGAACATGCGCATTGGATACGGTTCAGGGCCATTGCTGATTTCTGAAGAACTTGCAACTTTTCGGCAGAGGTACGTCTTCGTCACAATTCTGAACGCAATATCCTGTTCGTGGTTCAGCTTGAACTGCTTAGAAGTCTGAGACACGAGCTGATCTATGTCAGTGCATTCCGAAGTATCCGCCAAGGTCTCACGAACTGGACGATTTGAGAACCACGGTGGCGGCGGTTCACGAAGGTCTTTATCAGTTGCAGTTTCTGGAACTTCAGGAGCGAACTGATGTGAAGCATCTGCAGCATTCAACCTAGAGGTATTTATAGCACTCTCGCGATTTTTAATCTCGGCCTGCCATCTTTTCATGAGCAAACTCGTGATCTTCATACCATCGAAGGTGGTTTCCCGATTTGTGTCAGATTTTTCAGTGGGATGGAACCAGTTCGACTCTGTTAATCGGAGCAGATCGTGAATAGCTTTAGCTTCCCCGGAAACATCCATCCTGTCGGGCTCTGGTAATTCAAGCAAGTCATCCAGATTTTCACCAAAAACCTTTTCTAATAAAGCAGATTCTTTGAGCATCGCTCGGCGCTTCCTCATAGATTCGGCCTCACGTTCGTCTTCGCACTCGTGCAACGCCTCCCAATTACGCATGCATTGTTTGGCCCGTGTTGAAAAGTCGTAGGAATCGAAAGTCTCAGTAACGGAAGCCCCCTCTACAACGAGTGGATTGTTTTTATGGAAAGGCTTGAAGTGAGCAAGCATAAATGCCTTATAGCATTCATCATGGACGCGAGGTAGACGATGTCCAACCATTCGAGGAACAACCTTGCTCATGTAGCTGTCCTCGTCGGCCGTCGTATGTTCGGCAATTTCATGGGTGTCAAACAGTCCAAAGTCACTCAAAAATGGGTACCGTCTCATCTTGTCAATTCTTTCTCCTGTCGTGTACTCTGACAGTACTCCACTGTCTCTAGTTCCCTTTCGAACTACCTTAAACCTGGAAACAAAATCATAAAAAGAGACAGCTCCTAGCTCCATACTTCGATTCAAATACTCTTCCAACTGAGAGCGATGATCTAACATTCCTCGCCGGTTGATTCGCACCGCAAGAAAGGTCGCCTCTGCTTCCTCATCATCTGTATCATCTCGATTGTACGGCCACATGTCCTTAACGTGCTGCATCAGCGTTCCTGACATCATTGGGACGGTTTTATGAGAACAAAAGACCTCGCGTTGTCCTCTGACAATTTTGGCAGCTTGCTGTGCGTGTACTTGATGTTGCTTCGCTAGCTGGGACAGACACTTGTGCAAGACAGTTCGAGCTTCTAACTGTTCTCCTTTCAAGAGAGATGTATGAGCGTTCATCAACGCATCGCCCATGAGTGACAAAATCTCGTACGTCTTGAGACTCATCTTTGTAATATAATCAGTAATATAAAACATCGCAGCTTTACAAGATTTGCCCGACAAAATGCATTTCATATCATGATTATGTCGACAATACACCAAGATGAAATCATTGAAATAATTGACAAGAACATCTCGACAAGCCAATACTACAGACTGCGTCTCCTTATCATAATAGGAGTTAGCTATGTACTCATGAGGAAATAGAAACCGACAGGTGGCGTGTCCGTACTTAAAACACACATCTCGGTGTGAATGACGCTGAAGCAACTCCCCGCAATACTTCACATCCTCTTCAAAGCGCCGAAGAAAATCCTGGATCTCGTCCGGCTCTGCATCTCGATCTGGAGGTCTCGGCGGACGCTCAGTTTTCGGCTTCCCATCCTTATCGAAGGGAATTCCATTCGGTAAGTCATGTCTGATTATATCCTCAAAGAAATTAAAAAATTTAGCTTGAAACTCTTCAGATTCTTCCATACGTCGGTGTAAATCTGAAGGATTGAGCCCTCCCCTCAAAATCATCAGGAAATGTACGTGATAAGAGCCTCTCTCTGTAAGCTCATTCGTTCCATAGAAAGCTTTGAGGTGACCGATAACGCCTCCTCCCTGCTTGATCGCCCTTTCTTAAAGTCCCAGCCAAACAGAAACTGGATCATCGCTTTGCAACAGAAGTTAAAGAAATCCAACGCGGCTACTGGATCGTTAGCCAACCGTATGCAACGTTTCACGTAATCCACCATCTCAGGAAAGCGTTCATCAAGATTGATACTTGTATCTCCGCACATTAATTGAAACAACGGACTATTCTGAGGAGATGGATTAGCCGTAAAGAAGATGTGTGGAATCGCAAAATGACCACAGTAAGCTTTAATCTCATTCCGGTACAGGATTTTAGAAGCCTCAGACCCCGTAATCTTTGAAGAAATTGTCTTTACCTTCTCAAGCAAAGCGAAAACCTTCTTCTCTTCCGCTGTCAAATCCTGTACGCTTCCTTCTTCTTCTAGGTGCTTTGCTACTGACTTCAAAGTTTCAGGGTGAATACCAGAAATGTCATTAGCAATGCTCTCAAAATCTTGCTCCTTCACAGCAAAATGGGTATGAAGATGGGCTTGTCTTCGCTGAATCATATTCATCACAACAAAGATGAAAGATTCATGGTAACGGAAACACCGGTTAGCAATGTCTAGGCAATAGTTGGCCTGCGTCTCGAATGACACAGGAACCTCTCGACGAGGATCCTCAAAACCTCCTTTCCCATAAGGAAAGAGCGTTGGAAACATTCCCATCAGTAAGTCTGGATTATTATATTCTCCAATCGCGTTGCTTCCGCTAAAAATAGATAAATCAGGTTTCTCATTAGGAGGTCGAATAAGGTTCATTAAAGCAGCTGCTTGGAAAGTGCGTCCCTGAATCTTAACTGACTCAACGTCAGATACTCCCATACGCTCGAGTAGGGGTTCTTCCGAGTCGTCCTGAGGATCAATACTACTGGCATATTCCGCGGCGAAATGTGGCTCGACCCCTGCAGTTTCTTGCTCGAAAATCCTTTCTGCGGACGCCGTTTTACATTCCATGACACGTTCTTCCATACCAGGAATTTCATCGTTTTCGTACAGACGAAGATGGGCCTCAGAAAGTTTGATCTTTGCGTACAGAGGGTTGTTTTCGGCTAACCAGGTCAGAAATTCCCATACCTTGTCTTTTCTTACACGGTACACCGTCTTCAGACTCTTTAAAGGTTGCCGCGATCCAACAAACACGACGCTGAGCATACCTTTAACGTCTGCTGGAACTCTAGGTAACACAGTTGCTGTCGAAACAAAATTGAGATCGTGTGCACAGGTATTACCGTGAAAGGCACGCGGCTGATCACTACCAGTGTTAAAAAGACGGGTGACATGACACGTACATCGGTAGATGGCACACGCCATTTCCTCAACCCACGTCAGATCTCGAAAGCGTTCGGGCAACGTACCCCTATACATATTGTTGCGCAGAGCATACATTGGTAAGTGCCCTACCTGTAATCTCGACTCACATCCATGGCAGACATTAAGGATCCCGTTTTCATATCCTCGAGGGTCCAGAAGATAATCCCGTAACAGAGGGTGTTCGATAATGTCGACATCGTTTCTCCGATCATTCTCTGTCACACATAGAAGTTCGAAATGCTTTGAAGAAATAACACCTTTTAAAGCCTCCTCATCATAATGAGATACACTTAACGGCTCTCCACGCTCGAGTTCCCTAGAACAGACAGAGCAAACAAATGTTTTCGGCCATTTACTTCCTTCCATGTACTGTCGAGCACATTCAAGTTTTCTCTCGAACGGGACAGTCTCAGGCCAGGCCAGCTCCACATCTCGAAAATGTTCCGCTATTTCTTTCTCCTTTTGATCTCTTGCTGAACGTCGTACATCTTGTCGGAGGTGTCGTCGATGTCGTGCTCGCATAGGTGCGATAAATCGATTACAAAATGCACTTCCATACTCGTACTCCAATAAGTCCAAAATTCCAAACGTTCCGTTCATGATAACATCACCTGTATAGGCGTTCGTTAGGTCACCAATTATTGGAGCCGGCAGATAGACAAGTTGCAGCCATCTTTCGGATATGCTTTTCCTCAGAGCTTCCAACCTAACGGTCCGACTAGTGCCTCGAATCGAACAATTTCTCCTTGAGTAATGTAACCCATCGAGCGTTTTTTTAGCTATATCGGACGACAAAGTCCGTGCCCTTGCACTAAACGTTCCGATATCGAGCTCGGGATCAATAGAACGAAGTAAGCCATTCCCTCTATGCGCAACTTTGGGATAAACACACGCGGCCAACCTCACCATTTTCGGGAATAGCCTCTCGCCAAAAGTTGCACGGAAAATCTCAAAGCACATCCACCGCCTCTCATTGACGACTGGACATTCTCCAAGCTGCTTCTCCTTACACAGAAGGACGAGATCCTGTTCAGACATCCGAACTACCCGCCGTGCCAGTGCCATAAAGGTATTCACAACAGCCTCAATGGCGCTATCGCGTCGTTTCACCTTTCGCCAGTTTCCTACTACTCGGCCCATCTCCCTTACTGTAATTCCATCAAAACATTCTTTCAACTCAGACTCGGAACGGTACAGCCAAGAAGGGTTGCTACGCAAAGCAGGATAAGACAGTTTATAATATGTTCGCGGATGAAAATCCTGACTCGCAATGTCTTCCAAGCTCAAAAACACCCGCATATCATAGGAAGCATCATTCACCATGAACAAGCCGTCATCAAATATGACCTGAATGTCGTACCACCCGCTCTCCGCTGAAAAAATATCCCCCAGCCAAGCGCACACAGTCTCAGGGGTCTCAAAAACTTTCCGATGGTATTCCGGAAAATATAGCGCATCATAATAGTCTGGATAGTCTGCTAGAAGATGTTCCTCCCCATCAAGTGGAACCTGTTCCTCATCGAGAACTCGAGCCCGTCGACAAGGAGATTTTGACAGACAGATAGCCATCAATCGCCAAGCGTTAGATAGAAAAAACAAGTTCAGCTCCCACAGAAGCAGTAAAGTTACGCGGAGCGTAGTCGCCAAGCGACCTCTCCCTACCACTCAGGAGAGAGCGCGTCAGCGCAGAGGCAGCGTCAGTGTCTGATACGAATGTGTAGTGTTCGCTCTGTCAAGAAGAAGGAAAACGTACTTTCTGACTGCCCCGAACAAGCTTCAGAACGAAATCCTGAAGAAGAGAACTCAATATTAGAACCACGAAAAGGGCAATTATCATACCACGAGTTGCAGTGAACGAGCCTCGGACTCAGCCTGGGCACGTCAGCGAGAGGAATTTGTATTTTTCTTCTTTATTTTTGTGCTTCCTCTTGCGGGGTTTCAGCTAATTTCGCTAGTCCAAGGCCCAAGATGCGAGTCGTACGAACGAAGAGACGATGAGACACTCCGGAGAAGAACGGTTGCATCAAATATTCCCACATGAGTAATACGGAGAAACGTATCCGATACTCCTTGCTCCCATGACACCAAATCTTTCAATAAAGGCAATTCTCGTGACTTATTTTGACCCCTAATCTGATGGGTTGGCAGAAGGATGGTCGTTATCTCTCCTAGTAAGCCCTCTGTCGTTTCCTCAATTCTTCGGAAAGAATCGGGGAAAATCCGACCCTAAAGCGCTCCAGTGTCGCTCATCGGACCGAGTGCCGAAAAAAGTTTGTGTTTTACTATCTTCTCTGCTGCATTTCGTCTAGGGTCGCTCTCCAACATCGTCGTAAAACGCCTGATGTCCACCCAAATACATGGCAAAGGGCTTTTACTCAAAGCAGACCCCATCGCAGCCGTATTCCGAGAGGAAGTCGCATCTTCCCTCAAAAATGCACCCCGAAAACCAAAACTCGTGGGTATCCTCGCGACTTCCTCTGCCCCAAGTAGGATGTACGCAGAATTCACAAAAAAACAATGCGAGCAATTCGGTGTAGAGTTCGTGTTGAGAAAAACTGGGGCTGCGGAGTCGACAGACCTGCAAGAGGGTGAAGGTGTTGAAGAAGCCATCATGGAGGCGAACGAAGACGATCAAGTAGATGGTATCATGGTATGTGTTTGCTTCGTTCCGAAAGTGCGACGCGAATACCCTTGCCTCAGGTATACTACCCGATCTTCGGTGCCCAGCAGGTCTGTAGCAAATTTAGAACGATACCAGCTTACTTCAACTCGCCCTTCGGTAGGATCATTACCTTCAGCAGGTACGCTATACTTTTATATGTAAAGAAGCGTGTTCTGAACTTTTTTGTCCAGATTGTCACCCCATTCAAAGACGTCGAGGGTCTCAATGTCAAGTTTCATTACAACTTGTATCACAAGTAAGGGATCGCTTCTCTTACCCAGGCTCGTCCTAAATCGTTTCCAAGTATCCGGTTCATATCGCCTCAGACCCTGACGTCCTCGTTGCCATCCAACATCGCAGCTTCTACTACGGATGGCGATACGCCGCCTCTGGGTATGGTCAAATCGATCATACCGTGCACCCCACTTGCTATCGTGAAATGTCTTGAACACGTTGGGTATACAACAGGATCCTGCCGTACGGAGACCGTGCTTACGGGAGAATAATCACCGTGATTAACCGGTGAGATGTCAGAACTCGACTTCCGAAGCAAATGCTGATAGTCATGTAGATCAGAGGTCGTCGGCCGACCGTTAGCGGCGCTCCTGGCGAACGACGGTGCCAGAGTGTTTTCAGTCGACATTGACTCCATTCAGGAATATAACAAGCGCCCACGGCAAACAGACGCTACTGAGACGCGTCGGTTCTACCCGCGTCACGTCGCGCAACCCAGCACGCTCACTTTACAAGAGTGCCTGACCCTCTCTGATGTCGTCGTTTCGGCCGTACCGAATGCGGATTATCAGGTCAAGACAGAATGGCTCAAGGACGGCTGTATATGCTTGAATATCGCTGCCGAGAAGAACTTTGAAAAGGACGTAAGGGACAAGGTAACGCATCTCTACATGGCTCGTTTTTCTTTCTATTCAAACTTCTTAAGGCCTCGCTGTATATTCCTGCCGTAGGGAAGGTCACGATTCTAATGCTCCTCAGAAATCTGTATGTGATGTCTAGCCATTGTGTGAATATGTTATTTAAAAAACCTCTGTAGACTGCGACTCCAGCATTACAAAACCGTATCATCCCAATAGAGGAAGCTCGGAGGAGGAAGTGGTGGCAGCGAGTACTATTATATATCCATATAGACAGAACAGTGTATGATTAAATTTCCGGGTTAACATTCCCATATTCTAAGTGCTGGAGATGAGAGTATTTATACAGAGCAGAAGAGATCATGATGTGCTTTCGATGCGAAAAGATGCTCCAGGGAATGCAGTAGGATACATTATTCGTATTGACGTGTACTGTTACCGAAAGTGAGCATCTGTAATATCAGACAGTCGCGCAGCATGGTCTACTGGTGTCTGCGCTCCAGACGGAGGAAAACTCGGGGTTACAGGGGTAGCGATGCC
Organism: Armillaria gallica; assembly: GCA_037576215.1. Taxonomy (NCBI): domain Eukaryota; kingdom Fungi; phylum Basidiomycota; class Agaricomycetes; order Agaricales; family Physalacriaceae; genus Armillaria; species Armillaria gallica. The sequence goes on from JBANDB010000008.1 coordinate 1,438,784, forward strand.
GGATGCGTCGTCAGCCATGAAGCGTACGCGCTGACGGTGCAGCTACATGACCCACGGATGTGACGTTAGATGCATGACGTGGTGGATGGAGAACGGGGACACATACCTGGGGTAATTTGGGAATCAAGACAAAGATGAGCGCGGTAAGATTGACGGCGAACAGCCATGGGTTATAATTAGTGTAATGTGTTGACGCAAGGAATCTAGACAGGTAAGCAATGGGGTTCGGTAGCAACGAGAATAGGGAAGGCGTACAACATGACTGGCACCGAGAATAGCCATTTCTTTGCGGGAGTGTATTGTGCACCGTCGTCGATTTGCTCCCATAGTGTTAGGTCGTCGTACGCCCCTCCACGCAAATCCCCTTCGAATGGCATGCCGGTGACCCAGTGGAACATTAGATACGATAGCTAAGAGATCTTAATGAGCCTGGAGATGAAGCAAGGTGCTGGCAACGCACAGCCAGATACACAAGGTTGACTAGAGTCCAGCTGACTTGCTGGGACATGCCAGGCAGAGTATCAATCAAGACCTTGCCGGCACAGATGAGAACGACGTGGATGAGCCATGCACCTGAAAGTCGTTCAGCAAGCTGTCGTGGCGACGGCGCTATGCGACGCACCCTTGGCATTGACCCAATTGGCGTTGATATTCACGAAGAGGCTCTGGTCGAGGGCATCTTCTGCCGAACGGTCACCGACTTGCTCGACCTTGACGATGCTGCCGCTGCGCCCACGTACTCTCATGGGTGAAGGCTTGGAGAGGTCCAGCGTTGGTAATTTGACAGAGGTGGTCCGACTGCCCATGGTCGCAGTTTTCTTTTGGAGATGGTGGATGGTATCACGAGCCAAAGCTAGGCGCAGGCTGCCGAAAACGGAACCGGGACACGCTACTTTCTCACACTCTACCCCATCCGGTCGACGCAGACGACGACGACGACGACAAGCCTGCTCGCCGATGAAGCTCCTCCATTGGTGCTCGGTATCGCCTGAAGGACCGTCAGGATTGGCCGCCGTCCGCTTCAACAAGCCAGTTCGCGTGTCCTTTATACGCGTCTTCCCGTTGGGCGCTCAACCGTTTCCCAATTGCCCGGACATCGTGGCGTACGTTGTCCTGTTATCGTGATGGATATTGGCTGCTGAACGAGACCACCAGTGAAACGGAACCCAAAGCATTCTACCTCGATGTCTTCTTCAATGCCCACCCACTTCATCCAGGCGAGTCCAAGGAGAAACAACGAGCTCCGAATGCCCTGGTACCAACGTCAATTGCGTACTCTGGTGGACAAGTCGATTTTACGGTCGATATGGGAACGGAAGTGCGTATCGCCATTGTCTTGGTGCTTCAATGACTGACCGCCGTAGTATTCCACGCGTCTTATGATCATCAAAGGCAAATTTCAAGTCCTTTCTCTTGCAGTTTACGGCGAGATAGTGTCAGAAATACTGCCAGTACCGGACACCTACGAACCCACTCCTCTGCCGTCGCTGTCAGCTGCCCCGCTTCCCAAGTCAGTCGACCCAGCCAATGCTGCGGATCCAACGCAGCTCGCCAGGGCCCTTCTTATGCTGATTCCAGACTCGCCGCCTCTCCACCTCGTAATCCGACTTATTTTCTGTCTAAAACCAGCCTACGATGACTGGGATGATCCTAAATTCCCGTACCACAATGACACCGACTTGCAGACTGATACGGACTTCAGTCTCGAAAGAGCCTGGAAGATGATTGAAACACCTATCCGCGATAATACTTCAGAGGAGCTGATATCCAGCTTCTCAGAGAGAGTTGCAGGACTGCTTGGTGGCAAGGTACGTACCCCTGCTCTGTCTGGTAGCTGTCTTGTGACTGGTTACTTTAGAGCGTAAATCAATCATATCATATCGCTAAACTATTTAGTATATCTGCATCTCAGATGCCTTCACTGGGGCTGGCTCTATGTGTAAGTTGCTTTCCCACAAAAGTGGTACGACCTATTAACGCCCTCTTAGCAACAGATTGATCCCACAGATGTCTTCGACGTCAGTGTCGTCGATGATGACACAATCTGCCACCTACTGGATGCCGTGGCCAATGCTGATTTTGCCCGGCATTTTGGTGCTGAGGCATTCCTGAACATGCTCCAAGATATTCAAGATAATTCGATCTCAGATCGGTCGTCCAAGCTCGCTGCCGGTCGTCTCGTTGATAGGATCAAGGGATGGGGCGTCTTTGAGGATGCGCTTTCAAATTCCAAAGCTGACTTTGAGACAAGTATGAAGATGTTGAATGACATCGGAAATGAGGAACAGTCAATGGGGACATGGCTAGAAGCTATGACTTTTCACGAAGATTTGGTAACAAAGTTATCTGAAAATTCTGTCCCATCTACGCAACTTCCTCCTCCTCGAGTACCTTCGACCTCAATCGAGCATGATGAATTTATTCGTTTTGTGAGGGCCTTTATCGGTATCGGCGCCGTCTTTGCAGCATGGGCGTGGTCCGATAGCACTGGAGCTGAAGCATGCAGGGAGCGTGCTTTAGCAATCATTTTGATGTGGCAAGGCGTTGAAGGCTATCGAGAGGTAAAGGCCATTCCATCACGGTACCCGCGTATATCTGACTCCCGAGCATGTAGATTGTGAACCGTCTATTGCTGGTTCGTCAATTCTCCCGGCGCCTGAAATGGATAGCTGTAAATGAAGACGGCGAGCCACCCAAAAAGTCTTATACTCTAGCGGAGCAGATCATCATCGAAATGGCAAAAGACCCCCAAGCTCTTCTTCATACTGATTTCGCCGAGACCGTGCTCGACCTGGGTCCTCCGCTGTCCTTCATATCTGAGAGCCAAAGGTTGTCTCTGCGGAAAGCGGCGTTGGTTGCTACGGACGGTCTAGCCGCAGCCCTCGAGGAGCTTGCATTCTCCAGTGATCATCCCCTCTCTTTGCGTAGGCTCCGTACCATTCGAGTGTCGCTAGCAATCGTTGAACGAGAGCTTTGGACTGAGAATGGAGCCCATAACGGCGAATACAACGTCCTGGAAACCATCTGGGACGAACATTCCGTTGGACTCGTTCCCCAGCTTCTGTCTGTTTTGACGGGAGTTTCAGGGGATCTGAACGAGCATTTCGTAGTCACGTCTTCTCCTCCCGCCCCGATGAATCAAGAACTTGTTGAACAGTTGTTCCATACTGCGAATGACCTTCTCCGGTTGATATCACTTCTTTCCCCCTCCTTCCCTCTGACTCCGCGTCCGTTGCGTTACTTCAGTATTACGTTGGCGGACATTTTCGCCTGTTCCGAAGCAGCAAAAACCCTATACATACAATCCAGCTCTGCGTATGTCTCTGCGCAAACAGCTCGACAAGCATGTATAACTCTCATTTGTGAAATCTCCAAGCTTGACCTTCTCAGCGAGACAGGCAAACCCGCGAGTCAGATTGTCTTCCAAGCCTTGCTTGAGCATAGCATACGCAGCAGCGGACGTGATCCATTATCTCATTTAGCACAGGTGTTCATTCTTATTATCGACTACGTGCTTCCGCAGATGCAGGATGAGAATGATGTTTGGATTTCGACAGTTCTTCCGCCACTTCTGCCCGAGGTCAAAGACTTCCTGCGTATATTGGACGTCCAGAGGAAGGCACTTGTGATCAGACGGATCATCGCATTGGACGACGGTGTTATCGGTATTGCAGAATGGCTGCTGATCGAAGAGTTGAAAGCTTTGCTCCAGACGGTGACGGCGCTGAGACTCTCCGAGGACACACCCGCCACTGTTGCTCGGCAATGCCAGGCTAGTATGGCGCTCCAGTTTCTCGTCGAAGTGCTGGAGAGTTCATCGAGTTGGTTCGTTACTACCATTTCCAAAGTCCCGGATGTTTGCGACACGTTGAAGGCATGCATCATGGCATTGCTCGATGGCCAATTCACTTCGACTTTTCTAACGACTCTTGTCCGCTCGCTCGCGACATATACCGAACTCGCTGGCATTATGTTCCCCGTTCTTCTCGGTCTTCTGAGAACGCAGGACGATACGCCAAAGCAATGGTCTCTGTCTCTCGAGATTTTGAAGAACCTTCCTCCCACCGCCATAAATGCAGTGCCTCTTCGTCAAGAGCTGGGTCAGAGTATATCGGCCTTGGCAAGTGCCGGGGACACGCTTGACCCCGACGTCGCCAAATCGTTGATATCCATACTAGAGTGGATGATATTACAGGAAGACAAAAGCTTCACTATACTATTAGGTATCACGCCGGATGAGTTTTGTCGTTGCATGAACGGGTTATGGAAAAGTGTCCGGCGGATAAGGCCGAATTTTGGCAGGTCTGCGATCTCAGATTACCTTTGATGAGGATGAAATTATTGTACCACCAAGCATCAATCTTGACACCAACGTGGAGCTCTCCATTCCAGAAATACATGCACTCTTTCGGTCCGCGGTCGTCGAAGAGCCACCATCGACTCCCAAGGGCACAAATGTCCAAGACATCCTAGGACTCGTTATATCGCCTCCGAATGCGCTGCTGCATTCTCCACAAGCGACGACACTCACAAAAACATACGCCAACAACGACTTCCGTGAATTGCGACAAGTACCCTCAGCAAGGCAGAACACAAGCCGACTGCCTAGTACGCACGGTAAGTTTTGATCTGTTTAATGATAGATTTGTGTTAACACTAATGTTTTGGACGTAGTCGATGTGGGTATTCACGGTCATTCGACCTGATTACTGACTAAAGGCCACAACCTCAATTGTGGCGTTTTATGCAGGATTTTGGATTTGCCCCTCCGCCCCCCTCGATGCTACTCTCGGAGCCCTTTCAACCGCGTCTCCATACACAATAACAATAGTGATACATACAGCGGTACCATGGAAATGAGAAGGGGTAGTGGGTAAGAGACAAAGAAAATTGAAATGAAGATGTTATTTTATTCAGGGTGCAAATAGGACCGTCGCAGGCGAACGTGATTTGGATGTATATTTGGCGATCCATTGGGAATTATCTGATTCTGATTTAGATCATCATAAGAGCGGAAGTAGCGGTCCATGTCGGCGAGGTCAAACTCTGATGGTGGCCGGGAAGAATCTAGGTCGGGAAGGGGGATGTTCAGGGCCGGTGCGGGAGGCTCTGGCTCGAGAGGAGGAGGTTTGGGCGCGCTGCCTATATGATAAGTCCGTTTTCTCTTGGCTTTAACAGGCTGTCTTTCTGGCCCCAGGGATGCGCCTTCTCCGTATCGAGGTGGACCACTGCGGACGGTGAAGTGCTGTAAAGAACGAGTGTAGGGAGATAACGTATGGTTGGAATGGCTCAGCGTGGAGAAGTGGCTGATGGTGTTGTTCAGTAGAGAGGGTCGAATAATTATTTTTGGTGATGACTCTAAATCAGATAAAATTGTAGTATATGTTGGATGCGAGCCACTGGGGAGAAAGGCGCTGTCCATCGTAGGCGACGACGAGACAGAAAAACGTCGGTATCGTTCTGAGGGAGGAGCTGGAGGTGTCGGTATGGCCTGCGAGGAAGGTGGAGTGTCAGGGCTTTCGGGAGTCGTTGGCCGTTGATGTGGAATGCGGGGAGACGCGGTTGTCGGCGTTGGTGATGATCTAAGGGAGCTGAGACCTAGGCCTGTGAAAGAACGACTGCCCAGTTGATAATCACTGAAGTAAGGATTTGTTAAGGAGTTTGCACGTCGAACGCCTGGCGCGAAGCTCGGAGGAGGGAAGCCTGGCGATGCAAACCCTGGACGCGAGGAACTCGCCACAGAAGGTAGTGATATTCTACTGTCTCTCCGTAGGGGTGCTGTCGAAGACCCGTCACCTGTACTCTGAAGCATGGACTGGGAATGATATATCCGGGGGCGTGTGATCATTCCGCCACCTACGGCAGGAATAGTCTCGTACTCAGTCACCGCGTTCTCCCTTCCATCATTCACGTCACTGCTGGGGGTGTCGTGTGCTCAGGATCATCATCCCAGTCAACGAGGTCGTACGACGTGGATTCATCGTCGTAGTCACCACCATCGCTTTCTTCTTCTGCCAAATCCGCAAGTCCACGGTTAGGCATAAAGAGACTGCTGAAACCATTGAATACACTTTTTGTAGGGACTCCTTCGGGCCTTAGACCGTATGTCGGATCGAAATTTTCGAGATCGGGGAAGGTGCTACTAGATGTATCTTCAGCGCGAGGTGGAGGGGGTGACGAATGTGTTGATCGGGTGGTTGCAGCCCGGCGGCTTCCGCTGGCAACAGAAGGTGCATAAGATGAAGGGGGGCGTCGGTTACGATGAGAAGAATGGAACCAAGATGCTGGAGTTCAGGAAGTCTCTGCTCAGCACTCGGCACTTCAGCAACATTCTTGAATGAAAGGGGAGCCAGCTGAGGCTCAGATGGAGGCTGTTGGACAGGGCGGGGTATGGGTCTCTTGGCGAGATAAGGTGCTTCCACTTTGGCTTTTATCCACTGCTGGCTTAGGCGATGAATGATACCAGGGAGATCTTCACGAAACATTTGACGTAGCTGTCCTTCGATCTCCCTTTGGATGAATTTCTGGATGACGGCTATCGAGTCGAACGTGCTGTTGATGTCCACGCTTTGAAGGGGGTCGGTTTTGAATACCAGAGTAATTCCCTTCTGCTTGGACACGACAAGCACGACTATTGATCGCAGTTTGAATTGGGAAAGGCGGAGAAGCATTGGCACGACGAGCGGCTGTTTGGCGGCAAGCATGCCTTTGGTTCCGGCCATGAGATGAATATCGGGTTGCTTGTGATTCAGAGGATTTGCCTGCCATGTTTCAGTGAATAAAACTTGAAAATAGGTAGCATATATCCAGCACACACCTGCACTTTGGTCTTGAGTACCAGATGTGCATCCCCGGCGTAAGACATTCGAAAAATACCACGAAATTGGTCCACAGTAAGCTCTCCAATCTCCCGAATCTCGAGCTCTGGTGGCTTTGCGATGAACATGAGGCTCGACATGAGGTATCACGCAACAACAAAGCAAGTACCTCGGTGCCCATTTCCAACTCGACGACCTCGATTTTGTCGGCTATGATGGGGGGCTTGTCGCCTTTGTTGAGAGCATTGTTGAGCATCTGGATGGCATCGTAGTGGAACTGGTCCGAAAACCGAGGCCAGTTGAAAGTGAAAGACATGACATTGCAGGAGGCAAGTAGTGACGAGCTACCGCCGCTTCACTTACGGCTTCTTTTTCCGGCTTCCAGGGTCATCATACTATGCGGCATTTCCCAGCCCTCAAATATCGATTACGTCACTGGCTGGCTGCTTGGCCGACGACGCAAATCATCATAAATGCGAAATATCTACTCCACTCTCTGTACCTCTGCTGCCCTTTCGTCTCCTGATCATAATTCATGATACTTCCTCGAGCTTTGTCTAGTCGTTTCTGGGCTGGAGGATCACTGTAGTCTGATGGATTTTTCCACTAGCGCCATCTGTTGACCTACTACATTTTTGACCATCAAAGACTCTTTGGACCAGGCATCTGGACTGCACTTTTTGAATCTTGGATCTCTGTGATGCACACTACTACTGTCCGTTTCTATTAGATGCGCATCATACGCGCTTCTGGCCAGGCTTTCAGATGGCTTCTGGACTTGGTCACAATGAATTCCCCACACCCACCCTGCTTGACTAAATAGAGCGCTTTCTTTCACTTTCTTCCGTCATAGTCTTTTAATAATTACCACGCTTGCCATTATGGTCTAGGAAGTGTCATGAAAGATGATCCAGAGCCCTGTGGATTCTACTACCTTTTCCCACCACTTGTACCGCCCATGCTGCTGTGTGATACCGTTACATTGGATCGCGCTGGCCTGTGAAATTTTAGCCGTCTAGTACTTCCGTATCATCCTAAACAGTGAGCAATGTTACCGCTTCTCTGAATTGTCCTTCCAGAATCTCAATAAACGAGAATGATTCATTTGCCAACTCTCATCTTCTACGATACCAATACGCTCTTTTGTACCTTGCTCTCAAGTCTTTCGGCTCTGATGGGTCATGAAAGACCGGCCCCACGAGCAGTAAGTAATATCATCTAGATCATTGAATGCAACTATACATGTATCTTGTTGTATTTATTTAATTTAACAATGTAACAGCTTGAAATTGACGCGAAGTTTGGATATATATCTCCTTCTACATCTTTAGTCAGCAGCTGGGTGTTAAGCCGAAGAACTTTGATGGTTCAAGGCTTTCTGGTTTACCACGACTTGCGGTATATTGGGCACCATAACGCCCACCCTGCTTTCTTTCATCCTCCTTTTTTGTCACCCCGGAGTCTTATATCCGCTCTGCTACTTAATGGCGTTCCCATGCATACATACCTTAGGCTCACGACAAACGCCACATGTTCGCCACAAAAGGGTTTCAATTATCGAATCTTCAAGCATTCAGCCTTCTGAATGACCATTGCTATTTAGTCGCTGACATCCTGCTTGGAACGTGAATCCAGTCGTTACTGTGTCAGCTGAGCGCTTAGCGTCATATTCCGGCAACTCCGAAACTATTTCTGAATCCCTCGATGACCAAAGGTTCCGTCCCCAAGGAAGGTCTTCGCTGATAACCACACTGAAATTGTAACCGACGTCATTTTCTCGTTGCCGGATACGTCAGGGGATTGGTTTCGGATAGTCTGCGTTGGCTGCTTCTTTCTCTTGACACGGTGGCCGTATTCACGCTATGGGTCCTTATGATCAAGCATCCTCGTGTAAAACCGATATTGGCCTTGGGGATTTCCGAAACCTTGGGAAAGTGTCAAGTGAGGCAGGTAAATACGGGTGGCGGTCCAGACCCGACCCGGGATATAAAAGGTCCCATGCACAACCAACCGCGCATTCCCCCTGACTACAACCGGTACCACCATGGTTTCTGCACTGTTCGACATCAGGAAACAAGTAAGCATCCTCTCCCTCGTCGTTCGTTGTCTTACGATCTGCAGTTCACGTTCTACGGTTCCTACCATACAAATCCTATTAATGTCTCGATTCATATAATTTGCGTGCCGATGATTCTGTGGTAAGTACTGCGCGCGCCCATCTTCTCAGCTCATAGAAATACTCCACAGGACAGGCCTAGTCATGGGCACCCACGTCTTCCCTACATGGCTGCCCGATATCCATCTCGCGATCAACAAATACCTTGCCTTCGACCTCAACTTCGCTACCATTTGGGCTGTCGTGAACTTGCTCTACTACTACATCCTGGAACCCACGGCTGCGGTATGTCTAATTTCCCATGACCTCTGTATCCTTAGTCATGACGTGCTTCCAATAGTTCATATACACCCCTCAAATGACGCTTTGTTTTTTGTCGGCGATGAAATTCTCCGAGCGACCTGATCATATGCCTATTGCTTTCACTGTGCATGTGCTCTGCTGGATCGCCCAGATCCTCGGCCATGTAATAGCAGAAAAACGCGCTCCTGCGCTCGTCGATAATATTCTTGGTGGTGCGTCGTCCATTCTGCCTTTCCCTATGTCGGATGAATAGATCTTCGTACCAGCTGCCGTTCTCGCTCCGTTCTTCGTGCATCTAGAGATCCTTTACAAACTAGGATATAATCCCGAACTGCACAAAATCATCATCAATGATATCGGCAAGGAGGTCACCAAGTTGAGAAAGGCGGATGGCGCCAAAAAGCGCGCCGCCAGTCAAACAGTGGCGGATGAACATCTTTCAGGAAAGAATTAAATGGAACATAACGTTGTACATTCACTAACTCATGTAAACTTATTTTAAACCTTAACAATCAAGCTTTTTCATGTGGTGCATCAAGTCCGTAATTATAATTCAGTGGCACAGCAATCGCGGCGGTAATATGTAGTACTCGTAATCTCTACTTATACAGTGATTATTACAATGGTATATTAGATGAATAGATTGTATGCAATAACTCTGCTCTTTGAGTACGCATTCAAAACGTGCAAAGAAAGCAAGGATAGCTGAACCAAAAGGAAGGAGGGAGTGGAATATCCGTATCACTCCCTAGCGCCAATCATTTGAGGCTTATATGATGCCAAACTGAGAACCTCTCGTTGCTTCACCAGAGGCTTTATGCGAACAGGGAGTGAGCCCGGTACGCCATTTCGCGTTGAATCCAATACTGCACATCAAGTCAGCTGATGAGGAGTCAGAGAGTGTACCAGAGTTAGTTACCTTCTTCATAGTGCTCATTGATATGCTCTCGCCTCTTATCAACTTCATAATCGTCATCCGCCATGGCATCTGAATCAAACATTCGCTCTCTTCCACGATGCAAGAATTGTCCCCAAGCCTTTCCACCGTTACTCCACGCTGCGCGATGGCTAGGTGTCCCAGCGGCCAAAAGTCGCATTATCTCTTCGTCGTGTCGTTGATGGTGGCCGTCCATCTGCTCTTGAAGACTGCCCTCAACGGTAGGAGGGCGAACGATATCAATGCCATTGTCATGAGGTACTTCTCGTATCTCAGTTCCTTTCCGTGGCGACTGAGCGGAACGCCTCGGAGAACCAGGAGATTCACGTGCGATGGACGGATCCTCGTCGGGTAACGACATTGCCATCCGAAGCGGTGACGGCCGTTCAACCCTTGACGTGACAGAAGAGGTAAGGGGAGATGAAGATATGCCATTGGGAGACCCGCGGTGAGGAGCAGATAATAGAGACAGAGGACGGAACGATGATAATGAGCTGGCTATCTCAGGCTGCTGTCTGTGTGAACGCGGCCGATTGGGACGAGCAGGCGCAGTTTGCTCAATCAAAGGCAGTACAGGCCTGACTTCGACAGGACGTCCTCCTCCTATCTCCTCTTCAAGATCGAAAACCATATCTAGATAATACATGAGCAGGTGCCAGCATCGCATACAGAAATCCACAAACCTGAATCGATACGTGATGGAGGGGAGTCTCCGGTTCCGCCAGATCTGTCTTCCGATTGGACATCAAAGGTCACCCGTCGCTTGGGTTTTAATGATGGTGGTCGTTCCCCACTACTTGGTGACTCCCGTTCTCTGGCTTTGGAACTAGGCGTCGACTGCGGAGCTTCGGGCTCACTGGGTGCAACCTGTGCACTCCCACTTGCACTTCGCGGCTGCTCTTCCGGTTGCTTGCCAGTTTGCTTGCGATGTCGCGCCATTTCGTCTTCAATAACAAAATATCTGTAACTTGCTGCAGTGTTAAGGCCGTCATCAAGATTTCTTCGAAATTGTAACACCGTGCTGCCCTCTTCGTGGTGCAGATGAGATTTCTCGGATGTGAGCGTGATTGAAGACGCGATGGACGAAGGGCGACCGTCGTGGGGAGCTTGTTCCTTGATTGCCCGGGGGTGGTGAAATGACGAAGTGGCAAGAGATGCCGAAAGCGTCGAAACACGAGGAGCAGGTGGTGATCGCGAAAGACTCGTTGCAGGCACTTGTACGGGGATAAAGTCTCGCACAGAAACTGTAGCTCCGTTGAGGTCACCGGAACTGGCCTCTTTCCACGGCCGGAGAGTAGGTGACTTTGGGTTACCTTCTTCTTCTGCAACACGTAAACCTTCTCTGTATGTGTCTACGAGAGCCTGGACTTGCGCCTTGAGTTCATCTTCAGCTTGAAGCAACTGTGCGATCTTGACTTTGACGATCTCATCGACGTCTTGCTCTGCCTTTAGTCTGAGCTTTTCAGATTGAGCAGCGGCTATATTTGACAGGCGAAGGAAGACAGGATCGGAGGTAGCAGGAATGGAAGAATACATGGGCTCCAAAGCTGCGAGATAATGGAGATCTGTCGACGGTGGCGACATGGTTGGCGACTTGGGGAATGGCGAGGCAGTGATGGGAGGAAGAACAAGAGAAAATAGTGAAGAATACTGTGGCGATTCTTCTTGCTGTGATATGTCAGCTTCGGTCTACAATTAGGAAGAAGTCAGCTTTCGAAACATAGAACGCCACTGAGAGAAAAAACGCGTAGCGCCAGCAGACGAGGCAATAAAAAGCGCCCAAGAATCTGACTCACCAATGCTCCTTCAAAGACCTCAATCCATCCCGACGGCGTCCTGAGCACATCATCCTCCACCCATCCCGACTTTGGTATAACGGGTCCTTCGCGAGTCGCCAAGTTTGCATACGAGTTGGTCAACAATGGTGCAGAAATGAAGGCACGATATACCAGTGTCCGACAAACTAGACAGCCCAGGGACATGAACTGGGCAAACCGCGAGGATCCCTCAATTGGCGTGCCACGAGAACGGATCCTCAGCGTTAATTGCGGGTGCGCCTGCGACAAATAGCGTGAACCATACCATTCGGCTCCACAGGAACAGCGTACTTACCGCCGAAATCCCGTCGTGCTTCACATATACTTGGGTGAATCCTGGCTCCGTCGCAAGCTCCGCAGGTACTGGTCCGACCGGTTTTGACGCCTTGATTTGCACATTGAGGCATTTGCAAGCGAAACGGGATTTTTTCTTGCGCGAAACCTCTGCCGCCATTGTGGGATGCAGCGAAGAAGCGCGAGGTGGATGAAGGTGGGCGTCAACAACGGACTGATTTGGATTGAATGCGTGGATATAACGGGTCACGGCCTCGCTCTTGGCCGAGTCATTATATGTCATTCATTGCACAGCTCTCAGGCTACGCAACTGATGATAGCTCCGAGCACGTCGTGTTCGCTTCGTCAAGGCTCTATTTACACAACCGGTAAGTATATAATAGACAAACTTCAATCAGTCTAGCGAGTTTTCTTCGACTCCTTATTCGCTGCATCCGCCTCATCGACCATGACCTGTCCATATTCATTCACTCGCTTGGGATCAATTCGGTATATCCACCGCTGCAAATAGAGTTCAGTCTCTCGAGTCGCCGCCGGTCAGATGGTGGCTCACTTGGTACAGGAAGATCAAGAATACCACATCGTCTCGGAAACATGCCAGCCGATGCAAGAACGGCATCTTAATACAAAATCTTGGCACACACGGGCATCAGTATCAAGAATGGGATCCTGGGCGTTCGGGACGTACGCAAATAGATCATCAACAACGGTTGAAAGTGTCTTAAAGATCATTGACTTCATTGGCATATGGGCCACGCTCTACCAGGACGTCAGCATCAGCAGATGAGCTGAGTGTGTGACCCCCACCTTGAGTTTATAGTTGATAATCAGCTGAGGCACCAATTGAGCCTATCGAGGGAGTTAACAGTGTAAAAGTATCACAGTGTCCGTTACATACGAATCCGAACATGTACACGAAGGACGTCAAGGTTGAAATGACGAAGCTGTACCATCCTTTGTGCGTGTTGTAGATTAGCGAGTACACGGTGTACGCAGCAAGAAGCGGAATCGCCGCATACGAGACATAACGAAAGGCCAATTTATCGTATCTACAGAACAAGTTGATTAGACACTTTGGCATTAGACATTTAAAAGAGTGGCGCAGGCGTTAACACCGCGGCTGATCGCTAGCACATCCTGCTCGTTCATTTGTGTCAGCGCCATTAGAGACAGCGCCTCGACCCCGGCTAATAAACCCAAAAGAACAGGCAGGACCTGCCATGATCGATCTCAATAGGACACCGGCCGCAAGGGTGGTTAATAGGCCATTAAGATGATTCCGACATCAGAAAAACTTCTCACTCTTGGGTCTTCTTCTCATCTTCGCTGAGAACATGCTTGTCTTTGATGTCCAGCTTGTACGGGATCAAAGAACCGGTCGGTGCGGATACCAAAGATATATCCACGGCTTTTGTTATCTGCACGAACACATCAGATTTTGTTGATGAAACAATTTATTCTCACCTTCCAAGCTTCGATGAGCACGCCCATGCCGGAACCAAAGAGAATCATCCAGCTGGTGTTCTCGTTGTTATCGATGAGGTATAGCAAAATAACGATCTGGACAAAGACGTTGGTGACAATAGTTCTAGGCAGGAATTAGTACCAGCGTTAAACTTCACTCTGGACGCTTGGGGCTTCTCGCGGAAGTACCTGCGGGGCTACCCTAAGGATAAGCTCACCACCGCAGACCGTAGAAATCGGGGGATTTCAGCTCCGTGCAAAGAAAGACTACCGGAGTCCAGATGTGAAGGCCTCGATGAAGCAAAATACCTAACAGAGACTCCAACCATCTCCTTCTTCTGCCGCCAATGGGAAACATCGGATTTGAAGGCAAGCATCTCGAAGCTGTACTTATCAGGAATGGTGCCACAGTCCTCAAGAAAGGGAAGCACTTACAGAACATGAAGCACACTGACTAGACCGGTCAATCCGAGGAACCAAGGGTTCGTCTCTAGCAGCATTCGCTTGACTTCGTCGATTTCCGCGTTGGCTGCGGAACCTTGTTGCTTCTCGGCATCTTTGAATCCCTGCGTCATAGTTGCGAATACTTGGAATTTCATATACGACATGGGTTGGAAAACAACTTGGACCGGTAGCGCCTTGGTGGAACTATTGACCTCCACATAGTGACTTCGTAGGTGCCAAAATTCGTTGGGGAAGATGATGGGTTTATAAAGACCTAAGATAGGTTCAAATTCATTGTATATGAACAACGAAGAAGGGTCCTCACCTTTCGTTCCAGTTTCATCTCTCGCGTCGGGTATGAGGTGTATGTCTGAAATACAGTTGCATGTTACTGGAGGACAACTAAATATACGAGATGACTCACGCTCAAGAATTGGCGGCGGAAGCGAAGAGTAAGGAAGAACAGCTGGATCAGAGATGAGAGCAAGGGTTACGTTCTACCGAAAAATGAGAGCTTTGCTGGCGAGAACAGACTTGAACTAACACTATGCCAATGAGGGACAATAACATCCGCTTCTTCGGCCTCTTCCTCGGCACCTGTCTCGCCACTCAAGAGGTTCTTCTCCTTGCGAGCCTTTGCTCGAGGGAAATATGGCGTAAGTACTGTGAGAAATGAGAAAAAGGATTCCATGCGCAGCAGCCCCACGCACGTTTGCGAACATAGTGAATGTTTTCCGTGTCGAAAACGGTCCTCGAGAGATCTAAAGTTGCACCGTTCCTTAGTAAGTAAATATCTGCCCATAGGGAACCATTGTTCTTGACAACCTGTGACAACGATTAGACAGAGTCAAAGAAGCGAAGTTAGTCACGCACCTCCGGGAAGTCAATGGTGTACTCCACGGACCGATGGTCATTATAGTCTCCAAACTTGATGTCATCCCACACGAAATGCGGTAGATTATTTTCCTTGTTGTCGGTATGTGGGGTCGTTGTAAAGTACACCTGCATGGAATATGTTTCGCCAAGAGGCCACGCCAGAGATGCATGTGTTGGGGGCTGACTCCATGGATCTACAGGTTGTGTATTGACTGCCGGCTTTCCTCCAGTAGATACCGCTGTATCCGGTCCAGCTGTCTTTGGTGCAAAGAATTTGGTGGCTACAGCCCAATCCGTAAATGTGAATCCTGAAAAGAGGAATTTCTTTTGCATACCGACTTGCGTGATAGCCCAAAAGAAAAATATTTGCTGGAATATAAATCTTATTACCGGACTCGAGCGGAAATTACTCAGTGCGCACCTGAGCAATTCCCACGAACTTACGAAATCCTGATTCTTCTTGTTGGGCACCGCCGGTGGCTGGAGCAGCCGCAGGAGCTTGCACTGTCGACATCGCAAGTTCGAGTACGAGGGTAAGAGGCGTACGTACCCAAAAAAGGAATCCGGGCCGATATCACCGACTCCGCACAATTTGTTAGCCTCACCGACTCGCCAGCGACTCTCGTGTCGAGCATCAAATGGCGGTGTATGGCGCCATCGACGCTATGTTTTCTTAGAAAAGTTTTCGTACCAATTCATCAACGCGGTCCAGAAGGATCGAAAAGCACTCGACACGATACATAATCAAGCATAGGCTGTTATTACAGCAATAAAATCATATTCACCAAGTTCTGATCAACATTGGCAAAGTCCCACAACGAAACAAGACGATCAGAGGTGTGCATAGAGCTATGGGGTATCAGTAACTTATCTGTATCCCGCGTATAGATATCCAATGCAGTCTCGCCTGCCCTTGTGCGAGAATTGTCATCAGCGCCATGGTTCCAACAGCGCAGTCACCGTCTCCACAGTCGTCTCAAAAACCAGTGTGAACTTCGACTGATGTGGGTTGCGCAAATCCCGAGAACGACACACTTCTCCACCGTCTCATCTGTGAAAGCCCTCCGGTACTCTGCGAGTTGTACACGCGTAGTGCAGCGGTGTGAGCCCCTCATCGTCGCTGGTATTGACGTCTGCTCCGTGTCCAAGGAGTGCGCGTACTACCGTAGTGCACGATTCAGTGATACGGTAAAGATGATGGAGAGGAGTGGCTGATTCATTGTCGGCCAGTCGAGGACCAGCACCAGCATTCAGGAACGCGATGATCGTCTCGTGAAGCGAAGGACAGGGACGTCTCGTCATGCATATTTTGCGCATTGGCGTCGCCGTTTGCTTTCACGAGCTGCTCGATGAGGGTAGCAATTTCACTGTGCCCTTCATGCATTTATGTACTAAAGCAATTCGGGTAGTAGAAGTGCAGCGGGGAGTCCCCTAGTGAATCAAGGATGTTCGGGTCCGCACCGTGCTTCAGAAGCTCGTGAAGAGATGGGATTAGAGACGAGTAGTTGGTGAAACTTGCCGCCAATGGGTGATGCTCACCAAGCCTGCAGCTTTATCCCGCACATCAATGTTCCGGAGCATAACCTGCTAAGAATCGAACAATCATGACTTTTAGTCTTCAAAAAGATACCTGTACTTCGCTCACATTGATATTTGATCACTTATTCGTGCAACTTATTTGCAGATCGTCCGAATGAGTAGGGGATAGTTGATTATCGAGTATGAATGATCTGCACGTTTTTATGTCCGAAGGAGAAAATCTCTCTCCTCGTGCTACTGTGAGTTGAAGTCCAAGATGAAGTGTCAGCGCACATTGAACGCCTGTAAACGAAACGTAAAATACGTAAGGTCCCGAGAACGAAGAATTTATGTAGATACATTAAGTAACATTATAAAATTGAGTAGAGTCCTGGGAGGAATATAGCTACAAAAGGTCATGACGTTGAATACGAAAAAAGTCCTGGAGAAGTCCGAAATGGTAAGTCCGTAAGTCCTTAAGTCCTGAGTCCTTCTAAGTAAGAATAAAAAGTCCAATGTCCGTCAAACCCCGACTATCCTCCTGGCCAAGCCTTTTTGGCGGTGAATGGTGCAGCGAGCCTGACACCTTCCGTAACAAAACTCCCGGATATGAAGTCGTTTGGGGCGATGGAGGTAAGGCGTCGACTGCGAGGCTGCAGATGATACACTTGTCACAGAAGACAGCGATACGTCAGAAAAATAAGATGACGTGGATTCTGTATCCGAGTCCGAGTCGCTATCGACTGGGGTGAGGTCAGGAGGAGCGGGTACATGGATGGGCATGAGAATATGAGTAGGTGGGTGAACAGACTGTTTCCCAGCGATGAAACGGACGTTCGATGGATGCAAGTCAGTATCAGCATCCCAAAGAGCGACTGTGTGAGCTGCAATCTGGGCCTGGACATGAAGGGGCATGATGGTTATGTGGATATCCTGGTTCCCGAGCAAAAGGATCCAGTAGGGCCAGGGCAGCCCGGTGGTCATGCAAGCATCATGAAGTGGTCGTGGAGGGGGCCTATACGGCGACAGTGAAAGAGACCGTACTCGCTGCAGAGATTTTTTAAGCAGACATCGCAACTTGTCTACAACCCGAGACGAGCAAAGGGGTGCAAGGACGTCGGTGAGGAACGAAACGACGGCAGAAACGGCGGTCGTGTCGATGACCTGCATGGCAGAAAACTGTGGTTACCCTTCGTGAAGCCGCAGTCCTTATATAGCCGGGTGGGTAACCCAGTAACCATTATTGTGGACGCCGATGCCATTGTAATGCCAAAGCGCAACAATACCTGTCCAAGTAAACTTTTGCCGGCGTCACTACCGGTCCGGTCTGCCGAGCTAACTTTTTTTTCATTCATCCTCATTCATACCCCGTCATGCTCGGGCTGGGACGCGCCCTCTGTCGTCGTCGCAGTGTTCTCTCTCGATATCTACCGTCTGCGCCAAGTGGCCAACTTTCTTTTCGACGCGTCGTTCGCGTCGATACCATCCCTCAGCAGCTTAAGCTTGATCTTGGTGCTGTAGATGATTTTTGCAGGGAAGCCGGCGGAGAAGATACAACCTCGAGCAGACCATACTATGCCGGACCGCTGACTCTCGGAAGATATGGTCAATCTCTACATTGAAACGCATAATGGCGGACAGGGTACGGCTCTAACACTGAAAGACTCCGTGCCACCCAATATCCTCCAACGCCATAACCAATATGGGACTACTTTCGATGACTCGGTGCCTCAAGATCCAAGATATTTCATCTACCGTCAAAGTGGGAAACGTAACAGAGTTCTTCCAGCCGTACACTATACATTCTTAAAGGATAGACGAAGAAGAGTCTTGTGTACATGTCCGTTTTCTGGACATACATAAAACAGGACATGTGGGTATCATTTCTGGGAGCGACTATCTGTCTACCCTCAAGGTCTCAATTCAGAGGTGCTCGTGTGTTGTCCGCAGACGACCTTTTAGACGAAGCATACATGTATCCTCGTTGATACACGAAGGAAAGGGACCTCTATCCACTCCGCACTATAGTCATCCGAAATATCGCGGATGCGCGCACATACCTCCGGTGTTGTAATGCCGTTATCGAGTTCGACGTCGATCCGGTAACTCTTGCTCGATTTATGTAAACAGCGATTCCCAAGGCAATACCGTGCGATCTGATCAGTAGGCTTTTTTTTTGCTAGTAACCTTCCGGATGTCGACAACCGCGCCAAGATTTTTTGACAGCTTTGGGTCCCTTGGTTGAACAATTTAGCGTCAGAGTCTCAATGGAAGGGGGTAACCAACCATCTCTTCTCGCCGCTTATGATCTGGGCGTCAACAAAACCCTTCACCTTCGCATCGACCGAACCCACCTCATTGGCCTCCCGTTCATGAATATGTTTGAGTGCTTCGGTGATATAGCGAGGACGTCAGTACGTTTTTCGTGCGTCTTGGCAGGGCCCTCTTCAGCCGTAGTTATTAACCGTATGGTGCAGGGACGATCCCAACTTAATGGACGGAGACCCGTTTATCGATTTTCAGAATATTCGCGGCCCTGCGTGCATTGGTCCATCTCAAAGAGCTAATGCAACATTTACAGATCTTCATGGAGTGCCCATATTTATTCCCGTGCCACGAGTCAATTGAAGCCTGCGACTTTGAGATACACTCCGAATGTTTCTACCTCTCCGATCTCGGTGGGCTGCTCGACACGGTCATGTCTAGATTTGATCAGGAACAGCGATCGTGCCTTCAGAATACGCGGTGTTCTGAACACCGGTCCCCTCTCCTTGCTCGAGTGCCCTCTGAATCATCACGCACAGGGAGTTGACAAAGCATGTATATATACCGTTCGCGTTACAGCCGTGCGACTCTGTTCCTGTCCTGTTCTTGACGGAAGCATATACTTACACGCTTATCCTGCCCTGCCATCCCCTGCCCTGTCCCGCTTATACGAACTTTCTATTCCACTCTATGCTCGTATTATGAGCTGCCCGGCGTCTATCCTGTTGTCCTGTCCCTTACTGATCGGTCACGCGAGAGCCCAGACATGGCGGTCATCCTCGTTCACCCTGGTCCTTTATTTTAAGCTTCACCATCCCTCAGTTCCTGGATGTCGTTGCTAATATCTCCTTATGTGGCGCCCAACGCTTTAACTAGCCCTCAATGGGTTTCCATCTCAAATACAGTTCCAGGGAACAAGATATAATACGAACTTCAGAAATCAAGATGCTGGTACGGAGCGCTCGATGGATACGGATGGTGTTCCGGGAGCTACGGGAAAGTACGGGAGCGCAATGATCGAGCGCGCTACTCGCAACTCCCTGGGGAGAAATTTGACGGTTTCTGATATCAGGTGGTCTTAGTCTCCTTTTCGACGCACTTTATCAGTGGGCGCCGATGAAAGGATCCGCCATTTCCATTTCCCCAGGATGTGTTGGTGCTGCCGCGTTTTTGCTTGGAAGGCTCAGGTTAAAGCCACGCAGCGGCCGCCTCTTCCTCCGTATCTTGCATATGAGCTCGCTATGCTGCGACGAAGGAGGAATGCGCCGTGGAAACACCACTTAATCAACCGGGATTTATGGGACAAGGGATTTCCTTCCCAACGGATGGAGTGGCTCACGCGATGGCTCGATGGCTACAGGTGGCCATAGAGCCGGACCTGGACAAGGCAGCAGTGCGTCTCACCCTTTACTTTGTCTGCAACAAATGTTGACCGTTGTCTAGGTATCCCCCTTTTCCGGCGGTTTTATTGTTTCCTTGTCTTGTTCCTTTGTGGCTTTCCCTTTGACATAAGGAGCCACTAGCCCCTCCTTCATCTCGACAACTTCATTTATAAACGATGCTAAAGCATCTTTATTTTCAATCTCGCACCTCACACAATGCCAGCCCGAACTTTCCCTTCAAACAACTCTACTTCTCTCTGGTATCTTGTTGCGTCCGCGGAACGCGTCAGCCAAGACTCTTCCGCTGCCCTATCTGCTGCCAAAGGCCCATCCGACGAAGACCGCACTGATACGATGAATGCCCTGATGGACTCAGTAGCCGTGCACAACAGACTCCTCGCCGCTGCGAGGGGAAAGGTTACAAACCCACCCGCCGATCTGGAGAGCTTTGAATACAATACGCACGTTGCGTCGACTTATTCTGGTGTCAGCTATCTTCGGGGGTTCATGGATGGTATTTACACATGGGATAAGGCATCCGCCGAAGTGACCAGATGGCTGGCTTGCGTCTGGCGGTGCCTCATACATGAAAGTCCGGATATCAAGCTGGTTTATGACTGTCTTTCGTTGTTCACGCAAGTTGTACGTTCGTCAGAAGGGTCTGGCGTCTTATCGCGACACAAGTCGGTGCTTTATCCGTTGCTCGTGCTAGTACTGATTCGTCTATCAGATTTTCCGACTTGACATGTCATCTCAGAGTGGAAACCGCTGTTTGCGATATCTATAACGTCGATGAGCACATAGAGAGCCATATTGCTTGGATGTGGAGGGATCTCATTGTATCTTCAGTTGCTCACAATGGTGCCACCGGTATTACGGTTCTGATAAATAATCGTATTGGTGAGTACGGTTACGGGAAATCCGTTGCAAATTGTATTCGTGATCCTGGTAAGTCGTATACGCATTTGTGTGGCTCCCGTTGTCTATACTCATATCCGTGTTCCAGGGCAAGACCTCTACGAATTTTGGGATGGACATTGGTCGCAGGCCATGATAGATGCTGGCCAGGACCTGCAACCGCAGTGACCGTTAACTCGTTTCATGTTACATGGCCTTGAGAGTTCCTTAGTTGTATTCTTACTTCCATATCTTGATCTGTCTTATCTAGCACCATTTTGAGCATACCACTGGAACTAGTTTGCATCTCCAATTATGTCTGTTCATGTCTGATATAGCAGGTTAAATTGCAACCAAGTTCATCCCGTAAGGTGATATTTTTTGGTGTGTACTCCCATGGCCGAAGGAGTCCTTACATTGAATGAAATAGACAGTCAAGTAGCTAAGCCCCCGTTGTCTAATGGTTATGACGTCAGACTTCTACCCCTACTCTCAATCTGATCTGGAGGTTGCGGGTTCGAGTCCCGCCGGGGGTTCTTTTTCGGCCCGGTCGGCATGACAGGCAATGCCGATCTATGCCGAGGAATCGGCTTTCTAAAGCCGAGGCATATGCCGATGTTTCCCTCGGCTCTGTCCATGCCGGTAGAGCTGATACCATCCGGCATTACGGCAGTCTTTACCGGCTCTGCACTGAGCACTCCCGGTCTACTCCCTGTGATCAACTCATCACCTATCTTGAAGTGCCCACTGTACCAGTCATTGTTACTAAAAATCTTCGCTTAGGAAGCAGGATAGGGTTAGCAACCAGCTTATCCATCCATGAACCCTGACTGCTACTGTCAAAATTCATCGGCAACATATGCATAGGCAACCGTACGTCTTGAGCCCAATTGTCAGGGAAGTTCTTGATTAAATCTGGAGTACAGATATCTTACAAGGCTGAAAGTCATGAGTGTTTGATTCTTAGTAGCTTGTGATCCGGAACATTGATGCTGTCCTGAATTCTGTGCAAGTCTCAGCGGTTGTCGAGGAGAACAACAATACGACAGTAGCAAAAGAAACCATGGTAAAGTAACTCGCTTCAACATTCCTACACGCAGCGTTCCCTATAGGCAATGCGACCAGCCCATCTAATCGACGCCATTGAAACAAGGTTCTGGACTTGAGACAAGTCCAGATACGCAATTTTTTCGTTCAACCGAAAGCTGAAAGATTTATGGCACGCTGACGGGCGCCAGGTTTCGACTGCCGAAGAAATTCACCTTGGCGCCCTTCAGATACGCTGTATCAAGGCCCAGTCTATCAGGCTTGGCCAATCCAAGAATACACTTCATGGCGGACCGTATATCCTCGAAGACGACATATATGACCAAAGACTCCGTCTCTTCTCTATATTTTAACCTTCATTAAGAACTGTATCAGGAAGCAGTAGACGAAAAGCATACCTGACTTGGGGCCTAATGGCATGCAATCTTCCAAACAGCCGGAAAATCTTGTGGTATTCGATTATCTGTTTCAGCTGGTTTTGACGCAAGACGAAGCGAACCGCCCTACAAGCCCCCAAAGCTAGGGCGGTAACCATACCACGAGTAATGTATTCTGTTCGAGCATCATATTCCAGCGCAAGATCTACGCCTAATTTGCTGGCTTCTGCTTGATATGCGTCGACGTAGGAACGGGCCAAGCCTGCTGTAGGAAATCGCATGACAATATTCTGCTAGCATTGTTAGCCTGAATGACCTAGGAATAGTCGTGATCCAGCGTACATTTGTGGCCGGAAAGACACGGAAGGATAACACCGATAGATGGTCCTTCTCAAAGGAGCGCACCGACTGCCGTATGAACGACTTGACTTCAAGGCTCGCACTGTTGACCGTCACCATGCGTTGGACTGGCCCGCCGTCTTCGGTTCCCGTATACCAGTCCGGCAAGTCGTAGCTGTCATCGTCGTTGATATAGGCTACTCTAGTGTTCCTGAGATCACTATCTAGCTCTCTCTTGCGCAAAAATATAGCTGCAGCCTAATAAGGTGTAAACCCAAGCATAGTGTCAGGGTAAAATACACACATCTATTGCCTGGTTCACTTCCAAAAACCGAACATACGCGTTCGTCTCACAGTGCAGCGACTCCAGCCCATCAATGGCGGCGAACTTTTTCCTCAATCTGTCTTCTGTGGCAGCAGCAGGCAGGTTTTCTAATCGAAATGTCCGCGAGAGATTGAATGCGCCGAGACCCGCGACAGTTTCAGCAGATAATCGCGGTGAACCATCTTCATCCATTTTCAACGTAAGACCTTTAGCATCCGCGCACCGCTCCACGCAACGCTCAGCAGCAGCGTCATCAAAAAATCGGATGAGCATATGGTCCTTCTTGGTCAATATCTTCTCCACCGGGTTGGCTTTGATAGCTTTAACAACTTGGGCGACATTATACCCCACAGGGAGGTTCCCAACGCGGACTGTACGGTGTCGATGGATGGCGGAAGACGAGGAAAGCTGGTGCAAGGTGGGAACGGTACGGTTAGCACTACGGCGACGGATAGTAGAGCTGAGACGTCCCAGCATCCAGCTTGTATGACGACACTGAGAAACAAAGAAGTTTTTTTTCTCACGCCATAGACGCGATCACGCGCTTTCCTTCCATCATGACAACGCCCCAGTCAATGCTCTTTCTTTAAATAGTATCCACGTTCTTGAAAATAAAGGTTCTACAGTGGGACAACATTGGTAGGCTGTCGCTTTTTGTTCGTTTTGACAATCACTGATCTTCAAGTTCATCTTGATCTGCAGAAACTTAAGATCACTCTATTGTCTTTCGTATTTATGTAGACTCGCATTGATTTCCCTGGTGGAATCCCACAGGCATTCCATTGTTGTTTACTTTGATTTGCCGTGGCAGCAGGTTTTGGAAAATCTTACAATGATACTCGCCTTTCCTCGATGGTCCTGGTCATGCTTTCCTTGGTCCTGCTATCATTTCTGCCACCAACGCACACGGTATAAAATGTCTGGATCAAGCAAACTATGCTTCAGAATCCCAGCGCTGTGACTACCCCCTTCGAAGTCCCCAATTCATCATGCGCTATACCACCAGCCTCACGCTCGACCATGAGAAGCATAGGCCATCGTTCGACCGCATCAGCTTGCACATTTCTGGTCTTCGCAATATCTGGCCTACAACCCCTCAGATACAACAGGAGCTAGAAGATAACGCCCGAACTCTCGTCGCCGAGTTAGTCAAATGGCTACCCGAAATTGGGTGGTTCTTGACAAGCAACGATGCTAATCTCGGTCTCATCAACTGGTGTCTTGATGCCTGCTCCGATGCGCTGCAAGCGGTGGAAAGTGCCGTGCCCGAAACGACGTAGGTCCCGCACACCAGTACATCGCCCTACGCTGATCACTCATGGCAGATTCAACCAAATGTGCAACTGTCGTCTTACGGTCGAATTATTCGGACAACCAGGCATTGTCGTTTATAATACAGAGGCGCACCTTGACGACCACATGGTGTGGTTATGGCGAGAGCTGATTGTCAGGGCAGTTGTGCCCCGTCGCTACCACGCCCCAAACTTCGACCGCAAGGAAACAATACAAGACATCATCCGTCACATCCGCAAGCATGACCGCTCATCGTTAATTTACGATAGCATTCATGGTAAGCCAATCTTCATACATTCAACCCTAGCTCATATTCCATTTTTAGACATTCGGACAGATGGATGGCATGGATGGGGTGACCAGACGTGGATGGCCCACTGGTCGGAGAGGATGAAGAGGGAATCGAAGATATCCTTGCAACTCCTTAATCGGGCCGCCGGGGGTAATATACTAGAAACGCTTGTCTTCGTTGAGAATCCTTAAAACCAAATCGTGTACAAGTTCCAGGCACACGTAGATTACAGCGAGTTGCAAATGTCATTTCCTTATTAGTCACAGCAAGATGAACGTTCGGCGAAAAGTTAGGTAACTTGAAGTTGAACAGGATATAGGGACACCGGCTGGCAATGCTGTTCTCCGGGAGGCGTTCTGTGGGTAGTTATCCTGGTAAAGATAAGACAGAAACCAAGTACTTCCAATTCGTGGTGACCACCAAAATTTTCGGATCTGGAGGTGGAGTGTTTCATACTCATACTTGCTAGTCTTGCAGTCATTTTCAGCATAACTCAAAGTTTTACTTTGCATTATAACACGAGGAGTAGGGGGACACTCACCCACTGAAACCCTGCGCAATCCAATTTACTATCAACGGCGCCAATTCGCTCACAGGCCTGTTGTACAGTGCGAACTCGTGTAACACCTCATCGTGCACGCCGTCTTTCTGTACGACGTACTGGACATTCGAATGATAGTACTTCAAATGTCGCTCGATAAAAATAATTATGGACTTCATGCATACATTCTGCACCGCCAGAAGTGATCAAAATGCACTCAACTAACTTGTCAATGCTGGAGAACCAGGCTTCGGGAGCTTTGGCGGCTTCGATGAATGGCAGAGTGGAATCGGGTAAGTCTCGAAGGCTGGGTTCGCCCACAAGAGTAGGTCATCTGAGCTTATGACATCGGTTTTACTATTTCGCCTGAAAGCTTCTGCACCGATCTCTCCACTAGGGGAAACCCGCGGGGAAGAAAGGCACGCACCACGGAAGCGCATGGCTTCGAAAGGCTTCAACGTCGGGAGTGGGTGATGAATATGGGAGAATATTGGAAGAATGAGGTTTCAGCCGGCGGAATCGCCCACGAGCTCGACATTTTCGGGCTTGATGCCGGATTTTGTGAGGTATTGGATCGCCGATTGAGCTTCTTGAAGCCGACTGGGAATCTGGCGTTTGGTATGAGGTCTTTCCCCAGATTAGCAAGAAAGGAATATAGAGAAACAACCGGGCTTACTGTAGGAAAGAACGGCCACGCCAACCTGGATGTTTCGCGCCGCAAGTTCTAGTTGAACGTATGTCCAGAAAGAAAAGAGATGAAACGTGAAGATGACAGTCTCGTTTAAGG
Source organism: Armillaria gallica (assembly GCA_037576215.1). Classification (NCBI taxonomy): domain Eukaryota; kingdom Fungi; phylum Basidiomycota; class Agaricomycetes; order Agaricales; family Physalacriaceae; genus Armillaria; species Armillaria gallica. Next base: position 1,464,916 of record JBANDB010000008.1, read on the forward strand.
CACCTTGGTGATTGACGAGAAGAAGGACGATGATGGGATAGATCCCCTGACTCGAACGATCAATTTAGCCAGCTTGAACAAGTATTAATGAAAACATACCGCGAACTGAATGTTGACCGGAGTATACACGTCGCCGAGAGTGCCATAGGGAAGTCGAATCAGAGTGGCAATCAGGACCGTTATCTAGAACAACTAAGCATCCGTTGTAATCAAAATCGTTCGAATGGAAGCGTACTCCAGAAAGACAGTAAATGATGCCGGACTCGACAAGCAGAGTGAAAATTCGTTCTGCTGTAGTTATATTTCTCCGTCTCAGCTGAAGTTCGCATGTGACCCAGTGTCAATGGTGCCTGCAGATACAGATCAGATGTATTGAAGTAAGGAACCAGCGTATGAAGCAGACCAAGCCTTGATTCCGACAATGGAAGTAGAAAAGATGTTGGTCAACAGCGATAGAACCAAGTTCGTTACTTGGCAATAATCCAGCACATGAGCTAAACTTTTGTGCGCTATAGCAATGTGCTGACTGACGGAAATAGCAGTTATTGCGGCGCGCAGTCCAATTGTTCCCAAAACAGACACTGCTTTCATGTCGACCATGATGATCGATGATCAAGATTCATGACGACCGCCATAAAAGAACCAGAACTCACGGAAAGTCAAGCATAGGAATACGAGGGGAAGACTCAAACACTTTCTATACTCGTCATGACAGAGTACCCAAGCCCGCCAAACAACGACGCCGTCAATTAACACATACTGTAGACTCTAGAGCGTTATATATTGAGACTAAGTTACTAATAGACACTTGCGTTCAAGAGGACAAGTGAGTTCATGAACGTACCCTGTTGCATGCCATAGGTGGTAGTGATATTATCCAGAGAGACTCCATGCACAGATGAGGTAGTAATGAGAAGCACGATGTGATATAAAGATAGGATCCAATACGCCGTCGAAAGGGAGAACATGAAGACCAGCATGCAGAACAGCAAGATTCGTGATTTGCCCCGAAGACCTCTCCTCCTATACACAAGATTATCAGTTATAAACCTATTGATGAAAGAAAACCACACACAACATAACATAGGAGCAGATCGGCATAAGAATTGCGTACATGCCTGGGTGCTAAGGTTTAGATCCTCCCTTCAGCCAGCAAAGAGAGGGCGCTCACCATAAACTAAGGTTTGGCAAGTCAATCGTATTGTATAATACAGAACATTGAGCCCGTCTATGTTTGTCATGTCAGATACAATGGGATCAAGCAGGGGAACGGGCAAGGAACGGGTCCGTCGATATCCTCATATATAAAGAGCGGCCGGAATTGTTGGGAGGAAGCACTGGACATCAGCAGGGGAAGGAGATCATCATATTCCATGGAGTATGTCCTTGAAACATGTTGATTGTAGCATTGACTCGCTCCCTACGATGCAATCAAAGAGAGGCGAATCGAATAGAGTGAGAAGATATCCGGTGCATGGTGGCTTCCTGTGGGATGATATCCAACGTGATGAATTTGGAAAATGCTCTGCAAATAGATCACCACTGCCCGTGAAGATCTCTATTATGATGTGTTACCATAGTACAAGCTTCGATGGCCGAGTATGCCTACGCATTGCAAGGGACAGAAATAGTGTTATTTGGCAATGATCACAACCGTAGTAGCGGTCCAGGGCCCTGGATTCGACGTTCAATATTGTGGTTAGACTCGGAAGTTATAATCAGAAGTGTTGCGGCACGTCGCACGATGTATATGGCAGCGGCTATGATGCTCATTCAAACTCAAACAATGAGCGACCCACTTACCTGAGCTCGCTACCAGCACTATCTGAGTCTCGGCTCTGTATACGATAAAATCTGATCTTTTCTTGGAAAAGACCTCACATCCAGATTCCCCAATGAAACACACAGCCACATTGAAATCCGAAAACACTACTGGTCGCCGCGATTTGGAAAGCCGAATTGAATTTAGTCTTATTCTTATGATGAATGAGCATCCGCAGAATCCTCTCTCGGAGACCAATATTGCAAGCTGATGTCCTTATACTTTAGTGCGGTGCAGTGGAATCGTCTATACCAGCGGAAGACTTGCCGAACTTTTCTCCTGGGATTCATCTTACTGTGACAAGTAAAGAAACGACATTCATAATTTGCTATGATCTAGGCAGTTCTACTAGTATGACTTGTATACTGCATGATTTTAAGAATGTTCGACGAAGATGAGCACTGACAATCAGCTTTCACCACAATGACACTTTCTGGTCATCAATGTTCGTCTCTGTATCATAAACGATAACGCCTGGTTGTCTGAGTAAGTCGACATAGGCTTAAGGCATTTTTTCCGCATTCGGTTAAATTTAGCACAGGTGATTAGCTTCAGTGGCCAGGCGATGTACTGGTGCGCAGGACCTACATTGTTTTGGGCGCTCCATTTTCCGCCGCTTGCAGCGTATTGGAGCAGGTATTGAGATAGCAGTTAAAAATACGAAGATGCTCGTCAAGAACCCATCCAATTTGACAACATCAGGGTGGTCCAGCACCTAACTAAGAATGATGTGATATTATTGACCCATTATGTGCAACATCTGCAAAGGCCTCTGTTTCTCCAGATGAGCTATTGACGTGAGGGTTATTGCCGAATTCGATGGTGTCTAAATTTGATACATCCACCGGTGCATTGTTTTGGCCTTGAGACGTGAACATGACAGTCTCGTTAAGTTCACCTTGGCGATTGACGAGAAGAAGAACTATGGCTGGATAGATCCCCTGGTTAGAACAATCAATTTGGCCAGCTAAAACGAGTGTTAATGAATACGGACCGCGAACTGGACGTTGACTGGAGTGTATACGTCGCCAAGAGTGCCATCGGGAAGTTTAATCACAGTGGCAATTAGAACCACCAACTAAGGGAACTGAGCATCAGCTCATACCAAAAGTGTTTGAACAGGTACGTACTCCAGAAAGACAGTAGATGATCCCAGACTCAACGAGTAGAGCAAAGACTCGCTCTGCTGTGGTTATATTTTTCCGCTTCAGCTGAAGTTCAGATGTGACCCAGTGTCTATGATGCCTACAGATACAAGGTCAGAACTTATAAATGTAAGGAATAACGATGACGCTGACCAAGCCTTGATTCCGATAATCGAAGTAGAAAAGATGTTAGTCAACAATGACAGGACCAAGTTCGCTACTTGTAAACCATCTAGCGCAAAATCTATGCCTCTATGCGCTATGACGATGTGCTGTGTATCGTCGAGAACAGTTTCTGCAACGCGCAGTCCGATTGTGACCAAAACAGACACTGTTATTATGCCGACCATGATCAATGATTAGAATTCATAATGACCGCCGTAAAAGAACCAGAACCCACGGAAAGTCAAGCATAAGAATATGAGGGGAGAATCAAACTTTTACGATACTCGTTTTGACAGATCACCCAAGCCCGCCAAACGACAACGCCATCGGTTAACACATACTATGGACGACGGTCATTGAAACTGTTCACAGATAATAGATACTCACGTTCAGGAGGACAAGAGCGTTTAGCAATGGCATGCGAACGTCGTGGGAGACTCCATGCAAAAATGAGGTGGCTATGAGATTCACGTCGTTATATAGAGTTAAGATCCAAAAGGCCGTCGAAAGGGAGAACATGAAGACCAGCATGCCGAACAGGAAGATATGTGATTTTCTCCGAAGGCCTCTCCTCCTATACGGGGCTATCGGCCATAAACCTATTGGTAAAAGAAAGCGACATACAACATAGTGTAGGAGCAGATCGGCATAATTACTGTGTACATGCCTGTGACGTGTTAAGGTTCAGATCAACCCTTCGAACAGAAAAGAGAGGACGCTCACCGTAAACCAGAGTTTGGCAACCCAATGTTATCGTATGAAGCAGAACACTGAGCCCGTCGTGTGCTATATCTGTCATATCAGAGAAATGGGATTGAAAAGGGGGAGGCGTCTGTTGACATCCTGTATATGTAAAGGGCAGCTCGTCCGCAGGAAACAGACATCAATAAGCGAAGGGGATCGTTCAGATGGGCCTTGAAACATATCAATCATAGTACCGGCTAGATCTGTGACCGGTCCCCGTACATGAGCAAGCGTCGATGTAGGGGACCTGTACAGCTGACTTTGAATTCCCTTTGATGCGTTTAGGTATTTGCCGAATCCTAAAAAGGTCAGAACGTGGATACCATATTTGGGTTTTGGTGGTACGCGACAGCGACAACGCGTTTCTGAACAGCTTCTTGGCTTACAAACGTAGTTCGATACGCTAATGCAGAACCGCTTAACTCCGTCTACCTTGATGAGGAGGAATATCCTCTCGTGGAGCGGATAAGACGGGGGGCGAAGCGGCTCGATGGGAAGAAATTGATCAGATGGAGGGTGCGGTGGACAGACGAAGGTACCGAGCACCTGCCATTGTGGATGTCATATACAGATACTATTCAAGTTGAGTAATTTATTAGCCTGCCTGAGATAGACTCCTCGGAATTCCGACACCTATGGACTGTTCCTCACTCACTAGTGTAAATATAAGACTCCCAGAGTGCACGAATCTTATTGTGCCAGTTGCAGATTCCTTTAGATTTGCTCCGCAGTCATAGTGTTTACTCTTTCGTTTATTTGTTCTCTGCACATTAATCCTCTGTCACTGATTCCTTCATAAACACTTTTTAATCCTTTGTAAAATCTTCCAATAAATCATAGTAGATTTGTGATGCTGCTAGAAGCGGACGGAAAGAATCGGGGACCGGTGCGGAACGCGTCGCTACCACGGATCAAAGTCAGATTTACAGGTCCCTACCATCGACGCTTGCTCATGTAGGGACCGGTCACAGGTCTAAGTACCGGCGCTCCATACTTTTACTACGGTCAAAAGAAGAATGACGCGAAGATGTTCGGTGCATGGCGGCTTCCTGTGGGGTGATAAGATGATAACAACACGGTGTTAGTATTGGCATTAGTACGGTGAGGCAATTCAAACACTCTGCATATAGACTCGTCATGATACATTGCCGTGGTGCAAGCTCCGATGGTTGAGGTCGCCCAAAGTGCATCAGAAGTATCAAAAAGGGTGACATTTGGCAATGACCGCAACTGCAAAAGTCCCGGTTTCGAGTCATTATGCATCTTTTACCATCGCGGTAAGAAGAAACGAAGCGTTGCGGCACGATGATGCCGACGGGTTCGCTTTGCCGGGCGGCATGCGTGTGAAAAACGTTACTGCTGGTGCGTGCCTGTGCCAGCAAGAAATCATGGCCAACTTGAAGATGCCGGAGAAGGACCAAGTGGTATATGAAAGTCAACTATGTTGTTTATTGTATAGTGCTAAAATATCACTGGTTCTGTTAGAGTAAATATGGACACATCACAAGGAAGGACCTGTTCAACATCATTATTGTCTTTCTACTGCTGCGTTTGTCTTCAAAGCTTCGTCGCGTCTCCTCCTAACGATTGTTGAAAATAGCGCCACATGTAATTTGGAGAATCCTGACTGCGCGCTGTCCCAAAAAATCGTGGAGGATGGTGGTCACCCTCGTTTCTCATGGCCGGAATCCCTGACGAATTAAAATATGATCATGACAAGTACAGGGTAAGAGGCCGATCCACGAAAACAAGTTTCAATACGAAGAAAAGACTAGTGAAAAGGACCACAAAAGAAAGAACAGCAACGCTCTCAGGCTAAGCAAGGTTGAAGGCACACAATGCCGAGCCGCTAAACCGAAAAGCAATGTAAGGTTCGCTGACTATAAATACTGGCAAAACACGAGATAACCGAAATGCACTGCCGAGGACCTTGCCCAAAAACCGCATAAGTATACACAGGACTCGGAACACGTATTTCTATGTGCTATATTTACGCTAGAGACTGGCAGGTGATATTTAGCAATACACAGTAAACAACACAGTTGACTTTCACATAAGTTGGTCCTTCTCTGGCTTTGCCTTGATTTCTTGCTGGCACAGGCACGGGTACCAGCCGCAACGTTTTCTTCGTCCTGTAAGTTCAATGTGGGTTGAAGAGCAGAGATGCGCTGTGCTGAACGCAATGAGGCGGAAGCGGGGAGGATAGTCAAAAACTGTTAACTGGTCGAGGTAATTTCTATCATGATGCATTATGGTCCACATCGGAAGTATCAGAAAGGGTGATATCTGGAAATAACCGCAACAGCACTGGTGGGATTCCTGGCTTCGAGTAGCTACTTATGCTGTTTTTGTCATCGCCTCCATCGAAAAGAAACTTTGGAAGAAAAGAGCACAATGACACCGACGGCTTTGCTTTGCCCGCTTTGCCGAGAGTCCGTGTGACCAACGTGGTCACTGTGTAGGCCACAGGGATCTCATCTCGCCCTCACTGTGATCTAGCATCTGCACTTGATCTACACGCTTGTTCCTCGTTCTTCGTGCTTTAGCGTGGGAGTCTTCCCAAATAAGGAATGCCGTGCGGCATCCATCGACTTGACTTAGATAATCTGAATAATTGTATTAAGGTATTCGGATTATTATTATTATTAGTTTTGGGAGCCGTTAATCGCGTTAATCACAGTCACTCCTGTGATTGGCCGGTAATATCCGGGGGTTAAATACTCTCTCGTAATTTCATCGGTAACTTCCCTAAAAATATGCACGAGAAAACACTGCAAGAAATATGTGCCGTGTTTTGATCCATCATTTTGCCTGTAATTTTATCCGTATTTGTTCAAAAAAATATATGTAGAAACACCGAATGTCATTTCATGCGTCATTGCTGGAAGGAAATACGGATGGAAACACGTATGAAAACATCCACGTGTTTTCATCAGTCATTATAGAACAAACACGAGAGGGAATTACCGATGGAAACACCCATGTAAACACAAAGGGTGTTTCCATTGGTGTTTTACACCCGAAAATCTACCGAATTTGGGAAGAATTTACGCAGTTATTACCGATGAAAACACTCTTTGTGTTTGCATGGGTGTTTCCATCGGTAATTCCCTCTCGTGTTTGTTCTATAGTGACTGATGAAAACACGTGGATGTTTTCATACGTGTTTCCATCCGTATTTCCTTCCAGCAATGACGCATGAAATGACATTCAGTGTTTCTACATATATTTTTTGAACAAATACGGATAAAACTACAGGCAAAATGATGGATTAAAACACGGCACGTATTTCTCGCAGTGTTTTCTCGTGCATATTTTTAAGGAAGTTACCGATGAAATTACGAGAGAGTATTTAACCCCCGGATATTACCGGCCAATCACAGGAGTGAGTGGGTGTCACACGCCTTTCTTTGCCACCTACCACCACCATCACCACCTACGCGCGTCAATGCCCCCGCTGCCAGTCGTGGGTCATGCCTGCACCACGAGCCAATACCCTCTGTATTGGTGTCGACACCCACTCTCAAGACTCCAACTGGTATCCACGCCCATTGCGACTATGTCAGGCTAGTGGCAGTGTGCACCCCGCCCCATGCCCTGTAAGTTCGTTGTTCTGTACAGCTAAGGGCTCTATCCAGCTCTACCTATGTAGCTCCTGTATATTAGCCAGTATACCTAGCTTTTTAAATGAGAGTTTATTCTGAAAGCCCTGTGGCCCTCCTGAAGTTGGAAACCAATTACAATATCTTCTCAAAGTGTGACAATGAATACGATAATTAAAGATAATATTCAAGATAATAATGGCAACGGCAATAACATCTTGATTCGGCAACGCGGCATCTAACAAACTTAACGATGCAGCCAAACAAGACGCGCAAATTGCCAATTTGGGTTCTTAAGCACGGGGAGAATAGTACGCAACTCCAGTTAACCGCCGATCTATTGCAGAGTATTTCAATTGCCTCACTAGTATGTATCTTTCCACAGGAAGCCACCTTGCTCATGAAATCTTTGCATCATTCTGCTCTTTGACCGTAGTCAAAGTATGGAGCATCGGTACTGCAATCGACACCTTTCAAGGCCCATCTAGACGATAACCTTCCTTTGGTGATGTCTGTTTCCTGTCGGCGAGCTGCTCTTCATATATCCAGGGTGTCAAGAGACCCCCCCTGCTCAATTCCATTTCTCTGACATGACAGATATAGCACACGACGGGCTCAGTGTTCTGCTTCATACGATAACATTGGGTTGCCAAACTCTGGTTTACGGTGAGCGTCCTCTCTTTTCTGTTTGAAGGGTTGATCTGAACCTTAACACGTCACAGGCATGTACACAGTAATTATGCCGATCTGCTCCTACACTATGTTGTATGTCGCTTTCTTGTGTTCTGTATCACACAATAGCACTCGCTTGTCAACGCCTAGTTTACGGTGAACATCCTCTACTCCAGCCCTTGTCGAAGGGTTGACCCCAAACGTTGACACGCAGGCATGTACATAATTATCATGCCTATCCGCTCCTACGTTATGTTGTACGTGGCTTTCTTTTACCGATAGGCTTATGACTGACAGCCCTGTATAGGAAAAGAGGTCTTCAGAGAAAATCACATATCCTACTGTCTGCATGCTGGTCTTCATGTTCTCCTTTTCGACAGCCTATTGGATTTTATCTTTATACGAAGACGCGAATCTCATAGCCACCTCATTTTTGCATGAAGTCTCTTATGATGTTCCCATGCCATTGCTAAACGCCCTTGTCCTCCTGAACGTGAGTATCTATTTACTGTGAACAATTTCAGTGACCGATGCCCATAGTTTGTGTTAACCGATGGCGTTGTCGTTTGGCGGGCTTGGGTGATCTGTCAAGACGAATATAGCAAAATTTTGATTCTTCCTCTCGTGTTCTTATGCTTAACTTTCCGTGGGATCTAGTTCTTATATGCCTCAGCTAGATTCCTGCTCATGGCCGACATGATAACAGTATCTGTTTTGATCACAATCGGACTGCGCGTCGTAGAAACTGTTCTTCACGATACGCAGCAAATCTTCATAGCACATAGAGGCATAGATTTTGCGCTGGATGGTTTACAAGTAGCGGACGTAGTCCTGTCATTGTTGACCAACATCTTTTCTACTTCGATTATCGGAATCAAGGCTTGGTCCGCTTCATCGTTGCTCCTTACATTTATAAGTTCTGACCTTGTATCTGTAGGCGTTGTAGACACTGGGTCACATCTGAACTTCAGCTGAAGCGGAAAAATATAACCACAGCAGAACGAATCTTAGCTGTACTCGTTGAATCTGGGATCATTTACTGTCTTTCTGGAGTAAGTATCTGTTCGAACGATTTTGATACGAGCTGATGCTCAGTCCCCTTAGTTAATAGTCCTGATTACTACTGTAATTCGACTTCCCGATGGCACTCTTGGTGACCTCTACACTCCAGTCACCGTCCAATTCGCGGTCCGTATTCATTGATACTCGTTTTAGCTGGCCAAATTGACCGTTCTAACCAGGGGATCTATCCGGCCGTAGTTATTCTTCTCGTACACCGCCAAGGTGAACTAAACAGGACTGTCATGTTCTCGCTCCAAGGCCAAGACGATGCACTGGATGTATCGAACCTGGGCACCATCGAATATGGCGATAACCCACACGTCAACAGCTCGTTCGGAGAAACAGAGACCTCAGTTGCGGATGTTACACATAATGAGTCACATCTTTCTCAGGCTTAACGTGCTGGACCACGCCGACGTAGCAACACTTTACCTACTAATTTAATCTTACGTTCATTCAAATTGGTTCGCAACTGTGAATGATCGATTCTATGTCCTGTCGGTGATAATTAAGACCTATATCAAAAACGACTCATATATAGCTCTGCTTATGCTTCTAGTTCCCACCATCTGTCCGCAACAATCGAGGAACCTAGAAAAGCCGCATTTTAGATGGTTGGAAGTATCGGAGAGAGGCAGAGTGGAACGACTTACTGGTCTCATGGCAGTCTAGTCGATACGCCACGAAAGCCCATTTCTCTTCCTTCATCTTTGCCACCCTTTCTTTCCCCATCTTCCACCTAACACTTCCCTTCGTAATACCGAATTGATCCAGGACCGACAGCACGTAGACTTCGCCTGTACCATGCCCCTTTTCAAGAACGTCGACTAATGTGTCTCGGTTCGTGCGTTGCATCATGTTTGCTATCAGCGTACCACGTTTATAGAACACAAGACTGAATACTGGGTCGTAGTTTCCAAATTTCTCCATTAAGGTCAAAGGGCCGAAATCTTTGATGGAAAGAGGCGCTTCGTAAGTGCAAATATCATCTCGACGTAGGCGCAGAGATACGGGAAATGGTAGTGCTTCATAGCTTAATGCTATTAGTGTCTCGAACTCGGCAAGCCATGGGCTCAAGTTGACTCTTCGACATGAAGCACATCGCGCCGGTTCAGACAGAGGGATGGGAAACTTTCCTCGATAGGGAACCAGATCGGTTATGAGATTGTCAGCGAGCAGTGTGTTGAGGTATTCAGATATCCAATGTGGGGGGTATCCAATTGCAGGAAGTCGCATAAGGAGCCCTAAGAAGGCCATAAGGTTGTTTGGGTATCGGACCCGGCACAATAGTTCCTTTCGAGGGTTCGGCGGTTCGGGTGGGAGGATAGTAGTGATGAATACACGCGTTAGCCACACGATGAGCTCCTCACGCGTAGCAAGTGTAGACAAGGGGCGTGGGAGTGGTTTGGCGGAGAATTCAATGGCGTCCCAAGGACCACTCGCCACAATACGGCATCCAAAGAAGCGAGAGAATTCTTTTCCGTTCAGCAAAGAGTAACTGAAAAAGGACCCTAGTTACAACACGGGCCAAATATATACAACGTAAGCCACATACTTGTAGATCAGGTTATCACCGCTGTCTTTCCAAAGGCTAGGGTTCAGTAGACAATTAGCCGCGACCGAAGCATCAGGCTCCGTTTCTAGATTGGGTATGGCGAACACGGCCATATTCATAGGTCCATGAGTGTAATCGCTGGCGCGGCATGAGAAAAACGGTCCAATGCGAAAATGAATGCAGCTCACGGAACGTTGCTCAACCACATTCGAGTGAATGTCCGCGGGAAATCAGGTGGACGATTATCAATCCCATGAGCCATCTTCATTAGCTCCTGAGAGATGTCACCCTGAAGGAGTTCTATCTTAATATGATCATTGAGAGCCAGTAGGCCATCGACCACGGCGTCAAAGAAGATCTCAGAAACGGAATAGGCCGGGCAATCTTCGTCCATTTTCTCTCTTTTAATAATCCCATACGGGAATTGAATTGCGAGATTCGTTCAACCATCTCAAACGCATTGAACTCGACTGATGGGTAGTCGAACTTGACTTCCTGGACGCCGTCCTATGCAATTATTAGATGAGAAATGCGGAATGGAGCAATCCACTGTTTACAAAAAGTGATGGATTCGGTTTCCAAGTTCTTTCAATGTGTTTTCGTGCCTGGAATGCGCGTGAAATCATGCTCTCAACGAGTACGTCCATCGTACCTGCTTCTTTAGAACATGCATGGGCGATTGCGATATGCCAGCCCAGAGTTCGTCAAACGATTTATGACGGGACCTCAAAACTTTGGGCGGAATAAAACACTGAGTAATACCATACCACGCCTCTTCGTTGGAGAATTGGGAAGAACGGCGACCCTGCTCGTTCCCAGACGCCAACATTCGGAACATCATAATGCGCATCCCCGTCAACCATTCCTGTCGTGCTTCTTTCTCGGAAGGAGGAGGCATCTGCATCTGCACCTGGCCGAAGTTGATTACTTCGTCGTCAGTCATACCATCAATTTCCGCTTTGATATTCTGTGATTTTAACTTGGGAGGATTAACGGGGCTATTCTCGAACTGGCGGTGTCGTCGAAGCATTTCTGGTACTGTCCGATGGGATAACTGTGTGTCCCAATATCTCAGTGAGGCAACGATCCCCGGAATCGAATCTTTGGTGACATATAGCCAATGAGGAAGCCGATATGATGAAGTCTGCAAGTCTCTCAGGAGGGATTTAACGACATTCATAAATCTAGAAATCTTGTTACTTGAAGGTTACGCTCGAGATTTAGGGGATCGGCGTACCTAACATGGCAATAGGGCGGTAGAATAACCCCATCCAGACGTAGAAGATGGTTGCCTTGATTTCTGCCTCCTCGGCATCATCGGTGTGCTTGCGTAGCCGCATCACTATCAGCTCGTTGATCATCGAAAAGAGACACAAATTCCGAGCAATAGTCGTGGGATGTATGTCAAGGAGAGTAAAATGAAATTTGGAGGCTTTGCGTTTCTTCGAGGTCAGTTCCAGAAAAGTCTGACTGAGGCCTATGATAGAACCGAGGACATGACGACCTAGAAGGCAGTGTTAAAAGGTGCCATGGCTGTATTATAGGGACGCATTACCGTCGCCACCTCCACCCCAAATAAAGACAGACGCTCAAGACGCTCAACCGAGACTTTGAGAAGATCAAATGGATTCTTCTTATTCTCCAGTCCCCAGTCGGTAATGATGGACATAACATCATCGTGGCCGATCTACAAATTTTCGTTTTACGACTGCTCTTGAAGTTGAATCTATGAATGTCACTTACTGTAAAATATTCCAAGTCTGACCGACTGAAAACATAATCTCTCAGATTTCCATATCAATTAATAAGAAACGAGACAACGCACGCCGCTTTTCGAGCCATCGCTAGAGAAACAAAATTCACTCTCGCACTACTGGCATGTCGCATAACATTGTCGTATTCATCAATGGTTCGTTCCCATTCCTCCCAATATCCTTCGGAAACTCCAGCAAGCGGCTTGAGTCGTTCTATGAGCTGTTCTTCATCGTAATAGTCTTTCGATGAGAGGGTATTGTTCCGCAAGCCGTATGTTAGTGCCTTGGGTAGCCTTAAAGAGAGCTTTGTGGCTAATGGCGAATTTGGGCTTTTAGAGAGTAGTTTGGCGGCTCGTAAGATTGCATTGTAGGATCCGGCGTAGTCTCCCATTTCGTACAATGCTGCGCTCAAGTTTGACGGATAGACTGGATCATCAGATTCAAGTTCTTCAGCCTAAACCAGACTCGTCAGTATGATATTCTTTGCCACAAAGTCAACTTACAAACCTGTTTGTAGAGTTTTGCGGCCCTAGAAAAGGTTAGATAAGATTCTGAGACAGGCGAAATAGTGCACGTACTGCGCAAACCACCGAGACTTGAAACATTTATTACCCTCCTCTTTAAGATCTGCAGCACAAAGTTTTAGCATATCCTTGTCTTCAATTTTGATAGTAGTCGAAGATATCAGTAGTCGGCAGAAAACCAGCTACAATTTTTTGAAGGTGTCATTGACTCGGAGTTAATAAAAATGGACATCTCCGTGTCACCGGTAAGGTACTTGTTGAAGAGCGGACGTTGACTTTCTCAGCCTTCTTGTGGGTGTAAAATTTGCCCTGTCAACACAGCCGCCACGTGATTTCTCGATACCACTATATCCTACTATATCTACATCAGCGAATTGGACAGAAATATATATGGCCGTATAAGCCCTTGGCAAGGCCCGAAATGCATGACAACATCCGAAATAATTGCGGCAGCCTTATATGCCCATATGAACATTGGAGGAATAAAAATCTGCATGTATCATTATGAGTATTTCTGATGCCGGTAATGCTTATTTGACACCATACGCAGGTATAACATGACCAGCATCATAAAACGAGCTATACCTTCTCAGGTGGCTAGGGCCCACTTCATATACTACGAATATTTTGAATTTTCACTCTTGGAGGAGACGAAGAAACTTGAAATAGTAGATTTATTGTTATTATTGTATTATTATCGCCGTAAACAGAATACAAGTACGTCTAGATAATACAGTTTATACAAATGGCCTGTTGGCCGGTTGTCCAGGTCCTTGTCTCAACTGGATCGACAAAGAAGCAAGAGACCATACCTTATCTTGAGCTCGAGATTCCGTGGAGATCCAGACCATTAACCAAAGGGTGACATTGTTTGGAGAAGGTTGCACCTAATGGCTTAAAAATTTCCGTAAGATGCTATACGGAGCTGATTCCAAGAGATTTAACTCACTGATCGTGACGGTTGACTCACTTGACCTAAGTACCTTTCAACACGACCACTTCCTCCTCCGACTCTGCACTGATATGTTACTTCAGAAGACCTTGGATGTTTGAAGTGGGCGTACCGATGCCTGAGAAGAGTTGCGTAAGCAAGGAATTTGTGATGGCTAGAGGCGATGATATCCTGCCCGAGACGTTGGGGCTTTCAACTCTGTTGGCCACTTCGGACTGTATTTATGTTGAAATAGCTGACTAAATTCTAGTTCCGGCTCGGAAGAAGAAGTCCGCATCGGAGAAGATTGGGTCTAGAGAAGTCTTGTAGGGTCTGTGTCTGATGGATGGACCATGCGGAGAAAACCACATGGGACGAATGGACGCGTAGTACTCTATGACGAGAAGGAAGCAGACATACGACGACATGTCACACGTTCAACATTGCTGCCCCAGCATTGATCTGGTGATCGCGAGATCTCCGACTCGGATGCTCGTTTTGTCACGCCATGAACCCTGTCTCGCATGGTTCTCTTAATGACCGAACTTCCTCTCCCTTGCTGCAGCACTCCCGCTGATACGGGCTGAGGGTGTGGCTGAAAATTCAGTAGTGCACTACTACATCTGAAGGACTCACTTCCGTCTTCACGAGAATCTCTGTGCAGCCAGTATCTAAATACGGGGTCGAAGTAAATCGAGGCAGGCTTCCGCACACAAAACGAGGGCCACCAGACGAGGCGATGAAGCCACCAAGGAAGAACACTCAGAGGAAGGCGATGGAGACGACGGTGAGGGCTTCCCGAAGAAGACATTGGCAAGTCTGATGGAACGGCAGATCTGGACGTCATAGATATAGGATTTGCCGGCTCGCAGTACATTTAAATATGTCGTCATTTTGGGCACCTAAGCTTTTCAGAGTCGAAGAAAATCAGTCTGCAGAAACGAGACTACATTTTATTGAGCTTATAGTAGTGATATATTCGCTGGAAATAATTCTATGGAATCTTGAAGGCTAAGTTATTATTCTGCGAGGTTCTAATAGCATATGAAAAGGACGCAACATTGTGCCCCGGTTATATGAGCTCTGTAAGGCCTTGACAAGGCGAATAAGAATTCCGCCGGACCGTGGTCGCCGCAAGCCCCGGAAATTTTTTTCCCAATCTGCTGATGACTAGTAACGAGTTCCGCGAGTTTCTCATAAAGGCATAAAGCCGGCTTAAGCTTGCTATAACTCGTGTAGGGCCCACTCCGGGGCAAAGCCTGCTACTTTAAATGTTGCTAATCTTATTACTGGGGTGTTCTTGTGTACGAAATTTCAAATAAGTCATTAGACATCAGGTCTCCGATTCCTTCTCGGTAGAGTTCAAGATCACGAAGAGGGACTAGAGGTGTGGCTGCGCGTGGCAGGTCCGAGTCCTATGCCTTCGAAGACTAAGACTGGCATACCTCATTCGAAAAAGACTCGCTCGGCGGTGACCTTCGGCCCCTGCCAGCTCGCATTTTCTCACTCCGTCTTATATTATGAAGATCATACTTTGAATGATTTAGGTTCAAACATGAATAGACAAGTAAGACTTTAGTCAAGATTAGCAGCGCTGCAAACAATGGAGCATGCAAGATCGTCTCGCACGAGTGGGATAGCATGAGCCCAGAAGAGGGCACCTGGACGTTGTTGCCACCAACATCCATCGCATGCAGCCACAACACCCGCTGTAAACTAGCGCATCTCTTAACGAAGAAACTTATTTTCACACCTTCCCGGGGCCCCAGGTCACCCAAAACTACATCTCTCGCGACGGTCAATGCCCGAGTGAATGGACAAGCGTTACTGAGGTTTTGAGTGTAACATTCTGTATCACAAGCAGGTAAATCGGCATGAGCCTGAAGAGTATATGCTACAGGCACCCGATTGACAGATTCATTAACTGGCCCAGAGGCATAATTCCCCGAGGGAGAAACTGGCCCGGAGGCGTAGGTCCCCGAGGGAGCCCTAGGTTCGCGGGCTTTTTGCGATTGTGCCCAGACACATCAGTCACTAGAGGAGCAGGCCCTGAAGCCCCTACACTACCCGAAGAATAGATGTGGCTGTATGGATTGGAAGATATAGATGTCATCCCTGCCAATGTTTAAATGGAAAATGTCAAACACATCGAACAATTTTCACCTAAAGGTTTTGCTAGATTTTCAAACAGGACGAGAAAGCGCGACATAGCTTCCTAAAAAAATAAGACGCCGTTGGCACACTGGAGCCCAAAACTTACCAGGAGTCGACATGCCACGAATATTCAATGCACGGAAGAAAGCAAGTCATTGAAGCCCAAGTGCGATTTCACATGGCAGAGAAGATGTCACCACAAATTCTACAGGAAACGAACCGTAACCAACATCGTCGTCATTGGCAGACACGAGCAAAGTTGTCCTACGTCCTGTAGGCACGCCGACAGAATGCGAAGATGTCAACAACTGAGAGTAACTTTCAAAAGTATGAGCAACGCTTGTCACCGTAGCACCGTTCAATCTGAAAAGCATCTCGCAGTGATTGAGCCATTCGACGAAGGGAAGCAGTGAAGGAAAAAAAGGGAGTCAGGTCTCAGGAGTCAGAAAGGAGCCAACACTTGATATCTATGTGACGAGCAGAACACTGGCAGGATAGTTTTATCACTAAAAGGAGCATAAAAATTGGAGCTCACACCCTAAAACGGTCTGGAGAACCTGTCGAGGGGAACAAATTTGGAAATATTATACAACAAAGTTGAACGAACGAAGGAAAATGCGTCACAAGAAATTGAAGTCACATCCTAAAAAGTTCTCGAAGAAAAAGAGTCAGCAACTGAAACAGCTGACGTCATTCCGAACATCACATGAGATTCGTGAAGGGGGGCAGAGAGCCCCTGCCGAGCGTTGAATTGGAAATTTACTGTAAAAGGAGCGTCGCGCTCCTTATAAGGAAGGACCCATTACCATGTAAGGCAGGTCTACCGTTGTTTCGTGCAGATCGAAATCGGGCTGCGAAAAACGTAAAACCGAGGTCACCCAATAAAACCTCCTACTAAAGTAGCAGGAATTAGTATCGCGACGGTGGGTGGGTGGGAGGACATTTCTGGGGAAAGCATCTCAGAGGCATCTTCCCAATTGTCGTTCGGAACAATGCATCGGTGGTTATTTTGAGGATCTGGTCTCTACACACCCAGTACCTTCAATTGTTGTCTGACTGCGCAAGGAAGAGGCAATTACAACCCTTTCAGTTGGTACTAAGCTATGCGACGGTTATCTTTGGGCACGCAAAATCTATGGTGCTTGACGTCCAAGAAAACCAACAGCAAAACATCTAGCTTACTACTTCCACCCATTTGTCGGCAGTCACCGAGAAACCTGTAGAGAAGTTGACGCGTTTTAGTCAAGGCAGAACTGAGAAGGTGAATGACGAAACTTATGGCAGTCAATTCGGTACGTCATGAATACCCATTTCTCTGTCTTCATTTTCTTGACTCTTTCCTTTCCCATCCTCCACCTCACTATTTTTTTTTTTGAGGCCAAATTCGTCTAAGGATGTGAGCACATAAATCTCGCCTTTGCCATGTCCCATTTCGAATATCTCTTTCATCGCACCGATATCCATGCGCTGAATCATATTCGCCACCTTCGTCCCACGCTTGTAGAAGACAAGATTAAAGATAGGGTCGTGATTGCCAAACGCGTGGCGGGGCCAAACTCGTTGGGAGAAAGAGGAGCTTCGTACGTGCCTATATCCTCTTGGCGTTGAGAAACAGTGATTGGGAAGGGAATTGCTGTGGAATATTGATGAGCCTGTGGCTGTGCGAGCTGGCGCAATGCCCAGTGAGCCCGAGTTTTGCTGAGTAAAGGTTTACTAAGAGAAAGAAAGTACTAGAAGATACAGAATGGTATTTAAGTAGCTAGATTTCGTAGTTTACTGTACTCGTTTGCCTCCCAAGCAAACATGGATTGTCGTTCCTAACTCGCTAGGCAAACGTGCCTGATCACACGGTGTGCGTGTTATCCAACAATTGCTTCATAGCTCAACGCAATCATTGTTTCGAGCTCAACCTGCCAAGGGTCCAAGTTCACTTTTCGACACGGACCTTGCCACTCTTCTTGTGTGGACGGATGAATACCATTCGGAACATCATCGTAGTACGGGACAATATCGGTCACCAGTTTATCGGTAATGATGTCATTAAGGTACTCAGATAGCCAATGTGTGGGGTACCCAATTGCGCGGAGGCGCATGAGGAGGCCAAAGAAGGCCGCTAGATTGTTTGGATATCGGATGCGGCCCCCTAGCACTACAGTTGGGTTTGGAGGCCGAGGAGGGAGGATGGTAATAATCAGAACCCTAGTTAGCCATGCAATAAGTTCTTGGCGGGTAGCAAGTTCCGAGAGGGGACGAGGAAGAGACTTGGTAGAAAACTCCATGTCACCCCAGGTATTGTTCGAAATGACGCGGCAGCCGAAGAAACGCGCAAAATCCTTTGACTTCAAGAGCGTATAACTGTGATATGGTTCATGGTCAGTGTATTGTCAGATACGCAAAGTAAGCAGCGTACCTGTATACGAAATGGTCCCCGCCCTCCCAAATACCAGTATTTAAAAGACAGTTGAATGCAACGGAAGCATCAGACTGCTGTTCTAAATTGGGCAGTGTAAACGCGGCGATATTCATCGGTCCATGAGTGTAGTCACTGGGAGGATTTAATGAGGAAAACATGCTCGTCGCTTGCAAGATGAAGACTTACGGTACGTTACTGAGCCACATACGAGTGAACGCTCGCGGAAAGTTGGCTGGGCGATTATCGACATTGTATGCCATTTTTGTTAGGCCCTTGCAAAAGCTCGATACAAACGCGGCCATTGTGTGCGATGAGACCGTCCACGACAGCATCAAAGAAGACCTCGATAACCGAATAGGCTGGACAATCATTGTTTATTTTCCTTCCCCTTGATAAGCCCATTCGAGCGTTGAAGTCCTTGATTTGTTCAACCATCTGAAATGGCCGAAATTCAACGTCCGGATACCCAAAATCGCCTTCGTCGAAAGCATTCTGGCAAAACATAAGATGAAAGCTCACTAAGGAGATCGCTATGGAACGTACAAAAAGCGATGGGTTCGGTTTCCAAGTCTCGTTGATATGTCGATTTGCCTAGTGTGATGCTGAATTATCAAGCCTTAGTTTTCAAAAACATACGGTACCTGCTGCCTCAATGCATCTGGGGGGGATTGTGGAAGACAGTTCCAGAGTGCACTAAAGGCTTCATGACGGAGCCTCAAGGGGCCTGGTGGAACAAAGCACTGCGTTATTCCATACCACTTGTCTTCCACTCCAAATTCTGAAGGGACAACTGGGGCAAAAGAAAAAGGGTTGTCGTCAGGCCGATCGCAGTGGTGGTGGAGCATTTCCTGGACAGTTTGATGAGATAGTTGGGTGAGCCAAAATTTTAAAGAGACTATGATGCCCGGAATCGAGTCTGCGGTGACGTGTAGCCACTGAGGAGGCTGGAATGAGCACGTAGACAGGTCTCTCAAAAGGGACCTCGCCAGTTTTACAAATCTGAACAGATATTGTTAAGA
Organism: Armillaria gallica; assembly: GCA_037576215.1. NCBI lineage: Eukaryota > Fungi > Basidiomycota > Agaricomycetes > Agaricales > Physalacriaceae > Armillaria > Armillaria gallica. The sequence continues at coordinate 1,484,478 of JBANDB010000008.1, forward strand.
TGTGTCACCCTAACCAACCGTCCTACACACCTAGCGTGGCAATAAGAAGGAATGATAGCTCCCATCCATATGTATAGAAGGGTTGCTTTGATTTCTACCTCTTCTACCTCATCGTGGGCTCGTTCCCGTAAGTGAGTGAGCTCTTCAATCATCATGGATAAACACAGATCTCGAGCAAGGACTGTGGGATGGATATCAAGGAGCGTAAAATGCACGTTGGTGACTTCACGCTTCTCCGGGGTCATTTTGAGGTAAGCCTTGCTGAAACCAATGATGGAACCTAGAACATGGCGAGCTAAGGAAATAATGTTATACTGGGAATCAACGGAATGAAACGATTATACCATCACCGCCTCCACCCCAGAAGTATGATAGGCGCGAAAGGCGTTCTCTTGAGAGGGTGCAAACATTGAAGGGTTCGCCTTTCATCCTGGGTCCCCAATCACTAGAGATTGACATTAGATGGTCGTGGCCGACCTAGAAAATTTCAGAGTGCGCCTTTACGTCATCTGAATGGCGCTTACACAAAAGTATTCCAAGCCTGAATGACTTAGACGAAAATTAAACTCATGGATAAAGGGACGAAAAGATAAACGCACGCGGATCTTCGAGCCATGTGAAGAGAGACAAAATTGGTTCGAGCACTTCTAGCCCGTTCCACAACGGAGTCATACTCGCCAGAGATGCGCTCCCATTCGCGTCAGGATGTTTCAGAGTCCACGGAAGCAGTGTCTCTGAGTTTTTTGAGAGCTGTTTCTTCCTCGCGATAATCTTTCGGTACAATGGTCCCATCTCGCAACCCATGGCTCAGTGCCTTGGGAAGTCTCGAGGAGAGCTTTGCTGCCAATTTTGGATTCGGATTGGCAGACAGTAATTTTGCTGACCGCAGTATCGCCTGGTATGACCCAGCATAGTCACCTAGCTCATACAACGCTGCGCTTAGGTTCGAAGGATAGGTCGCATTGTCAATATCGGTTTTTTCAGCCTGATTGCTCATTCAGAGTATGAGATAGAGAGAGAGGATGTCCCACCTCTTCGTAGAGCTCCGCAGCCCTGTGAAAAAATTTATGAGCATACGCGTCCTAGCAACACTCCCAAATGTCCCCTAACAACAACATAGATACTCACTTCGCAAAACGCCTGGACGCAAAATGTTTGTTTCCCTTGTCTTTCAAACCAGATGCAGAGATAGAAGGCATGTCTGTTATTGTACGAAGGCAACCGTAATAGTTTAACAAATACCTTGCGTCGAGGAGTGCTAGAACCTGAAACGCAAGGAAATTCAAGTTACAACTCCTGAGGCTGTCATGCATGTCATGTTCTTTGGAGTAATGAAATTTGAGAAGGTTTGGAGGTGGAGCCTGAATGCGCGCATGAATGTGTGATGGCCAGTCCTGAATAAAATCCGTAGCTCGATAGCTAAAAGCACCAATAAAAACACGAAAGCTACTCAACATGAGTTGTTCTCTACATAAATCAATTAAATCCCATTTCTCGGTCTCACTGGGCTGATACTCATCGCACCCAAAGACTCTCCGAGACCCTGCGTAGCCGGATCCTCCTCAGTTTCCGTTTTCCGGACAACAGGAATCCCACCCTCATCAAACGTATCTCGCATCTCATCCTCGTCCTCCTCGTCCTCCTCGTCATCTTCATCCTCATCTTCGTCAATTGCCACTTCGCCCCACTCGCGATAGATACCCTCGATATACACGCCCGACCGTGGAAGTTTGTATGGATCAAAGGGGAAGAACGTGTTCAGCTCGGCATTGACAGCAGCGGTGGTAAAGATACGCGTCGGAGCGACTGTGGCCAGGGCGTTTTGGCGTTTATTCGTCTCCAGCACAGTGTAGCAGTACATGAACCCGACAGTGTTGGCTACGCGAGCAAACTGCATCGCGACGTTCGGCGAGCACACCTACCAAAGATCAGTCAGGAAATGACTCGTGGATTGTACAGCATGGACGTACCTTGAGAGGATTCAGAGAGGAATTCACCACTCGATGTACCACACTCAGCTCCCGCATCCACTTCTTTCCCTCCGTCTTCACGATATCTTCATCTTCGTCCTCTTGCATGTCCCTCCACCGGAAACAAAATACCAAAAAGAGGCTCTGCGATACAGCGTAGAATACGCTGTTCTGCGCTGAATCTGCGCTGCCTGCGTGCTCTATGTTATCCAAGTGTGTAGCGAGAAAATCACATAGGACTCTGATGACTGTCCGCACGCCCTCACGATCCACGAACCGCGCTCGACTGACAAAGCTGCCTATGTAGGACGCGGCAGCTGCACGCGTAACGGTGGAGGTGGACGGATTGATCAGGGCGCGGTCAATAAGCATACCAAGGAAGATATCAGCAAAGTCTGAATCTAGGGAGGTATACCAGAAGAGGAGAAACTGGGTGTAGCGGGATTTGAATGTAAGGAGGATTGTACGGTCAAAGATGGCGAGGAGGGAGTTAAATGTTATATGTAGGGCTGGAGTCTTGGAAGGTGGTGCGGGGGACGACGATAGAGGTGTTGAGGGTGCTTGTGTTATTGGCGGCGGAGGTGATGGTGTCGGTGATTGGATTGATATTGCCAAGGGATTGAAAGAGTCGTATACAGGAGGTAATGGCGGGAGGTCTAGCGGAGGTAGTGATGTCGGTGGAGATGGAGATGGCGGTTTAGGTGTCGAAGATTGGCTCCGGTCAAAATGTTCGAAGGTTAGTGTCAGTATGGTGTCCAGTTTCTTCACCATATCTTGGATATGTCGAACATTTGTGATTGTAGCCTCAGGCTGGCCATGGTTATCGAGGTCGAGATCACCTCCAGCATCAGATGAAAGGTCACTAAAGTCATCTCCGTCTCCATCGTCTGAATCTGTATCAGAATCATCGCCTTCCTGTCCTATTAGAACGTCGAACGGATCTAACTCAAAGACTTCTTGATCTTGTTCTGCTTCCGCTTCTTCTAGTTCCTCTAGTTCGACTTGGATCTCGACCTGTGGAAATTTGTCAATTGGAAATATAATGCACAGTGATATCAGACGCACATCTATCTGAATGGCGCGATCGACAATTGTTCCGAGAATTTTGTCAGACAGTTCGGGGCAATAGCCGCAGACCCTCAACAGATTACGAATATAGGTAGACTGTGACGCTATATTTTGCCGCTTGTGGGGAAAATTGCGGGACAGGAGGGGCATCAGGGTCGACGGAAGGGTTGGTATAAGTGACAATATATGCTGGAGAAGGTAATGAAGTCGGTCATAAACGGTACGACGGGTCATTGGACCTGACGAGGCGGATGCATCGAGGGCTTGAGCACATGACTCTGCATGGACAGGTGAAGATGCGAATCGGACAGAAGTAGACTTGACGTACGGTAGGTGAAGCCTTGTGCAATCATGCCCAGGACAAGTGAAAGGTACTCGGGTCTCGCCGAGAGCAACATTCCAATGAAGATGGTGTACGACTTGACCGTAGCGGTATCCATAGTAGTCCATGGCATGCGGACGATAGCCTCTATCAGAGCATAATGGACACGCTCAAGGCGAGAGACAACGTGGGACAGTGTCAGGATCCATGCGCGCAGCTGGGCCGACGTCTGGGAAGCTGCCTTTGGGTTGAATTGATTGACAAGATCATCAAATCGTTCACTCCGTCCCTATGGTAGCCAAGTCAAATGTATGCCACAAAAAATGGGAGCTCGTGTGACGCACAATGGCCTTTTCCTGCAGCGCACTGGTGATAAAAGAGAGATACATCTCATTACGGTACTTTTCATCTTGCTTGACGCGTGAGTTTGTCGCGATTGGCCGACGAACGAGCAACAGCGACGAGGACGACGGAGTAGTTGCAGAAAATTTTCTTGATTGTTTGCCTGGGAAAGTTGCGAGGGACGGCTTTGGTAGTGGCGCCTCCATGAAACGGGAATTCTGAGGCCCAGATTTCGGAGTTCTGTGATTGAACTGGCTCAGTCGAGAATGGGGGTCCATTCTCCCGCAAGCAGACACGGAGCAAGGAAGGGAGAGCGGAACAAGCCTAAGCGTCGACTCGCTCGGTTCCGCCAGAAAATTTGCACAGCCTTAGGTAAGCAGGCCTAGAAAAGCCAAGCGGCCTGGCCGGTTCAGTCCATCCTTGCCTTTTTCCCATGTCCTCCTCTACCTTCTCGTCCGCCCACCGGCTCTATGTCAAGTCGCTCTACAAACGATACCTGAAGAATGAGCTCGATTGGACAGTCACCCGAAGTATCTGGCGGGCCAAGGCCCTTTTAATCAGAGCAGAGTTCGAGAAAAACCGGTAACTTACTCCTTATTATTGTGTGAAATATATCCTGACCTCTTGACAGTAATGTGCACGATCCCAGAGCACTGGCCGTAATTTTGGAGAGAGCAGAGGCTGAATTGGCAGCGAAAAAGCACCCCGACCCATACATTAGTGAGTCATTCTGCTTTGCTGTAGTCTCGGACTTTGTCTTAGCAGCGTATAGGTCCTCTATTCCCTAATGGAACTAAATGGTGTGTGGTCATCTATATTTTCCGCTATTTTCGCGTGCTGACCGCTTCATGTCCTATAGGGAACGAAACACTCCCGTAAGTCTCCGTGGACCCTGGTATACCCTTCGCTCATCCGTTTTTCTAGCCTCCGATGGGACCTCTATACGATCATGAACTGGCCGAGGCAGCCCACTAGATGACTACGCGGTCAGGAGAAGAGGAGGACTCGGAGGCACATATAAACTGGGTGGAAATTCATTGATCCCTTGGGTACTGTATAGCGCATTGACACTGGCTGCAAGAGATCCGGTACGGTTGTATTATCACGCTCTGGCTAAATGAAATTTACCAGTTGTATGCAAAATACTTGTGCAATGGCAATGGCGACATTCGATCACTTATGTGCGACACACGCTTTGCGATACCGCCGCTGTCCTCATACAACTATCTTTCAAGGCCTATGATCTTTCCAATGCCTCAGTTCTGTAAGTCCAGTCAGTCTGGTATACGCCACGTATCATACCATCGTGGTGGGATCTTAGCGGCGCGGATTACTCATACATACGCAACAGTAAGCTTGCATCTTGGTCATATTCACTTTTCTTTGTCAGACCTTGCTATTCGTGAAGGGCCCGGACCACCTGTCGGAATATGCGGCTCCCCGTATCAGCAAGATGAGAAGACGTCCAACCTTCACAACATTACAAACTTTTACACGCTCATTTCACATCAGAAGCACCTACATCACCAGAAGCATTTCTGCATCTAACTTTGGAGTTTTGTCGAGTTCAACATTTGCCGTGAGCATACATCGAGAACGTTTATCCGGCTTTCTGGCACATACCGTCTCCGAGCGCAGTCATCACCATCACCAATTGGGCTCCACAGGCGTCCTAGTGTGCCCACAGAACATCTTTTGATGCATGTCCGTAGCATTCTCGGTCTTTTTACGCTTGAATGCGGCTTTTAACATTCCGGTATTACCTCCTGTTTCGGTTACTTAAAGCGCCGTCGTGTCTCCTCGACTCATTTACATGGTCTCTGCATTCTAGACACGTTTCGTCGTCGGCAACACATAACGGAAGGACATACATGCGATATATTCTCTCGAGTCCAGAATCAAGGTTACGACTAAGAGGGATAGAATCATTACTCTCTGATGAAGTAAGTCCTTCAAGTATTCTAGTACGACCGGGATGCCTTCTTTATCTAATGTCTTAATACCTAGTCTTTTTCGTCGCGATTGGAATCGATGTCCATTCGGCACTCTGCGTGACATCTAATCTTCTACTAATGCTTCCTATGCACAGAGTTTTGCCTCTAGCGATTCTAGTTCTCATTTTTTCATCACCCATCAGCATGGTTCTGGTCTGAAGGTCGAGGGCAAGATAAAAGCCCTGGTTGGTGCTCTCAGGGCAAGCTTTTTCAAGGCTCGCCAAGGATAGGAACGAATACTGTATGGAACGTTTGCAGCCGGGCCGCCCTTGGCGTAATTTACTCCAAAATTCAACTCATAACAGAACTGTACTTGACTTTCACCAAGTCCTTGTAAGCTCACGCCCATTACAGGAAGCAATCCTCGGCCGTCTTGCTTTAGCTTAGGTGTCCCTCAAAAGTAACATTCCTTCGTCCACTCGCCCCTTTATCGGTCCCAGAGTAAGTTACCTAACTTTTTGCGGCTGATGCGCTGATGTGATGGCCAGCAACGAACTGTCAGTCTGATGCTAGGTTTCAAGGTCGAGAGTCAAAACCAAACGAAGCATCTGCCCCGAGGAGAAACTCCTAACTTGGAGCGGGATGCAGTTGGAATATGAAAGCAGCGTAACTATGTCGATTTTAATCCCCGAGGCTCCTACGAATTCTGGCAGATTGGTATATTCTTGACAAAGAGGCGCATTTGTCTGAACTATCTTTCTCTAAAGGTTGCGCGAGTCTACCTTCTGACTGTGCGTATTAATTTTCCTTGATATAGAAACCCCTCACCCCTCCCCCGACGGTAAGCGCCAGCTAAAGCCCGACTGTTACTGCTGCGGAGAATTTCATTTTCTTCCATGTTCCTTATTCATCAAAAGATGAACACTTGTGGTATTCTAGATCCTGATGCGCCAACACGGGATGTAGCTCCTTGTGTGTTGGATCCCGGTTCAAACGTTCATTCCCCCACAAAGTGCAATATACCCGTATATCTGCCGGGAAAATGAAATGGCGTTCCTGAGTCGGGTCGAGTCTCGTTTATGTATATATATATATGGTCAAGTTCAAGATACCCGTCGACCCTTTGCTTTAGCTTTTTCCTTGATGACTGCCAACAGAGATGGACTGGACGTCCTCTATTACACGATTCGGTTGATATGCCAAACGCTAGTATATGGTGAGTCTTTAAACGAAAGGCTCAGGAAAATGTCACTCATTCATATCATTCGAACCAGGCATGTACACGATACTAATGCCCCTTTGTTGCTATGCAATGTTGTATGTCCGTTGACGCCAGTCGGGACCCGATACTCACGCGACGAGCAATAGGAAAAGAGGCCTTCAAGGAACAACCCGACAACTGCTTTTCTGCATGCTGATCTTCATGTTCTCTCTCTCGACAGCCCACTGGGTCCTATCCGTATACCATGACCTGGACCTCATCACGAGTGGGTTCGTGCATGGGATTCCTTTGGATAATGATGCGACCAGCTACCGCCGACAGCAGTGCATGCTGATGAATGCTTTGGCGCTGATAAACGTAAGTAGTCTTTTTCTTCTTCAGAGCGCTCAAATTCCACGACCTATAGTGCGTCTTGACCGACGGTGTCGTTGTTTGGCGGGCATGGATACTCTGCAATCAGGAATACCGCAAAGCATTGATGGTTCCTATCGTGTTTTTAAGCTGCACAGCATGTACGTACCTATCTCTTCCTTTGTTCCGATATCATTAATCTTTCCTTGTATAGTGTCTGCGGTAGTCACGATCGGAATACGGATTTCGATAACAGTTATATCAGTCAGCCAACACATCGTTGTAACTGGTAACGCCTTGGCTCGCTCTTTGAATTATACACAAGTGCTGTGCTTGGTACTTACCTTGTTAACCAATTTGTCGTCCACGTCCATTATTGGAGTTAAAGCTTGGTTAGTGACGAGACCTTGTTTCAATGCATTTCAAACGACTCATGTTGAGTAGGCGGTATAGACGATGGATTACCACGGAGGTAGTACAATCCCGGAAAAGGAACATGACCCGAGGAGAACGAGTTGTCGCGCTGCTGGTTGAAGCTGGAGTTCTTTATACGCTCTCTACAGTGAGTACTTACTCAGATACGAGTTCTTTTTTTCGGGCTAACAGTAGCAACAATTTAAACTCTAGTTATTCTTCCTTGTCGCTGTTTGGATTCGACTTCCCTTCGGCACCTTGGGTGACATTTATGTTCCTGTCAACGCACAATTTGCGGTAAGGTCTGATCTTAATTACGTCTACACCTTGCTTTATTGACTGGATGCCAAGGGCATGTACCCAACAATTGTCCTTCTCTTTGTCAACCGCCGTAGCGCTATTAGCGAGACTGTTGTCTTCAGTTTACAGGTCAAACCCGATGCACCAGACCATGAGCGAAATTCCATACGTCTGGAAACCATAGAATTTCGATCAAATCCTTTGCTCGACACATCAGCCATGAACGAGAGTGAGACAGAGATCACAGGTGACGAATCTTTAAGACTCCAAGACCCATTAAATGAAGGCACAGGAAGGTTTGACAAGGTGCGGTACGAGCCTCTGCACCTCATAGGTCCCGTCGCCAGATAGTAAATTAAAATTACATGTAAAACTCTATCTAGTGTAGCTGTATATGGATCTATAAGAAAGGAACATTCTTCATCTCTCCGGCAGCTAAGAGATCTTCATCAAACGCATCTTCTTCCGCCTCTTCATCAACTATCATGCCTCCTTCCTCGTCAAATTCTTCATTCTGTTCGTCCTCGGCACCGTCGTCCTCCTGATCATCAAGCTCAAAGTGCATATCATCCAAAGCGCCCGGTATACTGCTCATGCTCCGCCTCCGCACCCGCCTTTTCCGCTTTCCAGTGCCGTCGTCACAATCCGCGTCCGACTCATCCTCCGACTCTGCATATGTAACTGAGGACATCGAATCCGGACTGGGGCTTCGTCTCGGCGAACCCGAGAACCCAAGAGTGCTGCTGAGTCTCTCGAACGACGACATCTGCCTCAATCGGTGCTCTAGTTCGCCTTCCGGCGAGGATTCTCTCCGAGTTGGTGAGGATGAAACAGAGGTCGTTGATCTGTGGACGTTGGCTTGCCTACTTCCCACAAGGCTGAAGTTTCGCAGTCGGGCTAATGCACTCTGGTTTGATGTGTCAGAACGAGCACTCAGCGCAGGCGAAGGAGGTGAGAGGTCTGGAAGCGGATAATCTTGGACCGGGGCTTTCCAGTAATTGAAATCAGTGAATTCCGGAGCCCACTTGCGATGAATAGGAGGGAACATTTGGTCGACAAGATCAGTCATGTGGATATAGCTGGTATAAACCAAGATTAGGGACCATCACCCTCGAGGGAGGAAAAGACCTACGAAGATTTATACCCTGCCAATTCCAAGAGTTCCAACTTGACCTCACCAGTCGAATCAATGGTGAAGATTCGTGAACTGGGCACGTTCACGCTTCGATAAGACATAGCGTCCGTAATCCGGTTCCCAAACCCTGCATAGAATGGATTCCTTGACGCCTCACCGAAGAGTCGCTGAATGTCCCTCAAACAAGCCATCTTAAACATTTCCGGTTTTCGCATTATAACTTCTCTAGGAGCCCACCAACTCAATTAGTCCGGATTGGAACCGCTTGGTAAAATATACACACCGATGCAACGACGCCATTAACCGGTCAGGACTCATGATCACAGGTCCTTCGGGAAGCTGGTAATCGTTCTGTTTGATGCCCTTTAGATAATCCCTTGTAGAATCCGCTTGGCCTATCGCCCTTGAAGTCAAATACATGATCTTGTACCCGTTCCGACAAATATCCGTGTAGAGCTTTGCCACTCCAAGGTGTGTCCAATCGCGGCCTATCATCGCAAAGACATGACCTAGCCCATCAGACCTATCCATCCCGTATCAGCCGCGCTTCAGAGTTATAAATGAGAAACCCACTTGGTGATTGTCCCATCAATATCGGACACAAGAACCAAGTCAGTCGACTCCCACAGGAATATGCGTGCAGTACATGCAATAGCACCAGTCACGGACAACGAAAAGGTTATCGTATTAGGACCCAACTTTAAGTTCAAAGATTTCTGCACGCAGTGTCCGGCGTGAGCATGAGAACATGTGAGATGGTGCCACGCTTACTAGTTGATCTGACGTTAACCGCAATGTCTTAGCAAACTTGTGATCTGGTTTTTCGATTACAGGTACCGGGGCAGGAGCATCCTGAACGGGCTTCTGCAACGGTGTTGAGGGAAGGGCTGGTGCAGATTCTGCTGGCGGTATATCTTTCAGATGAGGCGGCGGCGTCTGCAGAAACTGTCAACAACGGAAAGAATTTGCGTGATTCATGAAAGAACGAACGGATTCCAAGGGGACCGAGACTGACTCTCTTAATTCGGGACGTCCGGGCTTCCCATTACTGGGTGTGTTGGAAGGCGTGCCCCTTCTACTCCGACTCCACCATTGTACCCAGGATGAGGAAGTTGGAGGTTTTCGATTGCCTGCTGGTGTCGTTTCTGAATTGCTAGAAGAACCATTGACACCGGGCTTGACTGCTTCATCATCATCCGAAAGCGGTGAAGAGGGTCTGGTCGGTGTTATTCCTGTGTCTCTTTGAAGTAGATACGCATTGCGCCACAGCCTGAGAGCTTGCACCAATGGTGAGCCATCGCCCTGTTTAATGTACCTGTCGACAGCGTCAGAACACCAGGGAGCACGAGGAAAACCGCACAACATACTGGCCCTCATTCCAATTTATCACCAAGGCTGGATCATCGATGATGCTCTCGTCAATCAAGAAAGTATTAAGATCGATCTTTCCTTTCTCAAATAGTCTATCAGTCTCAACCTCGTCCATACCAAAGGCATTGCTTGTGTGGTCGGGAATAGTGGGAACCGCACCGTCTCGATTCCGTCTACCGCGCATCTCATCCGCCTCATCACGCACCAGACTCAGCTCAAATGGCACCCGTCGTCCCTCTATTGCCACTCTAAACTTTGTGGGGTCCGACGGACTGACAGTCAGTCTACCACCGTCACCATATTTCTCCTCTGTGACTTCTTCGCCATCGTAGTCTTCATAAACTCTCTGCTCCTTCTCTTTTCCTTTCCCTTCATAGAATGGGGGCACGCTCCTACTTCGGACCTCGCCCTCTTCTACCGCCTCTAAACCACTAATTGACTTGGATTTGGATTTTCCCAAGCTCTTTCCCCACGTCGTCGATTTGTCGCCACTATCGATGCGTCCGCTCTTTCCAAACGTTGTTTTCAAAGGGGACGGTTGCGGAAATGCACCCCATTCCCAAGAGTATTCCTGGGACGATGGCGAGGGAAGCTCCAGCGGTAAGGAACTGGACTTTGTCATATCGGGCGGCGGTTCAGGAAAATCAGGGGGCTCGGAAGTCGCGCGAATAGAAGGAAATGCGTAGGATGAAGGCTCATCGTCAAGAGTTCCTGACCGAGGTGGTGAAGGTGTCGAGGATCTTGAAGAAGTGGGGAACCTGGTGCCATTGGCATCAGAAGACCTGATGGTACGGTCCGACCGCTCACGGTCATGGGAAGTACTATGACGTCTGCTTGAGGAGTGATAGCCCTCAATGTCATATGCGATGCCTGCAACCGAAGATCAATTATCTAGAGAACGAATCATATAAGTTCACGGACCATTCGAAAATGCAACCTCGGGTACGCGGTCAGTTCCCTTTCGCAATTTTCTCTTCAGCACCTCATCCGCGCGTTCATCCTGTTCCTTCTGCGTCGTATCTTTGGTGTCTATTCCCGGTGGAGCATGTTCTTGAGAAAGTGACAGCCTCGACGGACGCTTCTTGGTCACAGAACCTGATGACGTCAAGCTCTGCGTCTTCTTGTGTCGGTTCTCGTCGCTGTCTGGCTGAGCGTCCAGATCAAGGTAATCTGGCTCTTCCTTTGGTAACTCTTCATCATCTGATTCGGCCTTCGTTCCAAATAGTCCCATGTCGGGAGCTTCAGGCGTTAATTCCCCGTCGGGTCGTGTGGGCTGAAGGATAGGCGAAGTAATAAGGTCGTCTGGCACGTCGTCGTCGGTCTCAAAAACGAAGAAAGCCTCGCCAGCATCTCCAATCTTCATACTGAATGGAATCGAGTGGCCATTGACCATTACGTTGACCTGGGACTGATTTGTCGGTTACCTGACTAACTGATGCGACAATGTACACACCTTTTTCTCTCCCGGTCTGAGTACCTGCCATTTTCCAAATCGTACATGAAACGGTGAGCAGGCTAGTTCCGTCCCGCCATTGTCGGCTGGGCGCTGGATGACGATGACATCAATGGCGCCGGTGAGCGTCGAGGGATTTATTGGGGGCAATTCCTTGTAATACTGGTACGGGGCACTAATGGCGTTGACGGCACCGCGGATGTAATTCATGGTATGAGGAAGAGATGGGGTTGCCTGAGTTAAAATCGCCGCATAGGATTTACACGTGCAAGACGCGCTCTTTGGGGCACATGCTTCGGGCCGGATATCAAATGCGTATTTTGTCAGCGAATTCAAAGTTTTTTTTTGCAAAATTGTAGAGGCCGTAGCAAGACGGATATTTGAACGCAATATCGACGTAGTTATGGAATGCACATCTACAACATAGATCATTCGGTACACTGTACAGTTCACAAATAATTACATTTCACGCCTTCATACAAATGAGCAAGTAGGATAAGGTTACTACTACTTACACCATCTAAGATCCTTCGCTCATTTCCATTCTTTCAACCATGCACTCATAGATACCAAAGCGGAGGCCTGCACCTTGCCTACAGTCGCGTCAACTGCACCCGTCGTGGTTAACAAATCCGAGCAATGGAAACCATCCGAAAGCCCGATAGGCATTTCGTCAGTGCTCTGAACGTTAAGTCCTTGCGCTGATAAAGTAGCCTCTCTCCAAGGGTCCCCTAGATCATTATGTTAGCCCTCCCCTGCTCCACTGCTATAATATCGACATACGGATGCCGGTCGCAAAGAAAATTCTATCGAGGCTGACGTCCCACCCTTCATACAACGTGTTGATATCACTTGTGTCTGGGAACGGGGGATCGGGGAAAGCCTCAGGGAAGTACATTTGGCATTGACGCTGAAAGTGCAATCACAGAGTCGATCTTAGTGAGAGCAGCGATGGAGAAATACCTGATCATAGAATGTTTCGACATTGACAAGTCGTGTCACAATGGGCGTCACTGTAGCATTCAGTGGGGGACCATCCTAAAGGCAGAGTATGCATAAAACAAGCAACTAGAAAGTGTTACAAAGAACTCACTTGATAAAAACCCACTTCATTACAGCTGCCAGCGCAGGTCAATAGGGTTAGCTTAGGGACGACGAGGAGTTGAACCTACACTATCCACATCCAGGAACGGTTGTCGTTGTCAATATCGGAATTGGTCCAGAAATCTTGGGATGCATTATATGTACCCAGGCAGTCTCTACCACCATGTTGAGCTTTCGTTGATTGCTAGGTTATAAAGAGTGAACGGACTCAGCACCGTCGTCACCACAAACTAGAAACATCCAGTTTAAAGTGAGAAGAGCTGTATGTACAATGAGATGAATACTTACTCAACGGGTAATAATCATCTTTGAAATAGGAACCCCATGCTGAAAGCGCGTGGTCGAGGCCCCACCCTGCTTGAGGTGCGTTTTCACCATTCTTGACTTCTAGTGCATCACAAAATTCGAAGAATTGAGCACCAGCACCAGATGTCGGCTGGAGCGATTGCCAGTCCCACAAATTGATCCTTACTACGCATGCAAAGACATGTCAGTAAGAAATTTAACTATGATGCTTAGTACGTGCTCACACGAGCCAGCCACATCATCGAGATGTGTCATCTCACTCAGACCGAATATGTCTTTAATCGCGTTGATAGCTGTTGTGTTGTCGCCAGAGAATACGTCGTCCACATAGGCAATCACAGCAGCAACATCCGCAGAACAATTTTGTGGCATGTTCTGGCGAATGGGTTCGAAATATCTCCAGAAATCGCTGATTCGTTGCGTAAGCTGACTGAGATGCCATGGAAATGAATATCGGCTCACAATATTGCTTCGACGACAGCGGAAGATGCATATCCAGCCCAGAATATATTAGGTTTACTAGGATTCAATTTGGTCAGATGAATTTTGTTATGAGCAAAACCACTCATACTTCACCATGGTCCAACTGGTCAAAGCGCCTATTCGTTTCGAAACAGTGAAAGAGTAATTCACAGAAAATCAATGGACGTACCTGAATAGCTGCCCCCAGTGAGGATCCATGGGGCTTTATCGGGGCCAACTTGATCACCGCTGGGCATTGGAAGCACAACATTCTTAGCAAAATATTCTAGATCGTCAATAGCTTGTTGAATAGTGTGATATTTCAAGCTCGCGACAGTAAGGTCAGGGTAGGGGTTGCTAAGGCCGTAAAATCGATGTTCAATAATGATGACTGATCCATGTTCTTGCTGGGCGATAAGGCCGTTGATCGTGCGATTCGTGAGGTACCCAGTATAAGCTACCGGAAAAAGATATTAGGGAATTTTCCGGTTAGAACTGAGTTTGATACGAACGTGCTGCGTTGGCCTCCCCCGGGGTCATAAGAATAATTGGCCCGCCTTCATACATCATATTACTATTAGCAAAAGAGAGAGTTTGACACATAGGCGCTACTTGCCTGGTTCATAAAACTCGTAAGTATGCCAATACCTTTGCTGGAACGTTCCGAGCGATGGGTCATTATGATCGATGAGTTGGTCGAAATAATAAACCGTGTCGTATGGCGGTAGTTCATCCGCCAAAGAAGTCACCGCGTAGCTAGTGGTATCCTCTACTCCGATGACAGGCATAACAGGCATGGGCATGATGTTGCCACGCAGACGTTCATTGCGGAGTAGAGCACTAGTGAGTGAAAAGCAAGAAGTAATGAAAGCAAGCTCAAGGAGGCGTAGAACAGCCATCCTTCGCGGGTAAAAGCGACTTGTAGAGTCATATTGAGAAACACCGCCCATTTAAATACCAGCGTAGACCTCACTACGGACAGGTATCACCGAACGAACATGGGTCATATGGGCCTGTGGATTTCCGCATGTTTTATTCATCTTGAGGCACTGTTTCACGATGTTTATACAGTATTCGAGAAAATGTCAAGCCCGAAAGGTCCGACCCTCTGGTTGAACGGAGGAACGATGTGAGAGGCGAGCTGTTAAGAATAGCTTTACATACCCTTCGCATGGCCGCTCTCAAGAAGCAGCTCGAGGTAATGAAGTTCGACTGATGCTATCGAGGATCGATTCTTAAGTTGGAGTCTGGACGATCGTGGATCGCTTCAAAGTCAGTAAGTCGATCAAACGCCACGTACCAAGATGGAATTTGCCCTCGCAGGCTGTCATAATGTCATGAAAGTATACATACATGTCTGAGGCGTCTCAAAATACAACTAACGGTAGGGATATGTGCGCGTGAGATATACAAGAATGATATAGAGATCGTGGTATGCCGAAATGATTATATTAGTATGTGATAAGTAACTCGTGAGTGTTATGCATCATGATTCAAAAAGCGACTCTGAGGTCGTCCACCACTAGGCGCCCCATCTAGGAATATCTTGCTGAGTGGTCGAGCAGGCCTTGCTCTTCGTTTCCCGTCTCGCATGCTGCGAATGGCCTGGTCGAGGTCACCTCGACCCACTGATTTACCACCAGCAGTTCGGCCATGAGAGCCCTGAGTATCAGCGGCAGCCTTGATGGTCTGTGGCAGTTGCATGAGATTCGTGTCAGCAATACATTGAAAGGACTTACAGGTTCCGCAGGTTGGTCTACTTCCACTCTGATCTGAATGTCAGGCTGTGTTGTCTGGACTGCCGACTTCTGTTGAGAGTCATGAACTTCTAGAGCACATTTCTGCATAACATGTTTAACGACGGGATCGGACTTATCGGAGACATAGTTACCTGAAGAGACGACGAAAATGATAGAATCAAACCGAAGAAATCTTCAGGTTTGGGTGCATCGGGCGTGTCGGGGTTTTCGCCATAGTATGCAAGAAGGGAGTGCAGGTCCCCTTCTAGAGACTGACCCATATTCTTAAGCGCGACGATACTTTCTTCAACCTCAATCACGAATGGCTGAATTCAAACATCAGGGACGATACGGGCTGTGGCATGAGAGTACCCCTACCTGCATCACCAGAATGAACCGATCGTCGGGCAGGACAGACTGCTGCTTGAGCCGTGTTATTTCGGCCTTGATTTGAGCCAGACCCGACGTCATGCCGCTAACCGACTGCATGATGGTCTGTACAGAGACTGTTGAGAGATGTGAGTCGTCGGGATATATCCATGTTGTTGAAACCAGGTAACATACGACGGGACCCGGCTTCAACATTAGGAAGGTCCTCAATAAAAGTGACCAGACTAGGATTGGATCGAAGGAGTACTCGAGCCAAGTAATGCAGCAATGTAGGGCAGTCAGTACCGGCCTTGGCTGTTTTCGTCTCCTTCATCTATTAAGAGATGAGCCCAAAGGACAATGTCCGTCCAATCTGAGTTTACCTTCAGAAGGGCTTCGAGCTGGAAACCCTGAGCACCACCCCGGAAGCTGGACTCATTCAATGCGTTTCCTACGGCAAGTACGGCCTATTTTCAGGGCATCAGGACACCACTGGAAGGAGCGTTGACAGACACTCGCCTGCAAGATCTGCCTGAACTTTGTCGACCCCCGAAGCTCGAGAGCAGCATTACGTAGAGTATTCAGATCGGGTCGTATCTCTGCGATATCAAGATCTAATTTACGGCGGTAAAGCATGCAATCTAGTCTTTCCGACAGCCTCGGGATAGATATTATCTAGAGTAGATGTACATTCAACATCAAAGCATGATATAAGGATAACTACGTACCTGGCCGAAATATTGGTCAGCCATGGCAAGCTTCCCAACATTTCCAAAGTCTTTGATTCGGTTGACCTAAGAGCCAATTATCGAATTGAAAGACATCCTAAAAATATTCCAAATACCTCGTCAGGTGTTGGTAAATGCTTCCCGATTGCTCTCAGATCATCAATGGAAAGGTCATCGTTCAACTCAAGCAGTGCTTTGCGTATTCCCGGGAAATCCAGTTTAATCCGTTTCAACATTATAGCTTTTACGCAATGAACGAGGAATCAGTGACAAAATCAGCGGGACAACAATGTTGACCTACCGATATTATTGGCGCGGGTAATATCTAACAGTGTTGTTACAGCGGATTTCTTAGATGGATTGGCTTGGAGTTGCGAGGGTGTCGGAGTCGAGTTATCGATTGTGAATGTAGTTTCTAGATCATTCAAATCGAACTGAATGTCAGTCGGAACCTCACGCCATACTGTGTTGGAGACAGTTGAATTGTTGATCTTGTTCCAGAAGAAGGGCTTTAGACGCTTCGCAGGCCGAGTGACCTTGGGTCTGACACCTCCCGTTCGGAAAGCAGTAGGCGGGGGCGGGGGAATAGGCGGCCCGACGCCCAGAGGCTGCGGCGGCGGCGGTGGTGGCGGTGGTGGAGGGGGAGCTGACGAAAATGGCGGAGGAGGTGGTGGCGGTGGCGGCGGCGGCGGCGGCGCAGCGGAAACAGCGGAAACGGAGAGACCAGCAGTCGGAGGGGGTGGTGGAGGTGGAGGTGGAGGTGGTGGCGGTGGTCCGGACGACGCTAATGGCGTGGAAGACGTTGGTTCCAGAACAGCAGCCGCGGCAATAGCTATCGATGGTAATCGTGCAGGAGGAGGAGGTGGTGGAGGTGGTGGAGGTGGTGGGGGTGGGGGTGGAGATTTGCTCGATAATGCTGCAAGTGATACAAGGGTTGGCGCCGTCGAGGTACGTTTAGGTTTAGAAGGCGGCGGCGGTGGTGGTGGAGAACGTGCTTTGAACTCCTTCTCGGTCTTGGGTTTCGCTTCCAGCTTAGCTTTCATGTCAGCTATCTGTGCTTTCAGATCAGCCACTTCGATACATAGTGAAGTAATCTGATCGTCCTTCTGCGATAGACTTTCAATGGTGCGAGTAGCCATGAGCTCGGCATCCATTTCCGCCTCTCGCGCTTCTTCACGATGTTCCTCCCTAGCCGAAAAGCGAGAGTACACAGACTCAAGCGCGCGCTTTAGATAGACGATTTCCTTATCCTTGATTCCCAGTGATGTCTCTGCCTCGCCATTCTGTTAAGTAGTTAGTATCTGGATACAAAGCATATGATAGAGACGAAGGGTTCTAACGCACCTTGACCTTCAACTTAGCAATCTCGTCCATCAGCGTATTCCATTTCGTCCGATCGCGAGCCTGTTTGGCACGCTCGTCCGCATCGCGTACCTCGTTAGGATGTTGCTGGCTTTTGATTCGATCCAGTTCTGACTGGAGCTGGAGAACTTGTTTTTCTTTCTGCACGAGGCGCTGAACAACACCGTGAAAGCTCTAGGAGAATATCAGATCCTACAAAGTCGTTGCAGCCATTGAACAGACCTCGGGGCCACCTTTTCCGGGTGGCTTTCCTTGAGAGCCTCCTAGAGGTAAAGATTTCAGGGCGTTCATCTCAGCGATCTGCTGGTTGAGTTCGTTCTTCAACTTCGTGCGCTGTGAAACAAAACATTGTTTATGGAAGGAAGGAAAACGGGGATTGTGTGTACCTCATCGCTAAGCTCTTCGACCTTGGTTCTCAGGGACTCCAGTTCTTCTTCAACAATGTGGTCGCTCTCAGATGCGGCCTTGACCTCGAGTTCTTGACCTGTGATATGCGAAACAGACGCTACGAACCTCTTCATAAAGATGTGCCAGCTATCATCACTGTACGTAATAGTCATCAGTATATGTACCTTGGTAGATTAAAAAGACGTACAACTTGTCAAGCATTGCCGCCTGCTCAACAAATTTATCCAACACCGTAAGAAGATCAGCCTTTAGTTGCCTGCAATAGAGTACCATCAGCACCGAAGACGAACTGACCTCTGGAATACTTACAGCTCTACGTCCTTGCCAAGGATGTCGTTGTAATTGTGAAGGATATCAACCATCACAGGATACAGTTCACCGTGCTCCTGGGCCAGTCGGACTATGTCCTGCAGTACATCTTCAGCGTCAGATAGCGCTGCGTCGCTAGCAGTCCGCCTCATCATCCCTCTGGTCCTCTCTCTCATTTCGGCATCATCGTCCAATTTCTCTTCCGTATATACGTTGAGTTGGTTCATCACATATTCCGGCGGCTTAACATATCGTAGGGCCTATCACACAAAACAAGTTCAGGAAGACTTAAAAGAAGAAGAAAAAAAGGAGAATTAAACGTGCCACAATAATCTCATTCAGACCCCTTCTACTAAACTCTTCGCGAAGTACAATTCTGTCTTCCAAAGCGTTGGGACAGTTTGTCAAGGCATTGACGAGGGACATCACCGCGGCCCTAGGGTTCCAAATCCGCTTGACTTCTTCGTCATCCATATCCATTAGATAACTTGCAACATCATCGTTAAATTCTCCTTCGCCGGAAGGCAACTGTAAGGAATTGACCAGGCCTTCAAAACGGAACGTTTCGTCATAGGCAACGCGATAATCTGACAATGCAGAGAGCGCCGCTTTGTGACCATCGGCTGATAGAAAAGAAAGGGCCGCTAGAATTTCTGACGACATAGTCCTTAGTTCCGGAGAAGGAACGTGGAGAGAATAAGTAATGTAGGTTACGACCATTGGAGCAGCAATGATTCGGTCAAAGAGTGCCTACCAGAATATTAGTAACGATTTAGCGGTTATTGCGCAGGTCTTACATTACTTTTGTCGTTTCCGGCATTCAGAAAGACTTTGAAACATTTGACGATTTCCAGCAGACAGTTGGTTTCAATCTCTGTCAAATTCTTCCGTTTTCCGCCTTTGCCAACTAGTCCCGCGAGCATGACCGTCAGAGAGTCCAGTCCCTTTTCATCACTAAGGAACTCCTCCACCCATGCCATACTGGCATTCCGAAGATGCACTCGTAGCGATATGATGTGCTTGAGCAGCTTGATATCGGTCGTCTTCCAACTTTTCAATCCATCAACATACCACTTTGGCGAATTCTCAGGCGCCCTGCTGTCGCCAACGCCACCTCTGTCACCGCTGGACAACGACCACCAGCTACTCCATCGCCCTCCCGTACTTTGAGGGAGGACAGGCTTCGGTTCCTCAGCAATCTTATCGATCGATCCCTTCCTACCCTTGTCAAATTCGCCACTAGTATGTGACTCTTCAGAAACCACAGGTGGCGCTGCAGGCGCTGCCCCCCAAAGAGAGAACCGCTTCATGAGCCCATCCCCAGTCAGCTGTGGAACGATCCTTGGCATTATACCAGCGGCACTGCTAGGCCCATAGGATTGGACGTGAGCTGGACCTCGTATAGATCCAGTTGTTCCCGCCTTCATCACTTTATGCTGCGACAAGATCGTTCGTTTCCTTTCTGGTGACATAGTAAGCATCTCAGTTCGCTTGTCGTTCTTTAATCCCAGATTGTTCACTAGGTCCTCGAATTCTCCTTCGTCGAAATCGGACTCCTGGCCTGAACTTGAACTCGTTATTGAGCCATTGCCGGTTTGGTTTTCAACTAGTATCGGCTCGCTCACTATGCTCCTGCGTTTCTCCGAGGTGGATACAACACTAGATCGGGAAGGGGGTGAAGCTTGGAACCATCCATCGAAGAGAGTCGACAAGCGGTTTTGGGAAGTGGTTCCACCTCCAGTAGTCGTGGACGCAAGAGAAGACGCCTCCGGACTGGACATCTTTGCCGTTCCTTCATCCTCTTCATCTTCTTCGAACTCTTGTAAAGCAGCGAGGCGTCTTATGGTAGACTGCGTGGGTTCCGTGGATGCTGTTGACACGCTCCTTGATTTGGAGCGACGGTACCACTCGTCGGGGACACAGAAACGGAAGCCGCGAGTGGCCGCAGATGTATATGGGTTGGCACAGAAGGAGGACTCTATGATACTGAAGACCAAAGAGGATCCAGGCAGTCGCGTAGATTCTAAGGATGTAGATCAATGTGTACTCAGACAATACAAGCTGGGCATTACGCACTTTCAGAATCAGCATCCTTCCACACCTCTTCGAGAACATATTCCAGGTTTCCGCCGCCTGGAACTGGCAATGACTTGGTCAATCCAAGTTCATCTGTTACTGAGTTTATAACATCATGGATAATCGTAGTCTTGGAAATGAAAACCTTGTATCGAAAATCGTCGTGAATTTCAGGGACCCGGAGAAAAGTAAGATGAATGGATAGATGTGGATGGAGAGAAACCAAACGAAGAACAGGGTTGTGAAGATGGGCAGTCATGGGAAATGAAGAGAAATGTCGTTGAGTCGTGACCTTCGTTGGCGGTGCATTAACCAAAGGCGCGACCAGAGTAGATGGATCCAGGGTACCTGAGGAGCATAAGACACGATTTCCCACCGAAAACTGAGTCGACTCACCATCGCCAAGGGCTTCCAGCTCGTCTTCTTCCCATGGACGTCCGTTCCGCTCTACTCTAATCTTCTGTAGAGCCCATCCTTGATCGTCCAGGTCACCAAGAACCTCTGCCCTAGCGGTTTCTATCAAGGCATCAATGACATCCTGTGCGGTGGCATCTTCAGATACTTCAGCAAAATGAAGGGTTGCCGTAGTAAGAATCGTAGGCACGGCAAAGGAGCTGGTCGGCATGGCCGTTGTCTTCTACGTTGCTGCAAGAAAATTTTGCTGCAAATGCAGCGTTTACGCATGCATGAAATTGCCGTGGTGATGGATGGTAGAGTCAGAATACAGCCGCAACGCCGTTGGGTCGTCGGATTTGGATGCTACTGGTGACAGAGCCACCACGTGGCGGGGCGGATCTCCCGATCTCCACTAGCAACTACATCATATCAGGAAGTACTTACTACTTAGTACAGTACAACGCGACACGTCGCTAAAGTTGACACCATGTATATATAAAGCTGATGATGATGCGGATTTAAAACCCTATCCAGCATAGCTCCCGGCTGCTATGCTAGGTTCTAACTGAGTCGACGTTTCAATGACAACCTCGAGACAACCTTAAAAGCGCTTTACCTGTATTGTGCTTTGCCGCGGCCGTGTTCATGTCCAGACTGAACTCAGAACCTGGTCAACTTGGGTGCGACCTTCACTTTAGACTTGGCGTTCACAGCACGGAGAACCTAAGGAGAAAAATAGGCGAGACATGGTATCGCACAATGCATAGTAGTTACTTTGTGCACGACCTCACAACAAACGTAGACAGCCACTGAGCCAGTGCCTCATATGGCTACCCCCTTTTCAAAGGGTGCAACTACCTATCCCAGTTCTTACGCAGTGACCCCCATGTCCGAGTCTACGAACAAAAAGACGTACTGATGACTCTGGGGTCGCCCAGCGACCTTCTAGTAATGCTTTGGGCTCACCAGCGAAGAAACGACGCGTTTTTCGGCTCATGTTCAGGCTGCAAGTTGCACCGTCGGGTCCCTGACGCGTCTCAAGGAGCTTATTACCGACGCCTTGACCACTGCGAAAGCCATTCAGCCAGATTCAGCCATCAAGTCGGTGCATGCATTGGCAACTTCTCAGAAGATGTAATATCAGTGACCATATAAATAAGTAAATCGAGATGCGCACCAAATCACATTTCCATCTCGATGAACCCCATCCAAACCGAGCGTCGAAGTCGGCTTCAAATTGAAAACGGCGTCAAGAAGTTATGTATTCCTGTTCTCTGCTATATTTCACACGGCTCTGTAAAGAGAGCCTTGAGATATTCCCAATGCGTGTGATACCATCCAGTGTACTCCCGGTCTACGATACCGGTCACTCTACCGTCAACCATGACATTGTGCTGGGCTAGGTCGCTGTGCGTGAAAACGAGAGGGTGTCTGCGGGAATGTGGTCTAATGATTTCATCAGCACGTTGTGGTTCTTCACAGTAGACACGTCAAATGTTGTCGAACGGGATGCCGAGACGTAGTTGGAAGTTCATCTCTGCTTATGCATAGGAACCATAAGGATCATCTGTCACCAGATCCTGTAGTCCCTTATTGGCCCCCCAATAACAGAGCATGTGACAGGGCTTTTGGGAGAAGGGATGGCTCTGAGTCCTTCCACAAAGCCGCGGAGTTGGGCGTATATATGATATTTCTCTGCATAGTCCGAGTCATATTGCGCTTGCAACTCAAAAAGTGACGTCGCTTCGGATGCTGTACCCCAGTCACGAGCCATCATGACTAATCACCATATCCAAAATTTGATGAAGTTTTCAGGGATCGATAACTGACAGCCGACCACCATGGCACCCTCAGCCTCCAAACAAAAGCGTCTTGCTGAAAAAGCAGCCAAAAAGGCAGCCGGTGGTACTGGTGCCTCCACTTCAACATCTACGCCGTCGGGGTCAGTCAATGGCGGAAGCAGTGTCAATACCCCAATGACCAGCATGAGCGCTGCCACAAGCCAAGAGGATCTCACTTCGATGGCAAAGCTTAATATTGCAACGGAAAGGTGCGTATATGAACGCTCCTTTGTCCTGTTTCTAATGTCGACAATGTTGCAGGAGCGCAGCCGGAGTACTCGTATCCGATGTGAAAGCTCGAGACATCAAGATTGATTCGTATACTCTTTCTTTCCACGGCCGTCTCCTTGTCGAGAATGCAGAGATAGCGCTCAACTACGGCCAACGGTATGGTCTTTTGGGTGAAAATGGCTCTGGCAAGGTGCGCCAAATAGCTGCTGTGTCTTCTATCCTATTAACTGTTACGGCTTAGTCAACATTCCTCCAATCCATTGCTGAGCGCGATATAGAAATACCGCAACACATCGATATCTACCTTGTACGAGGGGAGGCTGAACCGTCAGATGTCAATGCCGTCGACTTCATTGTTGCTTCCGCCAAACAGAAGGTCGCCAAGCTCGAGGCCTATATAGAAGAGCTTTCGGTCGCAGATGATGTCGATGAAGTCGCTCTCGACGCTGCGTACGAGGAGCTCGAAGAACTTGATCCTAACACATTCGAAACCAAAGCGGGGAGTATCCTTCACGGTCTTGGATTCTCTCCAGCTATGATGAAGAAACCCACAAAAGACATGAGTGGTGGTTGGCGGATGCGCGTGGCTCTCGCTCGAGCACTTTTCGTCAAACCCCATCTGCTTCTGCTTGACGAACCCACTAACCATCTCGATCTCGGTGCTGTGGTGTGGCTCGAAGCTTACCTGTCGACGTATAACCACATCCTCGTTATCACATCGCACTCCCAGGATTTCATGGACTCGGTCTGTACGAACATCATGGATTTGACGCCCAAGAAGAAATTGGTCTACTACACGGGTAACTATACTGTGTACGTGCGAACAAAGAAGGAAAACGAAGTGAACCAAATGAAGGCGTACAACAAGCAACAGGAAGAA
Organism: Armillaria gallica; assembly: GCA_037576215.1. Classification (NCBI taxonomy): domain Eukaryota; kingdom Fungi; phylum Basidiomycota; class Agaricomycetes; order Agaricales; family Physalacriaceae; genus Armillaria; species Armillaria gallica. The sequence goes on from JBANDB010000008.1 coordinate 1,508,571, forward strand.
ATCCTGCACATCAAAAAGTCTGTCTACCTTGCCAACATCGTTGTACATCGTTCTGACAGACTTTTAGATTCATTGCATCTGCCGGTACCTACGCTAACCTCGTCCGTCAAGCTAAATCCAAGCAAAAGATTCTCGACAAAATGGAAGCCGCTGGATTGATCGAGAAAATTGAGATGCCCAAACCTTTACGTTTCAACTTTGAGGATATCCGGAAACTCCCGCCGCCTATCATTGCGTTCGATGAGGTGGCTTTCTCGTACTCGGGCAAGAAGGAGGATTATCTCTATGAGGGTTTATCGTTCGGTATAGAGTGTGTCTTGTTTCTGTCTTTGTGAAGTCCCGCTCATAGCCGTTAGTATGGATTCCCGAGTGGCCATCCTCGGTGCTAATGGTGCTGGTAAATCAACGCTGCTGCACCTGATCACCGGAGTACTTCAACCATCGCAGGGAACTGTCTCCAAACATGCTGCTTTGAAGCTTGCGAAGTATTCGCAACATAGTGCCGACCAACTACCTTATGACAAATGCCCGATCGAATATTTCCAGGAGTTGTTTAGCCAGAAGTTCCCGGAAAAGGATATTCAAGTAGGTCTTCACCTCATCACGCAGTTGCCGTCCATTGACGTTATTTTCCAGGCATGGCGCGCGCAGCTAGGTCGCTTTGGTTTGTCAGGAAGCCATCAGACATCGCCGATCCGACAACTTTCAGATGGTCTGAGAAATCGGTATGCGGAAATTTTCATTTCAGTGATTCGGCTCTGACTATCATCTCCTCAGAGTGGTGTTCGCTCAACTGGCCATGGAGCATCCGCACATCCTGCTGCTTGGTAAGTCGCGAATTTCTGTGCCTCTATATAGTACTAATTAATACGTGTGAAGATGAACCTACCAATCATTTGGATATGGAATCCATCGATGCCTTGGCCAAGGCCATCAAAGAATTCGAGGGAGGGGTGGTCATCGTATCCCACGATTTCCGTAAGCTTATCGTTCACATTGCATGTCGCCTTCTCAAACACAACCTGCTCTAGGTTTGATTTCTCAAGTGGCCGAAGAACTATGGGAGGTGGCGAATAAAACCATCAAGAACTTGACGAAGGAGGACATCAGCATCGTCGATTACAAGAAGAATTTGGTTCGACAAAGTACGCTCTAACTATAGGATGGCGTTGGAATCTATCTAATTTCTGTTTAGGTAATGCCGCCATCGAGAAGGCGAAACTGTTCAGCAAAACGGCGCCCAAAGGCAAGACTTAAGTGGGCGTCTGTTGTATTGTTACGATTGTTGACGATTGCATGTGCATGTGGTATACTTTTACATACAATACATACTATATAGACTTCATAGATAAGCGGCCAAAGTGAACGATAGGTTGATGAATATAGTTTGACAGATTTCTCATAGTGACGACATTGACTCAAATCTCGACGTGAGGATACTATGGTCGGCGGGATGACCGCGGTTGATTTTGCGACAAAGTTGCAAAAACTCGGCGTCATGCCACCAATCCACAGACAATGCTGCCACACCGGCCCGATTGCTCCGAGTGCTGCACCTCTTCGACGACGGCGACGACGACGTGCCGTAGTGGGATCTTTTTGGTCTCTATTATCAGTCAGTTTCCCCTCCACAACTCTTCATTACCTCTGTGTGTGATAAGTATATCATATTTTGAGGTCGTCGAATTAGATATGCCACTTGGACCGAACTGGACTGTGGCCACACTAAAACAAAGCTGTTGAAGGATCGGTTCAGCCGGCCATATCACCCTCTTTCTCTCAGTGCGTCTCACTAGGCTCAATAGAGATGAAGAAATAGGTAGAGGATAAAGCAGATGAATTAGCCGAAGGAGTTTGCCACCCTGGCAACATATGGAAGAAAGACTTCGAGAGTTGGATGCTCGTGTTAAGCACCAAATAATGTTGGCCCGTTGAACCACCTCGAGTCGTCCTAGACCAATTCGAACTCACGCCTCAGATCTTATCCTGTACCTATAGCAGCAACTGTTGAACTGATGTTGACACGTATATCTCTATAGAAAATCATACAACCTGCGAACATGCTACCAGAAAAAGACGACTTGTGCCTATCCGAATCTTTACATGCTGTTATACCCATAACTATTAGAATTAAGTCTACAGAAATGTGAGCCGCATGCGTTTCCGGAGTATTTTGATGCAAGTTTAACAGGTGGCATCGTTCACACAGGCCTGGGGTGCCTTTCCCAGGGAGGTTCCCGTCCTTCAAGTACATCCCAGGCTGCCAGCGTAAGCTGTAGTAGACAGGGAACTGTTGGAAAAAGCACGACGAATAAAGATAACACGGGATAGTGGGTAGATTGGCTTAATTTAGAACGTGAGGTTCAGTGGCAGCACGACAATGATGGTCAACAGTGATCGAAAATCAACTGCGGTCATCCCGCCGACCATAGGATACAAAGGAAAGTATGACAATAGTAATAACATGCGATTGCTGATACAACACATCTGCTTAGTTTGACTTCTTCGCATTAGACGAGCCTTAGTGTCCCAGATCTATACACCACTAAGTCCTTTGCCCCTGCTGTCCAGCACTGCAATTCCTCGCGTCGCGTTTGTGGAATTGAATGTTGAGCCCTGCACGCCTTCTGTCACCTGATGCCTGCCCTTCTCGAGAATGATTAGAGCAACGTCAACGTCTTTCGACGAGCCGAAAACAGTGTCCAATTGTTGATTAGATGGTTTGCCGAGAATCCCTTGCGGCCCTTGACCAGAGTGAAACGCCTGGTAAGCTGGGATAACGTGGCGTAAATGAGGGCTGGCGATACGAAAGAGAGTACGGCACTTACAATCCACCACGTCTGCCAGCGGAATGGAACTATATCGGCATCAGTATGCCACGCGCATGCGAGGGAAGATAAAGTTTCATTCACGTATCTGGGATGGGAAAGAAAAATTAAGCTTGTGACTGTCGGCGATCGCATAGATGACTCACCGCCAGCTTTCCATTTCTTATACTGCGACGTTGGAGAAAGTCATTAGCGGCGTAAGGATTTGCGATGTCGAGTAACAACTTACTTCCTCAGTGTGCACGAGTAGGCAGTACTCGTCCGTTGACTGAGAGTCAGGCTTGTAGATGACCTTGCTAATAGATTTCGTCATGATGTGAGAGGGCGAGATTGTGGTTGAATGGATACGATGAGTACTCGAGATGATGGGTGTATGGAAGGAAGCGGTGGTAGCACAAGTGGCCCTTTATACAGCTGGATCCTATGACGTCGGGTGTCTGGAGCATATTGCGTCACGCGACATCAAATTAGGCCGAGGCTTCCGGCCCGCCAAGCCACATGGACTCGCGCAAGCACCGGCCCTCAAGAGATGTGTCACAGGTCACACCACATGCCAATTTTCGAGCGCGTCTTTCCTTTCGTCCTTTCAGTTCATTATGTCGTTCTCGTCTCCCCGACAACATCGTCAATCCTCTCTACCGCCCAGCAGTGCGCCGGAGCCACCCTCTGAGGATATTAACACCAGATCACGCACTGGAACGCCAACCGCTAGTGGGACACCTCGACGACCAGATGCCTTGGATTTGGATGATGACGGTGGCAACGAAGAAGAGGACGGTAACGCAGCAAGTTCTAAACGAAGAAAACGTATAAATGGCGACGCACGACGTGACGTCCCTTTGGTGCGAGATGCGGTCGGAGAGAGTGTTGCTGAAAGCTTTGAAACCTTTTTGAAGACGTGAGTGTATCCGCCGACTCCAAGAACGACTTACATACCTTAGCCTAGCTTCACAGAAGATGTCGCGCTCGCAGCGACGCCCGCTTCTGATGGAGATATTCCAGATGCACCTGAAGGCGAGCTTGTCTACGTCGAGCAGGTTCATACAATGCGCGAGTATGAGCTTACCACACTCTATGTTGACTACGGGCATCTATTAGCGAGGGACGATGTCCTTGCGGACGCGATCCAAAAGCAGTACTACCGGTTCCTCCCCTACCTTCGCCGTGCACTCCTTAATCTCGTCACGGAATTCGAGCCCGAATATCTGAAAATCAACCCCACAGCTGCCACCACTGATTCTGCGAATCTCCAGTCTCGGGAGTTTAACATCGCCTTCTACCATCTGCCCCTAGTATCCGGTATCAGAGATCTGAAGACAGAGAAAATTGGGACACTGATGAGCATCAGTGGCACCGTTACTCGAACAAGCGAAGTGCGACCAGAACTACTCTTTGGGAGCTTTGTTTGTGAAGTGTGTAAAGGGCAAGTTAACGACGTAGAGCAGCAATTCAAGTACACGGAGGTGGGTGTTCTAGCTGGTCCTTACAGTCCTTGATGTCTTATTTAGTTCCCTTCATTAGCCTTCCCTTTGCCCGAACCCTACATGCGGCAATCGCACTGCGTGGCAGCTACAAATCGACAGCTCTAAATTCACTGACTGGCAGAAAGTCCGTATACAAGAAAATCCCTCCGAGATACCCACTGGATCCATGCCACGCTCTCTGGATGTCATCTTGCGATCTGAGCTCGTAGAACGTGCAAAAGCCGGAGACAAATGTGTCTTCACGGGCACGTTTATTGTTGTTCCCGATGTCAGTCAATTAGGTCTACCGGGCGGCAATAAAGCGCAGCTCCAAAGGGAAGCAAACCGAAACAGTACTAATTCCGCTACTGGAGGTGTTGGAGGAACTGGTGTTACGGGTCTGAAGAGCTTAGGTGTCAGGGATTTGCAGTATAAGACTGCATTCTTGGCGTGCATGGTACACGATGCTGATGCACGAGTAAGTATATATTTGTCTACTATAGACTTCCAAGCTCATTGGTTGTTTCCAACAGGGAGGTACGAATGTACGTGGGGAGGAAGAGGCCGGGGAAGACAGTGGACAGGCATTCGTTCAGACTCTTACGGAGCCTGAGTTCGATGAACTGAAGGCTATGATTGAGTCTGATCATATATATGCTCGCCTTGTGGAGAGTATGGCGCCTACGGTCTATGGACACGAGATTGTGAAGAAAGGTCTCTTGTTGCAACTTATGGGTGGGGTGCACAAACAGACAGCCGAAGGGATGCATCTTCGTGGAGACATCAATATATGCATTGTTGGCGATCCTTCAACCTCAAAATCGCAGTTCCTGAAGTGAGTGTGTCCCATATTTCCCATGGCGGTCATTAATCATGAGATGATAGGTATATCTGTTCCTTCCTTCCCCGAGCGGTATACACCTCTGGCAAAGCTTCATCAGCCGCCGGTCTAACCGCCGCAGTTGTGAAGGACGAAGAAACAGGCGACTTCACCATCGAAGCAGGTGCCTTGATGCTCGCTGATAATGGCATCTGTGCTATTGACGAATTCGACAAAATGGACATCTCAGACCAAGTTGCCATTCACGAAGCCATGGAACAGCAAACGATATCCATTGCCAAAGCTGGTATCCATGCAACGCTCAACGCGAGGACATCTATCCTTGCTGCTGCCAATCCCATCGGTGGACGCTACGATCGCAAAAAGACTCTGAGAACTAATGTCGCTATGAGCGCACCCATCATGAGTCGTTTCGATCTCTTCTTTGTCGTTCTCGATGAGTGCGACGAGAAAACGGATTTGAACATAGCGAAGCATATCGTAAACGTTCATCGATTCCAAGACGAAGCCATCAATCCTGAGTTCAGCACAGAGACATTACAGAGGTACATCCGGTATGCGAGGACGTTCAATCCCAAGGTATGGTGTTTGTCCTCGGTCCTTGGGTTATTGATCATGATGTTTCCTCTAGCTGAGTCGAGAAGCTGCAGATGTGCTCGTTGAAAAGTACAGGACTCTGCGCCAAGACGATGCCACAGGCGTAGGCCGAAATTCATACCGTATTACCGTACGGCAGCTGGAGAGCATGATTCGGTTGAGCGAGGCCATTGCTCGGGCAAATTGTACGAACGAGGTAACCATTACAATGCTGACCTGCCAGATTCCTTGTTTATGCACTCCATCAGATCACGCCTGCTTTCGTGCGAGAGGCCTACGGTCTTCTGCGACAATCTATCATTCACGTCGAGCAAGATGACATTGATTTCGACGAGGAAGAGCTCGAGGGTGAACGTGGACGTGAGGCGCCTGTCCCTCAAGCATCTGAGGATGTTGAAATGGCGGGTGTTGAAGAGAGCCAAACACAGATGGACGAGAGCTCCGGTGTTCCTAACGGTCCTTCCTCTTCCAAGGATGCCCCAGAAACACCGAAGGCTTCGACGTCCCAATTACCTCCATCAGACGTCGGCCCCCGTCCCGCCGCACCACCTAAGAGGAAGATAGTCATCACACATGACAAGTATATGATGCTTCAGGAACTGATTATTCTACATCTCTCCGAAGTCGAGCGGACAACCGGACAGGGTCTTGATAAGGATGAACTCATTGATTGGTATCTCGAATTGAAAGTCGACGGCGGGGAGGTGCAGACTGAGGACGAGCTAGATTATGAAAAGGAACTTATCACGAAGATGCTGAAGAAGCTGGCCCGGGTGAGCTTTTCCTGTGATGAATGATGTAAGTACGTTTTACTGATCCCTTTGAATAGGACAGCTATCTTATAGAAATGAGGGGGGATGTTCAAGACTCCCTACCTTCTATGGATGGCGAATCTCAGGAATCCTCGGGACCTGCAGAGGGGGAGAATCTCAAGTTGTATTACATGGTTCATCCGTCAGTAGACAAGGATTCATCCTTGACGTCCGGGCCTTAATCCCACGTGTTGGTCGTATTGCTTTGATTGATTGTTGTTGTTGTATTGTGGTGTATGTTATATATCGTCTGACATATATTATCTATTATGCTTCCCAGGAAACATTGCTATCTCGCGCGGGAAAGCGCGATGGGACAGCGCCGTTTGTGATGTTTACATGATGTAGGTGGGCACAGTTGCATGTCTTCCTATTGCTCGTTTCAGGCTTTTCACCATCGTACCGCTTCAACCGCCAACGAAACATGCTACTAAAATACCTAGCGGCTTAACGCCAACCGCAACTGAATCTTCTACTAAACTACGATTCACATCTCATCGGAGTGTATAACAAAATAAACAATAATGTACCGGAACGCGAGCGGATCCGTAACACTCAAACAACAGCTGACTGCCAGAATTTTGCTTGACTGTCAGTTAGAATTCAAAATGTATACTTACGCGATGACTCTGATTCCGTTCCAAATCCGTTCCGCTATGAAGCATCTTCCTCTCTACAAACTATTCACAAATTGAAATTCTTCAACGCGCCTTATCACGTGGTCGTGTATTTCTAATGACATAAAGTCTCGCAGTCTTTAGTACCACGCTTCTTCTCCTTGATGTTCAACGATCATGTCCATCTCTCTCTCAGAAATCACCACTACCTTCAAGGTCAAGCCCACCATCGAAACTTCGTGGCTCATGAAGTCAATCCGGATCAAAGTTGCTCATCCGATTCATGGCTCTGTTGGATCTCTCTATGCCTTGCATATCTTTCGCTCGAGGTGCTCTAACCGTTTCTTGGAAGCAATGGATATGGAAAGCGAGGAAATGAACGCTTTTGGAACAACTTTATTCGATAAATTCGGGCATATCAAACCGCATATAGTCACTAAAGGTTATCGTAGCGGCACAGGATGCTGGGCGGAGGAATTGAATGAAGGCCAAATCATCTACCTTACCCATATCGATGTCACCGAGAAGGTCTGGGGTCTTCTTTCTGTCGAGGTCACTTCATTTTTTATCCTGTTTGACAGTACCAGCGGCAAGGGATAGGATCGTTGCTGCTCAACAAACTTTTCGATTCTGAACACGTTAAAGACGAGGATTTCGTGATGTGTTGGCCGTTTCCGATTAGTAGGGAGAAATCTGATGACCCCGGTCTTTTCAGTTTCTTTCGCAAGGTAAGATACTTATGCTGACCTGGTTATATGCGCACTTAATCTTTCATAGAATAATTTTAGACGCGTCGGAAGGACCAAATTCTTCGGATACTCCCCTCTTCCTCACCATCCATCTCGCCTCATTCAGCCTGAGAACGATGCCGGCTACGTTGGTGACGGTTTCTGTGCGCCTTCTCCAACAGAGGAAGAGCTCAAGATCCATGGACCGGATTTCGTTCGGAATCAGCGCGAAGAAAATTTCCCTCTGCATTATTCTATCGTGAGGAACATGACTCCAGCTATCGCAGATACGATCCAATCATTCTTCGACAAAGACCCTCTCTCAATTTCTTGCCCTGATCCTGATGGACTTCGTCCTATCTTTATCGCTACCGCCTCTCAGAATATTCATGCTGTTCGAAGGCTTCTTGAGCTCGGTGTCAGTCATGACCTCTTCAACTACGAGAACGGTGATGGCCTCACGCCGTTAGAGATCCTTCAAGGCAGTATGAGGTCTCTGCGGGAGTTCTCTGAGACGCTGTTACCGTGCTGGAACGGTTATCCAGAGTCAAGTCTTAGGATTGAATATCTTCTGAAAAATGCTATGAATATCTCGGTGGATGGGCTCTCTCACGACGAATATGTTTCTCGCAACAAGTACGGATGCACTTGCGGTCGTTGTGGTGCCGGATGGCTATCTCCCCGCATGAGATTCCAGCTAAGCTGTACGTTCACTCCCGAGCCCTTCGATCGATGTTATTTCTAATATCGCATCATAAATAGGTCAGGCAGGGTTTTTCAGGGACATGATGCCCGAGAATCTGGAGTTTTTCACGCCTCGCCAAGTCATTGATATCCGAACCCTTTTGCTCGACGTCGCCAGTGATTATCTTCCTCTGCAGCTCCATTCCTCGCTCTATAGGACGTTCTATGCTGGTTACATTTCCGTCTTTGGTGCCCTCTACGATCTTCTTCAAAATTCGAACGCCCCGTTCTCCCTTGACAAAGTCAATCAAGTCGCTCGGAACGACATTTCTACGAATTTTTACTTTCAACGGGGCGGGAAAGTAGAATACGCTCTCGATGCCATAACAGACGGTGCGCTAGATCAGTCTTGGTTGGGCGACGGTGAATTCCATGCAATGTTCGATAACGACAAGGATTACATGGCGTTACCCAAGTGTGCTAACGATCTGGAGTTCCAGTTGGTTCGGGATATGTTGGGACTGACTGCTGATAGGCCTTGGGGACCGTATAACGGTCGTCGAAACTACGATCCTTTTGAAATGTATGTGGACTCTGAAGACGAGGACGAGGGCGAGGACAGGGACAACTCGGAAGACGAGGAAAGCATGCTGTTTTGATAATCCTGCTTCTTTGGCGTTTGTAATCATATTCCCTGTGAAGCTCGGACAAGTCACCGAGTCCGACGCATGCTCTCTGGAGAGTAATAAACTATCATCACACCGCCATTGCCGTGTTACGCATTATCCTCGTTTTGCGCTTCAGGTGTTGGGAACTCGCTCCGCTACAGCAACGCGGCCTTCGGATACCAGTTGTCCGTTCATGGAGGGAAGGGAGCACATGGAACGGATGCGTGACAGACAGAACGAGCTGAGCCCTCCCACGGCTAGGCTCCAATTCTCCGTTTCAAGTGTGCTCCAACGTACGTTAGCCGGCCTGAGTTATCCGCATTACTACCAGGGCTGGTCTATCGCTACTCGCTTGAGGATGCACTGTGGTAGTCTGTGGTGCCCTCCCTAGAGCGTCCAGGGTTTCTTGCTCTGAGGAAGCGACCGCAGCTTAGACGGTATGAGTTACGACTGTGTCCACTGGTCATGTCCGAGTTTGGTTCGCGTACGAAGTTTTCGGGCTGCGACCTTTACATACACCAGATAACGCCCTTCTTTCTCCGCGGTAAAACCGTAAAATTTGTCGAGGCTGGACCACCTTGTCCTCATATTCACACGCAACCTCGTGAGTGGTGAGTTAGGATTCTCTGATACTCTGATTTCCATGCGTTTCTGGTTCTTCTGGAGACGGTCGCCGGTATTTTATCGAATCCATCGTCGAAACACTCTGGGACAGGGTCTTAGTCCTTGGCTGAGGTCAATTTTACACGTTGCGGTCTGAAGCTCCCGTCCCAAGACAAACTTTGGCCAGTTCATTCCTCGAAAGGCCGTTCAATACTCTCATTGTCAAGCTATACGGAGCTTGCCTAAATCCGCTGGTAGCGAAATAAACGTCACCTTCAATCAGACAGTTTTAGCTGTCGGCAGGAGGAGAGAGGCCCTACGGTCAGGACGGTCCACCGTTGATTGTCGACGGGTATGGCTGTTCAATGTGGTGCATTACTGCGCGCCCACAAGACACCGAAATGCTGGGCAGCTGTCTGTTAACTGGCGAAGAACCTCAAAGGACCAGGCACGGCACGCCATGTGCCGGCAGCATCAATGACATGGGCGTCGAATCTCGCGCAATGTTTATCCTTATCAGGTGTATCCCTGCAGGGGCCTAGCCTAAATAGGAGAAGAATGATCGGCTCCTATCGCGGGTTGTTATTCCAACGTCGAGTACACTCCTGATGCTCTTTATTTTCTTCCCCGCCTTTCGTTTATATTCCGTCCAATGATTCGCTCCTACAAGATATACATTCTTTGTGCTCTACTTCTACTTGTCTTTCTCTCCTTCCACCGTTGGCCGACACTTCCAGAGAGCCAGACCTCTCTAACACCGCTGCGCCAGAAGCTCGCTGCAGCAATTCACGAGCCAGTCGTATACGCTCCTTCGCCGCCGCCTGTTGTCTGTCCAGAGCCAGATGTACAAGTGCAGACCCACGTTGAGAAGGTGACCCAGGTGGAAACAGTGTACGTCCATGTGCCACTGGAACCCGTCGCGATATCCCTCGTTATGATTGGGGGGAACATCGCTCACGAAGGAAGTATCGCAATCAAGTCGGCACTCATGCACACGAGTCGTCCTTTGCAGTTTCACATCGTTTGCACAGAAGATAATGTGCCATACCTGGAGAAGAAGTTTGCTCTGTTTACCAAACCGATGTACAGCGTCGAGGTGAGTATTCTTCTAGGGTTGATCCGAGTTATGTTCAGCCCTCTTCAGGTGACGTTCTATCCAGTGACCATTGACCGTCTTTTGAGAGGCTCAACCGCGCCAACATGGGCCACAATCCCGCTCAGCGGAGCAAACTCCTCCTTCACGAGATCCTTGTCGACGTCGAGAAGGTCATATTCATTGATACCGATATGCTGTTCGTCGTCGACCCCTACGAGCTTGTGCGCAGTCTTTGTCTTACTTGCGTGAACTTTAACAACTAACCTCCTTTATGCAGTGGAAGAATTTTGAGGGCTTTGACGAAAACACGATCATACAATTCCCTACCCTCGGTCCCAAGTCCCACGCGGGCCAAGTGTGTAGCTGCGTCATGCTCATGAACCTGTCACGGATGCGAAATCCTTCGGCGATGTTCGTTCCTTCTTCATTCCTGCCTCAGACATCGATCACCGCCCTCACTGTCATGCCATTTGCTCGTGCTGCCCTTGAAGGAGTGCCCAATCCTTTTAATCCCGCCGAAAATGTTCCCTTGGACGCATCACAACCCACACCATTCGGGGACCAAGATATCTACCACGTCGTCTGGTATTACCGAAAAGATCTCATCAAACATCTCTCACTCCGGTGGGACGTCAGCTTCTGCCGAGGAAACCATCAAGGTCTATCATTGGGTCACTTTGACGAGAATCCTAAAGATGAAGACATGACCGAAGCGGAGCAGATCAAGCAGCAAAGCGATTTAGACGGAAGTGGCGATGAGCATTCTGTGCTCAGCCCTGGTATCCTCCATTTGTACGTACTGTGACCATCTACTTCCATCCCGCTGTTTTATTGACCTTCGTAAAGCAACTGCCAAAACCAAGGGGGCGAGAACGTCTGGCTGAATCAAGATAACCACGTTAAAGGGGCTCCGACAGGCAATCCGACGTACAATAACAACTACGTTACCGGAAAATTCGGACCCTGGGTCACAGCTGCGGTGCGATATAAGTGGACATGGCTAAATCGTGGTGACGGCTCAGCCAAAGTGACGATCCGTGTTATGAGCGATCTCAGATGGTGGGACGAGCGACTATTGCGCACCCAAAACTTAGAGGAATATTGAGCGCAGACATAAATAGTAAGCCTTATTGGAGCGTATTAATTCTACGTCTTCTTGTATTTATCTCTGGGTAGACGCCGGGAAGCCTCGGGTTGACCATATTATACACTAACTACTTATACGTAAATGTAAACCGGATAGATTAGTAGTCCTGCGCTCAGTAATGACACGGACAGGAGGATCAAAGTCGGCGCGGACTTCTAGAATGTAAGTTTGGCGGCTCCGCGATGCCAAATTTCATTGTGAACATCCGCATTACACCGAAAGGAAAACAGTTAAAAGCGGTCGAATGCGGCGCAAAGACGGTTACCCCCCTGCGCGCACGTTTGTATAGAGATTATTATCCGCTTCGGCGCTTCCTCAAAGTTACAGATTGAAAAGATGTTACATAGAGTTCTACTAATACACGTTACTTCACATTAATATAATTCATCTAAGTAACAAGAGCCAGCATCAACTTTCTGTACGATCCACTCGTTTCTCCGCTGATGCGGTCCCTAAGTGACTTCCTATACCGCTTCTGATAAGCCGCTTTCAGTGTTTCCATGCGAGGACGGTCCCAATGCGCACGCAGTACTCTGCATATCCGTGAGCATGTGTGTCATCAGAAAACAAACCATCATGCTTACCTCCAAATCAACTGTTCATCTTTCGTCCCGAACCCTTTCATCGAGGCCTCGAGCAACTGTACGTCTCGCCAGATACCCGGTCCCTCGCCTAGTCGCTTCTCCTTTACGCCTTTAACGATGTACAAAAGAGCATCCTGAGAATGGCCGGAGCTGAAGGCGAAGATGAGACTCATAAGCACATATGCCACGAAAATGAAACATACAACTCTGATTTAATCACCCTCGACAACGTCTTCTTATACTTTATCTTGTACGCGTTGCACCTAAACGGAGCGACATAAGTTGCGAGCATTTCATTAGGAGATGATTACTTACAGAGCTGTTAGGTGAGGCGTGGATCGATTCACGAGTATATCGAAGAAGGCAATCTGAAGATCCATACTGTGAGAAACAAAGAGAAATCCGGCGTCAATAAGTTTACTTCATCTGTCCCTATCTTTCCTGTTCCGGCCTTGTACAAAGCCTGGACATCACTCTCAACTTGTTGAGGGTTCACAGGGAAATGGTCCGGAGGCCGAGAGGCGGCTAACGCCATGGTGAACACTACACTTGAATGAGGAAAAAGAGAGTCGGAAGATTATAATGAGCACCTACATCTCTTTGTCTTCCCACTCAGATCATCCCGGACGGAGTCAACGAGACTTCGACGATAAGTCTGCTGATAGGCGCCAATCAATAGTTGAAGTTCCTCATTTGACCGTCCGAGAAGAAGTTCCGTAAGCAAAATCTCGTTTGTCCTGATGTCCATATATTAGTACGGGCGAGCGATAACATTATCTCTGCCACTTACCCAGCTCCGTCAAGAGCCTGGTGAGCAAGCCAGACATCACAACCTAGAGGACCAAGAGCGAGACCATGCAATGCCGTCCTGCATCATCCGTCAGAAACTTTGATTAGACACCTTGTTTGCACTCACTTGAAATGATAGCTCGTCTCCCCATCCAACGTATCCTCCATTGTCTTACCAGTCTTGGCTAAAAACGCGTTCGAAAGGGCAATCATCTGCATTGACGTGCGTGGCGCCAATGTCGAGATCACTGGAAATAAATTTCAATATTGCATTTGTTTAGGAAACGTGCAATAAAACCGCGTACCTAGATTCTCGTCCGTACCCATTTTCTTAGTCGCTGTCCTGATGGCCTCGACATCGCCCGAGGGGTTATAACCAGGAACCATAACCGTAGAAGGATGTACGTGTGGTGCTAGAACCGGAACACCCAAATAGCGCGCCTCCTGTCCTGGAGGTGCATAAGACTGCATCGGTGGCGGGTAGGGCGAACTTGGAGGTTGGTAAGGCGCTCCATGATACTGTCCTGGAGGTGGCCCTGGTGGAGGTTGATATTGTTGTGGTGAAATATACGCCGGATTCTACAGATAGCGGTCAAAGGCGGTCTGAAACAAGTATGAGTGAACGAACATAATTTGTATTGGGCGGCGGAAGTGGGGGCGCGTATTGGTTCGGGTAATTCATTGGGATAGGAGGAGGTCCTCCGGGATAAGAATGGGTCGGAATAGGTGGAGGCGGCTAGCAAATGAAGTCAATACTCAGATACTGAAGGAGTCGTGTTCAAAACAACTTACGCCGTCCTGTAACGAGAGAATGAAAATGACGCGCGTTAGCAATGTGCGAGAACAGAAAGAAGTATGGATCTCACGTAGCCGCCAGGAGGTCCAGGCGGTGGCGGGTAGGCTTGTTGAGGGTATCCTGGCTGGCCACCGCTGTAATTGGGGTAATAATTGGGCGATTGATTGTAAGCCATCGTGGTAAGAGATAAAGTTGAAAATGACGATGCTCTCCAAGACGTCTCGTTATAAGGCGCTAAGGGCTGTGTAGACTTGGCGGTACCGAGATCTGATCGATCATAGACCTAATTTGGCCCGCGAGAAAGCATCATTGTCTTCGTCATCAACCAGAAGTTTTGAGAATAGCCTTGAAGGATGTTCTATGCACTGGTATAACTTGTAAATTCGTCGATTGTCCCATGCACAAAACTTCGATTGGCCTATAAATTTGAAAGCAAGCCAAGAGGTGCTAAATTTGTATCTGCATTAGTCTTCAGATCCAGTGCAATCACTGCATTGAGCACAGCAATGATCAACAAAGTAAAGGGTGGCAGTCCTCAAAGCAAATCCAGTATACAGATTGCTGTGGGTCAAAGGCGAACACGTAGAGGGTATCATCTAGTACACAAGTAGAATCTAGAGTCAGCACTAGACCTGACGCCGGAAGAATTCAAGAAAAACGCACTACATACTATAGTGCATCATACGAGTCGGACAAGCTCCCCATCCGTCATTGCTTGGATATTTATGTCTGAATAGTAGCTATACCCTTCCAGTTTCTCAATATCTTCGTCGGTAAATCGCGCTAGGCTCAATCCATCCACCAGCGACCGGATAACGATATCTGTTAACGACACCTGGCATTCCACTAATCGTGTTTCAACCATTTGAACAAAGGCACTGTCCACAAAATCCATGCTCTTCTTTCCGTTCGCGGATAAGGGCACGACGATTTTATACTTCTCCAGCCAAGGTATCATAACGGGAGAAGGATAACGCTGAATCTCATCCTTTTCCGTCATGCGCGTAGTAAGATTTTGGAAAACCAAATCAGAGTCTGCAGTCCAATCTGTCATCTGAAACTGCAGAGAGATGAGACCAGGGCATAGTTCTAGGATGGAGAGAACGTGGTTATTAAGCACGGTGCCCGAGAAGAAGAGATGTGTGAGTGAGCAGCGCGAAACCTGGATAAGAATACGTAGCGCAAGAAGCATGTCGGGAGGAGTGATATATAACGGAGGACAAGCATTGCGACAGATTTCGAGTGATTTGAGTGCCGGGAGTTCGAGACTATTGATGAAGGCGGTTTCCCAAACGACCAGCTTCTGCAGTGCCAAATGAACAATGCGAGGTGTCGCGACCGGTAATGCAACGCCCCATGGACCAAGATGCGCGATGTCGAATGTTTCTAGGTAAGGAGATCCTCGGAGAATACCTAGGTACATTGAGTGGTGTAGTCCATCAGGATCATTCATCCGGTCGTCTGAAAAGGAAACAAGATTGCGGGCCGTGACGATCACTGCCTGCTTATACGATAGGTGCTTGAGATGGAGATGCTTCAAACGGGGAGCAGGACCGAGTGCATCGAACGTCGCGGGAACACCAAAGAGGCGGGGGTTAATATGACACACTTCGAGATTAGGAACATTTCCGCGGGCAAGTAAAAGACGTTCCATCAGCCATGGGAGACCGTTGAAATCGGCGGACCTCCATCGCTTCGATTGCGATACCAACTCGTCAAAGGGCTCTGTGTTGGCGGACATGTTGATGGAGATCAATAATGGAAAAATCGAGTTTGCAGCTTGCGGAATAAGACAAGGCTGTCGTTAACAAAGGAGTAGGGTCATCGTCCGTCACTTTGATCAACATGCTTGCCCAGATACTCGGGCAGAGTGATATTGAGACATGTCGCCACCTGTGGCAGACCCGGGAAAAAACCCAAGGACCGTGGTTCACATCGAAGACGTCGTAAAATTCGTGGTCATTCGTAAAAGCGTAGAAAACCTCCATGATGATCTCGGGAGGAACGCGGCGGATGGGAGCCAAAGCAGTCTTGTATTCGCTACCGATTTCCTCGAGCTGGCGACGTTTGTTTTCTAGGATGTTCAAGACATTATTGACGCGACGGATTTCAGCGAGCGTTTCATCAAGAGCTGCTGTGACGTGGTGAGCAGACGACTTCAGAGGACCGAGCATGGTATCGAGCGGCGGGTCATTGACAACGAGAAGATTCCCTAAGAAAGGAGGATCATCGCGGATATATGCGGTCGTATTGAAGCATGGACGTTCGCATTTCAGGCAGGACAGCGCATGATCCATCTAACAACGAGGCTATCGTGAAGGTCAGAGAACCGAGTGACGGAAACCCTACCGCTGCAGATCCGAAAATTTGACGCGTCACAGTTACAATTCTTCCAACAGACAATGCCTTCGAGCAAGTCAGCATATGTGGACATACAGCAGAAGCATTCTACGCACTTTGCTGTCTTTACAGCTGTTGACTATTTCCCGAGGTTGTCGATGCAGATGAAGAATCAAGATGCCGAAGGCACAGCCACATAACAGCGAACTTCAAAGCAGTGTAAAGATGCTCAGCCACTTCGACTTTCTACAGCCTTTTCTTAGTCGAGAAGCGTTCAATCATCTATAACGTCCGCGTGAGCACTGGTGTGGACCGTGCGGTACCATCGCCTACTTTGAAATTAATGACGAGTCAGCGACGTACTTAAATAGCTACTTACTGAGGAGGAAAATACTGCCAATACGAAAGCAACACGCAGTGCAGGTGACTAAATTGGTTCACCATGATAGTACACAAATTTTATATTATTTAGTACTTGCCGCCGAGAATCGATGCATGCGGAGCCTTTGAAAATCCATCATACCACTCTAACATACCGCCCGCTCAGCACATCTTGAGTGAAAACTGCCAACTGGTGCAGGTAAACTTTGAAGCTTAGTAGCCAAACAGGAAAAAACAAGCTGGCTTTACCTTACAGTTCAGAAATATAGCTGCTAAAAGAGAATCAAGTCTTTTCCCCTTGATGAGTTCGTGGGGTGATCGGTGAAAGTTCTCTCACGCGGAAGATTCGAAGACGGAACACGATGACGCGACCGGCACCTATGTATATTAAACCCATTATATATAGGCGAACACATGAACTCGTCGAAAATAAATTAAACAGTACATCGCAACATGGCACTTACTTTGAAACTACATCTACATGGCAGATTCTCTACAGACCGGTATACACAATGCCTGGGTATAAAAAACATCAACCAAGCATTGAAGATTGATAGTTTGTGCTGCTTCCGATACTAGGAGGGACTCTGTCCATCCATGAATCGTCAGCTCGAAGAAAAGGGAATGTGTGACAATAAAGAAGAAAAACGATCCCCAAATGAACGAAATACTCTCAACCCCCGCGACATCGAATTAGATCAACAGACCCCACAACGTCCGGAACGTAGGCGCAGCTTCACGCTTTGAAAGCGCAGTGCCGGGAGCCGTGTAGAGGTTGGCACGATAGCTACCACCGCACTGCTGAGTTGAGTCGCCTATAAAATTGGGTAAGAGACCATATTATGGCAAGGCGTGGTGTATTCAAACTCGCCTTGGCAGGACATATTACAATCGCTAGAGGATGTGGACGAGCCAGCTCCCCCAGTGTGGTACAATGTGTTACCGCAGAGACATTGGTACGAGTACTCCGTAGCGGCCATTGTGAAACCAGCAGCGGAGCATGAACTGATACAAGAGTTTGTCGTAAGCCCGGAAATAGTGGTGAGAGAACCACGGAGGAGGCGATCTGCGCTGTCGGTATAGCATCCTTGACTTGTCCACTAGAACACATGTCATTGAGATGGCTGAGTGAAGACGAAACACGGTACATACGCTGCTCGCACTAGTTCCCTTGGCGTACACACTTAGATGCCAGGAGCCACCACATATCTCGCTGTTGTTTCCGTCGCAAGGAACCCAGCACTGGCTCGAATCGACAATTGCGCCAGAAGCCCCGTTTTGAGTAATAGAGTTGCCACAGTAACATTCCTGACTACAAGTATAACCACATGGTCAGCCCAAGAGCATTTTTATCTGTTGTTGAACGTACGCATATTCCGTTGCGGCGTAGGTGTAGTCCCCACAAAGACTCTGGCAGACCTCTGCCGTCATGCCTGATTGTTTATAACTGGCACCTGTGAGTGCACGGCCTGAAGGACCCTCGGCAATACATCCATAGTAGGAGAAAGCTGAGCTGCTGGAGGATGAACCTGAATCTCCCTTGCCCCAGAGATTCAGAACCCAGGGACCACCACAAGGCTGGCTCGAATCGCCGTCGCACATGACACTGCAACTGCTGGAGGATATAACAGCGCCGCTTGCGCCGTTGCTTGTATATGAATTGCCACAATAACCTGTACAGATATTAGCCAGACCGACACAAGCAAGAGCTATTTCCTACGCACACTCTTTGCTGAAGAGAGTATATCATGTCAGCGATAGCGCTATTTCGAGGGATGACGCGGCTTACCCGTACTCCATGCCTGCATAGTCATAAGCGGAACATAACGAAGTGCAGATTGCTGGGGTCATTCCATCTTGAACGTAGGAAGGCCCTGAGAGCGCACGACCAGTCGTGCCTTCAGCAATACAACCAATTGAATGCCAGGAAGTTGACGTCGAGGTAGCAGCTGCTGTTGTTGACGTTGCCGTAGTAGACGTAGATGAAGTCGATGTTGCCGTCGTGCCCGACGCGGCTGAAATAATGAAATAAATAAAGAGTTCACATAAATGTAAGATAGGCTAACTAGCAGCACCCGCATAAGCATTGTAATTATCTAGAATCGACCGTCAGCAATTAGAGCTCTGAGAGTATTTGTTAGAAGTATTACATTGAGATGGATTTGCGACGTAAGTGAAATCAGTAGCGGTCTTGTCGATGACTGTCTGAGAGTTTTTGACCATTTTGACGGTTATTTGACCATAATCCATTGGAATCGAGAGCTTGGTGACACCAGCACCGACGCTGAAGGTTTGAGAAGAGCCACCGATCTGCAAAGTGACCGACGCGGACGATGTCGCAAAGACCAAGGCCCATAAATTGTCCTGAATGAAGACGTCAACGGAGTTTAACGTTTCGGGGATATCTGGTGAACATACTGTTGTCCAGTCCCAACCAGTTGGCTTCCCGAGGGAATCGGCGTTTGCGTTTGCAGCATATGGATGAGGACGGGCCCAGTAGTAAATAACATCTTGCTACACGGAATCGTCATACCGAAGAGAGCACAGGATGGTTTCATGAAACTCACAGTAATGGCGGGGTAACTACCTGTCTTAAATGCCGTCATATAATATTGAGACAGATCGTAAAAGACCGTATGGGGGAAGTTCTCAGCCCAATATGTACCTGCGTAAACCGTAAGTGTCGGATTAAAATAATGTCCTGATTGAACTTACCGTCTGGCTGCGCTCCCTTGAAAGGTCCGAAGCTTTGAAAAGCGTGAAGTCAGAATCGAGGGTAGCAACAACACCCGGATGCACTGACTAGTCCGACTCGCCGTAATCATTCCTGTCACATTAACTAAGGTTCATCTTGACCTGAATGGTGTAAAGATGCTCATACCAGGTTACCATCTCTACAAATGTCAACTGGTCGCGCATAGAAATCAATTGCTCCCAGCGATTGGCGATGAGCCAGTCATCGCCCCGAAGGTAGAAATTCTTGTTCGCCCATGAATAATGAGTACTGTTGGAAAGATTTACGTGAGGATAATCCTGAAAAGCGTAGAATGGCGCTTACAATATCCACATGCTGATGGTCGTGGCGTAGCGTGATCCCAATTGGCCCAAGTCTATTTATATAAGACACACGCTTTCATGCTGTAGCGCGGGCAAAACTCACAGTATTGATCATCGCCGATCTGGGTTCTGATTAGCGAGGAAACACGAAACGCTACGGAAAACACATACACTCTTATCATAGTTGCCTTGTGGCCAAGCGCATCCCCAACTATCAAATGAAGTTCAGAAAGGAGTGCTTCAACGACATACGGGAACTAACCAAAGCCAAGAGTCCAAGAAAGACCAGGTTGAGCCGAAACTGCCCTCCAGACCCCAGATGAAAGGCATCAAGTAGGCATTCGTGGAAGACTGGATCGCCTGCCACCCACCGGTTCCCAGACAGTCGCCGGAGTAACTAGACACCATAACTTTTCCATTATAGTAGAACTGATTGGGGTGATTCTTAAACTGGTTGATATAGTTAATCGTTTTTGAGACGTCGCATGCAAACGCAGTGTAGTCGAAAGAGATGAACAATTTCATGTTCGTACCCACAGCCGCTGCATACGCGTCCTGGATTCGCGATAGCTGCCAGTCGTCATTACCTATGTTCAGGGCGAGAGCATCGCTAATGTCCAGAGTGAGACAGAGCGTCAATTAGTGAGGTCAAGAAGGAAAATACGTACACGCTGTTGGCGCCGATTCGAGCGATGTCATCCGCCCAATCAGATTGGGTATAGGGATATCTATGAACAAACAGAAAAGGTTAGTGATAAAAATCGGAGTGCCAGTGTTTCCAACGTACGTATCTGTTGGTTGAGAACGACAGATCTGTATCAGTGAAGTGGGGGACCTTGCGCAGAAAAACACGCACTTCCAACAATCTGGTAGGGAAAATTAGTCGAAGAAAAAAATGAGAGGATGGCGACTTGCATGATGCATAAAAATATACTTCGTATTGTCTCTTTTTTCTAACGTATCGTTACCAGCTGGGACGGGGATGCGTTTTGCTTTTGTGGCGGAGCTGAGGGAGCCATGACTTCGCTGGGAGAAGTGACCAAGAACCGAGAGCGCAGAAAAGAGGGGTATAAATAATAAATGAGTGACGCGCATGATTAAAGAGTGTGGGTGGCCTGTTAGCCTGGTACTTGAGGCGGGAAGTCCTCCAAGGAAGTCACCTGCAATAGAAGATGGGGGAAGCAGAAACTTGGACAACGACGAAGGCAACGCCCATAAAAAGACTGACGGGAGGACCCCTTATTTATGACAGCCCCTGTTCAGGATTCTATTCTCTTGACCAAAAATAGGGGGGATACACACCTGGAACTCCGTTGATCGAAGACCAACTTGGCAACGATTTCATTAGCTTCCCCGTCGTTACGTAGAGGAACCAGGATCATTCAAGACGCAGCAACCAAATGAGAGTGAAGCCGTGAGCATACCAAAAGCATATAGACGCGTCGTGGCGTACGCATAGCTAGGAAACCTATCATACTGAAGGATTCCTGGGCGCCGAATGTTGGCCGAATGGAAGATTAAATACCGGACGTGGACTCGTGTTTTCAGGAGGTGACAATGACATAGGCAGGCACCGGACCTCGGCAGCGCACGCGGGATCCCATCGATATCGTAGAGAAAATCTCTAACATGGCGGGACAAGCTTGAAGTATTGATGCGCTGAGGCACGAAAACATGCGCCCGGGTGGGAGTAGCAGGTATTTGTCTTTGTTGCTTTTGAGGGCCTTCAGACTCTACGCGTTCCCCGTTCCTTTTCTTTGTTTCCTTAGCAGTTAGAGACTTCCGGATGACTGTGTGGCAACGCCCGTCGAAAGTGTGTTATCCCATCTCAAACAGTGCTTACCTTGCTCGAGGTTCGACGTAAATCTACTAATTCGATTCTGATCATCTGATACGCCAGAACGGGACCTCCCGGAATGTGTTGAGATGCTTATCCTTCATACTGGTAACCAAGGTCGTAATAGATACATAGATACTAGATGAATACAATCGATAGTGATCTCCAAATTCACAGCAGATGTCAACCTCTCACTCTTAAATCAATATCACGCAGATGTCTCAGCCCACTCTTTGCTACCCATCTGTACAAGCCTAGAACACGCCCTCGCAAAGGCAAATATCTCTTCTTCACCCGAAAACATTGAGCTGGTGCCGATATGTTGATCCGACAGGCCCTGTGAGAAACGAGTAAGATAAGATCACGGGCATTCGTGTAAACCAGGGACGAACCAGATCATCCATAACGCTCCGCATATGCTCTGACGGGCCTTTGCCCGCATCCGCCTTGTCACTGGAAAATACTTGATGAATAGGGACCTCCGATGTGACAAAAAGTTTCGTCTATCAGCAGAAGCTCGTCAGGAACATAAAAGAAAGAAAGAAAAAACAGTATGCACCCTGCTCTCGTAACACGCGTCGATAAAAGTAATAAATCTTCTGGCTTTGTCCTTGCTATCCAACCCCATCTTGGGAACATCCAACAAGAAAACGGTATGGAACACCTTCGTCACTTCGAGATAGTCAGCGGCGCTTAGTGGTTGTCCGCATAGCTCTTCAAAACGGAACTTGGCTACATGTTGTGTACTCTCTGGTACGTGAAGCGTCCGGCCCCATATCGTGAGCGGTCTGTTGTGTACGACCGGGTCTGAGGGGTCATGCGATGTAAGGGACTTGAATAACTTATTAATCTCGAGGGCGTTTGTAGGTGTAAGAGGGTGGTAATAGACTTTAGAGAGGGCACGGGGTATTCGCCGGTAGTCTATCGGACAGTTAATATTCATTTCACAGTCACGATCGGAGAGTATGCATACCGGTCCCCGAGTCTAAATCGGTCACTTTAAACCGTGACTTAAGGAGATCTATGGCGGGTATGAAGCTCGAACGCTGGATTCCATTCTTGTAAAGGTCATCGGGATGTCGACTGTGACAAATTGGAAGTCTACAGAGATACTCAACATCAGCTGAACACTTACTTGGAAGTAATGACACAGACGACGCCATAATTGAGTAGATTCTCAAGCAGTCGTCGAAGTATCATCGCATCTGCGATATCGGTGACCTATGCGAAAACGTGTCAGATCAAACACGGTCCGGTGGAGCTGATTTGGATATGTACCTGAAACTCATCGAAGCAGAGAATGTTGGCTTGACTAGCGAGGTCACGCGCAACAGGTATGATTGGGTCCCCGCCTTTGTGTCCCATTGCAATCTTGGCTGCATGCAGTCGTTTATGAACGTCTATCATGAATGCGTGGAAATGGACGCGTCGTTTGCGGTTCAAGTGAGAGGGCAAGGTATTGTAAAATAGATCCATGAGCATAGTTTTCCCCGTCCCAACATCACCGTACAGATATAAGCCCTTGGGTACATTTTCCGGTGGCGATGAGGGCGCTGTATCGTTGCGAGAGGAGAACAGAGACAACTATCAACAAAGTAAGACACTGGTGAGACCGAAAGAGGGTAACACGCACCAGGGAGGTGAAAGCAGGGAAGTCTGGAAGGAGCGGTGGGGAATAATGCAGCAACTCGTCGTGTAGGTCCTGCAACTTCTGAATTATCCTTGTCTGATGCTCGTCACCTCTGAGAGCCCCGATATCTATCAATCTACGGTACTGGGCGAGCGGTGGCGGGGGATCTGCTACAGGGTTTGTCGTAAGAGTTACGTGGTGTTGAGAACTGCAATCAAAGACTCACCTCTGGTTGTCTCTGTTGACACTGTGGCCTGGCCCAGCGCTCTGGCCCCGCTGGCGTAAAGCTGCTCTTCCGCCGGTGTGGCCTCTATCGCCAGGGTTGAGGTTCTCCGACCTTTGGGACCTTTGATACCAATGGGCTGCGGCTGTGACGTCGAAGGTGAAGGGGGACCGGATAGGGAACTGCTGCACCTTATTGAACTTCGAGACAGAGCTCGTCGTTGGTACCGCGACGAGGAGACGAACGACCTCGCTGCTCTCGACGACATTATCCTAGATGGGGGGCTCCGGCAATGGGAGAAACAATCAAATGTTCTGCATCGGTTCCCGACATCATGATGATGATTCAGAACGGAGCTAAATGCGAGCACGTGCGGGGGGTGGATCGGGAGCCACCGGAACGATGAGCTCGCGGTCATGAACGGCGACGACGAGACATATATCCTGCTTCTGCTCTCTGATAGCAACCTCCCGACTGGCGCGTTCGTGGCCTCGTCGGGGCTCGAGTCGTACATGAAGCATGGATTCGGATCCAACGACCCTACGACATTCATTCGCGACAGCATGGCGTCCTATGCACGCAGTGCGCTGCCATTCGTCTCCGATGCTCACCGTCTTGTCTCTCTGTACCGCGAACTCGAAGCTGATCAAACGCCGTCAAAGCTATTGTCGGATATCGCCACCCTCGAAGAGCTCTACGAAACCATGACACTCAACCACGTCGCCAGACGAGCATCAAAATCCCAGGGAGTCGCCCTTTTGACACTGTACACAAAGGCCCTCTCTCCAACTTCTTCATTCCCGCTAGAGCCCGACGCCAAGCGGGTTCATGAACGAATGTCAACTTTTTTCGCCCAATTCAAGACGATGGTCAGAAGAGAAGATGCGCGTGGGCATTTGCCAACCTGCTGGGGAGCATTGACGGCTGCGCTGGGGCTGACTTTAGGCGCGCTCTCTGTATATATACCCACCATTATCTCCTGACAAACATTTACAGAACGGTCCTGCTATCTTCACCTCTTCCTCCATGCCAGAAGTCTTCTTTCCGCATCTGTTCGTTTGAATGATGTTGGTCCATATAACGCTCAACAAATTCTACTGCACGCCGTGCGCCCATTGGTAGCAGCTGAAGCCGATCGGTGTCGTAGTCTGACTACAGGAATAATCCCTCATTTATTAACCGACGACGGTACATTCGATGAAACAATTCAAGGACCAGCAAATACTTGGCCGCTGGGCGAGATATTAGCAGCCAGGCATGACCTACAGCATTCACGGATTTTTAACAGTTAGTTGCATCCAAGCAGCATCTCCATCTAGTAACGAAACAGAATAGTTATTCTTCTGCAGTATGTGGATTAACATTGCCAGAAGTATCATCTGCGACCCTTGGTCGGCGTGACTGGAACAAACATCGCTTCGTCGTCAGAACCAAAACTGTCCCCTTGTGAACCGGTACTCTTCAATAGTAAGATGTCGGGCGAGCTACTCGGCAAATCCCACACCTCTTCTTCCTCATCCTTTGCCGCCAACTTTGATGAAAAGAACGAGGAAGCGACCTGAATTTGCGAGCTATGTACCTTGCTCAAGCCTAGCCGTTTCTGCGGTTTCGGTTTCACGGGAGTAGCCTCTACCAGCGTCACACCCTCGTGTATAGGTTTGGGTATCACTGGCTTTGGTTGTTCCTTGGTCACTTCCTCCACTTTGGGCTTCGGTTTTGCTTTGAACACCCTGGACATACTGACTTCCCGGTTCAACACGCGTTTCTTCGAGTTTGCACCGACACTCTCGGCACGCTCTCGCTCCTTCTCCTGGGCAAGAGAGACAGACAGTGAACGCGAGCGTGAGCGAGCCAGTGATCTGGCCTGTACTTCTCGAGCTGAAGAAGACACAACCGACAAGGCAGGAGAGGGATGCCGTTCATGGGCATTGTCGGCAGTCAGAGTTCGAGCTCGTTTGAGTCGAGGGAGAAGCCCATTTTGCGCCTGAGTCTCCGGTGATGGAGAACGACCTGAAGAGTGTGAAGCTGTTTCGTCGTCTGAGAACATGGATGTGCGGAAAATCTTGGAGTGAAGGAGGGAACATTGGTCGGGGAGGCTTGTCTTAAACCTAGAGAAAATTAAAATGGGATGTACGGTGACTCGACGACAACTCACTGAGGCTCGACAACGTCACGAAAGAAGCGTTGTATCCAGTCAAGCTCAGCCTCCTTGTCTTTGGAGAAGATGCAGACGACTGTTCCACTACATTTATCAATTGCCACATTGACAATTTGTCCATGAATGCTTCCAATCTGTCTTCTGTGGTCTGAATTAGGGTACGAGACGCGTTTTTACGTGGCGATTGTTTCTTTCTCTTCCGAGACGGTGATTCTGAAGGTGGTGGTGGGGGTGGTGGACCAGGCAACGACAGAATGAGAAGATGGAGTAAGATTTGAATAAGCACCCTATAAATAAGTGAATAGAAAGATGATGGAATCGAGTGGTTGACATTACTCTCGTCTCTCCATACGCTCCAACCATTTGTTCCGCCATTTCTCGTTCATCCATAACTCCTCTGCATGTTCAATGGATCCAGGACGAGACTGACCCTCGCTCTCGTCGGCCTTTTCGTAGCTCAGAGCATACCACATCATCGTCTCTTCAATCTCGCCATCCCCTCCACCATCTGACAGAAGTTGCGGTAGGTCAGTGTGGTATTTGTTGGCAGATGAGCGGCTCGTCAACAGTAATGACGATATCAGCACGTGTAAAGGATGTGTCGTAGGCTGGGACGAAGACGCGATATTCACGCGTAGCAGGCTCGGAATGAGGAGCGTTAGTGGCATTATCGACTATAAAGAAAGTTATTTATCTAGGGCTTCGCTTCACCGAGAATGAAGGACGAACAGACCTCTGGCAGCCAAAGAAATTGTAGGTACGTTCGCTGGACATACATATCAGGGGTCTCGTTGGCGATGTCAGTGAATGGGTAGTCCTTTGATAGAGTTTTTGCGTGAGATTCCGACCAGTTCACTTGGCTGGGGGCGAGCCTGAAGGCAAATGAGGAAATTTCCGTCATGGTAGTTGCAAGCGAAGAGGTGTGACGTGCCGCCGGCTATTTCATCAAGATCATCAACGACGATGCACCCCATTCATAGTCGTCTAACGTATCGCGCTCGACACTGACTTCGCACTTATTGACAACTTACCGCCTCGACTAACCGAGGCGCTTCTACAATTATGGTGCTGTCGTGCTCTCAGTGCGGAGGGAAACCAGTGAATATGATTACTATTCGTCGATGACTTGGGACGATAAAGCCACTACCGTCAGAACGCTTGTCAGCGTGGATAGAACTATTCAGGTTCTACACCAAGCAAATGTCGTCGTCAAATGGACAAGCGACAAACGGCGGTCTCAAAATTCTTGGATATTTTTGCAGCGTGTTGGAACGCAAACCATATTTCTGGATTGACTCTCAAACTTCAGACCGGTGTAGGAACAGCGGAATGCGGTGAAATTCCGAATCTTGCAAGCGCACCGCCGACTTTGATCAAGGCCACACGTTCGAGGAGTCTCGTCAAGACCATAAATAAGGCCCTGAACCCCACATTGTGCCTCGTCCCCTCACGATTATTTTCTTATGGATGCATTACGGGATACTATGGCGCACACTATTTCAATCGGATGTTACTGCATACAGGTAATTTGAACTCGTCCCCTTGAAATGTGCTATTGATAGAGCTTGATATAATGCTTCCAAAGTCTGGAATATCATGGACAATTGAGGCAGCATTCTAGAACACTGGGCGTCCTTCAGCCCATCACTATATATTCAATACCTTCTCAGAATGTTTCTTACGCGACAACAATCATGCGGCTACAACAGCTGCCGTTTTGACGCCCACTGTTCAATACGAAAAATGCACGGTCGACGGTCGTACATGAAGAAATACTCCGCGTTGTCACCTGCTTGACAGGATTCAGGTATAGTCCCACCATGTGGAATTCTAAAAACTTACTAGACTTGGGTTAGGCTAGCTGTACCCTTCGCATACATTCAACAAGCCCGTGGCAGGAGTATGGGCCAGGCGTACCGAAGTTGGCTATGTAGAACTCTGAAAAGTAGTTCTCACCGGTGAGCTAAAAAAACGAAGATTTCTTGGCGTCAGATTCCCGATTCACTGCCTCATGCATCCCTGGCGAGACCAATGATTGCCGCGCGATATACTGCTCTTTCGTTCCTTTGCTCTTAATCTCAACCTTTGATTCTTGCTTCCACCCTTGGATCGACAATCATGGGATGTCATGCTGTGCCCGAAGACAGTTAGAAAATTGCGGATGTGAGTGGTAGATCTCTTCACGAGTACGCCGTTCATGTTGTGTGATCGTCGTTAAGGTAAGGTACGACACGTTACTCCCGCATCATCGCACCAAAAAGCTGGGTGTTAGACCCGGCGCCGAAACTGATATGAAAATTCATATTGGAACCTTTTATAAAGAAACTCTCCTAGTGACTCCGACGGTCGCGGGCACCTTTAAGATTAGCAAGATCGTTACGCCATACAATTTTAACAGCCGCGTCAAATTTGACACTAAAATTTTCCAGAGTTCCTTGACTTGCTATCTTTTACTTTTCAACTCACTTTTTCCAGTCGATTCATTCGAAATCCGGGAGCCTGCGTCACGGTAATGGTGGGAAGTTGGTAACTAGGGCCTCGCGACTGCGGTTTGAGTAGACGAGTTGATCTTCCATGACGGTAAAGAGGCAGTGCAGGTGCGCCGGCCCAATGCTTAAAATCTTTTCCGTGGTCATTGAAGTTTCTATAGTTATCATCTGTCCCAGGTACTAAGCGAAGCTGCTAGCGGCGACCTCCTCGAAACGCAGCAAAATTTGCCAGCCCTCGTGGGAATAATTGGTATCCGGATCGGCATTGGAGTCATGAACCTTGCAAACGTGTTAGAGGGACATAGCGATGCGACATCATTCGAAAACTCGGACTGGGTGCAAGACGTGCAGACGTCGTAAAATCAAGGTATGCTGCGATTTCAACGGTCCGTAGCCGCGCCTAATACACTTTCACCGGCACTGTAGTGCGACGAGGAATCTCCCATTTGTAATAACTGCACAAAGCGGCAGATCGAGTGCATATGGGAGCGGGCTGAAGATAAACGCCCCGCGCCACTGGCGGTCGGGTCACACAGAATGCCGTCTACGTCGGGTCAACCTCCTCCTGAAGGAGGTGACGTACTCGATATCCTTGGGCTGGAGCTCATACACCATTATACCAGCAGCACATGCTTCACGTTTTGTCGCGACCAGGCCAGAACCGAAATATACAGGTCCAAGCTCCCCACGCTTGCCTTTCATGAAGGAACTCATTCCTCCTCCATGCCCTTTTGGCCGTTTCTGCCCTACATCTTCATTCTCTTCACCCGACATCTAGCAGATACTCCCCGGCGGCCAAAACGCATTATGCACGGGCTCTTACTGGAGTCAAGGCTGTCTGGTGCGAAGGCCACTCCTCCACAGCAGACCCCAACGCGGTGTTCCTGACGTACACAATGCTGATTGTATACGGCCACGCTACCAACACGCCGCCACTCTGCCAGGAAGCGTCCAAAGATTGGCTCACCGTCCTCCGCGTTTTAATGACGTTCGGACAAAAGTGGCCACTAGATCACGATATTTCAGTTTCTTTTGACTGGGCATTTCTCCTACAAGATATAAACGAGCCCACCGACCCCGCGGTACGATTTCCGGACTCCCTCGCCGATCTTCCATTCCCACTACCGGGATCACCGGATATCGAGGAAGTGCAGAATCCTGTGGCGTCCACGGCGTACCAAGAATGCGTCTCTTTGCTGAGGCTTGCGTGGAAGGCGTCTTTTCACCCACAATACCAGACGTACACCCTTATGGCGTGGTTCGGGCGCGTACCCATGACGTATTTGACATATCTTTTTGAACGAAGGCCCCGGGCGTTACTTATCATGGCACATTTCTGCGCGATTTCAAAGAGGGCCGAGCAGGCGTGGTGGTCGAAGAAGGATTGGGACCAGATTATTCCGAATCTAAGGAATGAGGTTGGGGTGAAGTGGGAGAAGTTCATGGACTGGGATACAGCCTGTCGGAATCCGACTGGTGCTAATGCATTACGAGATGACTGTCTTTCTATTTCTTGGCCCGCGAATGCATAACGTGTAGTGTATCTTGTATGATTTTTGGGAAGCTAGGTTAGGCACAAATAATGTATCAAGTCATGATGACTTTTGGATTTGTAAAATGTATCAATGAGCAACGAAAAGAGATGAAGGTACTCTCTATCTTCCCTTGGAGTCGTCTGCATATGAATGCTCAGCTTGCTTTTTCTGCGTTTACAGCGAATCCTCAGGCCACATAGTTTTCCTCTGCCATTTACCACTGACAGCATACCCCTTCCGTGAATGTTGCGGGTGTCGGGGTGGCGTTGATGGTAAGTAACTAAAAAAGAGAGGTATGTCACCGAATACAAATCGTTTTCTATACGGTCATAACAAATTTCGAGATAGCTGAGTTTCTTCCGTTCGATCTTTTAGTGGCTTTCAATGATGCAAGAATGCTCTTCCAGGTAACTCCCATCCGAGCTGCTTTTCGTTTCGAATAGCCTCGGGTTCAGATATTTCGTAAAACACGGTGACGCGTTGCGGCTTTTGGTTATCAGGCAAGTGCTACATATTATCATCCTACCGTAGTGAAGTAAGAGTAATGAATTCAAAGCCAGGATCCACTCGTGTCCTAGAGGGATCACACTCAAGACCTGTTAAACGTACACCGAGGGCTTATCTTTACTTTTCAACAGCTTCGAAAGATGAATCGATGAAGGATGCAGCTACAAGTACTAGGGTCGTCTCGTCCCTACCTTGTCTTGAGATACGCTGCACGTCTATCTCGGAGAAAGAAGATTCGAATTTCGGACCCATTTCCGAGTCTCTTCTCCTTGCGCATCCTGGCGTCTGGGCAGAAAATGAGGATGGAGAACTCTGTTGGTCGTTTCAGCACTTATCAGCAACATTTTCTGACGATGGGCTCCTTCCGTGGCGATTTTTCATACAGTGATGCCGTCGGCCCGGAGGTCTGTTCCGTCATTCTTGAATCATCTGCCGACATTTTGTATCCACACGGAACACCTTCCGATTCCATTCCCCACACCCCAGAAGGCGCAACTACGTCAAAAATAGCACCGTTTCTTGTGCCCTTGTCTATCTGAAAAGGGAAAGGTTGGGGTTTCGGGCGTGACGCCGCTCAGTTCGTCAGCGTGGCGGCCGATGGAGATAACGACCTCACCTGGGTGAACTGTCTTATCTCAATGTGGATCCCCTAACTCTGGTTTATCACCGTTTATACCCCTGCCACGATGAGGACTGGAATCTGAAGCACAACCTACTTTTTTTCTTCCACTCTCTAGACTGGTATCGAAACTGTCCAGGCTAACTTATTCTCTAATTCGAATTCCCCTCGAGCTATCATGACGAACAAAGACATACCCTACGACATCTGGGAATGCATTTCTACGTTCATCCCCGAATCCCAGTTGACAAAGCTCTTCGCAGTCAATCGTGCCTTGTATCGTGCTGCTATGAATGCCCGATACAGGCGTGTAGAATTCAATGAATTCAATGATCACAAGATGTGGCTCTTGGAACGAATGAGGTAAGTTCCTCAAGTCCTATCGCCCAACTCTGACTTATAAGCAAATAGGGACCCTTCCGTGGCCAAACGCGTCCATGCTCTTCATGTTGAAACGTGGTCTGTGTTTACCTCCTACCGCCACCGAGGGTCAACTATTTATTGCTCCGACGACATCATCCGAGCCATGATAGGCGCTGTGCAGGGAATGACAAACCTCCGCGAATTGCACATACACTGGCGGAACCACCTCTTCTCCCAAGACCTCGTGCCGTTCTTTACCACAGTGTGGAACCTAAAGGCCGACATTCACCGCCTCGTTCTAGTGGCGCCAGTCGGGCGCTTCCGTACACTTCTGTCCACCGCAACCCGCAAGTTCAATCATTTACGGGAACTCGAAATTGTGGTGCAGAAGGACAGCTTTTCTTCCACCACAGAAAACATTAACTCGACCAATGTCCAGGAAGACATTCTTACGCCTTTCATCAATAAAGCGGGAGAAACGCTTCAAAGTTTGCTTATCAGGACCGTGCCCGGTATAGACTTCACGCCGGTTGTTGCCTCGTTGGGTTACTTCCCGCACCTGCATAAACTAGCGCTGGTAATACCCCCACCCGGAGACAGTCTTGTCCAAATGCTCAATACCCACGCAGAGACACTCACCCATTTCGAGTGGGCAATGACCTCGCTCGACCCAGACGCTATGGAGGACACAGATGATGCAGTGGAATCTCTGATCTCGAATGTTGATTTTGCGGACATGGAGACGTTGGGGTTGTACATCACCCAACGATGTTACCCCAAGGCGATTAAGTGTATATCCAAGAACGCCCAGTCACTAACCAGACTTCATATTGATGGTCTGTTGATGCGGGATGACCAGCTCGATAAATTGACGGGGCTACTTGTGGACTCACATTTGAGAACTTTGAGCATCACAGTGGAGACTCTCAGTCTCGATGTCATCGAGATCTTATCTCGTTTGCCAACCAGTCTGAAAGATATATATCTTCAGTTTAGAAACATCAAGCTTCCCAAGGAGGTTTGTCGTCATCATCGTTTATCTTATGCTTTTACGAGATCGTTCTATAGGTGTCTCCGCTTGTAAATTTACCGATGCAACCAGTACACCAACTTGCTCAGCTCGATATACGAGGAGTATACCTCTCAGTTTCCCAGCTGAGTGCTGTCCTATCTGCTTTTGCGCATTACTTCGTGCTCTCGAGCCTCGAGACCTTTAATGTCGACGTCCAGACCATGAATCCGCAGCTCATCGATTTGCTGGCCACTTGCCTCCCGATGATGTATTCGCTGTGGTTACGCATCATAGAGCTTACTGGAGAAAACGACGAGGATGATCGTTGGCTAACCAAACTGGTGAGTGACTGGTTGCCTCAATCCTGAGTTAACCGTTCTGATATTGGACTATAGGGCGCCTTCACGGCTGATATGAAAGGACGGTGGTATCCTCTATGGAGACTCGAAGACGCGAGGATCACCTCAACGTATTTTGATGCTTCGAGACCAGGAGAAGCTGTAAGGCTGACGAACCACACCGAAATTGTTGAGGTCTTGGCGTTGTCGGTACCAGCTATGCGATGAGATATACCAAACCCATATTCATAAACGATGCTACCTATCGAAGCCGTGTGACAGTCCGTATTATATCGTGATACTATAACTTGTTGCATAAAGAGTAAGATAACTACTGGATGCTTAAGGGGAAGTCAAAGACGCCTGCTGGATCGTATTGGCTTTTCAGACTCTCCAGCCTGCTATAATGCGATTTATAGTAAAGATAATGCTCTGTACAAAGATCATCAGCATTTGTGACCGAAGCCGTAGAATTCTGGACGTACCATTCTTGAGTCGGTCGTCAGCATAATTCACATAGGCTCCGTAATTCCAACCATTGCCCATGGTTTTGGTGATGGCATCGGCGGCACCTGAAAGAATAATGATGAATGAGGAGTCGCTCATTGTAACGAGATCATACCATCCAAGAAGGTGAACCCGTCTTCAGGATATGGCGGCGCGAAATTACTCGACGAGGCATACAGCTGAACCGTGAACAATGCACTTCTTGTTGCAAATGCCGTTGAATCCACATTGACGGAGTTAATAAATGAATTGGCTCCGCCATAGAGCTCGAATTGCATGAACCAGGCCTACATCAGAGATGAATACAACGTCAATATGGTACGTGAAAAGCAGACGAACCGTATCTGAAGCATAACCTTCATACGCTAGATATTTCATATAAACCTCCAACGCTTCCAAGGTCATCGGCTGATCTTCCGGCGTCATCAACGATTTGACATAGAAAGTATCAGTGGAATCCGGGCCCGCGACTTTGGTGTTGACGACGCCGTCGCCCAGAACCTGAACAGTACTGATGTACGTTCCATTGCCAGAGAACGTTCCGCTCGCCGAAGGCATCGACTGCAAATACGGAGCCAACACGCTCTGGAGAGCATCTATAGACTCGCCATACCATCCACCAGTTAACACAAAGGAGACAGTCCCCTCGGAATCACCTTTCCCGAGATTAATTTCGGCTCCAAGTTGAGGTGGAATGTCCGTCGTCACGTATTCTTGGAATTTGGCCAAAGCGGCGGCAGCAGAGGAGTAATTCAGCTGCCAGTCGTATTCGTAGATAGTTGCGAAAGAGGGCACAGCATATGTCTGGAACTCTACAGAGGTGATGATACCAAACGAGGATGCAGCACCCCTCAATGCCTAGTAAATGCAAAGAACTGTGAGCTTCTACGCGGAACTTAGCCAGGAAATAACGGTCGCGTACCCAGAAGAGATCTACGTTGGAGGCGTTCGACGCCGTTACAATCGTTCCATTGGCCAAGACTACAGTCATTGATTGGACTGCATCAAGGTTCAAGCCCCACATTCGAGACGTAAATCCAAATCCTCCACCAGCTGAAGTATGTGAGAGTCGGGCGCTTCAAACTATTGAAATGCCGAGAACTCACAGACGTGACCACCAATGCCTACGTAAGGACAACTTCCATGAGGTATTGCCCTTCCTTGGTTATTCAAGGCATACGCGACGTCTCCCAGTCTATTACCCGTTTCAACGGTTGCAGCACCTGAGGCATGAACCTCGACCTTGGTCATATTACTCAGGTCAATAACAAGGGCGCCATTTTTGCCTCCCAGACCGTTAGCAATGTAGCTATGCTGCAACGATATTAGTCGGGGGTGAGCAAGAAGAAGAAGCCTACTTACACCCCCACTCCGTGCAACGACTTGCAGATCTTCTGAACTACCAAGAGCAACGATGGTCGCCACCTGCTCCTTCGTCGAAGGATATGTCACTGCCACCGGAGCAAAGTCGTAACGCAAGTTGACTGTGGGAACGGCTTTCAATGTGGGGGTGAAGGGAGAAGAGGATCACGGCTTACATGGTCTGCTCGCAGCAACATACGAGGAGCTTCCAGGGAAAACAGCCGTTATGTGAGCATTAGACAAACCTTGCTGCAGACCAGGACTCTCCGCAAGGACGGAGATGGCGAGTGTTGCGATTATAAGAAGGAAAGACGTTGGGCTACCCATTGGATGACCTTGGTTGTAATGATCATCGTCACTCGTTTATAAACGAAAGATGATGAAACAGGGCGTTAAGCATCCCACGAGCTCGTGCCCGGAGCAAACCCGAACGGCCAAGTTGGAGGTTTGTCTTAATCGATTGGTATCAGTCATTTCGATGGCCAAGAACCCCGCATAGCCCGCCATTCCGCGCTTGACGTCAGGTTCCATTCAGATTGTGTACATTGTACATCATAGTGCTATGGTCCGGTCAAGCGCTACCTTCGGGAATGGTGAACCTATCTTTCGTTACCCGGTTTTCACGCCAGTTTACGCAAAAAGGAGTAATCTCTGGCGAGCCCTGACCGTCGTCGATGATGCTGATACATAGCGCCCCTCTCTCCAGCAACTATACCTTAAGGAATACCTAAGCGCCCAGTGGAGCTCGAAAATGCTGAGTTACCCAGGCCCTCGGCGTCCTTGTGATGAGTAACATAAAATCTCTCCATTTTGTCAGATGATGGCGGACTTCGTGTTTGGAAACAATGTTAGAGTTGAAGTCGGCGCTCAGCTCGATGAGGCCTTTGCCAGGATGAAACGCGAAAGAACCTATATCGATTGTGGCGTTCAATTAAATTATCATCGGTTTCAGAGAAAATACTTACGGTCCCGGGTCATTTCTGTTTAGCGAAGAGAAAAACATCGGAACAGTCAAGACTGTTTTACCGTTCTGGTCAACATATGTCGGTTGCAGGTACCTTTCGCCTACACCGTCACTCGATAACATGTAACACTGGTTGGGTGGTAGTCTAATAGCATGCAATGAGCCGACATCACGAGCAATAATACACCGACCTACAAATTGGCTACAGCTGCGTCTTTCATAGACACAGACATGATCTGTCCGAGCTGCGCCATGCAGCTTAAAGGAGCAGGAACGGCCTTTTGATTGTCATAAAAGTCGCGGATAGCATCCATTGCTTTGAAGAGTAGATTCCTGTTCAGCGGCAACAGCTCTCCTGACGAAGAACAGAACATTGATACTGGTATTCGCATCATCGTTATGCCGACGGCATACCCAGGATATCCTTCATGCGTTGGTTGAGAATAAGGCTTCTTCAAACGACTGCGGCAGTTCACAAGACTGTAATTGTTCAAGAAAGATTCTAAATCATTCTTTTCTGGGGGATTGTCAGACATGACGACCATAGCTAGTGCTGCGTGAACTAAAAGCAGACGTCAACATACAGAGTTCGAATTAGACGCCAAGGCAACTAACCTAGATGTGTAACGGTGTATGATCGTTGAGACGGCAATGCGTCTTTGAGCCGTTTGAGTATCAAGTCTGATTCCCGCTTTGAAAGGACAACTTCGTCTCGTTGACAGAAAGGCCAGCGGGTGTCTCTGGTGCGCGGCCGGAACCCATAGGCATTCTGCTCTTGATGATAATTGCTGAGCAATAAAATCCACTACTAGAGCTTACCTGGGACGCTTTCAAGACACCACTGTAGATGACTCGCATAGATTGGTAATAGGGTTTGTCAAACGAAGGTTGTTCACCAGAATGAGGAGGTATGGGACAAGGCTCAAGAGGTGACATGATGTTGTAAACACAAGGGGTGAGGTTATGAACCTCGCTGCCCCATACGAAGTCATAGGGCATAGAAGAACCTAGTGAGCTCGCGACCTGAGTTAAGTAGCGACTGAATACAAGTTTGATTCCCGGTCCATCAAATGGAGCATGGTGGCTTTGGAAAAGAAATCCTACGCGAGTGATGGCATCGTCTGCGACTGACGCGTGAGCGACAAAGTGCAGCCACGTTTGGTCGCCAGCATCGGATGGTATCTTCGTCTGTCCCACATGCGTCCGGAGTTCGTTCAGGTCTAAGACTTGTTGATCATGAACGACAAACGTGCGTGCTACCCACTCCTCCAAGCCACTCGGTGTCGGGGAGTGGTATTCTAGATGGCCAGTGTCGTCGTCGTCAACGGAAATGGTGCATGCAATGATCGGCACATGGTATCGAAGCCATTTCCAAGCGTCACGGCAGGTATCTACAATTTTGCCCGTTCGTACGGAGATGCGAGGTCCACGTAGACAGCAAAGAACAGGGTCTGGTCTCCCTGAACGTGACGGTTCATGATGTCGTGCGTGCGCTCGCCACCAGCCAGAAGGCGGATATGAGCTTCTGCACCATCGTCGGTACGACAACATTTCCACTGGAACTGCTCGAGGTCGAATTTTGCTAGGAGTAAATCGTCCATAGAGACGAGTATCAAGGTCCGGCCTGTTCGTCAGAGATCTTCCTTTACTTATATAGGTAGTCATGGGAGAGGTGGGTTGATGAGACAATTTGCAATAAATTGCGGAATCAAATTTGAATGGGGATTGGGAACGGATTATTGATTTTTGTTAAATCTTTGTCCATCGTATTGAACAGCATAATAGATATATCAATACCCAAAAACGTACGAGCGAAACATTCACAGACGAGTAACCCCTTCACTGCCCAGATCTCGACCTCTGAAAGCGGCCGCGTCATTGGCTGACTCAACGGTAGGTTGAGCTGAAGCAAACGTTGACTCTGACGGTGGTGCCAAAGGAACGGTTTGCGTAGACGAGGGTGGCTGAGTCGGACTCTGATGAGGCGGTGCTTTGGTCACCTCGTCGTCGTCGTCGTCATCACCCAACATAAAGGGAGCCCTCTCTTCAGTGGTTCCTTCTTCTTTCTTCGGATGCTGCTGCAGGTCCGGTTGAGGTTGAGGTGGTGGGTTCTGGACTTGGGATTGATGCGATATAGGATTTGTTCTCCCCGCGGTTCCGTTACGGGGCGGTCTGACGAATCCCCTGTCGAAATCCCCCGCGTCCACGCCACTCTGATGGCTTACAGGGTTGGTTCTGCCGCCAAATCCACCACCTTGACTGGGGCGTGTCCAACCTGCACCTTGACCACCTTCGTACATCCCTGCCATCCAGTCTTTAAATAAATCTACGCCCTCCTTCAGATGGTACCGCATCGACTCAATGTTAAACTGCGGGATCTGGTCGAATCCACGTAGGCGTAGAACGTATCGGTTGTGAAGAGTTCCGAGGGTAAGGTAAAGCATGAGAAAGACGAGAACGATGACGATAAGAGATGCAAAAAATCCCCATGGTCCAGAGCGTTCACCGGCAGGGCAAGCAAACTACGAGTTACGCTTCAGCGCTGAATAACGACGTTGAGAGACTACTGGAGCGTACATGTGTTCGCCATTCCACGAAGAACGCACAGGCATCATCATCTCCTTGAGGTAGCTGCGCCAGCAGTCTGGGCGTTCCGGCGCCAAAAACAGCAGTATCGCAGATGAAATTAATGACGGTGTTGGCTGTATTTTGGGATGTACATTGCGAACCAGAACTCAGTACTATTCGGACAGTATTTTCGGGTGAAAGGTCCAAAGTAGTGTTGGTCTTTCTGTGACGCGTTCAGTGAGAGCAGCTACGCAGAAATCACCACGCACCCGAGCGAGAAGTCTCCATGGTCCCGCCTAACAACCCCGCCAACGTCGGTGTCGTCAAGACCCCAGGTCTCGGACGCGACTGACCTACACACATTGATCCTGAATTCCTTTCCACCCGGGGAGGAGAATGTGTAGTCCTTGCTGCGGTGCATAGTCAATACCAGTGAACCGAGGGACATCATCCGGCGTTTACCTGGCCCTGAGCGGGTTCAAATCAAAGTAGTCCCCATTGGAAGCATGGGTTGTGCACGGCTTTTCGTCTGCTGCTGCCACCGATATTGAATACGACAATGACAGTAGAGAGAGGAGAAGAGGCGCCTTCATCGAGCAATTACCAATGACGATTGCAGAAGGGAGAGCGATGCAGGGACGCAACTTCAATCGGAGATTGAATACTTGGCTGGACGGAGATGAAATCCTCGCCGACCAATCAGATCACTTCCAAAGGACACCGCGTCCTTCCGAAACTTCACTGGTCGTCGTCGACGTCAACGACGATGCTGAGCCGTCTAGCTGCCCGTTCTCGGGTCTTCGCGCCCTCATTTACTCAATGCATTTCTTCGACACACCCCCGTCGCGCTACAGCTGCAGAAGCTGCTGAAACCAAAACTGCGTTTGATTATCACACCGTAGAGGACCTTCAGGGCATGCATGCCTCGGAAATTCTTGCAGAGGCGGATACTAGGTCAGCGACCAATATGAGGCATTTTACCGTTAATTTTGGGTGAGCCACGTCCTAGTATTCATGGAACGGAACGCTGAGCAGTGGAATAGACCTCAGCATCCTGCAGCCCATGGCGTGTTGCGAATGATTCTCGAGCTCAACGGCGAGGAAGTTCTCCGCGCAGACCCACATATTGGTCTTTGCATCGAGGGACAGAGAAGCTGATTGAATACAAGACATACATCCAAGCGCTACCTTATTTTGACCGGCTGGACTATGTTTCCATGAGTGGGTCTATGTTGACGTTCTATTGCGCGGAAATTGACCTTACTACCAGTGACAAATGAGTTATGTTACTCGTTGGCTGTCGAGAAATTGCTGAATATCGAAGTGCCGGATCGTGGCAAATGGATACGCACATTATTTGGAGAGATCACGAGAATTCTAAACCGTGTGTTTACTGATGAAACTGTCCTGTGCCATCCTTATCTATGTGGTAGATCTCATGGCTATTCTCACGCACGCTATGGACGTTGGTGCTCTAACACCTTTCCTGTGGGGTTTCGAGGAGCGAGAGAAACTTATGGAAGTAAGACTAGTTGCCCCGCTTTCTCAATGCACAAAAGCTAACGTCGCTTATAAGTTCTATGAGCGGGTTTCTGGCGCACGTCTTCATAGTGCCTATGTCCGTCCAGGCGGTGTAGCTTTTGACCTCCCCCACGGACTATTGGATGACATCTTCAACTGGGCAACCCAGTTTGGATCAAGGGTAGATGAAGTTGAAGAGGTGAGGATACGAACCATGCTTGTATCTCCCTATTCACTTCTTACAGGTTCTTACTGGCAACCGTATCTGGAAAGAGCGGACTATTGGAGTCGGTGTTGTTAACGCTGCTGATGCTCTGAATTACAGCTTCAGTGGTGTTATGTTGAGGGGCAGTGGCGTGAAATGGGATCTCAGAAAGGCATCACCCTATGACAAGTATGACGAGGTAAGCAGACCCTCCCTATCACAAACGTTATGTACTGACAGTTGCAGGTTGAATTTGACATCCCGGTGGGCCAGCAGGGCGACTGTTACGATAGATATCTCTGTCGTGTGCAAGAAATGCGGGAGAGTCTGAGCATCATTAACCAGGCCGGTATCCATCCC
This sequence comes from Armillaria gallica, assembly GCA_037576215.1. Lineage (NCBI taxonomy): Eukaryota > Fungi > Basidiomycota > Agaricomycetes > Agaricales > Physalacriaceae > Armillaria > Armillaria gallica. The sequence continues at coordinate 1,548,800 of JBANDB010000008.1, forward strand.
ATTATGTGCTAAGGCGTTCACTAATGTTTTGCTACAGTGCTTGAATAAAATCACACCTGGCGCATTCAAAGTCGACGATCACAAGCTCGTGCCGCCTCCAAGAGCAAGTATGAAAGAGAGTATGGAGAGTTTAATCCATCATTTCAAGGTCATCCTACACTTTCTCCACAATTTACCATTGGCTGAGAGACGTCACTTAGATCTTCTCCGAGGGATATTCCGTGCCACCTGGTGAAACATACAGTGCCATCGAAGCTCCCAAGGGAGAGATGGGTGTATACCTGGTCTCGTATGTCTTTTTCTTGCCTTTTTGGCTCGTTTGTTGTGCTGATATCGTACAAGGGATGGAACGAACAGACCATATCGTTGCTCAATCAGAGCACCCGGCTTCGCGCATTTGGCTGGGAGTGATTTTATTATGCGACATGTAGGTCGTTTTCTGAATTATGCGGACATTCACTAAGATTTCTTTCTAGCACATGCTAGCAGACGTTGTAGCTATCATCGGAACTATGGATTTGGTGTTTGGAGAGGTTGATCGGTAGGATACAGCGATTCACCTCGTGCCGACATAACAAATGTATACGAGGTGCGGATGTAGAATAAATCTTATTACTTTTTTCTCTCCCGCATCTATTGGGGTTCCTTTGAGGTTCACGGATAGCGGTTCCCGTATCGGACCCTTGGTTTTGGTATGACGTCGTCACTTGACCGCGTCTCATGCTATTCGTCCGAGGATTATCCGATGAATTGTCGTTCGTGAGCACAGGTCCCACGTCCGTTTGAAACACCCCACGATAAGCATGGCTTTCAATGTCGACGAAACACTATCGAAACTCACCCTCAGCGACAAACTCAAGCTTCTGACTGGATTAGTAAGTACTGAGTAGTCAAATTCAACTATATCGACTTCAATATTGATTCTTGTAGGGATGGTGGCATACTGAAGCGATTCCACATGCAAACATTCCGTCAATGAGAATGAGCGATGGTAGGGGCCTCATGTCTACATTTTATGTATCGATACCGACCGAAATCTTGGCATTGTTCCTTAGGTCCCAATGGTGTTCGTGGTACTCAGTGTCAGTGATTGCTCTCCGTCGATCAGTTAGATCTCACGGATCAGCATTAGTCTTCAATGGTGTGCCGTCGAGCTGCTTCCCCTCATCCACCGGCCTCGGATCATCCTTTGACCTGGAGCTTGCGTACAAGATTGGTGAGGCCCTTGGAGACGAGTGTCGCGCCAAAAGTGATTTCCCTCACACTTGAACGATTTCACTATGACATAATATTTCCCTACAGGCTGTCACATACTGCTCGGACCAACCGTTAACACCCAACGTTCACCTCTTGGTGGAAGGGGTTTCGAGTCGTTTTCTGAAGACGGTGTCTTGAGCGGGGAAATCGCTGCCGCGTATATAAACGGGTTGCAGTCGAAAGGCGTTAGTGCTACAATCAAGCACTATGTCGCCAATGACCAAGAGCACGAGAGATTTTCTGCGAGCAGTATGTCTTTTGACCGCCACTGAATCGTAATTCTCGCGCTGAATGATAGGATAGGCGAAGTGAGCGAGCGAGCTCTCCGAGAGATCTATCTTAAGCCTTTCCAAATCGCAATTCGAAAGTCTAACCCGTGGGCCCTTATGTCATCGTATGCTCATCTTCGACGTGTAAACATACAATTCTCATCAGAACACCAGATACAATCGCATTAATGGCCTTCATGTTTCTGAAGATAAACGTCTATTAGACGACATTCTGAGGAAGGTGCGCACAAGTGTTCACGGCAGGTTATGGCATGTATTCAATCGCTATTCAGGAATGGGGTTACAAGGGTATGGTTTCAGAGACAGCTGATCTTTTGTTGATGCTGAGCTACGAATACGTAGGATTGATTATGAGCGACTGGACCGGTGTTTACAGCACTGCTGAAAGCATCAAGGCAGGACTTGATCTAGAGATGCCGTGAGTTCCTGCTTTACTGGCTTCCCTCTACTTGCTTAGTATGGTGAATAGTGGTCCAAGCGTTGTTCGCGGCCCAGCTGTCCTTCGCGCGATTCAAGCAGGAAAACTTGTTACAGACGATATCGATGATCGGGCCCGAAAGGTAATTTCCCCTCTCTGTACAAGGCCGTCAGTGCTCATACCGCTTACAGGTCCTCGAACTTCTGGGCAAGGCTCACGAGTCTGGTATCCCATTCAATGGTCCAGAAGAAGGCGTTGACACACCTGAACTACGCCAACTTTTGCGACGAGCTGCAGCGGATTCGGTAGTGCTCTTGAAGAATAACGCTGGTCTCCTTCCTTTGAGCGCTCCAACATCCATCGCGGTGATAGGCCCTAACGCAAAGAAGGCGATGACTTCTGGAGGCGGCTCAGCGCAGCTGTTGTCTACCTATACTGTCAGCCCTCTGCAGGGTATCATCGAGGCGGCGAAAGCCATAAACGCGCCGGTCAGTTACACAGTTGGCGCTACATCTCACAAAGTCCTTCCCTTGCTGGATGCATCTATCAAACAGCAGGACGGCACACCTGGGGCTCTCTTGGAATTCTGGAATGAACCTCCCTCATCGGACTTCATGTCGCTGCAAGCCGACTTAAGCTCGACATTGAAGGAGTCCGTATGGGACACAAGAACTTTGGCTTCCAATTGTATCCTACTGGATGGTGTGGTAAGACATGGGTTGCAATACTTGTCAATATCTAATATGCATGCTACCTTATCAGAACGCAGAGAAAGTCAGCACAAGCTGCTGGACTCGCGTAAGGATATAAGATTGATTTCTAGCACACCATCTCACCTCTTCTTTAGTACTCGACGACTTTCGTTCCAGACGAATCCGGCGACTGGGAATTTGGCATGAATGTTTCTGGAACCGGAAACATGTTCATTGATAAGAAAATCGTGATCGACCAGAGCACCAAGACGGAGTATTCAAAAGAATCCTTTGGAGCAGGATCGACCGAAGTTAGGTCCATCGTTAAAGGAATGAAAGCAGGTCAGGAGTATAACCTTGAAGTGCGGCTGAGCAATGCCGAGTTCATTGCAAGGGGACCTCCGTTCCCATTTTGGGGTGGCTTCCGGTTGGGTGGTATACGTGTTATAGGTGGACAGGAAGCCATTCAGGAAGCTGAGGTGTTAGCCAAGGCTTCGGATGGTCAGTCTGTTTCGCGTGAGGGTCTTGAAATGATTCATCCGTAACTTTCTCTGGACAGTTGTGATCCTCGTGATCGGCCTTAATCATGAGTATGTCTTTTTTATCCTCAGTTGCGTTGATGCTAAACGGTTTGAAGGTGGGAAAGCGAGGGCTTCGACCGGGAGGACATGAAGTATGTGCCCATTTTCGGCTGTGTCATTGTACAATGTAGCTCAAGATATTTGTCTAGATTGCCTGGATTGACGAACGATCTGGTCTCCAAAGTGCTTCAAGCCAATCCGAGGACTGTCGTGATGAATCAGTCAGGGACGCCCGTAGAGATGCCCTGGATTGATGACGCCGACACTGTGCTCCAGGTATGAATGTCATAGCCTCAACCATATATGGCCATGCGTTGATGGTTCTGTGCACAGGCCTTCTACGGAGGCAATGAGTTGGGAAACGGCTTGGCCGACGTGCTGTTTGGCAAGGTCAATCCTTCAGCCAAATTATCAATTACATTTCCGTAAGAATGCCTCAGACTTGCCGTCAATTTACTGATCGAATCACTTTCTAGCAAACGTCTTGAGGATAATCCTTCCTATCCCTCGTTCGGGAACAAGTGCCAGGAACATGGGAAAGTTTTGTACAATGAGGGTATCTTCGTTGGATACCGAGGATACGAGATCAAGAAAACCGCACCTCTTTTCCCGTTCGGCTTCGGCCTATCGTACTCCAAGTTTGACTATTCTGACTTGAGCTGTTCAGAAATATCTTCCGACGGGAAATTCAGCGTAAACTTCAAGATCACGAACTCCAGTGACATTGACGGACGGGAGGTCGCCCAAATATACATCCGTGATGTGGAAAGCTCTTTGCCTCGTCCAGCAAAGGAACTCAAGGGGTTTGTCAAGGAGATGTTGAAAGCAGGAGAAACAAAGGACATAACGGTTTCCCTTGACAGAGATGCGTTGGGATACTATGATGATCGCAAATCGAGTTGGATAGCTGAGAAGGGCGAATTTGTTGTGCTCGTGGGACCGTCGTCGGATGATGTCAGGATGAAAAGAAGCGTCGAATTGAAGAGTAGCTTTAGTTGGGTGGGAGTGTAGCTGATTAACAACGCTAATTTTGGTACAATGCCTATAAACATAGGTCTTAATAAATCAGACTTCGAAGATTGACCAGGCCGGCCAACTTACCGGTTCAATAAGGTGATCGGGTTCCGGTTCGATGAAGTAACATTAGATCCGCATGCGACTCAGTTGACCTTCCCAATTCATGTCTCATTCTTGGCTGTCGTCTATTCCCTACTTCCAGCTTTCAACCGCGTTTGTTCCTGCAATTGTCCGTAAAATAATAGAATCCGCTGGCCGATTGCTTGGTTACAGCAGGTTACAGCTTGTCCTATTGCTATCAGGTCGGAGTCCGGTATCCGAGTCGTGGAACTCACCCATTGCCGGCCCAACAAAAATTGATCGAAATTTTCGGAGAAACCCTGAGACCACTTGATTATGAAGTTGGGTTACACGCCATTGCGATTTTATTCCGAAGTCGCGCCGAGCTCGAGTCCTCTAAACCAGGGTGGTCTGTCTCTTGATATTAGTCTGCTACTCAGTTCTCTAGGGACAGAAACAAAAAATCCAGACGGAACGGCCAATCACTCTCCCATAATGAAATTTCTGCATGACGACTACAGGAACGGCGAATTTTGCGTGGCTTTATCTCAGCTTTTACTCAAAAGAACCTTTCTATAGAATAAAGTTTCCCAAAGAGGCTTATACTTTTGATAACCCAATACCCCGCAGGTGTAACCAAGTCCCAAGAGTTCCCGGGACCAGTGCCTTCTTCGCGACACTCGTGCGTTCCAGGGACTTCTCCGTCAGACTAGAATATAAAGAATCAATCAATTCACGACATCGTCTATCTTGCCCCGCTTATCATGTCTGAGGAGAAAGCTCAGAGCTCTCTAAAGCATCAGGACTCTCACGAAGACGACGCCAAAGAGACATCCTCGTCTCCAAGGGTACAAGTCCCGAATGACGTCCCTCACAGCGCGAAGATCCTTGAAGTCACCAACACCGACCTTGCGTTGGCTCTCTCTACTGGTCCACCGCTGAACCCAGGGAGCTGGACGTCCATCAAGCTGTACTTGTGCCTTGTGGTCGCATTCATGGGCAGTATGGCAAATGGCTTCGATGGGCAAGGTGCGGCGTTCTACAATAGATCGGCGTTTCGCTTCTCATTACGGGGGCCTATCCGCAGTCATGAGCGCCGTTAATGGAATGCAGTACGAATTTTTATCGTGTTCTGAACCAATACAAACCTGATCATAAACAACAGACAGTATCTCGCCTACTTCGGTATTGATGGTCAGGACGCTGGTGGAGGCGTCGGTACGGTGACCGCGATTATCTTTGGTATTGTGCGTAATTTTTATATTCGCTTTCTGATTTTCTCAATTCGTTCTACAGTATTCAATAGGTGAAAAAGTATCTGGATCCTGTACGGCCTCGATGGCTAACGTGATTTAATCCTGGAAGGCAGCATTGTAGGTGTTGCACTCGCCGGTCCAACTACTGACTACTTTGGACGTCGAGGAGGCATGGTATGTTACTTCGTTGATTTCGTAACATGATACTAAGAATGTAACAGTTCACCGGAGCCGTCATCATAATAATTGGTCTGTCTCTGACCTGTTCAGTGGAATAATTCATCTGATTTCGAGTCCTCATTCACAAATAGGTGCTATTGTGATCACCGTGTCCAAGACTCAGGACTACCTTCTCGCTGGCAGATTTGTCCTCGGATTCGGTGTTTCTTTCGCTACAACAGCAGCCCCTTCATATGTTGTTGAGATGTCTCCTCCACAATGGCGCGGACGTTTGACGGGTTTGTGCGTCAATTAGCAGTATCCGGCGGTGTTCAATCGCGTCGCTGACCATCATTATTTTATAGATACAACAGTACGTTGAATTCTCGATCACGTTGTTCAAGTATCTCAGAGACCTCATCATCCAGCGTTTTACTACACTGGTTCCATCTTGTGCAGTAGGTCGCTCATCTATAAATCATTCCTCTAACTTACACGTTACGTTGTTGTGCGTAGCTGGCGTTTCAATTGCGACTGGCCGCCTCAGCACCACAACATCGTGGCGTACTCCTTTGGCTATGCAGCTCATACCTGCGGAATTCTCGCTATTTTCTCTTTGTTCTTACCTGAGGTGACAGCCTAAGAAATTTTACTCGCATTCTAAAACCTGATCTTGTTCTCTACAAGTCGCCTCGATGGCTGATGGCCGTCGGTCGCAAGGAAGAAGCACAAGCGATCCTTGCGAAGTACCACGGGAACGGAGACGTCAATGCGCCTTTAGTGCAACTAGAAATGAGGGAATTCGAGGAATCTATCAAAACAGATGGATCCGATAAGCGATGGTACGTTTCATCAGCGTATGCATTTCGTTTTGGGTGAATGCTGATTCATTTGTAAATTGTAGGTGGGACTACTCTGAACTTGTCAACACGCACAATGCGCGATATCGCACATTTATGATGCTTCTGATGGGATTCTTCGGACAGTGGTCTGGAAATGGTCTAGGGTATGAAACTTTTTCTTCATTGTTCGAAAATTTGCCCATCCAGAACCCTGTCTGAAGATATTTCCTTACCATCCTGTTCAAGAACGCTGGAGCGAACACGCAAGACAGACGTTTGATTTTGAATTTTGTTAACACAGTCGTCTCGGCTTCAGGTGCCTGATTGGAACGTCTCTAACTGATCACGGTTCGTGTAAAACTTGACAGTCATCTCGCCAATTATGTAACCTGATGCATCATAGTTGGCAGACGTACGATGTGGTTCTGGGGGACTCTCGGTAGCGCAGGCATGCTTGCAGTGGTGACCGGTGCGCAGTGAATCCTCTGTTCCAGAACACTCCTGACTTTCGGCTAGGTTGCACTGCAAAATGGGGGTCAGAAGGAAGTAATCCGGCGGGTTCCAATGCGGCTATTGCGTTCATATGTAGGTTTTTTTACTTGTTACACTTGGTTATTGTATCGTCTTTAACAACTCGTCTCACAGTTCTATTTGGCTTCGTGTACAGCCTGACGTATACACCATTACAAGCTCTGTATCCCTCAGAATGTCTCGCATACAACTCTCGGTAAGTATCCAGTTGATCAAACATAGTTCTGTGTTGACGCGTTTCTCCCTATCCAGAGCGAAAGGCATGGCGATGTCAGTTTTCCTATTAAATCTCTTTTATGAACTTGTAACGACTCGGGCGCTCAGGTACTCATTCGCCGTGAGCTGTGCTGGCTTTGTCAACACCTATGCGGGTCCCATTGCGTTGAATAACATACAGTGGAAGGTTTGTGCAACCCTAACCATCGATCTCTGGGCGCCGCTGATGACCACAATACCGCAGTATTATATCGTCTACGTGGTTTGGGATCTTTTTGAATGTTTGATCATCTTTTTCTTTGCTATTGAAACGAAGGGGCGTACTCTGTGAGTAGTGCACAGCACTCGATCTTCCACCAAGCTGATATTTCTTTTTGTAACAGTGAAGAGCTGAACGAGATATTTGATGTGCGTTGCGCTAGAAATTAAAGTTCTCATTACAACTGACCTTTTCTTAGGACCCCCATCCGGTCAAAGCGTCAATCAGCAAGAAGAAAGTTGCCGTGGTGCAGAAGGAAGGTCAGGTCCAGATGGTGGCTGTTCAACCTAGCTTTGATCAGGTGTAATTTATGCTGTATGTCTTTGTTCAATGTTAACGGCCGTTGATTTAAAATAGTGTACGGGGATTAACGCCTATGCGGCCTTGAACAGTGTGAGTGTTTTAGATTCGAAGAGCGAGAGCTTGTTGCGCCAGATCGTTGTCGAGATGTAATGATACGTCAGGGCCTAGCCGCAAGTTGTGTGTCCGAGTCTACTTGGTCAGGTTTATTCATCAAGCCAACGGTTGCGCTGACAACGGTAACCTGAGAAGATACCTAGCTCACAAAAGGTAGGGAACAAAAACGCCCAGAACTCGAAGGAATTATGGACCCGGTCGCGTAACATCTCGGGCGGTGAGAGCGAGAATGCACAGGAATGCCCGGCGACCCATTTGAATTTCAAACAGATCCTCGTTGGTCACGGAGATTACATAGATCACGATCTGTTAAAAGAGTGTTAGAAAGTTTGGCATTTGATTCCCTCTTTCAGTTCCCACTTCGACCTTCTTTTGTTTTTACTGCCATGATTTGGCCGTCATTGCTGGCACTTTCCTCTCTCTCACTCATCCACGCAGCGGAGCGTGACGTTGACTGCGAAGACAAGGTCGCCACGACCTGGTTTACTGGATGGCATGCCAATGAAGGCTTCAATGTTAGCGATGTGCCGTGGTCAAAATATACGGAAGTGACCTTCGCATTTGCGTGAGTCTCAAATGTAGGACCCATGAATCTGAACCTGACTAGGACATCCAGTGAAACGACGCCGGACGTCAATACACTCTCTTTCAACACCTCTGGGATAGACTCAGAAGGCGTGCTTGTTCAACTTGTAGCCACGGCGCATGCGAACGTGAGCCATCTTTTGAGCATGGGATCCTCTTCGCCAGAATCATGATGTCTTCATAGGACGTTGATGCAAAAGTCTCGGTTGGGGGATGGACAGGCTCCCTCTATTGGTCTGACAATGTCGGGTCAGCTGAGAATCGCACAGCATGGGTAAAAACCCTCACCAACCTTGTGTCTAAATATGACCTTGACGGGCTTGACTTTGAGTGAGCAAGTTCAGACACTCTTCTGCGTAGTATCTGACCATGCATTTAGCTGGGAATATCCTGGAAAACAAGGCATCGGCTGTAATGCCCTCAACACCAACGACACTGCCAACTTCCTCGCATTCCTCAAAGAACTCCGAGAAGACCCCATTGGCGCCAACCTCACACTCTCGGCAGCGGCGTCGATAGCCCCATTCACCGGCTCCGACGGAACAGCCTTGACAGATGTATCAGAGTTCGCCGAATACCTGGACTATGTCGCCATTATGAATTACGACATCTGGGGATCCTGGAGCGCCACAGTCGGGCCTAATGCTCCCCTCAATGATTCCTGCGCGGTCGCAGCTAACCAAGCAGGCTCTGCCGTGTCTGCAGTAGCGAAATGGACTGGGGCAGGTTTCCCTAGCGATCAGCTCCTCCTCGGTGTTGCCGCATATGGACACAGTTTCAGCGTGCCGCAGGCCGGAGCATTTGCAAACGGTTCTGACGCGCTGGCACTTTATGCCAGCTTCAACTCGGCTGAACACCCTGCTGGTGATGCTTGGGATGATGTGGCCGGCTTCGATGTTTGTGGTGCCGCTACAACGGCTGGTGGAGTTATCAATTTCTGGGGTTTGGTTGCACAAGGGTATCTCACGGAGAACGGTGACGCCGTGGATGGTGTTCCTTATGTGTTTGATAACTGCAGTCAAACGGTGAGAAAGCTTCCTGTTTGTCATGCTAATTACCTTGATCTCATGTTTTGCACGTCAGCCTTTCATCTATAACACCACGACCGAGGTTATGATATCCTACGACAATGCTCAGTCCTTCGCAGCCAAAGGACAATTCATCACTGATATGGGTCTTGCAGGATTTTCAATGTGGGAGGCAGGAGGAGACTATAATAGCATCCTTCTGGATGCCATTCGTGAGAAAGTCTTTGCGTAACGACGTTGACGTTGACGCCGCCGTTCGTTCTACTTAAATTTTAAGATTCCTCTGGTCTAGGTGCGGACATAAGATACATCTATACGTAGCATGGCAGACTGTCACTTTGGGATATCGAAACCAGCAACATGAAGTACTGTAGCGAACTGAGAAGACAGACTGAGATAAGCACGCAGCTTTTGAGATGATGAGATACATACCTGAACTTTAGCTATTGCTTTTAATTGTTCGAAGTCATATCCCTCTCGATCACTCAGGTCACCTAAAGGTGTTATATTTAGACGAGAATTAGCAGGCGTGACGAGAATACGTACCGCTGTTATGGTACATGGGGTCAAAAACTTCGATCTGGTCAGTCACAGGGTAATAAGTATGAAAACAATGCGACATACTTGGCCCCGCTCGCTCGAACAGTTGTGTAGCGGGAAAACCTTGCTCGTGAAACGACTACAATAAAAAGCCATGAATTCTCACGCCGTCAGATAGAAAATAATCGTACTTGATGGTCACTGCAGCAGACCTATGGACCGTTGTGAGTATATTGACAGGGTTCATCAAGACGTGAACATACGTAGGTGTATCCAACGACCAGTGCCGGGCTATAGATTCCAGCAATGGCGGAAACAAGGTCTGCCGCGTCCGGACTGCCGATACTGATAGTTCCCGTTAGGACCACAAGTGCTCGGAAATAAAAGAGACTGACGTTTTGGGAAGTCCCAATTGAGAGGGCTCATCAAGAGCATGATACGCAGTCATGTCTGCTTGTATCACGAGTGTGAGGTTCGACTTAGCAGCCCCTAGTTCACCTAAAACATGATAGGTGAAAAGGAAAATCGTGTAAGGGATTACCCAGACTCACGGGAGTAGGCTTTGGAGCCTAGCAAACCTTGCTCCTCTCCAGCGAACAAGACAAGTTCGACGTTAGTGTGGAACTTGACACCTTTCGCTCCGATAGCGCGCGCGATGGAGAGGATACCTGTGGTGCCTGAGCCATCGTCATTCCCGCCGGGTGCGCGAGTGCTACCGAATGATCCACGGCTGTCGTAGTGAGCACTGATGAGTACAGTTTCGGACGTGTTCACAATGGCTTCATATCGGCTGAAAATGAACGTGTCAATCACCGGACGACGAGGTCGTATGGACTCACCATACGACATTGGGCGCATAACCCGAGAGGAAAGGTTTCAGTTCGCAAACAGCACCGGTATCCTCAATCCGCTCCTTGAGCCACGACGCCGCTGTCCGCGATCCCTCAGCAAAGGAATGGCGCGAAACAATCCCTGACTTCCCGTCCTCCCCGGTGAGAAAACGGATGTCGTTCTTCATCTGCGTGACAGAGAGGCTATTGACCACGGACGCGACTACGGGATCGAATCTGACATTCCTTGTCACATTCCGAATGCGCTGGGCGGCGTATGAAGGGACCGGAATGTATTCAACAGGCGTCGTTGGCAAGATGGTCGATTTCCAGAACCGCGGAACGAGAGTGTCGATGGTGCGCGCCTTATCGTGGCTGACCGATAGCAATGCGGCGTGGGGAGACCGATAGAGAAGTTCGTACTGCCGCTCCTGTTGACTGTCAGCAAGAACATCCTGTTCGTGGTCCTCCAGAGCCTGGTCCAATCCGTGGTAAGACTGGTCAGACGACAGCGACAGTCTCTCCAGAAAACTATCCAGTCCGCTGCCAAATGGAACAGCCTGAGAAGTCAAAATCTCATCTACCGACTCTTCTTCAACCCACACGAGCTGCTGAACTGGCTGAAATGCGGCAGATATCGTGGCAGAGTCTGCAGCAAAGTCTGATACCCAATTGTCTATGCATGTTTGCTCAGGAGCATATACGGCCTGGTACGTTGGTCCATCACGATAGGTGCCATAGTAGGATGTTGATAAGCAAGATTTTCCCTGGAAGATAGCACTGTCGAAGGGAGTAACGAGAAGTAGAGCGAACGGTATGGCGTTCATGGTGAAGATACCGTGGGAAACACACGGTAGTTATCGGCAAGCGATCCGGCTCTGATCTCGATCACATTCCTCCGTTAAATACTACTTGCACACAACTGTACATAAGTACCTCACCGGCAGCCGACATGGATTTTTTCGACAAGCGCAACGTTGATAATCGGGACAGAAGAGTAAATGAGGACTCTGCAGATCCTCCCGTGGCGCCTCCTGCTCCGCCGGCTGAGCACCATGAAGGCTTATTGGACAGGATCAGCCACGCGCTGGGCACTGGTAAACAGGACTCGCCAGTCCAACCGGTTTCAGCATTACCCCCGCCCGAACCAGTGTCAGAAGTACCAAGCGGCATCTTGCACAAACTCGGCGATGCGCTCAGGGGGGTGCACGACGAAGCCCCAGCGCCCGTCCCGGCTGCCCAGCCCCCTTCGGAGCCCAAACATCAAAGCTTTCTCGAAAAACCTGTAGGTGATCATCACGAGGAAGCCCAGCAGGCCCCTTCCACACAAGCTCCGGTCACAGTGAAGGAAGAAAGTTTCATGGATAGGCTCACGGACAAGTTCAGTGGCAAAATCCACGACGCGCCTGGGCCTGTGGCTGCTACACCTCTTCCAGACCCAGAGAGCCACGGTCTTCTGCACAATATTAGCAGCAATCTCCGTGGTCAGACCGCAGTTAGCACGTCGCCGCCGCCTACCAAAGCAGAGCATGAACACGTCTTAGACAAACTACACGATGCGTTTAAGAGCGATGAAGCAAAAGTGGCAGAGAGGCGAGCCAAGGAGGAGGCCGAACAAAAGAAACGCGAGGAGGCGGAGAGGGCTGCTCATCATAACATATTTGGCAAGATCGGGGACGCATTTCACCGTGATGAGAAGGCCCCCCCTTCTCCGGAACAGAGCCACAGTGTCTTTGACAAAATCGGGGCACACATGCTACATGAAGAGCTACCTAAGCCTGAGGAGCAAGGATTAAGGGCAAAAGTAAACGCAGCTCTTGGTGGAGGCACTCACGCCGAAGCTGATGAAGGTTGGTCAGTATCTGTTTACCCACAAGGCATCTGACATACCAGTATTTTCAGATCACCTGGACAAAGGCTAGGAGCTTTCGAACATGTCAGGTACTATCACTGAACATCTTCTAGCCATTGACTTTGTACAGCAACACATATTCCGACAGGGTACCCAATCCCACGAATCGTTCTTGGAGCAAATGAAGGACGAGCAGATCGCCAACATGGTTCGAAAGCAGTACAAGGAAAGGACGGGACATGAGTTCCCATCTTCATACAAGACCGCGTGATTCTATTACACCACAGCAGCGGATGTAACGGTGTATAGGCTGTACAGTATGTTAATTAGGAGATTACAGAGGATTAAATGCAATGTCCGGTAAACGCGAAAGAGGGGATGCGTTTGTCATTCAGATGACAGAATACGGCTTGTAACTCCACTGATTGCGCCTCTTCAGTTTCGCCATGACCTGCTTTGGCCTCAACTGATAGAAGAACGTGCTCACGGTTGCCGATGCCGTCGAACGTTTTGATAACAGTGGGCATGAATCGTGCTGGACGTCGTCAATTGTATCGCAGGGGACCATTCCTGAAGTTGACGCGTCACTTGAATGAACATGCTATGACATAGGGTAAGCGAATTGGCTGTAACTATGGGCAAAATGTTGTACCTGTGACCATGCCTTGATGGTTGGGAAAGTCGCGTCGCATTGTGGACAATGAGGGAGAGGCGCAGGACGCTGAACACCATGTAAGCTCGCGAATCATGAAGAAAAGACCACTACACGCACCGACGCCTGAATACTTTTTACACTTCGGTTCAGATTCGCCAGACTGGGATGCCATTGATCCCAGTGCCTTTCCAGCGCCTCGTCATTTGCGCACCGTAGGTGACATACGATGCAATTTGCCATGATGCTGGGGCGGAGAGAAAAACCGTGGGCTTTTGAATATTATTGATCTGTATTTAATAAGCAGCCTATATGATTCGGTGCTTTTATCGCTCCTTTTGCTTCCGTTGCCCATGTCAAAAAAAGAACTTCAGATCGTATGATGTCTATAGCGGACCTTCCTTACGAGTAAAGGGGATTCACTGAACTTTTGTCAACGAACCTTGAACCTAGCGGGATGCATACCAACGATGTCGGAAATCCTAGAGGCCTAACACATGCATAAACGGTACCTTGTTGTACTTTTGCGGTTGTACATGGGGAATCCGATTTTGCTACGAACGAACTTTATTGCGGAGCAGAACAACAGAATGACGGAAACAGGATCCAGCCGAATTCCATTTCATCTTCAGAAGACCGAAATCCAAGGGAGAATAAACAGGCTGATCTGACGGTGAGAACAACGACGATTTGGTTTGTGCCATCAGCAGCAGACGCGTCAAGTGGTGTCGGCGATGGGCTACAATCTAGTGCGTTCATGAAAGATGTTTATTAAAGCTTAAAGCTTAAAGAGCGAAAGAAGAGGCACATTGAAAGAGAAAGAGGTGGAAGGAAGAATTGATGATGACTGTTGAACTAGTACTTCGACGTCGCGGAATCGGAATCGGACCGATTGCTTCTCTTTCTCCCACTACCGTGACGAAGTGCGTAAATTTGTTTATCGCTTTTTACCGTTACCGAAATCGGGTTCTGCCTTTCAGGTCCAGGGCCTGAGATTGAAGCTTGGAGAGCTGTACGACGCGAACATTAGCAAAGGCAGGACGACGAACCCTATACACAAGATTTCTCGCCACAGCAATACTATAGCGAGCGTAAGGATCCACTTTATACCCATTCCTTCTGGTTCTTAACTCGTGGTTTCTTAGTTTTATTCCACTGAGCCTTCACTCTCCTACTTGAATAGGAGTTATCTCGAATCCTGCGGCTATATCGAGTCCGATTCGGTTTTGGAACGCGTACGAACTGAAATTGTAATGGCCTCCTTGATTCGCCTCACCGTGTCTCGACTGATTTTCTGTCCCCTAGATGAACACTCCTCTCAAGTGTACAACATGTGGTGCTCCATGCAACAGTACCCACGTGTTCCTCCGTGACGACTTTCCCTTACTTCCCACCCTTCTTCGCAACAATGAGCCGCCAACGGGGTCTATGGTTGGACCTCTTCGGTCATCAGCGCTCCGTGTGAGCGCTACCATCGACGAGATACAGGCTGAAATTTTGCGCACCAGCGACTTTCTCAAAGCCCTGCAGGACAAGCGCCGACATCTACAGTTGATTGAAGAGGAATACAAAGCGGTTTTATCACCTGTTCGTCGTGTACCCCCTGAGGTCCTCGCGGAGATATTCTATGCGTGCATTGGAAACGAGGAGTCGGAATTGGGATATGATGTTTTTGATGTTTTCGATGGGCCCTGGGTTCTTTCGCGAGTGTGTCGTTTATGGCGCCAAGTCTTATTCTCCCTTTGCCCGAGCAGTTGGACCACCTTCCTGGTGTCAGTGCGTTTTCGGGTGCCAAAGGATCCCGTCTCATTGTTAAAAGCGGCGCTGTCGCGTTGCGGAAACCTCCAGCTGGAGTTTGTCTTTTACGGTCCCAGCTGGGATTCCCAGGATGCACATATGGAGGTACGAAGAACGAGCAAATCTCTTTTTCAAATTTTACTATCGCTGTCTCATCGATGGAAATCCGTCAACCTCGACATCTCTCACGAACTTTTCCAACTTCTTCCATCTATTCGCGGAAAGGTTTCCTGTCTGGAAACTTGTAGCACATCGACTGGCCCTATCACTGGGTCTTTCAATGCTCTAGAATTCGCCCCAAGTTTGAAGTGTCTGACCTTCGAGGGACTGAGAAATTGTCTCCTTCCTGTGCGAGTTTCAACCTCCCATCTTGTCAGGTTCTCTGACGACAGAGCGACGGATTTCTTTGGACATCTACATGAGATGTATTTGGATATAATCCGCGGCTCTCCTTTCTTGGATGAAGTCGAGGTCCAGCATCAGGGCCAAGCAGAAGGTGACTTGCCTGTGGCCACCCCCGCATCATCCATCCGACCCTACGCACACTTGCTCTTCGCGAAGGCTCATTTATGCGAAGCCTAGAACTTCCAAAGCTTGAAACCGTCGGCATTCAGGAAAATTCCCATGAAGTGGGCGACAGGTCTACATTTCCCGATGTCCTTCCTGCGTTGCATGACCTCATCATACGTTCGAGGTGTTCCCTTACGAATTTATCCATCGCAGATACAGTTCTCGATGATAACATTATATCCATCCTCTCTTTGTCTCCACAACTTGCCTACTTGAGGTTCCCTCTCACTCAATGGAGTGAGGACTCTGATTCTATTCTTGAAGTCGTCATCGAGAAGATGGCCGAAACGACCATCGATAGCTTCGGTGATAATGAACCTAAGCCTCATTCCCCTTCTGAAGTATTTCTCTGTCTACATGTCTGATCGCCGGTCCCGATTCAGAGAGGAAGTTGAGGTGGGATTTGTTGACAGTAATTTTGTTTACATGTTGAAAGTGCGCTTGGACTGCGCAAGTCCGCTACGGTTCGTTAACGTCAATGGATCGACCCGTCTCTTGAGATTCACAGGAGTCGATGGTGATGATGTTGAACAGCTAGTAAAATGGCGGGACGAAAACAAATTCGAGAAGCTTGCCATTCAGTCGGGTTGGGGACCAAAATCTACTCTTCATTGTGTAGTGTAAATCGTTAGGCCCCAGGATAATGACGCACATAAAATACATAAATAAGCAGCATGCAACTTGGAAAAAAATGCTCCCTGGTAAAGAACGATGGATATTTAAGATCATGGCCAAACGGGACAGTGCGCATAAAGAAGCTATGGTCAACAAGTGGGTCGCTTTTCTTATTCCCAGTTCACTTCCCTCGGAACTGATGCGATCTGTACGCTTAGCCTTGAACACGTCTCGTGCGCTCAAAGAGCGGTATTCAAGACGCGTGAACAGTGGCACCGCACCAACTTGGAAGTCGTGTTGAAGGATCCAACGGCGCTCGGTAAGCTCAGTCGGCGACTGGCCAGCCAAACACGACTCGGAGAAGTATGCCTACGACATTACGGCGCGCGTAGGAAACATATCACGGAGGGTACGCTATTCACTAATGTCAACATTCCTCCGGGCTACATCCACGAACCCTGGACGGTACAAGATCTAGTGAATGCCGCGAATGAGGGTAGAGTCGTTCAGGATGCTGGTAATTGGTCTTGACCCGATGGGGAAGATCTCGTTAACTTCGAAGTGCATAACTGTTGATTTGGGAGATACGGGTCTACTTAGATTGCTACTATGATTATATAAATAGAACAGTAAAGCTCGCGACAGATCTCGTTGTCAACTTTACATAGTTCAGCTTCTTTTAATGAAGGAAAAACAGTCAGCTAAATGGTGTTAGCCTATGCTAACTATCACTGAAGGAGAGCGCGAGATTATACATGACATTCCAATCAGTTCGCCTGGCAAGGAAACGAGATCTAGCCGCTTATGCTGATTTCAAGTTCAAGTTGCGATTCGAGGAGAACCACCGGTAAATGCCTACTCATTTGGATATGTCAACGTAGCTAATATTCGTAGAACATAGATAAGATCTTATCCATGAATGGCTCTCGCTATTCAAACACTACTTGCCAATATATAACATGATGTTGCAAGACATTACCGCGGCCGTGAAACTTCCCGGACCAGCGTCATCAAGCAGAGGTGACAAGCGCTAGCCGAGAGGACACCTCTGCCTGTGCCCGTACCAAGTTAGCCAGATATGAGATCATCAACGTATCCTGCAAATATCATCAGCACCCAGGATACCTAGAACCGTCGCCAGGAAACGCACCTGCAGACTCGCGTTGAATCCACCCTTCTCCAGGTCATCCGTGCTAGCGCCCAGCGTATCCATCAGGTACCTCCCTAGCGCCGGATCACCCTTCGTCTCTCCAGCCAGCACCGATCGTACATACGCCAGCACGCGGTCAAGCATGCCAGACACGTTCTGGATGGACTGCTCGAGGATTTCTAGGTCAGCCAAGGGCTGATTGCTCGTCGAGCTGGGTGACGCCGCAGTCGACGTCAAGAGATCGACTTGAGGATGTCGATGTCAGGATTTGGTGTTTCGTCCATGAAAGGAATGTACTCACGTCCGCTCCGCTCAGCATCATGGAACCGTAGCTCGACAGGTACCGGAACAAACACGCAATTTTCGGGTCTTGGGAATACGCCCACTGGTGAGCTGAGCATTGGATCAATAAACATACTGTATGTCAGTGAGAGCACGTACCTGAAGTATGCTTTTATGCCGGCGGGTTCGCCATCATCTATACCGGTATTCAGAGCGACATGGATGGCCTGGTGAGGCGCTGTTTCTTGCGAATAGAAATTTTGAATGAGAGCAGAAAAAGTATTGAGGTTCGAGCCCGTCGAGTACCTAGTGCCTGTTAGTTACAGTCCAATACAAAGGAAGAAGATAGACTCACCAGCCGACGATAACCTCCTTCGAGTTGACTTTATGATGCAGGTCGTACATCGTCCGATGGTAATCCATGTCCACCGCCACCTGCTCGCTGGTCTCGCTGTGAAGCACAGCAAACGACGAGCGGACCTCTACCCCCGAGTCCGTCCGCGTACCAAGCAGAGTTCCCAGGACCCGATCCTGCTTGTCCGTCCGTCGCAAGTAATGGTCGAGAATCGAGAAAAGAGCCACAGGGTGGATCGTTACACTGGTCGGTGTCCGCCTGCATGTCGTTCGTTAGCAACCATCGAGAAAGGAATCTTGGGAGCTTACGGCGCATTTTGAACAGCCGTGGATGCATTCAGTGAGCTGTGTACATGAATAGCCGACGACGAAGGCTGGAGCGGCATTGTTCACTGTGGATGTGGTCGTCGGTAAGAACTTTTTTGATCGCTTCGGGATTTGCCGTACCCGTCTCTCAAAATTTCCACCATGCCCTCAGAGGATACCAAGGTTCGTCGGCCGTTTTCCTGTATTTTCAGCACCGTACTCATTGTTTTTACGCAGGAAACGATAGCAAAAGTCGTCGAGCTTGGACGGGTGCGTGTTATAATGTGTGGGGAGCGATAGCTGACTCGTTGCAGACTGTGCTTCATTATGGTTGGATACCTCTGATTATCTACGTCGGCTTCACTCGAAGCAACCCGCAGCCGTCTTTGATCAAGTACGTTTCCTTATTCTGGGAGGAAAAGGCCTTTCTGACTGTCTCGCAGATTGATCAGCCCGCTGGCGTAATCCCCCAGAAGACGCCTTTGTACATAATGTCTGTCGCTGTCAATCCACATCTCACTGTTTTATCTATCGAGAGAAGACTGTAGTGTCCATATGGTGAGCTGACCTTTTGTTTCTTCTCCGCGTGAGGATGATTCATGTCGTGGTGATACATCCGTATCCTGAACGAACCGTTTATATACGGCACCCTGTCGTTGTAACCCCTTCTGAGGTGGTTTATCGACTGGCGTAAAATGTGGACATGACAAGGCCAGATCTGAGCGCGCCCTTTTAGTTGTCCGACTAGTGATTGCCATGACATTTCGCTTACTTGTCTTTCTTTCTCATAGAACAAGATGTCGTGGCGTTGGAGAATCTGAAGTCGCGTTTGATGTATCATCGAGCACTATTTATCTTTGTGCCTTCGTTAGATACCAAGCCCTCTTGATGTACCTGAGCACTATTTTACATGAAGCCTAAGGTCTTGCAGACGGTACTTTCTGGTCAACAGCTCCAAGACATTGGCTGCAGCAATGGACGTAGCAGTTTGAACCGGCATTAACATTCAACACCCATTATGGAAAGCAGAATGTACCGGCTATACAAGTATACTTACATATTATCTATATACAACAAGAAATACTAGAGATACACTCGTCGGAGGTCTGTTGCACCAGTAATCCGTTTGCAAATAGGACAGAGCTTAGTCGATCCTAAACACCGAAGCCAACATTCACGGCAACAGGTATGCCAGCATCCCGTCGATACCGTAGGTTCGTTGTACGGATCTAGGCAGATACGGCACAGAAGCGACGTCGACGAAGAAACTCTAGTCGCCTCCTGCGGAAATTTTATCAAAAAGTTGAGAGAATTCCATGGCCATGTACATACCAGATATTTGACCTTCGCCTCCAATGCCTTGATCAACGCTGGACGGTTACCCAATTGCTTGGCCGACAAAACAGCGCGGTCCATCCTATCAGCCTCGCCGACGCCCATGACCTCGTCCATCTTGGCCTTCACCACATCCAGACCCTCGTGAGTCTTCTCCTTCCCTTTCGTTACCTTGCCCTCAGCCACCAAATCTCGTAATGTCATCGTAACTGCGCCGTCCCCTTCAGTTTCGACGTCCACTTCAACCTCGGGTGCTGGTGCTGGACCCAGGATATCGCCCTCTGTAAATTGAGGACACCCGAAGGCTTCGTCATCGCCGTCAATGTCGATTTCTTCCTCTATGTCCTGTTCGTTCCTGTTGCGCATGTGAAAGCCAGTACCTTGAAGAAAAGGTTAAGAATGGTATATAGGAAGCCTCTGAAAACATACCTCTGACACTCCCAATAATTGGTTCCTCGTCTTCCCACTCCTCTTGGTCTTCCACTCTCCGGAGCATCTCCCTCTGCTCCCTCTGCTCCCTCTCCTCGTCCATCCGCCTGTTTTCGCCTGCTAAACATGCATCTACATGTGCATCCAACACATCCTCATCTCCCGCCACCGTCGTCAGGCAAACAGGACACACAATCTCTCCGCAGAATTGCGTCTGAGCATGCGAGTAACCCTCCTCATCCTCCCTCGTCATTTCCTTCAGCCCAGCATGCCTCCGCTTTCGGTTTCGCTTGATTTTCTGCAGCGTCTTGGTAGTTTGCTCATTGGCGGCATCTTTGGTTTGAAAGGACCTCTGCGCACGAACAGCAGACTTTCTACGTGAATATGATGTACTGGACCTAGTAACCGATGGTTCAGCAGCAAACAGGGGAGCAAAAACGCCAGCGCACCCTTCCTCAAACTCAGCAGCCAGGACATCCGTTGACCCGACGCTCTGAACAATCTTCTCGACGCGTTGGGACTCGAAATCCGAGTGCTTAGCAAGAAGCCGTAGGGGTATGTGTTCTTTGCAGATAGGACATTCTCTCGTCTCTACTTTGGCTAAAGATGAAGGTTGAGCTTATTCAAATTGCTCTGGGTACGACGATGGCTGGACCAACCTCTCTTCCTAGTCGTCGCGGGGGCGGGGGCGGAGGGCGTGGACGACAGTGATGATAATGAAGATGACCTCTCTCTCTTTTGTGGGCTCATATGGGAGCTCGTGGGGTTGGATGGAGAAAAGTTGTTTTGGATGTCGCTACATTACTCGGAGGAACGGCCCGTGACCCGGCATCATGCTTTCACGCGCTCAACGAGATCTGTCGCGAATGAGAAGAGATTTCCTGTTCTATTTATATGATCCTTGTAACTATCCAAGTAGACATGTATCTCCCAAATCAACAATTATACTCTTCCAAGCCAAATAACGAGATCCTTGGTATCGAGAATGCAAAGTTAAGACCAATTACCAGCATCCTGAATGACTCTACCCTCATTCGCGGCATCCACTAGATCTTGAACCGTCCAGGGTTCGTAGATGTATCCCGGAGGAATGTTGGTATTAGTGAACGGTGTACCCTCCGTGATATGTTTCGCACACGCGTCGTAATTGTCGTAGGCATACTTCTCCGAGTCGTGATTGGCTAGCCAGTCGCCGACGAGCTTACCGAGCGCCTTGGGATCCTTCAATACGACTTCCCAGTTGGTGTGGTGCCACTGCTCACGCGTCTTGAATCCCGCTCTTTGAGCGCACGAGACGCGTTCAAAGCTAAGCATATCAGTTCCGAGGGATGATCTTAAAAAAAAAAGACGGAAACTGACCGAAGCTTATTATAGACTTGGGCAGCCAGAGGAACGTCGTCCTTTCCGCTGACTTGGAGGCATGCTGCGAGTGTTATACCATCCTCCATGGCCATAGTCGCCCCACTGGCGCTCGTAGGAAGAAGAGTATGCGCAGCGTCTCCGATTTGGGCAATACGGCCCATAGGAGAGATCCATTTCGGTTGGGGGTTGCGCCACATGAGCTTCCAGTCGGTGACCTCCTTGTTAGGCACGGAGCTGATGAGCGTCGGGACAAACGAATCCCATTCCTTCACATAGTGAAGTGCACAGTCGGAACTCTGGGTCTTGGACCAGTTATCGTCTACATTGCCGCCATCCTGATATTTGCGGTCATCAGAAACAGGCCACGAGTCAGATAGGATGGAATATGCGTACCATGTAGGTCATCAGGAAACACACACTGGTCTTGTTCTTGCCAGTGACAATATGGGTGTTATGTCCGATGTGGATAATCGTTCGGGGGCTTTCGTCGAATACCTTCGCCAACTCCGGGACCTTCAGAGCGTGATTAAGAGGAAAGGTCATACGATATATCCCATAGCCGCTGCTGATAGGCTGCTCCTTCTTCCCACTAACTATACCCCATGCCGTACCTCCAACACCGTCTGCTGCGATGACGAGATCCGCCTCAAGCTTGCTCCCATCTTCGAGGATAGCAAAACCCTTCTCCGCAGTCTCAGAATAGTCCTGGACATTAACACCATGCTCGATGGGAATGCCGAGGGCCGTCGCGTAATCATGCAGTGCACGATGAGCGTCGAGACGACTGAGAGCCATACCACGGTCTTCGATATTCGGGCCAGATTCACATATGGGAAACACCCCAATAAGCGTCCCGTCGTACTTGTACATGTGCGCTTGGGGTCCGAATGTGTTTTCGTTCAGCCCCTCGAGAAATCCTGGCCACTTGCGCATGGTACGAAGTGCACTTGGCTGGATGGCGACGAGATCACCTGTAGGGATAGTGAGTCCGAGAGTCGATACACCAATATATTGGCGCCAATCACCAAAGGGATCAAGACCGGGTCGACGTTCGACGACGCGGACGTTGTGACCTTTGCGGTAACATTCAATCGCAGCAGTCAGGCCTGCAAGACCTCCCCCTGTATAGGAATAAATCATAGTGATTATGCAGACAAGAATTGGGATTCACCAGCGATGAGAATGTCTATGCCAGACAACGGTTCGCGAACCATGTGATCAGCCATGTTGACGGAGGTACAAGTATGATGCCGTCGAATGGTAGTATTTTACGAACGACACGACCTTTTATATCTCGAACCCATGCATACGGCTTACAACTGACGCGAGTTGACAGTCACGAAGGATGAAGACAAGTGACAAAGAAATGCGAGATACCGCTCGTTGGATGACGGCGTTCATACTTCGAATAGGGATCAGGTAGGACAAGAAGACCTCCAAGAACCAATAAGACTCGGCGAGGACAGAGAGCTACTCCATAAAAACGATGACAGTGACGTTCTGTTAATAATCAATTTGATAAGAAAATCTGAAAAGGCCTTTTTGGCCTCCGAAATTCCAATGGAGGCGTAAGATAGTCTGTTCAGCGGCGTTACCTGCAGCTGTCGACAGGTTAACAGAAGACCAGGCAACCACCCATGTCTGTAAATTTACCGGGTAAAAATTCTCATTCTCAGCAAAATTCAGAGATAAATGAGAGCAGAAACCCTTTTGCGTCTCGAGCCTAAAGTGTTGAGAGACGAAGACCTGCGGAACAGCAGCGCCAGCTTGACAGAGAGAGTTTGACTATCGCCGGCGTTGCAAGTCCCGAAGCGTAAGTCTGAACGCGTAACGGTTGGTAAAATAATTTTCAGAAGCATCCGATGCTGGAAATAGATTCCGGCACTCGGAAAGTACTGAGAATACTGTAAGGCTTAAGCATAATAGAAGAGATCGGCGATGTTCTGAAAGCAAGAGGATCAGCTGGAGAACAGGAACGTGGATAGACGCATACTAATGGCTAGGCTACCTGTACAAAGGATAAGGAAGGAACTCAGGTTAGCATCGGGCATTCGAACGAAAGGACTGGAAATACTTATTTGTCTTTCAACCTCCGCATTACGGGCCGGTATTCTTCCTTTCTTCCCTTTTCTTCACCATATCTATATGCGCTGTCATTTGTGATCCACTTGCGAGACAAAGCCACAAGACTCCATGGATCGTAGTGGCGAGCGCTTCCAATGTCGTACGGGAGTGGGAAGGCACTCACAGTAAACTGGGGCCTGCTTGCAGAAAAATCACTTAGTAGGATGCGTTCGTTTGAACATCAAATTAGTTCAAAGGCGACCGGCTGCGTTCCTTCCGCTGCTAGGACTTGCTACCGAGACGATGAATGGATATCGACGACAAGGCATGTCACACCTATGTCGATAAGTCTCTTCGTCACTCCGCTCAAGTAGGTCGGGTTTGGGCGATAGTTTTGATTCCAAGTTAGCATTGGCGTTAAGTAAATACGCGCAACAGCTGCTACGAGGTGTACTATTTTCTCCGGAACACATACGCCCTAGCCAAACGTCAATAAAAAGTAAATTGGGATAAGGAAAAGTGACGCACTTGTTGAGCATAGCTTCTTTATGCGCAGCGTCCCGTTTGGCCAGAATCTTACTTGTCCCATTCAGAATCTCTATTATCTCTCGTGCCAGCCTCTCATCCAAAGCCAACGGTCCAGGCCTCTTACACTCATCCAGCAGCCAGCTTATTCCCTTACGAAGACTCCGCCTTTCGCTAAGCGGCACCGGCTTCATAATATGCTTCAAAGCTGTAGTCTTGACCCGCAAACATACCGTCAGCGGGGAGATAGCAAAGAGGGCTTCGCGCAAAATGGGCAGTGGGGGTGCCCGGGTGTATGCATGTATATGAAGAAGTGTCCGCGAAACAATTTTGGAGGCCTTGGCCTTCTTTCCGTGTTTCATGACCATGGTGGCAAGGAATTGCAGCAGCGGGTCCTCTGGAGGAGGGATATTCATGAATGTGGTTTTTGGGTCATCGGGGGGAAGAGAGACGAGGGGGTTTCCTTGTGTAGTACGGAGGTGAAATTGTATCTGCGAACGCAGCGAAAGCGAGTCTGCGCCTGTCGTGGTCGCCGTTGCTGAAGAGCTTTGCTCAGCGCTGGTCGTAGCGCCGGTCGATGATGACGATGTCGGCTCTGGATCAGGACGGTGATGCTCAGGGAAACTCGGAGCAGCCGACAATGAACGGAAGGCAGGAAGGGAGAAGCGCGTCTGCGAGAATACCTTTCTCGACGCGAACTTGAGCATGGTGGCGAGAAAAGGATCTGCCGGAAATTGCCGATATCGTTCCTCCAGATATTTTCGAAGTTGCATGCATATACTGCTTATTTATTTACTTACTTCACTAGAAAAAGTTTATGCTGATTTGTGGAAATGATGAGTATATACCACATGTATTTTCGGCTAGCTACTAATTGCTAAACAACAAGCGACACCGAAGTCATGCATGGTGAGTTGAGGTGAGCGGGTAACCTGCCCTCAACTGAGTCTAAGAAGCACTACGTCACTAGCAACTTGGACTCCGACCATGACTTCAAAACATATATTACCCCACGCCCTTCAGGTTCCTGCTATCAAGAAACTCACGGGAAAGAAGATTATCCTAGCATCCAACAGCCCCAGAAGAAAGGAAATACTTCATACTTATGTACGCCGACCTAGCATTCTGTCTTCCTTTAACTGACAAGTCTGCATGCAGGGACTCGCTCCCGACATTGTACCTTCAACGTTCGAAGAAAATCTTGCTCCTGGTTCATTCGACGATATACACGAATATCCTGTAGCAACGGCAACCCATAAAGCGGTGGAGGTGTACGAGCGACTGGTGGTGAGTAGCCTTCACCTTTCTATCCTTCGCCTCAACTCAAAGTTCCTGTAGGAGCAGGATCCGGACAACGCGCCGGACTTGGTGATTTCAGGTGGGGATTGTCGCCTCTAGCCTGTCGCATCCTCTGATCTCACCAAGATAGCTGATACCGTGGTCCTGACCCATGCCCAGCCTTCGACGTCAGACGTATCGTACTCTGTGCTACCTGAAACGAACCAAGAGCTACTAGAGAAGCCTTCTTCAAAAGAAGACAACTTGCGAATGTTGCTGGATCTCAATGGCGGTGTATGTGAAGTGGTGACCGGCGTTGCTCTGGGTGTGTTTCAATAAAAATATCTCTTAATTGGCATTGGCCTTGCTGATAACCCATTAAGTATACCCTATCCTCTCAGCGCCAGGCTACGCCATCAAGTGAGTATATGCCAGTGGGAGACGACCAGGAACTGAGTGCTCGGGTAGATCCATTGACGAACGCTCGTTGGTGTATTTCGCCGACAATCCAAAACATATCGTCGAGGCCTATGCTGATAGCGGCGAAGGGGTTGACAGGGCCGGCGGATTTGCCATCCAAGTGTGTCATTCAACAATTGTCTCTTAGCTGCTTGACTCACTTGTTTCTCCCACAGGGACTTGGTGGCCTCTTGATACGGAAAATTGAGGGTGATTACAACAATGTCGTCGGATTCCCGGCTGCTTCTTTCTTCACCCTCTTGGACCTTTTAGTTGACGAGGAACCTGATTTTCTGGATGTATAATGTAAGTAGTACAACATAGACACCTGCTTTGGGCCAGGAACATCTCACGCGACTGCTTTTACCGATATTCCCGTTGACCATGGTGATCGTGTCGCTCATGTTAGGGACAAACCGAACATACAACTGGCATAATGGGTCTTCATATCCGTCTCTACCCAGTCATCCTAAACGCTCTTCGAGACGTACTGCACGGTCTTATTTATCGCCGTCTTCTCTACAAAATTTGTCCATCACAAGAACTACGCCACTTGATGCGATGACGCACATCACGGCCATCTTGAGCGACGACGCGTCGCGCTTTGCTTGATCGGGACGAGTCTAACCTGTGCGCTAATGATTGGCCGATCCGACGAAATGACCCTGAGGCTGGTGGGATGACCTACTCTCCAGCTGTTTCTGTACCTGGACTTTGGTTATCGGTCTTCTAGGTGGTGGTAGGACTCGATAATAGTAATGGCGAGTAGCTTTCGGGTTTGGATGGCGTCCCATGAATCCATCATCGGGCATACGCGTAGCAACAGCGATTCCCGTAATCGCAAAACAACCTAGTCCAAGACAGGATATCGATGCTTTGTAGGGATCCCTAATGGCAATCAGGTACCTTCATAATGCCATGGTGAGTAAGTAATGTCATTGCATTTTGCTTGGTCCCTCTTTCTGCTGCTGTACGTTCCACTGTTTCCGGAGCTAATCGTCGGCTATCTCTGCTTATGTCGAGGTCCGTCGCCTCCTTGGCATATGTTGTGGCGTCCCGCTGCCTGTCGTCGTGTTGGATGGGTTGAACTATTCGTAGACGCCAAATGGTCAACCGCTAAGTTGATCTAATGGCACTGGTTCTCATTCAGTAACCTATATATGCATAGTCCACGCCACTCTTTCACTCTCAGAGCTGGTCTCTACCCTTCTGCTTAACCTTCACAAGCCTGGCGCTTACTCTACAACGACCTACTATCTGACATGCGTCTTTTCACTGTCTTCTCGTTATTTATCATCTGGGCGCTCTACTTCTTGCTGGGTGAATGTCGGTTAGTATCGTTCTCTTGCGCGAGAGTCGTGTTTTGATCTTGTTTAGACCATACGGACTAGAACGCCGAACTCCTCGGTACACGAAGGGTGACCAAATAATCATCAAAGTAAAGTCGTCGATGATGGGTGTACCCAAAAATAAAGAATACAAATGTACTGTGATCGGGGAAGGACGCGATGGGGTGGCATGCGAACTGTACTCTGAGAAGCAGTGGGCTATCGCCAAGTCCAGCAAAGCCGTCGAGGCTGGTCGTCAGACCATGGATCAAGGCATTCCATTCGATGAGGAGGTCGCAGCACTTGAGGATGTGAGCACGGTGTTATCTATCAGTTGGCAAGCCCTTATAGAACGATCGACGGAAATGATTGAATTTTGGATTGACATGAAAGGCCTTCGGTGAATTTTACCTCTTCTTTACTTCCCCGGGCGCGTGGGACTTACCATCCCCATAGCCACGAGGATCCAAAGGCAGACAACGTCTTTGTCACCCCGAACTTGGACCAATTGACGCTCATTGACTATGGTCGCTCCAGGCGTGTTGCTGGGATGGTACCCTATCCCAATACTGCAAAATCCTGGAGAGAAGCTAATCCATTTGTTCAGACTTCAGAATTGAAAAATCATATCGAATACGATTCGATGAAAGGATTCAACCCTTTGACCGCTGTGTGCAATAAGAAGCCTTCGGCGCCGGGAGGAGAGGAGAGGACTTTTCCGCCATTGATCAAGCCTAGGGTAACGAAGATAAGTGACAAGGAGAAGGCTAGCGCCGCACAGCACAGGAGAGTCGCATTCTGGCAGCGATTCATGGTGGTGGTGGTGGTGGTGAAACCAGTCAGCAGGGAGCTGAGCAGAACGCTTGAGTATTACTGTGACGGTGGCGATATCATTGAAAGGAGGATAAATTATAATAACTGTTATGTGATGCGTGCTGTTATGGGGAGATACGGGGAACTGCGTAGATGGGTGAATATATTTCGTTAGCGAGAAGAACGTTTAGGTTCTTCTTACCTCGCGCACTCAAAAAACCTAGAAAGTATTATCAGGTTATACTCAATGTCCATTGCTATAGGTCTGGGAATATTCAGCTGACCCACCTGAGCTTTTATGGGGAGTTTTCTGCCAACCACCATCTAGTCCGTTGGTAACTTCCAGTTCCAACTTGATGTACATATGCCATGGCTAGCATGTATGTGTCATCACTTAGATAAACTCAATGACCTTCGCTATTGGCTCAAGAATATTGCTTGAGCCACCTGATCATCTATGCAGAGTCTTCTATTACAATCTAGTCCCTTGCGCAACTTACAGTTGATGTCTCGGGGAGGGAAACTGTTCGATTGACAGAACGTATGGAGATTGATGGAATTTTGGCGTCGTCGGTGCCGACTATGCGAAGAATATGTATATCAAAGCTTGCTTGCTTGTAATCAGTTAATTTTTCCTGATGCAGTGGTTTTAAGTAATGATTGTACGCGTGAATCACGCCAAGGTATACTGCAAATAATACGTGAGTCTTATAAAGCACCATTGGCTTGGACCATAATCGCCATTTTAATGCCTTATCTTCAAGTATTAATATAGCCTCAAACGAGAAAGGTGTCGTGAGCTGCAACGTCACCTCCGGGATGGTGGTGGTAGTACATGTACTGCCTTCCACAACTTACGTGCGTCGGAATAATGAGTCCATCTGTGAGGTTCTGTCTTAACGATGGAAACAAAGATGGGTCAACTCAAACTTGGATCCATGTGCGTTAATAGAATGATAAAATATTCTGATTATGGAATTGGCTTTCTACATTCGTAATGATGTTGCATATTTTTACCTTGATGGCATAGCTCTCATTGCGAAGG
This sequence comes from Armillaria gallica, assembly GCA_037576215.1. Lineage (NCBI taxonomy): Eukaryota > Fungi > Basidiomycota > Agaricomycetes > Agaricales > Physalacriaceae > Armillaria > Armillaria gallica. The sequence continues at coordinate 1,577,994 of JBANDB010000008.1, forward strand.
TGCGTTCACTATCTTGGACTCCCTCATCATCTATCAAGCACCTTATGTAGGGAGTTGCACCCACTCTTCTTATTGGCAGAGCAGCAGCAGGACACACACGTCCAACCGAAGAATCAACTATAGCTAGCAAGTATTAAATGGCAGTGCAACAGTGTCGACCCTCCAAGATGGTTGCACCTAGCTGAACGCGCTTTCCAACCTGCCGTGTTCTTGATCCCATCCGTCACATCACGTCCTTACTGGACGCTTATGGGAAAGACAAAGACTCCCGTTGGATCATATTGACTTTTCAGACTCTCCAGCCTGGAATAATGTGATTTGTAGTAAAGGTTTTGCGCTGGATACGGCTATAATTAGCCTTTGAGGAGAAGTAAAGAAATGACGGACGTACCACTATTGAGACGATCGTCGGGACGTCCTTACTGGACGCTCGTGGGAAAGACAAAGACCCCCGTTGGATCATATTGGCTTTTCAGACTCTCCAGCCTGGAATAATGCGATTTGTAGTAAAGGTTTTGCGCTGGACACAGCTATAATTAGCCTTTGAAGAGAAGTAAAGAAATGGCGGACGTACCACTATTGAGACGATCGTCGGGATAGTTCACATAGGCTCCGTAATCCCAACCATCACTCATTGTTGAGGTAATAGCTTCAACGGCACCTGTGAAGAAAGAGGTGAGTGAGAGGAATAGAAAGATATAATTTATCATACCATCCAAGAAGGTGAAACCAGCTTCAGGGTATGGCGGCGCATAATTGCTGGAAGAAGCATACAATTGCACGGTAAACAGTGCACTTCTTGTAGCAAACGCTGTCGAATCCACGTTGACAGAGTTGATGACCGAATTTCCTCCACCGTACAGCTCGAATTGCATGAACCAGGCCTACATCGGCGGTAAGTAAAGCCCATATCTTGATAGGTGGAAGAGCAGACGAACCGTATTCGAAGTATAGCCATCATATGCCAGGTACTTCGTGAATGCCTCCAAAGCACCCAAAGTCATTGGTTGACCCTCTGGCGTCATCAATGACTTGGCATAGAAAGTATCAGTGGAATCCGGGCCTGCGACTTTGGTGTTGACGACGCCGTTGCCCAAAGCCTCGATAGTACCAATATAGGTTCCGTCGCCCGAGTACTGGACACTCGCCCAAGGCATCGATGCTAAGAACGGCGCCAACGCGCTTTGAAGAGCATCTCTAGACTCCCCATACCATCCACCGGTCAAACCAAAGTAGACACTCCCCTCGGTGTTACCTCTCCCGATATTAATTTCGGCTCCAAGTTCAGATGGAATGTCCGTCAGCGCGAATTCTTGAAATTTGGCTAGAGCGGCTGCAGCAGTGGAGTAGTCCAGCTGCCAATCGTATTCGAAGATAGTGGCGAAAGACGGCGCGGCGAATGTCTTAACATCGATGGAGGTAATGACGCCAAACGAAGATGCGGCACCTCTCATTGCCTATACAGATGCGAAGAACTATGAGCAATGGGGCAGATGCTCGAAATTAAAGTCACATACCCAGAAGAGATCTGCGTTGGAGGTGCTTGACGCTGTTACAATCGTTCCATTAGCCAAGACTACAGTCATTGATTGGACTGTATCGAGGGTTAGGCCCCACATTCGAGATGCAAATCCAAACCCTCCACCAGCTGTATGGAATGAGATTCTGCCGCTTCTCGTTATCGAGATGTTGAGAACTCACCAACGTGACCACCGATGCCTACGTAAGGGCAGCTTCCATGGGGAAGCGCCCTTCCCTGGTTATTCAATGCAAACGCGACATCTCCCAGCCTATTTCCCGTTTCTATTGTTGCAGTACCCGATGACACGTCGATGTCGACCCGGGTCATGTTGCTCAGGTCAACGACAATGGCACCATTTTTGCCTCCCAGACCATTGGCAATGTAGTTGTGCTATAACGATATTAGTAAGGGTGGATAAGAACTTGAAAAAGATGCTACTTACACCCCCACTCCTTGCAACGACCTGCAGGTTTTCAGAACTACCAAGAGCAACGACGGCGGCCACCTGCTCCGTCGTTGAAGGATATGTCACTGCCGCTGGAGAAAAATTGAAACGCAAGTTGTCTGTGGACACCGTGACGAGTTTCAATATGGACTGAATAGAGAAGATCAGAGCTACTCACAAGCTCTTCTCGCAGCATCGTACGAGGAACCACCGGGGAAAACAGCTGCTACGTGAGCGTCGGACAAACCGTCCTGCAGGCTTGAACTCTGCGCGAGGACGGAAATAGCGAGTGTTGCGAAGGTGAGGAAGAATGAAGTTGGACGAGCCATTGCATGAACTTCGAGACTATCTTTACCTGCTTATATACGAAGGATGAAACGCGGGCGTCAGGCCATCGTGTGATTTGTGCTCCGAGTAGCCTGTATGCGAACGGGCAACTTTGAGCGCGTCTCGAAACTGAAGGAGGTTGGCCTTCGGTCAGCAAATCCAGGCAAAACTTTGCACAGCCCGGATAGGTTATTTTGCTTGGACGTCGGACTCCGCGTACACCGTATAAGAGCTACCTTTAGAAGATCGGGATAGTAAAAAACCGTCCTTCGAAATCCCGCATTGACCGCTTTGACCGCATCCCGGCATGCCACGATAATGACGGATGGCGAGCCCTGACCGCGGTAATCTTTACGGTGAGAGGCGGAGACCATCACAGCCTCCTCAGTCGTCCAAGCGGCGCGTAATGAATGACATGAACTCAGTGTCTGGCCGTCAGCCGCAAACTTGGGTTGGGTGTTTTTTCTGGAAAAGAGTGTAAGAATTGAAATCAGCGCTCAGCTGACCTCGATGGCTTCGGCCCTTCCAAGATGGGAGGCAAAGGAGCCTAAATACCGGGTATTCAATCAAACTCGGAGAAAGTTTCTAGAAATTTTGGAACGGTAGAGTTGCAGTGAAGACGATTTTTTGAACCGGCATCGTGGCATGGCTCGTCTGCTAGGAGCCTACGTTGACACTTGGCTGTAAGTATTATTTGGTCTTTCATCTACGCCGTTTCTCGATAGCTTGTAGTGTGCTGATTAGGCGTTCGTATTCGTTACGGTTGTGGTTGATGCAAGTGGAAGGCAGTGATCGGGCCGCGTTTCCGAGATCGTAGTAGCATGTCTCCTCCAAGTTCCAATGGCTGGTGCTGAAACATGTACGGCTTCTCCGTATACCATTTCTTTGGTTATGCAACCTGACGACCACAGCTAAGAGTGGTTTCCTTGTGCCAACGGTGGATACGGGATATGCCATACCGTATTGACCACTGGGATGGTGGAAAGGCAAAATGTTGCTCAGCTCCTCATATAGTTTTTACCTTTTTCTGTTCTTGTATGTATACTTGGATGTAGGTGACTCTCTGCAGATAGAGCCGGTCTCTTTCGTCGCTACATTTCTCAAAGCTTATCATGCTCCTTTGCGTATTGATTCCATAGTACTTGGCCCTTTGGTCTCTCTGCTTTCCACTGTATGAATCTCGGTGACGATATCCTGCCCCATCTGTACTGTATATTGATTAGCCCTAGGACATTAGGACACGGCGTTCGCGTTCCTCGGTCCCACCAGTACAAGATAGGGCAGGGATGATAATTAAGGTGCAAAAAACACAGATCATCGGGGTAAATGTCGGCAGACATTCGTTGGAGTGCACAATACGGATTCCGCTCTCTCTTTGGTCGGGATGTAGCAAGAAGCCTTCCACGGGACCGAATGCCCCTTTCCAGCCTTGAAGCTATATCAAGGTGTTTCTCAGAAATCGAAGAATACCATAGGAAAAGCGGCTAAACTGCAGACCGAACGCCCAGAGAATCAATTTAGAGATGCCGGTATTACGGTTGATCAGTGAGTTGCCTGTACGTATATCTGTGACGCCTGCATGGTTTGTACATAGAACGTGCGCATCAGTCATAATATATGATATGTATCCACGAGGCAGGAAAATGATGAAGCTTATCCAAGTGCAAAGATCTCACGAGTCACAGAGTGGCTGCATCTCCCGGAGACTCATATATCGTCGCGTCTTCATAATCCCCGTCATAAGAGTCCTCTTCAAAAAACTCCGAACCCGAAGTCAGACTCGACCCTGTCGAAAACTCCGAGTCGCCACTCTCATCAGAATAACTGTCTTCTTCATCGCTTTCATATACCCCGCGAGGCGTATATCGAGGATTCTGTAAGTGCGAGAATGCACCAGGTACGTTATTTGGTGGAAAGCGTGTACGACCATAGTACGGATTACGATCCCCATTATCGAAGGGTGTAGGGTGTTGGTATGTTGGGGAACGATGCACGAGCGGTCGAGGATCAGGATAATTGTGACTCGGACTGAACCTGGGGCGAGGCGGGGTATTAGCATCAAGATACCTTTTCGGATTGGGTGAAATGTACGGGGGAGGCGGAGGAGGAGGAGAGGGAAACGGGGAATGGATCCTGCTCAGCGGTGCACCGGGAGAGCTATAGGGACTAATTGTAGGTGTTGGAGTCCGTCGCGAGTCTGAAGAATAGAGACTTGGCGATGAATACATGGTGCCTGATCTCGAGTGGGGATGTGAAGCGCCAATCGAATATCTGGATGATGGTTGGAAGGATGGGAACGGGCGATTGGTGCCATAGGTCTGCGACATAAAGATGGATGATCTTGCCTGTCCGTGATCTAGACGCGCAAGGTTCTCTTCGCTGAGCCTTTGAGGCATTGGAGGTGGAGTAGGGTATGATCCTCCCGGCATGCGCCAATAAGTATCATGATGGCTTGGAGGTGACGGACGTGGGATGTACGTCTGAGGACTATATTTGGAGGGTGAGCTACGTTCGAAGTACAGAAACATAGCTATGTTGCTTACCAGTTCGTACCCCGGTAATACGACATGATTAGGGCAGGGATTTCTTCCTAAAGATATCGACGACTTTATAGTCGACGAAGACTGTTCTAGTCTACCATACATACTTACACGTTGTCTCCGCATTGCTTGTTTACGGAGTAGCACTATGCTTCAGGCTGGTGTAATACGGCGCGCTGCATGGCATGGACTTCTCTCAGTCACGCGTTTCTGGAAATCTCATACACAGAAGGAGGGTCTGTTGCAGCGTCTATTATACCACATTTTGCAACGTTGACTTCTTATCTACCGGTTTCGCCTCCGATGGATCGGGCTTCCATCCAATCTAGCATAGTGCAGTGTGATCGCCAGGGACTTAGAAAGGGGAACGGGGTAAGGCTCACCATAAATATCACTTGGAAAGTAGCTGGAACAGTGCCGTCTTCGTTTCCGTGAAGTTCTGTGACGAAGAAAAGGATCAGCGCGGTGACCACCTGGGAGGAACGTAAGACATACCCTTGTATATAGCGGAAGCAGCCGTTAACGTGTCGCGGTGTATGAAATGCCGTCTATACGAAGTAGTCAGTCGCTGGAAAGCTGATTGGACAAGAAGCCTACCGTCCAATGATAGCATTACTCTCTCCCATATCTCTAAGGTCATCCATGAGCTCCCACATACTCGGATAAGCCACTTTGACTTCGTCGATGTCGACAGTTAAAAGGGTGAAGCCTGCGCGCCCGAGGAGGTTGGAGACGTCGCGAGTGTCTGATGGAACATTAAAATGCGGTCCCATAAATGGCTAGAGCGTGCTTTACCGGTCATGGGAGAGACATGAGGAGAAATGCCTCCTTCACGATCTACCTCAGCAAGTTGCAACGACGTCCTGATAAAGAAATTACATTACCGGAGGAGGATGGGGGAAAGGGGGGGCATACCGAAGCTCGAAGAGCGTTTCACCACCGAACATGGCCCCGAGGAATAATCCGTCGGGTCTCAAGGCTTTGTTGATTTGCACAAGCATGCCTAGGGCCGAGTAGTAAGAAAACATTGTCGGATCACGTTGTCAGGAACTCACCCGGTAGGTCGTTTATCCACTGTAGGCTCAGACAAGATACAATTGCTTCTTGACTGTTCGGTTCTATCACTTGCAGGAGCTCCTCCTCGTCAGCGTGAATTCTTTCGACAGGGACTTGATAACAGGTCAAAAGATATTGGAGTGTATTAGCGGTAGGCAAACCTTCAAAAGTCGTGTCTGGATCGCGATAGAGGGTCTTTTCTGGTGAAGTTAATACGTTGCATTCATAGGATAAGTCAAACAATGTACCACTTGATTCTATCATAATACATCTTGTTGCATTCTCTGGACCAAGTAATCTTGCAAAGTGACCAGATCCGGAACCCAAGTCAAGGATTGTGCTGAACCTTCTTTTAATGTCCTTGAATCAGGGTGAGCAGTGTTGCAAGCACACATATAATCCGAGTCACCTCGAGACGTTCTAAAAGTCTGTCAGCCACTTCGTCCCTCACGTAGTCGACGGTGGCGCTCGACTTTCCACCGTCCTTTGCTGCCGCACGATCGCGTTGTAATTGTTTTGCTTTCCGGTCGAATACAGTGAAAGGGCCCACATTGCTGGAAGATACAGATGCCAAAGACCGGACCGAGCGTGGGACGGTTCTCCTCACCGAGGCGATCATGGGGAAAAGACAGGTCTCTCGGATTACATAATCTATCCCTTTGTGGTCTTGACCACATCCAACGACGACGACTCTGGGACCAACGACACGAGCCTTTACGCGTCTTGTTCCCACAATGTCCCTAGAACGAACGAATGACAAAGGCGTATTCACAGCAGAGTCCTATCGACAGAATAGCGAGGCTATTCAGGCAATGCGGGCCCACCTGGATAGGGTGTGGGTGGAAAACGAAAAGGCCGAATTGGAGCGCAAGGTCAGGGAAGGTGAAGTAGCTAGGTATGTTGTGTAGCTCATCTTTTGTTCCTTGACATCGAATCCTCCCAGGCAGAAACTTTCTGAACTGCAGCGCCAGACAGCTGTAAGTCACGTCGGACCTGTTCATCCTTCATACGCTCCTTCCATCGACCCGGTTCAGCCGAGTGCATACATCGAGGAAGTAGGATATGATAATGTAATATGTCCTTGTTTCGTTGCCCTGATAGGCACTAATACATCAGTCTCAGCAGCTCAGTTCGTCGCGGCCTGTTCCCCGCCACTATAAGCCAAGGACGTCCTCCTACCACTTACATCAGAATGGATACGTGAACTATGTATCTACTCCTCACGGTCCTGCACCCATCGCCGCACAAAACTCTGCGAATCTGGCTAATCATCATCCTCGCGTACATTGCCAAACTATTTCTATGTCCGGACCAGTGGCAAGCAGTACTAACTCAGCGCAGCCTGTGCACTGGCAAGGAGGTACTGTTCTGGCCATTTCTTTTCACTCCATCTCTGACATCCTGGTCAGGACACGACTTTCGAACCTCCAGTCTGGCTAACGCTTTTGGTGGAACACCACACCCTCCCATTTCGTACGTGCAGGTATGTACGACTCCGCTGTTCTTATTCACCAAAGTTGTTTAATCCTTCCAAAGTCTACAGGACCCCCTACCACGCAGCCAACTTCAGCCGCAACGCCTAACGTTGCCCAGTCAAACAGTGCGCAACGAAATGTCGTAGCGCAGTCCGAAACTCTGAGGACTGGAAATGCAATTCGCAATGAACACACAGCTGGGTCCTCACAATCAGTTAGCTCGAAGCAGCAACAGGTACGTTGACTCAAAGTGAAAATTATATCCATCTGACAAATAAAAGGCCTTAACTCCTTTCTCAGAATACAAGCTAGCCTTAAATTTTAATATGGCTGCACCTGTAGGTCGGGGGTGGACCGCAGAAACTGTTTCACAAATGCTGCATCGATTCAAACAGCATGCATTAATAAATACTCACTCTGACTTTCCAGAACTACGGCTGCGCGTAGCGAAGTTAAATGACTCTACTGTTCTTTTAGCGATCGTTGATCACAAGGGCAGTTGACGGAGGTACATGAATATTCGGAAGTACAGCCCCTACCTCAGAGGCTGCAGATGCAGATCGCTACTCTTGCCATCGATGCACAAACTAAAACATCGCAGCTATTTCGTGACCCTCTTCTTCCTAAAGAGTTTGCCTCTAAGAGCAATCAGCCCTCACAAAGTCAAACGACACCAGGTTTCCCAGCTTCGAAGCACGCTGCTGCACCGTCACAAACTTCCTCCGTCCTCCCCGCACCTCCCGTCCCCTCCATCGCTACCCCTGCACATGAACCCTCTACCAAGGTACCAGCAGTGTCGAGACCGTATGCTGCCTCGCCGGATTTATCAAACAACGGTACCCTGCCGAATGAATTGGCCAATGCCGGCGAATGTAGCCGTTCTGCATCACCAGTCCCTCCCTCATCCAGTGCTTTGACTCCTAGGGCAGGTAGCTTACTTCCTCAGCCACGCGACGCTCCCTCATCGTCTGTCCTTGAGGGCCCCAGGACTCCTTCACACGCCAATAAACACACATTAGCTCGAGATGTCCTACGCGCCCTCGGATTTCCAGGCAAGCGTGGACGAGAAGGGGACTCAGAAAATGAGGACGAACGAGCTCCAAAGAAGCGTGTAATTGATGACTCCTCGTCGGTCTCGACAACTAACTCGACGAGCTCCATACAGGCGCCTGTTGCAATCACAGGGACACCTGTGACTTCGACGATTCCATTAGCTCGCCCTCCCATAACACAAAATAGACAATACACATACAAGCCTTATAACCCGTATCGTGTGTTGATGGCCCCTTCGACCCAGGTCGTTCAACCTCACAACCTGACTTCTACACTTCCCAAGGCGATACCAAATACGGTCCCCCCTGGCACACAGGGCGTGTCAACAATGGCCGATAGCAGGACAAAGAACTTGCCAAGTCAGATAACAACGTCGCTGCTTCCTGTGGGCACAACTAGTGCTATTCCTGATCCATCTGCGGTCGAAGTCATGGCAACGCCTTCGTCTTACCCAACTCTAACGCAAAATCCTCCACTTGCCGGCAAAGATACAGTAGGCGCCTCTACTCTTGAAGTTTCACAGTTGACAGGGTCCTCGCCAATCCAAAACAATAATGTTACTGCCCCAACATCGCGATCGCACAGCCCAATCGACGATCGAGAAGGGGACGCGGGCTCTAGCAAATTGCCATTGTTTTTCCGTTCAAGCTCGACCCCACTAGGTGACACTAGTGGGAAAGACGATGCTGACCGTAGTGATGCGGAGGACGTACATACTTCTGGTCCTGCAAAGCCCTTATCTGCAAAGGCCTTGGGGAAAAGAAAGATACCATATGTTCTCATTCCGCCTCCGCCAACGTGGGTTAAGGAGTTAAAAGCCAGATTAGAGAGAAGAAGAAGAAACGAAGTAATTCTTGACGAGGCGAGTGATGAGACCCTTTATGTTGGCTTTGAGTCGCCAGTGCAGCAAGAAATAGGTTCGGCCACTCTTTCGCTGTCAATAACCGACACCTTAATGACAAACCCAGATTCTCAGCGACATTCTAGAGCACCATTGCTAGGTCTGTCCCTTTTTCAGGGTACCATTTATCCTCGTATTCATCCTAATCATTATAGATGAGAAGGAAGAAGCTGCTATGCAGAAATGTAGCTCTCGGCTGCGGGAAGCTCCCTGTAAATGGCGTGGCTGTGATAGTATTTTGAACTGTGCAGACAAGTTATATCTACACCTTCAATATCATGTTGAGCAAAACAAGGCTGAAAAGGTATATTATATTTGGTTTTTCGAGAATATTTACACTGATTTATTTTGCAGTCGTTTCCATGTCATTGGCAACACTGCGGACGCGTCCTTCTGCACAAACATGAGATGATCTTGCATCTTCAGGCCCATGCGTTCATGCCATTGTATTGCGCCTATGAGGGTATGAACCGTCTTCAGTACTCGACGTACCATCTGATCATCAAGTTGCTGTTACAGATTGCGAGGAAACGTTCCGAACGGCGCGACAATACTTGCAGCATAGCCTCCAGATGCATCAAAAGGACAAGTTGAGACCATCGGCTGATCCGGTTTTGCTTCAAGGACATATGGAGCTGCCAGATGTCCCTAGTGTCGTACCCTCGTACATGGCAGTAGCCAGATCAGTGGCTCAATATCCCATCTCGCCAGAACGACACCAGGTAATCGGTCCTTGGGTAAATATATGTTCACTTCTGGGTTCCATTTACCCACTGACCATCTTTAATTAGACACTACAGAATATCTTCGGCAAGGTAGATTTGGCGCCGCAAAGGTACAATCTTGCGAAGCCGTTTCGACCAGGCGAGGCAAGCGCAGCAGAGTTGCGGAGCCGACACGAATACGATTTCTTGGAGACGAAGCCGCCGATTTCATCGTCCCCGTCAAGGTCTGCTAAGTGGGAGAGTATGAAAGGTGTTGCAGATCTCAACTCAGATGAAGTTACGACGATGTTCAAAGATAAAGGCATTGTTTTATGGGGAAAGGGAGGAGATGATGACCTTGTCGACGAGGCGGCGGAGGCAGGGGACGATGAAGAGACAGTCAGGGTGCTATTGCAAGTGTAGAATCGCTTAATAATAGAGTCTTGGTACGTAACGGCGCGGCCCCCATTTTGCACACATTTGTTTAGTGAATACATCTCCGTTTGATGGTTGGGATCATTTTAAGAATGCGGTAGTGTTAGTGGCCCAGCAAGCGCGATCAGATTTCCGGAAATGGATATTCTCATTACGGGAACTGTTGCAGGAAAGCGGGTATCCTGCATCTCTATTCTACACCATCATGGCTGGCGCCGCGACCACCCCCGACAGACACAGTGAGTACCACTGACGGCGCGACGACAAACGACGTTACTGACCCTGGTGCCACTTCAGGTCCGTCGTACCTCTCCGCGCATAGCGCCGATGTCATTCTGTCCGATATTCGTCCCATTAAATTGAAGGTCGAGGCACTTCACTCAATTAACGTTCTTCTCGACGAATTCCTCTACAAAATCATCAATACTGCGAAATCTCTCGTTACCGACAAGCTTAGAGCAGGATTGCTGAGCGTTCTACCGACACCATTGGGAAAGGAGGCGTTGCTAGAAGCGGAAGTCGAGCTCAGGGCGTACAAGGACCGGACAAAGTCCGCAAAGACTGTCGAGGATGACCAGGCACATTCAATCTTGCATGGGCATTTGAGGTGCGAGACCAGTCCTTTGCTTAATTCTATAGTTTTTCATGGTCGTTTCCTCTATAGCTGCTGCGATTGAAATGCCAGGCGTATTCAACTCTCAATGAATCCGACGAGGATCCTGCTAGTGAAGGCCTTCTTGAAGAACGGATGAACGAGAGCCACCACCTACATGCACCATCGCCGACGCTGGTAGCCCCTGCAGCGCTTTATCTACCGCGATTCTCGAGTAAGTTTTCATTCGTATGCTCGCGACATTCGTTCAATTATTTCTATTACAGAGCCATGTGCGAGTGCGTCCATTATTTGATTCGTTTCTGAGTCGTTTCATCGTTCTCATGTCCCATCATTGACAGACATATCTTGTCCAATGTTGGACGGGTGGCATCAAGAGACAGCAGCCGGACATCTGCGACTGTCGAAGATGTCTTCGTGGCTCTATGCGAGGATGAAACAATTATACGGGCTCTTCAAAACGATGAAAGGTATGCGACTGAGGACGGCAACCGCCGCAGTTGGCTAATGCCGATGCAGTGTATTCACAGATCGAGGAAATATCCACTATTTCAAAGTCGCGACGTAGCAAATCCATATCGAGGAGCGATAAGCTTTCCATCTCTCGCACCTCTTCTCCATACGACATGTCTTCCAAAGATTCTCGCATTTCCTCAGAAGGTTCTTCCATGATGGCTCACACGCTGACAGGGTCCAGAGCGTCCCTGGATAAGAACAAGTCCATGAAAAAACTAATTTCAAACAGCAGCAGGTTATCTTCTGACACGAACAACACTCACAAGCGATCTGAATCCATCCTCAGCGAAGAGACCAAGCAGACTTTGGCAGCTTTCAATCAAGGCCTTTCGTTTGACGACGTGAGCACAGAAGCCTTTTCATGTCTCTGCTTAATGTTTAGCCGTCCCCTAGGGTGCTTCGCTCCAGGAATTCGACGACCTCATGCGCTCAGGTTCTACCATGAAAGTCTCCTTGACTCCAGATAGGCTGAAGTCTATGGAGGTTCGTGCATTCTCCTATTATGTCACTTTTCATACTAAAAATTTAAGCTAGGCTACAAGCAGGAAAGGGACCGTGGTAATAGACGGCCCACGCCCCTTTTCCCATCTGAACTTGACCCTTCATCGTCACCAACTCGAGCCAACGGTCGTCGTCCGTCTTTGCGACACGTTCATTCCATCACTGAGGACGAGGAGTCACCGGCGTCGTCTCGTGCGCTCCAATCTAGCACGACCCCTAATCCTCCTGCGTTGCCTGGCAGTCGTGCTCGGTCATTCTCGGTTGCGAGCCCGTCTCCTTCGTCATCGTCGTCGTCATCCTCGCGCCTTCGCAAGTACTCTAAGCCATCCATTCCCTTCGCGCCTTCGAAGCCATCGACTCCCCCACCAGTACCGATGGCCCAGTCTAGGCGAGGCGGGCTGAAAGGGTCGGATGCAAGTCCATTCCCAGCCAAGACAAGAAACGTCCAGCGCAACAGGGAGTCTCTAGATCTTGACGACGTTATGGCTGGTTCTGACGATGAGAACTACGAAGAGGCCGCGAAGGAGCCATCAAGACGCTCACCTCCGTCTGTTCCGACAACTCCTAAGCGGGCTCCCAAAGTTTCATCGAATACACGCGATTTGATGGATTTCTTGGATGCGGGTCCACCCTCCACAGGGCCGCCTTCTACCGTTCCCAGGGTATCTAGGGCTGCGAAAGATATGATGGACTTTCTCAATGAAGGGCCTCCGGAATACATGGTGGGGTCTACGTCGACCTCGTTCATAGAGATCGAGAAGCCGAAGAGTGGGAGGTTACAAAGGATGATGTCGAAGCTCTCAATGGGCGGGGAAAAGACGCGTGGGGCACAAGGAAATGATGATTTTGGAAGGTCGATTCGACGCCAACCAAGCACTCCAATCATTCATAATAAACCTTCCCACCCTAATCTCCCAGCACTTGCCAATAGGCCTATTCCGCCGCGTCCCCCTCCGATCTCGCCCCCGGCCTCGCCTCATGATCACTACGATGATCTCAGTGTGACACGACCAAAAAAGCCTCTAGTTGCTAATACTCCCATACCCAAGGTGGAACCGACTACCGTGGATACCCCGTCGGTTCCTGCGAAAACAGATACCCAGGAAGTCGTACCATCTCAAGCACCTGCCACTGGTCATAGTGTCAAAAAGGGTGAAGACGCTACTGTCGCTTCTAAGGCCAATCATTCACCGGCCAATGGGACGGAGAAGGCGCTTTCATCTTCTACGCATTCTAGCGAGAAATCATCTCCGATCAAACCAGCGGAGAATCCTCCATCAAGAATTTCTCATATTACCCGCAAAGCTCCACCTCCAATTGTCCCAGACGCGCCACCACAAACGGTCGTCAATGACATGCAGGATATGCATCGCTTGATGTCACGGGCGACGACCGTTGATGAATGCCGTGTGATTTTGGAGCTTTTCCTTGCGAAGTCGGGCGTTGCTGGAGACAAGGCTGTCGAGATGGAAGTTCCGTATCCCTCACCTTCCCCGTCTGATAACCCAGAGTCAGCGGCATCTGATATTGCCCTGGAGCAAGCATTGGTGGAATACTTTTTGGGTTCGGAGGTGACACCTGAAGGGCCCCCTCTTCGAAAGAAAAAGCACAGTTCTAGGAGGATAAAGGTTGTGCCCGCAGTTGACGTCGCTCCGCCGCCCCCATCTTCCGGGGCAGTTACATCGGTCGTGGAAGATGTTACCCCAAAACATACCCCCGCCGTCATCGAAGTCAGCTCGTAAATTTTTTCTTCTGTGGCGCCATTGATTGCATAATGTGTTTATATCCTAGTTATTTGCGAAGCTGGTACTTAGACGTGTGTTATACTGATTATATATCCTCTCACTCATTTATGTTATGCTATATCCTTTCGGTGAATATAATGTGGAATCCAAGATGTACAAGATGACGACCCCCCGAACAAGTGCAAAAAACATGTGGCTCATGATTAATATAATATCGAATGTAATTTTATGCGACGTCAAGTGCCACAGCGATACCCATGGAGGCTAGCTCGGCGCATAGATACCTGAACACATATGGAACCGCCACAACGTCCAAATCCCCGCCCTTCATTGCTCGATTGAGCACATTTTGTGACGGTATGGACACTCTAACGTCAGTCTGCAGTCTTTGAGGCTTGCGGCCAGTGGCAAGTGCCTGCCGGTCTCGTTCCTCCTCCTTCTCCGCGGCCGCGCGACAGACTCTACAGTATTCCCCGCCGGGTCCTGTAGGTTTTAGCGACCCTGACGTAATGGAAACTTCACCAAGACTGATATCATCATATCCCAACGATATCAGACTGCCGCAAGTTCGACAGACCCACGCTGTCGAGTAATCTGAGCAGTTCATCAGTCTGTCTTGCAGTAAGAACGATGTGCCGTGGGCAATAAGGGCGTCTCGTTCCATTTCTCCAAAACGTATGCCACCAGCTCGTTTTCGTCCCTAATTTTAGAGTCAGCGGGAGCAATAGAACATTAAAGTTCAGCCTCACCTTCACAGGCTGTCTAGTCAGAGGGTCGACAGGACCGGTCGTACGGACTTGGAATTTATCGAGCACCATGTGTCGCAGCCTTTGGTAGTACACGACTCCGATGTATATGTCCGCAGCGAATTCTTCACCAGTTATTCCAGAATACATGGGCTCATTTCCGTAGTAGTTGTATCCGGCTGCAAGCAGTTGCTCGCCGAAGTAGTCGATGGCAGTGTCCTCTTCCGAGAATCTACCAGAAAGTCAGAACAGGCACAGCACGAGGATGGGTGAAGAAAACCGGCCTGAACGGTGTTGCATCTTGCGCCAGTCCGTGCATCGCTCCAGCCTTGCCAGCCATGCTCTCAACCAACATTCCAATAGTCATTCGACTTGGGAAGGCGTGTGGATTGATGATCACATCAGGTTGCATACCACTCTCGCTGAATGGCATGTCGATGGCGGGCCATTTTTGCGAACATACACCTTTCTGACCATGCCGTGAGGAGAATTTATCTCCGATGACGGGAGCACGAGTTATGCGCAAAGTCATGTGGACTTTTTGCGCCTCAGAGTCGCCAGTGTCGTTACCTGCACGGGTCCCCTATGAGTAAAGGGTTAGGCGGAAAATCAACGAAAGCATACCTAAGATACGAATTTTGTCCACGTAGGCTATTTCATCGCCTTTGTATTTGACAAACTTTGTGCGATTGGTCACGTCGTCGATATACGCTGCAATTGGATCACCAGGAGACAGCTTGCAGCCAACGAAGGGAAGACCATCCGAGTTGAGGAAGGAAGCGCAGATGTGGGCATTGTCACCATACATTCGAATATCACGTCCAACACCGAAATGTAGTGTCATTTCGGCTGACTTTGATGCACCCCGGACGTCTTTCAGGTCGACGATCTGGGACTTGTAGACAGTTCCATAGGCAAAACCACGTTCATGCGCAGATTTGTTGAGAATCATGGCATCCTCCATATCGTATCCAGTATATGATATGACGGCAACTATAGCGTTTGTGCCGTTGGGGAAGGCGTCCATGGCGTACGTATTATGCAGAGCGGGGCGAACTACAGGACTTTGACCGCTCTGTAGGCGATAAAGTTTGTTGTCTGTCCGATGCTGAATCGCCGTAGAAGGTGTTCCCATCGTTTGTTTACCCATCTAAGGAAAACCTTTCAGTTGGACGATGTCAAGAAGGAATGTTATGACACACCTGACACTGATAGATGTTTCGAGGGCTCTGATAACGGATTGGTCTATAAAAGTTCCAAGATGACAATATGCTACACTGACCTGATTGAAATCGGAAAAGGGCGTAAGGTTAGCTAATATTGACAAGAAGTTTGTTGGGTTGTGCTCGACATGCGTTGAGATATCGACTTCGATTTCCTCAGGCGTGCAAGCAATGTTCATGTACACCTGTTCGAAAGACCCGACTTGGTCATCACGTCCATTCGCCAGGTACTTGACCGGTCGCATCATGCGGGATCTTGACGAGAACAAGAAGAGCCCAGGGTACTGGCCTCCATTGGATTCGAGCACAAGACCGATTTCGAGGTCCATTGGGATGTTGTTCAGATGCTCGGTTTTCCATATCCGAAGGTTTTTGGCAAGTTGTTCCGCTACATGAGGCCGCGCCCAACCCACTATCCGGCCGTCGAGTTGGACGCAGAGATTTTTACGACCATTTATTGAGGTCGTGAATGCAAGAGTCATGCCGTGAGCGGAGAGAAGGGCGGGTATATGGTTAACGGCAAGTGGGGCGGTGACAATACGACATGTTCGGGAAAGATGGTTCAATAAGCCGCAAGGAGAACCATCTGGTGTATGAACAGGACACAAAAATCCTGGAATGATTGAGAACGCAGGAATAAGCAGTCGAACTATTAAGCTTACCCCATGCTTCTGGAAGGAGTTTTCGTACGGTGGTCGTCTTGAGTTCGGCGAAGAATGCACCACGGTGAATACATCTGAAGTGACTGATGTAGCGCTGCCAGTTGAGCTTCTCAGCAACAATAGTGAAACCCGAGACTTGCTGGAGATCAAGACCAGTCGGTGACACCAGATTACCCGTAGCAAGGAAGTTGGCCAAACGTGCGCCAATGTCGAAATTGACGCGAGACAAAACTTTCCCAAAGTATCGTTCTAACACATGTCAGCAAGGGCTGATTTACAAATTTCAAACTCACTATCGTTAAAGTCGACATTCACTCCATTTTTGACATCTATATTGATCGTGTTACGAATGTTGTTCAAAATTTCATCGAGGCGCTCTTTAATGATCATCCCATATAGAGTACCGGGAAGGAGAACTTCTTGATGTTGAGGTGAATCGGGGTTATCCGCGCAACATGACGATGAAACTAACGCATATAGTTTGCGTAGCATGAAACTGAGAGGAGGGAATATGAATGAATGAAAATTTCGAAATAAATCATGTACTTACAGAAGCATTCTGAACTTGTCCCTTGGATTTTCTAGGTGTACAAGTATCATTTTCTGGATGAGCCAAGCACCCGCAGCGCCGTTCGTCACGTCGTCAGGTAGCCCGAGAACAACCCTGAATCTGTCCCCGAGATAGTCAAGACACTGTTCTCCCGTACGCATGGTGTACGTCTTGAAACTTCGAAGAAGTAACTCCACTCGACCAGCCAGGAATGTGTCCTCGTAGTCCTCCATCATAACACCATCAAAGATTTCTTTGTCTGACGCGCCAACAAGCGCCTTCAGAACAAGCATGATGGGGATAACGTATTCCTGTTTCCGCCAGCTGAATCTGAGCATAGCGCTACCATTGGAGAGATAATGCAGGGTGTTCGTGACACTAGTCTGGTCGGGACGAACACAGCGGATTTGTACAGCATACTCGGTGTACGACAGCCCACGGTTGCTAAATGACGGCCGAAGTAGAGATATAACATGGTTTCGCCGGGGTAGAATGAGATACCGAATGAGACGTTCGTTTCCGTTGATTACAAAGTAGCCGCCAAATTCCTCCGGTTCTTCGTGATGTTTTACCAGCTCGGCTGAGGACATAGAGCGCAGGTTACACCGAACAGACTGTCATCGAATGAACATCTTGTGAAGCGGAAGAAAACTGGCAACTTACGCGAACCATGATGGGTACTAATCCGCATTCCTTAGGCAGTTCGTGTTTCTGTCCGTGTGTATCGGTCCAACAAAGCTTGATTGTCATGCGACCACGATATGATGTTAGCCGTTCCCTGGCCTTGATTAAATTTCAGTCACCGTACAATTTATTCATGTTCGATACATACTTCCGAGGGATAGACCTGTTTATTCGTGACCCCGCTCGCCCGGTCCGGAACAAGTGGTCTAGATATCGAGACGCTTTCAATCCAAACTGCGCGCAAGTACTGTTAGCAGGACCAACTGAATTGGTTAATAACGCACTTCGCATTCTGTTGCCCCATCCCACTTTTCCACTTTCCGAGTCGGCTATGCCTGTCCCATCGAATACAACGCGTTCTCCAATGTCCTTGAGACCGAGCGATATCAGGCCCTTGCCGTCACCGTCACCATTAGGCAGACCAGAGTCGTCGAACAAAGCGTTGAAAGATTCTATATGGGGGGTAACGAATTCATTGAGTATGTTGTACGTCGATCCTTTGGCTGGAGGATTCCTGAATTGATTTTCGCGTTCTAGAGTGTTGAATGTCGGTTTTCTACGCGGGCCTCCATCAGACATATCGTGGTCGGATTCCTGTCTTCGACTATAATTTTTTGAGTGATCGAAAGCCACGTGCGGCAGAGGCCGAGTCGGAGTGTGAATTCCATACATGAGTTGTCTCAAGTTCCGACCGGGAGCCCCTTCGGAGTTCTAATTTCTACACCCAACTCCGACCGAGTCAAGAGATAGCGGTTCACACACTTTGACCTTGCTTTCTCGTCGAAATGTTCGGTGGCGGTGGAATCACGTCCTCGTGGTCCAATCAGAATCAACAGCAGCAGCCACAGTCGACAGGGTCAGCTTTTGGGCAGCCTTCGTTTGGACAGTCAGGTACGTTGATTGCGTCCTATCCTTTGTATTTTTTTAACATTTTCCAGCTTTTGGAGGCGGTGGAGGTACATTTGGGCAGAATCAGCAGCAGCAGCAGCAGCAACCTCAAGTCAACCCAATGTTTGGAAATCTAGCTACGCCTTCTACCAACACCACCAGCGGATTTGGTACGCAAAGTTTCGAAACGGTAGCGATCTTCAACTCAATTCCTTCCAGGCGCGTTCGGTAACAGTCCGGGCACCACTGGTACCTCTGCGTTCGGTGCTACGAAACCTGCCACAGGGTTTGGCGCGTTCGGTGGCGGAACAGGTACCTTTGGATCTGGAGGTGCATTTGGACAAAATGCCAGTGCCAGCACGTCGACGCCGAGTGCCTTCGGGCAGAGCAGTACTGGAACAAGTGCCTTTAGCAGTGGTACTGGGCTATTTGGTCAGAACAAGGCTACAGGAGCTTTTGGAAATTCCACGACTACACCCACAGGTAAGTCTGCTCTTCTCGTGTACGTTAATGCTTAACCAAGACATTTCCCAGATGTCCCAGTGCCTCCTGTCACTACGGGAACCGCTAATCCACCCTGGTCTGCCACTAGCGATAAGGACCAAAACGGCACGTCATTGTGCAACTATCAGACTATTTCTGCTATGCCGGCGTACAGAGGGACGTCTTTGGAGGTTAGGAAATCTACTTTGTGATGGAATTTGCACTGAAGATGCCTTGTTGTGTTTAGGAACTTCGGTGCCAAGATTATGCGCAATCACGCAAGACTGCCAGTACTGGTGGCGCCTTTGGTCAAAGCGCATTTGCCGGAAACCAAGTTACGCAACCCGCAGGTTCAGGCTTGTTTGGCTCACAGCAGCCGAACCAGCAGACTTCAGCCTTTGGCACTACGCCCAATGCTGGAGGTAGTGCCTTTGGCGCGTTTGGACAAAACCAAGCGAATCAGGGAACTACCTCAGCCTTCAGTGGCGGCGGAGCTTTTGGCCAGCCTCAACAAACCCAACAACAACCAGCACAACAACAATCTGCCTTCGGTACATTTGGACAGCAAACCGGCGGAGCGTTTGGTGGCACTAGCACAAACGCGTTTAATAAGCCCACTTCTGCCTTTGGAAGTTTTGCTACCCCAAGTGGTGAGCTTGTCCATTAACTAACTTTTTACTCGCAGCTGATCACCGACATTGAAAAGGTACTAGCGCGTTCGGTAGTGGTGGCGCATTTGGTCAAAATAACGCCGCTAACAATCAACAGCAGCAGCAGCAGCAGCAGACTAGCGTTTTCGGGCAGCCTGCTACAAATACCGGCCTTGGTGCCTTTGCAGGTACGACGAGTTATTGCAACGTCAGGATTCCAAATGACCGATCTAATCTATAGGGGCCTCTGCAAATAAGAGTGTCTTTGGACAACCATCACAACCCGCCGGCCAGACCACAAATGCGTTCGGTGGAGGTGGGACGAACATCTTTGGTCAACCGAATCAAGCGCAACAGACTCAACCACAACCTTCCTCATTGTTTGGCAATGGTACTTTTGGCAACAACAACAATCAACAGCAACAGCAACAACAACAACAACAACAACAACAACAGCCCAACCCTTGTATGTCTTTTCTTGTATATATTTTATATAGAACAGCGCAGCTAACTTTCTCAACAGTGTTCAGTAGTGGTACTACTCAGGGAAGCGGTGGTCTGTTCACTACCGGTAGCAGTCTTTTCAGCAATAATCAGCAGCAGCAGCAACAACAGCAGCAACAGAATCAAGCTGGCCAGAATGCGCTGGGCTTGTTCGGCAATAAACCAGCTGGTCAGACGCAGCCGCTTTTTGGTACCGGTTTTGGTCAACAACAGCAGCAGCCTGCCAATCCTGCGCAAAGCAACATATTTGGGTCCAATCCAAATCAACAAGGAGCTCAGCAGAATGCATTCGGTTCATCATTATTCGGCAATAAACCCCTTGGCTCCTCGATGTCGACTGGGCAGTCCACCGGATTGTTCGGAAATTCTGGGAATACGTTCAACGCCTCCGCCTCCGTACCCGGTGCTCAAGGCACTCTCACTGCATCGATATCGCAGCCGATTGCTACGAATCTGCCGATATTCTCCATGTTACCTCCAGGCCCCCAAGCTGTCTCTTTGGATCAATCTACGAAGAAGAAAGTCAGTTTCTTTGTCGACGTTCCGACCAGATCTCCAGTCCCTCGTATGCAGCTTGGATTTTCTCCAGCCAGCTCAAAGCTACGTGGATTCGCATCCACAGGATCCGTATCTTCAGCTTCGGGCTTAAACTTCTCTCAGGGAGCGCCTCTCGCCCTGTCGCTTTCCAAGTCAGCTGACATCAAACCCTCTGACTCACTACTTGGTCGCAGCGCCAGTCCATCCCTTGGAAGTGGTCAGAAGAGGAGCGTCAAAAAGCTAATCTTCGACAAGAAGGTGGTCCCCTCAGATTTGTATGTCAAGTCGCCAAGCAACTCACCTGGGCGCGGAAGGGTCACTTTCAGTCCTGCGTTGAGCATCGCTCAACGTGAAAAGGAAGCGGAAGAGCGCAGTCAGTCAGCCAACCAATTTATACCATCGTCCTCTCCCGGCCCTCGATCTCATAAGCCACAAAACACTCAAGGAGCTGATGGCGTGGACGTTGATTCATCCAACACTCTTGATGAGGGTGAGTATTGGGTGAAGCCTAGTATGGAGACACTAAAGGGTTGTGGTTACGACCAAATATCGTCGTTCGAAGACCTTGTCGTTGGTCGTGAGGGGTACGGCGAAATCCGCTTCCTTGAGCCCGTCGATCTGACAGGGCTACCAAAACTCGGATCTTTGCTAGGAGATGTCGTCCGGTTTGACGACAAGGAGTGTAGCGTTTATCCAGATAGTGAAGACGTTGACAAGCCGCCTCCGGGTTCGGGCCTCAATGTTCGAGCGAGAATATCCTTGAAACGTTGTTGGGCCGTGGACAAGGCTAACCGGGAACCTATCAAAGACGAGACGCATCCCCAAGCCATCAAGCACTTGAAGCGGCTGAAGAACATGAAGGATACTCACTTTGAGAGCTTCAATGTGAAAGATGGAACGTGGACCTTTACCGTGGACCATTTCTGAACTGACTTTGACTCTTTCTTCTCCGCCACGCCAACTGTAGTTACAGTACTTTCCACTTTCGCTTTTTGCTTTTTTTACATATCTTATTAGGTAGTCACATAGGTAGCATTAGGCAGCATTTATATGTACGCATGAAATATACAAATTTCCCATTCTCGATCGCCAATGAGCGACGAGTTAAAACATTACAGGGATTGGATACCATCACACCACTGCGCACGGACTATTGATTCAATATACGAGGTTTACCTTGATCTGCTCATCCGCTGTTGGCGCTATTGATTGCCTGAACTGCCTGAAAGACCCAGAGCGAGCTCTTCCCGGCGCATGTGCCCATAAAATGATCACGCTGGAAATGTACCCACATGCAAGGGCCAAGGGGCATCTCTGAAGCGAAGCTAACGTTCATATCCGAATTCGTTCCAACTCATGCTCCGTGTTCTTCCTCGCACTTTCCGAATTGACGGTCAAAGTCGGGTACCAACTTTAGAACGGGCCATTCAAAGTAAAGCCACTGTTTCGTGTAGTAAATTGTCGTCTTGCGTGATCGGATATATTCTGGCGGTCGTCGGTGGTGAGGACGGCCTTGTGCGGTATGATTGGACGGGGTTTTACCTTCACCCGATGTGGTCCGGAAGCGTCATATACCACGTGATGTAATTCCGAATCGCCATCGCCACTTGTTCAGTGGGCTGAGAGGTCCCGTATATAAGCATCGGCCCCTTCGGTAACCCCATCATCCCTTCTCCTCTCCCGTCACGATCTACCAGCCCTCCCCCTTCCCTTTGACGTTTAAAAATGAAGGCGCGCAGCAAATCCCATGTGTTTCTTCATTGGCGGTGCTGACTGGTCTCATACAGATTGATTTGACCGAAGAGCAGCTCGTCGGGCACAACAATGCAACTATGCGAGGCGCTCTTGAGGGTTTTGCTGCTGGAACAGGACTCGGCATGGCAGGCTCAGCAGTGTTGGCTCGCTATTCTGCAGGCTACCGCGCTCTTCCTCCTTCACTCAAGGCTCTCGGTATCATCTTTGTCGCCGCACCTGCATTTGCTATCCAAGCTGAACGCCGCGGTATCGAATTCGACAAATCTCAATGGTGCGTGTTTCGTGTGTCGTGTGAGACGTTTCTCTGAATGATTATGACTCGTAGGCACTCTTCAACTGCCAACTTGCTCGACGAGCAGGAACGCCAGAAAGAAGAACGATGGCAAAAGTTGACTATGGGTGGACGGGTGACGGATTGGGTTCAGCGACATGAATACTCTGTATTTGTGGGAGGCTGGGCTGCTAGTCTCGGGTTGGCCGGTGCGATCATTGCACGAGACAAGTGAGCGGTTGTATGGCATGCATGTTGAAACGGTAACTAATGTTGCATCAAGATTACAAACAACTGCTCAAAAGGTGTGGTTGCTGTTTGCATGTTACTTACCCGTGGTCTGACCTAGCGGACAGGTTGTGCAAGCCCGTATGTGGGCCCAGGCACTAGCTATTGCCCTCATCATAGGCACTGCGGCATTCAAGGCTCACCAGAGCCGTAACTCTGCTCCAGTAAGTATTTACTCTGATATATGCCAGAATACTTGTCTTAATACTTGTCATGACAGGTCGTGGATCATTCCTGGATGGAGGTTGTAAGTAGCGGCCGTACTCAACTCTATTGTGTACGTTCTAACGTTTTCGGTGCAGCTCGAACAACAGGATCGTGCACGTAAGGAAGAAGAAGCACACTTGAAACAGCTTGCTTCGCCCGAGGCACGCCGACTTGCGTCCGGCCTTTAAGGCTCTATTGGTTATCATCGTTTGTCACATGTCAGTGCGACAGCATGGACTTTATTGCATCGCTACGTAGTAGACTTTCAGACTACTTCATAGACATACTGTATCTTTAGCATATATAATGACCCAGTAATGAGTTTTTCTGTTCTTGCTGCGTCCTCCCGGATCTTTTAATATAAAATTTTTGACGGTTCTCGTAACTGTGCGGGGTGAATCAATGAGCGGGGGAGTCACATAGCTCCAGACCTCGACGCTTTGACTTGGCTTTGACAACGGACGCTTCCCCCGATCACGGAGGGGTAGGTACTTTAGCGACCTTGCAGGAACGCGCCTCCCGAAGCTTTACCGTTCGGGACTCTCCGACTCGGCAGCAATCGGCGCGCAGCATCCTTCACGTGAGGGATTCGCGGGAATGACGTGACTCTCGCTCAACTACCCGTTGTTGTCCACCAAGGATCAGAATATGCTGACTGAACTTTGCACGGTATGTATGGCTGTCACTCACCGTTGAAGATCTTTACTCACATTCAATCTGGAATATAAAAAGGCGCTGAACATCTGTCGTTGACCCGCAGAATACGATATCATCGATGGCACCTCTAACTCTTCCCATTTCGAACGATACCCTAGATGCTATCAACAGACAGCTCGTCGAGAACACTCCAGAAGAGATCCTGGAGTGGGCTGTAGAGCATCTCCCGGGGCTGTACCAGACTACAGCCTTTGGACTCACCGGTATGGTCGCAATAGACATGCTGTCCAAGATCACGAAATCCCCGCCGCCTCTGATATTTATCGACACGCTGTATCACTTTCCCGAAACATACGAGCTCGTGGAAGAGGTGAAGCAGCGATACGGAGTCCCGGTAAACGTCTACAAACCGGAGGGATGCGAGACGGTACAGGATTTTGAAAAGAAGTATGGTGAAAAGTTGTGGGAGCGAGATGAGGAGACGTATGATTTTGTTGTAAAGGTGCGATTCCGCCGTGGGTTCCTTCTAATCTTCATTTATTCATTTTGGATTCAGGTCGAGCCAGCGCGGCGCGCGTACGAGGAATTGGGCGTCAAGTCGGTTATTACTGGTCGACGAGCCTCACAAGGGGCTGATCGTGCTGGGCTGAAGCCGCTGGAGGTGGACGAAACGGGATTGGTCAAGCTGAACCCTCTTTTTGCCTGGCCATTCGTCATGGTGGATTGGCACATTACCGATAACGAAGTTCCCCGAAATAAGCTGCTTGATCAGGGATACCGAAGTGTTGGGGACTGGCATAGCACGGTGAAGGTTGCTGAAGGCCAAGACGAAAGAGCTGGAAGGTGGGCTGGGCAGGAGAAGACGGAGTGTGGGTTGCATAAGGATTATTTCGCAATGAAGGCGCAAGCTAAACGTGCTGTAAGAATCCTTTCCATTCCTTCTATGATGAAAGCTAATTTGTATTTCGGATTTAAGGCAGAGTCCGAGGCTACCAAGACGGCGCCTTCCGTAGAGGTTGGCGCGTGATACGCTGGCCCACGCTGTTCGTCGTATCTTTATGGAACTAGAAGCAAATATTTTGTGTATGTACTCTAATAAAGGTCGCTAACTTCTGCTTCGTTTTTCATTGGCTAGGCTGTTGGAAATTGGAGCAAACGAAGATGAGACCTTGAGGAGGTGAAGGTATGCAAACGCCTTTAATCTTGAAAAATAGCCATCTCATCTACAAGGTGAGAGCAATCCGTTAACCATGACTGATCAGCCAAGTCAATGTTTTCACCTTCAGGAAGACCCCGTCGTCACGGCTCTTGATGCTGATATACAAGCTGCTGAAACCCGCTGCTCTCACTGTCTCCGTCTCATCGAATCCCGAAATCCTCTTTCGTCGACCTACTGCTCAAAGGCCTGCTAAGTCCTGTCAGAATCCCAATCGCACAACCCTCTCTTTACCACAGAGCGGCCCCTTCCGACTGTGGACTCCTACGCCGGAGACTCTCGAAGAACGCAGGAAGGCGCAAGTTGCTTTTGTCGCATATCTACAGAAAGAAGGAAAAGCCGGTCCTCTCCTCGTCGCAAGATTTGTAGCCCGCTAAATTGCTTATGAGACGCTGAAGCTAATGCCTGGATATACGGGAAAGCTTGACGAGTACAGATTCGGAGAGAGAAGAATACATGCTACATGCTCGCAGATCACATGGAGAGACTGCGATACATTGCATTAGCCGAGGCCGGGATGACAAAGTTTGCTCATTTTTCGTGGTTAATGGTCGATGATGCTCATCTGTTCATGGGTAGCCTGCACCTACCCAGCGTCCAGAAGATGTGAAAAAGACCCGAACGCCATATAGAACCTCTCACCTTCATCGTATTTCACCCACTCTTGTCGTCGTTCGGCGCGTCGTTCGGTCAGTTCTGGTATATATCATCGCCGATAACGATATCCTGCAAACAGCAATCATGAACAGCGATGATGCCCAAAATGTTTTTTCCAAGTATCTTTCCTCGAAGGTTTCTTTCAAACTGATGCAGCTAGCTGGGAGCCGTTCTTACTATAAAAGAGCTGGACAGAGAAGATTACTGCACCAAACGTGAGTGAAAGTTTACTCATGCTCCGTCTTCTCGCTAAAACACCGATATCCAATACTACTGATCTCCAAGGATGATTCAGTACTTCGACGTCGGTGGTTCTGTTTCAACAAGCGCTGAAATTTTTATTGGAACCTCCCACTTCTCGTGTGATTCAAGCTGCTCGCCCAATTAAACAGCCCAAAGCTGTGAATTTTCACGGTTCGCGAACATAGGATTGGCTACTCCTTCTGACAACTTAGGCGCCTTGCCTGTCAATGGTGGATTCTCAACCTTTCCTTCGCAACGGAGCAAGCATTTCCAAGCTTCTTAACTTCGTATTATGATGCTAACTGTCCAAAGCATACTCACCCTGCATGCTACACGCTCGCAGAAATTTATGGCCGATAGATATATCACTATCAACATTCGTCGAACTCCAGCTTCGATTATACTTACCTCCATTTATACTGCACTGAAATTGAGCCTCTTGCACATGGATCAGTCGTTGGTGTGGCATGGCGCGCAAGATGCGCTTCTCTGGTCTGCATCTGTAGTCAAGGTCGTGTATCCTTTTACGAGCGTAAACCCGTGCACAAAGAGAAGAATCTGTACGTGTCGCTTCGACTACTCTTTTTTCGCACTATAACTGCATATGACATCCAGAACAATGCCTAGCCAAGGACTCGCCCGCTGGTTGACTATGTAACTCAATCATGATCATCGTATCTGCTGTTTGCATGAGCACGGGGCTGAGCAAGTCAGAAGATGCTTCAGACGTTGCTCTTACCATTCAACCTTTCTATCACAGTTCTAATCGCCAAAGAGCAGGCGCTGGAGAACCATGACGCCAGTCTCGCTCGCTTCTTTGGATTTTACGATTCGTCTCGTTCATCGGAGCTACTACATATTTCCATGGTTTCTGTCAGCTCGTCCTCGGTTTTCTTGGCTGTTCTTGCGGTATAAAAGGATTCAAGTTTCTCTCGAGAACTACAGAGCTCATTCTACGATGTTCTTCAAGGGTGAGCCCTCATTCATTGGCGCTTGATAACTAATTCATTAGTATCTAGTCATACTCCTCTTACCCGCCTTCTTGTCTACCGTGGCCGGAAGTGTGCTACTTCCATCAGGTCAGATACTACACCATATATTCCTTTCCCTGTCTCATGGGCATGTAGAAATCTCTGCAAAAGCAACCAGCGGTCTCTCTTCCAACACCTTACTGCCGCGGCTATTGGATGCACGCGCCGTCGCGCCAGTTCTCGACTTCGAAAAGTCTAGTTACATTTGGACCGGAGAGCAAACAGGGACGGCCCATACCGCACCTGCAGGCATGCGTCCATTCCGTGCGGAGATCCCCTCCTCAGCCACGAAATGCCCCACTTGCGCGACAATCATCGTAGCTTGGTACGTTGGCTCTACCACTCGCTCGCTCGTACTTATATAAGCGCAGCGACGACCAGTGTCCCGTCTACGTCAATGGCCAGCAGATCGGTACCGGGATGACCCCCAAGCAAGGAGCCGTCGTCTACACCGCCGGCCTGAACCCCGACAGCAAAAATGTCTTCGCCATCGGCGTGAGCAACACCGCCGAAGGCTCCGCCGGACTCATCGCCACGATCCTCGTCGACTACACAGACGGCACGACCGAGACTATCGTCAGCGACTCTACGTGGAAGACGCTTAAGGGCGTGGCACCTGGTGGATGGACGAGCCCGAGTTTTAACGATTCGGCGTGGACTGCTGCGGACGTGGAGGGACCCTCGACGGCTTCGCCCTGGGGCTCTCCGGCGCTCCCGCCTGCTATTGGCAATATGACGACTGCAGAATGGTTGCAGACGGACGAGAATGTTTCCAGCGGGAGCGCTCCTCGTGGTCGTAGGCCCTTCCGCAAGACGTTCACTTCACCTTATGGGAAAGCCGCTGTCTGTGGCAAGATCGTTCTCTCCGTGTGCGTGCGGTCCCATGCTGTTTTCCTTTACTCGTGCTCATCATGCTTGTGGTCTTCCAGGGAAGACTCATACACGCTGTACGTCAACGGTAAAACCATCGGAACAGGGTCAGACTGGCATGCCATGCAAGCATATTCCCTCCCAAAATTGGACCCGGACGTGAACGTCGTTGCTGTCGACGGTGAGAATGATCGAGGAGATAGTAGGGTCTGGCTCGGAGCAGGGGTATTGATTGCGTATAATGACGGGTCGTCGGAGACGTATTATACGGATGGGTCGTGGAAGACTCTGAATGCGCTTCCTCCTGCTGGGTTTGAGCAGCCCGATGCGGATGATAGCGAGTGGGTTGGTGCGACGATATGGGGACCTGTTACATCCAATGATGCTACTATTCCCGATGCTTAGTCCGATTTCTTCCCTATCCTCATAATCGTTCAATTCCTTGCATTTTATTCTTCGCTTCGTCTGCTTCCCTTCCATTTTGGCACTATCGTTTGTTTTTTTTTCACTGCGGAAATAGCTTCCTCGTTCTCGGTTGTGTGCTGTCCTTTTTTGCATTATGGGTTGCGATAACTCTTGTTCTCAGATGTGTCCTTTACCATATAACCTTGGCTGTTCTCCCTTACCCTTCCTGTTTGGCATCGTGACTGGTACAGATCAGAGTACTGTACTATTACGACCATAAGGTCACCTAACGCCTAACAGCCAACCCCGAACTGAGCTTATTTGATATGTTCTAACGCCTTAACAAGGGGGTCTGAAGTGGCCGTTCAGGTCAATTGCTTTTTTGAAGTTAGCAATAAATTAGCCTCAAAAATCAACATTTCGGTATGTAAAGTATAATATTGTATCTAAAACTGACTTTCATTTCTTGCTCGGAAAGAATTGTCAATTATGGGTGGGAAGAAGCCCTGAATAGGCTGTGCCGCCGTGCCGGCTGAACTGAACTCGTAATTCCTAACGCCTGACATCATGTCTGAACTGACAATCCGATGAACTACTACCCTAACACCTAACACTGGCTGAACTTACGGTCGTAATAGTACAGTATACGATGTCGTGCTGCATGTGTTGAGCACTAAGCCACCACAAACCGAATCCGTCGATGCGACAAGAGGACTATTACCATACCCAGATCCTTGCTTGGACACGATACAGGCTGCCGCCCAGCTAAACATTCGTTACACTGTTTCGAGGAACCACTGAACCTTCAGCCTGCGGCGGTCGGGTACTCCAACCACACCTGGAAAAGGTGCTGATCCATGTGCAGCCTTCACCAATCTCTGGTTTGTGGATAACATGAGACGGGAAAGCAGTGGGGCTTGGTTCCCAGTAAGTATCAACATTGATTGATCGCCATTTCGATAAATAAAACAACGCAGGAAGGTGCAAGCTGCTTTTGTCGCGTACCTACAGTAACAGAAAGAAGGAAATGCCGGCCCTCTCCTCGTCGCAGGATTTGTAGCCCGCCAAATTGCTTTTGGGACGCTGAAACTAATGCCTGGGTGTACGGGAAAGGTTGACGAGCAACTTTCACAGATTCGGAGGGGGAGGAATGCATGCTCGCAGCTCATTGGGTCTGCCTTCAACACACTTTCATTGTATCTCACCCACTCTTGTCGTCCCTCGGTGCGTCCTTCGTTCAGTTCTGGTACGGCCCAGATTCACATCATACGATATCCTGTGAGCGATGGTGTCTTCATTTCTTCTCTTGAGCTTTGAAGGATTTTTAGGCTTATAACAAAGTACAAAGTCTTGATTAGACTGTATACAGTCCCGTAACTTTGCAAAGCGAAGCGAGTGCAAATTACATGACAGCTGTCATTCACCTGTTGCGTTTTACGACACAGTACAAGTCTTTTGGACTGACTTTGTACATTCCCATAGCGATGCTCCCTTCCGTCTACGACAAAGTACAAATTCCTCAGTTGGCTCTGTACAGTCCCGTAAGGCTGAATTCTATAGAAGCGCCCAAATCCTGCGGCCTTAAATGACTCCGAAGTAGTCCCTCGTGCCAGTTGTCACTTCGTATTCGCGCCTCACTTTCAGCGCCCCCTCATTCCAGCTATTAAGATGATTCCATGACGCGTCTTTCAAACGGAACAGGAACGTCGAGCAGCTCACAATGCTAGTAGTCGACGATGTTATCAGAAGTAAGAAACATAATTATAAGAGCTCTGAGCCGTAAACTGAAGCTCTCTTGCCAGGCATCGTCATGCCATCAATCAGCGTCGACGCGAGACATCAAGCTGCTGGAAATCCGAACAATCGAGTACAAAGGTATGTGGGGTGATGACTCTTTTGATCTGGTTCTCATTCGTACGCTTCTAGCTGTGTGGAACCTTTGATTCGGCCGGCGGCACGACAGACTGATATCGAGATATCAAGTTAAATCGGGAGAAACACATGTGCAGTATGTCTCTTGAACGTCCTCTCACTAGAGCTTGATGTCTGATTTCGACTTCAGACGCAGCTCAGATCTAGCAGAAGCACTCTCTAACAGAGAACGATCCACGCCGCCTCGTGGACAAGATTTGCCATGCGTACATTGATCCTATCGGACATGCACAACTCAGGGTACGGCGACGTGTGATTGAGAATACTCTCACTCGACTTTCCCATTTCGAGAAGTTGGGATATGAATATGAGCATGTTGTCCTGAATAGTGCAGGGGTAGGAAAAGATGTGGAGCGGGTGCAGTGCGTGTATTCATCAGTTGTTTTTTTTGGCTGGAAGACTTGTGATGCGAGGTGATGAACAGTCTGGAAGATCTACAAGCGAGGTATGATGATGATGGTATCTATTATAGCGCCTCGGACCCCATTTATGGGGTCCATGCTCCACTGCATGCTTCGTATTGCTACTATAGGTCGCTGGGCGCTGGGTCACTAACTAGTACGTTGGTGTCGTAGATGTATGTAAACTATCGTAGGAGCTTTATCGCAATTGGTATAGGCTTTTCGTAGGGTATGTAACTTGTGATCTGGGTATCTAAGAGACAAGATGGGGGTCCGCGTTGTGTTCTTTCGAGCATTGCGGGAAAAAGTTGGTCCCGGGTTTTGAGCGTTCGGATGTGTGATTGGTGTTGACGCTGTCGTAGGTAGGAGTTATGGGGCCCACATGAGAGGTTCGAAGAGTTAGGTAAGGAAGCTCGCCTCTGGCCTGGTGAGGGTGGCGATGATTGCGGCTTTACTGCACAGGATCGGCTTGGGATACAGGTACACTAATAAAGAGATATGCTTTTGTAGTGAGGATGATTATCGCGATTAATTTTCGATAAACAATCCTGTGATAATTAGGGAATGCGGTTCGCACCGTTGGGCTTAGTCATTCTGTAGATGAACAATTTTTTGATGGGATGTTACACAGCAGGTTATTCGCAATGAGAACCCTGCTTCAAGTTCATTTCTGGGTCGAAGGCGAATTTGTATTTCTCATCGGATTTAAGGCAGAGTCCGAGCCTACCGAGGCGGCGCCTTCCGTGGAGGTTGGCGCGTGATTCGCTGGCCCGCGCTGCTCGTCGTCGTATCTTTATGGAACTAGAAGCAGGACCACCAACTTCTACATTGTTTATCATTGGTTAGACAATTCCCAATTAACTGAGCTAAAGGCGAATGACCAGGCCCAGACGTGGGTATACAACGCCTTCTACCTATCCAGACCAGATGTTGCTTGGGATGAGTCCGGGATAGGGGCGTACCAACTCTAAGGCTGGCCCACCGACATTGTTGACGCATGTATGACGCGTTCCGATCAGTATATGCGCCTCCGACTTGAAATTCTCCTTTCCTTCCTTCTCCCACTATCTCTCTGTCATTAGCTGACGATGCGGCTGTCTGTTCATCGTCTCTTCACATAACGCGTCATGAAGAGGTCCATCGAAATGAGGAATTACTTACACTTACACTGGCATCAGGCTCTTCATCTTAGGTTTTCCCGGGCCTACTACAAGACTTGCCGCGAAGCTGTATCAAGTCTGTGTTAAGATTGATTCGGATACACAACCAACTTCCAAGCTCTAAAGGGGTCCTTCTTTGGTTCTTCGGTGCCTATCACTGCATCAGCCCTGTGCTTGTCGGTTAAACTTGGAACCAGAAGGCCTTTTTTTCTTCGGTTCGAAAGCTGTTACTCAGGGAAACAGCAAGCTTTTTAGTCCAGCTTCGAGCTGTGAGCCTGGCACTGCTGCCACCTGACAGCCCTGGTAGCCAAATTTACTGTAAAGGCGCGCGTCCGATGCAAGTAGGAGGACCAGTGGGTACATGTTCACTTGAAGAAAACACTAGGGAGACAGAATTCGACGGATACGACAACGCTCTACTCTCAAGAATCGACATAACAACATACGGTATACTGTCCAGTAGAACTGGCTTACTTATTGAATGTGGCTAGAGCGCTGGAACTACTGTTCCCGAGTTCCCATTTCTTATCGGAATTCGTAGCAGAATCCGAGGCACCCCAGAACGGGGTCGGCGCGTGATGCGTTGGTTTGCACTGCTCATCAGTGTTTGCTCATCTCGTCACATCTTCGTTGGTTGAGAAGCACCCACATGCGTTCTTATACGGCATCCCGGATTCCTTCCGAGCATCCCCACTGACCCCAAAGAATTTAAGAAAAGGCTCAAATATGCTGCTATCATGTGATCAGCACTGATGGAAATTGCGTGCCCTGCAAATCAATCATTGACTTTGAATCTGCGACACCATTTCTACTCAGCGTAGCGTTATTTCAGACGGAGAATCTGAGCGAACTCAACAGCATGACATCGCCTTGGATGCCTTAAAAGGCTGATCTGACCTTCAAATCGTCGCTATCTCTGTTTCATCGCTCCCTCCACGGTCTTTACTAGCGATGGCGCTCAAGTACGTCCTGCAGGCTAGAGTCTGTTTTGTTATGCTAAAGGATGACTAGACCAGATTTGGGACCACAGGATTCCCTACTTCCTCCGCTACCGGACATCAGAGACGATAACATAAGGATCCAAGTGTTTACACACAGGAGCTTTTTTGCACGACCTGTGCATATATTTGAGGACCACCCGAATGATCTCAGCCCTGATAATGAAAAGTACGGCTCTGACCATGCAGAGATCGGCTTTATACTGACGGTGGCTAACGCAGACTCGAGCATCTGGGGGATACGGTCTTAGGGCTGGTGGTGACACGCCTCATGTTGGACATGTATCCTGGCCTCCGGGTAGGTCCGTCGACGGTGAGTGGCCCCACATGCAAGCTTTATGATTGGCGGGCTTAATAGGCGGCAGAAAATTCGTGCTCTAATCGTTGGGAACGCCACATTGGCGCATATGTTCGTGTAACCTTTTTCGATATTGACGCATCCCATGACGTATTGTGGTTTAGTTCCCTCAAGTATAAGCTGCCTGACAAACTTCGCTTGCATCCTGCGCAGGCACTGACCCTTCGTGCCTCGACGAACGTCCAAGGTAAGCGCCCTGAGTCAAGCGCGCATCATTTATTCATGTGCTTCATATACAGCTGATGTATTTGAGGTAAGCGTCAATTACTCCTCGGCGCTCGAAAGCAATTTTCATTTTCATCAGTCTTTTGTTGGAGGTCTGTATGTCGACCAGGGCCTGGATAGCGCCCAGGCTTGGCTGTATGAGCTGTTCCGGCCGTTCGTTGAGCTAGCGTACAATATCGTACGCACACAGCATGGCTTGCCCTCAGCATGTGCCCCGCCTTCCCCGCCTCCGGCGCACCCAAAATTCCCGGCCCGCCAGCCCCTTGGGCATGCTGATCTCAATGTCACCGAGACGACTGTTGGCCATCTCGGGCTCTTCAACCAGCATCTCCAGAAAGCCAACCGGCAAGTTGAGTGGATCTACTCCATCCGCGACCCCGATTCGGATGACGGGGAGGAAGTCGACCCGGAGATGTCAAAAGGAATCAAAACCACACCTGTGTGGTACGTCAAGGTCGTCGTTGATGGGGAGCACTTTGGCAAGGGCAAAGGGAATACGAAGAAGGCAGCGCGGAACGAGGCGGCCAAGGAGGGCTTGAAGAAGTTGGATATCAATGTTTAGTGAGTTGCCCCTTTGATCTTGCACAGTTTCTCCAGACTGGGGCTGGACATCTGGGCTAGCTGCAGTGTGAAGAGGCCGTGGATAGGGAGATCGGTCAATCAACCAATTGGGTATCAAGTGCGACATCGGAGGGAGTGGGGTAAATGGTTTATAGTTGCGAAAAAGTGGGTCAGATGACGGGTTGCCGTGGGGTACGCACACTGTAAATATTTTGTAAGAAATGCGATTATCGTCGGCTTTCTGCGGATCTGGGCACGGAAATAGTTCTCATGAGTGTATGCTTTGCACAAATCACGTATGACACAACGGGCCGTGGAGTGTGACACGTATCTTCGACGCGACCTCGTAGGAATTGCAGATCGTAAGTAGTATTTGAAATCTTATCCGGACACCGAGGAAAGCTGATGAATCACGATCTATTACAAGCAGCGCGGGCCTTGAAGGTGGGGCAGTGTAGAAGTGGACGAGCAAAGGAATAAGTACATGAAAGCAAGAGACGACATTATTAGAATGTTGAGACGTTGCATGCAATCATACAGATCCCGTAGAGTAGAATCTCCAGGCAAAGTAACCTCCCAACAGTGCGAGTGGGATAAAGTACATCATACTGGCAAGGAAAGATAAACATACTGTCGGCTGGAGATAACGGCGACGTACTTAGAACCCTGCTCGACAGCACCGGACACCCTCGACGCTTGAGCGGCCGCTGCGCCTGACTTGATATCGAGGCCCTGTGTAACGGTTAACGCACTATCTTCGAACTCGTGGCGGGCAGCGTACGCTGTTTTTGTCGAATTCACCCACTAACAAGCCGGGAAGGAGCGCCCTGGCCTCGTCTGAGTGACCAACATCCTCGAAACCCTCCGTCGCGTCATGACCTGGATAACGGTGAGAGCGGCTCAGTAAGCGAACACAGCCGGGGCTGACCTGCTTCAGCTAGGATAACTTCGTCTCCTCCAGGATGCTAGAAGGGCTGTGAATGGCGTGCAAAGGTGCTGTATGGTGATAGAAGCCTACTTCGTCGAGGAACTTTGTGACATCGTACACTGTTGCTCGGCATCGTCAGACAAAACAGAGAATTGTGATTGGCCCAGGAAGCCC
Organism: Armillaria gallica; assembly: GCA_037576215.1. Taxonomy (NCBI): domain Eukaryota; kingdom Fungi; phylum Basidiomycota; class Agaricomycetes; order Agaricales; family Physalacriaceae; genus Armillaria; species Armillaria gallica. Next base: position 1,613,091 of record JBANDB010000008.1, read on the forward strand.
GTACCCTTTCCACTGATAAGAAGGTATATGGAGTCCTTGGTCGTGTGAGCACGGAGCTCTTCGTAGGTGACAATCTTTTCAGACATGGTAGGTGGAAAGGAGGAGGCCAAGGAACGGTCAGGCTAAAAGTGGATTCAAGGCCGTCCACGTCGCGCGACTTTATAAGTTTTATTCTTTTCCCACGATTTCACCGATTCCTTGGAACTACTCTGGACCGACCTTTTACAGTACACACACACTCTCTTCACATTTAGACCGTTTACCTTACAAGTACGATACAAGCGTAGATACGTTACCATACCAAGCAAGCACCCAAGTAGTGATAGCACCAGATGTATGCACACCCTAAAGCCTAAAGGGCGTAGATACTTAAAACCCATTCATTCACTCTGGACCGACCAATATACAAGATATGATAGGACGCGTAACCGCCCCTATTACACATAGATACTACAGAATACAGAATATACGCCTAGTTTAGTACTCGAATGGCCATAGTAAAGGTGTACAGTAGTAGCTGGCAGTTCAAGCGTGGACCAAGCATCGGTCAATCTTCCACTGCACGAGTAGGGGTAACGAAGGCAAGAAAAAGCCGTGTTCCCAGGCATTCGTGCGTGGCATGGAGAACTCAAGATAGTACTTGGCAAGGAAAAGACGTCGTATTGTGCACTGAGTCAGAAGACAAAGAAGCGGACTGAGGAAAAAAAAACTTTTATAGCCTCATCGCAAACATAGACAAATAGCTTAGGTAACCCGAAAATACGGTTCCGCTCTTCGTCTTAACCATCAAAATCCAGTACGCGCAAGCTACGCGGTCGTGTCCAGTCATTCCTTCAACTCCGTACATCATGGCTGACGACTTTGCTGATATCCTGGGCAGCGACTCCCTGCCTGTCAGACGTGAGTTCTCACCTAGCGCCTGGTCGGCAATGTCGCTGCTCAAATACACTGGCTGGGCCCTCGGTGCTGTTGTTACCTACGTGGTACTGGTCCTTGGTTGGAACAGTTTCTCCAGGGCACGCGAAAGGTCTTATAGGCTGTACGTTTGGATAGCTTTGGTGGCATTACGAACTGCTCACCGTTCTCTGTTTTAGGTCGATGCGACGCCGCCATGGTATTCCGGACAACGACCACCGCCCGTTCAACGTAGCATATGCCGCAGTTCAACGCTCTCGACAGGACAAAGAACGCCCGGCATCGGCACAAAGGAGTCAGGAAAATGTAATTACACAGACAGCTCACGAAGTTCGTTCTGCACAGGTTGAACAGGTCGTACGGAATCGCAGAGGTGTGTTGTTCATTTGTATACTCAAGTTAGGTTCACTGACGAGTGTTTAGAAGGACACAGCACTCCTCAACCACGGACTGCTTCATCCTCCAAGTTTCCGGGGCAGTACACCTCGTCGACTACGGAACAGATGTATCCATCTTTGCCTGCAAGTGAGGCTGTACCGCCAACACCACCACCACCACCTGCGTAAGTTTAGCTTACTAGTATTACTTGGAATGCAACACGCGATGGTCTGACACGTAATGATAGATCCACACCTGCAAACAGAGTTGTCTTCGCTGATGGCTACAATACCAGTGCTCTTCACATTGGACTCCCTACCTTTGCCGAGAGACCTGCTCGCAAAACAAATGGTATCCTCAAACCTGCTAATGCTCGTAGAAAGCGTGGACTGGAGGAAGAGCCGATCATTGTTGATAATTCCAAGAAGTCCAGGGTCGAAGGGGACGAGTTCATTGACGGAGACGAAGATGCCGGGTGGCAGAATTCGCCTTCTGGATTGACACGAGGCAATAAACGTAGTTTCGGTGACGAGGATGATAACGAAGAAGCCATGCTATCGAAACGTGCTAGGGAGAAGAGGCCGAGGCAGGTGTCACGAGATCACGAAGCTGTTGCGTCTGATGAGGATATGGAGGTAGACGAAGATGAGGTTGTGGAGGTGCGGACTACGCCACGAGGCAGGAAGCGTGACCGCGTCGAGGCGGGCCCTTCCTTTGAGGGAGAGGAAGATGAGGAGCCTGCCGAAGTTGAGCCGAAGTCCAGAGGCAGGAAGAGGCGCAATAAACGGAGATCGGATGTTGGTGTAAAAGCACGGGGGACGAAGCGGGAACGTGATCTTGACGATGTGGAGATGCTGGATGAAGCCGAAGAGTCGTTTGCTGAGGTGTCTAGGAAAAAGAGGGGTAAACAAGCTCAGGTTGTCCAAGAGGATGGAGATGGAGATGATCGCTATGCTGATATCTCTATCGACGTGTCTCCGGACAGGGTTAAGGGTAAAGAGATCGGCGAGGAGTGGGAGAGCAACGGCGTGAGGTATAAAGTTGGTCTGAACGGGCAAAGATTGCGTCAGGCACTCGTTAAGAAAGCCGGGCAGAGGTACATTATGGTGAGCTTTCTTTATCTTATGCAGGCAGCAGTATTGACGGCCTCTACAGCCAAAAGACTCTCAACATCCGGATCGGGAAGCTAATATTGAGGTATGCGTGGAGAAGTGGCTCACCGAGGAAGAGTTCAGAGAGGCTAAACAACAACGTTTGCTCGCTTGGCAAGACTCGACGCCGAGCAAGTCTTCTGAGCCCTCGACACCTTCATCTGAAGTTCCAGTAAGTTTTCTAATACTTTGGTCTCTTCATATTCTGAGTGAACTATTCAGCCTTCTCCTTCCTCTGGCAAACATCTTCTGTGGGATTCTACAGGTTCACCTAAACCCAATAGTCCAAAAGACCCATTCAGTAAACCGTCACCACAGCCATCCCAAAGTGCGATCCGCCAGTCCGTGGCTACTACTATAGGACTCCAGCCGACTTTCCGTCGACGCATAGCTGGTAACTTCACCCCCACCTCTCCTTCGCCCACCCCTCCGTCACCCGGACAAGGACTCGCTGACAGTACCAATGGCAGCCCGCGTCGCGCCCAAAAGGGCTATTCCAAGTGGGAGAAACAGGATTTGGAAGCCAAGGCTATGATGAAGATGCGAGAGGCCAATCAGAAGAAACGCGAGGAGAAGGAGGCGTTAGATCGATTGGAGAAGGAGAAAAAGGAGAAGTTGAGAGCTTCACTGATGCCGCAGCCCACAATTCCAGTGATATCTGTGACCAAGCCTGCAGAAGAGAATACTGCTCCCAAGAATATGTTCACCTCGGGTGGGGCGGCTTCTGGATCACCGGCCAAGCCCGCTTTTTCTTTAGCATCAGCGGCTCCGTTGGGTTCTGCGCCTCAATCTTCGCTGTCGTCCGCTCCTCCCTTAGGTTCCACATCGGCGCCTTCTGCTCCACCGTTGGGCTCAACGCCTGCCGCCAACTCGACTCCCTTAGGTGGCGCCTCGAAGCCTGCCACGACGAATAATCCATTCTTCAAACAAGCGCCTGCTCCTAGCACTAACAAGGCCGCATTCTCCTTCCCTCCCGCGACGTCAAGTCCTTTAGCAACTAATTCACCGACCAAGGCACCTGAAAAACCCAAGGTGCCAGGCCTTGGTTTCCCGAGCGCGATAAACCCTACTCCTGCACCCGCCTCTGTCTCTACACCTGCGACATCATCCACTCCCGCCCAACCTGCCCCTAAGTTCTCGTTCAGTCAAAACGTCTCTACTCCTTCCTCTGCACCTACCAATTCATTGTTGGCTCGGATGGGACCTCCTCAGCAGCAGCAGCAGCAACAACAACAACAACAGTCGACGCCTGCACCTGCATCTCAGCCTGCGCAGAAACCACAGACAACATTTTTATTTAACACGCCTCCTGCGACACAGTCTGGTACACCTTCCTCTTCGTTCTTCAATAAACCTGCCGAGCCTACAAGTACGCCAGCCCCGGCTGCCGCACCTGCAACTGCGAAATTTAACTTCAGTGCCACGTCCCCAACGAAGCCTAATGCGATATCGTCATCATTGAGTGGTGCCCTGGGCTCGGCGTCTCAGGCCGGCAGTAGCAAGCCTGTTGAGCCTTCCTCTAACTTTGGTACATTTTCCTTTGCGAAACCTCCTACGACCGGTAGCAGTGGTGGTGTATCGAACCCGAATCCGTTTGGAGCGGCTACGGCTGGCAAGTTCAACTTTGGGACCAAGGAGTCGACATCTACGCCCGCCCCTACACCTGGCTTTGGCACTCAAGGCCAGGGAACTCCGAAAGAATCGACACCTGCACCTTCGACGGGACCTGCTGATAAACCTGCGTCAAGTGGCTCTGCTGATAAGTCACCATTTGGCGCGCCAAAAGAGTCAACTGCTACTCCTGCATCCACTAGTACACCTGCGTTTGGCGGGTTCGGGGCTTCTGGAAATTCACCTTTCGGTGCCTCCAAAGAGTCAACACCAGCCCCTACTGCGCCTTCTTCTACCCCTGCTGCCCCTACATTTTCTTTCGCGTCACCAGGGAAGTCGGCCTTTGGGACTCCCAAAGAGTCAACACCTGCGTCCACCAAGCCCGCGGCCTCTCCATTTGGTTCATTTAATCAATCGACGACGTTCGGTACGCCCAAAGAGTCTACTCCCGCGTCTTCTACACCTGCTACTTCTGCATTTGGTGGATTTGGAGGTGCGGATAAGCCGAAGCCTTTTGGTGGGTTTGGGCAGGATTCAAACAAGCCGGTGTTTGGAGCTGGACAGTCCTCTGCGTTTGGGAAGAGTGGGATATTTGGAGCGGCGGCGAAAGAAAAGGAAACGTCGGGTTCGGATTCTAGTGCTAATGGGACAACAAACGCACCTGCGTTTGGTTCGTCAGCATTTGCTAGTCCGTTTGGTAAAGCGGCCCAGAGTGGTGGTCCTGGAACGCCGTCTTCTGCGTTTGGGACAGGCGGGGCATTCGGAACTGCTGCTGCGAAGGGAACAGAAACGTCAGGTCCTGAATCCTCGTCGGCTGGCCCTACATTTGCTTCAACCTCGTCGTCGCCAAGTCCGTTTGGTAAACCCGCCCAGAGTGGTGGTAGTGGTGGGCCGTCGTCTGCGTTTGGTACAAGTGGGGCCTTCGGAGCTACTGCTACAAAGGGAACAGAAGCGTCAGGTCCTGATTCCTCGTCAGCCCAAACCACGACTTCCACATTCGGCTCAACCTCGTCGCCCAGTCCGTTTGGCAAACCCACCAGCGACGCGCCGAAACCCGTTTTCTCGTTCGCAACTCCAGGGACAACACCAGCACCGTCTGCTGGCGCGTTTTCGTTTGCTTCCAAGTCGAATGCCTTTGGGGGAGGTTCTGGGTCGACTACTCCTTCTGTATTTGGAGCTGCTTCTGAGAAAAAGTAGCCTTCTTTTCGTATCTTCGATTTTTGCTTGTATATTTCCCGCCACGCTGTACTGGTAGATTTACATGTAAAATACCAGGGGATGAGCTTCTAGCCCCAAATAATTGACATTGCCCCCTAATCTCGATTTCACGTGGTAAAGTGCTAGAACGTCTCAAGTTCGAATCGTATGTTTCTCACTCCGTGTTACCTTGTCCTGCGACGTCGACGAGTACGCGCACTGGCAAATATCCAATCCTAACGCCAGGATAAGCCGCGTCCAAGGCGTACATTCTATTTCTTTAGTAAGTCCTTGGATTTCGTGCTCGCTGCTGCTGGGTATTCAAGGATTCGCTGGCCAGCCTTATCCTATCATTCGTCGTATCCTAATCTACCTGGTAAGCACGCGTGAATGCCACAGAGTCGACCGCCTTTTAATTTATTCATTCAAACAGTATATTATCAACCATGCTAGCCAACGAGGGGTCTTCAGTCTCCAGGCCTCGTCCTCCCGCTCAGCTGCGCCGTTCACACTCTATGTTCAATCAGAAAGGCTCTCCGCCCCCGCCATACGCCTCCTCGTTTGTGTTCCCTTCACAGAAGAAGCCGTCTCGGTCCTCGTTACTGGGATCGCCCGTCTCCGCTACTTTCCGGAGGATAGAACGCGAGGCGGGAAAAGTGGTAGCTGAGGAGGATAATACGGACTGGCTGAACGAAAAGTCGCGGGAGGAATTGTCAGGTCTGTTGTTGAAAGCGGATGATATCATCAAGAAGCGTGAAACAGGTATGTGGCCATTTCTGGGCGAAGGCGTGAAGTTAACTTGAAGACAGAACTTGAACGCACTTCTTCCCTTTGTAAGAGCCTCTACGATAATAACGTGTCCTTAAAGTCCAAACACCAAGACCTCTTCGCCCGTTTTCCAGGCAGCCTGTCACCTGCCGCATCGTCTTCTCCATCACCTACCCCTCTTCAATCACCACATATTTACACCAATAGTATCTCACGTTCAGCCTCTGCACAATCGTCCAAATCTAACTTTTTCTCTACTCCCCAACCGATCAACATCGCCGCCGTGTTCGCAAAGTCTCCGTGCGTCTGGATGATATCAGCTTACTTGCCGACCAGAATGATGAGCTACTCCAGAAAATCGAACGTCTTGAGACAGAAGCGGCTAGTGCGGATTTGTCGGGCAGACGGATGCTCAGGAGGCTGGAGAAGGAGATTTCTCAACTGAGAGAGGACCTTGAGAAGACTCAGGCGCGAAGCCAGGAATTTGAGGAGAAGGCTGAGAGGATGGCACCGATCGAGGCTGCTTGGCGACGAAAATTAGAACAAGAGGTCAAGGCGGAAGCTTCTCATTCAAATTTGGATACCGAAGAAGTGGAAGAGGAAGAGATCAGGGACTTTGCCCCAGGTGGAATTCTCTCACGGCCTTCGACCTCGTCCATTCCGGATGACATTCCTTCTCAGGAGACCACCCCCAAATGACAGCTTTATGTGATGCATTCACCGGTCTGTCTTTCTCGTCGGTCTCCTCTCCCTCTGAGGAATCCTCTACGCAAGCCCAGGCACCTCAAGTCTCAATTGAACCTGAACTTGCTATCGTCTCTCAGCTACTGGTCAAAATTCAAGAGCTAGAGGACGCTAACCTTCGGATAATACGCCAACAGTCAGAAACGGCAAACAAGCTCATTGCCGTCCAACAGGAGACGGAGAACATGAGTAAGGTGTACGAGTCGTTGAACGATTCTAAGCTGGAATTTATGGAAGGTAGCGATACCGCTTCCGAGAAGCCACGAATATCAGACGACAGTACTATTCGATTCAAGAGCTTCAGAAAGTCGCTAGAAGGGGGCGGTAGATGGCCAATCACAGACGATTCTTTCCTAAACATGGCAGGTACACACAAGTCCCGCAAGTCTGTGATGGGCCTCTTCGAGTCGCCGGACAGATCACCTACAGAAACATCGTCTCCCTACAAGTCGAAAGGGCTCTCCACGCCCTTTAAGACGCCATCGCGTCAACATCGGCACTCCTGGTCTACTGAAAGCGACGCACATTCCCCGATCACTTTCCTCCGTCCATTTCTCTTCTTCCGCTTGCTCTACCCCACCGCGGGACTCCGGAGAATTATCACCTTCGCCCTTCTTTGAGGATACCCTCCAGAATGAATTCGGCAGTCAATTTGGCGATGATTGGGGTTTGAACACAGGGTTCCATCACCTTCGCTCGAGTAGCATATACGAACTCAGTCAGATTTCTGCTCCTCCTTCGCCATCACCCGTACCCCATAATTTCAGTTCGCTATACTCCGCCGATCCAGACGTGTCAGGTGAGGAGCACGTACTCCAAACACCAGTGGCGTCTATGAGGGGCGGTAGCATTTTGCAGTTGACGCTGGAGCCTCCTACGCCAGACAAGAACGAAGACATTGGCCCGACTTTGCGTCGGAAGCGATCGCGATTGATGTCGCAAACCATTCGTTCTCGTACGACTCGCTGGGTTAACGGGCGGTTTACGGATAGCGTGCTAAGCCCTCCAAGTTCAGCAGCCCAAGTGCTACCGGAGGTCCCACACATTGAGGAGCCGGCGCAGGAATCGGAGGTGGAACAGGAGACAGATGTAGAAACGACGCCGCGCGCAGATCGACGAAAGTCTCTTCTGGTGGCGTTTGTTCCTCCTATGCCTCGTAGACTCTCGCGCGCCTTTGACACTGTGGTTACGAAGTTTGCTGGTCATGCGCGCGCTACTGAGGAGCAGTTTGGGGGTGCAATGTTACAACGCGAAGCACCGCCAGAGCATGAGGATCGAATGGAAGTCTATGTTGACAACACCAAAGTCGCAGCGAAACCGAAAGGCTTTACTGGCCTTTTGATAGAGCTGTGGATGTGGCTGCAGTTCGCTATCATCATTTTGGTGTTTTTGTGTGCAATGGCGAAGAAGGGGCCCAAATCTGTTATCGGGGAAGCGGAGAGGCGGGTGGTAAGGACATGAGTTGAGCTGAGGATAGCTATTTTCTTGTTTGTCTACCTGGACATTGGCATCATACTGTTATCACATTCATTTCTTTCTTCTTCCTACATGTTTATCTATCACGGAATTGCATGCTACACGTAATGACTTTATGATTTGAAGAATTCTTCCCTCGCATATTCCTAAAGGCCCACAATCTGCACGAACACCTTTCTCTGCTCATGCAAAGTAGGAAAAGAAGAAGAAACAGCCTGATCCATCCGTGATAAGTCTAGCTGGTCTTCGCCTTCTTCACCAGTAACAACAATTGCACCTTCAATAACCACTGAAATATTGAATTTTTAAGCGATGCAAACCGTTCAACCGCAAGTATTCGATCCAAAGAGCGCCACACGTTTCTGTAACGATCAGAGAGAAGGGTTTCGAAATTGGGAATACGGAACGAGAGGCGCAATTGACTGATGCGTGCCGGTCCGTCTTCCTGATATTCCAAGCACTCCGTAAACCAATTCAGTCCTATGATTTGGTCGATGCTACGCCGGGGTGCCTCAAAGGTTACGCAAGCAATGTGTGAGAAGTCTAAGACGTGCGACCTTTGGTATGTGCCCCAATCTATATTTTGGCCAATCAGAGATGGAAAAAAGGAACAGGAGGAAGGGACCTACAAGTCACATCGCGATGGCACACATGCAACTCCTGGAGAGTCCTCTTGGTTGCGTAAAGGACCACCAGAACATCGAGCATCCCGTGCCAGTGTTGTACCCAGGTACACGAGAGCCTGCGTAATCCACGGAGAACAAATGGTCTTCCTTTGACCTGCAGGAGCGTGCTTATATTACACAAGTTGAAAGATGCGAATGAAATGGACAGGTTCTCTATTTCCGGTCCATCATCTTCACGTTTTCCTTCGCCTCGGCCCATAAAGCGACGAGAAAGGGTCGGATACACAGACCCGAACCCCGTTCATCACCAGGGTTTGGAGAGTGGGAAAGGACCGCAGGATATTGCGCAAGTGTCGATCAGACTTGATATTGAGGCTGGCTAGGGTGAGGCTTGTAATCGAAGAGTAGGTGAACAGACTAGAAGGAATTTCATGGATGTTCACCCGAGATAGATGACGTCCTGGGAGTATGCTAGGACCACCATCTATGCGAAGCGAACGCAAGTTGATTAACGAATGATTTCCAAGAGCTTGGTATTCATCGCGGTCGATAAAAACAGTGACCTCGAGTGTCTCAACGAGGTCAAGGATATTCGGGGAAGCCCAGCATAGCTCGAGAAATGAATAACAGCTACGCTTCTCTGGAAGATGAATGGATTGGAAGAGATGAATCTGTGCGCGATGTCTGAACGATCGCGATGTGGAATGGAGGGCATGAAGAGATTCGCGATCTTGGCTGAGCTCGTCTACGATGACATCGAGGAGCTCTTGTGGGAGGCTGGCCATGGTGCTGAATGAATGATACCTGTCGAATCGTGATTTTGGAAGCCGAAGTTAAAATCTCGTACACGCACTTCACTTTCAACAATGATTCAATATGCAGTCGCAATGTCTGGGCCGCAATAGGTGGGCTACGACACCCTTCGAACTATGTGCATACAACTCGAAGTAAGTTGCAGTGCACCGAGCGCTTGGCTTACTTGGCCTGCCCTAAATGAGCATCATGACTACGGATCCGAAATTTGAATACTCCCCCGTCCCCCGGGCACGTCGCAACTTGAACCTTTACATAAACGACCGACCCTCCGCAAAATGTGTCTTCCACTCGCAGTGATACGAAATCCACCTCGTTACCCTTTTTTCCTAAACAAATCGCTTCCTTTACTATATTCCAGCTCTAAAGCAGAAGTTCTCAGTCGTGAGCCTTACCAAGATATATATCTCCTACCTGTCGCCTCGCGGTATCTTATTGAGTCTAGTGCGGTATGGTCTCTGAAAGGACGGTACTTGCTGGGGACTGGTCTTAGTTCTGTACATGTCTCGTTACACGGAATAATCTTTCAAGGGAATGCTCCGGCTTCTGACTTTCGTCTTCGTCTTCGTTACTTTGGTACTGCCAACATCCGAACCTTCATGGGTCTAGTAGGCCGTTGAAGTAGCGTTGTATTGCTACCCACAATCCCCTATATCGCAGCTAGAATCGCCCCATCCAAGTTCCATCGGAATTCAGACTATCACCCCCTCTTTCTGAAAGTTCTTCGACATTTGTCCGTTGTTTCAGGCGTCATACGACTTCTTCTCTGACATGAGTCCGCAGCGGAAGCAAAGAGGAATGATGTTAGGATATATAAGTGCCGAAATCTACTTAAGATCGATTAGAGGTCGGTATCACCGCCCAAGACCTCCCCCTGGCCCCAGCGTAATGGTGGACTGCATTGCGTGTGACCTGAGTTGCCGGGATGAGCATGCGCTGGAGAGGCATTGGGACCTTTGCCATCCTAGTCTGGCGAGCATCAATCGCAGTGTGAAGGACGTCCAAATCACAGTGAGCATTGTGCATTCTTTTCTTGCTTTGCAAACTTACACGGACACCGAACGCAGCCTCCAGCACCTATCTTTTACTGCGATGGATGCTACAAAAGTTTTCCAACCATAGCGGCGTGCACAAAGGTTTGAGATCTCCCCCTGCGCCACAGTTGATTTTGTCTGACCGATGACAATCTTCGTCGCAGCACGTTAAACGTGACGTGTGTCGAGGTCCACTGAAACGTTACGGAATGGCAAACGATGGACACCACGAGTCATGTCCGCTGTTAGCGACATGCTCAACGGCCTCCTCGAACTTCATCGCCTTTTTCGATCAATTTAAACCCAAGCGAGTCATGGCGAAGATGAGGAGACGCAGTCGATGGAATTGTAATCGGTATTCAGTTATATGATCACAAAGAGATGCACGTTCCCTTGTATGTATCATTCGGTATACACAATCCTGTTTATGCTTTTGTATTTCACCTGTACGTACTTCGTGTCTCCGAGGCATATGTTGTAATAACATTGTCTGTGTGACGAGAGGATAAGTAGTGCCTCGCAAATCCCCCTGGCTCTAACCCGTGATCTCGTCCGGAGATTATGTTTTTTCGGATAAAGTTATATGTACGGCGTTTGTCATAATCCCGCAAAGCAAATCAGATAAACAGACGAGGGACGGACGTCGACGTCTCGGGCCAGCTAAAATAAATAAATTTTTACGCTCATCATCGCCCTCTGTAACTTCGAATTTAAACTTATCCGCCGCCGAAAATTATTCATGTCTTTGCTAGCAAGTGATACGATCTACTACTACTATGTAAACTATAATTACCTGGGAGATAAGTTGAGGTTTAAACAGTATACGTAGACTGCGCGAGGCCGCGTATCCTTTGATGCCTGAGTTTTCATAAAATTCTTCGCCAGCCATGCTCGAGTCGTAGTCGTGAACTCTGACTCAGAATGAACAGCCTCTAGTTGGCCTTGAGACCAAATCACGAAAAAGTGATAAGGAACATGAGGCGCCTTGTATCGCTATCTCGCTGATATCTCCCTCAGTTTTTGAGAAACAGAAGAGATGAAGTCACTGAAGTATGCTGTAGGGGATAAATCGTGGGAAAGTTTAAACATACGTACTGGCCCGAGTTGATCGTTGTCATGAGACTTGTTCATCTGGGATTGTCACATCTGAGTCTTGGACCTTGAGCCTCCAACGCCGCCTTTATTGACGCTTTGGATTGCGGACGGTATGTTGCAACGTATACCCAACGACTCGAATAGCAGCCAATCTTGGGTCAGGCAGTGGTGTATTCTCGCGTACTGTTCTTGATTCTAGTTCTAGTTTGGTCGTATCGACACTCGTACTCGGCGTGTGATCTCTTCTTGGGGCAACGCGCTCCACTGAACGCTATTCTCATGAGTCCTAGCTTCTTATGGTTTAAGTAGCAGAGACCTGCCCTTCGCTTCGTCCACCTCACCTCTAAAGGGAACATCGCTCTCTTGGTAGTTCGCACTATACTATAACCGCAAAGGCAACAACTTATGTTGCCACCCGTCTTTTACACAATTTTGTAAGGGTATCTCATCAGGTGGCTTATTACGGTTAGCTGGGCGATAGCAACGCAAAAGCATCGTTGTAACTTGTAAGTACGTCACATTGAAAGCTGGTTGCATTCAGCTGACGCCCTGGCAAAAATCGCGCAAAAATCTCACCAAGGGCGATCGTCGCATTTTAGGAGCAGAGCATTGTCGAACTGGTCCTAATGGCACGGTACGTAACGGTGAATCCTATTAACTTGAGTCTAGACTCTAGAACACGAGGGGCTGAAAATCTTGGTAGCATCGCTAGCAATTGAGACTCTTGCATCTGATCCGGTTACGATAAGTACCCCGCACTAGCTGATTGATACAGCTACTGATTGACGGGCTAAAATAGTCGTATCATTCACTGAGTATCCGGAACTTGGCGTGTCTGCCTCTCTACTCGTCATGAATATGTCATGAACTCACAGTCCTTTATCTTGGTCTATACATGGAATCGTAAAGACTAAGCAATATCTTTCACCGTGGTTAGCGGCTTTGGATAGTCGACTTATCACCGGTGTCGGAAAATGCCTGAGGACATAGGCAAGGATTAGCTCTTACGCAAGACGGAATATAATGCAAGTGCCACTAACCGTCACCGTTCTCAGGATCTTATAGGAATAACTCTACTTTGGGACTTTTGGCTGTCTTTCATCACCGTAAACGCACAACAACAGCAATTTTTTGTTGGGATGCAAGACTGTCGTTTTCGTTATGTGCACACCGCTGGTAATCCGACTCGTCACATTCACCAATAACCAGCCACCCTCGGTCTCCAATGTGACTAATACTAGGGTGGATTGCAATACTATCGCCATTGATGCAGCAATCGGTTTCGGTGCATCTTCATCAATCCCCTGGATTCGAAAGTTTCTCATGAAGATGATCCGGATCCTCCTGGTGAGGATTCTCTTCTGCAAAGAAGGTATGGTTCACACAGGACATTGCTGATCGCATATCCCTATGCTGGAGACACCATTGGTCGACTCATCAAGTACCGATGATCGATGGTCAGCGGTGGACCTGATGTTTTGTTGTCTACGGGTTTGGTTCCACTGATACAGAAGAGAGAGATTGACTTCCTTTCGACTGTAGAACAGCACCTTTCCTTAAACGTACAAAAATATCATGGGATCATCTCAGCTGCAAAGACGTGCGATAGTATGAGGTTGAATCTGCATGTTTGGGAGACTCAGCAAGAGTGCTATTACAATGGAACTAGAACAGCCGCGACGGGTCATTGTTATTCCGTGCTGACTTTCTTTCTGTCTGGCAGCGCTGACCACTGGTACTGTTCCAGGTCAGACTAAGAGTAAGATATCCGTCGCATTGTACCAGATCTCTGAGCGTATGCATGTCACAATGTCATCCGAAGTTGGGGACGATAATTACATACATCGAAAAGCGTGAAATCACGCTAGGCATATCGCGTTTAATGAGGCGGGAAACATTTCCTCTTGGGGAAGTCCTACACCTTCGGGGAGTGTTAGTTTTCTGCAAAAGATGAGTAAGTGTGCAAAGCGTATGCAGGGTTGCGCTACTGTGGCGTAGAATACTTTTGAACATGCGGTATGGCGGTGCCTCAGCGTACCTGGGATCACCGGATTTCTTCCGCGAAGCAGCATCTGAACGTACGTCATGGAAATCGCACGTCAATCAGTAAACGGATGCTGTCGGTCGGGAAAACGGAAAGAGCAATGATACAAGCCTAAAAAGATGTAACTATCCAGTGCATACGAGCTTGAAGAGAGTAGAGGGGAGAGCGTCCTTTCTAATGGTACAACGTCTATTGGGTTTCTAGCCTAGTCAATGCATCCATCAATATCTTTCACACTGCCGGTCTATCATTTCGCGCTACGCCGGGATGATCTTGGTAATCCAGGCCTTCAAGTCGTCAAGCTCGTCTGGGCTCGCAGTATGTGCGACACCCTGATAGACATGGTACGACAGGCCTGTTAAATTATCGGGCGTTGCCTCAGGGATGCCGATTTCGTCTTTCAAGAAATCAACAGATTCGCGAGAGAACGTCAGCTTGATGAGGGGGTCATGAGAACCATGACCCACGAAAATGGGTATTGATGTGGCGTGTCCAGATAGCATCTACCCCGATATTAGAAGTTCGAAGTGAGAAGACATGAGGATCCGGGGAAGACCATACACCGACCGATTTGAGTTTATCTCTAAGTGCGACCCATCCACTGAGGGCCACGATCCCGGCTAATCTGTGTTCCATAGTGAGTCCAGTCAAGAGCGACATAGCGGCTCCCTGACTGAAGCCGCCAAGAATTATACGATTGGGGTCAATTCCAGATGCGACCTCCATGTCAATTAACTGCGTAAGTGATTTGACGGTCTTAAGCATGCCGGCTTCATCCTCCTTATCTTTCAAGCCAAAGGAAGCGATGTCAAACCTGCAGACAGACGTAATGATGATGAATAGGTTCGAGAGACTGCGAAAGACGTACCACGATGGCATTTCCATGCCCATATTGGCCGTGACAGACATAATGGGTCTGGTGAAAATAACCAACAGCAATGAGCCAAAGAGGTGGCGAGGGACAGAGAATGAAGAGAACAGATTTGAGATTCAGCACTGGTGCCGTTGGGAGGATATAAACGCTTACGAGTGTGGGAGAACCCATTTGATGTGTTTTAGAGCAGGCTCGACACGAAACATGTCAGCGACAGGTTTCCACCCGTTCCCTGTGTCACCCAATCCCTGTAGAAAGGTGTCATTAGCACAACTAGGATTTAATAGACCAGTGACCAAAAAAGTGAGCCCACATGAACGAATATCACGGTAGCGGTATGCGCCGCGATGGGGGATACAGTAAGATGCTTGAGAGGAGCAATAGCAGCGGAGGCCATGGTGGTAGTACTGATGCACAAGTCAGAGAGATGAGCTTGAGCTTCAAAACGGCATTGTACCGGCAATTGCCGGGATGATGATCGAAAGCGTTTTTACCTTTCTTGGACGAGTCATCAGGACTAAGTAGGTTGAAATGGACTCACCTGCTGCTCCAGCAACCCCGGCACTATCCAAGTCTGCACAGAAGAGGGCAGAAAGGAAGGAGCGGTTGGCTGCAACCAAGCTCGAGCGCCGGGCGAAAGAAAAGGCTGCAAAAAAGGAAAAGAGACGAATTAAAGCTGAAAAACGCGCAGCGGGCGAGCTCGATAGTGCCGATGAAGCAGAAAGCGAACGCAAGAAAAAGAAACCAAAGCTGGAATTTGGTGGAAGGGTACTCATCGATTTAGGTTTCGACGATAAAATGCTTGAAAAGGTCTGTCGCCATTATCTCCACATGTTCACGCTTGGCTGATCCGCGATGAACAGGAGATCAATTCCTTGTGTTCACAGCTGGCATATACATACAGCGCAAACCGCCAGGCTTCGTTTCCGTTTTCCCTGATATGTTCGTCTCTCAATGGGCGTACTCGAGATCGCCTCGAAGCCAACAGCGACGCGGCGTACAAGCGGTGGGTAAATACCGAATGGTGGGAAGAGGGATACGAGAGACTTTGGTCCGGCGACGTTTTATCAGTGGAGCCTGGAGCTGGGTGCGGAAACGTGCCAGAAAACAGTTCTCCCGAGACATCCGCTACGGCAGATCCGGCCCAGAGTGTCAAGCAGTCCATTGTTTACTTGACTGCAGACTCTGAGGAAGAGCTTACTGAGCTCCGCCCCAACGAGACCTACATCATAGGAGGCATCGTGGATCGCAACCGCTATAAGGTGATTTTTTGAGATTTCTCGTAGAAGACTTTCCTAACCTTTACATGCATAGAATCTCTGTCTCGGAAAAGCTAAAGAATCTGACATTCGCACTGCTGCTCTTCCCATAGGTCGCTACCTGGAAAACCTGCCAACGCGCAAGGTGCTCACCGTGAATCAGGTCTTCGAGATTATGCTCAAGTGGGTCGAGACCAGAGATTGGGAGACTTCTCTTTACGCGGTCATTCCCAAGCGAAAATTTCTGTCGGGAGGTAAAAACGGAGAGAAGGAAGGCTCTGTTGTTGTTACTGAAGAGGATACTTTGGCGCAGAGCGAAGTTGCAATTGAGTCCGAAGCATAAGTTTCGTTGTTGGACAAGACGTCTTGTAAGAGAATGATTCAGAATACTATAAGGCTTCTTGTTTAATTAGAAACACATGACGAGTTAATGCAAATGATCTGATCAGGTACCCCGATTTCTTGTACTCGACTGTTCACAGTGAGAGCGCTATGTTGTGTCTGAAACAAAATTATATTTGCATAGGAAATTATGCATCACAGAACAAGAACATTGGGATCACAAACAAAAAGATGTCGTACTACAGCGATTCAACAAGTAAGATTTGCAAGGTATGCTTATATACGTATGTATAATGAGGAGAAAGTCCCCTAAAGTCTGGTGAAAGCGTGGGCGAAAGCATGCGAGATAATGAGAGATTGATGGTAGACTGTGGCATGGTGATAGGTGATAACTCAAAAAGGAGAGGACGAATAATACGCAAAATGAACCAAATAGAAGATATAGGAAGAAGTGCGATTAATAGTAAACGGTCCCTTGAGGAATGTGCTCGTTGTACATCTCGTACTGTGGTACCTGCGACATATCCATGTATGGCATGTATCCGTACGTCTCAGGGTAATAGTACTGCCCATAGGGCGCGTACATCATGCCAACTTGGTCAACCGGAACTGTCCCGTTCTCCGCACC
Source organism: Armillaria gallica (assembly GCA_037576215.1). Lineage (NCBI taxonomy): Eukaryota > Fungi > Basidiomycota > Agaricomycetes > Agaricales > Physalacriaceae > Armillaria > Armillaria gallica. Next base: position 1,630,046 of record JBANDB010000008.1, read on the forward strand.
TCCCTCAGAAGCATATGTGGGAATGCCCGATCCCTCAGAATATTCCTGATTGGTATCCTCTGCAGGTCGGGTTGGCTCAAACGTAGCAGCCGTGGACCTTAATCCTGATGAAGCACGCTCCTTGCCCGAGGTCCTGTCAGGATCTCCTTCTCCGGGTGCGCGTATTTCGATCCGAGAAGATGGAGGAGCGAAGGAAAATATGGGCATGCCGGTAGCCGGATCAATGAAGCCATTGACGGGAGGTGTATGGGAAGCATAGTCGGCAGTCGGCGTTGACTGATGATGCATATGTCCAGGTACGAATGGAGCACTTGTAGGCGCCAATGGAGGCATCATTGGACGAGGATTGTACATGGGCGGGGGCGGCAAATAGACCGGACGACCAGTAGCAACCTCATAAGGCATGCCGACAGGATTCACCGCGACACCGGGTGGCAGTGGAACACCATAGTGATAAGGAGAAACGTATGAAGGGGAGGGTTGAGAAACCGATGAAGGAAAGGAAGTTGGAACAGGAACCAAGGAAGGACGAGAATCACTCGTGGAAGATGAAGGTTGTTGTTCTGGAGTGTCACTGGATGATGGATTACGCAAAACAGCTTCCTCAGTCTGAGACCATCTCGTCGAATCAGATGGGGGCTGTACCGACAGCTGCTCGAGCTTCTGCTGAACAGCTAACGATGGCGCGGATTGCGATTGCAGCGTACTAGAGCGTGCTCTGGAGGACGATGGTTCAGGGAAAGGTATAGGCTTCGCGGTAACAAGCTGTGGCCTAACAGTGAATACATCTTCAATGGAAAGATCGTTAACCTTGGTGACAATGTCCTCCACGTCAGACTTGCCTGAAACCGACTTCGACTTCTCTGCAGAGGGTAGTCGAACGACGACGGTTTTCTCTCCATACTCAGAACCTAGCACGCTGGTGGTCGAAGTGCCAGAAGGCGTTACAATCGGAAGCTCCTTGGTTGACGTCAATGGTGTTCTGACGATCTGTCCCCGACTCCCTGGTATTCTGACTCTGTATCCTGCGCCGCGGCCACGGCGTGGCTTCATGCTTGCATCGGTATAGAGAAAACCTTCATGCTGCTTTGTCCACGCGAGCTCAGGCTTCATTGGATACCAGATACGACCGGAGGACATCAAAGGTGCATTGGCGGACAGCGCAGGTGATGAGCTAGGCCCCGCAGGACGAGCGAAGCCGCCCCGTTCCCGAGCGGGTGCTCCTCCACGGACGCGACCAACTCCACGGAATGGCTGAGACTGGTGCTGGTGAACTGACCGACGAGCCTCGTCGCTGCGCTTCATTTCCTCGAATCCATCGTGGGTCCATGCCCGTTCAACAGGTGGAACATCAACAGCTTCTACTTCTTCATCCTCCTGGACAGAATCTTGATGAGGAAGCGCGTTACGTCCCATGAATCCGCCCCTACCACGCATCGCGAAACTCCGATCGAAACCCCGCCCTCTGCCGTAACCCCGCCCTTGCCACCGACCACGCCACCACCCACTCAAACTGCGCAGATCCTTATCCAAAAGCCTGTCGTCGTGGCCCCAGAACTCTCCCACCGTTGGAACATATGACGGGTCCGATTCCAGCCTGTTTTGATAGGCCTGACGAGCGGTCTGTCCAGGGGGACGTCGAATGAAATCACTACGGTGAGTTGGGCGAGCCGACGAGGAAGAGGGAGGAGCCTCTTCGACTAACTCTTCTTCGTGATCTTCGTTGACAGAGAGCGGGGGAGACGGAAGAGACGTAGCTTCGGAGCCCAGCTTCACTTTCGGTGCGGATTTCTTAGCTTTCCGCTGCCGAGTCGGTTTCGCTGCCGAAGTGCTGCCATTGAACTCCGCGAAATCAATGACAGGGAGGTCTGCAGGCCCGTTATTGTTCTCTTCTGCCACCATTTCTGACCAGTTTCCCGATGGCGCAAAAAAGGATGTACTTGGCTCTTTTTCTGCGGGTACTCCATTGGTTGGACTCTGGCTCGTGTTGGGGGTGAGAACTTGGGGACGTCTGTGGCCAGAGGCATCATCAGATACTTGTTCGGTGTCCGAATCAGACGAGCCGTCGCTGGATTCTGCTCCGTTTTCTGACTCAGAATCCGTCCCAACCTCCCTCACGATCTCGTCGTCGCTGTCCATAGCTCTTCCTCGTCTCCTAACAATCCTTGTCTTCTTCGCATGCTGGTGGCCATGCGTTTTTGCAGTACTGGATTTGGAGGCTGTGGAGGTAGACACAGAAGATAGAGTAGGGATAGGCATATCTGTTACTGAGGAAGCACAAGTAAGAGATACAGTCATCATTTGATAAAAGTAAATCGGACCTTACTTAGTGGCTCTTTAACAAGTCGTCCGAGCAGAAAAGGAGGCGTTTGGGAAGCAAAAAAGCAGGAAAAAAGAGATAAGATGAATGAGGTGTAAATGAAGAGTGTTGGGAGAAGATATTAAGGGCGTTCGCGAGGCACCGGTGAACGTTGAAGGACAACGGCAGATGATGACAGAAAGAGAGATGAGATGGCGGTTGCCGACCCTCAGCACGGTCCGCTTCAAACTCCGATTTCGCTGACTCACACTCGATCACTCTACATTAGGTCTTGAACTTCGAGTCATCATTACCAGTGGCCACGTACAGATCAGATGGTCGTTGTCCTAATGCGGTGCATCCGTGTTCAACTCATATGGATCTATATTAGACTGCTTGCAGTACTAGGCTGAGCGTTCGGGTCGCTCCAGTACATCAAGGAATGTTCTTTGTATCAACGGCGGTGTTTCTCGCAGCATCGGGCCCCGTCTACACTGCCTAAGGTCTCAACAGCCGACAATAGAACAAGAATCGCCCAAAGAACACAGCCTAGGCATCATACCGGTAAAGGTAAAGCATAAACGTAGAGTGTGACTCCAACATTGCTACAGCTGTAGTATTCTGACGAACGGTCACTGTCTTCCTTCTCGAAAACGTATTCAGCATAACTCCCATCTGCACTGCGAGTATGTACACATATGTAAGCCTCGTCACCGGTGCCGGCAAGACTCTACCCGGATGCTACCACTTAAAAAGAAGCACCGTATCTTAGTAAAGTCCACAAGCTCTCTTCCTCATCCAGTATGGATTCCAACAATCCAGCTAGCTTCAACCACAGAAAGGAGCGACTTTCAACCGGTCGCACGTACCACTTCGTCGACCAACTTCCGGACACATTTCATTCTCAATCCACGACGCTTCTTTGTATACACGGTTTCCCCGACCTTTGGTGACGACGAATTCTGACTTCCTACGAGCCAATTTAAATCTCACAATGCTAGGTACGGCTGGCGATACCAAGTGAAACCATGGGTGCAAATAGGCTTTCGCGTGGTCGTCCCAACTATGTTAGGCTATGGGGATACCGACAAGCCAGTTGATCCTGCTGAATACACAACAAAGAAGCTGTGTGCAGATCTGATCGCGTTATTGGATCTTCTCGGTGTCAAGAAAGCTGTTAGTCTGGGCCGCGATTATTTTCAGTCTGTATTGGGATGCTGAATAGATGTCTAGGTCGTTATTGGCCATGATTGGGGTTCTTTCATTGCCAGTCGAATGGCCCTATAGCATCCTAATAGACTTCTTGCCCTGGTACTGTAAGTCTTTGGTTTCGCTCAGCGCCGGTCATAAATATCATGTTATACAGAATGTCCGTCCCATATACTCCTCCGTTACGGCGACATATTACCATTCAAGAAATCGCACATCGCCTCCCCAATCTAAAATACCAGGTATATTTCAGCGACCCAAGCTTCACGCCAGAAGTTGAGGCAGCGGTGAGATCTCATATTCCATATACACTTTCACCTTCCTTACAGAGTTCCTGTTAGCTACTGCCATTCTTAGGCGCAGTTTTTCTTCCACCGGGAGGCGACATCAAGTTTACAGATGTTTCACTGTGGCCGAAGATTTTTGGCGAAGGTTATCTACCTAACCCGCCATCTGTTTTGACACCACAGGTAAGGCCAATCTTACTCCATTTCGATGCCCTTGTAAAAATGATGTCGTCATTTAGGAAATGAACTATTACTACACGCAACTCAAGAAAGGAATGACCGGGCCTCTCAATTATTACCGGACCTCTCAATATCGATTTGATGAAGAAAGAGGTATGTCCGAGTTCTAGCGTCGAAGTTCTCACTGTACTCAACCCGAATCCCACTCTAGCGGCAGACCTGCCGTCGTTTCTTCCAAGCGACTTATCGGTTTTGTTTCTCTGGGGCACAAGTGACCCAGCTGCGATGCCCATCCAAGTCGGTAATGCTTGCAAGTTTGTCCCTCGACTGCGAGATGTCGCATTCGAAGGACGAGGGCACTGGATAATGGTGGAGGCAAAGGACGAGGTCACTGATACGATTAGTAGCTGGCTGGGTGATTTGGGTCTACTCAGCCGTCAAAAACCGAAGCTATGATGTTCACATTCACACACCCGCTAAGCTAGAAGTTCGGATGCGATTAAAGTCGTATCTGGCGATGATTATAATGACAAGTGCATGAGTAGTTTGTAAGTAGGATATTGAATGTCCTACAATGTCAGCAGCTGATCTTTTGGGCTGATGAGGGTCTAGGCATTGGTCTCATCTTTTTGCGTAGCAACCCCGTTGCTCTCCGTTTTAGCTTCTTCGTTGCACCGTTGACAAGTGCAGGCAAATTTCCACCCACGAGCCAACTCTATCCTTCTCCTTCGCTTGCACTCTACATCAGACTCTTCCTCGTGTTGAGTCACGTCGACAAATGCCACGGTGACTTCATCTCCTTGCTTCAAGTCCTGGTCGGCGATGATGTGAATCTGGGCCGTGCCAGAACTGAACGAAGGGCGCGCCGAAGGACGACAAGAGTGGGTGAGGTACGATGAAAGTGTGTAGAAGGCAGACCCAATTTGGCGAGAGGTTCCATATGGTGTTCGGGTCTTTTCTACATCTTCCGGACGCTGGGTAGGTGCAGGCTAGCCATGAACAGATGAGTGTCATCGACCATCCACTACAAAAAATGAGCAAACCTTGTCATCCCGGCCTCCGCCAAAGCAGACACCGTAAGCGTTGTACGCGATTTTGCCGCGGAGCTGGGCCATGTGCTCATCCGTCATAAACTTGTCCAAGTCTGCAACAGCAGAGCCCAAGACTTTTGCGAGAAGCGGGGCCTCTTCTGTGGGGAGATCAGCCTCGATGTATCGGAGTCTTTCCATGTGATCTGCGAGCATGTATTCCTCTCCCTCCGAATCTGTGAAATGCTGCTCGTCGGGCTTCCCCGTATATCCAGGCATTAGCTTCAGCGTTTCAAAAGCAATTTGGCGGGCTACAAATCTTGCGACGAGGAGGGGGCCGGCTTTTCCTTCTTTCTGCAGATACGCGACAAAAGCAGCTTGCGCCTTCCTGCGTTCTTCGAGGGTCTCTGGTGTAGGAGGGTCCATGGGGATCTCAGCCGGAAGGGGACGCTCTGTGGTAAAGAGAAGGTTGTGTGACTGGGATTTTGATAGGAGTTGGCAGGCTTTTGAGCAGTAGGTCGATGAAAGAGGATCCGAAGGCGATTTGATCGAGATAGAGGATTCGATGAGACGGAGACAGTGAGAGCAGTGGGTTCCAGCAGATTGTATATCAGCGTCAAGGGCAGTGACGATGGGGTGTTCCTAAAGGTGAAGAAATTGACTTGGCTGACCAGACATGGTTAACAGATTGCTCTCGCCTTGTAGATGAGATCACCCTTTTTGAAGTCTTTAATCACAGCAACATATTTTCTGGGACCTTCTGGGGTATCTTCTGTTCGAATTTCAACACCGGTCGATTTCGGTGGGAAGTAGTTGTAATATCCTACACAGAACTCAGCCCTGCACTGCATGCTCTCACGAGATCATACCTTGAACTTTAGCGGTTACCTGAATATGTGGACAGGGCAGAAAAGGAAAGTGTATTAGAACATATTGACGTTAAATGGCAGCAAAGATACGAAGAGGTAAGCAGAGGACAAACGTGAGGATATGGACCTCTGACTATGTCTACAGATCCATTATGGTGCCGCGGAGTTTGACCCGGGATCTGTGACTTTATCCCACTCCTGCGAAGATGCCTCTGACGGCGGCCCACCCCTCACAGGACTTGTTTCCTCATCCAACGCATCCAAAGCAGATGAACTCACGTCCAGATTGGTCATTTGAATCACCATCTGGAGAAAACAGTCAGATATCATGATGTAAAATCAGAAAAAAGAAGTTCACTTTGAAGATTGGCTCCGGGACGGTCTTCTCGTAGATAACCATGAGTTCGACGGGGGAGGGATACACGCGGAGGGCACGATAGAATGAGAGTGCCGCAGGCAGTTGGAAATCAGGACCTGATCAACGAGTTAGAATTTCGGCGGCAAAAGTGAAAGTCGAAAGTAATCACCTTGAAGAGCAAGCTGTTCACCCATGGCCACCTGAGACATGAAATAATTCTCCCGTTCTGCAGGCGATAGCGGCACTTCTTCTTTTTTGACCCGTTCCAAGGCCTCTCTCAGCGAGTCTGCAGACACTGCACTTGGTTGGGCAGAGGATGAAGCTATCGACTTGTCAACGCGTTTCTTTTCTTTACCTGTGAGCAGCAAGCCAGATTAGCCATCGAGGTAACGGCAACCACACAACGTACGCAGTCTTTTCCTGAACTCGGCGTCATTTCTTCGTTTGTAGTCGAAGTAGACAGCGTAGGCAACTAGCCCAGCGACGGCGGCGCCAGCAACGACGGCAGTGGTTGTCCTCGAGCTCATCGCCTTTGCGCTGGATGATGGCGGAGAAAATCGAGTTTGGATGCTTTGTCAGCGTCTGAATCGGTCCGACGGTACCAGACCGTGGGACAGCACGCGTTGTTCGTATACTGCCTAGTTTTCTCCCCTGCCATCCGTCGCGGCCACGTCCAGCTCGTCATGGACGGTGACGTAGGCGCCGAAAATCTTCCATTGTCGCTCATTGTGATACCTCCCGCCTCTGACATCGACGCTGCCGGCCGTTCGACCCGTATCAACGTTCCACTTTCCGATGAGCCATCTACCTCCGCTCCCGACCCATCTTCGCTCGACAGCAAGCTATCGGAAAAGCTGTCTGTTGTGTTGAATCCGCCTCCAACATCAATTGCTGACACGCTGGCTCAAAGCCACTCAGTGGCAGCGTCGAAGGGTGCATCTGAACCGCAATCTGACTCTTCAAGCCTTGACGACAACCTCCTAGACGTCAACGGACAAGTCGAAATCATAGAAGCTTCATCTATTAATCGAGATGTTACGAACGACGGCCTGGATGTGGTTGGTGACGACGGACAAGACTGGATCCAAGAAAACGAGCATGAAATGAAGCGCGTCAAGGTACCTCTATCCCTTTCCTTGATCATATCATGATTCTTTTCTGTGCTTCATCACACTATCCTTCATTCCGGTTTCTTTTGGCCAGCATGCTTGTTATGGTGCTCGCCTTCTGTCGTGTGGCAGCCCCACTGTTCCTATTCACCTTTCTCATTTCACTGTCCTACACTTTTTATCTGATGCCGTTGGTTCAATCGGAAACTCACTTCGTCACATAGGTCTATGAGCTCGTAGGATCGAGATGGCATGACCGAGGGACGGCCTTCTGCTTTGGCCACTTCTCTCAGGATGGTACCGAAGCTCTTTTGACTGCTCGTTCAGAACGAAACCTACAGGAGGTCGTGCTCAGTACCACCATTCGTTCGAATGACGTATATCAACGGCAGCAAGGTGTGGCTCCTCACCTCCATTTGCCAAGGTTATGCTAACTATCATTTTAAGATACATTGATTGTCTGGACAGAACCGGATGGCGTGGATTACGCACTTAGCTTTCAAGAAGCCGAGGGTTGCGCAGAGGTTTGGAACTTTATCAGCGAGGTCCAGCGACACATGAATCTTGGAGGTGCGTTATATTCTCGGTCTATTTGTACCCTGAGCTTATGACCCCTACCACAGACGACCAAGGTCCCGTCATAGGGTCTTCATCCCCAATCCTTGGCCCGGAGAGCTCGGCGACCACCTCGAGCATTATTCGGTCAGGCCACCTGCCCACGCCACAAATGGGTATAATCGGCGATATTGAAGCGGCCATTAAAGGTCTAGCCAGGACGCCAGTCGTCAAAGAGCGAATATGCGAGTATATCCAGCACGAGGTACGTTATATCGCGTGTAGTTTACATATCGTTGCTGTTATATCCAGTTGGACGGTAGAACACATACTGATATTCACGTGTTGTCACTTATTAGGATTACATCAAACAATTAATTGAAGTCCTTCGCATTGCCGAACGGGAAGAAAATTTGGAGAACCTGCACGCCCTCTTCAGCATTATGCAGACGATACGTAAGTAGCATTGCTCCTCGCAACCGCTGCGATATTCTAATGATCTCGTCTTTAGTAATGCTTAATGATCATGGTATGTACGAGCACATCTGCGAAGATAGCCTATTCTTCGGAGTAGTCGGAATGCTTGAATGTTTGTTTGATATCTCCTTGTGGTCGTTGGTGCCTGACTGATACTTTCTTCAAGATGATCCTGAGTTTCCTTCCCACAAGGCTAACTATCGTGAATTTCTCACCGATACCGCGCGTTTTCACGAGCCCATCACCTTTCAACCCTCCATTCAGCGCAAAATTCACCATACCTATCGTCTGCAATTTCTCAAGGACGTTGTCTTGGCACGTGCCCTTGATGACTCCACCTTCAACGTCCTCAATTCCTGTATCATCTTCAACCAAATTGACATTATCAACCACATACAACAGGACCTCACCTTTCTGCGGGAAGTAGTTCGTCTCTATGTGGATGAGGATATGTTGAGCGGAGGCGGAATCAGAAAGTCTCCCCCTCAGGTCCAGCAGCAGCAGCAGTCCAATGGAGACGTCAAACCCTCCGGGACAGAGGTGATCGGGAAGCCGCCCAGCGCAGATATAACAAATGGAATACATCCGACAACGCCGATACCTCCTGCGACTGACCCTGACGATCAGGGGTTTGTCGTGCGCCGTGAAGTGATTTTTCTAGTCCAGCAGTTATGCGTCATGGGCAAAAACGTTCAGCTACCTGCCCGGATGGCTTTGTTTAGGTCACTTGTTGATCGAGGAATTCTGTTTGCCGTTCAATGGGCGTTGAATCTGCCTGAGAACAAAGAAGTGTCTAAACCTGTTATCAGTGCTGGTGGAGAGATTCTTGCCGCGCTGCTGGATCACGACATTAATGGTGTTCGAGGACATGTGCTCAAGCAGGTGGTGGCCATTGAAAAGGAGCGTGAGGCAGGGAAGAAAGGGTCCGACAAGGCCGAGACAATCCTCGAGATGGCGTGTAGGTTAATGGCGCAAAGCAAGGATATCGCCGTTCAAAGTCAGATTGGGGATGCTTTAAAGGTGTGGCTAGATCTTCCGCTTGAGATGGGGACCACTGGGGGCGGCTCAGAAGCCCATGTACGTGGCTATCTATACGTTTCATATATACTTCCTGATCTCGTCATCCGCAGCCTGCATCCAAGATGCCAACACGAAAAGATGACCCAGGGACCGAACGCTTTATGGACTACTTCTACAAAGATTGTGTGATGACATTGTTCTCGCCATTCAATGAACTTCCGGAATGGCGAAACACCACTGGTATGTCATTTCTCGGCTCCGACCTCGCTTTCTAACATTGAGACGACAGAGCCTGTGTTGCACCTCACTCGGGAACAAGCTAACGAATTCGTGTATTTGTGTGATCTGTTGTACAATTTTGTCCTGCAGCATCATTTTCGAAGTCATTTTTTCGTGATGTCGACCAATATTATGGTTCGGGTACCATCATTGTTCAAAGCACGAGATAAGCACCTGCGACACGGTGGGTATTCACTTCCCTTGCTTGCTGTCTGAGGTCTTATTTGTCCTCAAGCTGCTTTCCGATTCTTCCGGCTGTTGCTCAAACAGAACAACCCGAATATCCATGGACAAGTTATGAAGTTTGACATCTTCAAACCTATCCTGGATTTGACGTTACGGGAATCGCGGAGGGACAATCTTCTAAGTTGTTCATGTCAAGAATACTTTGAACACATGCGACGGGTCAGAACTTTCTGATTCTAGAAGCTTTTTTTTTAGCTCATTATTTTTCCAGGAGAACATGAAGGATCTCATCAAGTTCTGCATGACAAAACACGAAGCCGAGATCAAGGCTTTGTGCGACACGCCTCTCGGTGCTCAAAGGTTCCAACTCTTCATCCGGAGATGGGAGATCAATAATGAGCCGATCCCAACTGAAAGTAAACCTGACAAGTTCGATCATCGCGGCTGGCCTATCCAGGCCCGTACACTTGAAGCCGAGGAAGAGGATTACTTCAACGCAGACGACGATGAGGACGATTACATTCCCCCTATCAGCCATTCATGGAATCGTGGCAACAATACTTCCACACCGCCAATGAACACGCTGAAACGAAAGAGGAGAATGGCAATACGTGGATCATCAAGAGGGTTCTTCTCATCACAGCACTCTCCCATACAACATTCTCCTATACCTAATCCCCCTCCCATGCGCACGCTCTTAACGCCGTTGGTGGATTATGATGAAGAAGATTCGGATGAGCAAGAAGAGTTAATTGGGCCCAAGCCATTAAACTCATCGAAGACACCTCTATCACCTTCTCCCGAGCTTTCTGTTTCTCCGAGTCCTCTATTGTCGAGTAGGCGGTCCCTATCACCAGGCCCGCCATCAAAACGGCCTGCCGACGGCGATGATGAAGAAGACAATCTCCTGGAGTCTCTCGTAAGACAGAAGCTGCCACTTCGTCCACAGTCCCCTGCCCCCGGAATGATGTCCTCAATGACTGGCATGGGTCTCATGCGGCCTAGCGAGAAGCGTCGACGGTCAGATGACGACGACGACGAACTAATGGAACGTTTGACGAAGGTCAAGAAGCAAGATCATGGAACACAAAAGGAGGGCGCGAGTGGGCCGATAGGCCCTCGAACAAAACCCGGGGATGACCCGCCTCCGAAAAAATTTAAGATGAAAATTGGAGCTGGGAGTGTAGCAGTGGCCTCTTTACCCCCGAATTCGGCCCCTTCAGAAACCGGCGCCAAGGACGGAGATACAGGATAAGATCTATCTTGTCTGTTCTTTATTTCAACTGTTTACAACGCCCATGATGTATCTAGATACATGCACATGCCTTGTATAGACGTACTGATGTTATATTATTTGTCCGTTCCTTACTTATTCATTTTTCTTTGGACATTGCGATATTTTGTAGCAAAAGGTACCGGAGATGATGCGTTCCCGCTCGCTAAACCGTCCAAAGTAGGGTCAAGTAGCGATCCGACGGGTAAGGATCCGATTCTTACAGTAAATTTCTCTCAGAGATCATCATTTTAAGTTCTCACTAGAACCTATTCACCCAAACTCTGTAATACGCGAATGGATAAGGCACTGTTCCAAGTCTTCCGCCCAAAAACTCACGTTGACAACGATATGATGTTGACTGTGCATTGGTCCTCCTCCCGGGATCGGTACAGGTATAGCACACGCTCAAACAGGAAGAGATGCGGTGACCGCGTGTTGGAATCAGTCGTAAGAAATAACAGTGTCTTCGGTCGAAAACATCAGCCGGATGCTCCCTGTCAACACACAGTTGAACTCCGTCGCAGAGAATGATTCGGATCTTCCAACTGGGAAGGCTCAGGAACAAGAATAGCAGAGAATCCGGTGCCTGTAGACACCAAGCAGACCGTGGTATTTCCTTGACATCTAGAGAGCAACGGTGTCGAAATGTACAACTAAAGGATATAACTTGAAGTCAGGAAGGCAGAGAATAAGTCAGTGCTTCAGATTTTGCACATGCGCGGCATCATGCTGATATTCCTTGAGATTCAAATGGGGTTCACGAAGAGAAACTGCGATGTCAACACACGAACGCCTTCAACTCATAACATGTCACGAACAAGTCGGGCATTTTTAATGATAAATAGCATACCAGTTATTTGCGGCCTGTCTTCCAAGGAGCTCGTTGAAGGCTATGTTGCCATTCTTGAACCTCCAAGAAATCACCGCTGTCTTAGACCTTGTAGGAAAACCTAGGATCTCTAATTACTTACCTGTCAAGTATGATAATTCTAAAACGAGGGGATGAGCCTTTCTGTCAGACATGTCAGACAAACACCATGCCTCTGATGTGGTGAATGTGCGAAAAGAGGCCGAAAAATGGGGGAAGCGAGAACTCGCCTTGTAGATTGGTCGAAATTCGGAGGAGATCTCGAGATCCACATTTTCCAAAGTCGTCTTAGCCTGCCAAGGATACCGTCCATACTTTCAGCGGAACACAAAGTGATACATCGGGTACAAACGCATTGCTTGACCCATCTCGTTGAGCAAGGACGTTTCCGAATCTCATAGGCCGCCTGTAATGCATTGTTGTACCAGTACGGTCGTAGCCAGCCCATGTATTGTTTCCATGCGGTAACACGCCTGCGCAGGGAAGAGAGAAGTTTCTGTGGCGAACGACGACCAGATGATTGCCAGAGTGACCACTCAAACTCGAGTGTAGCATGCTGGAATTGGGATACTGACAACCACGCACTGCCAAAAAAGCCGACATACCGGCATTTGACCCGCGAAGGGGTGTGAGGAGGACAAAAATATCCCTTACTTAACTGCCGACAAATCGCCAGATGTCGGGGATAACAATGCGCGTAGGCAGGCCCACGGCTATGAATCTGCCGGGGACGGTGGTTGGACAGTGGCACTCAAGTACTCAGTACTCAGTACTCAGGAGTCAGTAAGTTCAAGGGACGTCGGTGCAGCCGGTCCGAGCTGCCTGACATTGAATCTGGTTGAAATCTGGTTTCTTTCGAACTTCTTATACTGCCATTAATCCTCGCTCTTGGTTTTCTCCAACTAAGTTCATTGTTGCCGCAGAAATATGCGCGATAAGGACCTAATTTTGGCAGTATACACCTGTTTTCACACTCAGAAAATATACAGAAAATATCGCTCCGCTCCGAGCCTTCATCATCATCGCGCTTCATCTCGAGGGCGTACTGTTGGGAAAAGTAAGTCTGACTGACCCCACTTACGCAGGACTAAGAGTTGATTTGGCGCGGCTTGTAGCTGGCTTCACGAAGCTTCTGTCAGTTTTTCAAAGAGGATGACAGGTCCACAGTATTATGCATAATACCGGTACCTCGAGCTCTACTGAGTGAGGCCGCCCTTTCCCGCGGATTCTCTAGATTTGCGAGCTCAGTTTCTGATCATGAATTTTTATGGGATATCGTTGATTCCCTACCAAACTAGAGACCCCATTTTGTGCACATCCTTCTTCATGTCTCGCAATTGATGTTAACCGGTGATACATGTACGTGCGTGTTTAGTTTCGCTGGAAATTCCCTGGATTGATTAATCAATTAGTGATGGCTACGGTCCCTAGATTTGTAGGTAGCTTAGAGAAACGGAGCGGCTCATTTCAGTGTGGCGTCGCCGTTTCACTGGGAGAAAAGCGATGTCGTGCCTGATAAAAAGTAACACCCGGGGCTGAAGATTCATAGTACAGGAGGACGCGCCCGCTTCCGGGACCACCTCAGGTTAAGAAAATCCCTCGTCCTGCCAAGACTTGCGTTCTGAACCAGACCAACTTTAGCAAACGCAATCCTTAAAACCGAGTCGGGAATCGGTGACAGTAGTGCGTACGATCGCGCGCCATCAAAAAATAGTAGTGCGTGCAACAGACAAATGCAATTTTCCGCGCGGATATCACGGTATGCTTTGGTATTCAGGCTCAAGTTGCATTGGGATTGATATACACCACATGGCAACGAAAATATAATTTCTGCTAATGATGCTGTACCTTACAGAGTCGCAACTTCGTATCAAATTGACGCTGGAGTCGACGAGGAAATCGTCTAGTGTAGATATGGCGGAGACCTTAAGCTGGTCCAAGCTGTTTCCAAGCCCTAGCATGCGCTCAAAGGTTTCAACAGACCGTCAAGATCGTTCTTGGATCGTTCGTCTTTAGACGACCTTCCGTCATTTCCGATCATTACCCAGTGCTCGTCCCAAAAACAGGCCAAAATGGCGCAGTGCTGCTCCGGGCCACCCTGAACTCATGTCCCTGTTCATTGCACATGCCTCGCGGACCCCACTCCCTTAGCTACGTGCAAAAATAATAGGCAGGGGCACGGGCTACCAGAGACCCTTCCAGCCAGTCTTCCCCGCCAAAGAATGCAAATATTCAAGTTTCAGCACTGGGGTACATGGTCACGACTGCGCCGGCTCGCTCGTGATATAAAGGTTCAGCACTTTGAGCTTTTCTTATCAACGAGAACCACCAAGCCAGCTTCTTTCCTTGACTCGCACATTCCTTTCTACTCTATCCTCTACAGTAACGATGTTTCCGACATTGTCTCTCCGATTCTTGGTCGTAGCAGCGTTCGTAACCCAGCTGCTTGCGAGACCGACGCGTTTGAACTCTATTCGGAACGATTCAAACTGCACTGATCCAACTGTTCGTGTTAATTGGTGAGGTTTCGGTTCTACTGGACTGTACTACGACTCATTCAAACAATCGTCTAGGTTGACCCTGACAGATGATGAGAAAACTGCTTACTTTAATGCCGAGTTATGTCTCCTTTCCTTACCTGCTCAGACATCTATTCCTGGAGTCGTTACACGATACGATGACCTCGTGAGTTGCACTAGCCATCGGCCTCTTTCTTTGACTAATGCAATGTGGAGATTGGCGCGCACTCCATGCAGGCTGACACTGGCGCCGGTACGGATTTGTGGCATAAGACTGGGCAGTAAGCATCTGCGATTTTGCTCAATACTTTGTCTCACCATCATGCAGATTCTTAGCGGTATTTTTCATGAATATCTTATGAGCCGCGCGTTAGAGGACTGACATGTTTATACCAGGCTCACCGATACTACATGCACACCCACGAGATTCTGCTCCGCGAGGAGTGTGGATACACTGGAGCCGTACGTTGTAACTTCACTGAGACGAGCATATACTGATGTTCAACCCTAGCTGCCATACTGGTATGAGCTTGAAGACGCCGGAGCATTCAACGAGTCAGTGACCCTGGCAGAATTCGGTGGTGAAGGCCTCGAAGAAAATGATTATGTTATCGTGGACGGGCCTTTTGCCAATCTCACTCGTAATCTCGGTCCAGGAGCTACGAATACACCTCATCTTCTAACCCGTCAAATGTCCTGGTGGAACACCACACTAGCTAATCAAACATACTTTGACAAAGTTAACGCCCAGACGACCTTCGCCTTGTTCCAGTCCACTCTCAACCCAACAATCCATACCGCTGGTCACAGAGGCGTCGGAGGCGACGTGAGTACTGATGATGATCATCCATCGTCTTCCTGTCCTGATTGTCAAACAGATGGAAAACATTCTGACGTCCCCCAATGACCCAGTGTTCTTTTTGCATCACACTTATCTGGACTGGGTGCGTCTCTTTTGGGATCTTAGACTTAGTTGTTCGTTAATAATTTATGATTCCATAGGTGTGGTGGAAGTGGCAGGGCGACAATGAAACTCGGATTTTCGACATTGAAGGCGCTGGATACGAAACACAGTCTGAACCAGCGACTGGTTGGGTGGTAAGCGTGCTCCACTCCAGTAACTTGCGAAGAATTTACGTCGTTACTATGCTAGGAAACGAGCGCGGAAACCAACATTTGGGTCTATGATATTATTCCCAACATTACGGTATGTTCTCTGACTTGCTGTCCTGAAGCGGTTTGACTAATTTGTCCTACATGCAGGTCGGAGACGTCTTATACACTCAAGGCGGATATTTGTGCTACATCTACGCTTAGTCTCCCTTATGGGTAGCTTTTCTTCTCTTTTTATACCTATCAACTATTCATAAGCGAACCTTGGCAAAAGGGGGCTGCAACACAAAATAGATACATCTAAAATGCTACCGATATTCCTTTCAATGTCCACAAATCTGACGCCTTGTATAATCGAAAGTCGATAGTCGCCCGTCATGTTCAAGTGCCCGTTGGGATCCTGGACGGGAGCGGTGTGGCTCTAGCCTCAAGACACGCAGCATGCAGCCTGTACTTACTGCTTAAGGTTTGAGTCTGTTAATTGATAATTTGAACTATTCGAACTCATCACAGTGCTTCCACGCAAACACCCTAATATGGTCGTTTGGCGCCGCATCCGAGATCCTTCGAGTTCAACAGTTTCTTCCATTGAAGAGAATGTGGATGGGATCTTGGCGTTTTAAGCAACGAGTTAGGGCCAGACCCGGGTAGCCAGCGAAATACGAATTAAGGTCAAGTTGGTTGGATACAGAGACATATGTCAGTAAGGAGGGATCACTGGAACTCTCAAGGGTATGAAATAAAGGCCAGGTACATATGAACAGCGTTATTGACGATGAACGTTGTTCTGGTTCAGCAACGGCGCCAACGTAAAGTAGAGTTTGACATATAGGTACAGTAATTGACAAAGAGACCTTGAGCCTCCTTGAGCTAGTTGCAAACGCAATCAGTAAGTCGAGTTCCTCCGGAGATAAAATGAATTGGTTGTCTGACATGACCAGTAGTCTCCAGTAGTATCTTTAGCATAAGCGTAATGATGTCGAGGAAAGTCTAGAGCCAGAGCTTTAGCTGTGTGTCTACACGAGAGAAAGGCCTGGAATGAGGGGTAACGTCAATTAGTGGCGCAAAACAACAATATTACTAGCGAAAGTATATCAGTTCTAGTGCCGAATTTGGCAGCGTATGCGTTAAAGACCGGCTCTAGGCGTATTTCCGAGGGTTCAAGACGAGATCGGGAAAGGTGCGATAAGATTCATACCAAGGATCACGACTAATTGAGGACAAGTGCACGTCATACATTACAGACTTGGACTGAATAATACACAGGATGTTATATAATTCGTGTGAACTCTGTGATGTTTTTCGTAGCTTCTTGACATATTCAGCGACGTGCGGGAAAAGAGGCACACCGAAACCTTAATCATGCAAAGCGAAGTGGGGTCAGAAGATGTAGAATGGCGAAAGAGATTGTACGCGAGAGTCAGTGAGCCTCCAAGAGTCCAGAATGTCGTGAAGTAAAATCGGGGGAAGTCACTTCCGTGGGTCGGACGAAAATGCCTCATGAGATACAGGAATCAGGATAACCGAGGATCAGAGGGATGTTACATGACCTATAACTCGTACCATATATGAGATTAATATTGATGCCAGCGCGCTAAAGAATTTTTGGAAGCTGCCGGGGAGAGAAAGTCAACGTGGTCGGTGGCCGTGCCAGTTATTTGCGTCTGCTTTTCAACGGCCTTCTGTCGCTCGGAGTGATTGTTCCGATTACCACTTTCCCTCTACCATCTGGATCCTTTCTGTTGCTGCGTCTCCGGCTTTTGAGGGCTATTTGCACCGCGAAACTGTCGGATCGTGCTACAGATGCGGGTGTAGCCTGGCGACTGCTCAGGAACTGGTTACCTTGTCTTACCACTTTACCCTCAGCCTTTATTCTTTCAAGGCCTATTTCGGATTCCGCTACTGATAATTTTGTGGATCGGAGGCAATGTCTTCAACAACGGAATTATCTCTGCGCATCGTCGACGTCGTCGACGAGAAAGGGCAGTCCACCATGATGCCGGATAACAGCCTACCATCGACTAAGAACGTCGACATTGCACCTTGGGATGAGCCGGTGCGTCGTGTAGCTTGTTTCCGAGGCGTCTATCATGTGTCGAGGCTTGTCAACCTGTCATGACCTTCCCTCCTCACCTGCGCCTCGTTTTGATTGATGCTGATATATGTCTATCCAGCAGCCTTCGCCGCCTGCAAAGCGGACCTTCGGATTCCCGCACAAATCCTCGTTTTCTTCTTTCCGGCAAGGGAGTATCGGAAGCATATCGACTCGCGTCAGTCGTCCTTCCGAATCCCACAGCTTGCTCAGCATACCAGACAGCGCCAGCACTAGCACCAGCATGCTCGACACCTCCCTTTACAACCAGGCGCCTCAGCTTCGCAAGTCCAAGTCATCAGTTTTCCGGAATCTTATTCGTCCGCAACGATCCAGGGGCGCTCTACGCTCAAGCTCAGACGAAGCCGAACATCCATCACTTCTCCCCCCACCCCTCCCCAGTCCCCAGTCCTACTTTCTTACCATCGGCTCTTCTCCCCCTTCGCCCTCACCTAAACACGGTCTGAAGAAGAAGAGAAGGAAGAGGGACGTGTTGGAGACATTGGAGGTTCCACCCACCCCGCCACCCAAAGACGATGAACTGCGGTTGGACACCAACTTCGAAGACCTTGAGGGCATTGTCGATCCTGCTTTGTGGGCCAAGAGTGACTCTCCAACATCTCCAAGTAGTGGTGGGCATTTCAACTTCAATCATTCTCGTACGCACTCGTCAGATCACAGCACTCTGAGTTCACATACCAGTCTTCCGCCACTGTCCCATTCCGATTTTCACAATCCTTTCAAACCTCAAAACCCACCTTATCCTCCACGTACGTCTTCAATGGCGACCGCCAGGCAAATAAACGGCAGTTTCGCCGATCGTAAAATATCGCCGAAGACCATTACGCCGCGCGCGATACCTCCGCCTGTTATTGTCAGACCTCTTTCTCCGAAAGAAGAGGCGGACGATTCCAAACCTTCATGGGTTGCGCCCGAGAGTTGGGCCGTGCAGCCAGAAGGGGATGACCCCGAAGAAGGTTATTCTAGTGAGGATAATAGTGCCCAGCCGCTGCCAGAGGACACAATGGCTTCAAAGACCTCTGCCTCCATGGCATCTATGACCAGCAGCAATGGTTCTGTACACAGTCGGAGAAACATCGACGATAGTCTTCCCACCAGCTTAAATCCACATAGGAATCAGAATCGGGTCACCAAACAGGCGACAAATGGAATTCCCAAGTCTTTAGTTCATCCTGAACCGCATAAAAACTACACGATCCGTATTTATCGCGCCAACAACACTTATCACGTCGTACAGGTCGGCTTTCTAGTGACGGTCGCTGCGCTGACGCCAAAACTTAACGCGAAGTTATTATTGGGTGCCGACAGGGAGACGCATCGATTGTACCTAAAGGAGCGAGGCAGAGGTTCGTGTGTCTTTGTCCTTCTCTTTGTCCTGGTTTTCATAGTTTTTAGAGCGTATTCTGGCCCAACAGGAACGACCGGCCGAAATTGTGCAACGGCGGCTTTCACAGGCTGGCTACGACATGTCAGATGGGGTAGAGTTGCTCGGAGGGGGGGAAGGGCTTTCTTTCCTATTAAGATTTGTGTATAAGAGTCAGGTCCTTGGTCCAACTGTCCGTGTCTCTTTCTGTTTTGTGATGAACATGTGTCACTGATGGTCTTTTACAGGAGAAGGATATCCATTTCGACAACTATGAGTATGTCGATCTCACGTCACGCAGCTTACGCGCTATTCCGGTCGATTTGCATAAACACGCCGATTCCATTGTCTCCCTATATTTATCACGCAATCCCATGCTGGAGATTCCCCTCGATTTCATTCAAGACTGCACTACCCTCCGTGAATTACGGTTGTCACACATGGCTATGAAGAAAGTGCCTCATAGCGTCAAATCCAGCAGCACCCTTCACCGGCTCGACTTGTCCTGCAATCGCATCGCAGACCTTGATGATGCGTACCTGGATCTTATACTTGATCTTCAATATCTTTATGTGCAGAACAACCGTATAGAGAAGCTGCCGTGGTACTTCCCCCGTCTCCGCAACCTCACTACCCTGAACATCTCGAACAACCAATTCGCCACACTACCCGAAGTTGTGTGTGAATTAAGTAATTTGAAGGATTTGGACATTTCCTTCAACTCTATATCTGAAATTCCGGACGAGCTTGGAAACTTGCGAAATCTGGAACGACTGATCATCGTCGGGAACCAAGTCTCCAAGGTACCCCATGACTTCTCCAAACTCGTCAGTTTGAAGCAGTTTGATTGCCGGAGGAATCAGGTAGCGGATTTGACGGTGATTTGCATGTTACCCCGCCTGGAACGACTCAGTGCAGATCATAACTCTGTACATGCACTGGAAGTGGCGCTTGGGCCACATCTTACTTCACTTGACGCTTCGCACAACGCCATAACGCAGTTTGGATTGATACGGGGTCCCGTCGGACAATCTCCCTATGCCTTGACATCCCTTGATATTTCGTATGCGAAGCTTTCTGTGCTTGACGAAATGGTACTCGGCCAACTAACGTCACTTCGCTCACTCAATCTCGACCACAATTCATTCCGATACATCCCTAACTCTTTGGGCGAACTGAAATGGCTCGAAATCCTCTCTTGCGCAGACAACTCTCTCGACCACCTGCCGGATTCCATTGGGCTTTTGCAAAAGCTGGAAACGCTAGATGCTCATAACAATAGTCTGACAGAACTTCCTGCATCAATTTGGCAGTGCGCGTCTCTGTTGAAGATCAACATGACGTCGAACTTGCTTAACATCTGGCATTACCCAGCGAGCATAGGTGTTGGTGCGAGAACCTCATCTGGAGATATTTCCATTGTGGCGGAGCGGAAAACATCCACGGCGTCACTAACTCACAGCATGCCACCGCTAGCATATTCGTTGGAGAAGCTGTATTTGGGGGAGAATCAGTTCACCGACGAGGTTCTACTTCCCTTGACCATATTCAGGGAGCTCCGAGTCCTGAATCTCTCATTCAACGAGATTCAAGATCTACCCGCGACATTTTTCCGATATCTTACAATGTTGGAGGAACTGTATCTAAGCGGAAATAAGCTGACAGCTATTCCGACGGAGGACCTTCCGAAGTTGACGAAGCTTTCTGTATTGTTCTTGAACGGGAACAAATTACAGACGCTGCCTCAGGAACTGGGGAAGATCAAGTCGTTAATGACTTTGGACGTGGGAAGCAATATTTTGCGTTACAACATCAACAATTGGGAGTTCGATTGGAATTGGTGAGTTAGATGGCTGCTTTCTTGTAGTGAACCGCTCTAATTTGCCCCTCTCTCAGGAATTTTAACAAGAATCTGAAGTACCTCAATCTCTCCGGGAACAAGAGGCTGCAGATCAAGGCTGATTCCAGACTTCTTGCGAACCGTTACAGTCGTGACTTAAATTCCATCAGTCGACAGTCATTGGCTGGTTTTACCGACCTGACACAGCTTCGCGTCCTAGGACTCATGGATGTTACAATCACCACCACCGGGTCAAACGCCAGCGTTGACATTCCCGATGAGAATGACGACCGTCGAGTCCGAACGTCGCTTTCCACCGTGATGGGTATGGGCTATGGCATCGCAGACACTCTGGGAAAGAATGAGCATCTCAATATGCTTGATCTCGTTCATGAATTTCCGGGTCGCCCAGGAGAGTCGGTATTCGCAATGTTCGGACGGGCGCAGCCTCCGAAAGCGCTTGCAAGTGGTGCAAGCTCTAATCGACTAGCGAAGTACCTGCACGACAGATTCATCGAAGTTTTCTTGGCCCAGCTGAGCTCGCTAAATGCCCAACATAGTGAAGGAGTCCCGGATGCCTTGCGCCGCACATTTCTCAAGCTCAACCAAGACTTGCATGACTCCCTTTTCTCTTCGAATAGGAAGTTGTCTGGGAGCTCAAGCCCCGGTAGTGTTTCTCATTCGCATGATGCCTTTTTAACGCGGAGTGGTGCATCTGGGGTTGTACTATATTTTGTTGGAAAGACGATGTATGTTGCGAACGCAGGTAATGCGCTTGCGGTGGTTTCCAGAGGTGGCAATGCGCACTTATTGTCGACGAAGCATGACCCATATGATAGGGAAGAGACGAAGCGTATACGCAAAGCTGAAGGCTGGATATCGCCTCCTGGACTGATTAATGACGAAATCGACATCTCACGGTCGTTCGGTTTCTTCCATCTTCTTCCTGTGGTCAACGCCCGTCCTGATGTGCATTCGTTGGAGCTGAACGACCTGGATGAGTTTGTCATTATCGGGAATCGGGGCCTCTGGGATTACGTCTCTTATCAGACGGCCATTGACATTGCCCGACGAGAACGAGGCGACCCTATGATTGCGGCGCAGAAGCTACGCGATTTTGCCATTAGTTATGGCGCGGAGGGGAGCACCATGATCATGGTTATCTCTGTCGGTGACTTGTTCAAACTTCCCGATTCGCGCTCCCGCCAGCCAACGTTGGATCCAGCTGTTGATCCATTGCTCGTCGCTAAGCGTCTTCCACGTCGACCACGAGACCAGATTATCGACCGAGACATTAGCCGCCTGACGGCAGAGGTTCCTGCGCCCACTGGTCACGTTACAATCGTTTTCACGGACATTAGGAATTCCACACCTCTGTGGGACGTTAATCCGGGGATGCGGTCTGCAATTACTATGCATAATAAGCTCCTTCGTCGTCATCTCCGGTTTTGTGGTGGTTATGAAGTGAAGACTGAAGGAGATGCGTTTGTGATTTGCTTCCAGACCGCCGTTTCAGCGCTGTGGTGGTGCCTCACGATCCAGCTGGCGTTGCTCCAGGAGGCTTGGCCGTTGGAGATGCTGGAGTGTGAAGATGGTAAGCCGCTGTATGACGACCAAGACCGCCTTGTTGCGCGGGGACTTTCTGTTCGCATGGGCATGCATTCCGGTTCTCCGATATGTGAAGTTGATCCTATAACCCACCGAATGGACTATTTCGGCCCTATGGTCAATCGTTCAGCGCGGATTGAACAGAGTGCACAGGGCGGGCAGATTATGTGTAGCGCAGAGGTTATCAAGGAGCTGGAGATGAGCAGGGCGATGGATTCCGAGGCGGAGATTGATCCTTCCGATTCGCTTTATGAGGCTCTGGAGGGTATTCGCCGTATGGGGATGGTCGTCGTCCCTGTGGGCGAAGTGAAGCTAAAAGGCCTGGAGACGCCTCTGACCCTTTCCACAATTTACCCGTCCGAGCTGGAAGGAAGGAAGCAGCTCCAAGCGAAGCCTGCCTCTTCCAACCCTTCCGGTTCTCGTGTGCAGTTCAGCATCAGTCAAATGCGCGACCTTGGGATGCTGTGCCTACGCCTTGAGGCACTAGCGACCGGCCGTATCTTCCGTAAGGTCGAGGAGGAGCCAACGCCGGAGAGGAAGCAGAGTTCAGCATCCATCGAAGATGCCGAAGACGCTCCTTCCAAGTATCTATACGGTGATCCTGACATGCTTCTTCCGTCCATGAATGACAGCATGTCCGGCACTGACCTCATGTTGTTGCTGGACTCGATGTCTGGGAGGATTGAAAACGCATGCCGAGCTATCATGGCGCCACATGTGGAGTCGCCATCTCAGGATTCCTTGAAAGCATCCT
Organism: Armillaria gallica; assembly: GCA_037576215.1. NCBI lineage: Eukaryota > Fungi > Basidiomycota > Agaricomycetes > Agaricales > Physalacriaceae > Armillaria > Armillaria gallica. The sequence goes on from JBANDB010000008.1 coordinate 1,653,356, forward strand.
GGTTTACGGCTCTAGCTGCTGAGGGTGGGTTTGATGACGAGATGCTGAATGTGATATTGGGTGTATTAAATGGTATATAGCTGTGTTTATTGTTATCTCGCTTTCTCAATGCTCTGTACATCAAGTAGACTTTCGATTAATGTAGTCTAGTTGCAGTCACCATGTTTTTATTACCGGTATCATTACAATTGTGTAACATTCTACGAGGACTTTATTTTTCAAGACCCATGTGGCGCCTTGGGTTTTCTACTGCTCAATCGATGACGTTATAATTGACCGAGGGCCGAGTCAATTCCATATCTAGGGAATTGCCGGTGTGGTGTGAGACAAACCTTCCGTGCGGTGATACTCTCTGTCGTTGTCTGTGACGATGAGCTCGCCTCCAAAGGATATTCCTGTCCTGTCGACATCGCCGGCTCCCGCACGAGGCAGCTCACCACTACGTCGCAGGGACAGCGTCAGTCCCAGCGACGACCGTCCCCGACATTCACCTACTCTTGTTCGCTCCTTCGACCCCAATGACCCCCAAGTACGGGAACGCCAAAGGACCATGGACGTCGACATGGCCATGCATCTCTCCAGAGCACGTCGAGAGACCATAATATCGTCTCCGGTGTCGTCTCCATACGAAACGTCGGCTCCTCAGGATCCGATATCGGCGCTCTCACCGAATGAAGAGAACGAGATTCACATCGCGCTCGGAGACGCTGAGGCGGACATTGCTGAAGAAGACCTAGCGGGTGCAAGACGACAGCCATCTTTCGTCGACTTGCGTGGCCACGTTCATCAGACTCACGATCCATCCTTGCTCGTCAGCCTTGACACCAACTTCGGACCTCACGATGATCCTTCGTCTTCTGCGTGCGGTCTGCCTACGTATCAGGCAAATGCTTCACATTCCAGATTCGACTTCAGGACGATGGAGGAGTTTGCAGAGACAGAAAAGGCGACGTTGGGCTTATCATCCCCAACAACAAAATTTGTGCTGCCCGAGTCGCGGAACTTGCCAAACGAAGGTCCTTCGGATGGTGCGGGCCCTTCGGTTTTCACAATCCCGACCCCTCGTACGGCTCGTCAGCGCAAGCTTAGTCAGAGCAACACGAATCCTCGCATGCGGAAAGGTATTGGCAAGAAGCTTGCTCTGTTTGAAGGAAACGCGGGTGCAGTTCCCCCTTCTCTTCCTGGCCGTCTTGGGATGTCTGGCACCCAGCTTCCTTCTTCCACTGACGACCTCCCCGCTCAAGTTCCACATGGACCAGGGTTCGGTATACTGAACACTGGCCATGATCGGCCTTACCGCTTCTCTTTTTACTCCAACGCACTCTCCGCTACCATTCATGCACGGAGTCTTAGCGAACTACCGGCCGACGGTCAATCATTTGAAGACCTATTTTCCGGTATTGCAGCACCATCACCTTCGAATCCTCATCCCAAAAATGATAGGTCATCCGCTTTTACACAACCTGATAGACGCCAAAGTTCCGCGCCAAGAAACGGATCGCACGGTTATTTCCCCCCAGCTGAAAAGCCCTCCTATGACAATGGTAATAGGATAACCGGTGGTATGATGCCGAATGGCAACTTTGACGGGTCAACCTGGTGGCTTGATGTACAGAGTCCTACAGATGAGGAAATGAAAGTATTGAGCAAGGTGGACGGTCATTTAATGCTCTCGCTTTGCTGTATTCGCTCACGACCTCACAGGTTTTCTCGATCCATCCCCTCACAACCGAAGACATCCAGATGGAAGAAATCCGCGAGAAGATCGAGCTCTTTCGCAATTACTACCTAGTCTGTTTCCGCAGTTTTGACCAGGATCCATACAGCCCTACACACCTAGAACCACTCAATATGTATATTATCGTTTTCCGTGAAGGTACTATATCGGTAAGACTTTTCGACGTGTCGTTGCATATTTCAGGCCCTTATCATCTTCTGCGGCATAGTTCCACTTCCGACCCACCCCTCACCCACAAAACGTCCGTCGACGTATTAAACAGTTGAAGGACTATATTAGCGTCACCTCCGACTGGATTTCCTATGCTCTCATCGATGACATTACTGATGCGTTCGGCCCGTTAATTCAAAATATTGAATACGAAGTCGACAGTATCGACGAGATCGTGCTCATCATCAAGGAGGCAGAGCAAAGCGACATGCTCCGGAGGATCGGTACCTGTAGAAAGAAAGTCATGGGCCTGCTCCGGCTTATGGGAAACAAAGCCGATGTCGTAAAGGGATTGGCGAAGAGGTGCAATGAGAATTGGCAAGTTGCCCCGACTTCAGACATTGTAAGCTCCTCGCCACTGCGTACAATTCGCCATGTTCACGGCCACTTCCTAGGGCCTCTACCTCTCAGATATTCAAGACCATCTTATCACCATGACACAGAACCTCAACCACTACGAGAAGATCTTGTCTCGCTCTCATTCGAACTACCTGGCTCAGATCTCTATCGAGATGACAGATGCCAACAATCAGATCAACGACGTTCTCTCCAAGCTGACTGCGCTGGGTACAATCCTCATCCCGATGAACTTGGTCACTGGTACGTTTAGTGTTGAAATATGTTCTCTACGAGTCTGAACCTTGTTGATCAGGTCTTTGGGGTATGAACGTCCACGTTCCCGGCCAGGATGTCCCAGTGAGTCTCGTCAGGAATTATCCCATTTTCACGCTATTTTACAATGGCATTCTCAGGGCTACGCCTGGTTCGTCTCGATAATTGCCTGTCTCGCCACTTTTGCACTCATCGGAGGCTATTCGACGTATAAATTTATGGTGCGATAGACTTCAGCACACATGATTTCATAATATCGTTATTATAATTGTTGTATTTCTATCACGATTGGCATCACATCTAACTAGCATACGGAGTAGATATTGTAAGGGTTGATAACCAAGGCACTCGCACTCACTTTTTGGCCATTGCATAAAGTTTAAGTTATCACGGAGTACGAATTCGACGGTCGTGCCGCGCATGACGCTTTTTCTTAGCTCACACTTCACGCGCAAATATCTTCTGTCCTGTTTATAGTATAACATTGATAATACAACAGAGAAGACATAAGTACGACAGCATGTAGAGCATATAAAAAGTATACTAGACCAACAATTAAACCCAAACTCTATGCATCACCTATTTCTCGGTAAAAGGGAAGGTGAGGTCTTCACGTCAAGTAAACGGGCATTATGTGCATCATACGTAGGACCTGAATACGGTGGATCTGGCGTTGACATGATCATAGCAAGGGACGGAGAGAGCGTTTGACGGGGTGTGTGTAGAGGAGGAAGAACGGGCGTGGTCGTTTGAGACGTCGATGGAAGGCTCGGAGGCTCGAGAGAGCGCCGCTTTGGAGAAGGCGCTCTAAGAGGTCTAAACTCTTCCAAAGGAGAATCTTCATAGTGCTTGCGCTTCCTCAGAGGTTGAGGCTCAATAGGAATGATCTCCCGTCGCGGTAAGGATGGTGACGACCCGGGAGGAGGGAGAGGCGGGTTCCACCGAGACCATGGAGGTGGCGGAGGGTGCTGACCAGACGATGGCGAATTTGATAATGGTCGCGAAGAAGATGCTACGGGTATGGCAGCAGGAAGATGTCGGGTATGATGAGACACGCCATTATGGGGAGGAGGAGGAGCACGAGATGAACCAGGTGGGGGTACTGAAGAAGAGGACAGCGGATGCGGCTCCACATTTGGTGTTTCTGGCTGACCAGGGCTGAACTTAACCAGCTCAACGAAAAGCGTAGCCATGTACGGCGGAGGCAGCTTCTTGTAGATGATATCTTTGCTACAACCGTCCAGCATCTCTTCAACATTAACGTAGAGTTCAGGAGCGATGTTGCCTTCTGCTTCAAGAGACATCACTACTACATTCTGCAAAGCTAGATTGAACAACTCACCGTATGGTTTGACCCTTACTTCAGCAAAAGGATAAGGCCTTCCCTTCCGTATACAACAAAGAGGACATATGTAATGCTTCCGGGCATGAGCCGTGGGTTCTTGAGGGAAGAAGACACAACCTGAGTGGTAGTGCTTCTCACATGACTCGCATTGAACCGTTGCATAATTAAGAAGGTAAGGTGTACGACCTCTGCAGATGCATCGGGTCCCGTCCGACCAGTCCCGGTCAATGTCCTGGCCAAATGTGAACTTGGGCCGTTTGCGTTTCTTCGGTCGCACAAGAGGAGGTCGTCCAGCCAATATGCGATGGAGTTGGGCAAGGTCAAGCCCAAAAGAAACATCGGGGTTGGGGGAAACAGCAAACTGGATCTTGTAGAGTTTGCGCATGTAGTGTCGGACCTGGTGAATGAAATCGGGTCGTTGATGATCAGGTTGTGACGTATATGACAGGAACTGGCCAATTACGGCTGATAGGCGATCTACACGATGAATGATGATCTGCAGCTGCCGCCAGTCATCGGAATAGTTCTTGGTTATATCAGGCGCGTTCCGGAGGATATGAGGAAGGTAGCAGAAATGCCAGTTTCGCTCCTTGCGAATTTCGCCATTCCAATGATGATGGTCGCAAAATGGACAAGAGCCTCCGTTTTTAGCACATTCTCCATGGAATCGAGCGAAGCAATAGTCACATTGCACGGCATCAGATGGAATTCCAGCAGGCGGGGGACGTACGGGGTTGTTGCAGATGCAAGTGAAGAACTCGTCTGTAGGAGGGTCGTCGTCCTCTTGGCGAGTGCAAGCCATCACGTCGTCAAGGATATCCTGACCTTCGGGCTGTTCATGCTCCTCGCACCACCAAGGTAGCTCCTTCAGCCACTGTTCGTGTTTTCCAAGCTCCTTCTCGACTTCGTCAAAGAACGGCAAAGTAAACATTTTGAGGTGGTCTCGCGTGTAAGAGCGCCACTGCCGCAAAGTAGCGAACAAATCCTCATTTGAAGACTTGCGATATTTGTTGTTTTTCACTTGTTCGCATCGCGTCTCAAGGTCAACCGCGATTTCAGCAGTGACTCTGAGATCGCGCACTGCAGATATCTTGAAGTCCTTCTCAGCACGATTTACAAGTCGCATGACGTCCTGTGGTCGGGGCTTTGATATGTCGGGCTCAGGATGCAGCCAGGCCAGAGCCTGCTTTTCGAAGTCTTTCGCTTTGGCACGAGCCTGCATGAGCCGGTCAAGAACGGTGGGATCGATAGGAATATTGCTATCCAGGTTAGCAAACGCTTCCAGCTCTTCGATGGTTTTGATGGGCAGGGAAAGGACACTCTTTGCCCGATCTTCCCAGGTGTCTCCGACGCGTTGCCGGCTTTCTAAAAGCAGCACGTACTTATCGTCGGCAGGCATATTGCACGCACGGGTACGTGTCAGGAGTTGGCGCACCTCCTCTAGCGTCAGCGTAATCTCCCCATCATCCAGTTTCTCCTTGAGTTCCTTGCTCAACTGCACCCTTTCGACAATCTGTTCCACCCGTACCAACGCATCCAGTAGGACATTCAAAGACGAACCCTCGAGAAGAAGACGCCTACACCGCTCGATATAGTCTTCAGCTTCAGTGTCCTGATCTTCTCCCATGAGCACATCAGCCTGTTTCTGCATATCCTCAGCTCGCTGTGCCAGATTTTGCAGCGTCGCTATTTCGGGACAATCGAAACCGAGCATATCAACCTTCTTCAGGACCTGATACAGGTCCTCAAGAGTTCGATCAGGTCTATCTGAATCATCCACGTCGTTCAAAGCGTGACGGCCTCGAGAACGTCTCGACCGTTTACGACTCTGTTTGCGAACGATGAATGCATTGGCCTCATCTACCCATTCGTTAGCCTTGGCCACACACTTTTTAAGATGTGCAAGTTCGGGTATGTGGTAGTTGATTCGTTCTCCTTCGGCAAGAAGTGCACGAAGAGAGCGTAGGGGTGGTTTGGGGCTATCAGAGAGCAGTTTGGAAAGCTTCGTTTGCCACGTCGAGGGTATGGCGGCACGTTCTTCGACTTTAGCAAGGATCTCCAGCAATTCATCGTCCGAGAAGCGTTTCCGCAGCGTGTACGTGGCCTGGTGATCGGCCTTATCACAGAGCAGATGCGCATGGTCCACGCACACGATTTGCGTGGTGCAACTGCTAGTAACCTGAGAGAGATAGCAAAACGCTTTACAGACAGCACATTGATACTGGTCTTCTGGCCGATCTTGTTCGTCCAAAATCTGCGCCATGCCCATAGATCGTGCAGTCTCGCGGTCGCGCATTTCCCGATCCGTCATTTCCCGTAGACTATCTATTAGCCTGAAAATGTACTCGTCAGGTCAGCGGAGTATATACAAATGTTAAGACTAACCATATAGCCGTTGTGATTGATTGTGACTGTTGAGTAATGGTAATGACCAGCTCATCGTGCGAAAACACAGGTAGCTTTCTGTGATCGCGGTACCTCTGTACACAATCTCTACCGTGGGGTAACCAGTCAGGAAGCGCGAAGTTGACAGCCTCATTGAAGTTTAGCTGCACGTGGAGATTATTTCTCTGAAACCACGGATATAAGTAGAAGACAGTTACTTACACCATGGTTGAAGCCTGCGTGGTAAGATTTGGGGAACGTGATGACAAATTCTCCCGCCCTCTGATTGCAGGCATACACGCGTACACCAGCCTCCTTGACAAGGTGCGGATTCATGAGCGTGACCAATTGGAAAAGAAGGTCAGGCTGCGCTTCGAATAGATCCGGCGCTTCGCTACGAATTGCAGCTTCGAACAAATCTGCATCCTCGCCTGCGATTCCATACCAGGTCTTCGTTTCACCCCAGTGCACTGCAAAGATGATCAATACAGAATATATGACGGCAAGAACTCCGAATCTTACTAAAGTTAATACTATATGTGTAATGATCCTGCCGTAATGATCAATCCAGGCTACTCATTTTATGATCGGCAGGAGTAACGTACCTCGTTGTGCCAACAGAAAGTCGAAAATGTCATCCCCACGTAAGTCCATGGAACAGTCATGCCAGAAATATCTGACTTAATGAACCGCAAAAGAGAATCATTGACAATAGGAATATTGTTAAGATTCCAGGGGTCTTTTGCATAAGGATCTAATGGGTGAGATTCCATTGTCGGCATGGCACTGTTCACGACAGTAAGTGGGGCCGAAACAGCCGAGAAGATAAAGCCGCTCACCTTCCGTGCGTTGTAGAGTGCACGTCAGCACCATACTCGATTTCAACCGTTTCATGAGGTGTCTGAACCAATCTCCAGAACTCATTCTCCATATCGTACTCGGAGAGGGTCACATTACCGATACGGGTATTTGTAGGATCGTCGACGTCCATGGCATTTTCCGGCTTTAGCGGGGGATGTGTTTTGAACCAGACACTCCTAAATTCTGCGTCTCGAGCTTGGAAGCTGGATAAAGTGTGCTCATCGCCTTCGTCAAAGCCAAAATCGCGGCCAGACCCGGAAAGACAGGCATGACAATACCACTGTCCTTTGGGAATGCTCTTTACGCGTGGCGTCAAGCAGAATGTGTGAAAACCTGAGATGATATTGGCGCCCGAGACAATTAGAAACACTGGGAAGATGTGACGTACCACAGTCACAGCCATCACATAACAACATAGAGGTTCCGTTGTCGTCCTGCAAGCATATTTCACAATGTGCCTTTTACGGTTCGTCAATAAGTGGGAAACTATACTCGTGGTATGGAGGTAAAGCGCACCTCTGTGATTTCTTTAGCGCCAATTTTGGAGTGAAGAACAGCCGGTATATCAACCGGTACGGCAGGACCTGCGTTCACAGCGGATTTCTTTGTGTTGGCTATAATGATATGAGCGCATATATCAAAGATGTAATGCAGTTACGCACAAGCTGTGGGATCAGATGAGTTGACCCGCCTACTTCGTCGGGGCCTAGTAGGTGTGCCGGGGCCATCCTCCTCCTCATCCGAGTCGAGCGGCGGCTCTGAAAGCGGACTTGAAGGAGTCAGCGGACTGAATGCAGGTGCAGGTGCAGGGTCGACACCGTTCGTATCCGACCGACTCGGTGGCTTGCCCGACTGGGCGCTTGTTGAAGGTGTGTTAGGGGCGTTCCTTGGTTGATCACAGAAACGCTCATAGGGCAAGACGACCCGCAGGTAGGACTGCTTGATCTGAGTGGCTAGACCTTGTATGCCTCGGTAGCCAAGGAGCCTGCCCAGCTCTGACCATTTCTTGTCTCGGGTGACCTAAATACCGCAAGATGAGGATCAAAGATAATACGACAAAGGCTACAGGTTCCAAGACGCCATTATGCTTACCGCTTCATATCCTCCTAGCTTGTTGACCTCCTTCTTGAGCAGCCACAGATCCAACGGCTTGTGGTTGATGGTCGGGATAACAACGCGCGCATTCCCCTGCTGCTTGTGGAATCGATATAACTGCTCCAAAAAGTTGATCTTTGCTCTAGATGCAGCCTCTATCGAGTTGAGACGCTGCAAACGTGTCTTGAAGCGAAATGTCTGAAAATCGACAATTGTCAGAAAAAGAAGTTGCAACGGCTGAAAAATGCACAAACTTCGGTATTTGTCACGAAAGGCATCTTCCATCCTTCTGGCGGTACAATCTTGCAGATACCGAAAGCTTTTGCCTCGTCTGCGATAGAGTTGACATAGGCCATCGGGTCCTTGAATTCCTCCGCAGTAGGAAAGTATTCAGGACAGTCCTGTATTTCAAAGGGACGAGAGACATTAGGTGGAGGTTTGTAGCCACGAGGACTTGTTGTTTTGACAGTAGAGAGGTCAAGTGTGGGAGAGACGGAGATGGGAGCGGCATTACGGTACATCTCCTCCAAAAGGTCGGGAGGCTCGGAGTCATCACGATCGACCGAGTACGATATTTCTCTGTCCTTCATAGCAGCCAGAGCATCTGTCTTTGATTTCCGTGGCGCCCGCTTCTGCTCAGAGGAGAGCTCTGGCAGAGGAGTCCTAGAATCCCGAGTCGGCTCGTCTTCAATTGGAATCGCGCCCTCGACTGGAATACTGATACAAGAATAAAATGTGGAAGCCGGTTGGTCCGCCAATTTGGAGGAGCTGGCAGAATTAGATACGGCCTGCGCTGGAGTGGGCGTGGTGAATCGGGAGGATTTGTTCCGTTTCGAGGGCGACCCTCTAGGCGTCGAGGTCGAGGGACTGCCGTGCATGAAGTACAAAGGCAAGAGAGAAATTTCCTGGAGTTCCCTGGACGATTTTCGATATGTTTCCTAACGTTCCGGTGGTCGTTTGCTTAAGAGTTGCTGCTCACCGCTTCACGAATTTCAAACTCAGCTCCTTCAGCGTGGGAAATGCCCCGAAATGGATCAATCCACTCTTGTGTGATCTGCTGAATAGGCGGGTAATGCCGTCACCCCTTCTTGCAAGAGGAATTTTTATCCTTTCCTCACAGTAAAAAGCAATATTTTCGGTTGAAGATATCGTTGTGTTTGTAGGGTATTTTTTGTCTTCTCCTCGTTTTTGTGCAGTGCGTCCACAGGAACATTCCCGAAACAGGGCTGCTAAATTTGGCTTCTTGGCGTCTATACATTGGACCCAAGGGCTTCGACTGATGCATTGATGACTCGATATTACTCTTTCCGTGAGACTCACTCGTGCCGATACGAATCAGTCCTCCATCTGCTGCAGTGTATTGATTTCGTGCGGTTGTCTGGTTCATAAATAGCCCCGCTCGGCTAGTTCGAGCGCACCGACTCGTGTTATACTACTCCCTTTCCCCTGTTGATCCGATCCCTCCTTCGACAATTCAGCGGTCAACCGCAACTGCGCCCACAAACAACTGATACTTGCATGCTTCGTCCTTCGCACCTTTACAGCAGGTATAATACGCCCGATCGCTTGCATTGTTTCTGCATCTCACGCAGATTTTAAATTTGTCGAGGCGTGGCATCAGGGCGGAGGAGTATTCTAGCCCGGAACCGATCAATTGAGATCGATCTATCCGGCCACGTGATGGACGTATTCCAAGTCCGCGATCGTTCGCAAAAGAGACTGTCTTTTATTGCCGTATTGTACGCTTAGCATTTGCGCCAGAAAAAGATCCATCCCAGTATCTTGTACCAATTCTGAAGACTACCATCAACCCGATGGCAAGCTTTGTCGCATCGAATACCAAGTAGGCCTGTTTCGGACCGTACACAAACGCCACCACGGTAACAACCAGAAGCGACCATCGGACAGATACTCTCCTTTCGAGACTGACATACAGGACGTTAATTCCATGACAAAGCAAAAAGGAGCAATTCTCACCGTGTTTTTTCAAATAAAGGACCGGTCGTTCTCGATGCAAAGTCTACAAGAAAGAGAAACGGTGCTACATTCAGAACAAAATGGTCTCCGTCAAAAGGCGTCGTAAACCCCGCGGTCGCAAGCGTCCGTATCCAGACTACCAGGACCGGGGCAGCGAGAGGTAACAGCCATGTCATGAGTAGCAGTAAGTGCATATTGTGATTGTAATTATTCGCGATTTGGAGAGGTGATTGATCGACGGGCCCCGTAGGAGCATCAGGCTCTTCACCGTTTGTATGGGGATGCGATTCCATCAGTGAAATGATCACCGAATTCGACGTCGATTTCAACGAATCACCCACACTACGGGGTCTTGAAGCACAAGTAACGGCATGGACAAACCAACACCCGAGAAAAGCAACTTGCCACGGGATAACAAGGAAGACAAAAACAAGGATGAGCGACATCGAAATGGCCGTTGCTCTACTGAAACCGTTGATTTCCCGATGTGATCTGACGTCACTCAGTATTAGCGTCCCTGAACGAGTATCCCGACGTCAAGAAGCCCACCTTCCAAGCGATAATTTGGAGAGCAACCTGAGCGGCCATAGCAAAGCGAATAGAAACCAGTAGCTGACGACGACCAGGCCGAATGCGATGGCCATGAATAGCGGTGCAAGAGGCGAGAAAAATGGTTCCCCTTTGGTACCCAAAAAATAATTTGTGGGAAGCGGGACCATGGAGAACACAGATGATCCCAACAACAAGGCGGGGAATCTTCGTCGGCAAAAGAAATCGAGCGACTGTGCTACCGTCGGTGTAAGTACTGCATTTACGGATCAGTACACGGAAGTATCTGAGACAACAAATGCTGAATCACTCACCCACCCCTTCATCAGAGATCCTCCATAGCTCTAACATGATCAGCGACACAATACCGATGGCCCAAGAAATGATAGTGGTGAAGTAACGTGATGCCCAACGACCGGCAGTGGCTGTCCAAGCAATCTCCAATGTTATTACGTCTGCCCTACAATTATCGCCACCAGACGACAACAGATCGAGGTAAACGCCGCGGCCCGACATGGCGGTATCTATGTAAGGTGCCGGACTGTGCGTATGAAGCAGGATGTCGCGATGAGGCGCCAACCTCAAGGGGAAGTAGTGGGTCTCCGCTGGGTGAGACCGGTGAACCAGCAATGGCGATAGATAATTTTCTATGTCCCAAAGGGTTACAGTCATATCAAAATATGAAGACCTAGACCTTACCTTTGCATTCGGTGCCTGAGGTAAATATACGTGGCGACACGCGATAAACGGTGAGGGCATTTGACAACAGGTTATCAAAATGTACAGATATATGCAGAGCTCTGGTGTCAGGCAGATGGGTTGAAACACCTCCTGCTAGTAGACCTTGTCAAGCAGGGAAATTTTAATTTCAGATTAACAGAAAAGGGGAAACGCTGTACTTGTGATTTTGACATCGCGGACTATGACGGTCTCGGGGGCTACTTGTGCGATGACCCAGCCAAATCCGTTAGCTCGATCAAGTTTAATACCCACCCATGTCGGACGGTCCTGATGCGTGGACGACAGATCCACTTCGAATAAGACCACACCTTCGGACTCGTCACACCCTTCATGGGGAACAGGAAATGGCATCCCCGGAATAGGATTGGGTATCAGCTTCAAAACCGAAGGCTCAAGCGATTCGCATTCGAAGGCCTCATCCACTGTCGCCTGGCATATCAAAACCGACACGTCCAACGGAACTGGAATCTGCGGAGAAGTAGACAGCACAGAGCCCTGCGACACATATAGCGTCAGTCTCGCTGAGGAACCACTGACAACGGGCAAGAGATAAGTCTCTCGACCCCGCGGCCTATCAAGCACGAGCCGTTCATTCTCGGAGAGAATCTTATACGAATCGCGCTCTAAGAGTTGAGGTGGAGCATCAATTGGTGGAAACCAGCTCCCGTCCCGTAACCACCTGTCCAAGACAGCCCCACGTCTCTCCACAGACGTAGCATCACCAAGCTCCAGTGCAGCTCTGGCTACACGCCATCGAACCTGATGGCACCACACCATCTCCCGGTGTCCAACCCCAGTCCACGCTCCCTCGAGAGCGGACGAGAACACGGTGCGTCTAAATGGAGCATCCTTCCTTTCCAGAATACAAGATTCGGAGGGTATCATCATGTCCGTCGCGCCCCCACATATCGACAGGATGGGTGTCGGGTCACTCTCCAGTAAGAGTCTGTTGCGGTTGTATATTTGATCAATACGCTGGTCAAAGCGCGCCGGAGGAAGGAGATGAGGTGTCGACATGGTTATGATAGCTGTTATCTTGTCTGAAGGCAGAAGGGACGCAGCAATGACGCCCCCCATGGAGTGGCCTAAGATTATGATTGTCGTGTTTGGAGGATACATCGACAGAATGTAAGCAATGGCGTTAGCCGTGTATGCAGTCTCAGACTCCATGGTGGGCCCATGGAATGCAGACAGGTCCTCGTTGAACTCGACTGCGTAAAAAGAAAAAACCATCAGACACGCTTTTTGTCTTTGATGATGCACGCACCAGCGAAGAAATCTAGCGGTTTGAAGGGTGTGCCTTCGAAATTTGGCGACAACCTATGAGGGGAAGAATAGAACTGCCGAACCGCAGACGAGGATATAGATCTGACTTGACGCGACGACCCAGCATTTCCTGGAATGAATAAAACAGGCTGGCTACCATGTATCTGTTGACGGGCTAAACAACAGCGCTACATACTGCAATGGCCGTCGTACCATATTGGATTCCCATCCTACTTCTCGATACAGCCAAAGACTATAACGATTGGCCAGTGAGGTCCATGACGCGTTGAACTCTGTCTGCAGGATATATGAAGGCGACATCCTCGACATGCGACATCCTTGCGGAGATAGATTATTCTGAACATCTAACGTTGATAGATATAAAATAACGACTGAGACTAGAGAAAACAGGCCGAGAAACAACGTAGCTCTTGCATGTGGCAATGGCATAGCGCAGCGAAAAGCATGGATGGTGGGCGTCTGAAGACAAGGATGAAAATAGTCACCGGCATTTCAGCTTCACCTGACTGACGATATATCTCATCAAAAAAGTTAACCACATCTTGAACATCCGACAGTACTTGCGAATTTCTTCTTTTATCATTTTACCAGACACTAATAACACGACAAAAGGAATTGATCATGAACGAGACTACGGATAATATAACATCGCGGCTGGTGAGGGTGTGTATGCAGATGGCAGAGTGGATGAGGGGATGATGCAGAGAAGAAGCACGACGATGAAACGTCAGAGTCGAAATACGTGACAAAGGAGATAAACACAAGGCAGAACATCTATTCGTCAGCCGGGGCATCAGCGGGCTCCTCCTTCTCGATGGGGGGCTTATCTGTAGGGCCAACGGAAATTAGATGAGTCTTCTAGGTTTAGAAGGAAGACGTACCAGAGTCCTGCATATCAGACGTCCAGAGCGTGAGGTTGTCGCGGAGGAGTTGCATGATGAGGGTCGAGTCTTTGTAGCTCTCTTCTGAGAGGGTGTCGAGCTCGGCGATGGCGTCATCGAATGCCTGCTTAGCAAGGTGGCATGCACGGTCGGGGCTGTTGAGTATTTCGTAGTAGAAGACAGAGAAGTTAAGGGCAAGACCAAGACGGATGGGATGTGTGGGAGGTAGCTCAGTGACAGCGACGTCCGAAGCAGCCTTGTACGCCTCTAGGGACTTGTCAGCACTATCTTTCCGCTTGTCACCGGTGGCAAATTCGGCCAAGTAACGGTGGTAGTCGCCCATCCTGGAATATCGATGGATAAGAGCACAAGATCAATGAAACCAGAAAACTTACATCTTGTGGTAGAAAACCTTCGACTCGCCGGACGCCGCAGAGGGGATCAGATGCTTGTCAAGGACGTCGAGGATATCCTCGCAGATCTTGGCCAATTCGCTTTCAATCTTCTCCCGGTAGCCCTTGATCATGGATACTTGAGCCTCGTTGCCTTTCGACTCCTCCTTCTGCTCGATTGAGGAGACGATTCTCCACGAAGCGCGGCGGGCACCGATAACATTCTTGTAGGCGACGGAGAGTAGATTACGCTCCTCAACTGTAAGTTCCTGGTCTGACGAGGCAACTCGCTTCATGTTCTCAACCATTTCTGAGGGAGATAAGATCAAAGGGGCTGAATGCGAAATAAAGCGAAATAAGCTAACCTTCATATCGCTCAGCCTGTTCGGCGAGCTTGGCGAGGTAGACGGAATCTTCACGAGACTCAGGCATCTAAAGACGATGTTGAGCACTGCGACGACGCGTACAGGGGCGCGTCAAACACTTACGATAGCTAGAGATAAGATTGGATGAGCTGGCAAGGGAGAGCAGATGAGCCTGACGTTGCTAACGACGACGACGAGGGCGGCGGGACTTACAGGTGTGGGGCGGTTGGTTGGTGGTGGGGAGATCTAGAGAATCGAAAAAAGGGAGATAAAGAATTTAAGGCGAGCCGGCAACCCTCTGCCCAAGTCGCTTATATAATGCTTACATCAGCAGGGTTGAGGGTTTCGCCACGCGACCTTTCCTAAATGGTACGCATTTACTGGCAGTCGTTATGTGCAACCAGTGTCTCTATCTCGTTCGGGATCACCCATCACAATCCTGTTGCCTGTAGACAGTGCAGAGCATTCCTAATGATTCGGATGATACCTGTCGTAAAGAAGGCGAGGGACCTTTTCTCTTATCAATATCATGGAGCGGCTGCGTCACTCCTAACTTTCAGATTAGCTCCACGCCACACTGCGCTTCCTGGCGTCAGTAACTCACGCTGTACGGGATATTGATCATCATGAATCTCTTGATGACTTTGCTCATTCGGAATCTCCAATTTGCTGTGCTGATGAACTAATTCCTGCCACACAATTCTGTTGTTCCAAGTCTATTGGTTCAATGGTTGTTGGATCGTTCTTACCGGTTCCGACCCTAGCTTGATCCGTCTTCTTCCATTTAATGGCCCGACGCGGACGTTTCATGCCTGGGCGAGTCTCCACTCTGCCGAACTTCAGGGTGAGCAAATGGCGTAACGGTCGTGTGAGTGTATCGCTCAGTACTTTTGATTGATAAGTATACGGTCCCTCTTTAGCAATTGTACTGAGAATTTCTCTTACCTTGCACTGAGCTATCGAGATGTGGCACTGGATATGATCCCGCCATCCGGGCGCCTGATTCCGAAAAATAGCACGTGATGTGTGAAAACCTATTTGAACGCGTTTTCTTTAGCGTTTCTCCTTCATTCACTCTTTGTCACCGTCTCACACGCCAACGTCACCATTTACGCGTATCTCCCAAGGATAATTGTCAATGTCGTCCACTACAACCCGCAAACGAAAATCTGACGCGACTTCTGGTGCCGCCACCAAAAAGACTCGACTCAACCTTACAGCCGATAAAGTTGTTGCCATCTTGGCAGACTCGAAAAACTATCCAGTTCCAAAAGACCCTGAGGCTTCTCGCGCCGTTTTTGTAGAGCTTGCCCAATACGCGCGAAGTCTGGAGGAGGAGATCGCTGGAAGCAAGCCAAAAGCACGTACGCCGGAGCAGGTGAACGCCGCAGCGGAGAAGCTTAAATCTGCAGCTCGGAGTGGCATCAAGAAGCAAATGACCGTGAGTGAAATTTGTAACGACGATGGTTCAAGAGGGGTTGACGCGTCTTTTTAGTGGAAAACTTCCTGTAAAACGGGGTCTTCAAAGTGGATGTATGATGGCGTCTGCAACGACGGGGAAGTTTTCGGTGCCATGCTCGGCTTGGGTGGTGCGCCTACGTACAAGATGAAGAAGATGACAGCGGAAGAATTCCAGAATGTTGTGGGCGATATTGAGGGGTCTGCACGGTAAGATTATTTCGCTCAATTGGGATGGTCCTGTGTTGACGCGACAAAGATACAACACGTTGTCTATGAGGGGCAATGTCAATATTCATTGGAAACCTGATGAGGGTACCTTCAAGTTCAGTGGCAGTTATGGTATTTGAATGGAGTGTCGAAGGAGTCCGTTTTCTCGTTTATCTTAGCCATTGATTTCCGCCGCTGGTTATATATATCTGATACTTTCCTAACATACGTACGCCGTGTATACATACACGGTAATTAACCTTCAAGTACTTATTCCAACATTACTTCTCAGATGCATGATACCTTGCTGATACCTCAAAGTTCTTGTACGATGCGGTCCGGAAGGGTTCAAATTAGAACATCGCGGCGTGCTCTAGAGCAGTTGTGTATTACATCCCAAGTACCGGAGTAGATAACAACCCTTGGCATTCAGTATTGTTAACTTGGAGCACCTTTAAGCCGCGTTCCAGGCCTCACCATACACCCACGTGAGATTGTTTGCCAAACGCTTCCGCCGCAAGTCAGGCACAACAACGCTGTTCAGAACTACTCCTGGTTCCCGTCGGTATGAACGGCGTGAGGCGCTTTCTCGGTGCGGCGACCACCACAATTCAGGACACGCCACCACCGCCACCACCAATCGATACCAATGGCCTACCACCATTAAAATCTGGTCCGACGTGGCCCCCGCAGTCTCCGACGTCGACGAACGGAGTTGCCTCACCCTTCGGAAGCCCAAAGATGACGACGGCGGGCCTCTTTCTTAGAAAGGACAGACAGAAACCGTCGCCTCCCACAGCGGACGATGATACCCCACTAAAATCATCGCTTCGGTCGTCGAACGTTTCGACTAGCTCGTTCATTCTTTCCAACGGACAGTTATCAAATTCTCCGGTTGGACCCTCACCCCCTCGAGCAGGTCCCTCCCGGATTGTTACCCGAAAGTCTGTGAAACCGCCATCGATGGACTCGGAATACAAGCGATCGTCGAGTCGACTCAACAATCGGGACGAGTTGTTGCTCAGTTTGTTAGCCAGTGATGCTGTCGTGGACAGCCGGGAGTTTGAGATCCTCGGTTTTGAAGAAGTAGATGAACTAAAGAAGGTGCGTTGCCATACTATGCATTATGAACATCCGTGTAACAACGTGTAGGAACATCAAGTCCTCATGTCTCGACTTGGCGCCATGGAGAAAAAGCTCACTCTAGAAACGAAGATCCGGGATGCCGCAGTATCTTTATCCAAAGTCAATCAATCGAACAAGAAAATGTCCAAGCAGACCGAAGAACAGCTAGAGTCCGCTAATCGCCGCGTTGATATTGCACAGAAGGAGTTATGGCGGGTTTCCGAGCGAGTGAACGAGATAAATAAGCGACTACTGGAACATCGTGCAGGAGTTCTCAGCTATTCTGTCCGTAGCATGGAGAAAAAAATGTCTCCATCGTCTATAAACGGTCACACCCCTCCAAATCACCGAGACTCTGGTTACGAGACGCCAAACAGAAGCCTCTCACTCAGTCCAACAACGACATCTATTGCGGACTCTTCTTTCTCCAAGTTTGATGGCGCTCACTTTTTCGCAGGCCATGCAGATGCTATCGTGCCGACGCGTCAACGTTCTCCGGATTCTGCTGCCCGAGAAATCTTTTCCCTAGAAGAGAAGCTCAAGGCCGCGACCGATTCGCTGAAAGCTGCAGGAAAAAGGCAGGCAGAGATGGCAAAAGAGCTGTCTCATTTAAAATTTGAGAAGGAGCAAGTCGAGACGATGATGGACATAGAGCTGCAGAACGCTCAGGACACCATTTCCGCTTTAGAGCAGGAGATGCCCAAGATCGAATCTCTGGAAAACGAGTTTCAGGATCTGTTGGAGGAGAAGAGGGACTGGGAACGCGAGCGGGAGGAGCGAGACCAGCAGCTAGCTGCTTTGCAGGATGAGTTGGAGGCACTTGAATCGTCCAATGCTCAGGCTGCAGGGACCGAATCGACGTTGGCACAAGCACGAGAAGCGTCGCAGCAACAGTTCTTAGAGGACAAGGACGCCGAGTTGCGGCAGTTACAGGAAGAATGGGAGCAGGACCGATTAGCTTGGGAGAATGAGCGTGCGCGTTTAGAGGATGAGAAGTTGGAAGATCTGGCAAGACTACAGGAGGAGATGGACAGAGTACGGGAAGAGGATGTTTCTCTATTACAAAAGGCGACCGAAAGCCTTGAGGAAGGACAAACTCTGATCCAAGCGCTCGTTCACAAACATTCCGTGCCGTTATTCTCTCGCGAGCTGTCTTTGAGGGCTCTCCTGTCTTCGGTGGATCTTTACCTTGAGAGAATAGGTTCTAAACCAGATTTAGGTATGGAGTTGGAGGAGACGAGGAAGAAACTTGACGAAGAAGAGTTGAGACGCGAAGCTCTTCTTCACGACCTCGAGGAAGCCCGACGTGAGCGAGAAGATGCCAGGAAGGAGGCTCGTATAGTTGCTCAAAAATGAAGGTACGTGCTCCTGTTCATCCGAGCCATTGTGTTTTTCACGCCTCTTTAGGAGCAAATGGAGTCAGGCAATGGTACAATTCGCTCACCAGTTACGCCGACCGCCACTTTTCCCACCGAGTTCAGAGGCGACGCAGCCAAGATTGTCGCTATCCTCCAACCTATCTGGGCTATGCTTCCGTCCCCCGAAGCTCGCGCCGCTAAATTCAACATCCAACGGCAGTTCCGGACTGGATCACCGACGGCATCAGCTCCTTCCAGTCCTAGCAGCCTGGGTCACAACAACACCGCCAAATCTCTCTCGGATCTGGATGTGCGGTCCCTCAAGTCCCTCTATGACATACGTTTAGGCGCAAGTTCGTCCCCTAATCCCGGTACATTCACAGTGGAGGCCTTTGCTGCCCGGGTACAAGCGCTGGTGGCAGACGATAGGTCGCTCATTGAACGCCTGCTTCGATTCGCCCAAGCGCATGAGCTGCTGAAAAAGAACGCCGACCGTGCTCAGAAGCTGGCCCAGGAGGGCAGTACTGCTTTAGAGACGTATCAAAAGCAAGTGCGGATGTTGGAAGACAGGAATATGAGCGTGACAGCCAGATATGCTGGGTTGTAAGTGTTCCTGGCTGTATCAAACCTGTCCTGTCGTAACTCATCTTTATCATATAGGGAGGATGAAATGCATCGACTACAAGACAGCGTGGATTTCATTACGGCACAGAAGCTGGAGATTGAAATGCAGGCGGCTGAACAGGCTGAAACGTGCCGGCAACTTACCGAGGCCAACAACACGTTAAGCGCTCGAGCGTTGACTTTGGCTGAAGAAGCTGCTTTGGCTCCGGAAGCTATCAAGAAACAGCTGGAGGCTCAACTTGCCGAATCCCGTGCAGCATTGAAGACCGCACAGGAACAACTCGATGCCATTATTTCGTCGGAGCAAAATCAAAAGGCCGCATTATTGGATGAGCTGAACGCAGTGCAGACGGAGAATGGTCAACTGAGAGCGCAACTGAGAGCGGTGAAGAAATAGTTTTTCTGGTCCTGTTTCGAATACAATTTGGATACCCCCTCACATTTTTATTCCCTTTGCAAACTAATGTTATTTCTACTGGCTGTGGAGCGTATGTATATGTATGATAATATATCATGTAATACTACAAGCCTGGGACGCTACCAATGTTGTCGAACAGAGTGGCTGAACGTTATGGAGACTCTTCCCTCCAGTGGGAATTTTATCGCTTTTTTGCGTCCTGGTATGTATCCGATACGACTTCGCCGACTCCGCCTGCTGGACTACAAACACGTTTGATGTAAACCAGGCCTGCAGCCCGTGACCAGAGCTTCACGAGTTCAAACCAGGATAAACGTTGACATTTTGACTTAGGATAGGACTGGTGGATGCCGAAAATGACGGAAAGAGACGCTCTGGTGGTGTGCTAGAGTTAAATATTTCCTGCTGATATTGCATCTGGAGGACAGTTGTGTGCTTCCATCGACGCGTCTCATTGCTCGATGCAGAACCTTATGCTAAATCATACTTGCAGGGTACATAAAGCTCAGACGCGGTGGATTGACCGGCCTCTGAAGCTCTGTCCGACTCCCGGTTGAGCTTGATAGGTACAACGACCTTGGAACCAATGCAGACAAGTGCTAGATCAATCATTATATACTATACTCCACTCCTTTGCAATATATCCTGCTCTGAGTTTGGTGGTAGACCCGTAAAGGATCGGCCCTAGTAGTTCACGTTAAACTTCCCAGTCAGCCCTTCAGAGTCTTTGAGTAGACGGAGTTCCACTAATAAGACGACCCAGATATCGAAGGGCAAGATTTCTTCCTCGGCGACAAGACAACCCAACGTTCCAACTTCTGTCTGAACATCGTGTAGTGTTGTGTAGATTCGCCCTCAGGAGAAGACCCGTCTGAGAAGCTCAGAAGGATTCTAATTTATGAGATCGTCATTGGCAGGTGCCCGGCTCAGAGTGTCGTATTCGTTTGCGGTAGCCTGTCACATGGATTCGTACACGCTGCTGAAAGGTCTTCATCGAAGACTCAAGACACCCAAGCTACTTATTATTGAACTTAGTCTTGATCAGCTCCTGCGATCGGTACTCACGTGGCTAGCCTAATATAGGCAATTGATCGGTCACATCACTTAACGGCTCAATGGTCTAGTAGTATGATTCGCGCTTCGGGGTTCGTCCCAGTGATTACGATGTTATTTCTACCGGCTGTAGAGTGTATGTATATGTATAATAATATATCATGTAATGCTACGAGCCTGGGACACTACCGGTAGTGTCCCAGGCTCGTAGCATTACATGATATCATCGGTACTCAAGTGGCTAGCCAAATAGAGTAAGTTGATCAACCCTAGTTTCCAATGGCTCAATGGTCTAGTAGTATGATTCGCGCTTCGGGATTTCCCTGGTAGAGATACCAAAGTGTGCGAGGTCCCGAGTTCAACTCTCGGTTGAGCCCTTTTTCTACAAGGGTTGTCCGACGTGACGTCTTTGTTCAATGTTGATTCTTGAAACGCGAGGCACGTGTCAAGTTTGCAGATTCAGACTCTGCAAAGACGCCACTGGCAACAAGGCCTGAATTGTTAACGTACACTTGTATTTTACATCCTGGTTGTGATTTGGCAGCTTTTTACAAAGTACAGAGCATCAAGCCCAGTCCAAAGTCTGTGGGCTTCTGTGGATATGGAGAGATATGGGTCGATAAATCAATGGAAGCCTATAGCTCGCTAAGAATGGGGCATCCCATGCTTTTGCGATCGCTACCCATCGATAACCATCGAGCCTCGTAGACTATTGTCGGTGTGCATCATTGTACGTCGATAGTAATCAATAAAGCTTGTAATCATTTACTTGCTATCTATATACATCAATTATAGTACAGGCCCACGACCTATCGAACTCCCGTTCCGCCACATACCCATCCCTTGCTTCCCATCGCTCCCACCGTGCCAACTCGCCACATAGTACGTACACAATTTTTGTCGAATGCTACCGTAGTCCTATGAGCTGACCTGAGTGACTGTAAGCAGATACCCATAATATCGAGCTTTAATGTACCGCATCCAAGGCCGAGAAAGGGCACCGCCAACAAAAATGGAGTAAATGGGCACCAAAGTTCGCACCTGTAAGTCAACTGATACCAGGCAAAACGGTGATAACTTCACACCTATATATCGGAAGGGCGGAGTGGAAGAGATATTATGAATATATGGCATCCCTGAGGTCGACCTGATACAGCGTAATGGAGAATAAGACGGCAGGACGGCAAGGGATACAAGCAGACTCACCTTCTCTTGCCACCCTAATCGCATCCAATCTCCTCATCACCGTCAACTACGAACGAAAATGCTGGATATATGCGGTTGCCTTGGAGTCTTTCTGGATCTACAGCATTGTTTTGATGAGCTGGACGCCGTTCGTAGTGTCTAGGCCATGTAGTCACTGTAAACGAGCGAGAAGGCAGTGTTATTTAGTGGGAATGGTAGCGCGAAAGGGAACAGCAATACTTTGGGCGATGGTCATGGTGGTAAAAGGGAGAGTATGTTCGGACTTTGCCGGGAGCATCAACCGCACATTATTCAAGTGCGCACGCATACACAAAAAAAATGCTTGGCAAGTTTACCAACACTAGTCGCTAGTCGCTTGCAAAGACTGGAACGAAGGACTCAAATATCTCAAAGGTCATAGATCCATGTCAATTTGAGAGTACGCTCGTCTAAGTGCATCCATCAATACCTCAGTATGTCCACAGACATCGATGGATCGACCAGCACCCAGGGATATCGACCTCATCCTGGCTCGACCAACTTTTCACTGGGCCTGAATTGTTAACGTACACTTGTATTTTACATCCTGGTTGTGATTTGGCAGCTATTTACAAAGTACAGAGCATCTGCATCAAGGGTGAAAGTCGTCGATAAAGTTTTTGACAAAATTGAAAACGTTTCGAGTAGCAAGAACCTGAACGAGATTGAGTACGAGTCCACAGTTCTGCAAATGCAAGCGAGTGAGACGGCGGTCGTCGGGTTTCAGCTCTTCACGGAGGAGGTGCAAGACAGAGGCGAATTTGGCACTGGAGGTGGGGATGCCGGTTCGTGTGCGCATATCGATACTTGGATCAAGGAGAACCGATGGACCAAACTAGAGGTCATTTGGTCAATAAAACAGAAAATACTAGGCAAGACTAACCAGTTCATACAGCGACAAGTACTGGTTTCTCGCCCTGACAAATTTCCGGTGCTCCTCAAAGAATTGTTGATAGATAGCCAGTTTTCCCTCTTGGTCGGCGTTATCAAGGGCTTCTTCTCGCAGAATATCGCAGATGTGCCGAATGTAGGTATCTTTTGCTTTGTCGTCGAGAGTCTTGTAATCGATAGCGAAGAGGATTGCGGTGATCATGTGGATGACGTACTGAACCCAGGAAGAGAGATTTTCAGCGAGAGGGTAGTGAAAAAGATGACTGTCGCGTTTTGTGAGGCGGTTGTTGACGTCGCCGTCCTGGTCGATGTCGGCGAGAGCTGTGCATTCAGCGGTCCATGTATAAGTGCCAGGGCGGATGTCTTGCGCGAATAGGTCCTTCTATGCAAAATGACATGGAGAAAATGTGTAACAGAGGAAGAACTTACGAGATCTGCCATGCTTCTGTATGCGTACCCAGTTACGAGACGAGTCAAGAACTGAATCTCGCGTTGCTCGTAGTTGGGGCGGCGGTCACGCCAAAGATTCATTTTGAGTTCCTCGACAGTGATGTGATCATCGTCGATATGCGACATGATATCGGCAACAATGTCTGCAGGCGCGGTTCTGGTCCTATTCTGAGAGAGTATATACGCATATATGAGGTGCTGGATGAGGAGACATACTGTTTGAGGAGCTGTTCGTAGCTTTTGGACAGCTGTAGACCTGATGGAGCGCCAGATTTCGGTATAGGATGCATTGCTGCGTGGAGAGAGATCTGCAGGGGACGGGGCGCCAGAGAGCTGTTGGGCCAGCAGAGCGAAGTCGTCGAGTGAGAGGGACATGAAGCCAAATTGCGTCGCGTCGCGTCGCGCGCCGAATCAGCGCGCACGTGATTCCTGTTGACCCTTATTTTCGCGGCCTGTCGCGTCGTAGGCTTCTTGTACTCGTATCACCATGACCAAGAAATCAGACGGTGAGATTGTTCTCTTATTGTAGCCTTGTACTGACTTTTTTTGGGTCAAGCTGCCAAGAAGAGTGGTTCTATCTATCTTTTTGTGTTTGATGTATACTGACGCGCATATAGGCAAAGCACAGATCGTCCTTAGCGACTCTGAGGTCGAGATAGTGGAGCCTCCTTCACCTCCTTCGCCTCGACGGCTTCGTCGAAAGCCCGTGGACAACGCGCCATACCAGGAGAGCGAGGAAGACGAGCCGCCTGCGCCTCCTTCACCTCCTTCGCAACGCAAAAGGATTCTTCGAAAGCGTGGGGACGATGCGCCGTACCAGCAGAGTGAGGCAGATGAGCCACCTGCGCCTCCTTCGCCTCCTTCGCAACGCAAACGTGCTCATCGAAAGAAGACGGACAAGAATGAAAACCAGGAGAGCGAGGAAGACGAGCCGCAGCAAAAAAGGAAGCGTCTTGCACCCGCTGAGCCTCTCTCACCGAGCTCGTTTATGAACATCCTCCGGGATCTGCAGGACAAGAAGATGGCTGCTTTGGAGCGGAAAGAGCAGGCGAACGCAAAGGAGTTGGAGTTGGTAAAGGAGAAGAAGAACCTTGTCGAGGCGCAGATCAAGCTGCGCGAGTCCCAGAGGGCTGACAACGAGGCTGCAGAAGCCAAGGGTGAGTTTTTCAGTCTTGCTGTTGGTGCTGCATTTACCATGGGATTCTAGCCGCCCGCGAAAAGGAAGAAAAGGCAGCCGAGGCCCTTGCAGCGCAAGCCACAGGTACGTATTCCCAAGTTTCTTTTCCGGCATTCGATGGCATTTTTTTTTTGTGCAGAGACGCCTGTCCGCAATGCGGCGGCGGCAGCTTCGCTCCCTACACCTGTTTCTGCGGCGGCGGCGACTCCTGCTCCAGTTCCTGCACCAGCTTTGAATCCCGATATCGCTCGTCAGCTATTCTCTGTCCTCTTGGGATCTATGCAACCTGCTTCTTAGGCTCCTTTACATCGCACTCGATAAACCGCTGTCTGCATTTGATTCCCGTTGCTGTATTCCTGTAATCGCTTTGCCACCACCATTGTCACTTTGTAGACTGAATTTGATACCCATCGCTGTATTCCTGTAATCGCTTGCCACCACCATTGTCACTTTATAAACTGCATTCATTGTATAGTAAAATACGCCACTACTGTAATGCCAACTCTGTCAACGCTTCTCGTCCGTCGTCCACCAAATCGTCTAGAACCTCAAGCAACTCTTCTGGCCAATGAGCGCTCGCCTGTACAAGTGTGAAAAGGTGAAAGGGCTGTTAAACGATTCCTCACCTCGTAAAAGGATGCCTTTTGCTTATCGAAAGAGTACGACAAGTCCTGCGGCTTGGTCTGTTTTGCCTTGTATTTCTTGCGGGCTGGTCCTTCTTTCAAGTCGGGAGCGTCGTCGAGTTTGGTGAAGCGAGTCTTGACTTTGAGGTATTCTTGGTACGTGACATAGTTATCAACACATGCGTTGCACTCTTCAAGCATGTGGTCCTGGACCTTGGCGATGGTTCGAGCTCTAAAACGACGCGTCAGAATTGGAAAAAGATTGAAACAAGAAAAACTTGCTCAAAGTCGGAACAAGTCGGGCACTTGAATCTCGTGCTGGTCCCGTCGATGTACATGCCAAGTTCCATATCCCGCCATGCCGAGTGCATCTCTTTCCTGAAAGGGGTGTAAATGACTGGGGACGTGCAAGCGAGAGAGCGTACCTGTGCCTCTTGTAATTGTAGCGAGCCTGAGCCCCCTTGAACACGCCGTAATGGGCAGTGCTCTTGGGAACCTGCCGATGGATGAAGCGAGGGCAGTCGGGGCAAACATATGAGCCATCTTCGATCTGCAGATGGTTAGATGAGAGATCCCAGAAGAGGAGACACGTACCCTGTGCGAGTCGAGTAGACGCGCGGAAGTAATAGGTGCAATTATAGCTTCCATTACACGCATGCGAACCTGGGCTGCAGGGACTTGGAGATGATCTGGTTCGTCTGCCTCGTCGACGAGTTCATCTGCGGGCTCGACGGGTGGTTGTTCGACGAGATCCATGATTGGTGTTGATACGTCGGTATTTGGATTCTTCGCATTGATAAGGGAATTGAGTTTCTTGAGATAGTTGGGATCCTCGTATTCGCCGAGGTCCATGTCATCACTGAGAGGAGCAACGTCTTTGTTGGGTATTTCCGATGAATCTGAAAGGCGTTAGGACATGGCTGGGAAGATTGTCAAGGCTCACTTGTCAAGAACGGCTGAAGGAACATTGACGGCTGTTCGACGATCTGCTTGGCTCTCTTGTGTTGATCGAGTGTTCCAGGGACGGCGCGACTTTGAAACTCGACCGTCTTTTCTTGTGCAAGTTGTGTGCGAGTTTTCTTGGTGTTTTTAGCGCGTGCAAGATTTCGTGCATCGAGCTTCTCCAAGACGGTTTCGCCTCTCTGTGGACAAGTCAGAAAAGTAAATGACAAGAAATGGGTCTTACCTGTTTTGCTATCACGTACGTGAAATTGGAAGCGAGATCAATTGGAGGTTCGCCAGCCTTGAGTTTGGGCTGCTTTTTCTCTCCAGAGACGATGTTGAGCAAGCCCTCGACGTTTTGTTTGGCGTGATTTGGATACTTGCGGGCAGCCGATGGCGTAAAGCACTCAAAGAAGGCGGACCAGGCGGTGGCCAAGGCATCTTCGGCAGCGATGAAAACGGGGTCATCCTAGACAGATAAGCAAGAGGACAAGAGGGGACAGAATGGGGCTCACCTGACGACGTTTGTCGATCTCTTCTTTACGAGCAATCTTGCGCTGTCTCTGTTGTACGTGTCATTGAGAAGCTGCAGAAGCAGACGAGACAACTTGCCTCGGCTTCAGCGAGATCCTCAGCATTATCACTGATGATGAATTTTTCGACGATGGCGTGTATGGCGGCATTGACTGACCGAGGTGCCTGTAAAAGTATCAGATGTTATTCCAATATGATCCGAAAAACTTGCCTTTGTTTTTGCGTTACCATCTTCTTGTAGCCGCATCCCAGTCATGTTGTTATTCTCCACGCCCAGCGAGTAATTTTCGTTGAATACACGGCCTTCCTTTACCCCGTGGTTCATGATGAGCATGGCAGCTCGCTCGCTGTATTGTACCCCATAGTCGTTGCCAGCTGCACGACGCCAGGCATAAATGCCACCTCTCACAATGCCTACACCGTCCGAGAGACCAGACGCAGTACAGGAGATGGAATTGGACGTGCAGGCTTGAGGTGGTTCCAAAAAGGCGCTCCCTCCTTGGATAAGCTTGCGATAACTATGCAAAGATTAGGCAATGGTAAAATAAGGAAGGAAGAGGCGCATACAAAGGCTCTTTCTTCCTCGCCTCGTCGATGGGTCTTGCTTTTCGTGGATCTTTGAAAAAGGCATCGAGCGTCTGGAGAAAGAGTCGGTGAAAAAGAAACACAGTTGGAGAGGATAACGTACCTTATATTTTACGTCAAATGCCTGAATAGAGAATAGATACGTGAGTATCCAAACGGTCGGGTCGAAAAGGACATTGTGGGCTTTGATGACTGATGAGAGTTTGAAGACGAGGTCGATCGCTGAGTGGGTAGACATGGCGCCTTTCAGGTTGCGAATGTGGACGGTGATGGTAAAATCTCCGAGGCCTTCCTGTTCGACTTCAAAGTCGCCAAGTGTAAGGAACTAGCGTGAATGATTAGAGAGAATCTCTGGAGGGCACTGCGAATACTCACAAAACCACGGTCAGCATAAAGCTGACAACTGGGGCCCATGCTTGATGGACGGGTGGTGAGGTAGAACGGTACGATGATCTTGCATATGTTATTGATCTTCACGAGACGTGTTCCGCCGGTCTGCGACCTCTCCATGGCACCCTCGATGATAAGTTGGAGTTCTTGGCGTCCACAATAAACCTTTCGGTCGAAGAAACGTTCTAGTTTGTCTCGAAAAGTCACTGAAGAAAGGTGAGCCGTGGGACAGAGAATGTGGAAGAGAATACATACAAGCGACTGTTTGATCACGAAACATGCTTGCGAATTGCATCTCTGAAAGGACGAGGAGTCCCTTTCGCTTTCCAGTAAAGGGACAGCGGGTGAGGATAGCGATAAGGTGCTGGTAGACTGACGCAAATCCTGCGAGCGTGCGTGCTTTGATGACCGTGTGCCCTGGTCGAGGAGGAGTGATCCTGACCTATATGCGCGTCAATAGAGGTCAAATAAAAGAAGATTGCGCGTACAAGAAAAGGTAAAAAGATGGGACCAAATTTGATGACGACATCAACGTCCCAATGACAGTTGAATGGCCACTTTGGACGGAATTTGGAGATCATGGCGCTCCATGTCATGCGACAGCGGAGCTGGATGTCGGTCGTGTGGGGAGACTGAGAGGGTTGGACGCCGCGCGCCCAGATATGGAAATCTGCCTCCATTTCGGCGAATTGCTCATCGGTGAGACTACCGAGCTGCTTGGCGATGGCGACGCTGCGAGTGTTGAAGACATGTTGAGCGCGATCTGAGGTGTTGTCGACGTCGGGGGCCATGTTGAGTTGGTAGGCCTCGATACCGAGAGGACGATACTCCTCGTCCGAAGGGAGAGGAAATGCCGGGATACCGACAGAGCTGAGAGGGTTTTCGGGGGGCCATGGCCCTTCAGCGGGCAAGACAGTATGGGCAGGGGGTAAGAGTGGGAGACGGACGGGAGCCGTGGGTGGTGGAACCGGAAGGGGAGGCATGAGATGGTAGGGGAAGGGGGGAAAGGAGCGATGGGGGATGGATGGAAAACCGACGCCCTTTTATACCTGTCGGGGAGGCGGGTGGCGGGAAATACGCGTGATAAACAGAATGCGTCATCGCCGTCACCGCGATATGACTGGCATAGGTGCGTCCACCGACGTGGTGGGGCAACATGGTGGGAAGACGAGAGATCGTGTATGATGTCACGTGTGACTACTATATCTTCAGAGACACTAATTAAATAAATTTATTATCACATTACCTTGCTAGAAGTATCCATCTATATCATGGGTACCTGCAACGAGCCCTGCGAAGGAATTATGCCGGTTCGAGGAGATAGAAA
Source organism: Armillaria gallica (assembly GCA_037576215.1). Taxonomy (NCBI): domain Eukaryota; kingdom Fungi; phylum Basidiomycota; class Agaricomycetes; order Agaricales; family Physalacriaceae; genus Armillaria; species Armillaria gallica. The sequence goes on from JBANDB010000008.1 coordinate 1,682,183, forward strand.
ACTCTCAAAGGCAATCTATCCTCAATGGAGAGGACTCGTGCAGTATGTAGCCAAGACCCAGGTCATCTTCCATGAGTCACTTCTCGAGACGGAGATGACGACCATCATATTTGGCCGTAAGATATCCCTCGAAAATATGAATGCTTGAGAGTGTCGCGGAATGGGAATTTGAGTAGATCTGGCGGAACGAAACATCGAAGCATAGTTACCGTACACGTGGCCAGCAAGGTCCCTATCGCCGGCACCATGGCGGGCCCTTGTGATGACAGCTGCATGGATTCTCCCCACCAACGTATCCGAGCGAAAATCAAGGACCTCGACGCTGAAATCGGAGCCCTACCTGCACTCGATCCCCAGTCGACGCCTCGAACGATAAGCAAACGTAAAGAGCTATATCAATACCTTGACGAGAGGGTTGTTGCGTTGGCCGAGACGATTGAGCAAAGCCGTCCTGTGGAGGAGCAGGAGGACGAGCCTCAGGCTCCGACTGACAAGGAAGTGGAGGAACAGTCGGGGATGGACAAGAGATTTTCAGAGATTGTCGAGGCGTTTGGTGCTGTCTCGTTCAGTGCACATCGGTTTTGCAAGATTCTTTTGGAGCATCCTGGCAGTGGGACGCCTGCTGAAATTGAGGACCGCGCGTTTCGAAGGATCATTCGAGGCTGGAAGGATGAGGAGGCAACCTGGGTGAGTGCATACATGGCCAAACTACGCTTGCTAACCTTGGCAGACCACGGCGTTGCAACCTCTTGTTGATGTACGCGCCGACTGGGACGTGTTTTGTGACCATGGAACGGCCAACGCAGCTATGACCGATGTGAGCGAGCAGCTCGTTGCGATTCACAAGGTAGGTGTCATTACTGATGTTTTTCATGACTGACGTGCTGTTTAGTTGCTCGTGTCGCAGGAAAAGGATGCCTGCGGCAAGGCCTGGGTTGCGATGGTGATCCAGATGGTGGAGATGATACGCTTCAGCAAGATTTGGAAGCAGCACGACGGATCCGGCAGCCGGAAATGGAAGTCAAAGTATTGGGAAGATGGATGTCGAGACGACAACAAGAGGTTGTATCAGCAGTGGGACAATGCTATAGGTTCGCACAAGGAAGCCCTGACCAAGAAAGTCAAGAAGCAGTACGGAGTGTTCAAGCGGCATCAACAGCATCTTCTGAAGACGCGGGAGCCGTTGGTAGCACTGTATGATCGTGTGAGTGGATAATTTGCAGTTTTTCTATCGCTGATGATTATAGTTTGGGGCTGCCGTATTCATGGACCGAGTCTGGGATCCGCGAGACCAACGGCGCAGTGGAGCGTATGCGAAGCTTGTCCAGCGTGTTTGCAAAGAGCCAAGGGATGGCATAGAGGAAATGATAGCTGAGAATAGGGCGACATTCCTGCTGGCGCTGAAGGTACTGGCAACGCACAAGGTGGTTACCTATGTTACGGCATTCCTTGACAAGTATAAAGTCACATGATTATAAAACAATAATTGTTTCGTGTTGTTCCATCCTTGTGCTTGCTCTATGCTTAGTTGATCTCACTTGTGATCTATGCTTATTATTGTGATGCGAGTGCAGACGGATGGCTCGATGGCTCGATGGCTCGATAGCTTGTCTATGCTTGCAGGTCGCCTCTGGCTCCAGCTCTCGCCAATGCTCGAGTGGCTCGCTTATGCTCGCAGCTCATGTCGCTCTGGCTCCAACTCTCGCTTATGCTCGATGGCTCCGCCTCTGGCTCGCATTGCTGTCGCCTCTGGCTCCAACTCTCGCCAATGCTCGAGCGCTCCAGCTCTCGCTTATGCTCGAGTTGCTCGTTAAAACTCGCCCCGTTTCTGCGAAACGAGGTCCCGGGTTCAACTCCCGGTTGAGCCCTTTTGCTCTGCTTCCATTTTTCAGAACGCTGCGTTGCAGGCAGCAGCGTTGTTTTGTCGACAGAGGACGCAATGGAATCGCCGTGATCGATGATCGATCGAATCTTTTTGTTTGCCGGTGCTTAGCATTGAGTAACCGGTGGCCAGAGGGCCCCTTGGTACTTTAACGGCGACTAAGATTACAATCAATGAAACACTGTCGCCTATCCAGGCTGTCCTTCTCTGCGTGCAACTCTGTGGCTACCCACCTCAATTCCCCCAGTGACTTCAGCCCGTATGATCCAGACACGGAATCGCCGATAGCAAACGGCCGTTGCTGTCACGGTCCACCGTTGCATCCCATTCAAAACTTTATGGAACCGGCCGTCGGTGACCACGATGACCACCTTCCTGTCCCCTCCTTCCCAGGTGCGTTGTCGTAATGTTTGCGACTCAATGCTTGTCAACGGCCTTGAGGCGTTGACTGCCCCCATCTTTGAGCGAGGTGTGAACTCCAGGGTAAAGCTCAGGCTGCAGTCGGAAGCTACCAGTGAACAAGACAGCTAGGTGAAGAGTGCAGATAATTGACGCAACGTGACAGCACGAACAGACGTAGGAACGTAGCTCCCAAGCCATCGCATTGGTGTCGCCTATCCTGCATGGCCTATAGCATTCTATTATTCATCATATAGGCACGAGCGAGGTTTTGTTCTATTATTCCTTACTATACGCTATTACATTTACTAGCTCAAAACTCGACGAGTTGGACATCTGATCAATGAGAGCACTATATCCCACCCACTTGAAGACTGTTGCAACGACCTGGCACACTTGTAATGGGCCGTCGAAACATTTGGCCCATTATAAAGGCGCTATACATTACGGACGAAACTCCTAGGTTTGACGGCAATTCCTGTATTTCGGGAAGGCCCCTCCGACTTCTACACCGTTTACGATTCAACGGCGATCGTTGCTAGTCACCCCGCTATCGTTCCATCCAATTTTCAAGTCCCCGCCCTTCTGAACACTTTTGTCATTGGCATGGTGACGATGTTTGTCTAGCCACCATGTCTGATTCATTCCCCCACCCTTCCCTCTTACCAACGCCCATCTGACCAATCCCAGATTCTGGCGTAAAAACAGGGTATGCTTCTCTAGCGTAGGCAAGCGTTCACAGAGAATCCTTGATGATTCCCGTTAACTTAAATGAGACTGTATAGCAACTCATTCAGCCTTTCCATTGCCGTACATCCTTAGGCCTTCGATTTCCGACCGAATTCATCTCATTCTTGCTGCCCTGCCTACCTGCCTTGTGCCATGCCAAATGGATCAACGACCCTGCGTCACGCGCATTAAGATTTATGCTTGGTCGATACCTTTTGCAATAGTGTAGCCAGTGTCTGGCGGGAGACCGACAAGACCTCGTATACATTGTGGGGTTAACGCGAAACCTGCTCCCTCCTAGTTCATGCCGAACCATCAAACTGCTTTTTACAATCAATTATTAGCTGGAAATTTGGAACAATATGAACTTGGTGACGGCTGAGGCGTCTATCATTTCGTCATTCTTATTATGGAAGTCTCACCGTCCACCCAAGCTTCCTGTCGAATAGCATCAGAAGGCCAACAAGTTTATATTCCCCGGCACGCGGCCGTTACACAAAATACCGCTTTCGATCGAAGGATATCACACTACGCAAGAGGTCGACAATAGCGTTTACTTATAATTCCCATGTGCTGCACTCTCATGCTCTGCTATTACTACACTGGGGGCACAAAGCGTTGATGTTGGGGGCTGAAACGGCAAAGTCAATCTGAGTCGTCGGACAGCGAACAAAATCCTACAATATTGCTGTGGATATTGATGGCTGGTGACGAGTAAGTCTTTGTTAAATTGATAGACAGAAAAGAAGAACTGACTACTGCCAACAAGTCTGGCTGCATTTAGGAGGCTTGCAAGTCTTTGGGTGCGCCGTGCTGAATTTACAGTTGACGAGGTTGCATTTAATCTAGTCGACATTTTACCATGACTTCTGCATGCCATGGTGATTATCTTACCTCTTCGTCGGGCTTAATGATCGTAGAAGGGTGAGCCTTATATAAGCCATATCGGGAAGTTGGAATGGCCGTACCAAAGTTACGCCGTGGCCACAGCTGCAACGTCCAGTTAGCGGCCAGAGTAGTGAATAAGAAGGAATAGTGCTGACCGTGTGTAGACGTTTCGAACCCTAAGATGAACGAGCCGGTGTAAATATTCGCCCGCTGAGCAAGGATGGCGAAACTCACTGTCGATAAAGACACATATTTGGGGAGACGGAGGAAGATATCACTCCAACTCCAAGGCGCCTTCTGCTTTATAGGATACAGGATCCGGCCAACTCGTCCTAGAAGAGGCATCACAAATGTATCCTGAGTTTGGGGCAAGAACTGTGTGGCCCTGGGATCACATTTCGCAATACCAGATCGAATTCGGTTCAATTCTCCGCGTAAACCCGCCATGTTGTCCATCGCTACTTCCTAGTCGCTAGGCAAGGAATTGAAGCATGGTTAGCATCATTCCGTACCAAGTAATTCACTAAAAGCGCCCCGTCACTGATAAACGTATAGATGTGCCGGAACCACATCGCAGTAAAACAAGACAAGATACCGATCCATTTTAGATAGAAGTGTGCGACAGTCTGACCAGATGGACGGGAGAAGACAGCTCGGAATCGACCGAACTATCGGACGTGAATATTAGAGAAAGCACCGGCTACCCAATGGCGAGATGCGATCACCTCGTTTAATGCACTTTTGCATATATCCATCCAATCAATTACAAGTATCCATAGAAATTCTTGAAGGTCACACCTACTACCACTCTAGCGAGCCGAGGAAGCCCGAAGACGGGTCTCCCAGATGTGCAAAGTGGAGGCCCGTGCAGTTCGCCGCTGTTTCTGGGCTATTCGTGAGAGAAGACGGCCGTTCCGAAAGTCTGAAAAACGTTCAGCAACATGTACGATCAATCGTTCGTTCCTTATCGGATTCAATCTAACCTTGTACCGCAGATGCCTGAACCTTATGAGTGTGTTACGTCCCCCTAAATTTAGGTTTTTCAGGCCGGACGCTGGCTTTGACCTTGACCGGGCACTTCAATTAGGGACCTGCTGCCTCAAGAAGCATAGTTGCCCAACGATCGGAAGCCTCTGGCGTATCAAAGTCCATACAGATGACTTGGATAGCCTGCTGAACGCTCCGATGTCGTAGTGTTGACGACGTGAGGATACAACTGAAAGACCGTTAGTAGTATCACATTGACATGTGGATAGAAAACTTAGTCGGTTCCAATCTACGGCTCGTACACACATATGCAGCTGGAATCAACATCTGGAAAAAACAGCTCCAGCTGTCAATAGATATTGAGTCCTTGATTGGTGGAACCAAACGGCGTTTGCTGTGTGATCTGCCATGCTTTGATTAGATCCTGAAAGATCTATGCTGGACCCTTACCTCGGCAATATGAAGACTTCTACATCTTCGTGAAGGGTACTTAGTCCATGCCCTATAGCTACAAAAGGTTCCACCAATCGCTGGGCTCCATAGCTAACGAAGAGAAACAAGATGCCTTTGGCACGGATCCCCTTTGACGTCAAGTTCCACGCATATTCGCTATGTATTGGAAAACTTTCTCATAAGCGCTATAAATGAGCTTGCGGCCATCGGGCGGTGAGCCATACAGATCCCAGCAGTAGCACCCGTCAAGGCATCGTTTTCTTGCTTACTCCATATTAAAATCACGGTGCTTAGAACCCTCCTTGAGATCAACTATCTTCCAAATGGAAGACGGTTGAATGTCGCGAATCGTGCAATACGCCAAGTATCAAGATGTCGTGTTCCTGGTAATAGATTTTTATTGAAGATGATGGTGTACGGTCAAGGATGACACCTATGTCGATCCATACGGATTGGATCTTTCCGCCAGCTTTGGAAACGCGTTGGTATTAGAGAGTACGACCATTCGCTTTTCGTGGCTGATGTACCCTTTCATGAAACCTTTGTATATCATGTTTGCGACTAGGCACTCTGCTTCTTCTTCTTCAACGTCGATACCTGAGATCTTGAGCGAGGAGTGGAACATAGATATAGGGACTCGTGATCCTTTTTGAGAAGCGACCCACCTACCAAAAAATAAGTCGAAAACGGCTTCCGGAAGGTGATTGAGCTAGCTTACACTCTTCTGAATAAGCCCCGCAAACATAGCTCTCTAGCCTTTTCGAGTGTTATCCACAGGTTCAGATCCAAGAGTGTCTTTTCGTGGTGGTCGAGTGCTCTATCGTAGCCGGATATATCACCGGTACGAATAGCAGTTATAAATGGATGATAAAGTTCCTTGAGTGTAGGGAATCGATCCATTAGTTCTTGTGATGGAAGGTAACCTTTCAAGATACGTAGCGGGAGGAGATAGGTCAGGATGCGCCTATAATCTGTCAAGCTAGGAATGAGACAAGGAGATGGGGGTCGCACTCTTGGTTACTCTGGGCTCCAGTGTGGCATTGGTAGAAAGCAAGAGTCAGTTCTTCCTCGGACTGTAGAATGTTATCTGAGATGCTGGCTAGATACATCTTTACGAACACGTACCTTTGCATAGTCTTCATTCAAAAAACTCAGCATTCCAATGTAATATCGATAGGTGACCTTGCAAGACATTAACCAGGACGATAAATCGAGGAAAAGAATCATACTTGATGCGAGCGGGGATACATATGCAGTGGGGGGATGTCAGAGTTCGCTTCGAGAGCCCGCAAGATACTCTTTGATAGGGAAATTCGTTTGACCTGTAATCAAAACCACTGACGATCGTGGAGGAGAGGAACTTTAATGAGATGGAAGTGACTTGCCCGAAAGTAACACTTGAGTATGAGACCAACAACATAATACACCCCCCATTTTCGGGATTCGTTGGGTGGTGACGTCCTAGTAGATCAGGTTCTGAGGTGAAAGAGGAGAAGAAGTCACATACCTGTCAGTCATGCAGTTTCCAAAAGCCTTCGCAATGACTCTCGCAGCCTCCTCCATTGATTCGCTCTTCAGGTTGTTATATTTTGCAAAGGAATCGGCCTAAGATAGACCATGAGTGGCGCCAGACACGGAAAAGGGCGCGTACATCAAATGCCAAATCGCGTAAGTCCCGCAATATAGAGAACAGAGCCGGTAGTGTCCAACCTCGATTTTCGGTGAAAAAACGGAAGAACAAGCTGAGCCAAAGTGAGCGTCGTGCAACGAAGAAGATAGACTCATGCTCACGAGACAAGTTGTGTATGCTCCTTGAATGCTTCCATCGGTCTACGTCTGGCTACATGCGAACAGGTCATCACATATTGTATCGCAATATCATCCCATGGGCTCTGTATGCTTCCTTGATAATGGCTGAATGCTGCACGCTGAGGATATTTCGCGTGAATTGAATTTTGAGGTCCTGGTACAAGCCCGACGTACCGTAGGATTCCTGAATTGCTTGACAAGATCTTTTCCGTGTGGACTTGTTGGCCGAAGGAGGTAAGCAAGATTGAGTCCATTCTCAGCAACGAGGGCGTCGTTCAGTTGTGTCAAAAAGGTGGGGAAATCGACCGGCATGGTGATACAAAAGTAACCTTGGCTTGACCACGTGGCGAACGCGTCTGCCGCTTGTTCTCTTCAAGCTGCCACTTTCTTGTGGCGTTTCTCGCCAATGCTAACCCAGCTCTGTGGCGAATATTGTCCGACATATATATGATCCTCAATCTGACTGCTACAGACCATATCGTCTGCAGCCGTTGCGGCAACCGGGCCGTGCACTGGAAATTCTGATCGCGTGAACCCCATGTCCTGGGGTTTGCTCTATCTTCTACTTTGACCTGGGGATTCAAGAGAGGCAGTCATGTTTGCTCGTCCTTCTACTAAGTCTTTGTTTTTAGCTAGACCTTCTGCGACTTTGTTCTCCACGTATTGGGCTTCAAGTTCACGGCGTTGGTTTGCTACCACGAACGGCACTCCACCTCGAGAAATTCCCCCCAAACTGCGCCCTGCATACAGTCTCCTCGCAGTATCTCTAGCCAGTGGAGCCTTAGGATATTTTGTGTCGAGCTGGAATAATACTGAAGCCATTCCAACTACCCCCAAGTACGGCTCTCCCAAGGAATATGAACAAGCCATCTCAGAGCTTCGGCGTACCTTTTCCGACCGCGACGGTGTCGTTTCGATTGATCCCCAAGACCTCCACATACACGGGCACTCGGAATACGATTACCACCCTGGTGGGTTTAGTCTTCATCTAATACATGCCATTTCTGACATTTTCACGTTAGATTCTCTCCACAGCGTCGTTGTCTACCCTGGCTCAACAGACGATGTCGTCAAAATTGTCAAAATTGCGACAAAATACCGCATGCCTATAACACCTTATTCAGGCGGCACAAACTTAGAGGGGCATACTCGTGGTGTATCTATCGTGTTTTTCGAACTCCTTGGGCCTGTTTCTGATGGATGTTATGTAGCATCCTTCCGGTGGAATATGCATCGATCTTTCTGGCATGAAGAAGATCATAGAAATCCACGGTAATCCCGAAACACAGTAGTTTGAGTTTGAATAACGGCTGTTCATAGAGGCAGATTCTGACATGGTTTGCCAACCTGGCATCGGCTGGGTTGAAATCAACGACACTTTAGAAGAAAAAGGTAGGCTAGTTACGAAGTGAAACCGAAAGTCGACTGAGAATTCTGTTCAGGAATTCCCCTCTTTTTTCCGGTAAGTGAAAAACTTATTCACGCATTTACTCTTCGAAACTGATGAGGTCTGGGATCTAGATTGACCCCGCTCCCGGTGCAACAATTGGAGGAATGCTTAGTACAGGATGCTCTGGAAGTAAGTAACTATCTGTTGTACATGAAAGTGTTGCCCATTGTTTTCTTCTTCATTACAGCAAATGCTGTCCGATACGGTACAAGCAAGGCAGAATGGTTTCTGAACGCCGTAAGTTAGACAGCCGTCGCAAACCAGACTTTGCTGAGCAGAAATAGACCGTCGTGTTACCTTCCGGAGAGGTCATAAAGACGAGAAGACGATCTAGAAAGTCTTCCGCTGGATTTGACACTACGAAGTTATTCATTGGTGCCGAAGGGACATTGGGCATCGTCACCGAAGGTTGTTTTTCAGCACTGTACATCTTCCATTCTCTGCTCTAAAGAATATTGTTTTTCCTATTACAGTCACAATCCGACTGGCTCCTGTTTTGCCAACCAGCGTCGCTGTAGTTCAATTTCCTGACGTAAGAAATGCAACAGAAGCCGTCAGAGAAATCTTAAACCAGGGGGTTGGAATACGTAAGATTTTTTCATATCAGTTCGCAGCAGAGGATGTCTAATGTCTGTATGTAGAATGCATAGAATTGGTAGATTCAGAGTTCATGCGGGCAACCAATATCTACGGCCAATCCAAACGCAAGTGGCCAGAAAAGGACGGCCTCTTCATCAAGCTACAGGGACACACGCAACAGTCCATCATGGACAGTGCCAAGGTGGTCAAGAAGGTTGCCGAAAAGCATGGCGGGACAGGTTTTGAGTTTGCAAAGAACGGTAAGGAGGCGGCAGACCTTTGGACTGATAGGAAAAATGCACATTTTTCCGGTTTGGCCCTGATTCCGGGGGCTAAGGGATGGGCGACGGACGTATGGTAAGCTCCTTCGACGGTACCTCTAGGCCCTTCAACTGACATCTTTTAATAGTGTACCCGTGTCGAAGCTACCAGACCTCGTATACCAAACTAAGGAAGACCTCAAAAACCTTGGGCTTGTTACTACTATAGTCGGACATGTTGGAGACGGGAATTTTCATGCTCTGATCCTCTTTAATAATGAAGAAGAGTATGCTAAGACAAAGCAGGCCGTCAGCCGAATGGTAAGGAGAGCTATTGCTCTGGATGGCACGTGTGAGTTTGAGCGATTCGCTATCCTCTGCACATCTGACCTGATGACTGAAGGTACCGGAGAACACGGCGTCGGTATTGGCAAGAAGGACTACCTTATAGAAGAGCTTGGAGAAGGGACAGTAGAGCTGATGAAGACAATTAAACGTGCCATCGACCCTCTTGGGATTTTCAATCCCGGCAAGGCATGTCTTTCCGTCATTTTGAATAATGTTGAGTTCTGAATATTATCCAGTTGTACCCTGATACACCCACGAAAGACCAAGGAAACAACAACTAAATATATTCGTCCGATTCATGCTACCTTTTAAACCATGTGCGATATGCCCACTTAGATATAGATTATCCAAGACTTCTCTACCCGAGCGTTCGAGTCGTCAGAGGCATTCACACTATTATAGCCATAAGGATTAGCGTATTCAAACAAGTTGTCCAGACCTGTTTTGCGACCATCAGTCCCTCAATTGTGGTGCCGTCATGAGAACGGTGCTCCTGACGTTGACTGGCATAAAGTAGCGTGATGGGTCCCATGAATAGCGGGGGATATTGCAGCCGTTGTGATTCAAGAAAAGGCGAGTCAACAGATGTATACCGCCAATACCAATACCACTTCTACACTGAAGCAACGGGATCCGTAGAAGGTGCCTGAACAGTCAACTGTGTTCCAGATGTAACATTTCCTCCGTGATAACTGCCCGAAAATGACATCTTTCCCCACGTATTCAAAACGATGTGGGCCGTCAAGGCTGGGGAGATACCATCGAAGTCATATTCCTATCCGCTGGGATACACGCCCATAATGACTAACCTGTTCATTTTGGAAAGTACAGTTAGCTTTGAGTGTTCGTCAACATTAAGCACGGTAAGACAGGAGCTGAGAAATCACTTCGCATCGTCAAAAAATCCGGGTCCTATCATAATGCTCGCGATGATGACACTTCAGTCATCTTGTTCAGATAATACATGTCGATACAAGTCAACGGGATCCCACGCGTTCCAATGATTTTGGACTAAGTTGCTTGCGTAGTCTCTGTATGTGTCGGTGAATATGTTCTCATCAAAAGGCCTGATAACACATCAGGGTGGGAATGATAGGTGAATCGCGGAGGCAGTGAGTATTGTATAAGACGAAGGATAATTGATTTGAACATCCAAGAGGCCGGTGCTAGGCAGAGTGGAAGCGAGTAGAAGGACATCACCAAGTAAGAATATCTCAACAGCAATCACAATCCATTCATACTCACTTCACATCACTGAAAAGATCCGTATCCACGATCAGTTTGGCTGTTTGCTCGCACTCCTGAGTTCGAGAGGGCCATTACAGAAAAAAATGTATACTTGTTCTCATTTGAGTGCGCGCTCTATACGGTCGCTTCGTCATCTGTTCTTGGCTTGCGCTAGCCCGAGCTATGGCCATGGTGATGGTTATGCGACTATACGTTTTCCCATACGTCTCGTTGAGATAAACTTCTAATTCCTGCTTCTGATCTTGGGATCTTAATTTCCGCCCGGTGTCCAAAAATTGTCCTTGGTGCTTAGTTTTGCCGGCTAGTCTGCCTCTAGGCTTTGTGAATGGGCCGAAATTCGACTTCCCAGTGTGCCGCATTTTAGATCAAGCTTGCAGCAACGTCGAAGTCCACACGACCTATCACCAGACCACTAACAGCCCATGAGTTATGTTGCCGCTAATGAGGCTTTAGAAGAGAAGCTGAAGGACGTACGATGCCTCTTGCTTGCAAAAATCTTAATCACCAGGCTTGAAGCAGTCATCCGATGCCGCCTAAAAGCGCCGTGATAGCTAATCCATGAACCACATCCAAGAGCCAGGACTCCAGCTCGAATCAATTTGATATCGACGTGATGCTTTGTGCGTTTCCACGAGCTTTGTCTGCGGAACAGCGCTAGTAAGCCGTATCTCCTGCAATATATATTACCATATTCCGAATTAAACCCAAAGAGTTATCATATAGAGTCACTACTCTCACACTGGTATATCATAGCAGCAGATTCGGTCCAATGTCGTTTATAGGAATTGGGCCGTTTCCTAGGTATGCGGATAGACCTGTTAGGGCGGGCAGGCAGCGGGCAAGGCAATTCTATCGCTAACGACAGGCCGAGCGAGGCGAGGAGAAGGTTGTCCAGAACTGAGTAGAAGACTTTGAAACCCCAGGGGGTGGGGGGGAAAGATTGGACCCTGTCATCTGCGCTGTTCGCCCATTGCTGGATGTATTTCTGTTCCAATGAGCCGCTAAACTCGAGCATGTTCATTCCGTCCGTTAGTTGTACGAGACGGAACTTGCATACGTAAGTAACCGCCCTCCACAGATAATTGCCTTGATGCGCCGTTTGGGAGACGAGCGAAGGGAGGGAGAAGGTCAGAAGGTAGCATAGGAACGATAATATTAAGTAGTATCGTGGTCATCGGGAGTGAGATTTTGTCTTGGACAGGAGTCATTTGTACGAAAAAGGAAGTAATCAAAATTGCGAGTCACGATCGCATCTGTATGCTGAGTCGCTTTCATCGATTCGCATTTCGTTTCCAGCCATCGCGTTCTTTCCTTTATACAATGTCGTCTCAATCGGAGCCCAATTCGAAGAGCGCAGGTCCGTGCTTTATATTCATTTCGTGCATACATACTTAGGCCTTTATAGCCAAAAAAGAAGCTAAGAGGCTCGAAAAAGAGGCCAAGCTCGCGGCCAAGGCGTTGAAGACCAACAATACCAACAGCGGGGAGAAAAAGGTCAAGGTAGAGAAGAAAAAGGAGGAAGAGGAGGTTTTTGTTAATACGACACCCAAGGGCGAGAAGAAGGGTGTGTAGCTCGTACTGTTCCTTTCTCTGTCTGATCATGGGTAGATCTTTCGCAACCCATGTCGGCGGGGTACAACCCCATCGCGGTAGAGTCGGCATGGTATGACTGGTGGCACGCCCAAGGATTCTTCAAGCCGGAGTATGGTGGTGAAGAGAACGGGGAGGTTTTCGTTGTCCCGGCCCCTCCTCCCAATGTGACGGGAAGCTTACATATCGGCCATGCGTTGACAACGGCAATACAGGATTCACTCGTTAGGTGGTGAGTCGGGTGCGAACCGTCCACTGTGTTATGGCTTGACAACCAATAGGAACCGCATGCTTGGGCGCAAGACGTTATTTTCACCTGGCTTTGACCACGCCGGTATATCAACGCAGAGTGTGGTGGAAAAGCGATTATACAAAAGTGAGGGAAAAACGAGGCATGATCTTGGTCGCGAGAGGTTTCTGGAGACGGTTATGGATTGGAAGAACGAGTAAGTCTTGATTCCTTTTAACCTGAATTTGGACTAACGACGGGTGTAGGTACCAAGCGAGGATAACCAACCAGCTCCACCGGCTAGGCGGGAGCTACGACTGGGACCGCGTCGCGTTCACGATGAACGAGAGTTTGAGCAAGGCTGTCATCGAGACATTCTGCAGGCTACACGAGGAAGGGATCATCTATCGTGCGAATAGGCTCGTGAACTGGTGCGTCCGCCTCAACACGACACTTAGTAATCTCGAGGTCGACCAGAAACAGCTGGCGGGGCGGACCTTAATGAGCGTGCCAGGGTATGACGCGAAGGAAAAGTTTGAATTTGGTGTCATCACGAGTTTTGCGTATCCGTTGGAAGGCGGGGAGAGGGTGGTGGTGGCGACGACCAGGCCCGAGACAATGCTGGGAGATACAGCAATTGCGGTGCATCCCGACGATGAGAGGTATCGACATCTCCATGGCAAGTACGCCGTCCATCCGTTTGTGGAGGGAAGGAGGATCCCTATTGTCACAGATGAGATGGTGGATCGGGAGTTTGGGACCGGGGCCGTGAAGATTACGCCTGCGCATGACCAGAACGATTGGGAGGTTGGGGTGAGGCATAACTTGGAGGTGGTGAATATCATGAACGATGATGGGACGTTCAACGAGCATGCAGGAGAAAGGTTCAAGGTAAGTGCGTTCCCTTGTATTTGGGTAAGTTATCGATAGTCTCACAGGGTATGAAACGCTTCCACGCCCGTGTTGCGGTCGTTGAGGCCCTCAAGCAGGCTGGGCTGTTTGTGGAGACAAAGGATAACCCGATGATGATCCCTATTTGCAGGTATGTGTCCATCCTTCTTTGCTAAATCCTCTCATATTTCTTTAGTAAATCCGGCGACGTCATCGAACCTATCCTCAAACCCCAGTGGTGGGTAAACTGCAAACCTCTCGCCGAGGAAGCTATCAAGGTACGCGTCGTTTTTAGTCCCTAATATTTACTGATGAGGCGATATAGCGAACGCGCGCTGGAGAGCTCATCATCGCACCTAAACAATCTGAGAACGAGTGGTACCGGTGGCTGGAGGGTATCCAGGACTGGTGCATCTCCCGCCAGCTCTGGTGGGGCCATCGTTGCCCAGCGTATTTTGTGAACATCCAAGGGAGGGAGCAGGATGTATGCCGTTTCTTTTACATTTCCTATTCATGTCTTGACGAATACGCGCAGAAAAATGATGGAAAAAACTGGATTGTGGGTCGGACGCTCGAGGAGGCTACGGAGCGTGCAAAGGTGCTTGCCGCTGGCCAGCCATTCACGCTAGAACAGGATGAAGACGTCCTCGACACCTGGTTCTCTTCGGGTTTGTGGCCTTTCTCAATTATGGGTTGGCCGGAAAAGGCATGTTCATTTCTTTCATCAGGGTATATCTATCTGACTGGCCCTGTAGACGCTTGATTTCGAGAAATTCTACCCTTCTTCGCTTCTTGAGACCGGTTGGGATATCCTCTTCTTCTGGGTAGCGAGGATGGTCATGTTGGGGATCAAGCTCACGGGGAAGGTGCCGTTCAAGGAAGTGTATTGTCATGCGATGATCCGTGATGCACACGGGAGGAAGATGAGCAAGTCCCTCGGGAACGTTATAGACCCGATTGATGTCATCCAGGGCTTGGAGTTGGAGAAGTTACACGAGAAGCTCCTGGAGGGCAACTTGGACGAGAGGGAGATCAAGAAAGCGAAAGATGGCCAGAAGAAGGACTTCCCCAAGGGTATTCCGCAGTGTGGGACTGATGCGCTAAGGTTTGCTCTTTGTGCGTACTCTGGTGGAGGGCGTGATATCAATCTCGAGATTCTGCGCGTGGAGGGATACCGCAAATTTTGCAACAAGATTTTCAACGCGACCAAGTTTGCCATGCTCAAACTGGATGAGGAGTTTGTCCCTGAGGTGAATGCCAAGGTGCGCTTGTATGCTGGCTTAGCTGTTTCTCTGGCTGAGGCTAGTTTGTAGCCTACGGGCAAGGAGAGTCTCGTGGAGCGTTGGATCCTGCATAAACTCAATATTGCCGCCAGGGAGATCAACACCCAACTAGGGGAGCGCAATTTTATGATGACCACAACAGCAGCGTATAACTTTTGGCTGTACGAGTTATGTGATGTCTATATTGTGGGTCTTACGACGTTGTTGTTTCCACTACTGATGGACAAATAGGAAGCAATGAAACCCATGACGGACGACAAGGCATCGATAGAGACGAGAAGGTCCGCCCAGCAGACGCTATATACATGTTTGGATTACGGACTGAAGTTGCTGCATCCTTTCATGCCGTTCGTGACCGAGGAGTTGTGGCAGCGCCTCCCGCGCCGGCCAGGAGATTCGACTCCGTCAATTATGGTCTCGAGGTTCCCGGTGTTTGTAAGTGCAAGCTTATATGAGAGACTTTGAGTACTGATCTTGGCTACTAGGATGAGGCGTTCGCGTTTGAGGATGCAGATAGGGAATTTGATCTGGTGTTTGCAGTGCTCAAGGCGGGACGGTCCTTGGCTGCATCGTATAATCTTCAGAGTGATATACAGTGTGCGTGGGTTTTTCCTTCGGCATGGTCTAGGGCTGAAGCGGTTTTATAGTCTTCATACACGCGCAAGACGACGCGCGGCTCATTGAAAGCCAGCTACCAACGATGGTTGCTCTGACCAAGGGATGCAAGAGCGCGGTGGTTGTGAGTGATTCAAAGGACGTTCCTGCCGGATGTGGAAGTAGCGTTGTGACCAAGTCAATTGTCATCCATACACTCGTGAGGGTGAGTGCAACTTTATTTCCTTTCCTTTAGTGTAGCCCTTGATCCAAATGCGTGGTAGGGCCTGGTTGATCTCGACCGTGAGATCGCGAAATGCGAAAAGAAGCTGGATATAACGCGGTTGAGCCTCTCCAAACTGGCCAAGTTTGAGAATGAGACTCTTCCGGAGAATGTGAGGTTGGCGAACGAGGAAAAGGTGAGCGATTGTTAGATGCTTAAAGAGCGCATATTAATCTATTGGGTACTGTTATAGAAAAAGACTTTGGAGGCGGAGATGATGACATTGGAGGCGTCACAGAAGATGTTTGCAGATTTGAAATAGAAGGAAGTAGAATTAGAATGGTTGGAAGATGTATTATGATCTGAAAAGTGGCCGCGATGTGCAGATTTAGTTTGCGGTACCTTCTAGCTAGTTGTCGGCTCAATGCCAGCCGAATGAGTGCAGTAATTCCATGATTGGTTATTGAACAAGTTGAATATGCGACTACCTGATCCCTATCGTCCTAGATTTGAATATTTACTTACCCAAAGCAAGATGATCTTGACAAGAGAATGTCTTAATCAATGCTTGCAGGCCATCAGTGACATAACCGTAAACATAGCTAGGAGAGTCGTAATAGTCATCAAATCTGTGAGTATACACGTTCAGCCAATCAATTGAAGCCCTCGTAAGAACTTGACATACGTAGCTGTAACCCTCCAAGTGAAGAGTTGTTCACGCGATGATGGTGAAAGGCATTCTACAGTTGGAGATTTGGCTTGACGCCGCTTTTCTGCCTGCACCGAATCAGCCACCTTGATACGATCCATTAATGCTTCCTCTGCGCCCTCCACGGAAGAGAAAAGTAGCTCGGAACCATCAAACTTCACCGTATCCCAGACTTCTGCAGCTGCTTTCTCGTCGGGCCATTGGCAGAGAATTTGTGCCCAATCCCGAATGCAGCGCACCAAATCGCGTTTAGGCTCCTCTTCGCGATACATGTCATCCGGGCCGACCGCCTTTTTCTTTGGAGGTGCCCAATCCGCGTCGCTCAGAGGCCCTCCCTGGGCTGCGCGCTCAGCAAAGCTACTGAGATTGCTCTCTCGCTCAGAGTAACTGTCATCGAACAGATCCTCGTTACGAGTGAGCCTTCCCGCGTCTATCAGATCTCGAAGCCAACATTGCGCGTCTTCTAGTCCTGGAAACAGGTGCACCAGGGCATTCAATGCATCCTGTTTCGCCGTCTCGAGCCCGTCTCTGACGACTTGGAGCGCATGCGCG
Organism: Armillaria gallica; assembly: GCA_037576215.1. Taxonomy (NCBI): domain Eukaryota; kingdom Fungi; phylum Basidiomycota; class Agaricomycetes; order Agaricales; family Physalacriaceae; genus Armillaria; species Armillaria gallica. Next base: position 1,699,286 of record JBANDB010000008.1, read on the forward strand.
CGTTGTTCCTCGTCGGACATCGTGGAGAGATGTTTCATAATGACAAGAATGGTTGAATTGTGACGAGAAATACCTTCCTCGATCAATCTATCGAGCAAATAGATGATGTCTTCTGTTTGAGATGACTTGGCGAGGATTTTGGCGGCGTCCGTGTAGGGAATGGAAGGTTTTTCCCCAAAAATATTTTGCTTGATTGAGATTAAGAGTGAAGACTCGATATCAGGATAATCTGACACCAAGGAGGTGTACAGATGCACGGATGGTGCCTCGAGGAAATTGTTGATGCGATGACGATGCCTTTCAGCGTAGAGCCGAAGCGCGGCCGTTCTCATTTCCGCCGACCAATGATCATCCCAGAAAGCGAGGCCATCCATGTTCACCGATTCTGAAAAACAGTCAATTCGGAGAGTGCCAGAAGGTGAGAAAACCGTACCACCGGGCGTTCGACGAATGAGATTGAGAACATCATCGTAACTCTCACCCCATATAGCTTCATTGGCTGGAATTCTTGAGCCCCTCATAGCCGAGAAAACGAGGTATTCTCTCCACATCCAAGCCATATAATCACCAACGAGGTGGTGCCCATCGTAAACAGTCTGTTTTGTCGAGTCGATGATGACAAGCCTACTTGTCCAGTCAAAATAATTACCGCTGAAAAAAACGCGTTAATGTTTCATGATACATGGAAAGTGGACAGTCAACGAACAGGCAATCATCAACTTGGTCTGCAACAGATGAGCACAACATCAAACAGCAGCGGACAAGCTCCATATCTGCACTCGCATCGGCCATCGCGAGCCAAATGTCAGGAAGCCACTTGATAATCTCCTCCATGATGCACTGTAGCATATGCGCTTGCTGGTCTCCCTGATCCTCTGGATTGTATTTCACATCCGTGGCGAGCTCGTTAACCAAAGAACTCAAAGAAACACAGTGAAGCTCGTATGCAAGGTCCTTGATAGCGCTCTCATCCTCAGCCTCAGGAAGGACACTAAGAATGGAGGCAGCGAGTTTACGAGCGTTCTGAAGAGCCGCGCGGTTGCCAGGGGTTACCTTTATCACCGTCGCCCTCGTCAATGCATCCGTGAGGATGTCGTTAAGGCGCTTCGCTGGTGATGGGCCAGCTTTGGGAATTGGTACAGATACGACGCGTCCCTTTCTAGCTGAAGACACTGCTGGGGAAGGTGTAACTCGACTAGTGCGAAGTGGAGCTGGTGCAATCCGACCAGTACGAAGCGGGGCTGGTGCAATCCGGCTGGTACGAAGTGGAGCCGGTGCGATTCGACTAGTACGAACTTGTGCACCCGTCGTGATACGAGGTTTCCTTGCAGAGGCCGACATGACGATGAAGAGAGAGTCCTGGAACGTAAAGAGGCCTTCTCCCGCTCCTACACCCACCTTCACACCTCTTTAATTCCATGATGGTGAGCAGGACAACATATACTGAAAGGCTGTCAGGGAGAGAAGAAAGGGCCTAGAATAAATGTCAATTGTCATAGTCCGGTCCGGCTCCTTCCGTGAGTTCACGCTTAGTGCTAACAAACTACTAACTGCTACTGATAAGGACGGTAATCAATCTCGACATCTCTAATCGTCTCCTCTTTTGGCAAGCTAATACTGTCTGTTAATGCTGATACGCTTGGATTTTTTCCTCTTCTTTCTCTTGAACTGTTGTGCGATAAACGCGTCATCCCGTTCTCTTGGTAACGGGTTCTTATCCGAGGCATCCGTCATTGATCTTTGACAGGCTGAACAAGTTTTCGACGTTTCTCGGTTTGACTGAAGATTCTGTAACAATCATCCTGAGACATCGCTTCTTGACCAATTGAATCAAACGTGCGCCGAAGGTATGTCGCACAGATGGTTGTATTGAGAAACGACCGTCGGGGATAGCATTGTCAACTTAGTCGAGCCTGAAGCTACAGATCAAAGATGGCCAACCAAGAAGGGTATCGCTTGTTTGACATGGAGGTGCAGGAAGGTAATGGTCACTGCAACCGTTTGTCTTCCAGTAACAGAAAAGGGCGTCGAGATGCCTCGATCCTGATTAATGGGTCAGATAAATAGACTCCAGTGACTTCGGACGCACTACCATGGCCAGCCAGTTGATACCATTATACCTGATGTGCGCGCAGATAGGTAGTGACTAGTGATAGTTGACACCACGAACCCATCCACGCATACTAGATATCAAATGACAAGGAGGTGGCAAGGCTACAGGCATCGAGTAGAATGCAGGATGCGTAATGGGGCCATGTGCCTGGAACAGAGAAATACGCATCCATGCGTTGTCACGCGCAGGTTTAGACAGAAACTGGCCGCGAATGTGACGACCAAGGAGATTCTGTAGACGTCGTCCACAACCAATCCAACGGGGTTCGAAAAGATATATATTCCACGCTTGGAAAAAGGGTTTTCGTTAGGCAGATTGCCGTACGCTTCTTTCGCCACTGTTGCCTTTTCGTCTTCTTGGAGGTCGACGAGGCAGGTAATGGTACGGGTAAGCCGAGAGTTGAGATACTTGTAAATGGTGAATTCTGGCGCAGAGCTAGTCGCATAGGTAGTATAGGTATGCAAGGCTGAGGACGTAGATATCGCGAGGTGCGATAGGGGCATATATAGCTTTCCACGTTCGGTTGATCTGAGGGCAAGTGGTCATGAAGGACTGCCAGACAACAGAAGACATTTCAGAGTACCATATTTCGTAGACGATTATTTTTACGAGCTCTGCAGGAATTGTACCTATGAAAATAGTAATAGTCGCACTGCATTGAAGAGACGGGTCCAATGCTTCATCCAGCAGAGGGAGGCGCCAGTTGTGGTTCACCAATTAATAAGTCTCTTCGCCTGAAGGTAGTGGAAAAATAGGAAAACTTTCTATGAGGTTCGTTGTTCGAGTCGTAGATAGAGAGGTATCTAGGTAGGATTCAGAGAAAAAGGTTTGCTCAATCAACCGGCAGCCGGTCCGCTCACGTGTAGTCTCCTAAAATTTCAATTTACCATCCTTCCTCCCTCCTCGACCGGCGTATAGGGTCAGTAGACCATGCGCAAGCAACTAGATCCCCGCATACCAATACTGATCAACAATAATGTCAAGAAAAACCACAGGTCCTTCATAGTCTTAGTCGGAGACAAGGGAAGGGACCAAATCGTCAACCTTCATTTTTTACTGTCTCAAGCCAGGATCTCTGCCCGTCCGTCAGTGCTTTGGTGCTACAAAAAGGATCTTGGATTCACCACGTACGTCTTTATTGTCCAGATTTTGCTTATTTATCGATAGCATATACCCAGCCATCGAAAGAAACGGGAGGCAAAAATCAAAAGAGATGTCAAACGCGGTATCCGTGAACCAAACGACCAAAATCCCTTTGAAATCTTCGTGACAGTAACCGACATTCGGTATATGTACTACAAGGAGTCGCATAAAATCCTCGGAAACACCTATGGCATGTGTGTATTGCAGGATTTCGAGGCCATAACACCGAATCTCCTGGCTCGGACAATCGAAACGGTCGAAGGCGGTGGCTTAGTGGTGCTTTTGCTAAAGACGATGACTTCTCTTCGACAATTGTACTCCATGACCATGGTGAGGATGCTGCTATTACTTCCAGGATCATCTAATTCTCCATAGGATATCCATTCACGACACCGAACTTCATCTCACGACGCAGTCACCGCACGCTTCAATGAACGATTCATCCTCTCGCTAGGGTCATGCCCTGATTGCCTTTTCCTTGACGATGAACTGAACGTTCTTCCCATATCTCGCGGGAAGGATATCTCGCCTTACACCTCCCTATCTGAAGAAGCCTCGTCTTCAGAACTGCAGGAGCTCAAGTCATCATTATCCTCCACAAAACCAGCTGGCGATCTCGTTCAGCTCACGAAGACACTTGACCAAGCTCAAGCCATCCTTACGTTTATCGAAGCTATCGCTGAAAAAACCTTGTCATCAACAGTGACACTCACAGCTGGACGGGGTCGCGGGAAGAGTGCCGCGCTGGGACTAGGCATTGCCGCTGCCCTTGTGCACGGATATTCCAACATATTTGTTACCAGTCCCAGTCCGGAGAATTTGAAGACCGTTTTTGAATTCATATTCAAAGGCCTCGATGCACTTGGATACGAAGAGCACCTCGACTATGATATCGCTCAGAGCACTAATCCAGATTTCAATAATGCAATCGTGAGAGTAAATGTCTTCAAGGATCATCGGCAGACAATCCAGGTTAGTTGTATAGTTGAGTTGACCTCGACGTCCCATTAATCTGTTTTTCAGTACATTCAACCCGAAGATGCTCATGTGTTGGGGCAAGCTGAACTGGTCATCATTGACGAAGCCGCAGCGATCCCTTTACCTCTTGTCAGAAATCTCATCGGACCTTATCTTGTCTTCCTCGCATCCACGATAAACGGATATGAAGGAACTGGCCGCTCCCTTTCCCTCAAACTCATCCAGCAGTTACGCGACTCCACCCGCCCGTCCATACCCACATCCTCCACAACCAAAGACGATGAACCAAAAAAACACGTCCAAACGGCCACCAAAGCTGCCCCCAAAGCCCTCCGATCTCTCCGTGAAGTCAGCCTCACCACTCCCATTCGATATTCCCAAGATGACGAAATCGAAAAATGGCTCAACATCCTTCTCTGCCTCGTTCCCACTCCAGCATCATCTACTCTCTCATCTGGGTGCCCACATCCATCGACATGCGACCTTTACTATGTAAACCGGGACACCCTATTCAGTTTCCATCCTGCGTCAGAGGCATTTCTCCAGCGTATGATGTCTCTTTATGTGTCAAGTCATTACAAGAACCAGCCTAATGACCTTCAACTAATGTCCGATGCACCCGCTCACCATTTGTTTGTGCTTCTTCCTCCCATCAGTGATGCCAATGCGTCCGTCCTCCCTGAGCCTTTGGTGGTCCTTCAGGTGGCGCTTGAAGGTTCAATATCCAAAGCATCTATCATGGAAGGTTTGAGCCGAGGCTTGAGATCGGGAGGTGACTTGATACCATGGCTGGTCGCAAACCAGTTCCAAGAGGGCCGGTTCGCAGAAATGAGTGGGGCTCGAATTGTGCGAGTTGCTACGTCACTCGAAGTTGCGAATGTAAGCTATTCGTGTATTGTTTTCGCGTCTTTCAGCGTTAACCAACATGGCCGTTAAATAGATGGGCTATGGTTCAAGAGCTCTGCAGGCACTCAATTCATACTACAGCGGCGAGCTATACAATTTCGACGACGCAGAGCGGCAAGAAGAATATCCTGATGTCGCCGCAATCGATGCCGTACGTTATATCTTCTTCAGAGATGATTTGTATCTCAACTTTATCTAGTCTACGTCCCTAGACACTGACACACCCACTGTTCGCTCACCAAAATCAATGCCTCCTCTTCTACAGCGACTATCGGAACGGAAACCCGAAAATCTGGATTATCTGGGTGTGAGCTACGGGATGACTGGCCAGCTTCTTAGGTAGAGTGATCGGTGGTTTATACCCTGAACTTTATGTTAACTGTTGTTGCTCAGATTCTGGAAGCGGCTGGGCTACGTACCGTTGTATCTTCGCCAGACGGCCAGCGACCTGACCGGGGAACATACATGTGTTATGGTGAGAGGACTCAACAGCTCTGCTGACAGTGAGTTGGAATGGCTAGCCGAATTCGCCGTTGGTAAGTGAATAAACCTTACCTTCCCTTCACGTTGGCTCATCTTTATCAGATTTCCGATCGCGACTCCTTACCTTACTCTCGTTCCCAAAATTCCGCGAGTTTGGATGTGTCACGGCGCTGAGCGTTTTGGAAGCTATCAACACGTTCAGTGGCGTAAAGAATTTGGACAAGAAAGGCGGCGGCGTTAAGGCGCTCACCCCTGCGTTACTACCGACAATACTGACGCCTTTTGATCTGAAACGATTGGAGACATATGGAAATAATGTGTTGGATTTCCATGTTATCATGGATCTAATGCCCACGATTTCCGCTCTCTACTTCCAGCGACGGTTGGATAAGCGGGCAGACACACCGGAAGGCAAGAGCGAGGGATCCGTGAATTTGAGTGCAGCGCAAAACGCTATCCTGTTGGGAATGGGGATACAGAGAAAGAGCGTCGAGGATATTGAGGTACGTCACGTGAAACTGCGAGAGAAATTCTCTGATCATGATTATGACAGGCCGAGCTTTCGCTACCCGTATCGCAGGTCCTTGCTCTGCTCGTCAAAATCGTACGGAAAATTGCCAAGCGGCTCATAGATATACAGAAGGAAGGCGTCACAGAATCAATGGGTCCGGACAGATCTTTGGAGGGTATGTCTCGTACGTCTGGACCCGTTGTAGAAATAACTGGGAACGCTCTCCAGTCGGTGGAAAAGGAACTTGAGGAAGCGGGAGAGCAGGAGAAGGAGGCTATGAAGGCCAGGGAACGGCAGCGCGAAATGATCAATGCCTTGGACCTGAAAAAGTGAGTAGAAATGTTTTGTCTTTCTCATCTCATCCGCTGATGCCGGCTAGATATGCCATTGACGATGGCGCAATGGACTGGAGTGCTGCTGAGAGCCGGGTTGCTGGTGGTGGTGTCAAGGCTGGACAGACGATCATAAGTGTCAAGAAAAGCAACGGGGTTGCGGGACAGAAAAGAAAATCAGACGAGGATATCGGGGGTGGTGATGCAGGGAAGGAGAAGAAGACGCGAAGGCGTTCGGGTAAGAAGGCAAAACTCTAGCGTTAGTCGGATTGCAATGATCTCGGGTGTTATTGATCTATATACTTAGTAACGATATTGTATCGCGAGCTCGAGCCTTACGGTTTAAGGACTCGGTTGTATTAACCTCCATGATGCTGGAAGTACATTGATTCATATGCTACCGCACCTTTACTGTTCGTCTGAAACCGTTCAGCAACTATGACTTTGCAGTGCTGCCATCTGTTCATGGCCAATCTCGTGTCGGAGACACATCAGATATATAACGCTCAAAGACCACCACACAGTCAGCCTTACGGGTAGTGTGGTACTCTAGGTCGCAGATCACCGTCATCAATGGTCAAAGTAATATAAACAACACTGCCTTGGTGCTTAGATCTTGGCTTAGATGAATTGTAGTCCTAATTGACGGGCATCGCTAGTGAAAACCCACTAAAACGTCCTCCAAGTCGCGGGCAAGTCCTATCGTCCTTGTCCCCGTCAATATTTCCAGCGCCCACCTATCAAGCCGAGAAGATGCCGCTGACCGGTTGGGCAAAGCAGAGATAAGGTAGGGGAGGAAAAATGAGGCATGAAGGTCAATTCCCTTGAAGCGCGCCGGCGAGAGCCATTATGAGACGCAAAAATTACGATGAGGGTACCGGCGGATGAGACGACGACGACGGCGGCGCTGCAGACGCAGTTTTAATGCTGCTCAGTCGAACCACAAGCGGCAGCAGTGACACATTTTCACTAGATGCATAATACTGCACGCAGTCTAGGTATATCTGCAAGTAACAATAAGTGGACTGCCCCGTGCCGCAAGAGAGCCTATTAACTCACCGGGAACCTGATATGAAGTAATCAGCATCAGACAAGTAAACCAAAAAAAGACCAGAGACTCACCAATGATTGAAGTTGGCTTCAAACTTGATAAACGTATCCCATCGCCGAGCCTGGTCTTGCTCCGTTTCTAGACCATCCACGGCCTTGTTCGCGGACCGTGTGAACGAGGGCCCGTACATCGCAAACATTGAACATGTCGCAATCAGTTTTGAGAACGCCTGTAACTCCATGATAAGAAAACGTTACATAAGGGTGTGGAACAACAGAGACCTTGATGAGCTTTGAGCTAGTCAGCATGCACTCCTTGAGACAGGTATCCAGAAAATCTACATGATCTCTCAAGAGCTGATCTACAGTCGATACCTTGTCCAGCTTCCCCTCCAGTGCGCGCCAATTAGGTTCAAGGACCTCGAATGTCGCAAAAGCAAGTATCTGCTGTACAAAAGACAACATTCGCGCTCGAAGTAAGAACACTCGGGGTTTCCACTTCTCAAACTCTGGCTGGTCTTGCATTGTTTGCCGCCATGTGGTCGTCTTGTGGTCAATCCATACGGAAGAGAGGGACTGCTCGGCGTGCTTTAGGTTGAGAAGGAAACGGAAGAGGAGCTGGTACCGCAGGATGGTTTTGCGCGATATGACGAGGGATAGGGGGAACTTGACGCTGTAATCAAAGACTAGTGCGTCAATGGCTGAAAAGTTGGGGGTAAGATGAGAGCACATCTCAGATAAAAAGAAAACTAACCAAGCAATGGCTTCTTCTCGTCTCTCTCCTTCTCCTTCTTTTCGTCCCTGACTTTCGAGGGATCAATCTCGTCTCCGATCTGACCACTCTCCCCTACAACCTTCATCAACCACTCGTACAGTCCTGTAGCAGCCATCGTCACTTTGACGTCCTCTCTGAACAAAGCTTCGTCCCCATGGACATCGTTGTTCAACGCCAGGTCTAGCAGACTTTGTAGTTTGATAATGGACACCGACTTGGCTGATTTGCGAAGTTCATTCTGGGAGAGGTCGAGAAGATGGGTCAGGAACGAGGAATGGGATAGGAAGAAGTAGCGTTTGAAAGACCGGAGGCGAGGAATAAGTTGCTGGTCTTTGATCAGGAGCTGTAGGAGCGTCTGATTGGCGTGCGAATAAGCTTTCTCGATGAACGCATAGAATCTACGACCATATGAGCATCAAAGGCAGATGAGGCTGGGAAACTAACTTTTCATCATCCATACTGCATTCCTCGTCGTCGTGCGGATCCCGCCGTATTTCAATGCCACACTCACGAATGACATTGAGATACTTTCCCGCAAGGAGAATCTTGTGCTTCCACCCTTCGAGTAGTGGAGGCACACAGGCGCCTCCGGGTAGCCTTCCGCCGATAGACCGAGGAGAGGGTACACCGGCTAAATGCCGCTTCGACGTCGTAGACGACGTGCCGTCCCTCAACGTGTACCTCCGCTCCCAGTATTCGTCGGTATAGTCCATCTCCAGAATGCCCCGATCGATGAACTTGGACTCCTTCACCAACAGCTCCTCATGCGAGTCCACCAATCTGCCAGTCGTCATCCACATTTTCAGCATGTTGACGTATGGCTTTCCCGCAGCTTTCAGTAGAGACCCGTATAGCATGTTCGCAGTGGGGTCTCCCGACATGTTTTGCATCCGTTCCCATATAATTGTCAGGACTTCTCCTCCCTTGACCGCGATACCGCTGCTTGTAGCCAGGCCATTCTTGTCGATTTCTGAGAGAACGGCCTTGAGCTTTGCGCCTCCGATACCAAGGGCCTCGTTACGGGCTTCTTCCTCCGGATCTATGCTCTCACTATCAGATGAAGAGCCAGAAAGTTCCCCAGATGGGTCATCCGCAGACCCTAGCTCTAGGATAAGCTGGTAGATTAGCGATAGCGTATGAACGGTCGGATGCACGTAGAACCATAGTTTTTGGAGAGAGAACTGAGGGGAATAGTTGAAGGCGTGTTCTAATTGAGAGAGAAGGGTTTGATAATCCTGTGAAGAGCGTTAGTGAGATGGGGTGAATGGAAGGGTGTGTACCTTGAGCATATCGCGGATGGCGGCACAGAGGGCATGATTAACGAGTCCATAGTCAAGATCGCTCCGATGTTCAATAAAGGATGAGATGGCTGTGTAATACGTGCCGAGAGGAAGTATTCGTTCCACGAGGTCACGCAAGGACGAGTCCAGTGAGGGTGCAACAGTGAAATGGACGCCTTGTAAAGGATCGTCTTCCTCAGGCGAGTAATCGGGATGAAAAGTCACGTATGTTCCTTCGATTCCCTATGTACGATGAGACAGCGACTGAACAGAAACTAGAACCACCAACCATGAGGACATAAAGTAGGTCCTCGAGAATCATGGCTTCTTGGATCTCCACCGACACATGGTCCAGGCTCTCCTGTTTCCCTTTTCCCTTCGACTTTGTTGGAACGGCACCACTGCTGACGCGAGAATTGAGGGGTGCACGCACGAAGGACGTCTCGGCGATGAAAGAGGGCTCGTTGTAGCGAGCTTCACGCGACGAATGGCCGCGTCCATTGACCTCGTTATCCAGCTCATCTCCCTGGACACGATTACGACGCACCGACGCGATCGTACCTGCAATCTGGACAATAATTGGCATGCAGAAGGGCGAAAAAGAAGTTTCCTTGCCTTGGTGTATTCTTTTGCCGACAGCGATATCTTTTTCTGGCGGGCGCCCGTCTTTGAACGCGGAGTGTAGTAATCCATGGGCAGCACAGAAACGAAATTTCGAGCGTCTCTTGACGGCAGCAACGGTGCGTGGGGATGCGGGTGGCAATGAAGTCGGTCGGTCACATTTGTCACACTTTCTTTCGCGGCTCACCGATAATCTCAACAAAAGACAGCGACGGTCGTCGTAGGCAGCAATGCGGGATAGGGGAATCTTTAGTATTAAAAGGGCTTTGCCTCGCATGGTCAGCACATTTTGCTTATTCTCTGCCATGATATCCTCACTTTTTCATGCAGAGCTGGACCCCGGTCAACCTGTATAATCTCTGGGCACGGACAGTCGGCCCTTTGGCCCAAAAAATCGGGGACATGAAAACCAGCAACCGCACTCTTTTCCAACAGCGTTGGCTCTCGAAGGCTCTTGTTCGCGCCTACCACGGCGACTACATTCCTGAAAAAATATTCAAGCGGTGGTATCTGCTAGAAACACTGCCCAACGTGCGACCTCGTTCGGCCAATGCTGGAAACGATACAGCCATGCTGAGTGCCTTTGCGGCTAGACGAGAGAGGGTAGAGAAATACCACGTTGCCGAGGCTGAGAAAGGACTGGCCCCCGTCGGAAGTCTTATGTTCTCTCCCGTGGAACGGCGAATAGATGTCTTCATCTTCCGGTGCTGTTTCACACACAGCGTGTACGAAGCCCGTCGTTTGGTCATCCATGGTCACGTTAAACTCAACGGGAAGAAGGTGTGTATCCTATATTACCTACCAAGCATGGTCACCTGAAAAATAATCCTAGCACTCGGATGCCAATACGCGACTGGCGCCTGGCGACATGGTATCCGTGGATCCAGATGCTATTCGATTTTTCAAAACGCCGTCGGAACCTGTTACCGACGTGAACGACTATGAAAAACGCAAAGGCGACAACCCCAGCCTCACACCATTTTATTTGCCTCACTATGCCTCTCCTTGGCTTTTTATCCCCGCCTACATCGAACCTAATTTTGCGACCTGCTCCGCCGTGTACGTCCGCCATCCTACGGCGCGGCCGGGTTATTCTGAAATCCCGACACCGTACGATGCCGATGGGGATGTCATTCGTTTCGCATGGGAGTGGTATGCGAATAGCAGGCCGCGTATAAGATCAAAGTCGCAGCTGTCTAGGATGCCAGAGGACAGAGCGTTTGATCCTACACCGCTCAACCTCGAGGCTGAGAGGAAAAGGCTTAGAAAGGCAGCAAAGCAGAGGGCTGCTGCGATGTCTGGAGTGATATTGTAATGTATCAATGCCAACTCAATCCTACTCTCGGACATTCGTGAAGGCAAACAGAATCAAAAACTGCAAATACTTGGTAACGCTTTGTTCGAATCACAGTCAAATTATCGCCGCTTTTCACGGAATCGTTCGAGTCGACGCTCTTCGTGGTCGGCATTGAATACGGCAGCTATCAAGCTATCAAGCTTATCAATTGGGTTTATATGTGCGAAGCCACTCTCAAAGACCGACTCTATAGGAAGCAATATTCCAAAAATAGTGAGGAAAAGCCGCAGCCACATCTTTGATGACGCTTGTTTACCTGTCCCGTTGAGGTCCTCCTTGACCACCATCACCCACCATCTACCACGACGATACAGCAGTGCTCTGTCTTCCCTGTCTACTGGCTCTCTAAAAGTTAACTCTTCTCGGGAGCCTGTTTGGACGTTCGTTCGTTAAAACCATATCTTCCCCATAAAATGGGTAAATGGTGGGGTTTCTGTTACGGTGGCAATATCCCGGTCTTGCTGACTGGCATGGGAATAGGACTTCTGCCTATTGCGACGATGTCTTGAACACAAAAATTAAAAGCCTAGTGTATGTAAATCATACTTGGAACCCGAATGGATCCGATTCTAAACTGTGACTAGATCCGGCGCTATCAAACGGGCGATGCTGGAGAAAGAGAAGATGGAGCCCACTATCAGCTACCGGGATTTTGTAGAGGACTTGGAGCCTGGGGATTCCTTCACTACCTCTATCATTGACATAATGGTCAAGGTGCGTAACCTATTGCTGTCTCTCGCTTGATTGATCAATATCTATCAGGAGTTGGCTGACCGCCGGAACCGGACAAACTTGGGCGATCGTAAGCTCATAGCCGAACGTACGGCCAAGAGCCTTCGGGCGCTGAGCATGGACTATAAAAGCATTCGCCGTCGTTCCGTCGCTCGGAGGCCGATGTTGTCAGAATATCTGACTTCGCCTCCAGCTCGGGTGGTGGACATGGACGACGACGACGAATTTGACCATCTACTTGATCCCATGTCATCGACCATAGAAGGTGTCCGAATCAATTCCAACCTTTATGATGCGTATGGCAGTGACAGCTGGAACGACGGATGGATCGGTTCCGCCGGTGCCACTACCGTTGTCCAGCATCGCAGCCCTACTCCAACTGATGTTCTCTCCGGATCTGATCCCCAAACTCAATCATCCCCTCCAGCAGCAGCAGATGCTCGTCGTAATAGTATGCCTACATCGTTGTTCGGTCCTATGCCCTCGTCGCATACATCACCTAGCAGGGTATCATCTATACGCCGTCCCATTCGTTCAAGAACCGTCGACTTCAATGACTTTACCTCCCGCCGTCGCTCGACAATACGCGACAGCCTCAGACAATCATTGGGAATCCTCTCGGAGAGTCCTGAGCCCAGCCATGTCGCAGACTCTAGAGAAAGGGAGTCGGCTTGGACGACCACAAATACTTCATCGACTCGACGATTTTTCCCTCTTCCCACCAGACGAAGCAGAACACGCGATTCGCCCCCTGCAGAAATAATAGATATCATCGAGGACCGCAGTGAAGCCAGGTCTGCCCCACCTTCAAGTTATTGGTTCCCTTTTCCTAGTCCTGTAACATCTCGCTCCCCGAACAGCTCGCCTACCACCGAAATCAGTGAGGAGAGAACCTTGGCTGTGCCAAGGCTTCGTCGTGGTGGCGTTCGAGCTCCCGAGTCCATACTTTCTCGTCATGCTTCCCCCCTTGCCGATCTTGCTGCCCTTCCTTCTCCCGTGTCTCTGGGTGACACTGCAGATATTGGTGATCGAGAACGAGCTCGCTCCAGCTTGTCCGTACCACCAGAGACTGAATTAATATCGTAATTAATGTATAAAACTGTTCATCCCTATGTCAACGCATGGACGACTTCTGTAGCTTTGGTTTTTTCGAATAAATTAAGTACTTGGATTTGTAGCATTTGCTTATGCCTTACCTTACGACGGCACAGCCACGAATTTTGTTATTTACACTTGAACCATGATCAAGAAACGATCCCGACCTCAGCCAAGAGTCCGTGAAGTGTCGCCGGAATCAGAGGACAAAGAGATAGAAGAAGAAGGTGACGAGAAATTGCCGTGCGTTTTTTTCCTGGACCTAGAGGTTCACCAATATTAACGACCGTAGGTTGTCTGACCTCATAGAGCTCCGAAGATTGAGAAAGTTGCGGCAGGGTATCGATGCAACAAAATTGAACAAGGGTGACACGAAGAAGAAACGGAAGCTCCCTGTTGAAGTACAGGAACAGGGAGGGCTGAGAAAGGGTGCCGCCGTCGATCCTGAGGAGGAGGAGTGCGTCTTGGAATACACTTCGCTCTGACATTTTAATCATACGAACGGACTACAGCGACGAGGAAAGAGACGCTCGAGCTCGGAGGGTAGTGCGGGCGAACAACTTCACTCAACAGACCAATGCCCTCGACGTCGACAAGCACATGTGCGTCGACCATCGCGTCGTCTCCCTTGCATACTGACCGTGCTTTGTAGGATGGCATATATAGAGGAGAACCTCAAGATACGAAGCCACCCACGCGACGAGTCAGAGGACAAGAACAAGCCCTTGGACCCCCAGGAGGCGCTGTACCAAATCTCAGACCGATGGAAAGTTGAGCAGCAGAAGCCGACCGCAGACGATGGCAGTGTTACCAACAGCATCTCAATGCTGACGGCCATACCTGAGGTCGACCTTGGCATGGAGTGAGTCGTCGCCCTTTACCTCTGACTGCCCACCTGTAATATCCTACCAGTGCGAGGCTGAAAAACATCGAAGACACAGAGAAAGCCAAACGGGTCGTCGCTGAAGGAAAACAGGACAGACGCCCTACGAATAACGACGAAGCCCATCTGGCTGCTAATCGCTGTGAGTTATCAATTCCATCCTGTAGCATGCTGGGTTTTTCTGACGCGCAGACACAGTCTATCGGCCTAACCTGAAGTCTAAATCGGACGCTGACATTATGCGGGACGCGAAATTGGAGGCCATGGGTTTGCCTACTCCAGAGGACAGACCACAAAGGTCGGGCGACAAACCTCAGATGGCTACGGACGAATTGGTTCGTGCTCACAGCCGTTCAATACCCTTTATATATTAACACACCACTACGTAGGTCATGGAGCGGTTCAAGAAACGAATGCGGAAATGACCCCCTTCGTTCTGTATACGCTTGTACAATCTTTACGGGTCTGTGGTATATATCTGTATTTCTGGTTTGGATGCCTTAACGAGTCAGCAGGTCCTTGAGCTTTCCAAAGTTGGGAGTTCCAAGGCCGGTCGCTATGACGCATAAGTATGAAAGAGTCAGCGGGGCTGCTGTTACACTGACCTGGATCCCAGCCTTCAGTGGCCTGTCGCGTTCTCGTCAGTTGAGGAAAACGGGTTACATGCCAGGAAAACCCACGTTGAACCCATTTGTACCGCAGCCAGGATTGCTCCCAGACTTGATATCATTGAGGCCCGTTAAACCTTTCTCATAGAGCAGCGGGTTTAAAAATCCCAGTGTTGGTTTAGAGGCTTTCAATCTGGCGTCATTTAGCAATGCAACTAGTCCCGCGAACGTGGGCGTTGATGCTGAAGTGCCGCCGATGCTGGTTGCCAATCCTCTGTACCAAGCGCGGTAGGTCACTGCATATGCGGAGACATCTGGAACTCCCTACAATAGTTGTAAGCATCGCTGGCTGCACCTTGAACATCATCGTACTCTTCCAGAACTAGGATCTCATTCAATCAATCTGCTGTTCAGAGAGAACAATCCTATGCGCACGCATTGTAAAGACCCTCATAGGTGCCACTGGGAAGTCTTGTGAGGTATTTCTCAACCGCTCTATCCTGCCACTTTGGACGAGCGAAATAGTTGCTGAAACCGCCACCAGAGAAAAAGACAGCTTGCTCTGGTATGCCTGAGGTTCCACCTACAGCCGTAACGCTGCAAACATGTCATTTTCACGCGATTGATGAGCCCAACAACCACCTACTAGGGGCAAGTCGCAGGGAAATCTAAAGTAAAATGAGTTGGCTTTCATGCGTGGAAGGACCATCATGAGACAAACTTGGAACGAATCTTTTGGTTTGGGTACCGTCGTTCGTGATGCACTCTCCGTTACCGACACCACTATCGCCGCTTGCGAATAGTAAAGAGACACCGCGGGCTCCTGTGAAGGCTTAGCAAAGAGGAAGAATACAGGCAATGCAATGAAACGAACCAAGTTGGGCGAAGCCCTGACAGATACGGCGCGCGTAGGCCAAGGGAACTAAAGAAAACTCATATGTATCGGTTCTGTATCTCGAACATTTCGCAGTGTATACCAGTATTTTCACTGTCTCCGTAGCTCGTGGAAATAGTAGCCGGAAGGTCCTCCTGACTTAACATATAGTCGAGCCACTAGATGAGTGGCTTAAGCTGGTAATTTTACTGAAACTTGGGGAAGTATTCACCTGTGCGTAAGGTTCGTTCGTATTGGCGGGAGCAGTAGAATTATCGGCCTGATACGGCGGGATAAAGGGTGGACGACCAGCTGTCGAATAGAAGGTAGACTAAAGCGGGAATTGTCGATAAAAATGGAGATTGCTATGGGTTCAGATGGACATACTTTGGTGGGGAAACTCATCCCGAAAGCAAACTGAACGTCAAGGTTCGCCTCAGCGCCGGCCTGTGATACGTTTTGGGGATTCTGACCACCTCCAGAGGTCTTAAGCATGAATCATGATATAACAAATATGTTGCTGCTAACCGTTTATCGACACGACTTGGAATTGAGAGCCCTGGGCGTCGGATAGTTGCTCGCGATAGAACAATTGCAGGTCCTGATAATTGGCATATTCTTCTAGGTATCCGGTAATACCGATGCCGTTCTTGGATTGGCTAGTCGCGTTGTAATCCATAGCGTTGTACAGCTGCTTGAGGCAGTTGAGAGTAATCGCGTATTTGCAACTATTGTCGATGATGGTACCAGAGCCAAGATCTGCGGTGGTGCCATTGAAGTTTACCATTGGAAGCGGGTCATTGAGACCGTGGATTGTAGACCTGAAGCCCTTCATACGAGAAAATATCGTTGTAGGTTGGATGAGTTCGATGTGGTCGTGCAAATGAGGTGGTAGACTGTAACTGGTCGTTCGTACGATGTACTCGCCGCTGTCTACGTGTCTCCAGACGTGATATTTCTGAGAATGCAGAATGTTTATTACGCGGTCGTCGGTGGTATGAATAGAACTACTTACCGTGTCAAGCATTTTCTCCGCAACGCTGACCGGGATTTTGACGGTTAGCCAGTCCTTGGCTGGAGAATGGACGTAGTCACTTTCCGCAAGGCCGTAAGACGAGAGCCACGCGTCGACTGCCGCTAAACTTTCCGGATGAGGCGCGACTAGGTCCTCCACTTCCCCCTTGTTCAGGTAGTCGCCATACCGGCTGTGGGACGGATCGCTGACCTCGTATAAGTGACGTTCAAGAGCGTCAAAATGGGATTGCCGAAGACCGATTCGCAGTTCTACAATGTGATTGGGAGGAGGAAGTCCATCGGAAATCCATTCTCGAGGAGGGACGACCCTCTCTTTCACAACACGCGCCGCAAAAGCTTCAGAGGCAGCCAGGGATAAAAGAGCGGCCCACAACTTCATTTCCGAGGGAGGGAAGCGTCGACTAGAAGCCCGCAAAAGCTTCGAATTGTCTTATACTGGTGTTGGTGTTGGTCATTACATCATTGTTCCCCCCGGGATAGCCTTGACACATCACGAGCCTCAGAATCCCAAGTACATGCTTGTGGATGCGACCAGACTCGGACCGCGAGAAGCTTCATTCAAACTCAACTACACCGCGAAGGACGGGCGCCAGTGCGCAGCTGCTGAGGGACGCCTCAGAGAGTTTCCTCATGTGAAGCATACAGAGAGCAAGTGTCCAGGCAGACGAGCTCGTCGAGAACGTTGAAAATCGAAGGTCGAGAGATAGCTTGGGACAACGTACCTACCATGTACACAACGTGGCGCCGCATTACTATTTTGGTGGGACAGTGTTCTAAAAAAAAACAGAGATACATTTGTAGAAGAATACTGTTAGAACATCATTGGAATTGAATTGTTATCAGCTTCAAAGCGTTTGTAGCATCTCGGTTGGTTCTCCAGAGATAGCTTCTTCCGAACATGTTAACAGTACATGCGGATTTGATTGGAATAACGAGTGAAACTTGGGAAAAAATTGGAAAGAGTGCATTAATACGTTAAGGAGCCAGCAATTCTTTCAACCAGCCGAAGTTAGGTGTTCCGAAGCCGGTTACTGGATTATCAGGAGTCAGTACTAGACCGAAAGGCGAGCTACACGCAAAGAAAGACAACACTTACTAGGATCCCAACCTTTGGTAGCCTGTAGTCATGTCAGTCCAGAGCAGTATTACAGACCACCAAGCACTCACATTGAATCCAGGAGTTCCACATCCAGGGTTGTTTCCCTCAGTAATATCATTGAACGTCGCGCTGATCTTGTCCTTGTACAACAAAGGATTAACGAATCCCAGGGTCGGCAAGCCTTTGGTGAGCCGAGCATCATTCAACAACGCAAAAATACCAGCTGCTGTAGGCGATGATGCGGAAGTGCCACCAACGGAGATAGTCGCGTTTTGAAACCATACCCGGAAACGACGTCCTTGGGCGGCGATGTCTGGGAATGCCTGGCAAAAATGATAAGATTGATGATGAGAGAGCCGAAATTCTTGCGTACCCGACCTGATCTGGGGGAAATGTCACTACAGATTCAGGCACCGAGGAAGAACACGTACCTGTTGAATAGACCTTCGTAGGTACCTTTGGGTAAAGTCTTCAGATAAGCTCCGACAACTGCATCTTGGTATGAGGGCGTGGGAACTATACACAGAAATGAATAAGAAAATGGTGGAATTATGGTGAAATCTCACGTAGTTGCTAAATCCTCCGCCAGAGAAGTCTACGGCTATCTCGGGAACATTCACAGTTCCGCCGATTGCAGTCACACTGGAAAGATGTCAGAAGGTCTCAGTGGGAAGCACGAGGTGGTGCGCACAACGGACATCCACTTGAATAACGGGCATGAGTGAATGAAATGGGAACGAAAATACGCGGTCACATACGCTGGGAAAAGAGGCATGAACTGTGTTCTATTCTGGCCGTCGTTGGTATGGCACTGTTGAGTAGCGGGATCTGGGTTACCGTCTCCTACACCGCCATCGCCACTGGAAAAGGTCAGAGTAACACCACGAGCGCCAAGTTGAGCGAAGCCAGCACATGCACGGCGAGCATAGCTCTCTGGGACGGTTTGCTCGGCCTCTCCATAACTAGTAGAGATGACTCTAGGAGGATTAGGTGCGACAAGACGAAATCAAGCCACTAATGGAGAAAATAAGCCATTTAAATTTGTGCCCGCTTCAATACGTACATCGTTATACGGTTCATTGCTGTTCTCAGTCTCAGTCTCATCCGGGATGAAAGGCGGACGACCAGCGGTTGAATAAAAGGTCCTATGAATGGGAAACGCAAGTCCGAATGCGAATTGAACGTCGAGATTGGCCTCCACACCGGCCAAGCTGATGTTCTGATCGTTTACACCACCCTTGACTGGAATGAAATCAAAGGTAGAACCAACAGCCTGTGGGACCTGGTCTTGATAAAACCGCTGTAGGTCGGCTTTGTTCGCGTTTTGCTCGAGATACGCGGTAATGCCGATGGTGCTGTCCTTGTTACGACCGGATGGAACAAAGCCAACGGCGTTGTAAAGCTGTTTCAGACAGCTGACGGTGATGGAGACGTTACACGCCGGATCGACGTAGTCAGTTTCAGCGTCGAGTTTGGCCACATCGGCAGTGTTGCCCAGGTCGAAATTTTCGAAATCAATGACGGTACTTTCATCCCTTTCCAACGTCCAAACAACGTTGTAGGCTGTACAACATCAATGTGATCCAGGAGGGGTTCCGGCAGACTATAACGCGTCGTGCGGACAAGATAGTCTCCGTCAGTGTGCTGCCAGACATGGTACGACTACCCTGGCGGTGAGAAGGCATTAAGAAGGCGAGGAAATACGACGGCTTACCGTGTCCAGCATTTCTTCAACCAATTGCAGTGGTAACGTAACTCTGACCCAGTCCTGTGCTGACGACCTGGTTATGTCGGCCTCGTCCACGCCGTATGAAGCAAGCCATTCCTGCACAAGTTCAAGGCTTTCGTCGTCGGGTGCAACCAACGCGTCGACCTCTTCTTTGGAAAGATGTTGACCATAACGGGAATGGTCAGGATCGCTGACTTCCCAGAGGTGCTGTTCAAGAACGTGAAAGTTGGGCTGGCGAAGACCAATTTGGAGCTCGATCATATGATCCGGTGGAGGAAGACTGTGTTTCGTCCATCCGTTGGGGGGGTTGAAAGTCTCTTTCACCCTGTGGACCCATCGCTTCGCGTTTGGACCTGCGAATGCGAATGGAACGAACAACGCGACAAACGGCAGTAGCCTCATCCTTGACAGACGCGCTTAATGGAAGAGTGGGAATGGGAGACTCGAAGTGTACGGCCCTTATATGCAGGACATCCGTGGGACAAAACTGGATATAAAGCTACCCGATGATGGGAAATAGTGTAATTGAGGCGGCCCTATCACTCATGTGTCAACAAGTCAAACGATAGCAAGTGTTTCGCCGAAAACTTGAAGATTCCTCGGATATCTATTACTTCTTTCTGCGAAACATTCAGCGAAAATACTCAAAACATCAAGTTGGCGGTACTCACTGGGCACCCGTCCGAATGCTCTGTTACCTCCAGACCGTGGTCCAGTTGATAAAAATCGATTCCATATGGCGCATCATGACGATATTGAGCAAATTCAAAACATGATGAAAAATTCGAAGGTGGCGGTCGGCAAGTAGGAATCGGGCCGGTCGCAAGGCTTTATGCTTGTTGTCCAATACCCTTGCGTTACAAACTTTTATGACACGCGTAGTGCTTGTCCAATGTCCAACGCCACCTCCGGTACAAATGCAATGGTGACGACGACAGCGACAAACGGCGTATTTTCGCTTGAAAATATCCTCGGTGCCGACCACGAGACGTTAGAACACCCCGGTATCAACGGGTCACCGTCTGGATGGGATGAAGAGACCCCCGAGAAGCCTCCAGCGGAAGGTTATTGTATCGAATGCGAAGGTAAGAAAGCCTGTTCTGTTATTTCCATTTCAAGCCTAAAGGTAGTCCAGACCAGCCGGCCCAGGTCCTATGCGTAACATGTACCGACGCATACTGTGAAGTCTGTTTTGCTGCCCAGCACCGAAAGGGTTCCAGGAAATTGCACACGTTTAAACAGCTAGAGGGTACGGAAAAGAGTAAAGCAGACCCGGTGAGCAATGGGTCGACATCGGTAAGTTACCACGTGTTTGGACACATTCCCGGTCTCATGTAAGTATACAGATGGACGTCGACGTGGATGCTGCCGACTCCGACGACGAGGACTGGGAACGGGTGACGGCCGGGCCCTGCTCCCCTCCTGCTGGATGCTCAACCTTCAGCGGGCGAAAAAAGCGGGGAATGGTTCGTCGAGCGCTCAAAGTTCATACCCCTCCGTCTCAGTTTGCCAGAACGCAAATATCTACGTCTCCTGGAAGCTGCGTTGTCGGTATCAGAGTACACCGACAAGATTGATACCATCAGTTTCAGCCAGTCCAAGTCGAAAAGAATTGTCAACCAGATTCGCGAGCTCTGTGCTATAATGTCCGGGCTATTACTTTCGGCAGACTACAAGCAAGGACAAGAACTATTCCAGGACCGTGATTTTGAAGCCAATGCTACGTTCTATCAAACCGTGTTTGAGCTCGGCCGGAGGCACAAGATCATGAATCCTGATAAGATGCGAACGACATACGGAAAGCTCATCTATCTCCTCCAGGTTGGATCCATTCTCCACCTGCATTTCATAACAACTCACGTCGAGTTGTAGGACAGTCAATCTGCAGAGGTCAAAAATATGCTCAGTTTCTCCTGCGTGAAGCCCATCAGGACCGTCTACACAGTGCTTAGAAGAGGCTGGCGCCATAGACCTTTTGCGAGAAGACCTCATCACGGTGGCGACGAAGGAAATTTACGCCGAAGGCCGGCCACGACGCGACATCCAGAAGGAGATCAAAAGCAAAGAACGTGCCATCGAAACTCTCGCATCTCGTTACGAACGGAAAGGCCTTTCGCAAGAGAATGTACGGCAATGTCTGTACAGTATCGGCGATAATCACGCGTTTCTACGCGCTAACCGCGACCCCTGCGAACGTATGATTGCGTATCTCAAGCAGTATTTCCACCCGACACAGGCGAAGGTCCCTAAGACCAGTCTGGCTATCCGATCTGTAAGAGTTTCAATGAATGCTTGGCACGAGTTTCTGTTGAACTAGTCCTCAGGGTCGCGATGGAGCAAGGTTATCGCATGATCACAGTAAGCAGTACGCGTACGTACTGCAGAGTCTTACGCTATGGAGGGAAATTCTTCACGGTATGTCCCAAACATCTCCGCAAACATCAAATCTTATCATTCTCGTTAGACATGTTCCATCTTTGGTCCCTGGCCGAGCAGGATCTGCTCTCGGAGAACGTTCCCTACCGTTTACGTGACACTGGTCAAGGACTTAACCGTGTCCAGGCAAGTCCAAAAACATCTCGAATGATGCATAACATTCTGCATAAAGCCCAGAAAAGCGTCGGGACATGGATAGGTTCCAGCGTGGTCCATATGGGTGATCACAATGTCCCGAACGCTCTCCTCTTCATAGACAAATACACTCAGATCTACCGCATTCTTCTCCCTATATGTAATACTCTACAACAGATACCCACCATAGAAGCCAAGCCTGCCCTCCGCTCATACATCAACGATGAGTTTGGGTCGACGGAGAACCTGATCCTTGAGATATTAGGAGACTTTTTCCGGCACGGATTTGACGGATCCGGGGCCGATAATTTCTTTGATGCCGGAAGCTGTATAGATGGGAGATTGACGAGCGCATGGAATTGGTGCTCGACTCTGGAAAAGAAAAGATATTTCCCGATATTTTTGCTTTCTGGTATGTACATGCAGTGCTTTGAAATGGTTCTGATGTTGATACACGCTTCAGGTTTCATCGGGTTTGACGGTGAATGGTAACCCGACCAACGGTCAACTGCATGATATGAAGGCTCTTCGTGTTTCGCGCCAACTATTTAGACATACACACATCCCATTACTAAATATCACCTTAGATACATCTAAAATGGTATATACTTTCCCACTAAGGAATTTGAGTTGTACCGTAATGTCTGGAGTGCACAGGTTGAATTGTCATTCTGACTAGGCAGATGTGGGTATTCCATGTACTCCATTTTGTCTCCTAGCACTAGCAACGACCTCCAACACGCCGGCAAGACCGGCTTTCCAAGCCAACATCCTCTTCTCTAGAACTTCCCATTGCTCCCGTTCAAAGGTCCGTGCTGTCGAGCGCATAATATGCAAAGATTGGGTCGTTTGCGACAGCTTTCCCGAAAGTAAGCCTGCACGAATGACTGAAAGATGACTTTAGATGGATAACAGCGAAATGGAAGTGAGCGAGAGATCGCACCATCGATAACCCATTTTTCCACTTCAGACGCGTCGACTTGCAGCGTTTCCGCTATTTTAGAGTAAGGAACATTCTGTCCCACCTTTTGGAACCCTAGCGATGCAAGGGTGAGAAGTCGGATTTTGCGTTCCAATTGCGTGACTTCGAGGTCTACATGCCAACCGGTCAGAAAATAGCCCGGAGAATGATACTGCTGCATCTACCAAATTTCTCGAGCACGCCGGAATGACTTTGTTGCCACGCCTTGAACTCCGATAGTCCACCGTTGAGAAGACTTGGAGAAGAGAGAAAAGATCGTGGCCTTTAGCTGCCACGACTGCGTCCAGCTTGAATAATGGGTCAAAGTCGAATGTAAATGGGAGGCGCAGCGCGGTGGCGATGACGTCGAGAGCCGCGGCCTTTGCAGCCTCTGAAGTGGCGGGAAGCGAACGGACATATAACAACGAATATTCGTACGACGTTGTGCTATAGCAACGTAAGATGGAAGGTTGTTCGGCAGAAGACATGATAGGTGACTCACGGTTGACCCGATTTTGCGTAGGCATCTACAACACTTTTCAAGAAGGTGCTTTTCTCCTCAGGTGATATATCCCATTCGCTGAGCCACTTTTCTACTTCTGCTCTTGAGAGTTGTAAGACCTCAACGCCGTCGTTTGACAGAGCGGTGTCCAATAAGGAATTATAGACGAGATACCGTAGTGGCGACGTCCTCGGAGAGCATTGAAGAAATTAGAGAGTCTAATAAAATTTATTTAGTTTCTTTGGGTACGAAAGAAGAAACAGACCCACATCCGGTATTTGATGGCAGTATGCTGAGCTGGTGCTGAGGTGACGGTTCCAAGCAATTGTGTAACATATTCTTTCGTCTTCGGTGAGTCGTATGAGTGGAGTGAAAGGACGTGTGAAAAAAGGAGATTAAAAAATCCCTCGATCTCTAAGAAATAGAGTGAGCATTGGGCAAAAGACGAAGAGCAACACGTACCTTTATCCGAGCCATCTCCAAGCCCTTTCACCTCAGCCATCACCATCGCGAAGATGTTTTGGCGTCTTTCCGTGTCCTCTGCGAGAGATTTCTTCTCATTTTCCGTTTTGAAAGCATCTTGGAAAGGGCGAAGGAGAACAGAGCGCTCTTCGTCTTGATTTCGGACTATGTAAAACACCAATTCCTGAATCTGGAACAAAGGTTCAACTAAAAACAGATATTTATTCGAAATTGAGAATACCTGTTCTTCGAATGTCCCCTCTGCGAAGACTGAGATAGAGTCTGTTACCGCCATCGACGTCCGAGGGAGAAATTTGGCCGAGGCTCTTGCAAAATAAAAGTAAACGTCTTGATCAAATTGGCGGCTTCACGGGCCGGACGCTCTTGAAATGGATCCAGAACCACCTCAGTATCTAACATCGATTCTGAGCCGTTCTATACCGCTCTCACCCGGGGAAAAGCGCCCCAAGGTAACTCTCACATTTGCACAGTCCATAGATGCGAAAATATCGGGACAGAATGGCGCACAGCTTATCCTGAGTGGAAAGGAGAGCATGGTCATGACGCACTGGTCTGGTCCATTTCTCTCGCGAAAAAGCGCCGCCTTTTGATTTTCAGTGGATCAGGATGAGAACGATGCATGATGCTATCCTGGTGGGAATAGGGACGGCTGTTAACGATAACCCGCAGCTGAATGGTACGCACCCGAGGCTCCGAATAGTGAATTCAGATGGAAAACACGAATCACAGCTCGCCATCTTCCACCTAGAAGTCCACCTCTTGGCCAGGAGTATGCGTATAATCTCCCCCGCCCGGTAATTCTGGACCCTCAGCTTCGCCTGCCAACTACATGCAAGCTGTTGGATAATTATCGACGTGGGAAAGGTAGGCGGCCTTGGGTGCTATGCACGCACGAGCCACAGGTCGCTGGAGATGTTTGGACAACGCGTCTTGAAGCCTTGCAAGCCGCAGGAGCACTGGTTGTACCTGTACAGTCTACAAACGGTGAAGCATCAGCCACTCGAGACTTTCATTCCAAATCTGAAGTCAGCCCTTCAAGGATTGTTATCAGTTCCGTCTGTCTTACAGACGCTTCATGAGCTTGGTGTCCAGTCACTTATGGTCGAAGGAGGTGCTCGAGTCATTGGCTCCTTCCTCGCCGAACAGGACTCGGTCGATACAGTGATAATAACCATCGCCCCAAAATTTGTTGGTAGCCAAGGGGTGGGTTATGGTGTCGACATTATACAAGTATATCTTTTCCTTATCATGCGCTGCACCTCACTGACTTGCCTTATGTCAGGCATCCCATTATGAACACCTTGAAAGTCAAACTGTTGGATGCGACACCATCATTGCACTGAGCGCGAGAAGTAAATAGCTTCCTCGGAATCATAGTCAAATGTATATCGCTCAAAATTAACGGACATCCACGCGTGATAATAGAAAGACAACACAAGCCAAACACATTATGAACTGGCATCATCCTGGCCGCCCGGAGCTGTCGAAGAAGTTCCGTTGGGTGCTGGGCGGGACGCCGAAGTGGGACTCGGCCGATCTCTGTTGCTGAGCAGACTTTGGAAAAAGTTCTGCAACACTTCATGCTGTGTCTGTCCACCAGCAGCAGTAGGACTCGGAGAAGTGCCTAACGGCGGAGATGAAGGTTGTCTTGGTGAGGTCTGTGTTCCCAACGTTGTAGGTCTTCCAGTTGCTGTCCGTCCGGTAAGTCTCCTCGCAGTAGCAGCGTCCGGGATACTTGAGCTTGATGGACCACTGCCGCTATTGCTACCCATCTCCATCTCAGACAACGCTTTTACAACATTCGGAAGGTTGAAGCTGCTGCTTCCCAGCGGACCGACGACACCTGCAGCTGCCCCTTCCAGTTCTGCGGGATTGCGGAAAGCACCCCGAGGATCTCGGTCTGCCTTTTTGAGGTTTTCCTCGTAGTTTTTCAGAAGGAAGGTTTGCTCGGGAACAGGGCTGTTGAATGGCGGTAGCGGTGGAGGCTTTTGTAACTGTTAGTTCCGGGAGTTCTACGAGAAACGTGACGAAATCTACCTTTGTACCCTGATCGGGAACCAAAGCCTGGAACATCCTCTTGGCTCCCATCTCGTCAGATGCTGGGTCGTATCCAGCTTCCAAATCCCTCTCCCATGCCTCGCCCCATGTCCTAGGTTCAAACGGCCGCACGACTTCTATTTTTCCCCAGCTGTCCCATCCTGCCGGGATAACGAGATGGTCTCGGTCTAAAGGGTTTGGTTTATGCTTGAAGGGAAAAGGGTTTCGGACGGTAGCAGGAGGCTCCCCTCCAGCAGCTACAGCAGGGGAAGGAGCAGGTGGCGCGAAAAGTAAATGAAGCGCGTAATGCCGCAATACCTGTAGTGTTGTAGGTAGAGGTGTAGTGTAGAATAACGCAGCTCCATCTGCAAAAATATCCTCAGCGATTGTTACTGCGAGGCACCGAAGCAGACTTACATTTCAGACATATCGTCCGCAGGACTTGCATAATTCCGTCGGTTCTTTCTTCCCATTCTCCGCCCGTACCTTTCACCATGCCGCCCATCCCCGAGGCTCCGGCTACAAGATCATGACCTTCATCGATGAGGTCTGCCTTGGTGCATGTAACAATGATTGGGATGCCAGCTGTATTGTGAGTGAATGTCCCGGAGCCCAATGGCAAAAGAGTACTTGAACTTAATGTTGACGTTGCAGGTATTGGGTCACTGGACGGCTCCGTATAATGTTGTAGATGTGACTGCACTATAGAAATATAAACAGAAGATAGCAGGGCTGTAAGACGGCACTTACACCGTTCGCGACCTTCTTCTCTGGCAATCTGCGCCTCGCGAGAGCTGTCGCTATTGACCCAGTCGTCAATCCACTTAAACCAAATTTCCAGCTCCTCCACAAAGGTCCAAGGTCGCGTCCAGTCGAGCACAATCATGACAAGGGTGTGTGGTAAACACGTCCGCGGTGGTAGAAAATGTGGAAGAAGAGCAGTATAGGAGGGATTGGACGATGGTACAGTGTATACCGACAGTCTAGCAAGGGTATCTTGACAGTATCGATGAATATATGGCAGTAGCAGAACAAAGAGTTGAAGCGACAAACCTTCATCCGCATCATCTCTCACAGCGGCAAAATCGTATCCCAGTGCAAAATCAACTTTGTGATCCTCCTTGCCATCGCTATCCAGTGGCTTTTGCAGCAGTGCAGAAGCAAGCGTGGATTTTCCTGCTGATGGTTGGCCCAACAAAAGGATTTGTTTGGAATTTATTGAACGCGACGACGAAACGGAATCAAGGATGGACGACCTGCACGCCGTCAGAACGTTGTCAACGATAACTGTAGAGGCTCTTCACCATAAGTCTTGAGGAGGTGCCTCTGGCGATGTGGGCCGTGAATCCATTGGGAGTATGAAAGCAAGTTACCGTACGATTCTATTTCTGTATTCAACTTCCGACCATCCCTCATTGTTCGCAACGACGTCGACCTCATCCTCACTATCGTCGCCCACGGCGCCCAGCCATCTCGAAGCAATCATGTCTGCTGCAGTCTCAGTGCCGGAACACAAACTCTTCGAATCGCCCAATTCACGCTCTATTCATGTCAACGGCTGGGTCATTACCGCGTCCACGAATCCGATATCCAACGCCTTTGAGTGCGACACCCTCCAGGGATCTCTTGGTATCCCTCTGCCTGAAATGACCTTTGGGAACAATATCCTGACGTTGGAGCACCGTCCTTCTGGCTGGAAATACTCATTTACTGCCGCGGACGCTTTGAGATTGGTGAAAAAAGGTGAGCTCGAGGATGGCGATGGCGGCGTTAAGGTTGACTACGCCGATGCTTGGCTGAAAAGTCGGTGCGCCCTCTTCCTAGCTATCCTGTGTACTCTTGATCTCAATCAACGCGTAGGACCGACCCATCGTCGAATCTCACGATGCCCAAGACCGTTGCGACCAAGCCTTACGACTGGACATATACCACGATATATACAGGGCACACAGAACCTGAAGAATCCCGTTTTGTGCCATCGTGGACGTCATCAGACGAAACTGATCCAGCATATAACATTCCCATTGCAGAGCTGACTCGACCCGACCCGATCTTGTTCTACGCTGAGATACCCTTGTTCGAGGACGAGCTGCACGATAATGGGTCGTCGGCACTTATTGTGAGGATAGTAAGCCGACCTTTTCGCTTGACTGTGTCGGAGCTCACGCGTCGATTAGCGTGTCATGCCAACATGTATTTTTATTCTTTGCCGATTCACCCTCCGAGTCGACAACGTACTCTTTCGTACATCGGACACAAGAATTTATCATTCCTTCTCATCGGAACCTTCCATGATCATTAGAGAGACAAGCGGTTGGGAGGCACCCTACGATGTAATCAAAGAGGTAGACCACCCTCCCTCCATTTTGCTTCCTTGCTGATGTCTGTTCATAGCGTCTTCCCAAGCGAGATGATATGACGCCCCTCACCGACCCCAATTTCATCTCCAAGGCTTTAGCGGACACGCGCCGCATGTCACAGACCGTGGGTGCTAGGACTGGGTGGCGAGGCATTGGAACTAAGCTCGAACACGTAACTCTGGTGTAAGATATCATTTTACAAGTAACGTATGTATACAACTATGGCCCGTCCAAAAGTACTACTGAATACTCCGCAGACGCTCACATTAATTTGGCCTCTCTCTTGGCCTGCTGGACTTGGTTTAGACGCTGGCTCCGTAATGTCATATGGGTTCCTTGCGCCGTCTTTTTCGCCTGTGGAGCAGGGGCAACGGGGGCAACTGATGATTGCGACAGAGATATACGTGTTTCGTCAGAAGCAAATCCAGGTATTCGGATATTGTGGTTTCGTTCTAGAGAAACATCAACTGGGACTGTAATGTGACAAGAGGGAATACTCACCTAAATGTAACTGTAAATCACGAACTTCCAGTGTATCTCCACCTCTATGCTTCGCTAGCCGACATGAGAAATTTGTTACCGAGTCTATAAATTCGTCCGCTATCGATAGAAGCAGCTGAAACAATCATTGGCATGGAAAAACTCGGGAGCAAAGTAGTCACCAACATCTTCTACGTCGGGTTCAATCTTCACGTTCGGATCTACACTTGCTACTAGATCTTGTATTGTTCGTCGCATGCTCTGATCTCCAGGGGTGTTTTTCCGCCGTGACCGATTGTCATCCAAGGACAACATTGTCGAATCATCAGCTGGACGGGCAATCTGTGCGGGGGTACCTGACCGAGGCAACGCATGAGTCTCACAGATCCAGCTGCAAAGTGAACCCCAGCGCACCAGACATACGCCCACTTGGAATACCACCTGTCAGTGTCGGCCGCGTTTGTGTCCATTGCACGGCTCCTGGATTCGTTATATGATTGAGGTTTGTGCTTATGGGATAGGCGGTCTCCGAGGGAGTGTTTGCAAGATTTGGTACTGAGTCTGCAGCTCCTTTAAACGCTGGATGGCTTGACTGTGCAGCAGACGACGTAGAAGCTGTAGGTGTCCCCGTCGAAGTTGGTACAGCAGGGTTATTCTTGTGTTGATCAGCATATCGCTTCAGCTATACCATATAAAATCCGTTATTCCAACGAGAAGAACCTAGAATTACACGGAAAACGCGCCTGGAGGATTTGTTGTTGACTGAGCTTCCCTTGTTGAACCAGTGTGGTCATGTTGCTGATGAGGAGCTGCGCGACGTTTTGATCAGAGACTTCCTGGCCTGTTTGAGCCTTCAACAAAGAGTTGAGGACATCAATTACTGTGGGACTTTTCTGGTTTCCGTTCTCCATTGTGTTTTGGAATATTGGCGTAGTGAATGAAGAAGACACAGTGGAGGCAGGCCAACAGCCTTGGGTCAAAATATAGACAAACATTACGTTTTCGCGGCTTGCCGCCATATCGCCGCCTGCCGCGTGGCACTTCGCGATCAAGTTTCACAAGAGATCAGTAAACGAGATCATTAACTGCTGGGAAACCGGTATAACAGCAATATGTGCACTGGTTATCGGGATTACTAACATTTCTCACCATTAGTAGAGGACAATAGAATTCCATCCAAATTCAGTCAATCTTCTAGCCTCTAGACTTCATCTCCGGGGACATTCATCTACTCTCAGGGAACCCGCGAGGCTCCAGCATTTCCCTGAAGGAACAGAGTTATGATCCATATGAAGGGTCGCGTTGATGTCAAATGGTCGAACTGCAGCCACGAATCTTGTGGGAATCTGTCAATGACCGGTATTGACCGCGGCCGTATCCTATAATGTTCCTTAGAAGGCTACAGCCCTGTATATTTCAAGGCAGCCACCTTCCTAGCTGTCGGGACCGAGTCCGATTTATGCGGGTATCCAAAAGAGATATGATCTTGGCTGTTATCATAACTGGAAACGAGTACTTGAGCGGTGTTCTTATTTTATGACTCGTAGTATATACTCCATTAAGTAACTAGGCGGTAAGCAACTATCATTCTACATCATGCGCGCAAAGTATAACTTACCGCGACGATGCATGACCTTTGGAACTTGCTGAACCACTCGGTAGTGCTCGCCGAAATGAACAACTTCTGTACTAAAAAAAACTCAAATTGCACCGGTGAACTAGAGTCTTGCCAAATACCTCTCAGGGTAGAAGTTAGTGCCACGATATCTGATTATCCTGTATTGATTCCGCATCAGAGCTAGACGACAAATATGTACCTCGGGCTCCCCGTCACCGACCATACCGAAATGTGAGCGCATCGCGGCTGGAGCCATCTGCGTTTCGACCTAAAAAGTCGCTGGTGACCCGAATGTTCAGTTAAATCCGATCTCAGATATGCATTAGCCTGTTGTGAGTCCCGAAGGGCTGCGACTAACAGTCCAAGTACAAAAGGACCCTCATGAAATGAATTTACAAGAAACGCCGCGTTCGTTTTTATCATATCAATGCCCTTTCATCGTTTCTATATCCCCCACGGGCTCTACTCCCCCTGCGACAAACGATCTATCGCGGAAGCCGT
Source organism: Armillaria gallica (assembly GCA_037576215.1). Classification (NCBI taxonomy): domain Eukaryota; kingdom Fungi; phylum Basidiomycota; class Agaricomycetes; order Agaricales; family Physalacriaceae; genus Armillaria; species Armillaria gallica. Next base: position 1,730,403 of record JBANDB010000008.1, read on the forward strand.
GACCGACGTCTACGTGAAAGTTGGACTTCCACGTTTTTATGTCGTAGTCAACTTCATCGAGGTCTCGGAAGAGAACTTCTACGTCAGCGGGAAGTCCTCTACCGACTTTGTGAGGATATCCATTCATCACATTGCCCGTCACCTACCTTCGTAAGTTGCCTTCGTATTAATGCGACAAGGATAAAGACTGACGGGGACCCTGCAGACGCGAACGCAAACGAGACTTTATGCAGCGATACGAGAAAGCCATCGAGCCATTTACGAAAGGGCGAGGGATCAGATGGGAGATACAGGTCGCAGAAATGGACGTGAGTTGCCGAGAATGTACTGCTGTTATTCCGCTTTCTCAGACTCATTTATCTAGAGGGATCTGTGGAACGAGAATGGCATAAGCCCTCCACCTGGTGGTTCGGATGGAGAAATACTTTGGCGGAAGCTAGATAGAGCCATCCCATATTCTACTGAGCATCTGGAGTTGAGATAAATTTTTTATTATCGGCGGGAAATGTAACGTAAAGGAAGAAACCAAGCATTAGAACTTACTACTGGCACACTTCCGCTTCCGCTTCATTGAAAATTAGTGTCTACCGGTGTGCCAGAACCAAAAGAAAGGGAAAGTTTATGTGCGGACGCAATTAATGGAATCAATAGCAGAGGAGGGGGAAATCGGTAAGTAATACATCATCCGAAGTGAACGCAAAACGCGGGGACCGTGGGAATATTATGGACGGAGAGGAAAGGCGGTATGTAGGTTATATCCAAAAGGGGACTATTTGCCAACGCGAACGGGAGCAAACTTCAACAAGAAATAGCACCGATGCCCTCGGGCCGTTCGCGTTGATTTAAGTAATTGCAAGGGATAATCCATCAGCAAGCATCATACAGTACTACTGATGATTGCCATCCAACGGAAATAATGACAAAAATCAAGCTTGGAAGTTCCTGACGTTCAACTTCTCAACATCTTCTAGATCCCCAGAAATTGACCATGCAGAGGTGACAGGAAAATCAGGGCTTCTTTATTATGTACAGATCGCGCACGCGAGGCTCGATGTGGATCAGAAAAAGTGAGTATAACGCTTGTCCAACCTAACGACCCTACCGGTGCTTGGCGCATTCAAGTGGATTGTATGTAATGATATTCATGCCACGTACAGTGATCGTAGAGGTGGTCCATGTGGTGAAAGAAAGTCCCCATTACATCCACGGTGAATGATGGCATGGCATTGAGATGACCAGATGCGACAAGTCGACAAGACACCAAAGCTATCGGCTCACTGCACGTGCGAGGCAATCCGACACCCTTGTATCTAAGCAAAGCGATTGGGTTCATCTCCACGAAAATCGTCAGTGGGAATAAATCACAACGACCTAGATGGACAAGGATCTCTTGTGGCCTAGGGATTCTTGCCTTGGTCCGATGCGGAGCGAAGATTGGTATCGTAGCTGTCTCAGTTGAGCTTGAGGCTACTTTGATCATACGAAAGGCATCTTCGGGCGTTTTGGCAAAAAGATTGGTGCGTCTGAATCGGTCTCGGCCCTTGTTCCCGCGTGTAATAGACTGGCACCCTGGTATTCTGTGAAGGGCATAGAAGAACCAAGGGACGTGTCTCAATGCTTGTCATACCCGACAGTCGACTGAGCGATCCGCGTTGAAGTACACGGATCAGACGGAGTCGCCAGGTACAAAGACGGGTGACATTGTGTCGGACGCGCGATCAATATTTGTGACTGCCCATCTCTTCCGACAATCCGAAAGTCTGACGGTAGATAAGGCGAAGGACCTCACACAGTAGGATCACAAGATGCATGGCACCACGATACTCGAGGATATTGCCTGCAAAAAGAACTAGCGCAATATTCAGCGGAAGGGAAATTAATCATACTAGTAAGGGTGACACTGAGGCCAAACATCTGGCCTAGTGCTATCAGTGCTCTCAACTCCGAAGTGGCCTTGCATATATATTGACTCTCATCAGAGAATTGCATGGAGATTGTTCGAGATTTGAGATCTTAAAGATGGACTTCTCACGATTATTGACGCGTTGAACGATATCCCATGGAGACTTTGGAAGATAGTACTTTAGAACAGGGATAACTGTATTGTTCCTTGGCTTGCCATCTCCGACGAAGGTCGCGTACGCGCTCCACGAAGTCGAGATTCTCGAATTAACCTGGGTGCCAACAGTATTCTCAGCATCGAGGCCTAGTCGATAAATGTCAGCGAAGAAAAGACCATACGGGGAGTAAAGCAGGGGTAAAGGTGGAGATTGTAAACGTACATCAACAGATGGGTCTGCCGTCTAGAATAAATTGTTTAGAATATGCCTGCAGTTTTCTGACTTGGTGATTCAGCTTGGCAGCGCGACGCGGCATCGGTGGCTATTTCAAGGAGATTAGATACTATCGACTTCGTGTGTCACCTGGTAGGCTGCGGTTTAATAGAGAATGTAGGCGCGATAAAGAAGAGCCGGTGCATGGTCACTTGGCAGCAATCTTGAACAAAGTTCATCCATCCCACACATATTACAGTCCCAGCAGGTACCTTGCATACCTTATCAGCAGCGAGATATCAGTCAATTCGAGACGCAAAAATAGACATGCCGGAACAGACTTACCAGCCTCAGCCCTGTAACGTGTAACGTTCAAGTCGCACATGGAGAAACACCAGGCAAAGCGATATGATATTCCGCTCTGTTCGTACTAAATACCAGAGGGAAGATCCTGTCAGAAATGTGCATCTAGGAGAGCCCGTGATTCGGAACGTCAGGGCGGTACAACCAGGAGTGACGGCGTTGTTTGGCGACTTCGAGAGGAACAAATACAACTGATTTTCCTCCTTTGCTGCTTTCTCGTTTACCCACAATGGACGTCTCGAATATCTTAGCTTCGCATGCCGCAAAATAGTAAGCTCGAATTCAAATCATTATTGTGAATTCTGGTCTTAGAATTCTGTCCCAGTCAATCGATAACGGTCGAAAAGGAAACGTCGCTTGACGTCGATGTAGGGTACCTAACAGTGACGGACCCAAATCCCATTGACGAGGACAGCTACAAGTGCGGCCAAGTTAGACTTCTGAACTTTTACCTGTCTAACGTTGGCTTAGATCCAATCTTGAGGAACATCTGCAGTCTCTCGCACGCGACGGTGTACAATCACTATTTTCGTCTCTTTTCACACTTCCTACAAAAAACTCTGATGACGGTCCTCTGGCTCAGTTACCACCTCCAAAAACTCAACTACCCCGTGCCAAGCCTCTGCCGAAGCCCAAACCACCCACTAAATGGGAGCAATTTGCTGCAGCGAAGGGTATCCAGAAAAAGAGAAGGGACAAGAAAGAGTGGGACGAGGAAAGGCAAGAGTGGGTTAACAGGTGGGGCAAGGATGGAAAGAACAAGCAGCTCGAAGAACAATGGATTACGGAGGTACCTCTCAATGCTGGTGCGCATAGTTTTCCCGCTTTTCATTGGCGTCGTCTGAAAATCTTGCGCAGATGTGGATCACGACCCTCGGAAAGTAGCTCGCGAGGAGCGCAAAGCAAGGGTGGCCAAAAACGAAAAGCAGCGACAGGGAAACCTTGCTCGTGCACAAGGCCCCTCATCCTCAGTAGCAGATACAAATCCTCGCGAACAACGGAAGAAGGAGATAACCAAGACACTTTCTTCAGCACGTATAAGTACTGCGAGTATGGGTCGTTTCGATAAGAAACTCGAGGGCGAGAAGAAGATGCGTGGTGTGAAACGGAAGGTCAGTAATTGCTCAGTGCTTGCCATCATCTATCTAACACAGCTGCGTTAGTTCGATGCGAACGAGCAACCTGTTGAACACGAAAAGAATGCATCTTTGGCCCTACTATCCAAAATGGACAGCGACGCCAGGAAGACGAGGGCGGCCCCGCCGTCTGGAGACAGTGTCGTCAATGTTCGGAAAGCTGTGAGGTTCGCGAGCAAAGGCCGAGGAGGTATTGCTCTCGGTAGAGAGTCGTCCGGCGGGAGCGGAAGCGCAAACAGGGTGCTAAAAAAGATGAACTTGCCCTCGATTTCAATTTATATTTGTCTGTATCTACTCATTGCAAATGTTTGAGTGAATCGCTGAGATATAAATTATGTCCAACAAATATTGATATTTTATGTAAGTGATGATCAATGACTACGTAGATACATTGCAGAGCGACTGTGAATCCATAACTAAAGAAAATGAAACAATGAACGATCTATACAGCGTCTTTCAGATTGTCCGGGTTGGCTTCCCCTCGTCAATCCACTTCTGCTTCACCAGCTTATCCTTCTCCGCGAGGTATAAGCGATAGACGAGCTTAATGGTCCCGTCGCTGACACCGGCAACAGCACCGATGTCCCTCGTGGACTTTGGTTTCCCGAGTAAAAGACAGGTGAAGTAGATGGCGCCCCCGCGATAGAGACCGGACTCCTTCCATCACCAATGCCCAACTCACGTGCGGCAATGATGATATCAGAGCATATGCCCTGGAAATTCGGAGGAAGATCCAGATGGTTGCAGTAACGCACGACGAGGGACTCTGGACCAGTGGCGGGTGCTAATGATGGGTGGGCCGCCGAGGCTCCAGGAGTGAGATTGAACGCTTGTTCAAGAGATTTGTAACACTGCCCAAGGACTTTCTTGGAAACATGCGTGAGATTGCATATCTCTCGGAACGTTCGCGGTACGTGTGCCTGTCTGCATGCTATGAAGATACAGGCCGCGATGATGGCGTCCATAGGTTTGCCCCGGAGGATTTTTTCTTGTTCAGCGCGCTTGAAAAGTTGCTTCGCAATATCACTGATGGTTTTTGGGAGGAGAACTGGTCACACCAGCTGGAGATGTCGCGGAATGCTACCATGAGATTTCGCTCTTGCCGCGAGCCCTGCCCGCGGGACTGGGCGCGTTGAAGTTCTCGTGACAGTCCATTCCCACCATCCCTGAAACTGATTACCGTGTCCAGCTGCTCCATGCCCTCCATCAACGGATCACTAGCCGCACCGACACGAGATGGGTCATCTCCTTCGTCATTGGCAAACGTCTGTGATCAAAAATTTCAACTTCGATGATAGAAAAGACTCAAAACCGGAACGTACACGCCATTCACTCCGTGTATCTACAATACGGTCACCCAACACCAGTCCACAATTCCGACAAACAAGGTCGCCGGAGCCAAACTCTTCAGCAATCTGAGGGTTGGGGTCTCTGCATTCAGGACAAATCAGGCGAACAGCAAGGTCAGGCCCGAATGTTGGCGGTGGTGGTGCTTTTGCTTGAGACTGTGCGAGTGGAAATGCTTGGGCGTAGGCCATGTTTTGTTGGAGTATGCGCCGCTGCTCAAGATGTGTTTATCAGGTACGCAGCTACAAGTAAAAAGACAAGACATTAGTAGGATTCTAGCAATCTACTGCAGCAGAAATGGTGGCATTTCTTACACAAACGTTGCGTCGCTGTACGGGCGAGGAACGAGTTCGGCGCCAGAGACGACGACAACGAGATGGTGGTTTGGAGGCAAGTCAAAGTCAGCCGACGATGGCACCGAAGGCTGACATAAAAACCCTTTTCGGGTATAACCGCACAGCCACATTGTCAGCAACACAGCCACGAGTCGTTTGTCAGGGTCCCGGCGGTCGGGCGGTCACTGATAGGGATCGACGTTGTTCCTTAGATGTTATACTACAGCATGAGCTCTTCCCCCCCTTTGACACTCACTGAGCAGTGGATCTGTATCTTGAAAAGCGCTCGATAATATAATTTCAATAACGTTAATAGCTAGTGATCAGAAATGAGTACTAATCATTTTATCTATGCACTGAGTCTTGTCCTGACAACTTCTTCAACATTCCCCGGCGAACGCCCAGACCCGACATGCTGCAGTGATCCTCCGTTCTTTGAAGAATAATGACCAAAATGTAGGATAACGTCTCTCGATTTCCACAGCTCATATTTTACTTACGAACGATGTCTTGGCATAGAAGCTTGACCACCCGGAGATCAGGAGTATTCATCACCGACTCGATTTGGTAGAGTTCATCGCTCAAGGCAACTATTCTGCCTTGCCCGCAGCGATCAAAAGCAGAGAGGATCGTAGAGTCATCGTTAGAAGTTGCCATCAAGAACGTAGGATGCTGAGCCATGCGGTCGGTATAGGCTAGAGTAGCCAAGATAATTGACAAAAACAGTTCTATAGCTTTCTCGTAGTAAACGTGCATGGTAGTTATGGTGGCATCAGCACCCGAATTAAATAATGAACGTCGACTGCCCATGTGAACTGACTTCATCGCTCACGGGCCGTCCAGATTTCTTCGAAAAGCAAGAAGATCACAAGAACACATTGTAGAAGAAGTATCCCAGTACCAAGATTACAAACGAGGATGACACTATAGGTCTGAGTCATCAACGCGAACATAGTCATCAACTGACAGGCAATCAATTCTTTTTGTGTCATCGTTTCTCTCGTTTGCCTGACATATTGTTCACCACGCGCTGCAGCGCCCGCTTGGCCTCACCATTGGTGAATGTTGATAAGTCAAAGTAGTTTGCCGCATGCTCTAATAGCCTACACAGACAGATTTTAAATTCAAAGAAGCTCAGAGCAGAAGAATTAAGCGTACCATTCAGGGCGAACATCAGAGACCGTGCGAATGTAAGGTCTCTTTGTTAACACAAATTCATTGAAGATGACCCATTCGGGTTGAGTGTCGAGGCCACAGGATGGGTGAAACGTCACGACCTACATATATCTTCAGTCACGAGGCCTCGAAGGCAAGCAGAGAACATGAACCTGATTATCCTTGACCGTGAGATAATTTCCCTTCTCTCCCTCTTTATGCGCCACTTGCATGAAGAACCCACAGACAAGTACTTGAAGGATGTTCTGGTACAGCTTCTTCTCGTCTGAGAGAGAAACCAGGTCCACTTCGTATTTGGCCATGATTCGCCCTAACTGAGCACGGAGTTTGTCCGCCTCCGCAAGAGCTCGAGCGGAGAGGAAGTGGTTGTACAGCCAGCTCTTGTCAGACTTATCTGAGATATTGTGTGAGCATCTAATTCTGGGAAACGAAATAGAAGGGAGCCTACTTTGGACATACTGATTATAGACATTCAGCATGGTGAGATGGTCGCCATCGCTGACAGTGAGTAAGGCTTTCGCTGCATCAGCTTGGTTACGTGCATTTGGCGGTCGCATCCACACGTTTGGTACTGATAGTTTCGTTAGCTGTTGAAAAAATAGATAGGTGAAAGGAACGTTCAGCTCTTACCGGAAAGCATGGCGGTGATAGTGAGGATTTCATTACTGCATTCGAATTCTGGGCTGACGATAAGCATTTTCGCGAGCTACATCAAAGGAGTCAGTGATAGTCAACGCCTGTGAAAGATGTTTTAGACACACCTGAGGATCGAGCGGGAACTCCGCCATCACGCTACCCAATGCAGTTAGGTTACCTTCATCATCTAAGGCGGAGAGGAAATTCAGTAACTCCAAAGCTCGCATTAATGTCTCGGGAGCTGGAGCATCGACGTAGTCAAACCGAACGAGATCCTGAAGCCAATCAATATAAGTTTGTATTTCACGCATGAGATTCTTACCTTGATACCCAATTTGACAAGCACCAAAACTGTATTGCTTAAATTACACCTCAAAATCTCTGGATGGGTCTGCTCCTCGAGCTCGTTCATGAAATCCTTCTCCGTATAAAGCCGGAAGCACTTCCCTGGCCTCGTACGACCGGCACGACCCGCTCTTTGCTGGGCAGAGGCTTTGGATATTGGGTTAATGAACAGCATTTCAACTCGTACCCGAGGGTTGTAGACTGTTTGTTTGGAGAAGCCAGGATCAACGACGTATACGATTCCATCTATTGTCAAGGACGTTTCAGCAATATTGGTGGAGACGACGACCTTTCGGCCTGGGGGACCGTCGGGGGTTCGAGGAGTTGGTGCAGGGTCGAAGATACGCTGTTGCAGTTGAGAGGGTAGGGAAAAATAGAGGGGTATGCAAACTAGAGGACCGACGGAGTCTGGATCATGATTTGCCATATCGTCCGCTTCAAGCTTGATCTTTCGGCATGCATCCTCTATTTCCTCTTCATCTGTGAGAAATAGTAAGATATCACCAGGCTCTTCGGCTCGATGAATCATAAGGACAGTTCGGATAGCAGCTTCAAGATAGTCGGGCTCAGGTTTCTGGGCGTAGAACACCTCTACAGGATGCGTGCGGCCTGTTATTTTGAACAAAGGCGCTGGTGTACCAGCGGTAAGACCAAGATACTTTTGGAATTTGAGAGCATCGAGGGTTGCAGACATGATGATGATCTTCAGGTCAGAGCGGCGTTTTGTGAGGTCTTTCAGGAGACCCATGAGGATGTCAGTAGCAAGCGCCCGCTCGTGCGCCTCGTCTAGGATGATAGTAGAGTATCGCTCGAGATTGGGGTCATCCGTCGCCTCTCGAAGAAGCATACCATCGGTCATGTATTTGAGGAAAGTTGTACCAGGATCTGTCATGTCTTCGAATCGAATCGAATAACCGACGTGCCGGCCAAGCTGGACTAGAAACAAGGTAAGTTTTCTGGAGAGAAGCACCTTCACGCCATTCACCATCCATTTCATCCGCCACCCGCTTTGCTACCGACATTGTCGCAACGCGACAAGGTTGGGTACATGCAACGAGCTTGCCTTTCGTATGCGGAAGGTCCGAGTACGCGACAAATTGAGGTATTCTTTGAGCAGGAGTAGGTGTAGGTCTGGTAAAAAGCAAATGTGCAGCGCATACTGTGTCGTTTTCCCTGCCCCAGTCTCGCCAAGGATTATAATGATCTGATTTTCATTGAACTATTGGAAAGATCAGCCCAATCATTACTTGAAGGGGTAGGCGTATTCCTAAGGGCCACAATATTCAAATCCCTCAAATCTAGCGCGCCTATACTCACGATCTTGAAAAAGTCATTCATCTGTGAATACACGGGTAACTTCTCTCGCGAGGCAAGTATCTTCTTGTACTGGGCAGAGTGTGGCTGCTTCGTGAATGGATTGAGTTCATGTTCCTAGGTATATTGTCAAATAAAACCTTGGATTCTGCGAAGGATAAAACGTACTAGGGCTTTTCGGGCCTGTTCACCACTGACTTTCCTCGGTAGAAACCCAGATAGCGGCTCTTTCGAGGTGTCCATTTTGGCCTTGGAGAACTGGCGCACGTTGAGCAGGGTATAGACGAGCGAGGTATGGGTTGTCTATGAGTTTTTCGAGATGGCGGTGAGAAGGATAGATACTAGATAGATATTACCAGTCAAGGTCCCCAAATCCCCAAAAGGATAGGAATGGTGCATTTGAATACACCGTTATTCCCGCGACAGGTTGCCGCGGCTATTCCTCAGTGCCGTCTATTGATTTTTGCCGAAACCTTCTCACACTCGATGGGACGAAATAGAACAATATTTACTGACCCGCGTAATTTTACACCAGCCCACAATAGCTTTCTCGTAGTAGTAGTAGTAGTAGTAGTAGGCGTCGCACTGGCAACAGTCCCTATCAAGGGAACAGCCAATGTTTTCTGCGCCGTTGTTGACGAACAAGTCAATATCGCAGACCGCGAAGAACCCATGCCGCTGTGAACATCGTTGGTTTTCCGGACCAACGCATCTCACGGAGTTGGATGACTTCGAAGGGACATGATACATATGTGAGTGTGTTGCTCCGGACTATCTGTCCATAATGCTAAATGCGCTACATACACACGTACGTATTGTAAATAGCCAAGAACATCACCATAGTTTGCGAAACCCTCTACGTCGGATACCCTGAGCAGAAACTGCCACTGTTCAATCAGGGAACAAGTAGAAGGCCAGTGATTTCTGGGATCACCGGCGACAGCAGTGATGTCTTGAATGAAACAATGAGAGAGGTCGTCGTTAGCGCGGCATTCGAACAACGCGTGAGGCTCATCAGTCGTCCTCTGCCATGACACTACAAAAAACGGCAGAGATGCCATCGGACAAAAGGGCTATGATTTCAGACCGTGTGCCAGTCACCGGAGAAGTAGCGGGAGAAGGCTCCTCGAGCTACGGTCAGTGGTCTCGTACAGCCGTGAAACAAAGTAAAGAACATTCTACAGTGCTTATTAATGCAACAGATGCGAAAGCATGGCAGCGAGATGTGATCCAGGTGCGGGATAGCGAACGAACATTCTGAGACATTTTCCGCTTAAGCGAAAAGGAGTCTAAATGTTGTGCTAGCCCTATATACCCTTCCAATGATCAACGAAAGGTGCTAGCCAAGCTTTGCATGCATGTTGCTAGCATGTTTGAGAGTGGAAGGCGAAAAAAAAAAACCAGAAACCGATGGTGATCGTAGTAAACATGCATGGTATTTATAGTGGCATCAGCACCCGAATTAAATATTGAACGTCGACTGCCCATGGGAACTGACTTCATCACTCAAGCGCTCATTCTAGAAGAAGCATCTCAGTACCAAGATTACAAACAAGGATGACACTATAGGTCTGAAACGCGAACATAGTCATCAACTGACAGGTAATCAATTGTTTTTGCGTCTTCGTTTCTCTCGTTTACTTGACTTCTTGTTCACTACGCGCTGCAGCGCCCGCTTGGTCTCGCCATTGGTGAATGTTGATAGGTCAAAGTAGTTTGCCGCATGCTCTAATAGCCTACACAGACAAACTTTAAGGTCCAAGAAGCTCAGAGCAGAAGATTTAAACGTACCATTCAGGGCGAACATCAGAGACCGTGCGAATGTAAGGTCTCTTTGTTAACACAAATTCATTGAAGATGACCCATTCGGGTTGAGTGTCGAGGCCACAGGATGGGTGGAACGTCACGACCTACATATATCTTCAGTCAAGAGGCTTGAAGGCAAGCAGAGAACATGAACCTGATTATCCTTGACCGTGAGATAATTTCCCTTCTCTCCCTCTTTATGCGCCACTTGCATGAAGAATCCACAAACAAGTACTTGAAGGATGTTCTGGTACAGCTTCTTCTCGTCTGAGAGAGAAACCAGGTCCACTTCGTATTTGGCCATGGTTCGCTCTAACTGAGCACGGACGTTGTCCGCCTGCGCGAGAGTTCGAGCGGAGAGGAAGTGGTTGTACAGCCAGCTCTTGTCATACTTATCTGAGATATTGTGTGAGCATCCAGTTTTGGGAAACGAAATAGAAGGGAGCCTACTTTGGACATACTGATTATAGACATTCAGCATGGTAAGATGGTCGCCATCGCGGACAGTGAGTAAGGCTTTCGCTGCATCAGCTTGGTTACGTGCATTTGGCGGTCGTATCCACACGTTCGGTACTGATAGTCCCCATTAGCTGTGAAAATTAGATAGGTGAAAGGAGCGTTCAACTCTTACCGGAAAGCATGGTGGTGATGGTGAGGATTTCATTACTGCATTTGAATTCTGGGCTGACGATAAGCATTTTCGCGAGCTACATCAAAGGAGTCAGCCATAGTCAGCGCCTGCGAAGGCAATTTTGAGCGCACCTGAGGATCGAGCGGAAACTCCGCCATCACGCTACCCAATGCAGTTAGGTGACCGTCATCATCCAAGGCGGAGAGGAAATTCAGTAACTCCAAAGCTCGCATTAATGTCTCGGGAGCTGGACCATCGATGTATTCAAACCGAACGAGATCCTGGAGCCAATCAATATATTTTTATATTTCACGCATGAGGTCCTTACCTGGATACCCAATTTGACAAGCACCAAAACTGTGTTGCTTAAGTTACACCTCAAAATCTCTGGCTGGGACTGCTCCTCAAGCTCGTTCATGAAGTCCTTCTCCGTATAAAGCCGGAAACACTTTCCTGGCCTCGTACGACCGGCACGACCTGCTCTTTGCCGGGCAGAGGCTTTGGATATTGGGCTAACGAGCAGACTTTCAACTCGTATCCGGGGGTTGTAGACCTTTTGTTTGGAGAAGCCAGGATCAACGACGTATAATATTCCATCTATTGTTAAGGAGGTTTCAGCAATATTGGTCGAGACGACGACTTTTCGGCCTGGGGGGCCGTCGGGAGTTCGAGGAGTTGGTGCAGGGTCGAAGATACGCTGCTGTTGTTGAGGGGGTAGGGAAGAATACAGGGGAATGCAAACTAGAGGGCCGACGGAGTCTGGATCCTGGTTTACCAGATCGTCTGCTTCGAGTTTGATTTTTCGACAGGCATCCTCTATTTCCTCCTCACCGGTGAGGAAGAGCAAAACGTCGCCAAGCGCTTCAGCCCGATGGATCATAAGGACAGTTCGGATAGCAGCTTCGATGTAGTCGGGCTCGGGTTCTTGGTGTAGAACACCTCTACAAGATGTGTACGGCCTGGTACTTTGAACAGGGTGCTGGTGTACCAGCGGTCAGGCCAAAAACTTTTGAAATTTGAGAGCATCGAGGGTCGCAGACATGATAATGATCTTGAGGTCAGACCGGCGTTTTGCAAGGTCTTTCAGCAGACCCATGAGGATGTCAGTAGCAACCGTCCGTTCGTGCGCCTCGTCTAGGATGATAGTAGAGTATCGCTCGAGATTGGGATCGTTCATCGCTTCTCGGAGAAGCATACCGTCGGTCATGTATTTGAGAAAGTTGTACCAGGATCTGTCATGTCTTCGAATCGAATCGAATAACCAACGTGTCGGCCAAGCTGGACTAGAAACAAGGTACATTTTCTGGGTGGAAGTATCTTCACAGCACTCACCATCCATTTCATCCGCCACCCGCTTTGCCACCGACATTGCCGCAACGCGACGAGGTTGGGTACATGCTACGAGCTTGCCTTTCGTATGCGGTAGGTCCGAGTACGCGACAAATTGAGGTATTCTTTGAGTGGCAGTGGGTGTTGGTCTGGTAAAAAGTAAATGCACAATGCATACTGTGTCGTTTTTCCTGTTCCAGTCTCGCCAACGATTACAATGACCTGATTTTCATTGAACTATTGGAAAGATCAGCTCAATCTTTACTTGAGGAGAGGTCAACGTATTCCTATGGGCTACAAAGTTCAAATCCCTCAAATCTAGGGCCTATACTCACCATCTTGAAAAAGTCATCCATTTGTGAATACACGGGTAACTTTTCTCGGGAGGCAAGTATCTTCTTGTACTGGGCAGAGTGTGGCTGCTTCGTGAATGGATTGAGTTCATGTTCCTAGGTACATTGTCAAATAAAACCTTGGATTCTGCGAATGATAAAACGTACTAGGGCTTTTCGGGCCTGTTTACCGGTTACTTTCCTCGGTAGAAGCCCAGATAGCGGCTCTTTCGAAGTGTCGTGTTTGGTCTTGGACGAACTGGCGCCACGTTGAGAAGGGGGTAGATAAGCGAGGTATGGGTTGTCCATGATTGTTCCGGGATGGCCGTGAGAAGGATAGATACTAGATTATGATATTACCGGTCAAGGTCCCAAATCCCCCAAAAGGATGTATGTGAATACACCGTTATTCCCGCGATAGGTTGCCGCGGCTATTCCTCGGTGCCGTCTGATTATTTATACCGATACCTTCTCACACTCGATGGGACGAAATGGAGCAAGATTTACTGACCTGGCCCACACCCGTTTCCGTCAAGCTTCAAGAACCTAAAAACAATGCGTACATATATTGAGTCGTGTCTGAAGTCGGTCAAGGAAGAGTGGGGACAAATTTAACTGTAGTGAACGTTGGTTAAGTGGTAATCTCTCTCAACAGTACCTCTGAGGAGGCTGGCTGGATGCGGGAGAATGGAAAGGAAAGGAATGCCAACATCTTTAGGACTTCACTCGAAGCCAAGACACAAGAAGTGTTGCTGGAGTGTTCGAGACGGCATAAGAATGGAGAGAAAGCCACGTCCTCCCAATACCACTCTCTTATTTACTGACTGACGCCACTTACATCGATCGATCTCAAGTGTTTGGATCGTCATTGGTAGGATCTATTCCGATACCATTGGGCCTGACACTTGAGGGGCAGCACCTGACAGCACAAGTTCTGGGGATGCCAGTATGAGTAGACACTCGGTAAAAAAATCTATCGTGATCGATAAGCAGTAATAAAACAACAGAAAAACAAGAACTCGGGCAGAACATCAGTCAATTTCCATCGGTCCATCTCCGCCTTGATCCATATCTCCATCGTCATTTCCGTCACCGTCGGAGTCAGACTCGCGATTACTGTCGAGAGTAATGCCTTCTTTCTTCAACCGCTGTATCTCCTGCAGTTCGTCCCGTTGAGCAATCTTTGTTTCTAGGTCATACGTCAATTTCTTCAGCGCGTCTTCGAACCGTTTCTGCCATTGATAGCGAATCAGAAACATCAGTGCGACAAAAACAGCAAATACGTACCCTAATGAGCGGATTGGAAGAGCTTGCAATTTCGTTACCCTTCTTCGCCACCGCCGCTTCCAGTCACGAATTTCTTCATTCAATAACTTCCTAGCTTGGGCTTCTTCATCGTCTTCGTCGTCTTCATCTTCTTCACTTTCATCGTCCTCGTCGTCCTCGTCTTCATCACCATCACCTTGTTCTTCGTCACCAAGGGCCAAATCGAGCTCTGCCGCTAACTCCTCGTCGATGTCTCCGTCAGGTTCTTCCTCTTCCTCCTCATCACCTTCGCCCTCATATTCACCCATATCGCCTCCGGGTGTAGCGGCGTCACCAAGGTCAGATATAGCGGGCGTCGCAGCGTCGATTGCTTCTTCTCGTTCAATGAACTCTGAGTCCGACAAGTCAGGATTGACATTTTCAAGTACCTCTAATGAAAAAATTAATATAAAAATATGTACAGAAGCATCACGCACCATATTTGACTTCTGTTGCCAGTGAGTCTTCCTCAAGAAGCCTTTCCACCGCTTGCTCGACGCTCTCAATGGTCTATTATGACATTAGTTCGGAGACGTTCGACAGGTCGGGCACGGGAAAAATCACCCTTCTATTGATCCTTTTGCGAAATCTTCGTTTCCGAACGTGATGCAGTGGTGGGGTGATGCCATGTGGCCAAATGAACTCCTCAATGTTGAAGCTCCTCTGGTTCGCGGCGGCGTCCTCGTTCTCAATGCGATTTTCAACAACAAGCATCTGTCAAAGGTCCGTCAACCATCCTAGTGAACTCCAGAAAACGATAAATTGCGGCGAACTTGACATATGTCTGCAACTTTGAACATTTGTTTATTATCCAATGTCTTCTGGGACTCAATAATACAGGGCAAATCCACTAGTTTCGAGGTGTATGTTGAATTACCGATGTGAAACACGCCACGACGAGAGTCTTTCGAGGACGAGTTCAACAAAAATACAACGGAACGTTTAAACCGCGCACCTTTGAATTTGAACCACACATCATTGGGTAACTCCCGAGCAGCAACCATCTTCCTTAATTTCTCACAATCCTCTCCCGCTGGCATACGCAGAATGAACTGTTCTTCGAAAGCAAGTTCTTCGTCATCCGAATCCAGTTCTCTGTCGTATTGGCCCAGAAATGACATTCCTGGTGCCTGTGCTGCCGCTTTCTCACTCAGCTTAAGCTTTAGTTTAGGCGGTGGCTTGTTCTTCACGCTTGTAGACCGTGTCGTCCGCTCATTAGCAGCGTCTATTGCGGCCCGTGCAGCAGCGCTCGTTGTTCGAAGGCGCGAAGAATGTCTTTCGCCAGTGCCGGTCGGGGAAGGTTTCGCGGATGATTCTGATATGCCGCTAAATCCATTGGCCCTAGATGGCCCTGCTTGAGATGGCAGAGCCTCGCCGTCGTCGACGACAATAATGTCTTCGTCCATGGTGAGAGTGTAGAGGCAGGGCTTGTTACAAAAATAGCTGTGTTTGGCGAGAACCTCTTGCCAAGCAGTTCCTCTTGACACAGCCACCCTCAGAGACCCATTCGACGCGTCTCAAATCACGCAGCTCCCTTTCCTTATTCCACTTTCCCCATGAACCTTACCCCGTCGGCGTAGGCGTCTGACTACATATGGGTGCGCTCTACCTTGCTGTTGTAGAACTTTCTATTGACTCGTCATACAGAATCGGCTATTGCTAAACAACTTATTGACAAAATCTACGAGAAGCGGAAGGCGGCTGCCCTTGACCTTGAGAAGTGAGTCGTTCACATCTTCCAGGGAACTTCATTTGCTGACCACGGTGATGGTGTGAAGGCAGATCCGAGAATGTCATCAGCAAGGGGACGAACGGCGCATCACCCAAATAATCGACCAGCTCGTCGAGATGTTCAACAACCCGTCCAACCCTTTACATATGCGTAACGGCGGCTTGATAGGGCTGGCTGGTACTGCTATCGCATTAGGTGTCGATGTCGCACCGTACATGGATAAATTTGTGCACCCCTTACTGGATTGTTTCGTCGACCCCGAAAATAGGATACGGTACTTTTCTGCAGAGTGTCTATACAACATAGCGAAGGTGTCAAAGGGCGAAGTTTTGGTATACTTCAATGAAATATTCGATGCTTTGAGCAAGGTGCGTCTCCTTCCTCTTACCGTGCTCTCCGACCAACCTCGTGTAGCTCGCAGCAGATTCGGAATTGTCGGTGAAGAACGGCGCTGAGCTCTTGGATCGCCTTTTGAAAGACATTGTTGCCGAATCAGCCTCTGTCTACATTCCTCAATATCCCGAGACCGAGAGGGTTCGCGACCAAGTACAAGGCGTTTTGGTAACACATCCTGACGGCACGCTTGGAAATGATGGTGAAGGACCCAGGAAGGCCTTCTCCCTTGCACATTTCATTCCACTGCTTCGCGAGCGCATCTATGTCGTTAGTCCTTTCACAAGAAGTTACCTGGTGTCATGGATCACCGTCTTAGACTCGGTCCCCGAACTCGAGCTGATTTCGTATCTCCCAGAATTCCTGGACGGGCTTCTGTAGGTGCTTCCACTTAAACGCCAGATAAGCCTCATCAGCTTCGCATAGCAAGTACCTCTCGGACCCCATCGAAGACGTACGCGTGGCGACCGAAACCCTGCTTGCTGAATTTCTGCGCGAAATACACGATGTAAGTGGGGTTCGGAAGCAAACGACAGAGTCTCCCCTTCAACAGTCGAAATACAGCGAAAGATCTGAATCCAGGCCATCGGATAACGCGAGCGAGAAAATTCTTGATACTCCGATTGAAGATGCAGAGCGCGCAGCATTTATTATCGATCAAGACGAACGTTCTTCCTATGATCCCGACAATCTCAGAGATGATCACATCTCCGATATCGATTTTCGGGACACTGGCGGTCAGTGACCCGTGCCGTATCTCTCCGCCTTAGTGTGTTGACTCCTCTGGCAGTCTGGGTTCCTGGACAGGGGGTCAGAATAGACTACTCGGCAATTATAGAAATACTTATCCAGCAATTAGATGGAGAACGTGAGTTTTATTCCCAAGTCATACTTGCTGATGTCTTCATGAAGTTGGCGCAGATGACGAAATTCAACAATCCACCGCTTTGCGATGGCTAGCACAATTTTTGACCTTTGCCTCGGAAGTCATGCTTCCATTTACCCCCCGTCTAATTCCCGCGATACTACCAAACCTCGCTCACCATGTCAACATGATTCAGTCGGTGGCTGTCGATGCCAATAAGCATCTCTTGAACGTCATTCAGAACCTCCCCTCTCCTTCTGAAGCACCACAGCGTGACAAAGTTGCACCCGCCCGAAATCGCACGTCTCCTACGCCGGCTACATCGACGTCAAATTCCCGGCAGTCCACGACGGGGAAGGAATCTACCAGAGAAGCTTCATCACCAGAATCTGTGGCAGAAACGACCACAACAGCCGCTAATGCCGGCACGGGACCGAGTGGTCTTTCCCGAAGTCGAGGGAGCGGCGCGGATATGACGTTGACACCGCGACCTCCTCCCGTTGCTGATATACAGACAAATGCAGGATCTAGTCGGTCACATTCACCCATATCTCTCAAAAGCCAGACGACTGGTGGGCCAAATGCTACCGCACCCCCTGGGACAATCCAGGAAGAACCAGACCCTTTCGATTATCAGGCTACCGTGAACGAATTGACCGTTCAGTTCTTAAGCGAATTTGAAGAGACGCGAGTTGCAGCACTTAAATGGCTCATCATGCTGCATCA
The DNA here is from genome assembly GCA_037576215.1 of Armillaria gallica. NCBI lineage: Eukaryota > Fungi > Basidiomycota > Agaricomycetes > Agaricales > Physalacriaceae > Armillaria > Armillaria gallica. The sequence goes on from JBANDB010000008.1 coordinate 1,748,447, forward strand.
GAAAGCTCCCAAAAAGGTAGGCTCACAACTTCCGGGGTCCAAACTGTAACACCCTTCTTTCGTCTAGATACTCGCGATGGACGATGGTACATTTCCGGCATTGCTTAAAACGCTGTCGGATAGTTCGGAAGAGGTTAGCCTCTCCGTGACTTTATTTTGTCGTCGACTAATCTGTGCTGAGCTAGGTTATCAAGCACGACCTTCAACTTCTAGCTCAAATTTCATCAAGCTCGGAAGAGACCTATTTCAAGGCCTTCATGATGAACTTGCTAGAGCTTTTCAGCACTGACCGTAGGCTACTAGAAACGCGAGGCAGCCTCATTATCAGACAGTTATGTCTGAACCTTAACACTGAAAGGATATATCGAACGTTCGCTGAAATCCTCGAAAAGGAAGACGTACGTGTACCCGATATGTTACTTTTCATTCTATAAAACCTCCCACAGGACCTCGAGTTCGCTAGTGGTATGGTTCAGAAGCTGAATATCATCCTCATCACATCGCCAGAGCTCGCCGACTTTAGAAAACGTCTGAAGAGTCTCGAAACGCGTGTAGGCTATCAATATATATGACTTTCAGACGTCACTGACAATCCCATCAGCAAGACGGGCAGGCACTATTCACTACGCTATATCGGTCTTGGTGTCATAACGCAGTCGCCGTCTTTTCCCTGTGTTTGCTAGCGCAGGCATACGAACATGCATCAAATCTTCTCTACATCTTGTACGTCAAGTGACGTACACATGAAGTTGACATTGCATTGACGTGTGGCCTCTCCTCAAGTGCCGACCTAGAAGTCACTGTTCCAATGCTAGTGCAGATTGACAAGCTAGTGCAGCTCATTGAGTCACCTGTTTTTACATGTGAGCAACCCATTCTCCTATCAACCTTACGTCCTGAGCAGGACTCTTAGATATCCGCCTCCAACTGCTAGAACCTGAGCGATACCCCCATCTGTTCAAATGCCTTTACGGCCTCCTCATGCTGCTGCCACAGAGCTCCGCCTTTGTGTCCTTGAGAAACCGATTGAATGCTGTCAACTCGGCTGGTTTCCTTCACATCGCTCCTAAATCGTGAGTCATCTAAACAATTCGCAGGCTTCACTGAATATTCACGTGTCCAAACTCCAGGACTGTTGGAGCATTGTCTACTCGTTCCAAGATTGGTCGCGATGAGATAAAATGGCAAGAACTCGTGCAGCACTTCCGTTCAGTGCAGGCCAAACATGAGAAAGCACGGCGGCAGGCATTGGGCACTGATACCACGTCGTTCTCCGAGTATACTGACTCGGAAAGGCCGCTTGATTCAGGGGAACGAACCGTTCGTAACGCAGGGATGAGACCACCCATGCGGAGAAGAGTGACTGGCGATATATCCATTCACCCGAATACACCATCAGCACCCGCACCGGGTCAAAATACGCCGTTCTCACCTCGAAACGGTGCATTGTCCCCCTTGAATCCACGAGCAAGGGGGAACAGCGGAATGTTGACTAGTGCGATCTCACCGACCGGTGGTCCCCCAACTGCAGCCTCGGTATTGGCACAGCAAGCCCAGAAACAGAGACGGACGATCAGCCTGAATCGGAACACGAAGTCGTAGTCTCAATCACAGGGTCTTCATTTTTTGCCTTCATTATTTCGATTTTGCAATATTTTTCTTTGCTATCGCATACACCGGATTAGTACACATATTTTCTTTGCCTCTTTATATACATGATAAAGTCGTTTAATTCGGAGACGTGATGACGCAATACTCGCCAGGATTGCTTCCGTACAAGCAAGGACAAAGTGAACCTCTTGATCTCTTACTTCTCGCTACATTCCTCCTAATGGCCGTTACGAATGAATTGGCGCCTCTCGATCCTGCCTATGTTTCTGAATTGTTATCCCAACACCCATTCGTGAAGATACCCGGCGTAATAAATGTCAGGGATTTGGGCTTGTATCCCTCAGTGACACTTCCAACCCACATCACAAAACCAGGCTTCGTATTTCGCTCAGCCGAGCTCTCTGGTATAACAGAAGAAGGTTGCTTTATTCGATGATGCTATGTATCCCTGATCTTCATTGAGAATACCCAGGCAAAGAGCAAATCAAGAAATTGGGTATAACAAAAGTATATGACCTACGATCAGATACCGAGATGGCAAAATACAACGCCCCTTTGCCAGAGATAGAGGGTGTTGATGTGATTAGAACGCCGGTATTCAAGCTGGAAGACTATAGCCCTGAGGTGATGGCCAAGTACGTACGTGTTGGGATGTCGTATTCGGCCCAATCGTGATGCCATGGCTTATCTTGTATTCAGGCGCTATCAGCTATACGCTAGGGGAGATATAGAAGTAAGCAACTACTTCAACTGTCGCAGAGTGCAATGCCCTGACAGGGTCATCTTGTAGGCTTTTATGGAGCTCTATTCGCAGATACTAGACAACGGTGGTCCCGCGTTTAGTGCCATCCTCCGTCATGTTCGGGACAGGCCAAACGAAGGACTGATATTCCACTGTACTGCTGGGAAAGACAGGACTGGCGTCGTTGCCGCTATACTTTTGAAGGTTGGTTTGGACTTCTCGGTAGCGATGAGAACTGACCCGGGGACGGAACAATCTAGCTTGCGGGGGTTGACAATGATAGCATAGCAGATGACTATGCTCTATCTCGTGTCGGGCGGGAGCCTGCTCGTGCAATGATACTACAACGCCTTTCCAGGGAGCCGTTGTTTGCTTCCAATAACCAGGCCGCGTTAAACATGCTGACTTGTCGGTATGTCTTGACAAACTTCATTACGACCATCGAGTGAATAACATTGGATTGTTTTCAGTCGGGAGACAATGCTCGCATTCCTGACACACCTTGAAGCCACATATCACGGTGTAGAAGAATACGTGAAAACGTATCTAGACCTTACCGACGAAGACATCGTTATAATACGCAACAATCTTCTAACACCTAATTCTTCTCGTATGTAGAGGATATCAATAGACGTTGGTAATTTTGTACTACTTTCGGGCCGACGGCTTCTGATACTTAATCGATAATGAACGGAACACAGATCCATCTGGCGAGATTATTAACTGGAAATTTCGGCAGCTAATTCGGACTTCCGTGTATGTGTACATGGCCTGGCATTCCCTGTGAACTTCTGCCTCCGGTCCAGTTGGAGCATCAGTGTTCTATTCTACTCCCAGATTCCCTTGTAGGATTGCACGACATACATGGAATGCTGCCTGCCTGCTTGAATTGCAATATCTTGATTAGTAACTCATTGCCTTTTCAGCACGCAAAGCAAACATTGGGGAGTAAGCGTGCACTACATACAACAAAACTAAACTCGGAACGACCCTCCAAGTGTCAGCAACAACAGTATGTCTAACGAGCTATATCAGAGCTACAACAATGACAGCAAAAAAGAGAAGCACAAGAGAGCCTAAGAATGGTTCATATACCCACTATCAGGCATGTTCGTATCATCCAGGTCGGAGGATTCGATGACGCGACTTCGAGCCTCCACAAAAGCATTTACAGACATCTATTCGTTTCGTCCATCAGCCTCATAAGTATTCGATTGAAACGAAGTTCGTTACCATTCGCTCGTGACCAACATAGATCCCGAACCTGTCAATCCGCTCCTGCGGAGACAAATCCAAGAACTCCTCCACTGTAATTTGGCAGAGAATGACATATGCAGCAAACCGATTCATGCCAGAAACAGCTGCTAGACTTTCTTCTTCCTGTGGGAGACGTGAATCAGGTGCACGTCAAAGAAGAAGTGATATCTGTACGAACTTCTGGTACTTCGCCATCGAGCCAGGCTCGATCCCCCCACACCGTACCCTGTGAAACATCTTCGGCCTCGGCAACATCACCGAAATATCTCGCAAACATCGCGGCGTCTTCTACGGTATCGGCGAATGCCATTTGAACTCGACAAGTGGGGCTCTTCTTATCGCAAGCTTCGGCAAGGTCCACATCGCGCCTAAAGCGCCCTATCGCCTTGAGATTCGGCGGCGTGTACACATTCAACAGTGTCACAGATGCAGCTGCCTTATACGAAGCAGATATCAGGTATGCTTCGAAGATGACGAGCAGGTTCGTATACCGCCAGGACTGCTCAGAAACTGTAGACAGGAGAGCTTCGCGTTGAGAACTTAAAGAGATCAGACTTGCGAAGATGATTGCAGTGTTAGGATCCAAGATGAGGTCGACGCTGGAAAGGTGGTCACGTTCCACAAGTCCAACGGCGCACAAACTCGAGCGAAGTGTTCGAATCAAGACTTGCTTTTGCAGGGTCTCCATGGATGCCATATAGAAATGTGCGGTGGATGGTTCACTACGGGTTGGTAGACGCAGAGTATTTTTGTCAAAGATTTCAGGAGGTGCAGTTCGAGGTGCTTCGGGAATGTTAGTGGCGCTTTCGATTTGAACATCAGGGACACAAGGATTCGGCGCGGTTGCAGACGGAAAATCTGTAGAGTTGGTGCGTTTGGCGCGCAACTTAAGAAAGTCAGTTATACCAAGGGGATGAGTTGCGATTTCGGGGATGAGTATAGAATCGTTTGTGATGGGAGTAGTATCAGCAGGAAAACGAGGTTGAAGGTTGGAAGCACGTTGGGTAGATAAAGCAGGCGCAAGACCATCAGTGACAGCATATTCGTCCGCGTCCGCGTCCATGATAACAGATTCATAGGCGTAAATCATCCGAGGAGGGGCACTATGAGGCTCCATAGAGGCTTCTCGCCGGGTGATGTGTTGTGACAAGGCCTCGTTCGATTCAAAAGATAAGGGCTGGAAGGGACCTTGTTGAGATTGAGAGTCTTCCCTGATACCGGTAGAGAATTGAGAATTCGGGTAGGCGTCATCATCAACTAGCTGTTGCTGCTGAAGAAACTGGTCTCCCTGTTGGTGATGATACAGGGGGGCATCAATCATAGCAACATCCAACATGTCGTCAGGATGAGAAAAACGAAATGGATTTGAGGTGTCCTCATTAGTGGTGACAGTAGGAGAATAATTTCGTGGAGAAGGATTTTCGACAGACAAGTGTTTGTGGGGAGAGAAGGCAATGCCGGAATCGTCAATGTCGTGACGGTCGACGTCAATTCTTGCTCTCTTCGCAGGCCTTGGGAATAAAGGTTGATTCTCCTTGTCACTACCACTATCGTCCTCGTCGGTGTCTTTGACGAGTGTGAGCCCAGAAAGCCGGCGTCGCTCGACACGAGATAACATGATCTCCGAAGAATAGAGGTCGCCTTCAGAAGGCGGTTCATTATCTTCATCGAGCAAGAAGTGCTTTGTGTCCGATACCAAGGGTGAAGAATCCGACATTATCGCCGTTTCCAGCAGAGACTGCACCTGAGTTTTGATATGATCTTCAGAAAGACCGTTCCTCATATCGTCACCATCAATGAGTGTTGTCGATCCAGTAACATCCATGTGCGTTGGTAGATTTCCCTTGATCGTAAATGGTCTATTGAGATATCAGGTCAATGGTCGAGGCGCGTAGCAGCTTGGAACACTTGCGTCCAAGAGAGAGCTAAGCTAAGAGATTGTATTCCTTTAGCCTTCCTCAGAAACTTGTACGTAGGCATTGCTTGATCGTTGTGTGCTTTGGCCGACTTCGGTGGACAAACATATTCAAGTAGTTTCGTTGGTAGGAAAAGCGCGCTCGGTAGATGTTCGTTAGGGGGTAGTAGATCAGGAACTGTGCAGACCGATCGCCGTAAGTCCAAAAATTGACTAAACCCATTAACATACCCTTCATGAGTAAGCTAACCTCTTCGGTGAGCGTTTCGTTGAGTATGATGTCTTTGGGATTTTCTGCATTCACACTCTCGTATATCCGGTCGATCTCATCATCCAAAGTGTCTGTGCTCTGAACGGCATCATCTGGAATGGAGGGTGGTTGGCCCAATGTTGACGATTCAGGCATCGACAACAAGCGGTGTTCTTCAGGCTCTTGTCCCGTTGTCGTGGACGAGATAAAGGGCAGAAGAAACTCGGATAATCTGTTGTCACAAATTATGTTCCCTGAAAAACATAGATGGTAAAAAGAGCATACGATTTTCCTTTTCCAATGGGCGAGACCTGTTCTCTAGAGCCGTGGATTCTTCTGTTGCGTGGTAAGGGTGGCACATCTGTTGTATTGAAGATTGTCAAATGATTCCAGTTACATGACAAGAACCTTACCCATACGAGTCAGCTTGAGGGGTGATATTTCAGTATCGGGGGACGACACAGTGAAGAGTTGATCAATTTTATCTTCTTGGCTCGACGACGGCGTTGAAGGTGATGGAGATGAAGTAATATATGTTTCTGCAACGAAAAATCTCATGAGCCTCGAGTGAGATATAGAGGTGGAAGTGCCGTTTACGCCATCCGTCTACAACTACCATGTTGGCTTTGAATAGCTCCGCGTCATCGTCTTCCACTTTGGCTATTGGTGGTATTTTTGAAGGCAGATCACGCATTTTCTGGAAATCGGAGGGAAAGAAGCTGACATTAGCTGAACACCCCACACCCCGTCTACTTGATCTCGGGAACATGGGGACAAATTCCTCTTCGCGAAAGTGAAGTGGCGGAGAATCTTCCCATGTGGAAGGATCCAAATACTTGTTCTTGTATGCAGGCCCTGGACAGGATAGAGCTGCAGCAGATTTAAGAAAGGCGGATACTGCTTGATGTTCTTCGGTTTGCAGACGGTAATTGAGATCCCTGAATGCTTTCGTTAAATTACGAGAAACTTGAACGAGCAGGACATACAGGACTTCGGCAGGTGAAACCTTAGGGTCGTCGAATCCTTCAAGTGAGATAGGCTTGATAGACTGCGACGTCAGAAATGCTGCACGACTTTGGGGCACCGATGTAAAAGATCCGCTTGAGCCAGGATGAGGGGTAGCCCGTCTCGACCTTCGACTAAGCATTGGCGATAAGGGCTCGTGAACGATAAAGTCCTCCTTGTCATCGGCTGCGAATGTCAGTAAAATACGCACAAGACGGATGAAGTAACGTACTACTGAACTCATGCGAGACTCTCTCACTCTTTGTTGGCCCGTGGTTGACCTTCATCGCGTTCTTCAGATACTGCAGCACTTCAGGAAGAACTTGAAATTTTTCTTGATATGGTTCGAGATTGCCAAACCGATACCGCTGCGTGAGGTTCAAGAAGGGATCTGCGGGAAGCCGTATCGAATTTTTATCATGCAGCGGCACCATCACGAGGGTCTGAGACAGTAACTGGAGAGTAGAAAATCAGCTCCATCCCATCGAAACAGTAAGAATGTCCCTTACCTCGGAGACGGCATCTTCAGTAAATTGAATGTAATCGGTCGTTAGATGGGTGACAGCATATTCATATAGAATATTCCGGATATGTTCGCGTAGAGCACATTCCTCATCATCGCCATTGACATCCATGGTGACGGTACAAGGCAACGAGCGACGCGACGCGACGACACGACGTCAGGAAAAAGCCGACCCGAGCCGACGGCAAATGCGGACCGTACCCTTGACAGCGCCGGTTCACTCACAACGTTACAGTCAAGTCAATTCAAAAAAACCCTTTCTCGCCAGTGTCTAGTATTCGATCGCCCACTTTCTGGCGGACTGAAGACTGTGGTCATCCTTCGACTCTTCCTGTGTCTTGGATTAGTCGTGGAAGTTCAACTTATGTCATGAGATGTCAGCCCAGTTATACGCTGACCCCAACTGCTATCGAGCACGAAGAATTATACACATCATACCCCGGAACATATCTACATTTTGTCCAAGTCTTTTCCAAGTCTTTCTCCCAGCACGTGGTCTGTTTTAGTTATCTCAGACTAGTTATGCCGTTACTGCCTATCTAGTTAGCAGTCTTTCTCAAACCTGGACCAGAATGTCCTCCATTGTCAACTACGAACATGAAAGCGGCATTCCTGTCGTAGACTTTGGCCCTTTCAGAGATGGGACTCGAAAACAAGAGGTTGCTGATGCCATCTTGAGGTCCTTCAAGGAAGTGGGAGTACGTGATGTGTTGCTTCGCTGTGACTGTCGCTAATCATAGTGAAAAGTTTGTATATTTAGTCAATCATGGCGTACCCCAAGAGAAGATGGACGGTATCATTGGTTGGGTGCGTCGGAACCATTACTTATTCCCCCAGCTTCTGTGACTTCGAGTAGGCCAAGAGATTGTTCGCGCTTCCCATGGAAACGAAGATGCTGGCTCCACATCCCCCTATTGGCACCCATCATCGTGGTATAGCTTCTCACATTCATACTAATGCATAGATGAGCTAATATTTTATAGGGTACTCGGCGCCTGGACTCGAGAAGGTCATTCAGAATGAGTTTGATCCCGACAAGATTGTTCAAAGCAGAAAGACAACTCCGGACGCAAAAGAAAATTTCGAATCTGGCAAAGAGGACGACAAAGTCATGCCGAATATATGGTTGCCCGACGGGATTCTACCAGGATTCAAGGAGGCATGCTTGGATTATTTCTGGGTGCGATACTACCCCTGTACCCTCCCGCGTGGATTTGACCAATCTCCTCCACAGACCTGTTACGAAGTAGAATTGAATATCTTCAGAGCCCTTGCTCTCGGCTTTCATATCGACGAGGAATTTTTTACTGAGTACCATTCTGCTGCTGACAATCAGCTTCGTATGCTGCATTATTTCAGGTATGATTTACGTACCTCGCTCCCCCTTCAAGTCATCCTGGAGTCTACCTTCTAGCGTTCCTGTCAAAGATGTCGAAGCAGGGTTGGCTCCCCGTATCGGAGCGCATTCGGATTTCGGTACTATCACTATGTTACTTCAAGATCATGCCGGTGGTCTCGAAGTTGAAGATCCTTATAACCCGGGCAAGTTCAAAGTATCTTCATGCTTTCCTTCATTTCGGGGTCATCGGATAATTGTTTCTCATTAGGCCGCCACACCTATTCCTGGTTCTCTCGTGATCAATGCTGGTGACTTTTTGATGCGATGTACGTGATGGACATCTTTTGCTCTCCCACAACCCTTATCCGTTGAAAAAGGGTCCAACGACACCATTCGAAGCACCATTCACCGCGTCCGTGCGCCGAAACACATGTATGGCACTGACTGCATGACCCCGGAGCGATACTCTATTCCCTACGTGAGCAGTCACTTCAGCTTCGTTGCTCGATATCTTACCTCTTCATTCAATGTTTAGTTCTGCAGCCCAGTACGTTCTCTTTCTGAAGCATCAAAGGGCTACCGTGATTCTGGCACTGCCATCAGAACTACTCTGCGATCATCGACAGCGTTCCCGGGACATGGTCGGAGGCTGTACCTAAGAAATACGAACCTATTGATGTAGGTCATTTGGCCTTTGCACCATTCCATCAGCTAACCATGTCCTCACAAGTCCGCGGAATATCGGATGAAGCGACTCGCCATGTCGTATATGTGACTTGTAGGTTCTTTTGCATTCTACAGAGGCGGGAAAACTTCATCTGGCCGTTTCTGCTTCTACTTCTACTGGAACACATGTACTGCTATATGGACAGTCTGGACTTCAAAGACATGTATTGGCTGAACGGAATGTCATGGACTTCTGGCAAGGCTTTCAAACTTCTTTCTTGAGCTATACTGCACAAGTTGCGGCTATCATTGTAATTTCCTTGTCACACCAAAAGCTCCTTCTGCGCCGTCTTTTTGTTACCTTTACTGCGCTCATCTAAGGTTTCGACCCAAAGCATTAAGTATTCTCGTTTCAATGGCCGTCGATTCCCAAGACTTCGGTACAGCCCGGATACTTTGCGAAACTTAGTTTAAACAGGGACGAGAAGTTGGAGGCTTCCCATTGGATGGCGTGGACCTTCTATGAAAAGCTTTTTCTTATCATGAAACAGAGAGGTTCTCTAGTGCCGTACGAGGCCACTGGCAAGTGCGGGCAGTGGTCTATTTCTGGTACATTTTGGTTATATGAAACCCGCTCGTAGAAATGGATACCACTGCACAAGGAGCCTTCCATACAGTATCCGCACCCACTGACAATCTACCTTCGGGGATTGAGTATGCTGACTTGTCGGTGTGCCTTCGGCAGAACTCCTCAGGCATATCAGATACATATACATCAACTAAATTTCCCCGGCAGGGAAACAACCCTTCTACCGCCTTTGCCGACAAACCCGACGGATTTGGCCAAGCCCTATATTCTAGGATGAAGACGTCACGGCGAACTTCTAATCAGTTCCCCGTATCTCGGGACCATTTCACTGCAAGATATTCGTGGCCAACCGCTATCGCTTCGAACCGGCTAGCGGCCCCGATAATCAATAAACGGAACCGTGATGCACTCTGGATCCTGGAAAACCCTTCTCCGCACCAACGTTAAGTTACCAGGCACCTTCCCAACCTCCTTTCCTTGGCTTCATTCGAGCCATCTGTCAAGCTCTGGTTCTGCGCAGCACAGAACCCCATAATAGCATCTCCTCCCAACGTTCCGTAATTCGAAGCCGGCCTCGTAAATCACCTTAGCACAATCAGACTGAAGCGTTAGAATATTCATTTACATTATTGAAACTACGTACCTACAGATCATGATCAGGGTTGCCATTGCAATTCCTAAAACTTTAGATCCATCAGCACCAATTCACAGGGAACTGGATTTAGTAACGACTTCGATTTCTCGATCACTCGATCGTTGAGTCGGGAATCGGAGGACGTACCACGAAAGGATGTGGTCCACATGCAAGGTAGGATGAATACGGAGAGACTGGGCATTTGTTCCCGCCGCTTCAGAAATCCATTCATTTAGTGCTTGTTCCACGGAAAGAGGTCGATACAAGAGTTTAAAGATAGCGATGGCGGAACATGACAAACACCTCGTCTAAGCATAAGCAGCGCCTTTATCTTACTTGTCCCCGATAAGTGGCGAACATCGTCATAAGCTCGGTCATTGTGGCGTCACCTAAGCACATATGGGATTTTCATGGACAAATTCGTCGAGATAGCACGGTGCACTTACCGGGTGCACTTACCGAGAGCACTGCTTCCTCCTTCCATCGAATGATCATGTCTAACCCCGGTTAGGATTTTTTAACGATTACGATTTCGTCCAGTATAGAAGGTACAAACCAGAACAATAGAGCAGGGCTGTATACCATACCCGGTATCGATAATGGTGGTTCCTAATGCAGGTTACTCTCCGAATGTTCAAGCTGCGACCAACTTAGCGGACCTCCTTTAGCTCCAGTCACATCCCTCGATATATCAGTCAATGGTACTAAAGACGGCCTGCAGTAAACACCTGTGTTACACAACAGCAAAATAGCATGTGAGAACAACCCGACCGACCTTCCATGTGCACATTGAAATGGAAACGCAGTATTAGCCAATTGCAGCACCAGCCGTTCACACTGTGTCACACTAAGCGTATCATTAAACATAATAGCACCTGTAAGGAAAAAGTCTAGTCAACGACCTTAAGACTAAAAGTAAACAAGATCACCTCTACAGGCCTTTGAATTAATCAAATCCATGAGTTCTCGGGGGCACCATCTCAGAGCTTTCAGCCAAACAAAACTATTTTCATCTGACTCTGGTGCACTATCTTCAACGGCAGGATCACCGGACAGGTCTGGATTAGAAAGAGATCCCTTGACCAAATCACGCAGTTCGTCCCCGACTAGGAGCTGGTGGTACCTGTGTTAGCGCGCGGAAGAAGTTGAATAAACAAAGTTCTCCCCGACCTTATTACCGACGATATCCGGTATAGTTTCCACCATGATTTGTCTATATCCACTTTCCTCGGAATCTGGCTCTGACTCTGACCCAACTTCATCTAGCCCACAAAATCCAAAACCCCAATAGCGCAATGCGCGCTGGACTTGGGGACTTCGGGCCAGTTGAATCGCTTCATGTCTCGTTAAGAGTATAGGTATATTCGGAGAAAGTACCCTCGTCTCCACCATCCTAGTCTTATCTTGGCCTCCCTTCTGACTATACAAAAAGCCCGAGCAAAGTGTTTTCAGGAATCGTTCAACCCGGATACGTTCGTCAGCAGCATGCTGGTCGATAAGGACAAGTGCCCGTCCAGGTCGACCGCCACCTTCGATTTGCCCGGTGTCATTGATAAGGCATGCTATGAACTTCCTGTCCACCTGATTTATGACATGGGCATTTTCGAGGTCCTCCTTTCGATATCGATGGCTTGAAGAGCCACCGATGGTCATGGCGTAGGTCATCGGATTATGCTGTCCGGAAGGGAAGTAGCGGGAGGATTGGCAGCCGTGAGAGGGATTCTTGCGGCTGAAAGCATCTTGTACATTTAGCCACGGTGTGGAGTCCGAAATGCTAATAGAAGGTATTTTGCGTTCAATCTGGGTATATACGTCGTTGGCCTGTCAAAATAAATGAGCCATCAAACAATGAATGCGAAAACCAAACTAACCTCAAGGGCCTCCAGAATCCATTCTGGCATTGCAGATTTCCCAGCTCCAGAAGCTTGTTTCGAGAGAGGAAAAGTGATTCTAGAGTTTGGTGTTCGGAGCTTGGCGTCCCTCACTTCGTCCCTTCCCCCCAGAATAGCATTCTCGCAAGCTTGCGAGTTCCCAGTTCGGTCATTCACAACAAAGCCTCGCCCTGTTGTTGGGTCAGTCCAAATAAACTCGCCCGGCACCTTGTCACGCTCATCCTGACAATTGAAAAATATGAATTTATTGTGGGTCGCCTGATCGAAACACATACCCGTCTGATGAACAGCGGCGTGGCGGTGCGCTGTAATTCTAGGCCGCCTCCATCGACCACTTCATCAGAAACATAACCCGAGTCGTCAATATCGGTTTTTCTCCGTTTGCGAGGGGTAGGAGATGCGGTATTACTTGTGCTTCCCTCTCTCACATTCGAAAAGCCATTACGAGATAAAAATGATTGGATAGCGTTAGAAAGAAGAGCGATTATCGTGTCTGTGTTCTGAAAAGGAACAAGGGGTAGTATGATGGTATCGTGAAACCGGAAAATCAATAATACCTGGAAATGGAGGTTCCCTTTTGCTGGTTCAAGGCAGTTGTCTACTTCGCGGGGCGGCACAGTTAAATTCAAGACATAGACGGGCCTTTTCTCCGTTTTTCTGGGAGATCTCCGCGAGGCTGTGGACTGCGCTTAGATGTTTACCCACCAGATCCAAGAAGTGGCTTACTTGGCCGCAGACTCGTCTCTCCAGTTTCGTCATAAGCCTGTGAAAAAAAGACAGGTAAACGGCATCCTAAGAGGAATCCACGAGAGTACGTACATGCTTGGCAAACGTGCTTACCGTAAATTTAGCATCAATGAGCCGGTGTAAATCGCCCACGTCGATTGGATGCTTATTGACGTCTTTCAAAAAATATCAGTGACAAGTCACTGAGCTGGTGGATAAATAAATACATATGTATTGATACACCTGTTGGAACAGTTTTTGATTGACATTGAAAACACCAAAAATTCATTTAAACGCACTTTGGATGGCGCGCCGTCCAGGCTGATGAAGCCTTCAAGCGTAATGCCATTTTCAGAAAGATTAATTTCTTCAACGTGCTAGAAACCCACGTCAATACCTTTAGAAAACTGATTCATGCACGGGAGCCGAGCATTGAGCACTGGCACAACGAAACATATGAACAAATCTTAATTTTCCTCGACCACGGCCAACAAAGCGGCACGCCCAAAAGGACTGAATTGGAGGCGCAGGAAAACCAAGTCTTTGGGACAAAACCCGTCAAGGTTCAGTTGTCCTCTTGCAGGAAACATATCGGCCTCCGTCACGACGAAGGAAGTACGTACCTGGACCAAAGCCTTGCCAAACAGATGCCGGAACGTACAGAGCGACGATGGCGTCTGCGGCGACCCTTGATCAGGGAAAAAGGGATACCCGATTAGAGCGAAAGCCGACCGACCTTGGGAACCTTCAACACGGGTCCACTATTCCTGACCGCGTTCGTATTCTCGAGCGAGAAAGCGACACCAGGAAAGACCAACGCGTAGGTCTCGATTTCCTGTTTGATTAGCTCCAATGTCCGGCTCGGGGAAGGGTGGGAACGCCGTCGGACTGGGAGCTGGAGAGCGTCAGTCATACAGGCTATATGCGCCTAGGGGAGTCAAGGCGCACGTTGTAGAAGGCATCTCGAACACAAACGACCGTCCCGGGCGTCTCTCTCCTCCACCGAACAGCGACGCCAGAGTATAACGTCTGGCCCCCCTGGAGTACGTGAGAAACGCTGGAGACCAAGTGCCGGGTGGCGTTACCTTGAGTATAACAGACCACGTCTCCCTCGACACGGCCGTCCGCGACGAGATTTCTAGGCAGCACAAGTCCGCAGCCGAGGCGAGAGCTATTCACGTTTTGGTAGGTATCAAACAACCAAGTCACGATAAGGACACACCTTCGCCACGAAACCCAAACGTCGACAGAACATTCAACGAGTCCGGATCGTAGGCTTTCGACGTGACTGGAAAGCACTCAGCGAAATTCGCAAGTCACTACCGATCCTATTTACGCACCGTAGCGCCCTTCGATACCAGCCAACGCGTCCTTGCCCATTCCAGTCCCATCGTCCCTCACCCAGCACGTCCACCCCTCACAGTCTACCCCGACATCAACATGCCTCGCCCCGGCGTCAAGCGAGTTCTGTATGAGCTCGGACACGATTTGGGGGAGGGAGGTGAGGATCTGGGTGGACCGGATTTTGCTCTGTGTAGAAGCTGGTAGGAGTTCGATACCCTTTTTCTGTTCCATTTTATGGTAGTGTGAATGAGTGCAGAGAGAACGACATGCAGGTACGGGTTCAAGTTCAAGTTGAACCACTGATAATCGTGCTGAGGTTCAAGTTATGATGATGTCATACTTCGACACAAATAGACATAGCCCCTATTTTACCTTGGGCATAAATAACTTCGTACCTGTAGTACGATGCCATTTTACATGCTACCGTTCAAAAGTTCGGGCGTATCATTTACAAAACGGGAGGATCTTCGTGTTCAGAAAGGTTAAATGGAGTTAAAGGGCTAGCGTTATACGACCCCAACGGACGACTATAAAGACCATATATTCTTGCAAAAAACACAATGTACATAATATCACAGACCTGACGAATACAAACATTAAATAGACAGAGATTTATCACTCCACATTATCCATATCCTCCGAACCAGAATCAGATCGCTTTCGCTTATTTGACCCAGGCCGACTCCGCTTCAGGTCCGAATTCTATTAGCAATATCCTAACGTACCCAGATACTAGCTCTCACCAAAGGAAGTTTCTGTCCCTGATTCCCAAGCGCAATAGACAACACTGTCATATCTACAGAAAAGCACCATTACCACCGACCTAACGCAGACGCTAGAAAAAACTCATACCCGGAACACCAGGAAACCTCTTTGCTGAAAACACCGTAAACGGCTCTGTGAACGTCTGCGCCAGCACAGGCGACATACCCGTATGCACTGCTGACGCCCCCGCTCCAGGCGCAGGCGGAGCTCCGACGTTCATCAGCCGCAGACGCAAGCGAAATGTACCCTCAGTGCGAACGGACAAATCCTGGAAGAGGAAAAATATTCCCGGCTTGCGGTGCGCATCCAGGAGGCGGGTAGCGTTGGCGGACAGCGGACCGACGAGGGTACGTGTGTAGGTGTGTCGGGGAAGGGGCGGGATCAAAGGCGTAGACAGGGTCCGTTTCTTCTTGGCTATAGATGGAGAAGTAGGAGTCGGAGTGGACGGTTCACAGTATGCATTTTCCGGTGGACTTGAGCTTGTATCTGGTGGCGGATTGGGATTGGAGTAAACGTCTGAAGTCCATTCAGACCCTTCGGAACTGTTGGGGTAAAATTTCCATGGTTCCCCGTCGAAAGACTGGGGAGGTTGCTGAGGCTGCTGTGAGAAGGGTGTGCAAAGGTAGCACCATGTCGGGGCAGGCCCCGGATATACGAGGTCTGTGGGCGGGGAATCGGTGTCGGATGTCGGGTGAGGCGGCTGTCCACTTTTGGATATACGCCGCCGTTTGTTATTATTGCATGGCCTCGATGTCTGTTGGACGTATCGTTCGGCCAAGGAAGGGTGTAGGACCAAGTTCATTTCTTGTTTCCCATCCTCAGACCAGAGATCTACTGTTACGAGGAAGAAAGAGCAATCTACGTCACTAGAGGCAGGTGAACAATAGTCATCGGTATAAAAAGACACACATACTCGACATCAACAGTGCTATCGTCTTCCCGTTTAACTACCATCTTCACGACTGCCGCTGGTGCTAGTGGTCGTCGATCCTGCATATACATTGATTTACAATTGAGATCTCTAAATAAACCAGCCTACCTTGTCTCCAAAACCGCACGTTCGGGCCCTTAGCGGGCTCTGAACGACCTCGAGAGTATATAGCCTATGGAAATCAGAGATAAAAGAGATACCGAAGAACCCAAGTACTCACTTTCGACCAGACCACTGAGCCCATGTAAGCTCTGAACATGCGTCAACAACAGCCTTGGCGGGCATATGATTGCTTTATCATTAGGACCAGAGGGGGAAAAAGAGAGGTGATCCATAACAACGGAACGCTCGACGATCAATAAATACCTAATCACTGGCCTAATTGCGCGATATCCCGACAAACCAATTCAATACTGTTGAGGTTAGCGCTGTTCGGCGTGGGTTGTGGATCAAGGGCGCGGTACAGTGCACAGCCACTCAGACGCGTCTCTTCGCTCGACCGCGTACTTGCCTTACACGGCAGCTTCGGCTACAAGTACCAGTCCTCTGGCGTGGTGCTCAACCGGTACTCGAACGTCTACAACCACCCGGAGGTCTTCGTTTGCAGTATGTTCACATCCGAAACGGGACACACCTTGATTGCCTTGTATTGCCTAGACTGCGAAAAAGTCAGACTAAGCCTTGCAGGGTCGAATATCCGCCGCTGCACTAATAATAAAAGTAATTGCAAGAGCCAAACTGCCTTCCGAACGAATTCCTAATCAATTGGAAGCGATAACCCATGTATTCAACGGCACGAATTACGGCTTTTATTTTGTACAGGCAAGGGAAGTAAATCCAGGCGAGAGCAATTGAAATTCTGGGTTTGGCATTTTTGAATGATACTGGGTCTCGAGGCAACGAAAGACCGAGCACACATATGCATATCATGATGGCACTGGCAAGACAACAACGAGAAATCAACAGCCTGGTATTCATTCCGGTGAGACTAGACCAGTGACCGAGGTTCCCGATTTATGTAGGATACAGTACATCAATATTGCATCAATGCCAAGAGATATCTCGAGCACGAAGATATATGGCCGACCTACTAATTCTCCTGCCAGACTGCCAATCGCAAATGATGGTTCTCACAGTATCACTTTGTTCCTCAGTATCCGCCTCCTTCCCTAGGTCCCGTTCGCAGACGGACCGGCAACTCGACTAAGGAAGACAATCTTACTTGGACACGGACGTCAAAACCTGTGAGAGTATCACGGATACTTTTGGATGATCTGAGAATCGCCGGCCTGCCAGACGGAATCGAAAAACAATACTGAACATATTAGATCCACCTTGAGAAACATTCCGAGTCGTGCTTGACGATAAGGCCATGTTTTCAGAGACGAGACGTAAGCTGGAACCAACAATACCTAAACCCAAGAATTAAATAAGAAAAAAGGAGAGCGGCGTATCGACGTACCACGAGAGTCAACAAACAGCAGAAGTTTCAAGTTACATGCTAGAGTCACAGACTAACAAAACATCCACCATAAAGATACCATAAATTCTTCCGATATACAAAAATATAGCAATAAATCAGACCTGAACGAACGTGAATAAATCTACATCACCACTTTGTTCTACTCTGCATCTGAATCCTCTTCCGAACCAGAATCGTGCCGCCGTCTCTTATTCGAGCCATGCCGATTCCGCTACAAGTTTAAAGAATACCATTAACAACAACACAAACGCATCACAGATCCCAAGACTCACCAAAGGGAGCTTCTGTCCCTGATTCCCAAGAGCAATAGACAACGCCGTCGTATCTACAAAAAACCATCAATCACCACACAACCTCCAAAAAACACACACATACCCGGAACGCCAGGAAACCTCTTAGCCGAATACACCGTGAACGGCTCGGTGAACGTCTGCGCCAGCACGGGTGACACGTCCGTATGCACTGCTGACGCCCCAGCTTCAGGTGCAGGCGGAGCTCCGACGTTCATGAGTCTCAGACGCAGGCGAAATGTACCCTCAGTGCGAACGGACAAATCCTGGAAGAGGAAGAATATCCCGGGTTTGCGATGTTCATCCAGGAGGCGGGTTGCATTGGCGGATAACGGACCGACGAGGGTACGCGTGTAGGTGTGTCGGGGAAGAGGTGGTATCGATGGCGTAGGCGGGGGTCGCTTCTCCTTGGTTATAGACGGAGACGTAGGGGCGGGAGCAGCCGCTTCCCAATACGAAGTTGGACTTGAACTAGGATTTGGGTTGGGAGGTGAATTGGAGTAAGTCTCTGCATTCCATGGACGATATTCAGGTCCTTCGGAATTGTCGGGGTCGACTTGCCATGGTTCTCGGCCGAATGACTGGGGAGGTTGCTGGGGCGGCTGTGGGAAAGACGTGCTGGGGTAGCCCCATGTCGGGGTAGTCTCCGAATAAGCGAGGTCGGCAGGCGGTGGGTACGGTGGGTAGGGCTGCTCGGGAGATGTCGGCGTCGGTGTTGGCGTGGGTGTTCGAGTCGGGTTGGGCGCCTGTCCACTTTTGGATGTACGCCGCCTGGTATTGCTACTTGACTTTGGGGTCTGTTGGACGTATCGCTCGGACGATGAAGGATGCAGGACTAGATTCATTTCTTGTTTCCCGTCCCCAGACCAGAGATCGACCGTTACTAGGAAGAAGGAACAATCCACGTCTCTGAGGGGAGGTAAACCACGGTAATCTGTACAAAAAGAGGCACGCACTCGACGTCGACTATGCTGTCATCTTCTCGTTTAACTACCATCTTCACTACGGCTGCTGGTGCTAGCGGTCGTCGATCCTGCATACAGATTGATTTCCAATTGACATCTCCAAATAAACCAGCTCACCTTGTCCCCGAATCCACACATCCTAGCTCTTAGTGGGTTCTGAATGACCTCGAGTGCGTATAACCTACGGAAAATCAGACACAAATTTAGACAATGGTGGAAATAAGCGCTGACTTTCGTCCAGACCACTGGCCCCATGTAAGTTCTGACCCGTCCACGGCCCCTACACGAAGGCCTGTCCCAGCCTGACGAGCATTCGTTTGTTGGATCATCCAGGTGCTGAGAGAGAGAGGAGGAAGGAGGAGTGAAGGAGAGAGTAGTGATGAGAGAGTGACCCAAAAGAGCGGAACACTCGACGATCAATTATCTAGTCACGTTGCGCTTGCGCGATATGCTGACACCACCTGCTTTGGAATGATGAGTCGGACTTTTGGACCTCGATGTCGATGATGCTGGTTTAATGGCAAGCGCGTTTAAATCATGATGCACAGCCACGTCGGGTTCGAGCTGCCTCGCTTGCGAACATGACTCGAGCTTAGCTGCAACCCTCATACCGCTATTTTGGTGTGGTATGCCACCGGTTCTCGAACAGCAATTATCGCTGTTGTGCCGGTTCACGAAGGAATGTATCACCCGGTCCGCTCGAATTCCTACCGCGATCAATCCAAGCACTTCTTTTTTGAGTCTATAGCAAGCCGAGTACAAATGGAACGATACCGTGACGCAAAGCTCTGCGACATTCGCGGCGATTAAGCTATCTCTAGGTGTTCGTTGTTATCTGCCATTCTGTTATCATCCCACGAAATTGGCCTGAACGTTCCCGGGGCCGCATTTGGAACCTCTTGTCTTCTGGACCTTGTATCTGATAACACTATATCGGTATCTGCAATGAATCTTCCTCAAGGATCTTCCGCAACATGTTATCTGCAGACCCTCGCCTAAACGACCACCTCTTCGATGTAGCAGGATCTCAGAGAAACGTTCTTTTTCCGTTCAAGTCAAGACTCGTGTCAGACGTTTCTCTTTCTCAAGTCCATCCCATTGCTTATAAGTTCGCCGAACTACTCTACAGGCGACAGTCTGCTCGAGCATACAGGACTCATGTTAATTTCGCAAATGTCTGGTTCCTAGAAATAGATCCACTGCATACTTGGCATTGTCCCATATTCGCAGCAACGGGCCTATTTCTCCTGCGGTCCCCTAGTCATTTTACCATCATCTCACACGATAATAATCGCACTCTATTTGTTCTGTCTATTTCTGAATGTTCCATTCACGCTATCCGCCCCTGATTCTAGCAAGGCCCTCGCCATTGAAGAAGGGGCCCCAACCTTCGAAGGAATGCATCAACTGCATTTCGAGAGGCGTACGGCACCGAAAAGAGAATTAAACGGGGCTTCTTCCGCAGCGTGGAAGGAAGAGCCATTGGCGGAACGAATCAGGGTATCTAACATCGCCCGCCGCCACAAGAGACGGTGTGCTCGTCGACTTGGAAGAAGCAGTTCGAAAACAAACCAGGAAATTTAATTTCGGATCCAGGAATAAAGGGGAAGAATGACCTGCAAGAAAACTACATGATGCACTATACATCATAGTCTATGCGCCCGGCGCAAGCAGCATACCCGAGTCTTGGCTCAAAAAGTTGAAGGCTATCTGTCCAATTGATCATGACAACGCCGGGATTCGAACCCATTCATACCAGTAGGTAAACCAAAGTTGCCATATAAATTCCAAAGTAACAGTGATCGAATATTATACCGCTGTCCCAGTCGCGTCACAACAACAGGCCTTCAAGTGCAGTACAGACTCGTAGGGTTGCGCACGAAACCTCCAGAGGGGGTAAGTAACCCTTTCTTACCGACCCCTCCCCAGGGGTGGTTTCGCTACGGTAAGTTACCGTTACTTACCTTATCGCGTGCATTATCACGTGACTGATGCACCTTTTTATTTTTTTTTGACTCTATATTTTGAAACCGCAACCCATAATCTATGTACAGAGACGCGGCGGCGCTTGCTCATGGCCAGCCCCAGTAGCCAATGTGGGTGTATGCAGGTATTCTCGGTGCTTTAATGGTATAGTTTTCTAGTATCTTTGCGTGTTGTTGAGTCCTTGGTGCCTAGGGGGGGTCAACGCCACCATAACTTGGGCACAGGCCTTCAAGTGGAATACAGAGCCAGAACCTACGGGTTTGCCGCTCCTCAGTCTGGTACCTGAGCCCTGACTGCTTGAGCCTTGTAAAATTTTTGAAAAATGATACAAGGTGCATCCCTCGTGACAACAGTGGGACTCGGAACTACGCCATATCTTACATTTCGGGAGGCGCACGGCAACGAAAATAGTGGCTTCTTCTGCACCGTCGAAGGGGGAGCGATTGGCGGAACCCAGCGTCAGCCCGTCAAGTCTTTTCAGTCGCAGGGAGGAGAAGACGAATCAAGGAAGCAGGAGTTTGATTTTAGGTCCAGGAATAACATCATGGATAACTCACAGTTGCGATATTATACTCGAGTCTTGGCCCGAAAAGTCTGTGGATTGAGTAAAACTACATTATGCCCGATTGATGGTTCCAAATGCCCCGAGTGAGACTCGAACCCTCTGCGGCAGGCACATTTTCATCGAGCTAAAGCCTCATGTGACAGGTAGGTGCAACAATTCACTGTATCTATGCCTCTCTTACAAAATACAGTCATAAATATACCCAGTACGCAGTATGCTAGGGTAGCGCATGAAACCTAGGTTTCGTTACACTTGGTTTATTACCGGTCAGTTACTAGTAAGTTACCTCCCCTCGCTGGATAGGCTCATGACCAGCCCGCTGGAAGGAACTTTTGTGGAGGTAACTTCAAAACCATGTGACTGTCAGCTAAGCATTACAATTATATATATATTCCTTGTACAAGACTTCCAGAAGTATAACAGCTCCTGAGAGAGAGAAAATGAGTAAAAACGCAAAGATACAGAACCTGAAAAAAAATCTGCAATTGCCGCGCGCTCGTCATGTGAGTATGCATGTGAGAGGTAAGTAACGGTAAGTTACCGTAGCAAAACTACCCCTCCTGAGGCGGGGTCAGTAACGAAGGATTACTTGCCTGCCTGGAAGTTTCATGCCCTACCCTACAGTGCGCACTAGGGTTGCGCACGAAACCATAGGTTTTGATACACTAGGGTTTCGGACCGGTAAGTTACCGGTTAGTCACTGGTTATTTACCTCTGCCCGCTGGAGGGGTTTTCGTCGAGGTAACTTACCTGTCATGTGATGACATTTGAGCAGCAATATTAGTACTATATTCAATCCTATTGTAGTTATATTTTATTTACAGCCAAAAACACATCTCTGTAGCAATTTTCGATGAATCGTACTTCAGGAGAAAGAAATTTGTGTAAAAGAATACGACAATGAAGAAGATGCGAAATTTTTGCAAATGACGCGCGTCGGGCATGTGATTATGCACGTGATAGGGTAAGTAACGGTAAATTACCGTATCAAAACACCCCCCTCGGAGAGGGGTCAGTTCAAAACCGTATATTACCCCCCTGGAGGTTTCGTGCGCAACCCTAGTGCACACCGGTGACCGATGATTTACGACTCGTGAGAAGATCCAAAAAGTGGAACTTTCTAATGAACGATGACAACAGTGGGACTCGAACCCACGCTCTTTCGAACTAGAAGGTTACGTAATCATGCGAAAACCTGGATCTAGCGCCTTAACCACTCGGCCATGTTGCCATGAAAACTACACTACATAAACTTTATCTAACCCTACATCTGTCCGGCAGTAAGTACACTTCACCCGTGTACCTATCTACATCCTAAACACACCAAACCCAGCCCCGCCCTCACACCTCCTCCCCGCAACACCCAACGCCAACCCCAAAATGTCTCTCGTATCCCTCGGAGCCACAATCCCATCGTCCCACAGCCTCGCCGTCGAATACAGCGCCGTACTCTGCTCCTCGATCTCCGTCTTGAGGGCTGCATGCTGCGTCGGGTCCCTAGCGAGACGTCAGGAGGAGAATGAGAGGGAGGGATAGGAAACGTACTTGGACACAGACGTCATGACCTGCGAGAGCTGTGCAGAGCCCATCACGGATACTTTTGCATTCTGCCATTGATTCATGAGCGGGGTAGGACTACTAGTACCAATAAAATAAAATAACGTACAGGCCACATCCACAGGAACCTCGGAGAATACTTTCGAGGAGTAGCAGTCAACGTCAAGTGTCAAGTTGTGGAGATGGGGGTCTTACCGCTCGACCGGCCATGCCTGGATTAATTAATGAATGAATAAAGGAGCAAGTGGGCGTAGTATGGACGCACCGTAATTGCCCGCTCCAAAGCTCCCACCGACGATGACAGTAAACTTTGGTATGGTCGTACAGGCAACGGCTCTGACCATCTTTGCACCTAGCACACCAGGTTCACGGAACCACACACTCAATTGAACGTGGGGTTACGTACCGTCTTTGGCTATCCCCCCTCGTTCCGCTTTGGAACCCACCATGTAGCCTACAACCGTAGTTAATGACATGTATCCTGGCAACACAAACGTACACCCACCAGTGACATTAACGAGAAAGACCAACGGCACCCCCTCTGCTCGCAGATCTGTATGAAATGTGTGGCTTTCAAGGCAGACGGAGAAAAGAGAATCCCGTTGTTGGCGATAATGCCGACTTGGTAGCCATGCATATGTGCAAAGCCCTAGTACACAGATGAGCAGCAGTCGACACACAAGAACAATCTCACAGTGATGATAGTCGATCCATACTCCTTCTTAAACTCCCTAAACCGACTGCCATCAACCAAACGCGCAATGACATCACGCATATCAAAGGCCTGGCGGACGTCCGTACCGACGATCCCATGAAGCTCACCAGCATCATACAATGGCTCCTCCGGCTCAGCATCCACCGCCCTCTCCCTACCTCTCCCCAAATCCCCCACGACACCCCGCACAATCTCAATCGCATGATCATCATCCCGCGCCAGATGATCCGTCACGCCACTCTCCGTCGCATGCATCCTCCCCCCACCCAGGTCCTCCTCGCCCACCTCCTCGCCCGTCGCGGCCCGCACGAGCGGCGGCCCAGCGAGGAATATGCGCCCCTGGTTCTGCACGATGACGTTCTCGTCGGCCATCGCTGGGACGTAGGCGCCGCCTGCGACGCTTATGCCGTGGACGGAGGCGATTTGGGGGATCCCGAGGGCGGACATTTGGGCCTGCGACACGTGAATAAAGGTGGAGGGGTGGGAAGGGGCGCGTACCATGTTGTAAAAGATCCGCCCGAAATGGTCCTTGTCGGGAAAGACGTTTGCTTGGTGTGGGAGGGCTGCACCACCCGACTCGACTAGGATTTGTTGGATAGACGTCGAGGAAAAGGCGAAAAGGCGCACCGATATAAACACAGGGTAGGCCATTCTCTCTGGCGATCTCTTGGGCACGAAGGTGTTTCTTGACTGTGAGCGGGTAGTACGCGCCGCCCTTTACAGTCGGGTCATTCACGACCACCATGCACTCTCTTCCCTTTACTCTGCCTATGCCAGTGATAATACCGGCTCCAGGGACGTAATCACCTGGGTAAACATCGTGTGCAGCAAGAGCCGAGAGCTCGAGAAAGGGCGTGTGTGGATCGAGGAGGAGATTGAGCCTGTTGGAGATAAGATAGCGAGTCTGGGATACACTCAGCTCACCTGTCTCTAGGGAACACGCTTCCTCTGCTCCTCATTCGCTCTGCAGCCTTGTCGCCTCCTCCAAGTCTGGCCCTAGCAAGCTTGGCATCGAGATCCGTGACAAGGTCGTCCATTGCCTGTGCTTTGGCGACAAACTCGGGAGATGCAGACGATATACGAGAAGGCAGGACAGAGGCATGGTATCCTCGCCGTCCAAGCTGGATGATACGGTTCATGGTGGATGCGGGGATGAATGCGGGGGTATGACGACATAAATAATAATTTGTATAAATAACTGTAATCTAAAAATCCTTCCAGTCGTCATCCCAGCCATCGCCCGGCTTCTTTGGCGGAGGCGTCGGGGCTTTAGTCGAGTGCTCAAAAAAGTCATCGTCCTCCTCTGCATACAACGCCCCCCGCTCACCCTCCCACCCAGTCGGCACAGCCCCATACCCCTCCCTCGACGGCCCGCCACCCAGCTTGCCCACGACCTCACCGACACTCCCCGCGACGTCGACCCCAAACTGGTTCTTCCCCCAAGCATTCGCCGAGCTCCCCACGCTCACCGCGCCCTTCTTGGCACCCTCCAAGTAGCCCTTGACGTTCCTCTGGAGCTCCGGATCGGACACCTTTTCCATGCCCGGCTGGATGACGGTTTCGTTGACGACTTTGGACGCGCCTACCACTGCAGCAGAGAGGAACGACCAGCCTTTGCTCAGCGCGGCTATGGGGTTGTCTTGGATGGTGGTGGTAGAGGGTGCACTCTGAGATGGCTGGGGCGTGCTCCCGAAACCTTGGTAGCGCCCGCCTTGAGATGGAGGGAGGTGGTCTGGACGGCTGGCATTGGCCTGACCGAGGGAATTAAAGTAGAGTTCGTTTGCCTCTTTCTGTGGAAGGACAGGCGGGGGCGTCCCTCTGGGCGACTCGCCCTGGAACCGCCCGCCTCGCGCCTCGGACGGTGCTGGCGATGACGACGCCCTCTCCGCGACTTGCGCAGGGCGGGCGAGGCGGGCTCTGGTGGGGGCGACGGCGACCACTCCTTGTCCACCAAGTCGTAATCAAGCTACACCCACATTAGCCATAGTAAACGCCCAATATAATACACACCTTTTGCCGATACTGACTTGCCGCCCAACAATGATACGTATCATGCACACTCAACGAATCACTGTACCCGCCCTGCTCCACCGGCCTGTACCCCCGCATGAACTCGCGAAACGGGCCATTCCCACCGAGCTACCATCCATCGTCAACGAGCGAATCCACAGCACAGACACGGATCGACCAACCTGCATGCGCTTCAGCTGGTCATCCTGCCACGTATCCATCGACAACGACCGAACGAACCTGCACCCTATCAGCCTCGTCAAACCAACAAGTAAGCCACCCACGTTATATGCACTCCAAACCCGCGATGCATCCCCGCGCACTGCAGACACATGAACACCGCAAAACTGCACCATCATCCTGAGTGGTAGTCGTATAGATCAGATTAAGCGCACCTCAGCGACGCCCACTGCGGGTTCGGGCTCCCACAATCCACACACACCCGATTCCCAAGATCTTCCCGCTTCACAAGCTCTTGAAGCGTCTTTTTGGCAGCTGCCTGGTCCATGACGGTAGAAGCAAACCACCACTTGCCTTTTGGGTCCCAGACTCCTACGCACGCCGCTATCTCACCAACCTTATCTCCGACCGACGAGATGGCCAGCCCCACGGCATTCATTTCTCATGCCCCCGCTGTTCATCCAACCTTTCCCTGAGTATCCTTCTCAATTTTCAAATTCACAAGGTGTGGCGTTTTCAAACTCTGCATTTCATTGATATCCCACCAGTGTGAGAATGCTCGATCATCGAAACCTTAATAGAATTGATTCGCTTAGGTGAACGCGAGCTCTACCCTTGCTGTGCAAATTCATATATCTCACGCAGAATGGAACACCTCGCGCTGTGTTATACATAACATCTCGTCCAGACCACATCTATTTTCAGACACCTCTCATCATCATACCCACGATGCTCAACGCAAACCTCGCGCATGCCTCTCACAAAAATGACTCGATCTTACTGTGAGACGCCACGGGCAATAAACACCTTCTCGGCCGTAGGCTTCATTCGCCGTATATCCAGGCCCACCTCCAAATATGCAAGTTCCCCGGTGGACACGAGCTATGGCCGTTTTTCAAATTTATCAGCTGTGCAAGTTCTTATTCTCAACAACCACCCATATGGATTATCCCACGCAGAATGGTGTTATCAATACCACCCCCAGCAATATCACCGACGAGCTATGTTTTCCCCCGACCCTCGTCGTAAAGTAACATCTACTATAGTTGCATCGAACCGCAGCCGTTCCTTAATCCGTTCCTGGATATCTTCATTCCCGCTCTCTTCTCAGCGGTATCGAATTCGTCGATGCGTACTCTATGTTTTCCACGTACCGATGGCGTTGTCATTAAACGTACAAACGGAAAAGTTATCGACAGCCGTAACCCAAGCGCCTGAAAACTCACCCTTTTCCCCGAGTGTCACACAGCATGGGTTCAACCACACTGGCCATGCATTCTCCACGCTAATCTCAATCGGTCTCCAATGGCGCGTCTACCCACCACGGGCTCATCCTTCACGTTTCAGCAAATAACCCCCTCTCACAGACAAGGAGTAACACGTCGAGACTCAGTGCAACCAATACAATACTCCGCTTCTTCAAGTTGTTCCAAAAAACACCGCTTTGAATTCCCCCGGACCTGCAATTGATAACCCTTCCCTTTTCCATCAGAATACCATCGCCTTCGGTGCGGTTGGGCCTTATTCTCATTCAGTAGGTTAGAGAAGACTCTCCGAAGCCAGTGGAACGCCTCTTCCAGACCAGGTTTTCACTCAAGACAGCAGCCCTGGTGCACAAACGTAAAACCTTGCGCATATATTTACCACTACCTCTCGCAATATCTTTGTGCCTCTATGTTTTCCGCGTACGAACGGAGATGTTATTGACGGCGGTAACCAGGCACTTGGAAACTTATCCCCTATTCACCTCAACCACATCTTCTCCACGCTAATCTCAATCAGTCTCATCGCGTCTGCTCACCACCGGCTCCTCCTCCGCGTTTCAGTGAATATTCCTACTCGGACAAGACGCATCGAGACTCAATAACCTACTCCCCAGCTCGCAAAAACCACCGCCTTGATTTTCCCCCTCGCCTACAGTTCCTTTTCTATCAGAACGCCATCGCCCTCGGTTTCTTTCAACGAGGTTGTTTTACACTCTGAACTAGTCCTGTTAGAGGGGACCGTCTCATACTTACAGCTGGACAGTAACATGTGTTATGCGCCAGAGAAGTGTGTGATTTGGACATCGTCATAAACGATGGTTTATGACGCGTTTGTGAGCTATTTGGGTGATCTCGTGCGTTTCAGGTCCCAAAAACACGGTTTATGACAAAGTCTGAACTTTCTTTCATCACAAGCTGTATGTAAATGGCATGTCTTGTTTTCCCCTCTCCCAGACTATCATCGAGGTTTCACTCAGGACAGCATCCCTGGTGCACAAACGTAACACTTCGCGGATATAGTCAACACCTCTCGCGATATCTTCGTGCTCTATGTTTTCCGAAAAAGTTATTGACAGCGGTAACCAGGCGCTTGGAAAGTTATCCCCAACCACACTGGCCATGCATTCTCTACGCTAATCTCAATCAGTTTCATCGCGTCTACCCGCCACTGGCACTTCCTCCGCGTTTCAGTAATTAATCCCTACTCTCGGACAAGACACATCGAGACTCATAACCTACCCCCCAGCTCATCGCAAAAAACACCGCTTTGAATTTCCCCCACCTGCAATTCCTTTTCTATCAGAACACCATCGCCCTCGGTTTCTTTCAACGAGGTCGTTTTACACTCTGAACTAGTCCTGTTAGAGAGAACCGTCTCATTCTTACAGCTGGATAGTAACATGTGTTTTGCGCCAGAAAAGTGTGTGATTTGGACATCGTCATAAACGATGGTTTATGACGCGTTTGTGAGCTATTTCAGTCATCTCGTGCGCTTCAAGTCCCAAAAATACGATTATGAACTTTAAGCTGTATGTAAATGGAACGTCTTGTTTTCCCCTCTCCCAGACTATCATCGAGGTTTCACTCAAGACAGCATCCCTGGTGCACAAACGTAAAACTTCGCGGATACAGTCAACACCTCTCGCGATATCTTCGTGCTGTATGTTTTCCACGTACAAACAGAAAAGTTATCGACAGCGGTAACCAGGTGCTTGGAAAGTTATCCCCAACCACACCGGTCCTGCATTCTCCACGCTAATCTCAATCAGTTTCATCGCGTCTACCCACCACTGGCACTTCCTCCGCGTTTCAGTAATTAATCCCTACTCTCGGACAAGACACATCGAGACTCATAACCTACCCCCCAGCACCTCGCAAAAAACACCGCTTTGAATTCCCCCCTCTCCCCCGCCTGCAATTCCTTTTCTATCAGAACACCATCGCCCTCGGTTTCTTTCTACAAGGTTGTTTTACACTCTGAACTAGTCCTGTTAGAGAGAATCGTCTTATTCTTACAGCTTAACAGTAACATGTGTTTTGCGCCAGAGAAGTGTGTGATTTAGACATCGTCATAAACGATGGTTTATGACGCGTTTGTGAGCTATTTCAGTCATCTCGTGCCTCAAAACACGGTTTATTGAACTTCCTTTCATCACAAGCTGTATGTAAATGGAACGTCTCTCGAAAGACAGGACCCCTGGCGTACCAAAACCACGCGCATATTTTCACCACCTCTCGCGAAAAAGACACCGCGTATCTCATGCGCGCATTTTCTCAATATCAATGCTCGATCAGATGTACGGTCGCTCTTCATGTCTACCGGCCGGGTCTCTTCCACTGTTCCTTCCTCTCGCAACTCTGCACCAAGCTCCGGGGCCCATGCACCGGCTCTACGCTTTGAATTTTAACCGATCCGTACGACCCACCCGCATAAAATAATATCGGGGGGATTAAGTCGAATTATAATGACTCGGGCGCGCGCGCACCGGATTAAACGGAGGAATAACTAAAATCCTGGCCACCGCGTAATTGAATGAAGGCCGGTCCTCGCCTGTCACATCCGCAATGCAGGGAACCGTCTCGCATTCTGGAGCCTTTTCCCACGCGCTTAGCTCCCGTCCCTCCGCTTCCTCGACCACATGCAAGCATATTCACAGGTTGCAAAGGCGGCGTTGTTCTGTTCTGTTCTCTCGCTTACTTGGAACACACGCCTCGTTTTCCCTGTATCTGTGACCGGTCCACATCTGGAGGCCTCCGTCCTTAAGTCGAAAATCGACTTATTCTGATTTTATTGTTCAGTGTCACGGTCTTGGTCGCACCATAATAGACCGCATCTAATAAATGCTCTCTGAACCATAGCATCTGATGGCGACACTGATGAGCGAGCTTGAAGTAACATGTGCTTTGCGCGAGAGAAAAGAGTGATTTGGACTTCGTCATAAACCATGGATTGGGGACTTGATGACGCGTTTGTGGCTATTCCGGCAATCTCGGAGGCCCTCTCGTGTGCTTGAAGTCCCCAAAACATGGTTTATGACGAAGTCCGGACCTTCAAGCTTCATCATCCACGAAAACACCCCTTGGAAGACATACACTCTTTTCCCCTGCATTTGTGACCGGTCCACATTTGGAGGCCTCCGTCCTTAGGTCGAAAATCGGCTTGTTCTGGTTTTATCGTTCAGTGTGACGGTCTTGTTAGCACCATAGCTAATAGACCGCTTTTGATAAATGCCCGCCTGAATCTTGCTTATCCGATCCATAGCATCTGATGGTGATAAGCGAACTTTAGTTTTCAAAACGCAGTTGGTATCAATAGTGGATAGGGGGTGTTCAACGATTCTCGTGCAATCGTTAACCGAGGAAGAACCAATCCTAGCGTCTGCGCTATTGAATACGCACTCGGAGAGTCTTGTACGTTACAGTTTGGAGCCTTACCAAAGTTCCGTTCCCCTACTTTACGCAACAAAGAGTTGAATCATTCCCTCCTTTGGACTCGTATTCACAGGCATGAGTGGCGCTCTCTTCTTTGGAAAAGCTTATGACTCCGCGTTGATGATTTACTCCAACCTTAGTCCTTCCTGGCGCTTGACTTGACTCCTTGGTACTCTTCTTCTGCCCGCCATCTCTCCGCCAATCAGCAATCGCTCTCCCTTCCTCGACCACATTCACAGGAATAAGTTGTTACTCCAGAAGAGGTCTATTCCATTCTCCCGCTTATTGCCACATCTTCAGGAGCTCTACCACTACAAA
Source organism: Armillaria gallica (assembly GCA_037576215.1). Lineage (NCBI taxonomy): Eukaryota > Fungi > Basidiomycota > Agaricomycetes > Agaricales > Physalacriaceae > Armillaria > Armillaria gallica. The sequence goes on from JBANDB010000008.1 coordinate 1,779,402, forward strand.
GGCGCCGTGAGGGAGATGTATGTTAATCCACATATAGGGTCGAATTAGACCTGTGCTTTCAGATAGAGTTATCTTCTCATCGCGTAAACTCGGCAATCCTCAAACCGCATTTGAATAAACGGCATACGCTTGATAGTGAAAATGTACCGACACTGAGGGTTCGGTTCCCTCGCAAGTGGAAAGAAGTGCCATCTCACCTTTTTTGCGAACGCTCGATGCAACTCCTCTCTTCTCGGCGGTACGCTGTATTCCCTCCGCAAGTCGCTTGCTTTTCCCCCAAAGAGTCTTCTTGTGGTAGCAAAGAGAACAATGCTGCTCGGAATGAGACGCATTCCCGCTCAGCGAAGGTTCCTCGACTAAGACTCGGATAAACCATCCCTCTTTAGAGCACAATTTGATGTCAATTTAGTGTTCTCGCACAATCGTTCGTCGGACCCTGTAGCCTACTCGTGCTCGTTGCAGCTAACAACCGGCCCGACACTAGGGAGTCAATAGTGGGAGTTGACGATTAAAACTCGCGCGGATCTACTTTGTTTGGGTCACAGAGGTAGGGTAGCCAAGACGATACAACGCATCTAGAACAGTAATAATGCCTACTCAGTCGCAATGGTGAAGACCCGGATCCAATGAACGAACTTACCAAAACAGATGTATAGATCCATCCTAGACGCGAAGGGACTCGACGCATTCCCGGGAGTGCTTAGTGCACGTCTGAGCTCGAACCCAGCCCTTCCGATAAGGAGGACATTTACCCCAGAGTCTACTATGAGGTCATGCAGATCGAGAACATGACACGTCAGCTGGAGCAAAGCTCTCCGGCAACCACAAAGTCCCGTCAGCGTACAGCCAGAGGTCCGTCCAATCACAGTGAACGCAAAGCGTCATTGCAGATCGAGGTAGAGTCTTTTGGGCGGGTATCTAACCGGTTGATCGTCGAAGGAGCTGGATAAGTGGCGAGATCCCGCCTGGGCCGCCCGTACTTGTGTGGAAAGCAGCCGTGATGGGAAGAGTTAAATGAGTCCGTTGTCTTCGGGCTCTTCTGTATGGAGGAATAAGGCTACATGACAAGCTGTGTAATTGGGACTTGGAGTTCAGCGAAAGAGTTGTGATAGGTGAAAACTGTCCCTTACCGCCGCTGTCGGGAGAAGCCCTTGTGCGGGATGTTTCGTCCCCATGTGCAGCACATCCGTTTGTCTTCATTCAGTCCTTTTGTTCCGGGCGCTTTAGGTTATGGCTTTAAGTCCACCCACCCGTCTCCAATTGACTCAGCTTTGAATTTGACGTGACCGTTTTTGGCAAGTGTGCTAGTCGCCGACGTTCCTGGATGTACATGTACTTACTGTGACGTTATTGGTTTTGATGCCCGTATCCGGCGGCTCCATGTATGTATTACTATCAAGATAGCCCACTCAATATATCACTGCTGTTCATACTAATAATTCAAACACAGATGTTTGTCACGAAGAATGGAAACGCACTATTCATAACGCTTATGGCAGTCCGAGTTTACCACAGCTCGTCTTCGGGAGTTTCCGCTGTCGGACCACAAGGACCCCAGCATAGACAATTGATAAGTATCACAACATAGCTCGGAGGAACTGAGCGCGCATACGAAGTAAGCTGCGCTATTCTCAGGAACATGAGGCAGATATTCATGGAAGCGCAGATCCGCCTATATTTAGACTCACGGCCCAACGTCGTACCGCCACCGGGAAACTTGGGAAAAGGTATGCAAACATGGTTGGTCAATGGGCCTCTAACTTATTGTAGGAGATGTGTTTCATCCGTGCTGCGCCAATCCAGTCCAACTCTAAATTCTATGTCATCATTCGGCGACTAGTCAAGGTACGCGGATACTCGATTGTCATGCGAATGGCAATGCGCTGAATAACACGTATACTAATACACAGTTACTAGTCATCCTACCCAAATACATCATCTTGATACTCCCCGGGCAGTTCCCCGAAATGTTAGTAACTATTGGATGTCAGTCAGCAAGATGTATTCAGTAAAATATGTACTAGATTCTAAACATACACGTATTGTGACGAGACGCTTTCACACTAATGAATCCACATTTCTTTACCGAGAAACTTATTTTCCCGGGTGTGCATTTGCATCCTGACTAGTAGATTATTCGTATCGCTACTCGCTACTTTTCCTTTCTACAAGTAAATTTTAAGCCTTCCTCTAGGTTCTCGCCTCTCAGCTTCACCGCCTGACCTCCTCTCGACCGACAACCGAGGCGTAATCGCCTCGCAAGCATTGTCAGCAGGATGATCAGCTGGAAAATCGCTGATCGAGTGACGAGTCTGAGCCCTTAGCCACCAGTTTGCACCAACCCATCCGTAGCAAGTCCCAATCATCTGGGAACGAACTGCCTATACTTCTTATCGAAGCCGCTCACTAACCGCTTCTTCTCCTTGATCTCAAACACCCTCAGCTTTTCCATGGTGTCGGGGAACTGTCCATGCAGACTGTTCAGAAGCGCCTCGCTCTCTTGGCGTTCTGCCAGAAGCTCCTCACGCCCTTGCACGGAAACTCGTCAGGGTTGCGCTTATGCAGAGCCATTGCTTCCAACAGCAGTCCCGCCTTCAGTCTTAGTACGGCCATCAACAGCGCGGTCATCACGGCCCGGTGAGGTCGCCATGTATTCCAGCCTGGGAGATCTGTTGCAGGATGTAAAGGGGGTGGGCGTAGTCGTCCTCTTGTGCATTCTCTGTCATCATCTGCTCCGTCCACGGTTCCCGCCTGAACATGTCGACATGCATCTTCCCCGACTCCCTCCTCTCCCTGCCCCAGTCACCTCTTCGCTCCCCTTCCAGTATCTTATCATATTCCTCAAACAACAACGGTGTCTCCGGGTGGTCATCTCGCTCGCTCACCACCACCTTGTACTTGCGCTGATACGGTAAAATCACTTTCTCTACAATCTCAAACGCCCGCTCGATCTCCCCTGCGCGGAGAAGAACGACCACGAGATGGTTGTAGTTTTGCGATGTGAATACGAAATGGTGATCCTGGAAGCGCTTCCAGATTGCTGCAACCTCCGTGAAAAGAGTGGCACGGGAGAGAGCATCCATGTATATCGACAGTGGGATACTCAGCACGTCTCCGCGGACTCTCACCTGGCCCTGTCCATCCTTATCCAGGCCGAAGACGCTTGTCCGCTGAGTAAGCTGCAAGCCTAGCTGGAACACCTGCGGCCACACCTGGAGCACCGCATTGATATCCATCGACCTCCTATAAGCGTCCATCAGCGCAGTGACCATCCCCAGTGTCGGCGTCCCATTGTGGTCAAGCATGTGCTGGTACATCCGTTCTACGTCTCGTGGTTGGACCCTACGCGAGTATCCCCACAGCACGGGCGCATAAATGTGGTCCATGGAGGTCTTGCCTACTCGCGGGGGAACTAACCAGGTCCGGTGCTCCGGTGGCGCACTCATTAGCGTGTCGATGAATTCCTCCGCGAGCTTGAGACCTTCGTCCGAGCGTTCCATACCGTATGCACTCTGGATCTCCCCAAACGAGATAGAATTGGGCTGGATCCCCCGGTCGACCATCATGTCATACACACCTTTCCCTTTTTTCTTTTTATTTAACCGGAGCCAGCCTCCCATGAGCATCGTCATGACGTGGACGGTGACTTTAATGTCGGAGGTAGGTGTAACTAGGCGATCCATCTCTTCAAACAGCATCGTGGCTGTAGGCATGAGACCCGCATCGCACGCAGCAAGGATGACTAGCGCATAAGTGTATTTGTCCGGAGTAACAGAAGATTGGCGGAGTTTTGTGAATAGCCGTGCTACGACATGGAATGGTGCTCCGATCCGGACATAGGCTTTGAGTAAGATATTGCAGACGTCGATAGTCATTGGCATATTAGGAATCGAACGGACGTAGTCGAACACCCTGATAACGCCTCTCCATGACCCCGCTTCAGCATGAGCAGTCATAAGTGTGTTAATCATCCGAGAATTCGGCTTGATTCCATCTTCAGAGCCTTCTTGTAAAGCTTCTCAGCAGTAAGCGGATCCTGCATCTTGGCCATGGTCGAGATGAGGGCAGTGTACGTGGCAACAGTTGGCTTCAGGCCAGAGCTTTGCATCCGCTCCATCGTAAGTCCCAGCGCTTCCAGATCACCCTTAACAGCCATCGCTTGGAGGATCATGGTGTACATGACCACATTGACCCTGATTCCCGCGTCACGCATGGCCCTCAACCACTGATCGATGCCACTGAGGTCGACATTGCGTGCATAAGCATACAACACGGTAGCATAATGGATATTCCGAGGATCGTTCGCTCGCCTTTGCTGCCCGCGGAGATTCACAAACGCAGGAAAGAACTCATTAAACAAGTGTAGCACCTGCTCGACTTTGCCGTGTACGGCGTACGAATGCATCAACATCGCTGTATCTTCCTTCGTCACCAAATCGTCATGTGAGAGCTGGTCGAAAAAGTATTCCGCGCGTTCGAAGTCACCATCATGGGCACACAGGTAAAGTGCAGTAGACAGATAAGGCTTGGCACGTGTTTCCTCAAGGTGAGAAAAGGCCTCTTTCGCAGGACCCATCGCTTCCTCTTTCGTTAACGCACGGACGAGGACTAAGTGTGTCTCCAATTGTGGGGCGAGGCCGTGGAGCGCATCGCACGGAACACGTTCCAAGCATGCAGAGGTCGCTGATGAGCACAGTGCGCTTGGATAAATAAGTTACCTATACGCTGCTTCTGGATAACGTCCAGACGCGCTTCTGGTGCAAAAAGTACTTTGGCATCTGGAACACGGCACAACAAGTCCGTCACGGTGAAGAAAAATAGCGTCCATGCGCGCAGGACAGGGTCGGGGGAAAATGGTCTGCGTGGGGGCACGTCGAGATAGGCGCTTACGTCGTTCCATTCAGCAAGAAGGTGTGCCACCATTTGAGGCACATCATAATAGCGATGTTTCGATAGCACTATGCTCTGGTGCATCGCAATGAGATCTACCTGGGAACATTCCCTGTATGCCCGCGCCGATTGAAGGTACTGCGCCGCGAGCTCGTATTCACCGGTTAAAGCATGTGCACGTGCGGCTAGACAGCAATGTGTATAGTGAAACCGAGAGGGGGACAATATCCGAGATTCTAGGGTTCGCAAAAGATGTTTTATCCGATCCCCCCATTGATGAAGCGCCTCTAGTCCGGTTTTTGAGTCGTACCATTTTTGAGTCGTGTACAACATGCGTTCCACGAGTTGCAGGAGAAGATGAACACTTGTTAGATGTTCTGCATGTTCCTCAATGACGGACTCATACACCATCCAGATCTCTTCAATATCAAACTCGTCTGGAGGTTTGAGTGCGATACGGTGAAGGGAATGTATCACTTGTGCGCTCTTATCCGGCGGAAGGAGAAGCGACGGCAGAAGCCACCGAGAATCGGAAGAGTCGTGTGGAATCTCAGACGCCACCTCCGGATGTGTGAGGGATGCATCAACAGCTTCAGAACCTTCGTCGGCGACAGAAGAAACTCCGGAATCTTCAGACGGCGGCCCGGTCTTCGAAGTACGCGAAACATGTCTTCTCTGCCCATCGTGAGCACGAACAGCGACACGACGAGAAGAATATGAATGTAGGGTGGCGGGAATTCGCGTGGAGATACGACTTCTGGACGGAACGTCTTCAACCAAAGGGAACTCCCTCATCAGAAGCCGTCGATGGTGATCTAACATGGCGTAGATGAGAATTTAGCAGGCGAGAAGAATCCGTCGGACTCACTTGAACACCATATCGAGTGCCGGGCCATACAAGACCATTCTCGACATTGCGACAGACGATCCGGGGTGCACTCGTGTTGCTCAAACTGGACCCCCGTTGCCCTTGCTTTCCCCTTGTCCTTGACGCGTCTTGGTTGCGGAATAAAGAAATCAGACGTCAAAGCATTTGCCGAAGAACGTCGCATTGATCGAGCAGCAGCCTGGAACGCAGACGGCTGTCCTATATGGCCACCAAGGACAGAAGTGAAAAGTGCGGTTGCAACGGGTTCCAGCATGTACCCACTCGTCCAGGTAGACGAGTATCTGAAGAGCCATTATTAGAAAGTGTGGCAAATGCAATAGAAACAGTGGCTGGAATACCTGCAGGCGAATAATGAGAGGTGATTGAACGAATGACCAGTATATTCGGCAATTGATTGCAAAAGAAAACTTTGAGAAAGGACGACAGTGTCACGGTCACTAGAAGCATCACGTGATGTGACGCGATTTGCCCGCTTCGATCCGCTTTCTGACTCCAGTCAAACTTAGTGTAATGCTCCCGTTTCTTCATTTCTGTTCATGAACTTCATATAGTTCATATTTACCGCTGTCTTCTCTTCACTACCTTCGCCTGTCCCGGCGTCTTCTTTCTCTGCCCCGTACTTCCCCCGTGTCCCCCAATTTATATTCTAATTTTAGGTATTTGCGGTCTCCATGTAACCCGCTCGGATACGGATTCAAACTTATGCTATAGCTACCCATATATCTCCTACACGAGAGGTCGAACAGTGTCGGCGGCGCACCATACTTCCCCTGGCCTCTTGTTACCGTACAGATCACCATCACTCCACCATCCGACGTCTACCGACTATGCCTACGGTCGACCGTGTTCTAGACCATGAAATCATCATCGCCACCACAAAGGAACACATTCAGCAATGCCTTGATGTTCGAATTCAGGTCTTCCATCACGAGCAAAAATTTCCCCTTGAAACCGAAATAGACGAGTTACTAGCATCTCTTCGTTTAGTTGACCGTACCGTACTTCTCTGACTATGATGTTCCGACAGGTTCGATAACCCTCAGGCTGCAACCCATTTCCTTCTGCGGCTCCTCCCTTCTCTCCAACCAGTCGGAACGATCCGTGGAGTTAAATTATCCGAGTATTATTACAAGCTTGGTAGACTTGCTGTACTCGACCAGTATCGACAGTTCAAGTTTGGGAAAGAACTCGTATTGCGCTTGCATGACTGGGTCAAAATTGACGCGAGTTCTATGGCCACTATGCCCGAGCATGACGTATACGCGATTGTCGTGTCCCATTCTCAGATACCTGTCAAGGGGTTTTACGCCAAGTAGGTATTCTCCGCCGAACATCGGAGCGAGGTCTAATATATTTCCTCTTCCAGGTTTGGGTATATACCAGAGGTATGTCAAGAAGTCCGTCGTCTTTCTCCGGTGTCGCCTCATGGCTATCTTATCATTTTAGGGTACCGAGTTTGATGAGGACGGTGAACCTCATCAGAAGATGGTCCTTAAACTCCCGTTGATTGCCCCAAAGACTTCTGATTGAATAAAATTGTATTCGTCAGATATACGGAGATGCAATATGTGCTAACAATACATAAGTGGGGTGCATAGGTATTCCCATTATACAATGCTGTCCGAAGAATGTTCGAAGCAATAAAATACTCGAAACACACCAATAAGTAAAAGATCGTTTCGAAGGGCGTACGTATAATAGAATGGGCATGAAGGTCGTCAGCAGGCTAAAGGCTTACACAGGGAATATATCATCAAAAAGAAAAGCAAAACACTCTCATCGAGTGTATCGTTCGTAGCCACCGTCATCGGTATATCCCTCGCTCTCACTCTCTGACTCCACCTTGACAGATCGGAAGGCAGGGCTGCCAGGCAAGATGCTAAAATTGATAGTCGTGCCGAAGGCTGGTGCTCCTTCTTCGTACAGCCTTCGTGCGGCTTCGTATTCCATCTTCTCCTGCTCGGCCTGAGCGAGGAACGGCTGTCAAGTCGCCGTAATGAGAAAACGTCACAATAATCAGTGAACATCAAGTTCAACACACCTTGCGTTCATCATCGGTCATCGATCGCCATTTGGCAGCAGCGAGAACACTCTGCTTCGTCGTCTCCGTCTCGTCACCAAAGATCTCCTGGACCAAGTGGGGATTCGCCCGGATACGTTGAAGGAACATGAAGTATGCGGAGAGAGGCTTCTTTGGCGCATTAGGATCCTTGATGTTGCTCTTTCGTGATTTCCCGGCTTTCCGTTGGGCAGCGCGATAAGCGTTCTCACGCTTGATGTCGTCGGGAGTTAGAGTTCGCATGTAAGCGGCAAGCTCCCGCTCCCTGGCTTCTTTCATAGCCTGAGACCGTCGTTTATAGGGCTAATGGAATATTAGATTGAATGACGTCAGACAATGAATGATCACACACCTCTTTCTCTTCAGCACTCAGCCCTGCATACTCTTGCCCGGCCTCTTTAGCAGCTTGTGCAACATTAAGCTTACGTGTGTTAGATGCTTGCTGCCTTTGGATCCAGTCCGTGAAATACAGCTGCCAAGCCGAAGGAGCTAACTTCGGAGGTCGCAGCACGGACTTTAACGGAGCTAGATACAAGTGTCAATCAGTCGCCAAAACAGCCACTGCGGGTGTAGATGACATACGAGAGTCGCTATCCTTTGGTCTATTTTCTATTTCTTCGGGATCCGACGTCTTTCTCTTCCGCCGGATGGTCGCGTCACGGTCGGTGACTCCGCCTGACTCGGCTTTGCCACTGCTGTACGCCCGAGCCATGCCCGGAGCAAGGGTCAAGGCAGGGGCGCTCGCAGACTGGAACAGATTGACCGGAGACACCGTGTCGCGTCTGGGTATACGTAATCGCTGGGTATTGGTGAGGGGAGAGTGTCGAACGGGGGAACGAGAGGACGAAGTGCGAATGTGACCCGGTCTCGGTGCATCCCAGAGCTGGGAAGCCCAGGCGGGCGTGACTGCCGAAACTTCTTTGGGAGAAATGGAATCGACACGGGAACGTTCAAAGGAGTGGATGTCTTCGAAGGATGAGGCGGGGGAAGCAGAAGGGGGAAGATGGTGAAGAGCGGCAAAGTTTGCAGGTGAGTAGGCTTTGTCTGCGGCATAAGGTGATCGCTCAGCGAAAGGAATGTACGGCGGAGACGGTGTAGATGCGGGAATAGATATGGGAGAAGACGGTGAGGGTAAGTCAGTGTCATGTACCCAATTAGATAAATAGAGATTGTTGTCGAATGAGGGGGAATTATCGAGGGCTTCAGGTGCGAAAAAGCCCGTGGAATCAAAAATGTTGTCGGTGGGGGCGTGCTGGAAACCGAAACGCGGGGAAGTGTGCATATCGAACACGGGCTTGGAGTCCATATCGATATCGTGTAGGTCCCAAGGAAACTGGACACTAGAATGCTCATGAAACGACACGTCGTCAAAGTCAAAAAGCATCTGGTCAGAATCCTGGTTGACAAAGTTGTTGTCGTCGAAGCCAAGTGGTTTCGCGTCCATCATGGGTATGTCGCCCTGATATAAAGTGCTCCTAGGGAGGGGGGAGAATTGTCTGCGAGGTAGAGTTGGGGCAGGCATGGTAAGGGATGGAGGAGAGGGGGGAGATGATAACCGCAGGCTGTAGCGCTTAAAAATACGTGGCGCAGTCACGCAAGAGGAAGTTCGGGCACAAGAAAACGCCCTGAGCAGTCGGAAGCTGAGCTTATGAGGAATCCGGAGCGGCCTTCGAAATGTTTCCATTCCTGTGTATGTTACTGACTCGACATGAATCAGTCACGATAAAAGCCAAGATTGCCCCCCGAGCCGCGTAAGGAAGGGGAGACAGGAGGTCTTTGTTGCTTCTCACCGTTGTCCTGATCAGGTTATCGAAGAAAAGTCCCAATTTTAGCACGAACTGATGCGAGGTGACAGAGCATATGTCGGTGTCCGGAGGGCTGTTTCGCGTGATAGATCCAGATAAATACCGATAGTGTAAACACTGCGTAAACAAGTAAACAGCGTAAACAGCAATCAACCGCCAGTGACGGCAAGTCACCGTAAGTAATTGTTACACCTACAATTCCCCGAACACAATGCCTGTAACACTGACATGCAATTAGTACCCATCGTCCGTCTCCGCTCCGATGTCCGAGCCCTTACCGTTTATTATTTTCAGTTTCCTGGATGCTGTACCAGGCGCCGAAAACAAATCACCAGACGTCCAGATGCCGCGAATTCAGTAACAGGGAGACTAGTGCAAGTGTGGCTGAAACGGAAGAAACGCAAAACCCGTACTTTCTCTTCACACGCTTTCGCCCAATTTGGTATATATGACCCTGTTGTTCGGGCTTTACCGGCCTTATGGCCATTGTCTGTTTTTGGACATCGACGCCTCGGCCTTCTGTCCCTCTAAGGACTATCTCCTTCGGACAGTATGCATCAAATGCATCGAAATCTGTCGAATATATCCAGCCATCACTCAAGATCAACAATACGTCGTTGATACGCAGCCATGAGTCTCTTTTCTTAATTTCAGGCTCTAATGGAAGACGTCAACGCATCGATGTTCGGAAGTAAATACATCACTACGATATGTTAATCCGTGGCGATTCGTATTTCGAGTTGTTGTAGACGCTTTTACCAGGCTGCCCGAATTGCGCAAGAGTAGGGTAAAGATGAATAGCGATTAGAAGTGCCGTTCGGAAATGACGGATCGCAAATCAATCACGGCTTCATCGGTTCAAGGCAGACACGTACCTCCCAACCAGCCACGTCTTTCATGATAGCCTTCTCTAAAGCAACATCCGCTTGGTGGCGAGCGTACGCGGCGCGATCACCCTCGGCCAGGAGAAGGGGAACTAGGTGGATGCGCGACCAGACCTTTTCTCTCTCTAGCTCCCTACAATAGAGAAACAATAAAAAGAAGAATCAGATTCGTGTTGCCCCTTCATTACGGACCGGACGATCAAGTGCAGATAAGCGCTCCATTGGGCGGACGGATCCACACGTTTATCGACGAGCGGGACCCAAATGAACACGTTCCACGTTCAGCTGACGTCTGCACTTCGGTGGAAGTAGCACAAACAGAGGTCACATACCGTTTCTCTAGATTTCCTTTACCCAATCGATAGAAGCCATACGCGGAGACAAGCGTGACACCGCCCAGAATGGCGAGAGCTCCGGGTCCACGAAAAGGCAAGTTCCGTTTGTACTTGACGGACTCGAAGCCTCCCGGTGGAGGCATATCCCTATTGCTAGAGTTAGAACTGATTGTTATGGTGCCTGTTCATACGCATACTGTCTATATGGGATCGACACTAGAAACAGTTTTAGCATGTTAACAATGTAAAGTTCAAAGTTTAAACTCACTGGCTGTATAGACAACGACAGCAGTATGGTGGTGGTAACTGGTTAACCTTGTGGTCACGTGAGCAATCACAAATGATGTGACGAGATACAGATTCCGAAATCTGCCGCGTCTGATTTGCTGATCTGCCGGCACGGAATCATTGTCGGAATGTAACTCGTATCAATCGCACTGCGGCAACAGTCACATATGCATCTGTACGTAGCTGGCTTGGATGTTGAGATATGTATCATGGCGCTGGCACCTCGGTCAGCCAAGAGCTTTTTACGACCTTGGATTGAAGCGGTTTGTGGTCAACTCGCCGCCGCTTGGTGTAATCATTATCGAGAATTCGAATTCGTAATTTCCTCAGGGCTAGCCACCTGTCCAAAGAATGGCGACCGGTAGGCTGCATATGCCGGGCAATTATTTGGAGTAATCTGTACACATAATAGCGTCAATATCTTGTCGGACGAGACTCCAAGGGGACTCGTCATGCTACACCATCAGTTCGACTCTTTGGCCCTAAGCTCTTCCTAAAAAAGGCAACAACACCTTCGTAGCGAGAATTTGGCGCCGAAAATATCCATCACCTGCCAGCAATCTGGCCCTGGTTCTTTTTTCGAACCATCATGTCCAGACAACCCTCACCGGGGAATGCACATCTCTCCAACCCAACTCAAGGACAAATCCAGTCTGCAAAACAACAAAAATCAAAACCATACTCTGGAGGTATCACCGCTGGCGCTGAAGATGCCAAGTACCACAACAAATACAAGGAGCTGAAAAGAAAAGTCAAGGAAATTGAGTCGGTGCGTGCCCAAACGTGTTTCATATGTTTTCCGTCGCTGACCTGTCGAAAAGGACAATGATAAACTACAGCTTAAGGTTATGCAGGCCAAGCGAAATATCCAAAGGATGAAGCTCGAGAGGGCGTGAGTCACAATATTCATTTTCCGTTTTCCTTTCTCCGTATGTCTAAATCTTCCTCCGTAATTCTTCTATCAGAATTCTTTATGAACGGCTCTCGGTCGCGCCCAACTCGCACTCGCCAGAATTGCAAGATCGCCAGCCGCTCCCTCCTATCGCCCCTCAGGGCCAGCCCTTGCCCAGCTCCCACCATCATCGTGAGGGGCCAGCAATAGACCACGATCCTGCTCTTGTTGAGTACATGCGGATCCATGGCAATGCAAGAGTCGTCACTGGCCCGGATGGTCGTCCTGTGCCTGTTGCTGATCCGTCGTTAGGCTCAGCAGTCGCGCCAGCAACGTCTTCGATGCGCTCGACACGGCGCAGCTCAGCAGGCGTTCCACCAGCCCATGACGCGCGTCTCGGTGCAATACCCCCTTTACCTCCCATGCAGCCCCCAATGGAACCTGGACGAAGCCATTCGACCCGTTCTCACTCTCATACGACCAGCCCAACTGTCCACCATTCCCATGTCAGTTCGCCTCATGAACGGTCGCATTCAAGCTCGCGGAGGGGTCCCCCAACTCCCTATGCGCCACACTCGTATCCTGGAGATAGCCTACCACCTGTTGGCCACGTCCTGCTCAGTCCGCCACCGTCGTCAGATCGCGAACGTTCCCGACGTCAAGATATGCATGAATTAGCTATTCCACATGGCGATATACATAATCATGCTATGGGGCCGCTATCTCCTCGCTCGCACTCGTCTGATACCCGGTCTTCCTCCAGCAGAGTGCACAATCACCAACGTCTCGGTCCCGGAACGTACATCAACAGAGAGGATCATCGGGACCGTCAACGCGAGATTGACTACGATACGGAGCGGCAGTGGGAGATAAGAGAACGTGACCGTCGCGACATGATACGTGGTGGCCGGGAGCCTGAATTGGGTCCTGCTCACATGCACTCGCCCCCAGTAGTCCATCGGTCCTCCAGACACTCCATGGAATACACAGACCATCACACGTCGCGTATGCGCGAAGAACCAGGGTATTACCATGAAATGTCAGGTGCCAGCGCGAGCGCGGGCCCTGGCTATCCCATGCACTCTCGGTCCGAGACTCCTGGCTCGGGATCAGGTGGTTCAGGCTCTGGCATTGGCGGACCTGACGGTCCTTCTCGTCCGGATTCTCGCGGCCAGTACTACGAGCACGATCGACCACGATCATTTAGGTTGCGCCCGGTCAGTCAAGCACAACCGCCGTCAGCTCCACCTCAGGAAGAATTGGACTTTGTACACGAAGACGGAAGATCGCAGTCCAGAGATCGCGGTGGAGGTGGCGGTGGCGTTTATGCACCTCCGGAGCAAGGAAGGTCCTCTGCTAGGATTGATGCTAGAAAACGAAGAAGTGCAGACATGATGGATGTTGACGATCCTGCCATGGGAGGTCTCTATCCTGGACAGGATAGGAGCTCTAAACGATATCACAGGGAGCGCGTACGGGGCGGTGAGGACCAGGATGAGGACCGCATGGGCCCTTGAGAGCCCCCAAGTTCTAACGATTCCGTTTGGACATTAGGTACGATAATCAGGGCCCGTCTTTCTATTTTTGTTGTCGTGCAGTCCTTCTGTAGTATGTACATCTTCAAGAGTTCTCTTCCTATTCTCTATACATGGGTTGAGTAAAGCGTCGCAGAGATGTTCCCTTCACCCACGAATGTCATTTTCACTTCAAAAACCTTATGGCCACGACGTTGTAAGTAGTGTGGCGTAATAGCACCAGCTTCATTTATCATAATGTTCGTTGGAGGCACGCTACGGCCGAGCAGTGGTGACGAGCGGCGCGACTACAAAACGGAACAACCGATAGCAGCGCAGGATCTCACGTCCGAGTCTAGGCTCTGCGATAATTTAGCGAGGTACACTCGCCTTGAGTAAGTAGCCGGATGGAACAACGATACGAAGACTAGTGACAAGACCCCAGGACACCCTTTTGGTAGCTTAAGAGAAGCACATATGACATTCCGTGGTGGCCCTCCTCAATACCGAGCCTACGGCCGTACTATTCGCATATCTAGCTAGGACCCGTCCCGTATAGTTGGTGCCTAAGTTACAATGGTTTACCCATTGGCGACACAGAAACAGTGGAGCGCTCGCAGGAATCCGGAAACCGAGTCGACCCAAAGAGGGTCTGGCTCTCTTGAACGCCGGTCCAGATCAACGCCTGCTCATCCCAATAAGTCTTCAAGCTATGTTCGTCCCCGAACGCGTACTCGCGGCGCGAGGGAGAGTACAGATGACTTCGAATGGCAATCTCCAAGAGTATCTCCTCCGAGAAATCTACCCAGGGAGATTTCGAATCTAGTACGAAATCCATAATGGAGAGATTTCGACCGAGGCGAGCTGTTTCCCGCTCCAGCTGTTGACGGACCCGGGACAGACCACTAGAGGTGGCGGTGGATGGCAATGGAGGAGAAGCCGATGACGATGCTCGATCGTGTGTTACGGAACGAATGCTAGTAGTACTACCTGACTGCACGCTAGAGGCTTTCCCAAGACGTGACATATGGGGTCTATTAGTAGTGCGCGTGGGATGCCCACTGTCAAATGGATTGTGATTCTGCTGTGCTGATAGGGGACTGCACATCGTAGCACGCGTACGACGAGTTGATTTCCTGATAGATAACTTGGAGTATTCGGGGATGGATTCTTGGGCACGCAGACTTCGGCGGCGGGGACTCCCGTTTACGGAAGATCTGTCCAGGCTGCAGGTGAACAAGGAGATAGATAACATACTATATTAGAGAACGGGACGTACTTGTGATACTTGACACCTCGGAACTTCTTCACAGACGGATTCGCTGCATTCCCTATAGAGTTGGAATCAAGAATGAGGTGCAAATCCATTTGTGGTAGGTGGTGGGCAAGAAGGCGGTGGATGGGTCGTATATGAATGGCCCCAAGCTTGTAAAGGAGCCATAGGTCTCAAAGCATACTTCAGTGAGACTGGAAACCTAGATGAAATCTACTCCTTGCGAGCTGGTGACGAACTGTCTGTCATCGACGCAGTGGTTCCCACTCCAGTAGTGGCGTATACCACGTATCATTGATCGGTGTTCTTCCGAGGAATATTGGGAAGCCGGGCACCCCACAACTACTCGTCTATTTAGGCCGAGTATACACGCGGTTGGGTTGATCAAAATGTCTGATATATCGGTTGAGGTAGGCCAGAGCACGGCAGGCTATGTATGAGAAATTTCCAGCTCAGCGACGAGTCACACTGATAGTGCATGAGAGAAACGAATACATCAGAATGTTTTCTTTACAGCAGAATGCAATGAATAAACACCTAGGGTGGTACCTGTCGGCTCTAGCCGACGGAAATGATTAAATGATTCCATTAGAATTGAACCAATTAGTGTTTGGTCCAGCCCTGAATGAATATAGGGATAATGGGTGGTGGAGCTGTGGAGATTGGTGTCTGGTGAGCAAGTGTGGAAAAGAAATTGACGGCGGCACTTTTTTTGACGGCAATTGCATTGCCTTGAATATGATTGGCCCCTGACTTGGTCGCCGAAAGAAGGGTGCGGGACTCCCGTCCTCAGTTCATTTGGGTGTCGAGAAAGGTGTGCTCATCAGTCAATAGTTGTCCCGTATCCTCATGGATTGATATATTACGTCTACACCACTTTAGCTACCCCGCTACTCCGTCGGACAAGACCCGCTTTCACCGGTAAACGTGTTCGGCTGAATAAATGGAACACAGTATAAGAGGACTCATAGTCAAGAAAGGCAGATGAACATACAGTATAAGTTGGCAGCAATCTCAGCCTCGGCCCTATCCCCGTTCATAAGAAGCTTCTCCTTGTTATACAACAGCTCTTCGCGGGTCTCCGTAGCGAATTCTTGATTTTGAGCTTCATAGACAATAAGCTCAGATGAACGGGTATCCAAAGCAACGACCAAACTTACTTTCAACGATAGCATCCACTGGACAGGCTTCCTGGCAGAAGCCGCAGTAGATACATTTTGTCATGTCAATATCTGTTTGAGTGGAATGTGAGTATAAATTAGGTTATGATCCATGGAGGCTACGGACCATATTTCGTTGTTCGCCTTGACCCATCCAGTCGAGTTTCACTTTCAATAGTAATGGCCTGGGCGGGACAAATGGCCTCGCAAAGCTTACAAGCTTTGGTTCGGACATGAAGTCGGTGACGTTATAATGGAAGACGAAGGACCCTCTCACCGATGCACCTCTCTTCACCGCTAGGGTAGCGGCGTAAAGCATGTTCTCCTCTGAACCTCGGCGACAGCGGACCTTTCTCAAAAGGATATTTGATCGTGTACGGTTGACGGAAGAAGTTTTCCAATACAATCCACATTCCTAGGCAACCGTCATTGAACATCCTATTTCCCATTTATCTGACGCACCTCTCATGATCTCAGTAAGGAAGAACAAATGTACGGCCTTGTCAACAGCGCTGGGACCCTGTCTGTACGGATTTAAATCACGGCCAGCCTCATCGAATAGTTTGGGGTCGTGGCTCCGATGGTGGTGCAAATGCTTCATGTCACTCTCGAGGTCGGTATTGTTGGCCTTGAGGCCATGCAGCTGGCGAATACATGCCGTTGTCGATAGGAGCCGGCGAGTGACAGGTAGAGAACGAGCAGACGTCGAGGAGGACGCCTGCAGCAATCTGACAGAAGAGTGAAGGGCGGCAAAGGCGCGTCCACGGGCGAAGGACATGGTCGACGTTGCAATTCCGAGACCCAGAGTGACACGGAAATCTGAGGGTCACAGTGTGTGACGTGACTCTAGCCAATCGCGCACCCAGAATTCATCACAGTCTATCTCTTACCAGGACCACCACCATGTTGGCCAACAAGGCAAAAACGAAGTCCCCCCAGCTATCGGAGCAGGGTATGTCGTTTATGGATCTGTCCTTCTGTGCTGATAACTAAAGTGGATTAGCCAGAGATTCTGCAGACGTTTAATCGGTACCAGAGCGATCTTCGAAACCTTGCAGGAAAAATTGGTGAACTGGAATCAGAGGCTGATGAGCATGGGTTCGTGCGATGTCCTTCTTCAAGATTGTCGATATCTGATGTTGGTCCCAGGCTTGTCCTCACAACTCTTAATGAAGCACTTACGGAGGAACCGGATCGAAAATGCTTCCGCCTTATCGGGGGTGTTCTGGTCGAACGGACCGTGAAGGATGTCGTACCTGCTCTTACTATGAATAGGGATGGGGTATGTCTTCTCTTTACAGTTGGTGCGACAGCTTACAGATGATTCCGATTTGACAGATACTTCAGGCCGTGGGTAATCTTGCTGAGCAGTACAAAACGAAAGAAAAGGAGCTTGACGCGTTCAAAGAATTGTACAAAATCAGACCTGTCGCTGGACCGTAATCATGACATCAATCTATCGCTACACATTGCTCACAAACCCAATGCGATCTCATTCGAGGTGTTGGTGCGTATGTTACGGAACGGCGCATCTTTTTTTTTTTTGACTCGAATGACCCGACATACTGCCAAAGTTTATCCCTGTCACTCCTCGATATTCTGTTCCTCAAAGCGGTGAAAAAGAACGCTGTATTGTGTCCGTCATCATGACGTGTGAACATCGTTCACTCACGGTGGTGAACCTTGTCCGGATGGATGATTTCTTCCTCAAAATAACCTCTTCTTTCTTTGTGTTATCTTTCTGTGTGGTGTCGGTATAGTTATCCACCGGATCCGGGCCCTGGGCGAGGCGGACGATACGATCATCCACCATCACCAGGGAAACAAGTTACAACTGGATTAATCTTTTCGGAAGTACTGTTCCCCACATGACACTTTGATCAACATTCAGGCCAAGGCGAAGAGAACAAACTTCCACACCTTGTCCTCACACCACCTTCACAGCGGCTTTCGAGCCAACACTTTACGTTCATTACAACCGACATGATCTTCATCGCCCAACGTTCCTTCCTTATCGTAGCCGTTGCTACTATTCTGTCTTTTCTTTTTTTACCGGCTGTGTCTGCCCATCTCCAGAAGCGTCACGCGTCGAGACGGGATACGTCTTGGTCCGATGCATATACCTTTCTGTCCACCCATAATGCCATCCGTATCCAGCATGGTGCTAGCCCCCTGACATGGTCCTACACTCTCGCCGATGCAGCCCAGTCATGGGTAAATCAGTGCGAATTCAGAGCAACCGATGGCCAGCTGCTCGATACTTCGTACGGCGAAATCATAGAAGCGGGTTCAGGGGAGGTCTCCATTGAAACCGCCGTCGCTTCGTTCGTGGCTGATGAAGGCACGTGTACGTTCTTCTGACCTGGTGATCCGGGCGCTCAGGCCATTTGTTGAATGTATAGCGGACTACACCGATGGTTCTGATGTCCTGAATCATTTCACCCAAGTGGTGTGGAAGTCTACTACGGAGCTGGGATGTGCACGAAACTCGGCATGTAATGGCATCTTCGACACTGGGGGTTCACAGACGCTCATAGTCTGTTTATATAACCCGCCGGGCAATGTCATCGGCGAGGCTACGTGCGTTTCGGTTTTTATTTTTGGGCGCCTTCTCCTTATCTTTTTTTTCATCTAGGAACAATGTCCAAGCCTGACCTCGTATGATCCCCACACTGGCCGTGAAGCCCGCCCAATGCTCCACAGCCGTGTCTAGTTCTTCTCATCAGGCCGCGCTAGATGCCAGCCTGTTCTCGCGGTCCTGACTGTCTGTGACTTTCAGAGATCATGTGTATACCTTGTTATTTCTTGACCACCTTTTCTTGATTTGCTTTGGCTTGTTATCGCTACTGAGCTTACCTAGTGTTCAATACCCTGTACTTGTTGATCTTTTGCGAGGTTTCAAATTGACCAGGTACGTCCGTTACCTCCTTCAGATCTTGTTAAAATCCGTTTGCCAAGGATGCCGAATGTTGAAGCTTAAAGATCCAGGCACTTGACCCTGCCCTGAATCTCGACTCCACATTTTGACTAGTCTTGAGGTGTCAGCGCCCCGGCGTTGAGCTTGCCTCAATGAAGATAATCCTGAATGACCCCCGACATCCTTGTAAATCTCACCAGTCACGAAACAGCCAATCCCCATAGTCAGTTCTAACCGGAGATGTCCCCATGTCGGGTATTTTGAACAAAATCTGCGCGCAGATCGTTCTCTATAATGAAACTAGTTTCATACATAGTCGACAATTTTCCGACTAGTCAGTTTCGTTTAAAAAATTCGATGAAGAGGAACGGCTTTCCGGCTGTCATTAAGTAGCGAATTGGACTGACTCGAGTGCATTTTCTAATATTCTAATGAAGAATACCTTTGTTTACATGTCGATGACTGTACTGGGATAATTCCATTTATGAATAAGTCATTTCCGAATGTCGCAAGGCGAAACAGGCACTTATTATAGGTCCTCATAGGTCCACAACTGCGGATCTTTCCTGCTGTAATCTCTTGTAATCCCCGAAATGTTTCATTTATAGCTCCGTGATGAAATCTATATGACCAAAAATGAAATGAATCTAACAAGGTGTACAATGTGTGGTCCATACTTATTTGTCTTCAAAGCACTTCTTCATCCTTCTTCGCGATGGTCCACGACGTCTCGATATAGCAGTTTTTTGATTCCGGTTTATTTTTGTCCTCTCCATGCTGCAACCTCACCCAAGGACCCTGACGTTCACTGATAGATCTTTTGACCTTCTTCGCCAATACTGTACGGCATGTACGCCCCGAACACAATGATTGCGGACCATGTTGTGGTGCCCTACAGGGAATACGATCTTGAGGAACATGCTCCAAGAATATGGGGGTGGTAAATGCGACCAAAAGTTCACTCCCCAGTTGAGTGTCAGTGCCAACGAAGATATATTCGTGCGAGTACGAGGGATTGCGATTCGGATACCCAGCTGCTCATCTTGGACATGATGTATGCAATGAGATAGATGTAAAGACGATCGCGGTGTATTAGCCGTTACGGTTGAGGGAAGGGAGCGACTAAGGAATCCTAATGATGGTCGTCGCAAGGTCCACGAAGACGCCTCCAATCATGATAGATGGAACCGGTCGCCTGGTTAGGCACAGACGTAAGAATCAAAGAAGATGGATGATGACCCACCAATTATTGGATGCGGTCTGGCCGGCGACGGTGCAGAGAACATGTACGACTCTAGTTATAACACTCGCGAGGAGGTCGCGTTCTCAGAGCTCAGTCCTACTTGCTTGAGCAGAATGGGAGCGTAGACCGTCTATGTCTGCCAATTGCTGGACTTCGTCTATCGAAGTCTCCAAGAGAAAGAGCCCTGGATATGAGTGGATCCATAGTGACAGAATGCCTTGCCATTTTCCGATGCAGATGAAACACTGAACAATAGAACTCATTCTTCCGTGACAATAGACCAACGATGTCAATATGGTGACGGAGCTGAGGAAAACATCCTCTCCAGCGCCGCATATAAGTACCTCGTCCAATGAATAGAAATACTAGGGCAAACTTGAGAACGCATCATGAACTGCAGACAAGTGATCCAGGGCTGAGAGAAACACGGTTTGCAATTGTCATGAGCCAGAAACAAAATAAACGATAGCCTCTGCGGTTAGGATGAAAATGACTTCAAGTTGTATAGTTGAGTTCGAAGACATAAAGGTGCTTTCCATCTGGGAGAACGAAGAGACCTCCAGGCAGAGGGATGCCGCTCATTTACATCCCAACCTAAAAGGTGGGAAGAAGACTTCCTCTGCTTCTATGAATCTTTGCGAGCTATCTAAATAAAAGGGTGAAAACTGAATCATTAATCAAGTATGAATGAACTTACGAATACGAGCTGGTGGAGCATAGTGATTTACAATGTCATAAGGATGACTAGAGGTTAAAATGGTCCAAATCGCGGGCAAATTTGGTACAAATTGGCGGCATTGAGAGTAACTCCGTATTGCCCGACACAGTAGCTGGGTACGGCTCCAACTCTCAGGCCCATATGGGCGTACTGATTGAGCTTCGTCAATAGCTTGAGCTTCATCAATAGCAATGACCATTACAGGCCTGTCTGTATCTCTTGCGTTGGAATTGACTAGTTCTTCGAGAACTTCAAGCAATTGGATATATGCTCCCCGAACGACTTGCTGGGCAAGCATTGGCTTCTTCTCATCAACATCCATCTTGTCTGCATCTTTCTTGCTCCCCCTTTTAGCATCACTAGAGGGACTATGGTCTGAAAAAATGTGTCAAGATACTGATGATTGAAATTTAAAGTGACTTCGCACCTTCGTATTGCAGTAGAAGGCCGTCTTCATCTGAATCCGTCAAATCGGCTACTAGTACGTCTCCTCTTCCAGTAGCGATATATGTGTAAATCTACCCCATTTTTAGAATCAAGTCATGCAATATAACCTTGAACAAATTAAAACTTACCTTTTGGTAAAGAGCTTCTACGTCCTGGAAGAAGATGCAACGCTCCTTATTATTGCTGGAAAGGCTTCTGTTATACTTCTCGTTCCATCTGAGAGTAGCTTGTTGCAAACCACCACGCCAATGACTATCTTTGACAATGGTCCTCTTCACTACTGTGAAAAGAGCAGCGAAGAATACCGCACATTGCTTGAAGTAGTCTCGAGGAGTGACAGCCTCAGTTGGCACCCCGCAGAAGACATCGGCAGGGAATGAGTCTCTGGGTGGAAAATTTTCAAAGTCGGCAACGTCATGGAGGTTGATATATATTAGAAATATTTCGTGTTTTTCCGTTCCCAACTGTAATATAGAACTTGAAAAACTGTGACGCAGAATTATTAGGCTCGAACCAGTCCCCACTTCGGTTGATGACAGTCAATCACGCGGGTTGATCAGTTGTCATCAACTAGCGGTGAGATTGGTTCGGGTCTATTATAGTAACACGCACTTCAGCGAGAAGCCTTGATTTCCCCACTCCTAAGCTCTGCACGATAGAGCAATATTTTCCGGAATATCTGGGATGCTGGTAGGTTCGAAATTTGAGGTTGAGGTCCGTTAGATACTGGACGAGACTGTAATCAGCACGGCCGATATATGGCGTTGTGAACAACATCGACAATGCAGGTAAGAACGACATAGACAGATTGAGTCGCATTATACAAACCGATCTCCTCGTCTTTGGTCAATTGTCGGCAGTCGTCTAGTACAGCATGCCCCAGGTCGGTCAAAAAGCCTAGACGCATGTTGTTTTACCGTCTGCCTCTGCATGGAACCCGTGATGAACACACCTGTTAGAGCGTCGCAAAAAGTGTTGATGCTGCCACCGGGCGATAGCCCTTCTTTTAATAAATCGAGGTTGTTTGATGGAGTAATAGCCATTTCGTCTAACTGTTTCTGATTTATTCGCAAGTGGAAGTAGTCGGAAAATCGCTGAAGAACATGTCTGGCGTCTGCTGAGGATTCGTCCAATTGCCAGGTGCTCCGAATGTGTTCGCAACAACCTGCTACGAAGGATTTTAACCAGATAGACATCGAGGTTGGTGTTGAGGTGCAGAGAGAGAATCAGAGAGGTACGGTCGCCTGGACAGGGGTAGGTCGTAAGTAAATCACATGCAACACATATTCTGATCGCTCCCCATGGCTCCTGTACAGTGGATGTGAATGTGGACGTGGACGATAATATTTTCGATGACCGTACTGCAAAAAGTGGATTAAAACTTTCATTATGGCTGCGCTTTCCCAAGATGTCGTCGTTAAAATTAAATAAATAATGAAAACAGTCCTATGCGAATGTTGTTTGATAGCTAAAACGTACGCGGGAAAACGGGAGCCTGAACTTAAAAGTCTTGACTAGAGTATCCTTGTCCATTTTGGCGTACATGAAGAGGATGAGAGTTAGCCGTAGAGCATTCTCTTTGGTAGGTTTGCGAGGCCATGTCATACTCGCCAGCATACGATGATAAGGAATGGGCAGACGACGCGACCGGATACCGCGGACTAACGAATTGTCTTCCACTAGATAGAAAAGAAGCTTCTTGTTCAGCGGGATATTGAGTGCGGGATGCAAACCCAGAAAGTACACTTGGCCGGGAGGAGATTTGCGGCATAGAACCAGAACGCTGTGACGGTGAAGTGTTGACAAGTGGGTGCTCGCTTCGAGGAAGATGTCCGGGCCTGCTATGACTCTGTGGGGCCAGGGCGGTATTGTCAATGGCGCCTCTTTCGTTAATCAGGTCCTGAGCGTCCCCATCAAAGTTCGGATATATGATCCACCCAGATGTACCAACCAAATCCTGCGTTAGTTCAGGATGAAAATAGGATTGCACAGGGGGATGGCGGTACAACTCTGATTGAACACTCGGCATTTCACAGTGATAACCCTGGATAGGCGCGAATGTTGAATCATGCACAAAAGCTGTCGGAAGTTGATTCTGAGCGGAATAAATGTCCGGGTTAGAGCTTCTGGAAGGAGACTGCGACGGGTGATGCAAATAATCTGTCACAGCGATCGAATCTTGACGCGTCAAAATATGTTCCTGGATGGATGAGGCTATTCCCACACGAGGAGGCCACTGTAGCGCACCCACGACATTCAGCGAAGGATGAGGAGCAGATAGCATTTGGTTGTTAAACCAAGGCGTAGGAGAAGAAGGAATAACATCCGACATGTTTTCCTTTCCCATAGATCGAGAAGCAATCAGAAGTGAGGAGCTGTTTTGTGAAGCAAGGTCAGGTGTTTCAACCTGGTCGCTCGGGAGAGCGGATATCGCCCTGTGTTCAAGAGGAGTACAGCTTGTTTCGGAAAATGACATGAGCGGAGACTTGGATGGTTCGAAGCAATTGCTTGGAGCCAAATCTGTATCGGCATTGTTGATATTGCATAGTGGTGAAACTACGCGAAGTGATAAGGGTGCATGCACGTCTGATGACGACCGGCCTAGTTCTGTAAGCTTGATTATCTCTGGTGCAGATACATCTGTGGTGAAAGTGTTGTTGTGTCCGGCGCTTGTGGCGTTGGTGTGCTGCGGTGCCTCCCACTTCACTTTTGATACGGACTGTTTCACCTGAGCTTCTGGAGCAGTTTTGACGTCTTGGGAGGACGATCTAGGAACCGGTGCAATTGGCGGAAGCTTGAACGTATAGATCTTGTTTTGTTCCGAAATCGGGAGGCCAGGCTTTTCACTAAACGTGGAAGGAGGAAAACGTCTAGCCGGGGGAGGAATGTACTTTTGGGACAAGGACTGATCTAGAAGTCCACGCCTCCAGCCGGAGACAGGTCTGCCCATCCTCCAAGCGTAGCCGTCCAAATGTTGCTCGGGGCCATCAACTTGCGTTTCAGAACTGCATTCAGGCGCAGAAGAAGCCTTTGTGTCGGAGAAGCAAGGTGCTTCCGGATCTTCCAAGAAGATTTCGTCCTGTGACAAAAGACTGTCATCGACCACGCCCTTTCCTTCACCTGGCGTTTCTGCAGCGGATGGATACGCCGGAACTTCCCACATAGCGAAAGGCCTTTCGGGGTCGCGTGATGCGTTTAGAGATACTTTAGACTGATCGACGCTATCGGAGGGTAGTTGCCGTTTCTTGCTTGGCGTCAAATCAGACTGCGACGCAACAGGACATGAATGAATGGTTTGCTCTTTGGGTTTAAAGATGTGGAAACATCCTGTCCCATCAACACTGGGCTCCACCTCTGATTCTATGAACGTAAACGATATTCAGTTCCTCCTATCGCCCCAAGTACGTGTCTGCATACCTAGTACGCGCTCTAAAGTTCCGGCTGTAGGGATCGTTGCACTGGCACCAGGCTTACCTGATTGGTATACCGAATCGCCGAGTGCAGGTGTTGGAGATGGGACAAGAGTGACAACCGCATCGAGTTGCTTCGAATGTCCTGCCGATTTCATAGGCAAACTGCTATCAATTGTGATTGGGGTGACCTCTGGCACCTCTGAATCAAACATATTACTTTCGACGGATCGACGGGCATCATCAACTGCTTACCAGTCTGTGCGGTGTTCCATACGGGAGGCTCCTTCTCAGCTGTATCTCCCTCTCCTCTATTGGTTCCAAGTGTTGTATATGGTGCCGTCGAATTCCAAGAATCAGCTCGGAACAAAACCGGTCGTGGAGAGAGCGGGACGGACTGCGTGAATATTCTAGTCTTGATGATGTCTGCGGGAGACTTCGACGGCTGCTCTGCTTTAATGATTGCCTCTCTAACAAAAGTCTTCCTGGCAGATGGTGTAGTTAGAGGGGAAGTTGGAATTGAAATATCGTTGAGACGGCTGTCCACGACCGTAGAAGAAGAAGCATGTCCAACGTCACCAGGCAATATCCGTCTCAACGGTAGAGATGTATGCCATTCATTGGCACCATCAAATTGCGGACGAGGATGGAGACTTCTGAGAGGCTTGGCATGGTGTTGCGATGCAATCCCGCCTCTGATGTCGCTCGGAGACATCCATCCAACAAACGGGTGTGCCTGCAGCTGTTTTGCACTACTACTCTGCACAGGCTCTATTGGAGACTGTTGGGCAGGCTCAGGTGAATGGTACGGAAAGCCTTGTGGGCTTTGTGGCATCTTTGGAGGTTCCGATGAGGGGTACTCCCAGGAAACCTGCGCTACCGGGCGGCTCCAACTATCGATTTGTGGCGCTTGCTGTGAGTTAGGGAATTCCACTCTCTCTCCTGTACTATCCCAGGAAGCCTCTCCCGATGGATTTTCCCATTCGTCGTCAGATTTCGGCCGTGGAGACCTATCGTCAACGATGTCCCACGCGTGACAAGAAGTCGGCCTATCTTCTTTGCGGCCGGGATGTTTCGATGAATCCGAAGCCTCTAGTAACGAGTGACGAGAGGTATTTGGTGTCCAATCAACAGGCGAGGAAGCGCTGTGCGAAGAATAGTCTGTAGAGTTTTCTTGCGTGTTATCTCCAAAGCCACGCATGCCACCAAAGCGGTTATGAGAATTCGCAGCCTTCACGTGAGTCCTTCGACAGGGAGCACTTCGCAAAAGTCTCCGCTTATTTCTCGACTGCTCGGGAGATTCAGGATCGAAGCCGTTGGATACTACTGGCGCCCGGACGGAAACCTTTGCCCGTCTGCAATCAGAGGAACAGACATCGGAAGTCGCGTCGACGTCCATCTCGTCAGGTGCTATACTGGTGCTATCGTTCGAGTCAACCGTCACTTCTGGTGCTAGAGCCCAATTGGGACGATCAGCGGTGTGCTCAGGCATCTTCGGGTGCCCAGTCTCGAGCGCAGATTGTTCTACGTTTGCAAAGCCCGAGATGGGAACTGTTTTCAGGGGACGCGACAAGACTTCAGATGCTAGTTCTGGAAAACGAGCGGCGAACTAATACAATATCAGCTCTCGGATAAATCATGAAAGAGGAAATAGAGATACATTGGTCGCGTCAGCGTAGGATGACAGGATAGGCAGCTGAACGTAGTGTTTAGCGGGAGATTTTTCGGTACGGGAGACATTGGATTGGCGTAATGGGGCAGAAACGTCAGATAAATTCGACAACGCGTCTGTCGCAGCACGTTGGTTGGAAAGAGAGGTGCGAGAAATATTGATTCCCGCCATCGAAGATACGACCTTATGCTGCAACTCATAAATCAGCCCATTGCATGAAGAAATATAGAGTATATGCGCACAATATCGGGACCAGTACACTCCGGGAGTGCTTTAAGATGTTCGCTGGATACATATGGGGCTACAATATTTGGTTGGCTCCCGGCGGTGAGCTTGGCGGGCAGGTGAATTGGTAAGGAGGCATTGGGAAAACGCCCGGACCTATAAGCCAGGTCTGCGTGAGTAGATATATCGTTTGCGTTATTTTGTAACTAAGATCCATTAGTATGCAAAGCGTAGTTCACGACGAGTACGGTATACACACTGAGGCGGCCATCCATTTATCTGATGCAGACATTCTAACGAGGACTCGGCTGTTTCCGCTCATTGTGTTGTGGTCCAAGTATACCTATGGTCTGTCAGATAAAGCCGACGAAGGTATAATCAAAGGGTAGTACCTGCGGCGAAGAGCGCCTTGTCGCGCCGTTGGTATCGTTTTTCTGATATATCGAATAGGTAAGAGCAGTCGAGGTGACAAAAAACGTACACACCATGGTATTCAGAGCGAGTTTCGCGCAATTTTCGTTCTGTATGGTATCTCGTCGACTCAGGGGATGCTCAGGTAGGCCGTTTGTCGTTGACGAAGTTGCGAATGGTGCTCGAGGACTTCCAGGAGAACTAGAATGTCGTCGTCAGAGGAGACGAACGTGACTGTCTAAGAGGGGCGCTGGTCGTGACTCGTGAGATGCTGGAAGGGAGATGGGACAGGCGTGTACTGAAGCAGATTCGAAGCTCATTGAGACGCGCCAGAACGTGGCGATGTCATAAATCCCGATTCGGTCCCTTCCACGAACGTCTGTATATTTTCTCCATACAAGCTGAGGCAAAAGGCTGTTGTTTGAAGAAATCTAGCGTATCTCTTTCGCTCTGCCGGTCTTCATCGTGGCCTCGTCGCGCTAAGGCTCGAAAGATGAAGATAGCAACCTAAAAGTGAGCCAAGAAGTACGTCCTTATCATCCAGCTAATGATATGTCACCGGCATGACGAGAATTTTATCCTCAAAATCAATACCTTGAGGCAGAAAGACAAGAGAGGCCAGCCCGCACCGTCGCCAAAAGCAGTAATACTAATACACGCCCGCGGCATCATTTGATCAAAATCTTCGCTGTCACCTTTTCCCTCTACTCCTTCTCTACTTTCACCAGGCTGCGCCTGAATTTATTCTCAATGTCTTCCAGAGCCCGAGACGGCTCTCCCATCTACGATAGTTTTGACGTAGACCTAGTCGTTAAAGTTTTGTCTCATACGGCTTTCAGTGCGTATCACGTCTCATCTTTCGCCACAGTTCCAGATTGACTTGTAACTCAGGTCCTTTCTTTATCTTCTTTATTCCTATCTTCCATTTATTCCAAGGTGCCAAGATTACGGACCCGACCATTGTTGGCTGGGGGGTTTACTATGTTATCATTTCACTCTTCTGTAGGTTTCTCCATCACTACCGGTGAATTTCATTTAAAAGCGTACAGGGTTTGTCAAATGGTGCTCACTACTGTACCGGAACCAAGGAGATATCTTGTTTGCTCCTCCGAGGCTTGACTGGGGTGAACAAATTGTGGTCATAACCGGAGGTAGTTCACTCGCTTACATCTTACTTTTGGATATTAATAATATAGTAGGTTCGTCTGGTGTTGGAGAGCTCTTGGCCAATACTCTTGCCGTCCAAAACGTTAATGTCGTAGTCCTGGATGTCAATCCTATTGCCACGGACAACTGTAAGCTCGGTGCTATCATGAATGACTAATGGATTGAAATGTAACCTTTCAAGACAACATCACGTATTATCAGTGTGATGTCTCGAAATGGGAGGAGGTGGATGCTGTTTCGAAGAAGGTCATTGATGAGGTGGGGCTGTCGCCATGTCTGCAGACCCCTCCTTACATTAACCTTAGATAGGTCAACCGACCATCCTGATCAACAACGCAGGCGTAGTACAAGGAAAGCCTATCCTGGACTTGAAGCCTGAGGATGTTCAACAGTGAGTGTCTTCCCTTCTCCCCAGGCAAACCTTACAATTGGATTTTAGGACATTCGGGGTGAATACACTGGCACACTTCTATACGCTTAAGGCATTCCTTCCTGGTATGATTCAGAATGGAACAGGGCATATCGTAAGATACCTTCACCTGCCTACACGGTAATCTTTGACGACCATAACCTATAGGTTACCATGTCGTCCGCCTTGGGATATGGTGGGGTCGTTCGCATGTGTAAGTTGTCATTCTCTGTGTTGCCCTTCTGGAAGTTGACCCCTTTTAGCGGACTATGCTGCGTCTAAAGCAGCCCTTATCTCCCTTAATGAAACCCTCCGATATGAACTGGACAAGTTGTGCGTTTCAGTCTAATTCTCCTGATCTTTGCTGAACCATGGAACAGATATAAATGTCCCGGCATCAGAACGACTTTGGTTGTTTCAGGACATATATTCACCCCTCTATTCCAAAGCATCAACACGTCGTCATCGCGGATCTTCAAATTCTTCATACCAACCGTTCCGCCAGTTACTGTTGTCAAAAAAGTCATTAGCGCGCTGAATGATCAACATTCTCAGACGGTTATGCTGCCATTCTACGTAAATTTCATGCCGCTCCTCCAACACTTGCCTAGTTTTTTAAGGGATTTTTGTCAATGGGTGAGTCGTGTACTTATCACCAATTGGCCAAGAGCTTAGCCCATACAGATCACAGGGGCTGACGATTCTACCGCCAATTTTATGAAGACGACTGGTCGTCGGGCGGATGAAGACGTTGCCGAGAAGAGTTAATTTTGGGATGATGTCATGTAGGGCCAGCGTGTTTGTATCTGATAAGATAATTGATGCCGTTTTGCCCGAGCTGTCATTTTCCCATCACTACAGCAACACCCACCATTGCTCAGCGCCACATTTGTTCTTTTTAATCGACGCAGCCGCAAACAATTCTGGTCTGCAAATTTCACTTGGTTTGACTTCTCTTCCTCTCTCCTTCACATCGATTCCTTCTGGACAAATCCGTAGGGAGTCGCCCTTGTTTTTCGGGACACCGCCACATTTTCAACGAGCCTTTGTTCGACGCGTCCGGAGGTCCCACGAACAAAGGAACCGTGTCAAAGAACTAGGGCCACTGATACCAGGCACTGACGGACGAAACAAAGGCTGTCAGGCTTTGTCGCCACACCCAGTTACAGCGTGAGCTAATAGCCACATACTACACAAACAAATCTTACACTTCTACCACCACCACATCCCTCTCGCCTTACCTCCCTCATTATCCTACTCCATTTCTACCACATAACTCACGTCTCCACCTCATCTGAACGCGCCATCGAGGTCGACGCGTCGTCACTCAAAAACAGCTATCATCCTCTATCAACAACGACTTTTCTTTTCAGAAGTATGCTTGCACATGCCGCCCGCTGGATGGACGTTGGCCGTTGTAGCAATTCCACGCCCAGATATACCTTGGGGACCCCCTTGTCGCGATGCTCCACGGCGAAGGCATCGCGGGCCGTATCGTGGGAAACGTTGAGCACGAGCTTTAAAACGACTGTCACACGACCACTGCGCGAGACGCCGAGTTCACATCCGTTACCACAGCTGTTTTAGACTTCGATGATAGCAACGAAAACGTGTATGGCGAGGTTCGTATATTCACCTCATTTTGTTTATCGTCATAATCAACCATGATCAGATTGAACCTGTTCTACCCGTATCGACCGCCACTGCACAATTCAGTATCAATGTCTTAGACGCCCCAAAGCCGGACCTTGACCATGATGCCACCGCGTGTCAGCCATTCCCATACTTTCAGCGTCTACTCCCAGGATCCCAGGATGAACTCGAACTCCCAGACTATTCTTCAGAAGAAGAGTTTGTTTATATTCCTACTATGGTGTGGATGGATTTTCGACTCCGCCATGCATCCATCACTGACAAATTGTCGAATCAGACTTCTCATGCCTTCGAAGACCCTGAAGAAATTGAAGTATTCGACAAATCGGCTGATGACGTACGGTTTACCCTTAACTCTCTTTCACTTGCAGTCTAATGAAGCTCCTTTTAAACAGAAACTCCTTCAAAAGGCGTTTAAAACCCCGGGGAACATAGTTGTTGATTGCGTCAATCCCGAGAAGGCCCCACACATTGTCATAACACCGGCTGAATTGACACCATACGATGACTACATCGCATGGGGAAACCGGGTAGACTTTCAGTGGTCCGGATGGTTATGTGTACCACCGATATACATTTCCCAAGTAATAATGCCTCCAATGGCACCTCCGCCCAAACTGACATACCCGAATCACCTGGCGGGGACGCACTGGTAGTTTCTGAAGTGAAGAGGGTTTTCAGTCCAGCCAAGTTTACTCGGGTGGTGAGTATTTTGTGAGCGGACCGTTGGGTGTCTAATAGTCTAATTTTGTCAGGTCGAGACCGCTACCACAGAGCGTCTCATAATGCTCCACGTTGTAACTGCCTTGCAGCGGCACCTTGTCAAAGCCGTGGTATGTCCCTATATACTATCCTGTTGTCGGTCCAATTGAATCCTCTCCAGGCGCATGTTGCCGCTGCCCAAGCCCTGCTCTTCTCCCGTTCACTTTCTGATCCCATAAAAGACCCTTACGAGTATCAATGGACAGACCCTGCTATTCCGCTTCTTCAGTCCCACTCTCACACCCTCGGCACTCTGGTCCTTGACTCAATCAATCCATTCAGGGCCCCGCATATCGTTATCACATTTGCCCCACCTGAAAATCCATGGATAGCATGGGATAATCGGATAGGACCGCAATATCCTGGATGGTTGACTGTCCCAGGGCCATCTTCTGTGGGATATTGGGACGACGAAGACTATTTATCGGACGATCACTCCGTGATGGAAGTCGCAGGGGAATGCGACGATGATGTTGATTTTTTACAGGCAACCTTTGATCAGGAGGGTGATAGGGACGAAGAATCGGAGCCAGAGACGACGCCGCCTGGAACGCCTGAGGAAGAGAGAACAATCCACTTGGAAACTATCAAGGAAGAAGATGAGGACGTATGGGGAGATGAGGATGACGACGAGTTACCTCCGTTCGACGACTGGTATCAGCAAATTGCGCAAAGAAACGGAGTGCAAGTGCGATGATTTCGTGCCCTGTTCCTTGACAGTTCTGCTATCTTGTTTATTCTGTTCGATACCCTCATTGCGTATACCTCCATTTGTACAACCACTCATCCATGACATTATCTTTTGTATTTCTGTATTATTTAATTGTACTCTCAATCATACTCGGACATATTAATTAACGGGACCGTAAACTAGTACTACACTTCCGTCAACGTTTGAAATGAACGTGATTTGCTTTTTTATTCCACGCGGTTGAGTCCTAAATGGAACTCATCATCGAATCATCGAATCGGTATACAACGCAAGGAAAGGGAGTACTCGGAGAGAAAAAGGAGGAAGTGAGACTCGGTGGATAATAGGCTTTTTGAATATAGGCAAAGGGATAGTCTAAGGAACGAGTCGGTAGCAGAAAATTAGCAGTGAACGAGGCTTGCTTCGATTTGAAAAACGACATTGTATGCCCTAATTTTGAAACGCCAGTCTGTCAGTACTCAGTATAGCAAGTACAGAGTCACCGGAGGTCACCGGGTACACTGACGGTACTTGCGCACATGGATGAGGATTGTGAGTGACAGATCCGCCGGCGCGAGATTCCCCTGTCTGGTCATGACAGTTACGCCATGAGAGAGCATTTCATCGCAGTCCTCAGAAAAAAAGGCATATAAGTAGCAAAGTCTGGTGTATACTTGAAAAGATCAACAGAGGACGAAAACAACGGTAAGGAGATATCCGACGCTCCCAGGATTTGCAGTCGGGAAGCGGTGGGGCTCCTAAAAGATATCGATACCAGTCCGAACTTGCTCCAAAGCCTACGGGCACAGGGGTCTCTTTAATACCCGACTGCTTTTCCTGAGATGGAAACAAGATAGATGGAAGATATCCCAAGTCAATATCACTGGTAGAAAAAAGTCTAAGCATTTTTGAAATTTTTTTAGTGCAACAGCAGGGATCGCGGTGACGCGTAAATGAGCCGACGTGTCGTACTATAT
The DNA here is from genome assembly GCA_037576215.1 of Armillaria gallica. Taxonomy (NCBI): domain Eukaryota; kingdom Fungi; phylum Basidiomycota; class Agaricomycetes; order Agaricales; family Physalacriaceae; genus Armillaria; species Armillaria gallica. Next base: position 1,812,093 of record JBANDB010000008.1, read on the forward strand.
CCGGCGCGTCATAACTTCATGATTGGGAGGATAACAAAGCCAGCGCAGGAAAGGGACGCAACTTACTCGATTTATGGTTGACAGAAGAAGGCGTGATCGCGTTTTCGGACCCTCGGATTCCGCTTCGGAAAACACGTTTATAATTGTCTCAGCAGGATCGGAATGGTGTACTACATATGAGTGTGATGGGTACCTTCGATAAATAGGCAGTGGCTACATTGCTAGTACAACAGTTTTATGCAGTATGTACGAAAGTGAGGTGGGTCATGAGTATAAAGATAATCCAAAAAGAAGGTCATGCGGTCGTTAACATGCCCTAAGAAGTGCCTGAGCCCTCAATGCACACTTCTTTTCCACTAGTAGGTTAGCCGTCTTGATGGTCGAGCTGTACATATGGTTTATACCCGCATCTTCGAGCACGCGTGAGAAGCGATTCACGAGTCCATGCTTGTCGAGTCCAAAGCGGCGGAGGTCGATCTGAAGGCATTTGAAAAGACGTTCAGAGTCTTCCTCCTCGCCCTCTTCTGCTTCGTCGTCGAAGCCAGATATGAGGTACCGTTCGTGGCTCGGGAAGAGTGCGGTAAGAAGATGTACGTCTGTGGTTAAGGATGAACCTTCCGAAGTACGGGTAAAGCTGAAAAAAGGAACCGGGGGTGGGGGTGGTGGTGCGGGCTGCGGTAAGGGGGTGGTATCAATACGGAGGGGGGTCAAAGGTGAAATTAGGTGCTTGGAGGGCGGCTTGAACGACATAGTGGGCGTAGTGGATAGGAGATCAGATGTCGACCGTGAGGCATTGCTCATACTAGTAACCGGAGATGAGTTTGATGGTGAATGCGAAAAGTACCCGTCTTCATCAGTGTCAGAGCCACCGTCAGATGATGACGACGACGGGGTAATGGGGGTGGGGTAACATGTCGAATCTTTGTGCGTGGGTGAAGGTTTTATGAGATCTGGAAAAGCAATAAGCTTGACGATTTTAAGCGACCATTGCTCAGCGCCGTCATCCGCGAGGCCTACGCATGTCAAGTCTGAGGTCAAGACGTTGACCTGACCGGCATGAGGTGATTGGGATTTTTGTCGGGGGGATGGCGGAGCTGGCAGGCGATCTGGTGAATTCGCACGAGTAAGAACTTTGGCGGTAGGGGACGCTGGTGGAGAGTTGGGGGAGTACAAATCGAATCCCGCTTCCGAGAGGATCGACAAGGCTTCAGGAAGTCGAGATTCTTTTACCTGAAACAGATGGACGTCAGGAACATGCATAGGCAGGACGGTAGCAGCGACGACGTACAAATATGAAGTCGCACATGTATGACGACTGGTACAGAATGGATATTCCGGCGTCTGCTAATAGTGCAGACAGCTCGTTGATACGGGCACCGGATTTATCTGAAAAACAGGTGAGGTTCTAGTGCGATAGAAGGCCCAGTATGAATGCTCACCCAGCTGGTCACTATGCGAGTCGATCTGCAAAACAGACCATTTTTCGTACGAGATTTCGATGGGCTCAAGCGCATCCACGCTTTTTCGACTGGAGTTGGAGCCAGAGCGCGACCGTTGCCTTCGCTGTCTGTCTTTACGTGCTATAGGCTCGAAAGACGGAAGAATATCCTGGTCTGCGAACAGGCTGAGCTCGATTTCATTGCAGGTAATATTGAGAAAGGTGTGGCTCGGCTGCAGAACGTGGTGCAGAACTGGGTGGGATAGCTGGGAGAGGCGAGAGCGGGGTATCTGGACGAGAGAAAGAGAAACGGGAAGCAAGGAAATAGTTACTTGCATGGACGAGGGAGAGGAAGAGGTGAGAGACGGAAGGCAACCTGGCATGGGCCTGGTTGGCGTATGGAAGGGAAAGGAATGCCGGTTGAAATGCCCGAGGCTAGAGCCCCTTTCTTACGGCCCGGACGCCGATCCTTCCGCATGAGGAAGCCAAAAATCAAATCCTGGCAACCCTGGTTTTCCTTTCTCAGCTTCTGGCCTTGACTCATTGCCTGGCCTCTCTGAATTTTATTCCGACTGGATAATCGATGCAACGGACACATATGGCTCAGTTGGCACCCTACTCCAAAGGTGGTGTACCTCGGCCCTGCGTGAGGGTCCCATAGTCTACCGTCATCGTCATCAGGTTCATGCTTCTTTGCCGTGTCTGATTATTCCTCTCAGGCCATCATCAGGTGTCCAGAGTCGTTCTCAGGGCCCCTGATATTTGCCATCGTCTGCATCAATCAATAAAATGAAAATCATCCTTAAGAGTATAGCCATAATACTTGGAGTTAGCCGCTTAAATGAAAAGTATGTGCACGCCATGCATTTATTCGCTGCCCTTCTAGGCCTAGTTTTGGGAATCACCGTCTCTCCAGACTGCGGCCCCGCCCCAAGGCACTACCAATACAAACGTGCGGGAACATTTAGAAGCATCCGAGGTTTGATGATGCGATCCACGCTAGTGGTTCAGGTTGTGTAGCTTCTAGCCTTGGCACTACCCTGCTCAATCGCCCTTCGAACTTTTACCGTGTGCTTCGCGCTTTGGACCCGGTGGTAGGCGTATGCGGAGCCTTTAAATATATTGAACACAGCAGACGACTTCCTGGTTGAGCCTGTTTCCCCAGTACGACGCGATCATCAGGGACATTGGCAGCATATACCAGTGTCCCTGTATAGTAGTCCAAAATCTCCTCCACACGCCACCATTTCTTAGTCGCGCTCTATAGTTCTTGCCGTTCAATCCACATGACCCATCGAGTATCGATGGACTTAGCTCGGTACCGACAGGCATTGACCGATATGTAATCGTCTCAGCCTTTCTCCCCGGTTCTTTGGAGCATTAAAATAACACGGTCATTGAATCTTTGTCTCCGGGTGGGTGTCAAATCATCCAGGGTCACTAGTACGGAATCTGTATTCATATCATCAGCATCAAACAGCGCCAGGGGGTAATCTGGGGTAATGAAGGTATTAAATAGCCCTTGCCCTCAAAATAGCCTTCATCAAATGAATCGCTCTTGGTCAGAATGTTTGACTCATCGCCCTCCATCTGCTGAGTGTGTCAAATGTAACACTGATGATTCACGGTCTCCTATGAAACGACAACGTTCATCTCTTAGCGTTGACTTCCATGCGCTTCAAATGCTGAGCATTATAGAACCCAAAATCAGCGCCTTGTAAGGCTTTTATCGAGGGAGCACCCTGGCAAAGAGCTATGACTGCTCGCATGGCGCCCTGTATGCTTTGATACTCGATCCAGAGTGTCCCGTGTGAAGCACCCTCTCTGCGAGACAGATGAGCACTCATTTATCACATGCATCATGAACGGTACGTACTGGAATCTATCCGCAATAGATGTTATGCCCCCATAACGACTGAACATCTGGACGTAATCTTCGGCGCTTCTCCTGTGTTCTCGACCGATATGTATATGAATTTTCCGGTTCGCACCCAAGTCTCTTGCCGAGAGGATATTACGATCGATATACTGAGACTTATCTTGTGCCAACGACATTTTCATGCCTCGAACTTTAGCTCGTGGCCGGTACGTCTCAAGGAAATTTCGGGCAGCTTCAGCAGTGCCGAAACTGACAACGAATACCTATTTACAGTAAATAGGCTGAGTGTATGGAGAGCGAGAGGATTCCTTACTTGAAGTTTAGTAAAACGAGCGGATGACAGCACCGTTGGCGTAACCGAATCAAAGGCATTTGTCCACCTCCGACATTCCACCACGGCAGCACCGTCGGGTATATTGTCAATGACGACTTTTCGTTGGGCACCTGGCGCGTCATCTACTGATGGTGTGAACCAGGAGGGATACATGTAGCTCCCTGGATATTCTGCATAGGCAAATTTCGCGTCTTTGAATGACTTGAGGCGCACAAGGGTTGTCTTCGCCTACAAATAATTGTCAGAGTTGTATTTGAAGATGTGAGAACGTTGTTGTTACCTTTATAGCGTCATGTACGTCTAGAAACTCCAGTCGAACTCGAGCTTTGGACTCTGACCTCTCAACACGTGCAGAGTAGCAATAGACCTGGTCTTTGAAGATGTCTTCGGTTATGTCAGGCGATAGATTGGAAATCTCCAGAGCTCGGGACAACGAAAGATATCCAATAGCGGCAACGGTAAAGCAGGACAACGGGGGGGATGGCTGCGGGTGTATTGCCAACGACAGAAGTCCTTCATAGTCGCGGACACAACGTTGAGCCATTTCCTCGCTGAAGAACTGGACCAAAACATGATCGTGCCTGGTTAATATTCTTTCCACTGGGTTGGCTTGGATGGCATTGAGAACACTGCTCAGGTCGTACTCCTGGGGAAGATTGCCGACGCGTACGGTTCGATTGCTGTATCCAGGAAGTAAGATAGAGCCTTCATATCTTGGTTTTGTACTGGCAGTACGAGTGGAAAAGAATCGAGGAGCCCTACGGTAGCGAACAAGAGCAGAGAAAAAATGTCGCTGCATTCGTGGAAGCAAAGCGCGAATTTCTCAGTAACCAAGCGTGACCGGCTTTCGGACCGGAAGGTGTGCAAATGCGCAAACAACAAAGTGGCACAATAGAATTTGCAAACAATGTGGCGTCTCTTGTACTTGCACAATGGTTGCGCTGTCGACAATGGTAACTATTTATCCGCCGGTATGTTATAAAAGGACTGTCGCGTCAGGAAAAATCCCCATTCTGCCATGCAGGCCATCGACATGAACGCTATTTCCTCTGTTATTTCTTTTCTTACCGACGCGCTTATTCCTTTCTGTTCCCCCATAATGGTCCAGAAAATTCGTTTCCAGCTTATGACATCCCTCCGTTCAGTGAATTCTCTGTCACTCATTCCATACGCCCATCCCCCACGTCCCATATACGACGCTTGCCTCATTACTGGCCTGCCATGGGCCCAGTGGATGCTCTTGCTCGGGAACCAGCCGATCCATATAACCATCACACTCGTTCACGTCTATGCACACGTTTCCACCCGAATGATTGCCCTCTGGGAGGCAGATGCTGATTTACGTCCGACGAATATTCCTTCCATCGCCCGTCAGCGACCTTTGGCGAAACCCAAACCATGCGTTCGCGCTCGTCTACCCATTCTTATACCCACCCTTCTTGACCTCAGCGTCTCTGAGGCAGACGCAGATATGGACTCTGACTCAGATACAGAGTCTACTGCGTCATCATCGTGTTTCTCGTCGGCGTCAGACGAGTCCATGACCTCTGTGTCGTCGAAGGGATCCTCCAAGCCCAGCTCTAAGCCATATGTCCCCCGGCAGGCACCGACGACCAAGCGAGTCATCACGACTTACCTTTACAAGGGGGGATCCACCGTTGTTGCTACGGGCGGTGTTATGCTTGGTCCGCACGTTACCACCAAAAAGTCTTCGCCGCGCGTGTTGCTTGGACCAGATGATGACAGCTGGAGGCGTCGTGTTTGAGCGAGCGCGTTACCCACGTTTTCTATACTATCTCAAGACTGCATTTTTTACCCTCATGACTTTTATACTCTGCATAAAGATCCCTCTGTATCCATAGCTTATTCTACTTACCTTCATAGTCTTGTATAGACGTTGTAGCCACCTTTACCATCCCGGCGATATCATTTTGTTTTCTCTACACTGCTTCTAACCTGACTGCTGGAAATAAACCTGTCATTGCAGCCATGCTGTGTGGTGTCGGTCTTGTTCTCATTATTTGAATTCTGGTTATAGTCACAGAGCCCAAACTTAGACGAATCGTTAAGGATCATAGTCCAGACGTACCACAGATTTGGGATGTCATTGAGTGCCGACAACCACCATCAGTCAATGACAATGGGTTGCAGGTGCAGAGCGCCTAAAAACGACACTGTAGAACTTTGAAGGATACCCTGCATATCATTTTGGGACCCGTACAAGGAAAGTAGGTACGTGGCCTTCAGGGCTGAGCGTATATCTTCGAATTGAACCCGTATGGATGCCGTGGGGAGGTCTTCACTGATGATCAAAATTATCAGGGACTGCTTTGGAAAAGCAGTAGAGCGAAGACAAACCCAACGCGTTTAGAAACGTAAGAAATGTTTCCGAACTGCCTGAACAAGAGATGATATCGGCTCTGTTCTACCAATCGCTCGACAGGAATAGTAAGAATTATGGTGCGGCGCGCGCCCAAGGCGACAGCAGTAATTACGTTGTCAGATACAAAGTCCGAGTGATTATTGTATGTGAATGGAATCTTCAGGCCGAGTTCATCCGACCGGGATTGGAACATTGTCCCGAAGAATTGGGCAGAGTCAGATGTAGCAAATCGCAATAGCACAGTCTGCAAGTAGAAACACAAGTTATATGCCTAATCATGCGCCAAAGGCATTTACTCACATTTTCTTGCCGATTTGCGTTTGCATTTAACAAAGTCGGGTTAGTTCTCTCGAACTCCATTATAGAACTTCGAAGAGGCCTGTATGTCTCCGGAGTCACAGTAACGGTTATTGTCCGAGGATGAACCTTGTTGTCTTCTTTGTACCATGCGGGGAAGATCGATTCGATGTCCCCACCTGTGTAGGACACCCGAGTACCTTTGAAAGACGCTTCCGTAGCCGCCAGACCCTTGATGACTTCGACCATCTAAGGGTATGTAGTCAGGTTAACATGATAATTTCTGAATTCTGCACCGCGTACGTTGATGGCTCCCTCAATATCGATCATACATAATTCGGCGCTGGCTCTAGTACGAAAGCGATGAATTCGGGAGTATTCCACGCTTTTGTGTCCGGAAATGCGTTTCCAACAGTCGTTTTCGATGATGTTGAAATCTAAAGGAAGATTTTCGATCTTGAGGGATCGTGATAGGTTGAGGTATCCGATGGCCGCGACTGTTGCAGCATGTAAAGGCGGTGACGGAGCTTCATCCAACTTTAGCGACAAATGGGGAGGACCATTATAATTCTGTATACACTGTTCGGCCATGTAGTTTCCGAAAAATTGAACCAGTAAATGGTCCCGCTCTGCAACTATCTTCTCCACAGGACTAGCATGGATCGTTTGGATGATAGTAGTAACGTCATAGTTATCATGGACATTATCGACGCGTACCGTACGTCGAGGGGTCGGTCTGGCGTTTACGAAATATGAGCGATGAGAGGTAATGGCACGGCTTATGTCGAAACGGGGGAGAAGACATCGAAGTGCAGGTTGAAGCATTACCCGTGCCGCATGCACGTGCCGACGTGGTACGTGAGAAAATAATTCTCACAATGATGTGGCCATTCATCTGGAGACATTCTCTTTGACATTCTCTACAACCGATGACTACTATTACTTACCTCTCATCATCAACCCAATTATTGAATACGTGATTTTTCGACCGTGGCCTCTATTTCGACAAAGCGTAGGTACAACCCGGTGTAATATCTTCTGCAACTTCAAGAGTTTCCTTCCACAGCTTCGCTTCTATTTGAAAACCATCCTCAGTTTCCATGAACGGAACCCTGGACGTTTTGTTAGTCAATTGTACCTGTAATCGTGTCGAAACGCACTGTGTCAGTCTATCGTTCGCCATGAACTTCCCGTGGCTCTGGGGACTTGCTGCTAATGCCCTGATGACTAGCCTGGCTCCCACTTCTGGTGACCTACCGCTCTTCACGGCAAAAAATACGCCCAAGAAAGGTTTCAAATACCAAGGCGACTCCCTAGCAAGGCTCGTCATAACCACCCCGGGACATATGCAGTTCACGATCACTTGCGTATGGTCCACGCGTTTGGCTAACTGTTGAACGAACATGTCCACGAAAAGTTTGGATTGCGAGTATCGATTACTGGAGTCGTAATTCTCGTTATTGGCCATGAAGTCGAATACTGCAGACTGTACAGGGATATGCATGGGCTTTACGATGGTCGCCATCTCTGATCCGACGATAGATAAGCAGGAAGGCGTATTTGATTGGACAGATGAGGACTTGAGGAGGGGGAGGAGGACGATGGCAAGAAGTGCATTGGAAACATAGTTGACTTGGAAAGTCAGCTCACGGCGCGTCTCCGGTGATAGCCTCAATTCGAAGATATATACGCCTGCATTGAGGACGACAAGGTCCAGTTTGGGTATATCTCTTCGAATGGCCGCCCCGAAGTCGATTACGGATTTCTGCGACACGAGGTCTAGCTCGTAGATGAAGATATTCGGTGGGTGTTCTAAGGCGGCAACTACCGGGTCAGCGAGAAGCTGCGCCTTAGTAGCCTCGCCTTTGTCTCTGCTTCTGACACCGATTATGAGCCGGGGAAGACGATGCTGTAGGAGATGGAGGCATGTGGCAAGGCCCAGTCCGACGTTAGCGCCAGTAACGAGTGCGGTCTTGCCGTCAAATGTAAGAGAGCTAGGAAGGATGGGAACAGTAGGCTGTCCGATTCTTAGATGTAGTGGCAGCGTCATGAAGAGGGTGTTAGGTCGACAGACACATTCGTGAACGACGTACTGGTTTTATTATTTGGAGACAGGGACATAGTAAGCATGAGGCCCCTGTCCGGATATCCAGACGGAAGTTCCAGGAAGTATTACTCAGACCTGAACACTTCTGACTGCCGGTCCAGTATTATCATTCAAGCATTTAGCCTGGCTTGCAAATTACGCGTTTGAAACGAATTCTTTCACTGTCCAGAATCCAGTTCAAACCCACTGGCAACCACTGGTTCACCTAGTTCACCAAAGTTTCACGGTGGCACCTTCAAATGCATCGACATCGTGACTCGGAAGCTGTCCCGAAATGCTCTTTGAACCATATGGGTCTGCAGATATAACCCGTCTGCTACGCGCTTATTATATAATACAGCAATAAACCACGGAGGCCGTATCTCGGTGGCGGTGTAGATTACGATCATGAACTACGTCATAGGCGACTGGGTGGGTTTCGAAAAGTTGCATCTCTTCTCTTCATCACCACCACCACCTCGAATCATTTCCTTTTCTCATGCCTGAAGAGCGTCTTTCCCCAGAGACTGTCGTTGCCATCGATGGCTATTTAAAACCAAACGCCGACCAAATCGTGAAAAGACATGATCTGTTCAGAAAGGTCAAGGACGATATTGAGCTACACGAAGGAGGATACGACAGTTTCACCAAGGGATATCTGAAATTTGGGTTGAATGTTGGATCAAATGGAGAGGTTGTCTACAGAGAATGGGCTCCAAACGCTCGAGAGGCATTTCTAATCGGCGATTTCAGTGAGTACGCGGTCTGTGATAGACAGCTAGTTCACTGATAGGCTTTTAGATGACTGGAACAGGACATCGCACCCGATGAGGAAAAACCAGTTTGGTGTTTGGGAGATTACAGTGCCTTCGTCGTCGCCAGGCATCTGCGCCATTCCACACGATTCTAAGATCAAGGCAAGCACCGCGTTTTACCCTCAAATCTCGCATACATGCTGATATTTTATCAGATATCAATGATACTCCCATCGGGAGAACGTGTTGAACGTATTCCAGCATGGATCAAACGCGTCACTCAGGAGCTCAGCGTTTCACCTGTTTATGATGCGCGCTTTTGGAATCCACCCGAATCTGAGAAGTACAAGTTTAAAAATCCTCGTCCGCCCTACCCCAAGGACGCAAAAATCTACGAAGCGCACGTTGGTATCTCGACTTCTGAACCCAGGGTGGGGACGTACAAAGAATTTACGACGAATGTCTTGCAACGCATCAAATATCTTGGCTACAATGTCATCCAGTTGATGGCCATCATGGAGCATGCCTACTACGCATGTACGCCCTTTTCCTGCCGCATACATTCACGGTTCTCAATTGATACTTTTTTAGCCTTCGGGTACCAGGTGACTAGCTTCTTCGCGATAAGCTCACGGTGTGGAACTCCAGAAGAGCTGAAGGAGTTGATCGATACAGCGCATGGCATGGGGCTGACCGTTCTCCTCGACATCGTTCATTCCCATGCTTGCAAGAACGTCCTTGACGGGATAAACGAGTTCGACGGGACTGATCATTTGTACTTCCATGAGGGAAGCAAAGGGCGACACGAACTTTGGGATAGCCGTCTCTTCAACTACGGCAATCATGAGGTGTTGCGATTCCTCTTGAGCAACCTCCGATTCTACATGGAGGAATATCAGTTCGATGGATTCCGGTTTGATGGTGTGACCAGCATGATGTATACGCACCACGGAATCGGAGCTGGGTTCTCCGGCGGGTATCATGAATATTTTGGTGACTCTGCTGATCTTGAAGCAATTGTCTATCTCATGTTGGTATGTGCGCTTAGATTGTTCTCGAGAGAAGATTAACCATTTCTAGGCAAACGACGCCATGCACTTGTTATACCCGAAAGTCATAACTATAGCCGAGGATGTGTCCGGGATGCCTTTGCTATGTGTCCCTGTGAATAAAGGTGGTGTCGGATTCGACTATCGCCTGTCCATGGCTATTCCGGACATGTGGATCAAGTTATTGAAACACAAAACGGACGACGAGTGGAATATGAGTGATATTGTTCATATTCTTACGAACAGGAGATATGGAGAGAAAAGTGTGGCGTACTGCGAGAGCCATGACCAGGCTCTCGTGGGAGACAAAACCCTCGCGTTTTGGTTGATGGACAAAGAAATGTGTACGTCCCAAAAATGCTTCAACCCTAAGAGGATCTAATGCGTATTTCAGATACTCATATGTCGGACTTCACACCTATGACGCCTGTCATATCTCGGGGCATCGCGTTGCATAAGTTGATTCGGTATGTCCCACAGTGTGTATATTGTATCATCAGCATGAAAATGAAACGCTTCGTAGACTTCTGACACATTCTCTGGGTGGTGAAGGGTACTTGAATTTCGAAGGGAACGAGTTTGGACATCCCGAAGTGCGTCCATAGATTTGCAGATGCGACTGAGCTGATTTGATATAGTGGCTCGACTTTCCCCGAGAGGGTAACGGCAATTCATCCCACTATGCGCGTCGCCAGTGGAACGTGGTCGACGACCCTTTACTTCGGTACAAGTACCTCAACAGCTTTGACAGCGCAATGAATCATGCAGACGAGAAGTATGGTTGGCTTTCTACTCAACCGGTAAGGGTTACCAGTTCTATGGTACGAGATGCATTTGACGACACATGCACTAGGCATACGTTTCACTGAAGCACGAGGTCGACAAAGTGATTGTATACGAGCGTGCGGGTCTGCTTTTTGTATTCAATTTCCATCCGACGCAGAGTTTCACGGACTATCGAGTTGGGGTTGAAGAAGCAGGGGAGTACAGCGTGGTTTTGACAAGTGATGAAGGGCGGTTCGGCGGCTTCGACAACGTCAAGTTAGGTGGGCAATACTTTACCACTCCTATGGAATGGAACAATAGGAAGAATTGGCTTCAGGTTTGTTTCTGGCACGTTCTGTTGTTGTACTGGAGCTGTTGGGCTAATTAATCGGCTTCAGGTGTACATTCCGACTAGAACCTGCTTGGTTCTGGCGAAGCGAAGCGACTAAAATTGTACTATGACACGATTGAAGGCTTTGGGGGCGTTCCTCCATGTATATTAGTAGACCTCTCTTCTATATCATCTTCTACAATAGAACAAAGATAAGGATAGCACTGAGGAAGGATATAATCAGGTCGATCATGATCGGACATGATCTCCGACTCGAGGCCTGTTCCGTGTTATATTGTCAGCCATTTTCACTGCACAGTGCAAAGAACGTGACAGAGATTTGTATCAGGAATTCCATACCGGGGATACGAAAATGTTGCGCTCAGGTGAACTGCCAGACAGCCGTAAGCGCCAGGATCCGAGTGAAAAGGGCGCCACTGGTGAGTGTGCCGGCCATTCGGCCAAGTTTCGAAACCGATTGATCTGGGTTTGATCTTGGCACAAGCCGGCTGACCGCTCTTCCTCTTACCAACACTATCTCACCCCACAGCCTGTTTTTTAGAACAGCACTATCGTTTCTGCCTCCCTTTCTTTTCCCAACCTTTGTCAATAATCTGTCAAGATGATGTGGGATTTTCCTGGGGCAAACAGCCCCCCTCAGCCCCCCAACGGATATCATCAACCTCAACCATCGGGATATGGCATGCCATCCCCTTCGTGAGTACAGAGTATCCTTCAATCGACCTGCGTTGATGTAAAAAAAACTATGTAGGTTTCCGACCGCGTGAGTAGCTATTTTGCAATGCGGAACACAGGTCAATAACGCGTAAGTAGTGCATATGGTCAGCCCGGCCATGGCGAACCTGTCGCATTTCCAGGCTCTTCTCACCATGACCCATACTCTGGCGCTCCATCTTACGGCTCGGCTCCGGCCCCTGTTGGCTCCCAGTTCCTGTAAGTCTACAATTCGATACTGTCGTACTGTGACGCGCTCAGCACAAGTCATACAGAACTGTCCCAGAGTACGTGTACACTCTCATGGAGCCCCTTGAAGAAAATAATCATTCGTTGTTCCAGCATGAATATGCCCTCCGGAGCGCCCAAGGCACTCAGCAACCGTGAAGAACATTATCATCATCACTACCACCGTAGCAGTAGCAGCAGCCGCCACCGGCATCATTCTAACCCCGACCGCCCTGCTGCCATGTCCCATAGCGGCGGTCAGCATATCATTGTTAGCAGTGGCAGACCGCATCATCATAGTCACCATAACAGTCATAGCAGCCCACGTCCTACTCCCGTCGCACAACCTACGCGACCCTCTCAATCCTCACACAATCATTTCACATATTCCAAGTGCACCGGACGTAAAAAGGCACTTTGTGTAGGCTTTCCCCTTACAGTCGGATTTTTAAGCGCTGACCTTCAGCGACTAGATCGGAATTAATTATCGCGGACAACCCCATGAGCTCAAAGGCTGCATAAATGATGCCAGACATATACGGGACTTTTTAATCCGTTGGTTGAATTTATAGTCTTTTTTTTCGGACGCTGACCCGGCGACAACAGATCACTGGGGATATAAGTCTGAAGATATAGTGATGCTTACCGACGATAGCACCAACCCCCGTTCCCAGCCGACAAGGAAGAACATGCTTGACGGAATGCGCTGGCTTGTCAAGGACGCTCGACCACACGACTCACTCTTCTTTCACTGTAATGTCATTAAAGATTGGTCAATCTACTCTCTCATCCTTCGCTATTAGATTCCGGACATGGTGGACAAACGAAAGACAAGGATGGAGATGAAGTTGATGGTTATGACGAAGGTCCCCCCCAATTCTGCCTAGATCTCATACACTCTAACTCCTATCTCCAGTCATTTTTCCGGTTGACTTCAAGCATCGAGGACAGATTATCGACGATGTGAATTCAAAACCTCTGGCTTGTCGTTTTGTTACTTACCTCTGCACAGGAAATGCACGCGATCATGGTCAAGCCTCTTCCTTCCGGGTGCCGTCTGACGGTAAGTATTTTATTGCACAATCGAAACACCAATTCATTTGAACCCAGGCTCTGTTCGATGTAAGCCAGAGGATTCTCAAAGTTTATATGTTAATACGTTATTGTGATCGTGTAGTGCTGTCACTCCGGAACTGCTTTGGGTATGTGTGTGTGCTGGTGTCAAAGATTGAGCTTATTTTTCTCTCCCCTTAGATTTACCTTATGTTGTGAGTGCATGACAACGTTGCTTACTTTTTCCCCGGGCTGATTGGCGAGCTCGAAGTACGGTTCTGACGGTCGATTGAAAAGACAGATGATATCCAGGAGTGCGAGAAAACTCAAATCCACAGATGCTGATGTGGTAAGTCACATCTCCTTTATTTGAGCATAATGGCGTAAAACTTTGCATAGATATCATGGTCGGGGAGCAAAGATGGTCAGACAAGTGCAGACACTTTCCAGGGGGGCGTAGCTGTTGGCGCTATGAGCTACGTGAGTGATTTGCTTTACGCTTGGCAAATTTTTCCTGACCGGAGGCGCCAGGCCTTCATCTCATCACTCAGGAAGACCCCCGAGCAATCTTATCAACAGTTACTTCGATCAGTCAGGTGAGCAAGTTGCTCTCTAACAAAATTCTCCCGTTGATGCCTCCATCTTTGATTCATCTTCATAGGAAGATTCTACATCCGAAGTACAGTCAAAAACCTCAACTTGGTAGTTCTCATCATATAGTGAGTCCTCCGGCTTATTCTGGGACTCTTCAATCAATTTCTTCTAGGACACGAATCTACGTTTCATCTTATAAGAGAGAACAGTAACTGCAATGGCACGGACATCCTTGTAATGTATCAAATATTTATCATATCAAGTCAGCTATGTGTACATACGCTAACGTTATACTTTAAGTAACTAATAATCATGCGATTCTACGCTGTGCAGTGTTTCCATCTTGTTCTATGCCACGTGGAGTGTATCATAATGCACGTAAAATACATACCGTAAGTCCTCGTGTGTACCTATTCGGCATTACCCACTTCACCAGACATTGCATCGTTTTCCCAATGATAAAAATTGTATGCTAAAGCAAGCGAAAAATAGTCAAAAATATTTACAGCTATCCAGTTATTCGGATTATAATTTATCGTGCCCCAGATTTAGATGATGAGTTTTCTCAGCACAACCCTCCCGAGATACACATTCTGACGAGCCTTCTGTAGGAAGAACCTCATCAATACCACCCTCGGTCAAGCTTTGAAGGCTGCGCGGATGGAAGATGATGTTCGATGTGACCCCTCCCTGCTCCAAAGACTCTCCCGTTTGCCTCGACACTTTGGTAGCCTTTTTCCAATGTGACGAACCGGCCCAGACGGTGGCAAATACAACGAGAATAACGGCAGTCGACGTGTTCGCAAGCACAACGTCATTGATAGCAACATATGTCACTCCACGGTAAACAATGATGATCTGAGCCACAGAAAACAACGTCGGAACGACGAAATTGGTGACTGCGATCCAAAAGAGAATCTTGAGGCGTTCAGTGAATGATACTGAATAATCAGGTGTCAATACCACTACCACCATGGTCTGATGGTGCTGGAACCACTTACTCGTTGAGGAGGATACCATTGATGGACTCGGCGACCCACTTTCTCTGCTCCGCAATACCAGTCTCCAGAGAAAAAAGATAGAAGCATACCTACATAAGCAGGGAATCAATAAATCAAGATAGCTTTCAGAATACAATCAGGCTGTTCTCACATATTATCAGCCAGTTGCATGCACCATTCTATCTTGAGATACGGCGCCTGTAACCACACCTGAGATACCCGAAGACTCGCAGTCGCAGGGTTCCTGGTTGCCTTGACAAGGACGCTGATAAAAATAAAGAGATTAATTACGCGCACGAGCTTCAGGAGGACCGGTAGCGTAATGAGTCCGATGTATCTTCTGGTACCTATGTATGCCAGAGGATAAACGGCCAGCAGACGGAGGAGAAGAATAGTGTCGATTAAAATGTACTGGACAGAACCAAAAACGCCCACGACGAGATTGTAAGCCAATTCTGGGGGGTTGTCAGGGGATAGGATGGTGCGAATCTGCGCTTTTGTAAGTCTTTGAAGTCGCGTTGAGATAGATTAATAACTTACGCCACGGTAGTCTAGTAGCACACCAGTGGTGAAAGCCAACGATATGGTGATAACATTTAGTATGAATATTGGCTTGCGGCGTCCTCGCGGAGTGGATAGGTACAGTAAGGCAATTAGGAGGGGTACGAGTATGACCGTAAAGGAATGCGCGATGAGAACACCAGCCAATGTCGGTTTGATAATAGCGATGTAGTTTGTGCCAGGAGGAGGTAATTCCAACGCCCGGGGGAACAAGGTCACGTCTTGCACGACCATTTCGAAAGTTCGCTGACAGTGCAAAGAGATCCGAAGCTTAAGGACTGACAGACAGGCTTTTATAATGGCGTACAGCAGGCGCCATAAGCTGGAAAGATGCAGGAGGATTATCAAGAAAGAAAAGTACCGGGATATTCAGCACGAAAATACACGAAACATTTGTTGCGGCCCTGAGCAAGCGAAATATACGGCCGTTTCTACAGCGGACCATGCCGTGTAATATGATGATGATGATGATGATTTGAATTTCAGGGTCCAAATCATTTCAAATCACGATCAACAAAGTTATCGGATCTCCTTGTCACTGAACCTTTCTATCCATCTATCTATCTATCGTGGTGAGTTAAGCAGACTCCACATGCATGGCTTCAATTACCTTGCTTTAGCAGAAGCTATGGATCCTCCAATGCGTGAGCGGGTCACTGTGTACATAGAAAATCTTCAGAGAAGGATCGTCAACGTCCTGCAAGAATTGGACCATAACGCTCCTCCATTCGACATCGTCGACTGGTCTCGGGACGAAGGTGGCAGAGGACGAGCATGCACCTTTACGTCACCAGTAACCACCAGCATTCTCGAGAAAGCTGCTGTGAACATATCCATGATACATGGCAACTTGCCTCCATCTGCCGTCCAAAAGATGGCCATGGAGCATCCATCTGTCAGCTATTCAACAAATACCAGCTCCAATTTGCCGTTCTTTGCTGCCGGTATCAGCCTTATCATTCATCCTCGAAACCCCAATGTGCCCAGCGCCCACGCCAATTACCGTTATTTTGAGATTAAACCAGGGACGAACACATCAGAGACCCCCAAGCGTGGTGGTTCGGAGGTATGATGTGCATTGACGGAAAAAGCCCATAATTATGCTATTCTTTATTGCAGGTATTACCGACCTCACACCATCATACCTCTTTGAGGATGACTTCCGGCACTTTCACCGTACATTGAAAGAGGCATGCGATCCATACGGATCAGCCCTATATCCCGTGTTCAAACAGAACTGCGATGAGTACTTCTTCCTGAAACATCGCAATGAACACCGAGGAATCGGCGGTTTGCGCTTTGACAATCTCTGCGAAGAACCGCATTCCTTGTTGAAAGACACGTCTGCTCCCCGTCCTCAGACTGCGGAGGAGATATTTGGCTTTGTCCGCAGCCTAGGAGATGCCTTTATACCGTCATACATCCCGATTCTATCCAGCCGGTCCAGCACAGGGTGGTCCCCGAAGATGAGGAGGTGGCAACTCATCCGTAGGGGACGGTATGTCGAGTTCAACTTGATCTACGACAGGGGAACGAAGTTTGGCTTGGCAGTTCCCGGCGTACAGGTTGAGAATGTGCTAGCCAGTCTACCTGAGGAGGCACGATGGGAGTACATGAGCGATCTTGGTATCGAAGGAGATGGCAGCGAGGAGAGTAAGATGGTAGGTGTACTGAAATCTCCGAGAAGCTGGATCTAGTCGTATCAATCCGAATTTTTAGTTGAAACGTACCCAACGAAAATTGCACTGGCCAAAAGATTGCGTCAATCATCGAAAATATAAAGTCCAATGACCGGCCCGCCGGATAGCGGGAACCATGTAGAACCAGCGGCCATTCTCACCTATCGACTAGTACTTTGTCATTGGCAGCGAATGTCAGTAAAGCAAGCATACGACGGGTGTAATAACGTATTGCCGAGTTCATACAAGACCCTCTCACACTTCGTTGGTCTGTGACTGACCTTCGTTACGTTCGTCAGATATTGCAGTGCGTCAGGAAGAACTAGGCACTTTTTTTGATACGGTTCAAGGTGGTTAAACCGATACCGCTGCGTCAGGTTCAAGAAGGGATCTGCAGGAAGTCGTATCGAATTTCATCATGTAACGGCACCTCCACGAGGACCTAAGACAGCAACTGGAAAGTGGAAAATCAGTTTTATCCGACTGAAACAGTAAGAATGTCCTTTACCTCGAGGCTCGGAGATCATGGTATCTTCAGTAAATTGAATGTAATCAATTGTTAGATGGTGACAGCATTTTCGTACGGAATATTCCTGATATGTCCTCGTAGAGCACTCCTCCTTATCGCCATTGTCATCCATGGATACGGTACAAAACCAACAAGCGACGCGACGCGACGACGTCAGGAAGATGCCGAGCCGAGCCGAGCCGACGGCAGATCCGGACCATACCACATGCCGGCGGCGTCGTTTTCACTCAAGTCTCGACTCTTAAGTTTACTGTACAACGCCGCAATAATCAAGCCAATTCAAATGATAACCTTTCTCCCGATTTGTCTATTCTACTGCGCCTGATAGCTATGGTCCATCAAATCTTCCCGTGTCTTGGATTGGTCTTGGAAGTTCAACTTAGAAATAGTATCATGTCAATTCGTCGGTCGAGACTCGAGATGTAGCCTTTACGCTGATTCCCGATGTCTGCTATCGAGGACCAAGACATCGTACCACGAACATACCTATGCTTCGTTCATTGTATTCACCACGTGGTCTGTTTAGTTTTCTCAGGCTATGCCGGCACGGCTTATCTAGTATCAGTCTCTGTCTAACCTGGTCCAGAATGTCCTCCATTGTTAACTACGATCATGAAAGCGGAATTCCCATTGTAGACTTTGGCCCATTTCGAGACGGGACTCGGAAACAAGAGGTCGCTGACGCCATCCTAAGGTCCTTCAAGGAAGTGGGGGTATGTAGTGTATAGCTTCGCTGTATTTGTGACTACTCACGATGAAAAGTTTGTATATTTAGTCAATCATGGCATACCCCAAGAGAAGATGGACAGTATCATTGGTTGGGTACGTGACGGTACCAACCACTATCCATCTAGCCTCTGAGACTTCGAACAGGCCAAGAAGTTTTTCGCTCTTCCCATGGAAACAAAGATGCTGGCTCCACATCCTTCTTCTGGTACTCATCATCGTGGTATAGTTTTACACATTCATTTCATTGTGTAGATGAGTTAAGGCTTCTTAGGGTACTCGCCACCTGGGCTCGAGAAGATCATCCAGCATGAGTATAATCCCGACAAGATTGTTGAGAGCAGAAAGAAGACTCCGGATGCAAAAGAGAATTTCGAATCCGGAAAAGAGAATGACAAAGTCATGCCGAACATCTGGTTGCCCGATGGGATTCTACCGGGATTCAAGGAGGCATGCTTAGATTATTTCTGGGTGCGCTATACCCCTGCCACACCTCCTCAATGTGTGAACCCGACGAATTCCATTTATAGACCTGTTACGAAGTGGAGTTGAACATCTTCAGGGCTCTTGCTCTCGGCTTTCGTGTCAACGAGGACTATTTTACCGAGTATCACACTGCTGCTGACAATCAACTTCGTATTTTGCATTATTTCAGGTATGATTTACAGACTTCGCTCTTCCTTCTAGTCATCTCGGTGCTCGCTTCCTAGCGTTCCTGTCAAAGATGTCGAAGAAGGGTTGACTTCCCGTATTGGAACGCATTCGGATTTCGGTAGCATCACTATGTTACTTCAAGATCACGTCGGTGGTCTCGAAGTTGAAGATCCTCATAACCCGGGCGAATTCAAAGTATCTTCGTGCTTTCCTTCGTTTCGACGTCGTCGAATAATTATACTTCAACAGGCAGCGACACCTATTCCTGGTTCTCTTGTGATCAATGCCGGTGACTTTTTGATGCGATGTATGTCATGGACATCTTTGGCTCTCCCACAACCCTTATCCGTTGAAAAAGGGTCCAACGACACCATTCGAAGCACCGTTCACCGCGTTCGTGTACCAAAGCACATGTATGGCTCTGATTGTATGACCCATGAGCGATACTCTATTCCCTACGTGAGCACTGGCTTGGGCTTGGCCGCTTGATACCTTACCTCTCCATCCAATGTTTAGTTCTGTGGCCCAGTACGTTCTCCTTCTTAAGCATCAAAGAATTGCTGTAATTGTCGTTGTCCTCAGAACCAGTCTACGACCATCGACAGCGTTCCCGGTACATGGTCTGAAACTGTACCTAAGAAATACGAACCTATTGATGCAGGTCATTTGGTGATTTCCCGATTCCATCAACTAACATATCTTCCCGAAGTCTACCGAGTATCTAATGAAGCGACTCGCCATGTCGTATATGTGATTGTAGGTTTTTTGCATTTTACAGAGGCGAAGAAACACCATCTAGCTGTTCCTGTTTCTACCGGAATGCTTGTACTGCTTTACCATGGCCAATCTGGACTTATATTTAAAACACGTGTTGGCCTAACAGAATAACATGGATGTCTAGGAAAGGTTTTCAAACATCGGGGCTTTGAAGACATCAGGGAAATTCATAGGCTCGTTTTGCGCACGTGGCTCCGCGATCACTTTGGGCTTCAGAATCAGATAGGCTTGTGACCAGCCATGCATCGCCACGTGGCTACGCTTATCCGAAGATGGAAATTGGTTGCGAGTCTACGCTTCAGTTTCAAGCCACACCAAACAACCAAACAACCAAACAACCGTATAAGGAATTGGCATCACGAGGTGTAAGCTTGTCACTGAGTCACGACTAGCGATTCTAGGCGTTCCCGCCTATTTTAGGGGGTCCTGTTTGAACTCAGCGGAAAACGCTACATCATAAAATACTTTGTACATTGACAGAGCGTAGATAACATTTAGACATTGCGCCATTCCTGTTGTAATCTATCAGTAACCACAGCCTGATGTAAGATCGACATGTGGTCGCTTTCCACAAAGACGACCTGGGCCTCTGGGACGATTGACCTACATCCAAGGTCTTCTTTCCATTCATGAGGCTCATCAAAACTCTGGACCATGCCACGTGAAGCCACGAACACAGTCATTATAGAGCACGCCTTTATGCTCCTCACCAACTTCGTCAGCTCTACTTGTAATGTGCGATATGAGAAAACGCCATCTGTATCCCCTAATTCGATCAAAAAGGGCGTGATTGTCCTGCAGATATCGCCGAATATTTGATAGTAGTTCATCATGAGCTCACGCTCGACATGTCCAGCGGCGACCTTCCTGAGATCCTTGGCTATATCCAGATGCAACTTTGAAGTGGAATTTTCATACAATGTCAGCATGAGGTCGAGAAGCTTGTTTACTAGTGGGATGCTGGCGACCTTATTTTGAAGGGACTGCGCATCGAATTTCCAGAGAATGGTCGAAGTGTAAAGTGCAGGAGAATAATCAAGGAAAGCAAGTTGAATGATTTCATCTCCATTGCTTTCGAAATTCCGGGCGATTTCTAAAGTCAGCAGGCAAGTACCGCAGTACCCAGCCAAACGATAAGGTCCCTTCGGAACAGCCAACTTGATTTGTTGGAAATAGAACTGCGCCATGGACTGCAACGAGGACACGGGCGTATCAGGTGTGAATTGACATGCATAAAGAGGAGTGTCAAAGGTCTCTTGCATGCCTTTGAAAGCCAAAACGTTTCCGCTTGCTCCATGTATGATGACAAGGGGTATTCCCTCCGTGTCGACCAGTTTGACAACGGTTTCTCCGGGGAGATTTAGCTTGCGCCAGTCGAATAGCTTCCTGTCGTCATTTAGGGGATTACTCGTGCGTCGTATCAACGCCAAGATGTCATGGAGACTAATATCTCCGAGAAGCTGTAGTTGGGTGATGGGCAAGAAATGACGCAATGATACAGATAGTCTGCTAGCAGAAAGCGAATCCAGTCCGTAGGCAGTGAGGGGAACATCGGGGGAAAGCTCTTCGATGGATAAACCGAGTGAATCGCAGACGAGCTGTTCGACCTGAGGAAGAACCCCTTGTTCGCTCTGGGATTCCATTACAGTTTTAGACTGCATGGGAATGAGATGATCATATAGAGGCGATGGCCCGCAAAATCTCTGAAACTCGCTCCAGGAGTAATCTGGAATATATAACCAGAATGATTGATTCCGCATTCTTGCTAGGCCGTCTTCCAGGCAAGCGCACAGGTCTTTACAATTATATCAGTGGCTTAGGAGGAGCACAACAAACCGAAGCGATTACTCACGTTGGCTGGTCATTGCCCATGGGGCCCATTGTTTCAGAGATGGGCGAGGGAGTAATGTGTCTGGGTCAATGACAGTGTCACTATCAATGATAGCGGGCGCCACTAAGGCGAACGCATTAGGATAGCGACGAATCATAAAGTCGACGGCAGTATTGGCACTATAAAGACTAAGAAATCGGTTTCCTCTCCGGTTCAATATGCTCACCTAGAGTAGTTCATTTGTCCTGCACTCCCGAAAATAGCGGCAGATGATATAGTTACTAGGAATTCGAGTTGTTCGATCGCGAGGGTTTTCTCTAGGACAGTAAATGCTTCGGTTTTGGCTGGAAAGACACGATTATAGGTCTCCAAGGTATGATTTGCATATGACCTATCCTCTAAAACGACCGAAAGTAGAATACATCCACCGATGCGGCCCGGAAGCTTCGACGTCAGCCTTTGCATGTCCGAAACAGAGCTGGTGTCGCAGCATTCCAAATGTAGTTCCAGGTCCTGTATCTCCGAAAGATACGTCAAAATGTTGAAGGCTGCAGGGTTTTTCCTAGACAAGGCCACCCCTCCGGTACGAGATGTGAGCACTATCTTTCGAGCGCCATTCTGCAAAAGCCATGGGAGTTAGATAGACGGTTACTTCGGCCATGGGAAAATCTAACCTGATACATCCAAAGGGCGATTTGTAAACCCAGGGATCCTATTCCTCCGTGCAAGAGATAAAAGACGTCCTCGCCAAAGAGACAAAATTTGATTGCGCACGCCGCAACCAGATCAGAAGGTGTTTGAGACGATCCCAATAGCACTGATGGCGGAAAGTTGGTATCCCTGAGTACGTCGAACGTATCTGAAACTTTCCATGGATTCCTTCTGATTTCCTCTAATATTCCATTCACTGGATCATCCCAAAGATACAACGATGCACCAACGAAATCGCAGATGCTCCGCGTGCCTTTGCGATCCTCATTATAGTTCGAAAGAACCAAGTCGCCTGGCTTTATGAGCCCTAGAAGCTGGGGAGCTCCGTCCACAGCATTGATAGTAGAGATGCCGAAAAACTCCAAGACCTGAGTAAGCCTTTCCGAAAGCCCTGACCGATCGACATTTCCCAACAATAGCACAGCTCTTCGATTCTGGAAGCGACGGCAATCTTTCAGTGACCCGAAGCCAAGAAATGAGCTAGCAATGAAGGTTGGAACCAACGCTCCGAGCTGATCTTTCCATCGAGGAGCAAGAATTTGTCCTGTATGGACAATGGCGAAGTTCGACAGCGAACCACAAACGATTGCTGTAACGTAGGAATGAATGCACCACTGGGTATCACCCGCGTCGACGATTTGTCCATACAGGCCCCGTACGTTGCCGTTAGGTTCTGACATCAGACTAATGGATAAAAGGACATGGTTCGGTGGAACACGCGGGCAAGGACTTGCTGCAACCTGTCCCGTAGCTGTTGCAGTCCAATACCTAAGGGAATCAATGGATGGACCTTGTGAGGCTTCAAACGACGGCGAAGGGACCAATCTAGGAAGGAGGAGTTGCCCGCTACGCTCCACAAGGAATTCTGATTCGTTCTCAAGGCCATCCACGCCTGACAGCCAGCGAAGATATCCGCTTCGTTCTCGTGTCGACCATGTCTCGTTAAAAAGCGCAAGACGAATATTTGTTCCGACAATTTCTCGCCTCAGCGACCGACAAAAGCCGCGCGCAGCAGCACCGGATACATCCATGGTTGATTCAATCCAAATTACCGCCGTATTGGAGCTCTGTGACTGCAGGATTTCATTCCGCATGCCTAACTCCCCGCCCAAGCGAAATGACAGCATCGGAAACCCCTGTTTCTCGTAGCCGCTACCCCGGATTTCGGGGAGATGCAATGTTGGCTTTTGTGCTTCGATAATGTAATATCTGCGGCTTGCTATAACGCTGCTAGAACGAAAATGTTTGCCCATTGAGGCGCGCCATAGATCCTGCTCTCCCGGTAGCATTCCCTTGATTTGGTTCGGGATAATGATGATAACCATTCCTCCTGGGACTAGGAGGTCACGTAGAGCAGCGATATGTGAACTCCTCATTTCAGAGCTGATGCCGATGATTACGTCATAGATATGTCTGGAAATATACTGATGCTTCGCAGTTGTATTCCAGTCAAAATCCACGGTATGACAAAAGGAATTGTCATTGTCAATGGGAGAAGTCTGTCCCTTAGTACTGGTGATCGAGTAGTCACAGAAAATCTGCCTCTCGTTCATTAGGCGCAAAACCTGTGACGACAGTGCCGTGTGACCAGACTTTCCTGCACTGGTAAGGTCCAAGACTCTGAGAATTCGAGTGCTGCTGCTATGGGTGAGCATGTCCACAACACGGCGTAGCCTTTTAACAGTGTCATCGATAGCATCTTCTATCTGGTCGATGTCGTCTATATGTGTTTCAGGACAAGAGGTAGATTCGGAAGTATGTGCTTCATCATCGTCACTATATGTTAACAGCATAGGGAGTCCATATGGCTGGTGGATCATATCGAAGCATCGGGAGGGTGGTTTGATAGGCGAGAGATAATGTCGTTCCACTCGGAGACCTAAAAGCTCAAGGATATGCTGGCCAGCATTATCTACGATGTTAACGTTGAAGGTGATGGTGTCTGTTCACGTCGTTAGCTATTTATTCCAACGGTAATCAAATTACAAATTACCTGGCGACCATTTCTGTCGAACAATATGGGCATAGAGGGGTTTCTGAAGGCTTTCCGGGGCTGGTATATCGTAGAGCGTTACAACATCCACCTTGGATGGAAGAAAATACGAAGTGGGATCCATATTCCCTGTGAAAAGATGGTGGACTGCAGAGTGTATACATGAGTCCAAGATTGCGGGGTGGAGAACATATCCGTCAGATCTGCAGTGACAGGCGAATCAGAGTTGGTAAGAAAAAGTAGCAAGGAGTAAGCATACATCATTTGTTCATCGGCCCCCATGACTTGAATAAGACTTTCCTGCTTATTCTTCCAACATGCTGTTACTCGTCGATACATGGGTCCGTACTGTGCAAAGTAGATCATTGTTTCATAAAAGTCTGAAACAATCATGAGTTTATGGGGAAGAGCATAGGTAATGGACTTACTATTCACGTCCAATTTCTCACTTCTAAGTTGAAACGCGTTGATGTCAAGGTCTGGTGGTCGTGGCATGCTAGCCTTTGACATGTATCCCATAGCATGACTTTGCGTCACCTACGGAAAGGTTAATTGAATTACGAAGGAAAAGACATTGAACAACTTGCTGAATCCTTTGAGCTGATCACAACCGACGAAACAGTCCACTGGCAATCTTCAAATTGGAATTTAACTGGACGTGTGTTCTTGGACAGTGGCATGATGGCTTCGAAGGATACGTTCCATAAGATTCGGCCACCTGACGCAAGTGCCTGGGAGTTCGTTCAATAAACAATTGAGGAGAAATCTCAACTTTGACCCACCATTTCTATGTATCCAGCAGCCGGCATGATTGGTTCACCATGAATAACATGATCAACCAAACTTGGATGTGTGAAGGCACTGATATTCATGTCGCTCTGGCCCAGAGGTCCGTGACGCGTTTTCCGTGCGCTGTTTTCAAGGGTGCTGAACGTCGAAGGACCACGGTAGTAGGGAATGTGCTTGCGCTGGAATGGATAGGGGATGGTAGGTATGTTATTCGGAGACGGAGATTGCATATTCAATTGTCTGAAATCGACGCTCGCGTGTTTACAACCTAGAACTGCAAGCCGACCCAGGCAATCCAGAAATGTATAAGGCTCGCTGGGCGGTTTGGGATCAGAATTGCGTGGTCGGACTAAGGGGCATAACACTGCTTTTGCTCGTGGATTTTCCAAGTATGTAGCAAGTACGGGATGCGGACCAATTTCGAGATATATTGCATCTGGATGCTCCCTCATGACGAGTGCAGCGGTAGAGGAAAACAGGACAGGCTGCCTAGTGTTTTTCCAGAAGTATTCTGATGTGAAAGGTTCATTCTGCTGAACGCCTGTGACGGTCGAATATACTGGTAAAGATGCAGCCGCAGTTGGATATGCGTCGAACAGTGGAGAAACCAGATCCTTGAACTTGTCTCGACATACTTCCATGAGCGTGGAATGAACTGGCACCGAGGTATGCAACTTTGTAGCAAAGACGCCCTCGGCTCGAGCTATATTGACCGTACGTTCGATTAAGGATGTGTGACCGCTTATTGTAACAGCGTCAGGCCCGTTGAAACAGGCAATATCGAGTATAGATGCGACGTGTAAATCATGCTTGGCAGTCTGAATAAACCTCTCTGCTTGAGCGAAGCTGCAGCTCATAGCAGCCATGCACCCATCAACACCTTCAGCAAGACTCAGCGCTTGTCCTCTGGCGATGGCAAGTTTGAGGGCCATTTCCTGGCTTGTGGCCCCCGCGCTGTAGAGCATAGAAGACTCGCCTGCCGAGTGTCCGAATACGGCATCAGGAACGATACCAACACTTCGAAGAAGATCGATAAGAGCCATCTGCAAGATGGCGAGCGAGGGTAGAGTGATAGTGATGGGCCAGAGACCGCCCTCAAGCTGAAAATGCTTCTTTGAGCCCGAGAAAAGACCTGTCTGGAGTATTAATGATTGGCCCACAACGTCTTTGTAGATGGCATCCATCCGAAGAACACTTGCACGAAAAGTTGGATACGCCTGGAAGAGTTCGCGACCCACTGCGAAGGACTCAGTGGCAATGTATAGATAAAAAATGTGCGGCCTACTGTCAATATGCTGCGGTCCTTGTCCCGAAAAGACAAAGACAACAGGAGAACGATTCGAATGGCGGGGGCATAATACTGGGGGAGAGAAAGTCAAGGCACCGGCTTCGGGTTCGAAAACTGCATAAGAACGCCAGGTCATCTGACGAGATCGTCTGCCGTAGGTAGTTGAAAGTTGACGTGCTAAATCAGTGTTTTTCAAAACCGTTTGAGCCAAAGCATCAGCATTAGATGAAGCGGAACGGGGTGATAATCCTCCGGTCACGAAAAGAACCGGGCCACCTAGTCCTCCACCCTTATTCGGGTCACCAAATGGTGGAGGTCCTTCCAATACGGCGTGAGCGTTGGCCCCACCTATCCCTGAGGTATTGATAGCAACTAGAGGGCGACCAGATGAATTACGGGCTCTCAGAGGAGAAACTCCAGTTGGCACATTGATATTTGTCCAATCGATGGTAGGGTTGAGAGTTCGGATCCCTACAGTCGGTGGAATGAGCCCAGTTTGGAACATTGAACATACTTTCGATACGGCGGCAAAGAAGGACGGTACTTCAAGATGCCTAGGGAAATGCAGTTAGACCAAAATAAGGTAACATTCCATGATACCTACCCGATGTTTCCCTTGACACTTCCAACTGGTAGAATGCCGTCGCGCACAAAGTTTCTGCTGACCCAGTTCGCTTCTGCTGGGTCACCAGCTGCAGTACCTGCAAATCTTGGTTCAACAGAATTGTGAGTTGCATGGAAACACACCTGTAGCATGTAGCTCGACAAAGTCAACTTCCGACGGATGCCGGCCAGTTCCTGCAAAGGCTCGACGCATTGCTTCAGTCTGAGTATCTGCAACGGGAGCGCTGACGGGTCCCGCAGATCCTGTAGAGCTCACACCTATGCCTAGAATCTGTAGACATATGTGAGAATAGCTTATACCTATGTGCAAGAACACAACATGCTAACCGAGGCATAGATATGATCCCCATCTTGAATAGCATCGTCCAGCCGCTTAACGACCAATACGGCAACACCCTCGCCACGAGAGAAACTGAGAAAGAGATATACAAATATGGAGCTGAACTTGTTCAACTTTCTTACCCATCGGCTGATGCATCGAGCGGTTTACACCTTCCGTCGACGGATAATACTTTTCCGTCGCTGTACTGAATCCAATCCTCTACGCTATAAAGAGCAGCTTGAAGTCAGAAAAAGTGAAGGATTAGATGGGCATGAGCGACTTACCGATAGTTGAGCTGACAGCCACCAATAACTGCAGACTCGCAGTCTCGCAGCCTGAGCGCTTGAACAGCGAGGTATAGCGCCGACGCAGTAGAGCTACAAGCAGTGGTTGTCGGTATAGAGGGACCTCTGAGATCCAGGTGATATGAAACTTTGTTTGCGGTCATGTACGGATAGCCAGCAAACGAACCGGCCGCCTCGATATTGTTCTGCGGATAAAATTAGATAGCGGTCTTTGTGTCGGTCAATAAGAGCGTACAGGATCAGCGGTAAACGAAGTATCCATGGTGGACGCCATATAGCATCCGACGTTCCGTCCTCGATAATCGATTCCTGAATCCAAGAGCGCCAAAAAACTATGTTCAATCAATTTCCGTGTGGATACGGACATGGATGCAACATCTCGAGATGTGATACCAAATTCGAGATGATCGAAAAGGGATATCGACTTGAGAAATGTACCCGTCTTCGTTATCACGTCTCCAGTGTTTGTTCCATGCCAGCTAGGAAGTAGCAGATATCAGAAACGCAAAAGCTAGGCTGAGGTCCCAACGTACGCGTTAATATCAAACCTTTCAGCGGGAATCGTTTCATATGCTTCGCCCTGATTCAAAAGAAACTCGAAGAAATCCGCATAGCCTAGGTTTTCAGAAACCATCGGTCCACCAGGGAATTCGACAGATATTCCGACCTTAAGTTACGTTAGCCTTCAACGAAGTTACCAGAGGGCCGAGAAAGACAGACAATAGCGGTAGCACAATTTGTTGCACCTGAGGTTGAGTCCAGGTCTGCCATCGTCAAAGCGTACAAGGAAGTGTCGAAGTCATGTAACTAGGAGCTTTATATCTGGAATGTCAAGAGGGGTCCACACTTCGAAGATTGATTGGGCTAAATGTGACAATTCCAGTAGTATATTGAGAATTGTCCAGGCAGAAGTCTGATTGCGTCTCGTAGTATGCGCGCTCATCGGAGGATATTGGTTCAGGGAATATCGAGCTGATGCACTGGTTTACTCGGAGAGGTTTAAGTTGAACCTGAAGTACGAAATCGGCTCAGCCGGTACCCTTGATGCTGACGTTCTGCGAGAGAATCTTCTAGGATACGGACTGGGGTCCATTTTCAATTGATAACATAAGCACGCACAAACTCGGAAATGGAGGACATGACTCGTCCCTGCCGATACTGGTGTTGGTGTATATCTACCAGTTGAAGGTAACAGTAAATACCCCCCCCCCCCTTACCTGTGGATCCTTTCAGAGTAAGCACCACCGTAATCTCGATTGTCACAGACCAGCTGCGCCTCGTTGACATCAGATGCAGATATCTGATACTGATGTCGGCCCGTCCAACCCTCGACCCACTTTACGGAGCAAATGGTAGTCGACCCCACCTGGTTGCTCAAATTTTGACCGCACGGTGTTACTCCTTGCGTGGACATCGAACCTTGCTTCCGTAACCATTCTCATTGGCTAGATCACAAAATGCATCAAGTTAACTTCTAAGACTAACTTGGATCCGACATTCACTGCGCTTCAGCAGGTATCCGTTGCCTGCCTGTCGTTGGGCCTCGGTATGTTCGTCATCAGAACTCCATTATATGCCAGCTGCACTGAGTTGGGTTGAGAATTCGTGCCTATTTATGGTATGGTGAACATCCCTAGAAGCTTCAACCACTGCCCGCACAGTGATGACGTGTTTGAACGTGCTGAGAAGACAAGTGTCGAGAGAGGTTTGCCATGATGAATATCATTGTAAAAGTGTCATGCAATTGACATTTTTTAGGTCGACCGGATGGTAGTGAGCTCGAGGATTGAGTTTCGTAGTGCGTGCCTGAAGGTACAGTAACGTGCCGCGTGATGAGATGATATCAGACTGAGACATGCTTCAAATTTTTACAGAGTATTTCTCATTGGCCGGCCAAAGAGAGGGATAGAAATTTTCGAGGTTCGAGATCCATAATCAATACGCGTCTATGGAATGACGGTAGATGATCAGCTTTGATAGAAGACACTATTTTGCGTCTTCGGAACAGTACCCGCAAGTTTGACAAGGTGAGAATTATTGATAGCTATAACTATAGGCGAAAGATAGGTTCCAAAAACAAAGCGAGTATCAATCTACTGCCGGGAACTAAAAATTTCCCCCGCGCCAGGTTCGACCCTTCGTACCTCCGCTGAACTAGTTCGCGTGGATTTCTGGGCCTCATTTCCTCCTTCGTTGCTGATCGTGGCCGCTGGGGTGTACGTCGTTATATCTTCTACTAGCATAGATCCGGCATGGCTGTCCGCTAGTGCTTTCTTTTGGCTCTCTTACTGGTTTTTCGCTGGATCAAAGTCACGGTTGCGCGTATGTTCGCAATAAGACTAGTCGAGTCTCATTCATCGGAAGCCCAACATTTTACATCGTCTCCGATGTCGAACACCACTGCGTATCGTTACTGGAACTGCCACAGCTCGGAGTCTGCCTGCCTGCCCTCGGAGTACCTGCTACAAAACACGGAAGTCATTGGTATGGTAGTCGACTGTGTCATCACATTACTGCCCCCGGGCGGTGCGTATCGTAACTCCATCTTTTTGATACGTATGAGCGAGTCGAGAAACTCAGCTTATCTGATGCCCAGTGTACATAGATAGAACACAAAACCCGACCGGATTATTCCCGAAATAGACCACGGCTTCGACTTTTCAAGCAAGCAATGCTGACTTCCGATGAAAGATCGCGGAGAATTAACAACAATTGAGGCAGATACGGTGGACTAGAATGTTACGTCGCTCAAATGATGGCCATGAAAGAACAATTTCTCTCAAAATGAGACAGATACGTACTTCTTGTGTACAGGATCAATCTTTTCTGTTCTACTTGACCTAAAATGATATCTGATACATTCGTGGGGTACTTTCCTACATTCACTAAGTCATGCTTTTGGAAACCAGATTTTACAATTCCATTCGGGTACCTGGACAAAGCGCGAGAGCAGGTAACTGCCCGGCGATAGCAATGCTAGCTAGAACATGTTTTCCCCACGCCAGTACTTTAACCAATTCTCAACTTCATCCTTATCCAATGGCGATAGCTCCTGTCCCTTGTCTGAACTCGTTACAAGATGGGGAAGTCCGAATGCCTCTCGATTTTTCCATCCCAGCGCCAGTGCACTGCGCCTATAGTATGGAAGTAGACGTATTGCTGGCAGTGATGTCGGATGAACAGCTAGATTTTCCAGGGCCTCTAACCAATGTGTGTAAGACACCAGGTCCACGTTCAGCTCACGCGAAATGATGCGAGCTATGGTGGCCCATGGGATAGGGTTTGGATGAACTAGATGCATGATATGGGGAGAGATATCGACACTGTCGACGATCATCTGGGCTGCCATGTGCACCGGAAGCCATGAAACAAGCTGAAATCATGAACACAGAGCATACAGTATAAGGTGAAAGCACACAAACCTGTTCATCATCCGGTAGACAACCAAGAACCGTAGAGCTTTGGATCATGGACGGAACCCATTCTTTCGGGTTCCATGTTCCCCTTGGTCCACCTGCGAGTTGGCCGACGCGAACGACGAGATAGCGCAAGCCTGGGACTAGGCGTAACAGCTCCTCCGAGACCCATTTAGACTCGCTGTAACCCGTTCCCTCCGCGATGTGGGGATCGATGTGGGTTTCAGTCAATGGATGATCTTCTGCGGCATCTGGAACGTTCTCCGTTCTATGCACATCTACGGGAAACTTAGACAAAGACTCACTCTGGAAAACACCAATAGAGCTTGTGTAAATGAGTCGGGCTTTCGAGGTCAAGGCTAGTTCGATCAAATGGCGCACGCCTCGGATATTAGACTCAAATGAAGATAATCCTAGATTGAAATCTACGCGCCACGCTAGAACAGGGTCAAAGGAATTCAAGAATTCATCGAATCGCTCACCATTATGGATTATATGCGTTACGGAGCTTGTGACCTGGATGAAAAGACTTTAATTATTTACAGTAACACACGACAACGATGTCCGTACCTCGTCGGAGAAAAGTTGGGATTCGGACGACAGATCAACTTCCAACATGATAACCTTTTCCATATTGATGTCTATCCCATGGTCGATTAAGGCTCGTCGCTGTCTCTCTTGCACAGATATCTTTCCCGGCCTGTTCACAGCGTATATGTGTCCGACAGTCTGGTCCGAAACGAGACTCGCTAAGATGTGGCACCCGAGCGCTCCCGTTGTTCCTGTTATGAGTACAACTTTCCCGGTTTTGAGGGCTAGCGAGCCACAATGCTTCTTTGACATGACCGGAAAGTCCTTTGAGTACTTCGACACCATGGCGTGCATGTTTTCTACCCGGGAACCTAACCCAACACTGGGAGTGTGGGTGCCTTGAGCGACCGAATGCAGGAATGTCGCCAGCTGAGAGATACTTGGGTGCGAATATACAAAATTGTCTGTCGTTTGACGCGTGTCGAATTCAGCCGTATCACGCAACGCACGAAGCAGAGTGTTTCGAATCCACGTTGCCTGCAAACTGGAGAATTATTCATGGATCAGTTCATAGTGGATCAACCCAGGTGAATTCAACTCGCCTGTCGCAGCCATGTTGGAATAGGTCCTCATCTTCAGAAATAGAATGGGAAAGAACTTGAAAGACGACGGTACGAACGAACTCCTTCGTAGATATATCGTCCCATTCCAAAGGTGGGGGGATGTTGGCTTGGGTGCTTTCCTCTACGGTTTTGTAGATCGCTGCAATTTCTTCGCTGTAATCATCTAATATCGCTTGTCGTCTATATGCCATTAAAACGTGTTATCTTGTCATAGTTAAACCCTACCGTGCAGTATTTTTGGCTGTGTACGTGAACGGCTTTCCGGGCTTCGCTACGAGAATCATCTGAGTCACAGTCAATACAGTGTCAAGCTATGAATATTTAGAAATAGCTGACCTCTTTGAATAGACGAGAATGCTGTGGCGCAAACTTATTGATCCTTTCCACCGTGGGCCTTGAAGAATGTGATTCAGCACAAGCTTACGCTAGTCTGTAAAACACACTACCATATCTTGTTTCTGAATTCAGCAATCTTGCTCTCGTCGTTGGGATCGAAGGCGAATCGGGTCTTGGGTTCGATGAGAACACCCGCCTGGAACTTTCCTCGGCCGAAAAAGACCGAAGCCAAGACATGAGGGTCTTGATTGAGCATATTCTCTACCACACATAATTTTAGGATCCTTCACGGGCGGAATGAGTGTATTAGACTGACCCAGAGGTCCTGGGTTTGTCTTGAAATTTCACGGTGAATGTTCAGTCTCCGGCTTCAATAGCCGCATGAAGTTTAAACCACACCCACCTTCTCTCCTGTGTTATGCATGATTTGATCGTCGGTACGACCAAATATTTTCCAAAATCCAGCTTTCGTCGGATGAGGGATGAAAAGATCCGATGTTGAATACGAGTCATTACCATCGACCTTGGTATTTATGACACTGGGCCGGCAAAACTTATTTGCCTATAAGACGCATAAGCCTGAGAGAGCGGATAAGTATGAAGAAAGAACACCGCACCACCATGACGAGTTCGTATGCATTATTTCCACTAGCTACCATCTCCGGAGTCACTAGTTTGGGAAATTCAAAGTACTCCCAGTCGTAACCTACTTGAGCTGCAAGTGCGGGATGGATATAAGTTACATGGGCATATGGATAGTGACACCCACCAGGTAAGATAGGGCTCATAATCCCCCCTTCAGTACTTTCCTGCAGGTCAGCTTCGAATTCAGATTGATACTTTTTGTAGACCTACGACCCGTATAGAATAAAGATGGAAACGCCCTTAGAAGTCAGGTGGTCTCCGGCTTCCTTGTTCAATGGTCCACCACCATAAAGCTAAAGATAAATACATTTATGGCATGCCTCGTGGAAGATGAAGGCACGTACCACACCCGAGCGTGTGGCCAGCCATTCAACATATTCGGGGCGTCGGGACCAGGCCTAATCATTGCATCATGAGGTCTGGACAATATACAGCAAGAAACTTTGGCGAAACGGAAATTCACCTCGATGAAGGACGGCACGCAAAAAATGACATCGCTCTGTGCTGCTCGGGCCGATGCGAACAGGTTCTCGGGCGTAGGAAGCATGGCGGGAGATTTTGGCTCGAAAGCACTCACTACCAATCCGGACGAAGCCTATGAGATAGATTAGTGAGAAGAAAGCGGCTCTGCAAGGTTGACTTGCCGTCCAGCACAGCTGCAAGACTCCCATTCCGTGATACATTGGCATGACATGCAAAGAGAAAACAACATTGCAGAGGTCTCTGCCCCCGAACCAAGGTATGAGACATAGCTGCACGATGCGATGACTACTCCAAGGAATCGGCTTCGGATACGCCGTTGAACCTATAATGTATATCAACCAATGTTTCTACCAATCGGAGCAAAACATCGTTACCGGACGAATGAAGATACAGAATGATAGCGTCCGGATCCACACTCGTTAAGGGAAGATCATCGGATTTGGAGAGTCCATCTTGCCAATGCTGCAGGAAGAGTTCCTCGAAGACTGGAATGGGAGATAGATTCGGAAGGTCATCCAACGAATACGAGTATTGAGACTTCAATATATCGAGTGAATCCCGAGCGAGGTCTTGCATGGACACATCTCTACCGACCAGAACATATTGTACTTCAACCTTGTGAAGGAGATGTGCAACAGCAAGTGCTGAATTGCGGGGAGATATAGGGAACAAGATAAAGTTTGCACGCAGCAAACTCATCATAGTGGTAAAGTAGGTGATTGTATCTGTTTAACGGTAAGCACTAGTTCGTGCACTGTGCATGAAGAAGTCACTAACCAGACATTGACAAGATGGCTACTACCGGACGCTTATGTCTAGCAAGAATGCGGCGTTTCATTAGACGAGCACCAGTATATATAGCCGCAATTGCCTCGGGCCAATATATCGTCCTGGTACTACCATCGTCGCGTGCGTAGACAAAGATACGGTGATTGGCAGAGTTAACCAGATGCCAGTCGTACATCTGTTGTAAGGTAAACGATCCATCAATGGGAGGGGACCGGAACGTGGCGCTCTTCTCGCCTTGTTTCTGAGGGGGGTGGAATAAGACGCTGTGTTGAGAAAGACATCGAATCAGATACTGTCAGAACATCGCGGAGAAGGATTGTTTATGAAGCAAAGCATACAGCGGGAAGATGATCACGTTGAATCCCAAATTAAACGACTGGATGATATCTGGAAATGGACGAACCGCTTCAAAATTTGCGACCAACCGAACCATGCATTCAGATATCTATTTATGGATGTGTCCTTAAGAAGCAACGAATGCCGGTAGGGTGGGAAGAGTTATCACGTAAATGATTCTTATCTGGTCTCCGCTATCCCCGGTGACTCCGATAGTCACTACCGCCTGTGATGGTTTCAATTCAGCGCATGTGGAGGCACGAAGTTCTCGGATAACATTCCTTCCTTCCAAAACAGCTGATGATCAGTAAATTTAGGTTATGATGGACTTTCCGCATGACTCGGTGATGCTGAAGTAAACGCAACTTTATTATTTAAACACATTCAACGAGGCCTTCTGCTTAGTGGTCAAAACCATGCAGGTTCCTCTTGTTTCCGTCAACCTTGCGACTGTGGCGGTCGAAAGCTTCTTATACGGAATCTTCTTCGTTCTCGACCTGACATCGATAACTTTACTTTTTGTGCGACGATCCAGAGGGACTCGGAACACTGTCGCGTCGATCATACAGCGACCCATGTTCATCGGGGCTGTTGGTTTATTCATAACTATCACAGCGGTAGGCGCGAAACGATGACCTAGCTCGACGCATCTTTTCCTGATCAGACTATAGCACTGGATTTGTACAATTATTCGATTATTCGATGCATTCGTCACCTTTGAAGGTGGAAAACAGCCTTTGGAATTCTACGCCAATCTGTCGCATATAACAGAGGTTGTTAAAACTGGGTTTCTAATGGCATCGTTAGTTATTGGCGACTCTATGATCGTGAGCCTTGCCCTTTGATGAGGATTCTCCCAACTAATTTCACAGCAGATATATCGTCTATGGGTCGTTTGGGGATTCAATTACTACGTTATCATATTTCCATTGTTAACGTTGGCTGGACTTACAGGTACTTGTTGCAAAATCCTTCAACATGACAATGATTTTATTGAGATAACAGTGTGCGGTATCGGAATCACATACCAATTCACGCAATATTTTCCGGGTCTGGACGTCTTTGCTTCGGAAGCTGGTAGATGGATCACAAGCGATTGCGTGTTCACACTCCTGTGAGTTTCCTATGCAGCTTCACACAGACAATGCGGTAAACGCTAATATTTACAGGACTAACATCTATAGTTCCAGTGAGTGTGATACACCTTGATATACTATACCTACAAACGTACCTATTCATGATTGACAGCTATGATCGCATGGTACATATGGAATACCCATAGGAAATCGGCAACCGCTATTGGCGGAGCCAGCTTGCTGGTAATATCAACGTCTGCTCGGAGGCTCGCAATGCTTATACGCACACCATTTCCAGTCTGTTCTTGCGATGTTCATCGAGAGTGCGGCAATATACACGTAAGAAAAAGTGTTACTGTGGGCTATGACTCTCTAACATGACGCCTGATCAGGTCGTGGACGATTTTCTTCACGGCGTCGTATCAATCCAAGTCTAATCTCCAATTTACTGCTGTCGACAACTGGGCGGAAGTTGCAGGTATTGCCTTTAGTTTGATCAACGTCCGTGTAGGGCTTGGTTGGGCACAGAAGGCAGGACCTTCATATTCTTCCGCTGGATCATCAATATTTCGCAGCAACGCACGCGGTGGTTCTGCGCCTACCACAGAGTTTCCGTTACGCCCCCTGACAATCAACATATCGCAAGCGATGATTAAGGACTCTGATGAGGAGCGGATTCCCAATGAAGATGCAGGTCGAAAATCAGGTGTCAAGGAGTCGGATATGCCTGTGTAGATGGCGGGATAAAGTTCATTCAATGACAAGTATTTTGTTGGCCATTTTTATCTGATAAAAGTGGTCTAGGTTATTTAAAATCTATGCTTTTTATTTCGCTGGACATACATACTTACAACGGATTCAATGCAGACTTGAGCTTCGTCGATCTTACATAAGTAGAATAGCCTACATGGCTAAGCACTGTTGAAATGATGCCTGAAGGTACCGTGCCGTGTAATGACGAGATGAGATGAGATGCTGAGTGACTCGGAGGAGCTACAAAGTCTATCACTAGTCGGGCTCCCGGATCCAGTTATCCGGGAGAACATTATTTTGTAAGGTGTTCCGCCATGTTTGGATCACCGTGTCTTCTTTCAACGCTTTTTTCCATACCGCTTTGCGTCGGTCATGGCGCAGTCTGATTTCAGTCGAGTGTTGATCTGTTCGATCCACCGATTTCGGATTTTCTGTAGTGTATGCCATCTTTCCGGTTCATCATCTCGGACAATCTTTCGTTCACATTGTATGCACCAGATAAGGTATGCGGACTCAGTGATAAGAATCCTGTAAAGCCTCGACAGTCCTTGTATCACGTTCTCCTCGTTTCGGAAGTTTGCTGTGGGGAAAAAAGGATTCGTTCATCAAAAGCCTGGGAATTCACTACCGCTTTCCCTCTGGCTACTTATATCACTACCTCCTTCTCGTCCTGCCCTTTGTCCATAAAATCACCCTCGCTAAAAATGAAATGTATGTTTCCCTCACTCTTATTTCTTACTTATATATTCAACTCTTTTTTAAAGTTTACTTTATTTTTTATGTGCTCGGCCGGTCTGAGGCCTAGGTTTGACATCTCAGAGCACAGTACCTTCCATGCAACATGTAAGCCCTCGAACGAGGTCGCACGTTCTACGAGCGACATTGGTCATGCCCGCGATGCCCTCTGCATGGCATGTATTGCATATGAAGCGCCTTGCTACCATCGTGTGCCGGTACGCCCTGCCTGCCCCGATCCTCTCACATCGACTTTCATCGCCGCCAACCCCAGCTATCAGTACACGAAACGACGCCGACTTCTCATGAAAATTGAATATCGGACGCCATCCAGGAGTGTGGGGTCATGAAAACTCCTCCAACCGCCGGCGTATCCGGAAACTCAACGACAACGACAGCTTGCGCAGTGGGAAAGGCGGTTTCTTTGTGAAGGGATGATATGTATGAGGGTGGTGCTGAGCTGAAGGGAAGGGGGGGTCAATGAATGGCAGGTGAAGCTAAGGAGAGCGGGAGAGTGGGAATGGGAAGGCCGCCCAACGACTAATGAAACAGTGACGCCTTCACGGGTGTTGGTCGATCATCCATCACCAAGGAACACGACGATGCTCCACCAATGCCCCCCACTGCTGGATGTGATGTGGCAGATGACAGTGTACTGGTTCATGGGTCTGATGTCAAATGTTCCGTCAAAGCTGACATTCTTTGTTGGGTTCTCTAAGTCGATCCAGTCAGCTGGATATGGCATGCGGACGTCGTCAAGATTCCGTAAGCTTCCTCTGATACTTTATTGTGATACCTCCTGACGCTTCACATAGGTACATTGTTCATTTCCGAATGGGCTCTCCTTGTTGGAGGCCTCGTGTTTGTATTGCCTATAGTTATCCCCCCGTATCAAGAACTATACTGATCTGGACGACGAGACCATGTTCTGACCACAACCCGCCAACCGGTCCCAACCCACACAAAGATCGTTCTCAATCGCTACGAGTCATGGAATTCTAACACGAAACAACTCCATATATGAAAGATGCCGGACTATCAGATGCTATCTGGCAAAGTGGCACCATACACAATTCTAAAACCCGCCCAGGAGCCTGACGACGACGACCGTGGTGACGGCAGTTTGCGCAATGGCCAGGGAGGTTCGTCCGGGTTGTTATATAAGAGCGGTGATGAGATGTAGCTGGTGAGGCGATGAAGGGCAAGAGGGTAGGAGTGGAGAGGGGTCCGCCCGGGTCCCTGACGGCTAGCAACAACGACGACGGCCGCTACCAAGTTGACGGTGATAGCTCCAGTGAGCGCCTCCCATCAATCTCCATCCCATATGTAAGCCCTCCAATGAGGCTGCACATCACACCACCTCCCATCGGTACGCTCATCAACCCCGCCTCCATCCTCATACTCACTCGCATGGGGATTGGGCTGGATCGACTTCAATCGCAACACACAACGCAAATTCTACACTCAAACGAGCTTGGATACGCAGTCAAATCGAACACCGGTCCCTCTCTGGGCGTGCAGAACCTTGCACACGCCCAGAACCCACCCGGGAGGTCTCCTCCAGCGCCGAAATAACTGATTTCCCGCCTTCGAAGTACGAGGTTTGTGTTTTGTTAGTAAATCATCTCTTAATTGACGTTTTTGTTTTATTTTTGCTCAGAATAGCATTCCCACATCTTTCCCTTGACAAACAGGCACCCCCTAGACCATCTGGCTCTTCAGGGATCCGAGCATCGTGCCGCCTATCAAAAGCCAAGCTACCAGCTGCCTACTGCTCTCATCCAAGTTTCGCAAATCATTACGATGGTGCAGTTGTTATTTCCTATCAGCATTTCAGAGTCTAATTTTCTTGTAGGTCTCTTCGTTTACATATGCTAACAGCTGGCTAATCGTTGGCCTTTCCACACGAGACAGCGGCCATGCACGACAGGTCTGGATTCGGGGCAGCGATGATAGCGTTCTGGTATCAGGGACTACGGCAGCTCGCTGGAACTCCTTTGACCGGTGCGCTACGTGTACAGCGCCGGCTGTCTTCAGTCTCCCGCTTGTCAATGCAATGTGAAACGCGTCGATATCTCAAACTCTCGGACATTCCGGCAGACAGACTGTACGTGTATACTCCTGGTTCTAATTGCAGGCTGGCTGATCGCGCCTTCGCGGTTAGTGAATCGCCGAAGCGGCTGAGTTGTTGATTCGGCTCTACGCATGTCATACCTTCAGCCTATTCTAGATCGTGGTGACCTTCTAACAAGGACAAGCAACTTGCATCTTGATTCTTCGCAGCCTCCAAAACATTTGAGGGGGTTGTGGTTGGTCTATGACTATCTTTTCCAGGATCCCGTAAGCTCCTCCTTTTGTACTGTGATTTATCAGCTGAAGGTCTCTCTTGTGGCCACAGGCGATCTTTTTGTTTGATTTTACTGCCGAGTACGTCGACTCCTCTATTCTGGGGATTTGAACGATGAACGTTGAACTCCGGAGGAGGAGGATAGAGAGCGCCAACAATAGTAAGAAAAGATGCTGTTACCCGTAGAACCCTCGGGGAAATGCCTTTTACTCACCAACAGTGTGGAACTCGAACGCACCCTTGGTTTCCTTCGAACAGACAACCTTCTACACGTCTGTGAACGCCAAATATTCCAGGACTTTGGTAGTTCTGAATTCTTCTGCGCTCGTATAGGTGCCTGCGGACGTACGTCCCCCGCTGTTTGATCCTATTCCATACCTAATATTCATATATAGTGAAGTCAAGCAATATTGACAAAGCTTCCGTTTATACGCTGCTAGTCATTGGCTGCGCAGCATCCACGACTAACTGTCTAAGCCACGCATCTCCCATGATGTAACTGTACCTGCATAGCCAGTTGACGATGTGGCCCGATACCGTCCTTGCAAACGCCACAGCATTTTCCTCTCCGTCGGGCATTACGACGTCAACTGCTCATGCAGACGACCTAATATCAACTCTCGCGGTGCGAACCTGGTGACCACTTAGACCTGCCTTATTTAAAGGGAATAGCTCAACCATGTATTGCCGCAGATCTTTGCGATACTACTTCCATCACAACTATACCATGGGCCACAGCCAACAATTCACTCTGACATCGCAGAGGGATGAACTCAATACGGGGCAGCATTGATGTGCAAGACGACGGGCTCCATACAGCAGACTCAAGACGGCCATGCCTCGATGCCACAGTTTCGAGCGGTAGGATCAGTAAAACGATTTGACGTCAGGTCAAGACCTGTGGGACAACACGACTGGAGCGACGATGTCCTCGTCAGGACCTTCTTGTGATCATTCTGTTAGCCGCTCGCAGTCTGGGACGCGTGACAACGTATGTGTTCCTTGATGTGGTCAGTGGAAGTCCTTCGGTGCATGTTACTTCACGGCTGACAAGTCTTTGTTTCATAAGTA
Organism: Armillaria gallica; assembly: GCA_037576215.1. Classification (NCBI taxonomy): domain Eukaryota; kingdom Fungi; phylum Basidiomycota; class Agaricomycetes; order Agaricales; family Physalacriaceae; genus Armillaria; species Armillaria gallica. The sequence goes on from JBANDB010000008.1 coordinate 1,852,951, forward strand.
ATGGTTCCCACAAGTCGTCTCCGTTCCACGGCCGGGTCTTCATGGGTCCAGAGGTATGCGATATTGAGGGGGTGAATATCCCATAATACCTTGCTACGACACCATTAACTGTTGGTATATGCCAACGTGAAAGAACATTATCCTTATTATGTTGCGAATAACAATGAAAAAGGTGGATGCGATGACGGCTAACGCAACCACTGTACAATATTTTACTCGGAGGAGGTTGAATGCGAGTAGTTCTTCGCGGAGTTCCTTCGCATATATTCTTGCAATTACATGGATTTAACTGTTCTTGCATCCCAAGATCGACGCTATTGAAAGCCTGCAGACAGCTCACGCGACCAGGTTCATAGATGATTCCCTCCGAGGTTGATGAGTCGTCGGTGTATAATTTTGCGGCAATCGGGGATGGTGCATTACGCAAATATCAACGATATATACATTGTAGAACGCGTAACGAACACCAAAGACATTATTACCAGGCTGCTATTAGCTACGTCAGACGGCATATTATTATTACCCATCACGCATTCCATGCGGCAATCTTACTATTCTGTAACTTCGACAGCTTCTACTTTGACCACCATCATTGACGACTACATTGCCGTTGCTAACCACAACGACCACCACAGCGCCGATGCCGATATCAAAAAATTCTCCTTGGAGAGGAAATCGCTTTTTGGAAATACAGCTGATAGCCGTGCCCAACGGGCGCGTAATGTGCATGACTGATGACCGTACGGTCCTTTTCCCCTCGCTACCACCATGAGCTCTAATCTTTCGCAGGATACATTCAGAAAGAGAATGCACCTACTTGAGTGTGCGCAAACTGAAACGACGAAGAAATAGAAGGAAACGGACACTATGCCAGTAGAAGATATAACAACGTACACCCCAGCGGCCGCGATCAGCAACGAAGGAGGAGAGGAGGAAGAAGAAAGTGAATGGTGGGAAGAGGACAGCGACACAGATGATGAACACGGGTAGGCGAAGCACACCCGACACAACGGAGGGACACAGCCAGCATGACATATCCTTACACCACACTCCACGGCCACCAACCGCAGAATCAACCTGATTAGCCCAACTCCGGGCGCAAAAGTACCATAAACGTTCGCTACTATACTCCACACCAGCGGTTAATTAAATGCTGAATCCACAAAAACAAAAAAAGCAACGAAGGAGGAAATGAGGCCCAGAAAGCCACGCGATCTAGTTCAGCGGAGGTACGAAGGGTCGAGCCTGGCGCGGGGGAATTTTTTAGTTCCCGGCGGTAGATTGATACTCGCTTCGTTTTTGGAACCCCTATAGTTATAGTTATCAACAATTCTCACTTTAATATGGACTGTGGGAACACCCACATTTTGCGAGCGCAGGCAAGCACATAGACTGACTGGGTCCCTCCGGTAAATCCCGATGAACCGGACAATACCGGCGCCAGCAAGGAAACAGAAAGACGACGACATATTCACTTTCACCCGTTGAAACGCTACATAAACATTCTTTATACGCGCAAAAACAACACTGCCAAGTCTCAAAGTGATACGATAAGAAATGAAAGAGATACGACACAATGAAACGACGAGGACTCGCAATCAAACTTGCGGGTACTGTTCCGAAGACGCAAAATAGTGTCTTCTATCAAAGCTGATCATCTACCGTCATTCCATAGACGCGTATTGATTATGGATCTCGAACCTCGAAAATTTCTATCCCTCTCTTTGGCCGGCCAATGAGAAATACTCTGAAAAAATTTGAAGCATGTCTCAGTCTGATATCATCTCATCACGCGGCACGTTACTGTACCTTCAGGCACGCACTACGAAACTCAATCCTCGAGCTCACTACCATCCGGTCGACCTAAAAAATGTCAATTGCATGACACTTTTACAATGATATTCATCATGGCAAACCTCTCTCGACACTTGTCTTCTCAGCACGTTCAAACACGTCATCACTGTGCGGGCAGTGGTTGAAGCTTCTAGGGATGTTCACCATACCATAAATAGGCACGAATTCTCAACCCAACTCAGTGCAGCTGGCATATAATGGAGTTCTGATGACGAACATACCGAGGCCCAACGACAGGCAGGCAACGGATACCTGCTGAAGCGCAGTGAATGTCGGATCCAAGTTAGTCTTAGAAGTTAACTTGATGCATTTTGTGATCTAGCCAATGAGAATGGTTACGGAAGCAAGGTTCGATGTCCACGCAAGGAGTAACACCGTGCGGTCAAAATTTGAGCAACCAGGTGGGATCGACTACCATTTGCTCCGTAAAGTGGGTCGAGGGTTGGACGGGCCGACATCAGTATCAGATATCTGCATCTGATGTCAACGAGGCGCAGCTGGTCTGTGTCAATCGATATTACGGTGGTGCTTACTCTGAAAGGAACCACAGGTAATGGGGGGTATTTACTGTTACCTTCAACTAGTAGATAGTAACGGTGCTACAACTGTTTATCTTTTGCAATGAGCCATCGAGGTCTATAGGAGTAGTTTACTTCTATTTACCTGAGCTGTATGTGACTATCGGAGATGGTCAATCAATCCAGTCTTCCAATCATCTTCTAACTCCGCACCAACATGGAGGCTGAGCTTGCGCCGGTACCAACGCCAACACCCACAGCCTGAGACTGAGACCAGTGGCTTGTACATTCAGCGTGGTAATTCGAGTTCAGTGATAGAGATATTGCCCAGGGTCATACATCATTCTTTTATTAGAGTACTTTGCTCTCACATGCCAAGGTTCATATGGTACTCCATCAACTTCTTCTGATTTCTAGGACTAATTTAATCGAGTACAGAGAGTTTGTATAAGTTATGATAACGTAACCGAAACCAATTGTAAGACACGTTCGAGCACGCACGGCGCCTTTCCAGACGGCTTGCAGCCTCCGACCGTCCGGTTCAGAAGCTCTTGATGCTTGATGATTTGATGTGAACTTATGAAAGACTGCCTTCTTCTCGGACAATTACAACTTCTCGGGCTCCCTTCCTTCTCGTACTTCTACTCACCCAGCGGTGTCCCTCCCTTATTTTCATCCTCGCAATGGACACGAAGTACAGTCGGGACAAGCCTACTACGGCCTTAGAAGTTGCTCACAAGGAGAGCGTTTACACACTTGGCGCCCGAAAGGCATGGTGCTCTGGTGGCGACCTTCACTACCCTTCAGTGGTATATTAGCTTACGCGTAGACTTCTAGTCGCAGGTTCAGTCCTACTGCAATTAGCGACGATTGGTCCTGTCTGTATCACGACACGGTTTCTAACGCTGTCTTGACTTACAAGATATGGCACATTCTAGATCGCAGCATTCGGCGTCTTTCAAGACTTTTACACAGTAACATGGCTTTCTCAATACTCGAAATCCGAAATAAGCTGGATAGGATCTACCGGCCTCTTCTTGGAGCTGACCTTTGGTGTTATTGGTGGTAAATTGTGAGAATAATTCGCCTTCTCAGTGCCGTTATCTGGGCTCTGACTTCGGAAACAGGTATGATATGGGCTATTGCCGCTCTGTCCTACTTTCTGGTTCTGTTCTTTGGACATTCAGGTATTTGCCATCATTGTTCACGCTAGTCAGTGAGCTAATTTGACTCAGCTTTTTCATGCTGTCGCTCGTACAAGAGCAACGGTACTATCAGGTTTTATTGAGGTTAGATGCCTCCTGCTTGATCGCTAATAATACCGTAGATCTTTCTCGCGCAGGGTCTGGGGATGGGACTCGGTGTCTCTCTGATATTTGTGCCAACCATAACATTAGTTTCTCATCATTTCAGGGTGAAAAAAGGTTTGGCAATGGTATGGGTTACGTGCATTTCAAAAGACTTTCTCTGATTAGGTTCAAGGGGATCCTTTCATCTAGTGGAACATTGGGAACCCTCATTTTCACGAGTAAGTTGATCTTTCCACGTCCACTAGCACCGTCTGAATCAAACTCGATAGTCTTGCTCAACCAGCTGATTCATAACGGTCCTGGCTTTCAATGGGCAGTGCGCGCAGCTGCATTTTTGTCATTAGGATGCTTAGTCCTAGGTAACATTCTCATATCTGTCCCTTCAAGACGTGCACAGTCTCCGATAGAGCCGCCGCAAATGCAGAATAAAACAATACTCAAAAACATCCCTTATACACTCACTATCCTTTCAGGATTCGTCGCACAGCTGGGGACATTTTTCCCCCTGTTCTACATACAGCTTTTCGCTGTAGAACATTCTATTTCAAACTCTTTAGCCTTTTATTCTCTTGCAATAATGAACGGAGCTGGAATCGTTGGGAGGTCACTACCTGGCTATGCCGCTGACAAATGGGGTTCCATCGAAGTATGGTCCATATGTGAAGCTTTGAGCGGTAGATTTTGTTCCTCCATTCGTTGTGTTGTCACTTATCGGATGATAGGTGCACTCTGTTTCGCCATGCTCGGGAGCGACAGTGTTGCCGGTTTGGTGTTGTTTTGCATATTGTAGGCTAAACTGTCATCTGATAGCCTTCCATACTCATCTATTGTTGAAGATACGGATTTTTCTTTGGTGGAGGTGAGCATTTCTTTGCTGACTTCTGGGGTGCATATCGGATTTCTGACTTTGGCTATGTAGTCATATCGGTGTACATGCCTGTCATTGCTACTTTGACTCCCAGAGAGGCCAACATGGGGTAAGGTTCCTGCTGCACTTATGTCCTGCTCATTTGACCGATTTCCAGAGCATCTCTCGGAATTGCCTCAATACCGATCGGTATCGCTGCCCTCATAGGAAATCCTATCATCGGCGCAATCATGGGCACACCAACCGCTTGGTGGAAGGGAGTGACATTTGCATCGGTACGCTGAATCGTATTAGATGTTCCGTACTGTGTAAGCTAATTATAGGCCAGGTTTGCATGATTGCTAGTGCAGGCATCACAACCCTTGCTCGATCGATATACGTCCGGAGACATTGATTTCTGGCCCAAATTTCTTTCAGTCTATGCGAATCTTTCGCGATATCCTAGTACTTGAGATGCCGCTTATAGCCTTAGATCTAACGTTTAGACATGAGTATGTTAGGAACAGCATGAACTGGAAATCCCAGATAGAAGTCACAGTAAATCCGTGCGGTCAGTGGAATGAAAATCGGTTCAGAGACTGTTATACAAAATGGAAATCTGACAGACCTTTTATCTAATTTATGCGGCGATGAAATGGTAAGGATGGTCAAACAGTAAATAGAAAGATCTTCTGAGTGTCGTTCAATGGTGGCACATATTCCGCTGAGGCCGACTGGAGAATCCACATTACATGCCGCAGAAGGTTCCCAACTATTAACTCGCAGAATTCAACAGTTAGCGAATGACATTATCGACATCGAGCTCTGGATAATGGAAGGTGTCTTCGAGCTTGATGATGGCAGGTCTCCTGTCGGTTCCTGGCGCTTTGCCGGTGGGCGATGGGAATGGTGTATCGACACGACGGCAGATATGTGGTGTAGTCATAATATTAACCACTTGCCGATGTCAGCCTCTGACTCGAGCTCAGTCACCCTGGTTGCTCGCCAAGGCTCGTGCTCATTTCTAATGGTTTTCAGGTTCCGTCATGCTGAGTCGATGTTGGCTGAGCTCGCTGCTGCGCTTTCTGAGATACAGACATAAGGACTTGGCAAAGCATATCTCAATTTAACATCGTAGCAGACTATATCATCTACTATGGGTCGTCTGGGGACTGAATTACTACGTTATCCATTATTCCATTGTTAACATTCGCTGGACTTGCATGCTGTAAAATCCCTCTACATCACCATGATCATATTCAGATGATAGTGCGTGGTATCGGTATTACGTATCAATTCACGCAATATTGCAACCAGTGAATTAAAAATCTGTATACTGTAGCTCCGTGTATGCAAGCAACTTTGGAGGACCCCTTACGCTGACTAATTCATACTATTCATGCAACCAAGGGGGCCTTACCCCTTACGTTGCCTAAATTAAGCAACCGCCCCGCAGGGAGCGAAAATTTTCGAGTCACTGCTGGTCACATACTAAGAATTTTGGACTTGTCCCGGGTCTGACCTAAGCAACCGACCCCTCCTTACGCACGGAGCTACAGTACATAGAGATCGTCATACGAAATGGAAATCTCGCAGATCTCCTTTGATTTATGCGGCGAGGAAATGCTAACTTCCGAAATGTTACTAAGGGGCGTCCGGTCAATCAGCAAATGGAAAGATCCTCTGGTGGCACATATCTCGCTGAGGCCGACTAGAGAGTCCACGCTGCAAGCTGCAGAAGGCTCCCAACATGTCGCAGAATTCAACGAGCAGCCAACGAGTAACAGAGCAAGCTTGGGCCAGAGAATGACGACGGAAATGGTCTTGTGATCAATGTGCCACAGAAACGCCGAACAGGCACTAGTTCCGAACAGTCGGCCCGCCTCGCCTTGAGACGTCCTGGATCAATCCTGGATTGTACTCTTCAATGTCAAGTTCTACGGAAACTTGACCGTAATAAAAAACGAATGGGCCCTTACTGGTTACTTTTCAGGGTAGAAATGAACACTCTCGGTTCCAGTATATGCATGACGAAAAGTTGTGGCTGTCACTGACATCCATGCGCACTTCCAGATATAGACATAAGAAGGACTTGGCAAAGAATATCATCTTGTTCATCTACCACCAGATTCCATTCCACCTCTTTTCGTTGTGAGAGCGACGCTTTCTCCTCGCTGGGTATCAGACGCGTCGAAAACGCTTAAAGGCAGGCGCATCACTGGACCTGCTGCGCGTTGTCTCGAATTTTCAACATGGGGGCTATCAGAACCTTCCTTTCTCTTTTCTTCGTCGCCAGTGTCGTTCGTGCCCAAGTTACCGTATACTCGCAGAAGCCCTTGAATGCTCAGACCACCACCTCTTCTGCTGATGCTGCCTCATACACTGGTGCCGCGGCCTACAACCCCACGGTGCTCAACGCACCACCAATCCCGGACCCGCTACCGCCTATGCAGTTCGGGATACAACTGCAGAACGGCGGTACGACGGGCGTTTCCATCGTTCAGTCTGGCTCATTTGTGGGATTCTCTATAGAAATGTCCGTGGCGAACCAAGCTCGTGAGTACCCTCAACTTCACAAAGTACTGCCGCTCATAACCTCTTTGACAGTCGGAAAAAACTCTAGTTATATCCAGGTTCCTTTCCTTAATCTTATGGCCAATCTTCAGCAGCGTGCAGGCAGGGTGTACGTTCGAGTAGGAGGAAACACGCAGGAAACGGCAGTGTATGTAGACAGCTTGCCGGACGGGAAAATGATTCAAAAGGATAACACGAACACGACCAATCCCGTGAGTAAACTAAATCTTTGTTCTTCTGTACTCTCTTATGGGCTTTGCTAGACTCAAACCCCGCCTTTGGACTACACAAATGACCTCTTTCACCTCATGAGAGGTATATCTGAGCTCGTCAATATCCGATGGTTCCTGGGCATCCCGTTCTTCAATATCAATCCATTTCAACTCGCCATCGCTGAACAAAGCCAAGCCATTCTCGGTGATTTCTTAGCTGGCCTTCAGGCTGGTAACGAGCCTGATCTTTATGTGCGCCACGGCCACAGGACTGACGTGAGCGCCAGCAAAGATAGAATTGGCTTAGCGCACTAACGAGGTTCTTAGCCTTATGGACCCTCTGACTATGGCAATGAATTTGGTGCCTCGTTCAGGCCATGAACAGCGATGCCAATGCCGTCAATAAGAACCTTCTTATCGGACCCAACATCGCTACCGGGGACTGGGTTCCGGAGGATGTTTGGCAGACAGGTTTCGTTGACACATACAGCGAGAATTTGGCCTATTTGGCAGTAGAACAGTGCGTTTCTCGTCGCCTTGATACTTGTTATTCATATATTTGTATAGCTACCCAACGGACAACTGTTACGCCGTTTATGGGTCTGGAACGCCTCGCGACGCTCAAACCATGTTCCCCACTTACTTGAATCACTCAGCTGGGCAGGCCATTGTTCAGGCATACGTCAATTCCGGCAACTACGCTCAACAGAAGAACAAGAAACTGCTTATGTTCGAGACAAACACCGCTTCCTGCGGAGGTTTCCCAGGTATCAGTGACTCTTTCGGCGCTGCTTTGTGGGGACTTGATTATTCCATGCAAATGGCGTATTCCAACTTCTCCGGTGCTATGATGCACATTGGTGGACAGAACGTTTTCTATAACGTAAGTTCTTTTCAGCGATGTCATTCATAGCTCACTCGTCACCTTTTGGATTAGCCTTTCACTCGTAAGATGACCTGGTAGTCTGTTTCTTGAAGAGTTTGTCTCACTTTCATTTACAGCACCTCCCACCAATCAGACAACCTTCCACCAATGGACGATAGGCCCGATATACTACTCTGCACTAATCATGGCGGAGGCAATGGGCGCGTCAAATGTCTCGCAGATTCTAGATTTGAATGCCAACGATGGAAACATCTTCACCCCCGCCTATGCCATTTACGAGAATGGGAATCCTGTCCGAGTTGCGCTTTTCAATTACATAACGGACCCTTCAGGTGCTAGCACTTATACCGCCTCCATTTCCATCGGAGGTGGTGAGACTGGCCAAGCGAATGGCACCCCTGCCCAGGTCAAAGTGAAGTAGGTCGTGGTTTTTTCCCTCTGAAAACCGGCTAAAACGTATCGTGTCCAGGTATCTTTTAGCGGATTCTGTATCTCAAAAGTATAATTTCCAATGGGCTGGACAGACGTTCGGAAACATTTTTGAATCAGACGGCCGGCTTATGGGCCAGGAAGACATCAAAACTGTGACCTGCGACCAGAACACCAACACCTGCCTTATCACTGTTCCGGCCCCTGGTTTCGCGCTTGTCTTCCTCAATGATGAAGCGTTTACGGAGACGGATGGAGCGAGCCCCATGACGTTTGCCACGACTGCCGTGACAAAGACGATCAATACTGCAACAGTCGATCAGGCGGTGTTATCAACGAGTAATGGACACAGTGGCATGAGGGATGTTCTAGGAAGCACGAGTAAGGGATCGCAGAATGGGGTTACTGGACTCCGTGCGAGTGGACTGTTGACTGCCTTCGCGGTCGGGGGTATGATGTTCGCTAGGACTTTGCTCAGATGATGATGGACGCTTTACTTCATACGGACTTCTCAATTGCATGTTGTGGCTGTTTGGATATTTCGCTCACACTACCCTTGGACTATTACTCATCTTATAAATATTATGTCGAGTTTAATATAATGTATGACTGGAGGAATGCCGCTTATCCAATTTTGTAATACCCATGCGAGACGTAGGCCAAGCCAGGGATATGTCATCGGGCTGATTCTTTCTCTTCTTCACCACCACCTAACTTTGACCAAACCTACAGGTGGATACAACAAATGCTTTGCTACCCATGTCTTCCACGCCTGACAGAATCATACTTCATTCAAGTAGAAAACAAAAGCTAGATATACATCTTCGTCTTGCACCGGTAGCATCCTTTGAATACTTTTGCACCATCTTGTGCATAGCGGGAATTAGCGATCACGGGGTGATCGAAACTAGGAACTTCGCCAATTGAATGATACTCGGATTTGAGTAGACTAAGTCGTCCGAAAATTGACGGGTATCCAAATCAACGGAATCTCGTAGCGCGCGAAAGAGGATGTTTCGAATCTGTGTCGCCTGCAAACTGAGAGACATAGTCAATAAGTGCCGCCGGTAAAATGTCATAAGTATTGCGGTATTTCACCTATTGCAGCCGTGCTGGAAAAAGTCTTGACTGTCGAGTACCGGACGGGGAAGTGTTTGCGAGACAACATTGCGAACGAATTCCAGGGCAGATGTGTCGTTCCATTCCAAAGGCGGGAAAATCCCAGATCGCGCGCGGTCTTCCACCGTCTCATACAAGGTCGCGATTTCTGCTCTATATTCATTCAAAACGGCCTGACGTCTGGGGACCGTCATCTAGTAGTTCTTGCCTGATCCAAAAGGTCGTACCTCACCGTATTCTTTGTTGTATAAGCCAAAGGTCGACCCGGCTTGGTGACGATAATCATCTATGGAGCAAATGTGAGTAAACGTTGACAATATTATTAGATGAATAGAGCTACTTCTTTGAACAAACGCGAATGCTGTGGTGCGAATTGATTAATCTTCTTGACCGTAGGCCTGTTCAGATAAAAGATCAGTGACTTTGTGTGAACAAAGGGGCACACGGTAGTACCAAATCAGGTTCTTGAATTCAGCGAGCTTACTCTCATCGACGGGGTCGAAGGAAAATTGAGGTCCTGGTTCAACAAGAACACCAGCCCGGTATTTTCCGCGCCCGAACATGACCGCTCCCAAGACATGCGGATCCTGATTGAGCATACCCTCTGGAAATGATGGGAGTCAAGAGTTGCGTTCAGGGAAGATGAAAGGAAAAGCCATGCCTAAAGGCCCTGGGTTTGTCTTGGAAGCACAGATAAGCTTTAGCACTGAAACTTTGAGAAACACACACCTTCCTTCCTGTGTTATGCACGATTTGGTCGTCTATTCGCCCAATGATTTTCCAGTACCCAGGTTTGGTCGGGTGTGGGATAAAAAGGTCCGATGTTGAGAAGCCATCGGTGCCGTCGACGTTCGTATTGATGACGGAGGGCTCACCGAATTCATTTTTCTGTGGTGGCATGATCAATGATAAACTTTAATCAGTCAGAGATGAAGCGTACCACTGCGACAAACTCAAACGAATCGGGACCGCTTGCCACCATCTTCGGCGTCGCAAACTTCGTGAACTCGAAGTAATCCCAGCAGTCACTGGCTTTCGCTGGAATAAGGCGTCAGTCTATATCAGTCATCCTGGCGTGCTCTCACGAACCGGGAAGGATTGGGGTCACGACACCACATTCAGTTCTTTGATTGATGTCAGTTTCGTAATGGACTGTTCAAGGAACCCAAACTCACGACCCGTAAAGAACAAAGATAGAAACACCTTTAGATGTCAAGTGATCCCCTACCTCCTTGTTTAATGCCCCCCCGCCGTAAACCTGTACGTGTATGAGGTCATCGAAGATTCCTGTACAAGACTGATCGAACGTACAGCGCCAGAACGTGTAGATAGCCAGTCAATATACTCTGGTTCACGGGACAAGGCCTGTAGCGATAGAATTATTATAAGATAAGCAGTATTCAACCAACATACGAACTTCCAAAAAGTAGGGAGCACAGCATACGATGTCGCTGTTCGTTGCCTTGGCCGACGCAAACATGTTATCCAGCGTTGGCGATGTGGCCGGTATTTTGGGTTCAAAGACACCTAATACTGATCCCGACGATACCTGAACCACTGGCAATGAGGAAGACGCTTTAGCAGAATGCGAGTTGAAGCCAATTTACCGCACAAAGAAAAGTAAAGATACCCATGCCATAATACATGGATAATCCATGCACAGCAAAGACGACGTCGCATAAATCTCTTTCACCAAACCATGGCACCAAGGCGTGCTCAATTAGACGATGGCAGTTCCAGGCAATTGGCTTCGGGCATCCTGTCGAGCCTATTCGACAGATATAAGTTAATTATATCAAGCAAGTGGAAACATAACTACCGGAGGAATGCAAATATAGGCCGGTCGAGCTGGGATCTACGCTCAAAAGAGGAAGATCATCAGCATTTGCACAGGCCCGCCAGTCAAGCAGAAAGAGGTCCTCGAAAACTGGGATGGGAGACAGCTGCGGCAGATCGGCAGAGGGATATTGTGACCTCAGGATGTCAAGCGCTTCGTGTGAGAGGTCTTGCACGGACGCGTCTCTGCCGACAAGAACGTGTTGCACTCCCACCTCGTGAAAAAGGCGTGCAACAACAGGCGCTGAATTATGCGGGGAAATGGGAAAAACAACGTAGTTGGCACGCTGAAGACCCATGATCGTAGTAGTGTAGGTAATAGCATCTGAGGCGATAGGTAAGTGTTACGATCGGAGACGTAGACTTCATGTCGCTAACCTGACATTGATAAAATTGCGACCACGGGGGGCTTTTCCTTGAAGAGGATACGATCATTCATCAAACGAGCAAAAGTATATGCGGCGGTGACTGCCTCGGCCCAGCAAATGTTCCTTAGGCTCCCGTCCTCACGCGCATACACAAATATGCGGTGGTTTGGAGAGTGCTGGAGATGCCAGTTGTACATTTGTTGCACGGTAAATGATCCGTCGATGGGGGTGGGAGGAATGTTGTGCTCTGTTCCCCCTGCTTCTGGGGCGGAGGGGGGATGACTCGATGCTCTGAGAAGGACATTGATACACAGAATACGATTAGAGCACCAACCCAGGCACCTTATATATGGATGCAGCCTGTTCATCAAACCAAAAAGGAACAGACGTTGGTGTATACAATTTGATGGCGATTTGGGTTTAAAGAGCTGCTAGCTGGTGGGGTTTGGGAATAAACCGAAACATTCCTCACGTCTATGCAATACCAAACCGTGAATCTCTATTGCTCGATACGATCTCCGTTCGGCAAGCGCTTCATTTGTATCCTTGTGGAGATCCTTGTGGAGAATGGTATGATGGCTCTTAGCACGAAAAGCTTGATATCTCGTGCATTGAGTATCCAACGAGGATGTCTCAGGGGATCCTTTTGACATGTGGCAGGCCGACGTAGGTGTGACGGCAAGGTGCTCATCGGTGATGAGAAGGTAGCTCTGTTGGAATTCAGGGATATGGGCATGGGCGAAGCGTAGTGAACGGACGTCGAAGTGGTAAAAGGTAAGTTAATTGTCGTACGAAAACACAAATATGTAAATAGTAATCTACCTAAATATAGTAAGTATCCGGCCAGGGTATATAGCGAGTTCGACTTCCAACAAGCTCATCCTCGATTACCTTGCTTTACCTTGCTAAGGCTTGTCAAGGTCTATAATCTTCGCCTACCAAGCCATGAGCTGCATGTGATATGATGTAATCTGAGTGTCATGGCTTAGTAATTGAAATTATCTAACCAATGCTACACGATGTCCAATGCCTCTGCTACTCCCGACGTGTCTGACGCCAACTCTATGAAGGCTTCTCCTGCTCTTCTTCCATTTGAATCTGAATTTCTTCTGCCCTTCGTTCATTTATCTCCCCACGACTGGCCGCGGTCCCAACAGCACGATGTGATTGAACGGCCTCCGTGGGTTTACCGAGAGTGGATCGACCCAGTTTCCTCGTGTTTGCACCGGAGAGATTCAATCCAGCTGCCGTCAGCTCTCCTTTGTCCACAGTCTGATTATCATTATACAATTCAATCTCTTTGCCTTGCTGTCGCGCGATCCGCACTAACTCCAAATTAGACTTCCGTCCTCGACAAGGGCCCCCTTTTCACATGGAGAGGATGCTCTCTGCTCGGATGCCGGGTTGTCGTTGACATTTTACATCACTTTGATAACCTTCATACACCCCCAGCGCGACAATCTGTTTCGAGGAACATGCATTCGAAAGGGTGCAAAAGTTGTTATCAAGGCCGTACACTGCCCAAGCCGTGAACTAGAAGTGATACGGTTTCTTTCAACCTCTCCGATTAGAGAGCATCAGATGAACCACTGCATTCGTGCATTCAAAGATCCTATCCTTGTCCTATCTATTCACGATGAGCAACATTCTTAGTCAACAGAACAAACATGTCGCGCACTTTGGCGTTAGCATAGCCAAGCTTGATGGTAATATTCCGCACTAGTTCGTTCTTGAACCTGATAGTCTGAACACCCGGAGATGGCCACCATGACTGTCGATTGTCTGCACTTTGGCAAGGATTCAGACGCGTCAGAGTGAGCACGTGATCACGTCCTTCTCTGCGTCGAACAGCCAGCACCGTCGAGCTAGACCTCCTCAACGGCAACGCCGCACGCAACGAAGACATCTTACTTCACCCGAGTGTGTCTGTTCCTGCCGAACCATGTTCCGTTCGAAATGCACACCATATCTTCCCCTTCCCGTTGACTTCTTGGTTTAATACGAGGCAAGGTGTGTCTTGTTGTCTTCATGGTCGCCACCGGGTTCAAGAAGGCGGCTAAGACGGAGGGTGGATGAATTCCCTGCGCCGGGGACGCGTGACCGACGAATCGAGCGAAATGGCATCCTTTCTAGCTCTCTGCGCTCCGCACCATGCAGAGATATCTGCGAATTTTGCATCAAAATAGGAAACCAGTCCCAAAGGATGCTTCATCGAGAAAAAAAAGACTCACGCAGGTGATAATAAAGAGGTCAAGCGCAGCGAGTAGTTTGGTCGACTCCGCGAATGTGACATTTCCTAGACAACAATGAACTTTTTACTTACAGCCATTACAATTTCGGGAGCTGATGACGAGCTCATCATTGACAAAAGTTTATCTACAGTGTAGGGCTCACCTCGGCATCTTGTCTTCTACGTTTCCGTGGGTCTAGACTCGCTATGAATATATTAAACTGAGGGCGAAATGACCAAAAAACGACGCAGTGTCCTTCATTCCGACTTTTCCCTCCCTTCTCTCTGTGTTTGCTAACAAGCCATCCTTTCCGAGATTCTTGCTTAATACAGCCATACTTCGACACTTGCCAGTTGATACTTATTGTGCGCTCTACCGTGATAGGCTGAAAGCATAGCACAGATTAGATGGATTTCCGGTAAGCAAATCCTTTGGTGTCGTTCACTAGCGGGATCTGATCAACGCATGTTTTTCCAATTCTATCCTCGAGGTTCAAAGCTTTTGCTTAATAATCCTTAGCTCGATTTCGCTCAAGGTGGGCCGGATATTTTGTTCCCTTGCATTTACCAACAAACTTGTCTCCGCTTTGTTGTCTAGATGGTCAACTCCAGGAGAAAGATGTAGTATCTACTCCAACTCCCGCTGTTTCCTACCTTTCTTGTGGTTTTATGACAACTGTTAACCTTTCCCGGGAGCCACATGATTGTAACCTTCTGCTCGATGGTGATGGCCAAAATATCTGGGTTTTCAGATTATCTAACTCCTGCTTATGATGCTCGCACCATACGTCACAAATACAGAACTGTAAGCGGATAGGATAGCTGCTTCCAACCCATCTCTTCCGCGCTTGACAGAATCATACGTCATTCAACTAAAGGTAAAGTTTATAACAAAAGAATGTTTTCACTAATTAAGCATCTTCGCCTCGCGCCAGTACTGCAGCCAGTTCCTGATGTCGTTCTCATCCAATGGCGGAATGTTCGCTTCCTGAATCGAAGTCGTAGACAAGCGAGGTAAGCCGAGCGCCTCTCGGTTCCTTGATCCTATAATTTTCGCGCAACACTTGTAGTACGTAAGTATACGCATCGCCGGAAATACTTTCGCGTCCAAGGAAGATTTTTCCAACGCCTCCAGCCAATGCGTATAAGACACAAGTTTCACGTTTAGCTCCTGTGAAGCGAAGCGAGCTAAAGTGGACCATGAAACGGGTTTCGGATGAACCAGATGCATGATGGGAGTTGAATTATCGATGTGGTCGACAATGAGCTGTGCAGCTATGTGCACTGGCAGCCATGATACACCCTGAAAATGCTCAACAAGAGGTGAGTGTGGGATAAAAGCACGCAAACCTTATCATCATCCGGCAAAAAGCCAAGTACCGCAGAGCTCTGGATCATGGACGGAACCATTCATTGATTTTCCATGTCCCCTTCGGTCCTCCAGTGAGCTGGCCTACACGAATGATGAAATAGCGCAAACTCGGTGCCAAGCGCAACAGTTCCTCCGAAACCCACTTCGACTCGTTATATCCCGTTCCTTGTGCAACTGTGGCGTCGACAGGTGCTTCAGCCAGAGGATGGTCTTCTGGGGCATCTGACAGTGAAAAGGCGATTTGTCAGTCTTTGTATCTATGTAGCATAACGATAGCTTACTCATAAAAATCCCAATAGAACTCGTGTAGACAAGCCGAGCTTGCGAAACCAGGGCTAAATCAATCAACTTACGGAGTCCTCGGATATTGGACTCAAATGAAGACAATCCCAGGTTGAAATCCACGCGCCATGCTGTCAGAGGAGTCAAATGGTATTGGGAAAAGGACTGATTCCTTCGTACCATTGTGAACAATATGGGTCACAGAATTTATAATCTGTATGAGAATGATTAATACCATGAGTATTTCAAGATGATCTGTGCTTGCCTGATCAAGAACTAGAGTCTCAACCGATAGGTCAACTTCGAGCATGGTAACCTTCGTCATGTTAACATCCAGTCCATGGTCGGCAAATGTTTGCTGCTGTCTCTTCGTCGCAGGCACAGATCCTGGTCTGTTCACCGCGTATATATGAGTGACGGTTTCGTCCAAGACAAGATTCGCTAAGATGTGGCACCCGAGCCCCCCGGTGGTACCCGTTACGAGCACGATCTTGCCTGCCTCCAGCATCGGCGCACGGGAGTGAGATATGGTGGGAAAGTCCTTTGAATACTTCTGCACCATCTTGTGCATAGCATCGACTTGGGAAGGCGCACCGTCACCGAGAGTTAGCGCTCCTTGAGCGACCGAAACTAGGTACTCCGCCAATTGAGTGATACTCGGATTAGAGTAGACGAAGTCGTCCGGAAATAGGCGAGTATCCAAATCGACGGAATCTCGTAGCGCGCGAAAGAGGATGTTTCGAATCCGTGTCGCCTGCAAACTGAGAGACATAGTCAATAAGTGCCGCCGGTGAAATGTCATAAGTATTGCAGTATTTCACCTATCGCAGCCGTGCTGGAAAAGGTCTTGATTGTCGAGGACCGAAGGGGAAGTGTTCGCAAGACAACATTGCGAACAAATTCCTGGGCAGATGTGCAGCCCCATTCCAAAGGTGGGAGGATTCCACCTTGCGTGCTGTCTTCCACGGTCTTGTACAGAGTCTCGATTTCTGCGCTGTAGTCATTCAAAGTGACCTGACGTCTGGGGACCGTCATCTAGCAGTCCTTGCCTAAATCCACAAAAGGTCATACCTCACTGTATTCTTTGCTGTATAGGCAAAAGGTCGACCTGGCTTGGTTACGATAATCATCTATGGAGAATTTTTGAGTAGACGTTGACCGTTTTACAAGATGACTAGATTACTTCTTTGAACAAACGCGAATGCTGTGGTGCGAATTGATTGATCTTCTTAACCGTAGGCCTTTTCAGATAAGGGATCAGAGGCTGCAAACGAACAAACATGCACGACGGTACCAAATCAGGTTCCGGAATTCAGCGAGCTTACTCTCATCCACAGGGTCGAAGGAAAATTGAGGTTCCGGTTCAACAAGAACACCAACCTGGTATTTTCCGCGCCCGAACATGACCGCTGCCAAGATACGCGGATCCTGACTGAGCATACCCTCTGGAAACAATGGAAGTCAGGAGTTGTATTCAGGAAACATAATGGGAAAAGACGCGCCCAAAGGCCCTGGGTTTGTCTGGGAAGTACAGATAAGCTTTAGCAGTGAAACTTTGAGAAACACGCACCTTCTCTCCTGTGTTATGCATGATTTGATCGTCTATTCGCCCAATGATTTTCCAGTACCCAGGTTTGGTCGGGTGTGGGATAAAAAGGTCCGATGTCGCGAAGCCATCGGTGCCATCGATGTTCGTATTGACGACGGAGGGCTCGCTGGATTCATTTTTCTGTGGTAGGTAGATCAATGATAAACTCAAACCAGTCATGGATGAAGTGTACCATTGCGATAAACTCAAACGAATCAGGACCGCTTGCTACCATTTTCGGTGTTGCAAACTTTGTGAACTTGAAGTAATCCCAGCAGTCACTAGCCTCCGCTGGAATAACGCGTTAATCTATGCCATTCATCCTGCATGCTCTCACGAACCGGGCAAGATTGGGTTCACGACACCACATTCAGTTCTTTGTTTGGTGTCAGTTTCGTCTTGGATTGTTCGAGGAACCCGGACTCACGTCCCGTAAAGAACAAAGATAGAAACACCTCTAGACGTCAAGTTGTCTCCTATCTCCTTGTTTAATGGCCCCCCGCCGTAAAGCTGTACATGTAAGAGGTCATCGGGGATTCCTGTATAAGACTAATCGAACGTACCACACCAGAATGTGTAGATAGCCAGTCGATACACTCTGGTTCACGAGACAATGCCTGAAACGATAGAGTCATTATAAGATAGGTAGCATTCAACCGACGTACGAACTTCCAAAAAGTAGGGAACACAAAATACGATGTCGCTGTTCATTGCCTTGGCCGACGCAAACATGTTATCCAGTGTTGGCGATGTGGCCGGTGTTTTGGGTTCAAATGCACCTAATACCGATCCCGACGATACCTAGACCACTGGCGATGAGAGAGACACTTCAGCAGGACAGGAGTTGAAGCCAAGTTACCGCCCAAAGAAACGCATAGATACCCATGGCATGATACATGGACAATCCATGCACAGCAAAGAGGACGTCGCATAAGTCTCTTTCACTGAACCATGGCACCAAGGTGTGCTCAACTAGACGATGACAGTTTAAGGCAATTGGCTTCGGATGCGCTGTTGAGCCTGTGTGACAAATATAAGTTAATTGTATCAAGCAAGTGGAAACACAACCACCGGAAGAATGCAGATACAGGCAAGTGGTACTAGGATCTACGCTCAAAAGAGGAAGATCTTCAGCATTTGTATGGCCCCGCCAGTCGGGCAGAAAGAGGTCCTCGAAAATTGGAATGGGAGACAGCTGCGGCAGATCAGCAGAGGGATATTGTGACCCCAGGATCTTAAGCACTTCTTGTGAGAGGTCTTGCATGGACGCGTCTCTGCCGACAAGTACGTGTTGTACTCCCACTTCGTGAAGAAGGTGTGCAACAGCAGGCGCCGAATTACGTGGAGAAATGGGAAAAACAACGTAGTTGGCACGCTGAAGACCCATGATCGTAGTAATGTAGGTAATAGCATCTAAGGCGATAGGTAAGTGTTCTGGTAGGAGAGGTAGACTTCATGTTGCTAACCTGACATTGATAAAATTGCGACCACGGGGGGCTTTTCCTTGAAGAGGATACGATCATTCATCAAACGAGCACAAGTATATGCGGCGGTGACTGCCTCGGCCCAGCAAATGTTCCTTAGGCTCCCGTCCTCATGCGCATACACAAAAATGCGATGGTTTGGAGAGTGCTGGAGATGCCAGTTGTACATTTGTTGCACGGTAAATGATCCGTCGATGGGGGGTGGGAGGAATGTTGTGCTCTGTTCCCCCTGCTTCTGGGACGGAGGGGGGACGACTCGATGCTCTGAAAAGGACATTGATACACAGAATACGATTAGAGCACCAACCCCGGCTCCTTATATATGGATGCAACCTGCTCATTAAACCAAAAAGGAAGAGACGTCTGTGACTTTGTATACAATTTAATGGCGATTCGGGTCTAAAGAGCTGCTAGCTGGCGGGGTTTAAGAAAAAACGAAACATTCCTCACGTCTATGCAATACCAAACCGTGAATCTCTATTGCTCGACACGATCTCCGTTTGGCAAGGGCTCCATTTCTTTCCCCTGTATCCCTACAAGTACCAAAAGCCCGATATCTCGTGCATTGAGTATCCAACGAGGATGTTTCAGGGGATTTTTTTGACATCCGTGTAGCCGGACGGTGTAGGGTGTAATGGTAAGGTGGTCATCGGATGGGGAAGGTGGCGCGTCCTTGATGGCTAGGATCTTCGATTTCAGTTTCAATTTTTACGCCCTTGTATGGTCGAGTGCTGCAAACGAAATAGCCTCCCCAATCTCTTGACAAGCAGGAGTCGAGAGTCTGTTCGCACAATCAGACCGGGGTGGGCGGTAGGCTTGAGACACCTCTTCCCCAAACTCTCAGACCTCGTCCAAGCGGATGTGCTGACTAAGCACAGAGGCGGTCATCGGTGTCTCATCCGACCGGTCCGACTTTCCGAAAATTCTTGTCGATGTCCACGGACCTTCAACAGGCTGGCGCCTTCCTTCCCGAATCCCCATCATTCACAGCATCGTTGTCAAACTTACAGTCTGCTCTAAAAACTCGCATTGCCCAATATTATGACCACCTGCAGCAACCACACAATTTTGACGATACCACCTCGGTGGAAGAGATCAAACAGGTGACAGCGGAGGGGGCGCTTTCTGTGGTTGGATGCGTTCAGCGAATAATTGGTGGACAGGGTAGTGAGGATGATGTTCCGCTCATTGGGACACGCGATATAGCCCAATTACGCACTCTTCTCTCCATTGTGTTCAGATGGGGTATCGAACCGCTCTTATCACGTATCCTCGTCGCATTACCAACCCCTTCGACGTCGAAAAAGGTTCAAATCGCCACTGAAAATACATTGAAAGACTACGAGCATCTCTGCAAGCTGATCAATGAGATTCAATCCTCCTGCTCCCTTCTGGTGTGCAAAGCCGTCTACCACAAACGCTGATTACTACGACAGTCCTGAGCAGGCATGTCACAGACGTTCTGAAGCCGGCGATAGTGCTTGGATGGCTTCCAAACTCTTTGACAACAGAACACATATTGGGGCCGACTCTTTCTCCTCGTAGGCCAGGCCGCCCCTCCCCTCCTCGTCCCAAATGGTCCCAAATATAAAACTGACATGCGTATACAACAAATGCTTTGCTACCCGTGTCTTCCGCGCCTGGCCGAATCGCATGTCATTCAGCTACTAACTAGAGGTAAACAAAAGAATATCTTCACTAATTAAGCATCTTCGCCTCGCGCCAGTACTGCATCCAGTTTCTGACCTCATTCTCATCCAATGGAGGAATGCTCATGTCCTGAGTCAAAGTCGTGGACAATCGAGGCAACCCGAAAGCCTCTCGATTCTTTAAGCTTAGTCCTATAAGTTTCGCACTGCGCTTATAGTGCGGAAGTATACGCATCGCCGGCAATACTGTCGCGTCCAAGGCAGAATTTTCCAACGCCTTCAGCCAATGTGTATAAGACACGAGTTTTACGTTCAGTTCCTGTGAAGCGAAGCGAGCTAAAGTGGACCATGAAATGGGTTTCGGATGAATTAGATGCATGATGGAAGTGGAATCGTCGATGTGGTCGACAAGGAGCTGTGCAGCTATGTGCACTGGCAGCCACGATACACACTGAAGATGCTCAACAAGAAGTGGATTATGGGATAACAGCGCGCAAACCTTGTCATCATCTGGCAAAAAGCCAAGGACCGTGGAACTCTGGATCATGGACGGAACCCATTCATTGATTTTCCATGTCCCCTTCGGTCCTCCAGTGAGCTGGCCTACACGAATGATGAAATAGCGCAAACTCGGTGCCAAGCGCAACAGTTCCTCCGAAACCCACTTCGACTCGTTATATCCCGTTCCTTGTGCAACTGTGGCGTCGACAGGTGCTTCAGCCAGAGGATGGTCTTCTGGGGCATCTGACAGTGAAAAGGCGATTTGTCACAAGCTTTGCATCTATGCAGCATAACGTTAGCTTACTCATAAAAATCCCAATAGAACTCGTGTAGACAAGCCGAGCTTGCGAAACCAGGGCTAAATCAATCAACTTACGTAGTCCTCGGATATTGGACTCAAATGAAGACAATCCCAGGTTGAAATCCACGCGCCATGCTGTCAGAGGAGTCAAATGGTATTAGAAAAAGGACTGATTCCTTCGTACCGTTATGAACAATATGGGTCACAGAATTTATAATCTGTATGAGAATGATGAATACCATGAGTATTTCAAGATGATCTGTGCTTGCCTGATCAAGAACTAGAGTCTCAACCGATAGGTCAACTTCGAGCATGGTAACCTTCGTCATGTTAACATCCAGTCCATGGTCGACGAATGTTTGCTGCTGTCTCTTCGTCGCAGGCACAGATCCCGGTCTGTTCACCGCGTATATATGAGTGACGGTTTCGTCCAAGACAAGATTCGCTAAGATGTGGCACCCGAGCCCCCCGGTGGTACCCGTTACGAGCACGATCTTGCCTGCCTCCAGCATCGGCACACGGGAGTGAGATATGGTGGGAAAGTCCTTTGAATACTTCTGCACCATCTTGTGTATAACATCCACTCGGGAAGTCGCACCGTCACCGAGAGTTAGCGCTCCTTGAGCGACTGAAACTAGGTACTCCGCCAATTGAGTGATACTCGGATTAGAGTAGACGAAGTCGTCCGAAAATTGGCGGGTATCCAAATCGACGGAATCCCGTAGCGCGTGAAGGAGGGTGTTTCGAATCCATGTTGCCTGTAAACTGGAAGATACAGTCAATAAGCACTACCGGTAAAATGTCATTAGTATCGTAGTATTTCACCTATCACAGCCGTGCTGGAAAAGGTCTTCATTGTCGGGGATCGGACGGATAAGGGTTTGCAAGACAACGTTACGAACGAATTCCTGGGCAGATGTGCAGCCCCATTCCAAAGGTGGGAGGATTCCACCTTGCGTGCTGTCTTCCACGGTCTTGTACAGAGTCTCGATTTCTGCGCTGTAGTCATTCAAAGTGACCTGACGTCTGGGGACCGTCATCTAGTAGTCCCTGCCTAAATCACAAAAGGTCATACCTTACTGTGTTCTTTGCTGTGTAAGTTAAAGGTCGACCCGGCTTCGTCACAATAATCATCTATGGAGAAATTTGAGTAGACGTTAACCGTTTTACTAGATGACTAGATTACTTCTTTGAACAAATGCGAATGCTGTGGTGCGAATTGATTAATCTTCTTCACCGTAGGCCTGTTCAGATAACTGATCAGTGACTTTATGTGAACAAAACATACACGACGGTACCAAATCAGGTTCCGGAATTCAGCGAGCTTACTCTCATCCACAGGGTCGAAGGAAATTGAGGTCCTGGTTCAACAAGAACACCAACCTGGTACTTTCCGCGCCCGAACATGACGGCTGCCAAGACATGCGGATCCTGATTGAGCATACCCTCTGGAAACGATGAAAGTCAGGAGTCGTATTCAGAAAATATAATGGGAAAAGACGCGCCCAAAGGCCCTGGGTTTGTCTGGGAAGCGTAGATAAGCTTTAGGCAGTAAAACTTAGAGAAAAACGCACCTTCTCTCCTGTGTTATGCATGATTTGATCATCTATTCGTCCAATGATTTTCCAGTGCCCAGGTTTGGTCGGGTGCGGGGTGAAGAGATCTGATGTCGCGAAGCCGTCTGCGCCATCGACATTCGTGTTGATGATGGAGGGTTCGCTAAATTCATTTTTCTGTGGTAGGTAGATCGATGATAAACTCTAACCGGTCATGGATGAAGTGTACCACTGCGATAAACTCAAACGAATCGGGACCGCTTGCTACCATCTTCGGCGTCGCAAACTTCGTGAACTCAAAGTAATCCCAGCAGTCGTTAGCTTTGGCTGTAACAACGCGTCAGCCTATGCCATTCGTCCTGGCATGTTCTCACGTACTGGGCAAGATTGTGGTCATGATACCACACTCAGTTCTTTGATTGGTGTCAGTTTCGTCTTGGATTGTTCGAGGAACCCGGACTCACGACCCGTAAAGAACAAAGATAGAAACACCTCTAGATGTCAAGTAGTCTCCTACCTCCTTGTTTAATGGCCCCCCGTCGTAAAGCTGTACATGTAAAAGGTCATCGGAGATTCTTGTACCAAGACTGATCGAACGTACCACGCCAGAACGTGTAGATAGCCAGTCAACAAACTCTGGTTTACGAGATAAGGCCTGGAACAACAAAGTCATTATAAGGTAGATAATAGATTCAACCGACCAACTTCCAAAAAGACGGGCACGCAAAATACGACGTCGATGTCCATTGCCTTGGCCGACACAAACATGTTATCCGGTGTCCGAGACATGGCTGGTGTTTGGGGTTCAAATACACCTAACACTAATCCCGATGATACCTATAGCACTGGCGATGAGAAGACACTTTAGAAGGATGCGAGTTGAAGCCAATCTACCGCCCAAAGAAACTGCAAGATACCCATGCCATGATACACGGGTAGGCCATGCACAGCAAAGACAACGTCGCACAAGTCTCTCCCACCGAACCATGGTATCAAGGCAACCTCGATTAGACGATGGCAGGTCAAGACAATTGGCTTCGGATATGCTGTTGAACCTATTCGGCAAGCATAAGTGAATTATATCAAGTAAGTGGAAGCATAACTACCCGAGGAATGCAAGCACAGGCCGGCGGAACTGGGAACCACGCTCAAAAGAGGAAGATCGTCAGCATTTGTACGGGCCCGCCAGTCGGGCAGAAAGAGGTCCTCGAAAACTGGGATGGGAAATAGCTGCGGCAGGTTGGCAGAGGGATATTGAGAACTCCAGATGTTAAGTGCTTCGTGAGAGAGGTCTTGCATGGATGCATCTCTACCGACAAGTATGTGTTCCACCCCCACCTCGCGAAGAAGGCGTGCGACAGCAAGCGCAGAATTACGGGGAAACACGGGAAAAACAACATAGTTGGCACGCTGGAGACCCATGATTGTAGTGGTGTACGTAATAGTATCTGAGGACAAGTAAGTATTCTGGTCAGAGGCATAGATTTCCTAACCAACCTGACATTGACAACACTGCGACTACGGGGGGCTTGTCTTTCAAAGGGATGCGATTGATCATCATGCGAGCACAAGTATATGCAGCGGCGACTGCTTCGGCCCAACAAATGTTCCTTACGATCCCATCGTCACGCACATACACAAAGAGGCGGTGATTTGGAGAGTGGCGGAGATGCCAGTCATACATTTGTTGCACGGTAAACGATCCATCAATTGGAGGTTGGAGGAACGTTAAGCTCTGTTCGCCCTGCTTCTGAGGTGGATGGGGAATGACTCGATGTTCTGAGAAGGACATTGGTACACAGGATACGATTAGAGCAACAGCCTTGACTCCTTATAAATGGATACAACCTGCCTCGGGCCGGAATGAGCAGATATCGGTCTCTTTGAATTGAATGAGATTCCGTGGCGGTTCGGATCTGAAGAGCTACTAAAGGACTAGAAGGCGAGAGCATGTGGACTCGAAGAATGAAGCGCATCACATTGTCAGACTTGCGACCGATATATCATTTCGACGCACAGGAGCGCTAAGTGAGTAAAAAGTCAATGGCAAAAGAGGTAATTAGGTCCTTGCATTTGACAGGCAAAACTTGTTTCGGTAGCACCATTGTCATCTGGTGGGGTTTTTGGCAGCCAAAGGAAAACATTCATTACGTCTATGCCATACCAACCACCATTCTCTATTGTTCGACACGATCCGCATGCTGCAATGGGCTTCATTTCTGCTTCTGCTGTATCCCATGACTCGATAACCTTGGCCCTTCGACGACTTGCTAGCACGAAAAGCCCAATGTCTCGTGCATTGAAAGGAAGTAATCGAACGAGGATGTTTCAAGGGATCCCTTTGACATCTGTGTGGCAGGCCGATGTAGGGCGCAATGTCAGGGTGATCAACCGATGGGGACGAGAAGGAGATGAAGGAGATGGGAAAGTCACTGCAGAGGCTGGCGCATCCTTGATAGCTAGGTCCTTCGATTCCATCTTCAGTTTTTACGCCCTATTTATGTCTTTGTTTTGAGTGCTGCAAAACAAAAAGGTAAATTAATGTAATTCCATCTGTTCCAATGCGGGAGGAAAGTTTTTCATACCGTTTTACTGGACAATCAAGACCGAAAAAGGCTTCGCTAGAATAAACCGTTTCATTTTTACCAGGCAGATGGCACTTGATCGACGATCTTCCGACAGGCAAGCAGTCGAGATGTGATAAGAGTTGGATAATAATCTTCTTTTCAATCTAGGATATGCCAAGGATAGGCGGCATGTCACACCGAACTTGCGGATTGCGTCATAAGGTGCTGACGAAGCTCAAAGGACAGTACAAGCCGGTCCGACTTTCCGAAATTTCTTGTTCATGTCCAAGGACCTTCAACATTACCTCCAAGCCGGCGCCTTCCTTCTCGAATCTCCATCATCCCCAGCATCGTCATCAAGCTTACAGTCTACTCTGCAGAACCGCCTTTCCCAATACTATGACTACCTGCAGCAACCACACAATCTTGACGATAATGCCTCGGTGGAAGAGATCAAACAGGTGACAGCGGAGGGGGCGCTTTCTGTGGTTGGATGCGTTCAGCGAATAATTGGTGGACAGGGTAGTGAGGATGATATTCCGCTCATTGGGACACGCGATATAGCCCAATTACGCACTCTTCTCTCCATTGTGTTTAAATGGGGTGTTGAGCCACTCTTATCGCGTATCCTCGTCGCATTACCAACCCCTTCGACGTCGAAAAAGGTTCAAATCGCCACTGAGAATACATTGAAAGACTACGAACATCTCTGCAAGCTGATCAATGAGATGTTTATCCTCCTGTTTCCTTCTGGTGTGCAAAGCCGTCTACCGCAAACGTTGATTACAACGACAGTCCTGAGCAGGCATGTCACGGACGTTTTGAAGCCGGCGATAGTGCTTGGATGGCTTCCAAACTCTTTGACAACAGAACACATATTGCCTCTTGAGAGTGTCCGGCCTTTGGTTATTCGTCTTTTATCCATGTGTGTGTGTGAATTTCTAGGATTAAATAAATGCTGACCTTTAATCAACCTTCCAGCCTACATCCGTCGCAGAGCATCACTGCCCTTGGAGGCGCCATTTCTTCTCTCTCCCCTGGGCCAGTATTTGCCCTGCGTACCTGTTCTATGCTTCTCAGTAAGCAGGTAATGCGTACACAGGGAGTAAACGGATTATGCGCCGCCGTATTCGGAGACTCTGAGGAGGCTGGGGAAGAAGTACATCTGGACAAACTCGAGCATGTAGCAAAAATCCTGACAGCCGTGCCGAAAGGAATGGATCCCAAGGTGAGCATTTGATACCACAAACCAGCGCCAGTTCAGCGCAACGTGAATACAGACCATTGGTCAAATACCACTACAATGGCTTGGAAGTAAAGTTTCGACCACCATTCACGGCGCACTCGGTTTCCTGTTTTTGGAAGTAAGCTGATATTGAAGGGTTCAGGACTACTATAGGGCCATTGTGCCGCGGATCATCACGCTTCTCTATAATGAGGCACCCGCATCCTACAAGCGTGCGGCAGCGTTTACTATCTCTAGGATGCTAGCAACAGACGGGTCTTCTTCACATCATGAAACTGCAAGAGGAATTATCATGCCCTTACTTCATGGTCCTTTGCTGCATGTTTCTACACTCTCTGAACTGAACAGCATAGTGCAGCCCATTAACCCGCTCTCTCAGCCCGGTCCTAGTGTTTCTTCGTCGGAATTAAACCCTAACACAGCGTTGACCGCCCTATCTACTCTCATAACCAACACCGATCCGGTGCCAACGCTCATTGCCACGCTACTTTCCCCAGTCATATCTTCTCTTTACTCTCTGCTGGAGCATCTGGAGCATGTTCGCACGTCGGACCCCACTATTCGTGAAACTGTTCGCGGTATGCTAGAAACGTGGGGCCGCGTTGTTGAGAAGGACGAAGGAACGCGGATCATCTGGAGCATCGTGCAGAACGAAGGTGGTGACACTGGTTGGAAGGTGGATTTGGAGGGACTGATCTATCGAGTCGACAAAGAGAAAAATATGGGTCTTGCGGTGTTCACTCCAGAAGACCTCGAGAAGGCTGAGCTCGCAGGAGAGCTTGATCCGGATGCGAACATCATGGATCTGTACCCGGATCCACAACGATTTGTCTCGTTCTTGAAAAAAATCGATAGAAGAGATGTCAGCGGAGAATTGTTTGTTAAACTACTGGAGGCGTATAGGGACTCTCGAGTAGACGGCGATCCCATGAAGTAAGTGCCTGTTATTCGCATTTGCAAGCACTGACATATTGTGACGTAGGACATTGTTATACCTGCAACTCATTATGCAGATCCAAACGAAAATGTCTGATGGAGACGGGAAGGAGAACATATTAAAGGAACCGGGCCATATCTTGGTGTTTGTAAAGCACGCTTTGGAGGCGCGCGATCAGTCCGACCCAGTATTTGAGAAAACAAAAGATCCTCTCAAGTTTATACACACTGAGGAAGACCTTGGGGAAGAAGACAGCGACGACGAGGACACACCAGAGTACGACGAGATGACAGAAACAAGCGTCAATCTTTTGTTGTCAATACTTGAGGCAAACCCGGACCTTTCAGCGCGAACAGAACCGATCTTAAACGAGATTTTCGAGCTCCTTGAACCTCTCGCGAAAACCGGTCCAGAAGGGATCAAGCCGATCGCCAGGGAAGCGAGGATGGTTATAACTGCTCGACTTGCATCTACGTCTACTGCCATCACCAGCCAAGGGAGAACTAAGGACGACGCCGAAGAAGTGCGAGAGACGTATCAGCGCGCACTCAAACTCTTACAGGATCCTATCCTACCTGTACGTGCGCATGGACTGCTGCTTCTTCGGGAGCTGGCGAAGGGAGGGAAGATGGAAGAGGCGTTGATACCAGCAGTGCTGGCAATCTTCTTGCAAGCGCTGCAAGACGAAGACTCGTATGTGTATCTGAACGGAGTACAGGGTCTAGCTGGGATGGTTGAGGGTGGGCGATGGGGCAGAGAGGTCCTCAGAGGGCTGGTCGGGGATTACGCTAAAGGAACATCCGGAGGGTATGTATGGAGTCGGGGCGAGGTAGACACGAGGGTTAGGATCGGGGAGGCCTTGGGTATGATCATAAGACGTTGTGGTAGCGCGCTAGGTGCATATGGTTAGTTCTTTAATCTGCCTTATCTTCGTGTTACTGACAACCCTGTAGTGGACATCATCGTGCCAACCCTTCTGCGCGTTGTCCGCACGCGCGAAATACCTACGACGCTGCGTACGTCAGCCATCAGTCTACTGGGCGAATGCGCCGCTACACACGCACTGGCACTTGCATCATACTTCCAAGATCTTGTGGGCGGAATGATCGATCTACTTCAATTAGAGAGTGTGCAGACGGAGGAAGAGGATATGGAGAAAGGTATGGATGATAATCCCACCAAAGCCGATGGCAAATTCCCGCCGATGAGACGGGCGGCAGTGAGGTTCTTGGGTGTCCTAGTGAGGGAAGCCACCAAGGCTATCTATAATGATGAAGACGTGGGGTATGAAAGGCGAATATGGCAGGCAGATGTCTTGAGGAGAGCCAAGGTAACGCTTGGGTATCTCGCTGCGACTGACGGAGATGGTGTTGTTAGAGTTATGGCAAGAGAGGTTGGAGAGCAGCTGCAACAACTGGAAGAGGCATTTGTAGAGGTGGTTAGATAGTTTCTTGGATAATAGCCTTGAGTCGAATAAATTGCAGGTCCTAGCCAAGAATAAAGCTACCTTGTACATATTCTGCGTTCGTTGCCCACAAGTGGAGAACATGGTTAAGACTCGAGTGATGGTGGAAATCCAATGCCGGGAGTCCGGGACGATGTGCCGATTCACGTGCCTCGACCCTGGACAGGAAGAAATTCAAAAACCGTCTCCCCCCCACCATGGCCTCTGTCGCCAGTTCTTCCGCGTCGAAAATCTGTCCTGTATGCAATGCAAAGCCAACGAAATACACGTGCCCTGGGTGTGAGACACCCACTTGTTCTCTCCCCTGCTCCAAGGCGCACAAAGAACGTACTCGGTGCACCGGCCAGCGGAATAAAGTCAAATACGTTCCAATGAATCGATATGGATGGGGAGAAATGATGCGGGACTACACTTATCTGGAAGATGTTGGCAGAAAAGTGAGTCTTTCTTTTCGTGCTGTTTTTCGCTTCTGATAAGGAAGTCAGACTGGCGAATGGAGTAAGGATGGGTCTGGGTACGGCGGCTGGAAAGGCAAAGGAAAATCTAGAGGAGGCAAGCGTGAAGCTCTGCAAATTCACCTTGAAACACTGGGTATTACAATGGAACTGCTTCCGATGGGTATGTCGAGAAGAAAGCTAAATCAATCTACTTTGGATTCAAGGTCATTCGCGATTCACTTGTATTGTTGCAGAGCTCATATCCGGGGCTTCTAGGACACAAACCGTATATCTTACCATCGAAGTCAAAAAGCATACCTCCTCAACAACGCATTCCACGATATTGACTCACCGGCACAAACTCGATACTGTTCTTTCAGATGTTATAGACGTCCATCCATCCTCGTGGTGTGTGCTTCGGGGTCAAAATGAGTCCGTGGACAGATCCAAGACACTTGAAGAAGCATTGAAGGGTGCTACATTTGTCGAATATCCAACATTCGATGTCTGGGAGGAGAAACCCAAGAGGATGGCTGTTGGCGCGTTAAAAGGAATTCTAGGCGAATATGGGAGCGATGACGAGGGGGAGCCGCAAAAAAGATCGCTCAAGAAGGCGGTATAGCTGCGTTGGGAGATTATGATTCCAGTTCCAGTGAAGGAAGCGACGAAGGTAGCGAGGCGGAGGTTGATTGGGGTGATTCGGAGGTAGACGAGGAAACGGTGCCTTCTTGAAAGGCTGGATTCTGCGACGGTTAATATTTTTTGCCTACCAAGAGGCGCCATCCTCCCAAGGGCTCACGCGCTCACGATATGCATTATCATTAAGGGCGCGTACGCGCTCGATTTTGAGGAGTAACCTTCTTCCTGATTCCTTCCCCTAGCCCCCTGCCGAAATTTACCCGACCGTATCCAGGTCAATGTGGATGTTTTCAGATCGTCCCTCAACCCAACTTTGCAAAAGAATCCGAACATCCTTCTATCGGCCTGCAGGGCTGCTTTTTCGTTACTTTCTTGTGTCGTCAAGTAACAATCAACGTCCTTCAATATTCCGCTTAAATTTTCCGCCATGCCGTGGCATCGATCAGCTTCCGTTTCCCCTATTCTCCTGTTGTATTTTGAAATATTCTATTAGCCCCGCTGTTATTTTATCTTCCTCCCCGTCATGGGTGAATACTCGATGCCGCCCTACAGCGCCGCTGCTGACATTGACCCTATGGACCCAGACGAATCCGATGATGAAAATGAAAATGAAAGAGAAGAACGGCTCTATAATGGAGAGCGGAGCAAGGCAGAGATGCGATGGGTCGGCATCGAACCGTTTCTCAAATCGAAAGGGTATCTGTTGCCTCCGCGATTCGAGCCTGATTGGCAACCTTCGTGGCAAGGTCCTAATGGTATCCCTTACGAATACGCGGTCGACAGCTTTCCCCTTGTTGTACGTGTTCCATCTGTGTCCGTTGAAGCCGTTCTTTTTTACCATATTATCACAAGCATCCCAATGTTATCGAGGGAAAGAGGCATCGGACGACAGAGGGGTTGTCATCAAATCAACTTCGATACACACTGAAGAGGCCAAGAAGGCGGCACTTCTAGCAGCTATTGTTGATTCTTGCAATCACTGTGTTCCAGTATGGGACGTGTTCGATTTTCCAGGAGAAAGCGAGTGTGTTATCATCGTTATGCCGTTGCTCCACAACATGTGGAGACCAGCGTTCCACTGTCGCGCAGAGGTGTTCGAGGCTCTACGGCAGTTTCTTGAGGTTCGTTCGCCACCACTCTGGTTTGGGGAGAAATGACTGATGGACCACTTCCAAGGGCCTTGCATTCATGCACAGAGAGAAGTATGCACATAGGTTCGTGAATAGTTCTATGCAAGGTCCACGTCCCCATGATCCACTTCAGGGATGCAGCTATGATTAATATGACCATGGATGCATCTGACTTGATGCCCGGAGGCTTCTCTCTCGCGGGCCAGCATTTCCCTTTCCTTCTCAATTTATATTCTACCGACCCCCGCAATCGCTGCGAAGTTGGTTCGCTGCGGTACTATTTCATAGATTTCGAAACCACGACTTATTGTCCAGAGGGCATAGAAAAGGCTCGTGTAACGGGAACCTATGGATCTGATCATTCAATGCCCGAGATATCGGAAGTTGTCCCATATAATCCGTTCAAACTGGATATCTATACACTTGGTAATGCGTTTTTGAAAGAGATGAAGGCAAGTTTAGCTATTTTAAGATGTCCTATTTTTGTGTCTCACGCGATGCATACAGCACTATCTTGGCATGGAGGATTTGGAACCGTTTTTGCTGAAGATGACGGCGCCCGATCCAGACGAACGTCCGACCGCTGCGGCCGCGCTTGAGGAGCTGGATGCACTCATAGCCGAGCTGGGTCCTGCTTCGTTGCGGCGCCGAACATACAGGCCATCATTTGGCCTCTCATGGCAGTTCTACCGGTTCTGGTCTTGGATCTGGTAGGACCAAGTATGCTGGTATTGGTGTCGGAGTATAGACAACCCTGTTCACATAGATTATGCTTATTTACTCAGGAATCTCACTCATAGTATATGTATACATAACCAAATCCTATTTTCATGGCGACTGATGAAGACAACGAGAGTATAACTATAACTGTCTGCCCCGTATCTGTCTCTGAAGTTGTGGTCTCAAAACAGGAGAGTCAATAGAAGGGCATGGTAGCTGTTGGTGCTTCTCCATGACTCGGAGAGGGGGCCGCAAGCAGTGGAGTGAAATCCCAAGGGAGCTCCATTGCCTGGACTAGACACCGCAGCTTCTGACAACGGTGACATAGGTTCACAATGAATATCCAGACCGTTATACTCCGGCTCCTACGACAGCACAAATCTCGTCCAGTTGTCGGGTAAAACTTTTCCATTTGGGTGAGTTGAGCGGCGCAGGGTTTGCTGGGTCAAGGTTGAGGAATGGGTTCGATACTGCATGGTAGTAAGCCATATGCAATGCTTTGAAGATCTACCGAAAATTGTCACAGAAAATAGGAAATGACTGCATATATGCGCACCGTGTGGACTTTGATATCGGGAACCACTGCGTCTGCGAGAGCGAGAGCAAGGACGATCTTGAGGTTGAGCGGTGTCGTGTAGGCGTAGACGGCGACGTCGTCAATTGAGTACAAAAGGCCAAGATATGGATGCTTCGCCTCATTCACTGCGAGCAATTGGCGGTCAAAACGGCTGCAATGACTGCCAGCTGCATACCTCGCTCTTCTATGACATCTAGGGCAGTGTGGGCAATATAATGGTACTTGAGAGCGTTCCCATTGTCGACAAAGGACCTGACGAGAACTGGGTGGTTATTGGCAGAGATATACGCGACTGCGTTGATGCGAATGGGAGCCATCTTCAAGGCCGTCTGCGTCACGCTTTGTGACAGACCCTTGTCTCCGATGTCCTACGAAGTCGCTCTCTTTGGTGAATTCTTTGCGCGGGATCTCACTGCTATTCTTGCGCGCATTACACTACATTCCGAGTCTTCGGATACGATGCATATTCGTGAAGTCGTTTTTGAGCCGGTCAATCGCGACGCTGAGCCTGTTCTGCTGCGTGCGCGCAAGGATCTCACGGATCCCGATGGCGGCTGGGTTCTCTTCTCTTACCTGGCACCGGAGAGCGTCCGTGCGCATCCAGAGGCGACGGTCCGCCCGTGGGCGACTGTTCATGTTCGAGGAGACGCGCTGTGTTTTGCGTGTGCGCTGGGGTACGTGAGGCGGTCGCAGATATACAAGAGAGGGTATGTTTTCAGGCGGGGGATGCTGGTTATTCAGATGTTCCAGCAGGAAAAGGTACGTACTCCTTGATTATATGCTGCCATATTCTAATGCTATATGTAGATTGATCTAAAAACACAAGAGCCTATTCCTGCATCGGCTGATACCCTCTGGGAGGTCGAGGTCAAGACCGCGTTTCCCGTACGAAATACCCAGGACACGCCCCTAAGCCGTGCTATCGATGCTGTGCTCGACGTCCAGCTCCTCATGAAAGGCCTTCTTGATCTGCGTCGCCAAGATGTTTGATCAATACTGGTTCTAGCACCCTTAACGCCAGAACACTGAAAGTCGCGAAATGCCGTACAAAGGCGTAATGCTGACCACCGTCCTTGAAGTGAACGTTTCTTCGCGGACCTGAAGGTCCTACTAGAGTGGAAGAACTGGGCAGCGTTCCAAGAGAACAGGTTACTTGGTCGGTCTGGAGATGAATGCAGAATAACGGGATACATCTTGATCTTGAGAGTTTACGCGTCTGTAGAAATGTTGAACTTGTAATCTTTCGTTGATATACAATGTATACATTCGTCGTGGAAGAAATATAGTACTTGAACAATTTTTATTGATGCAATGATTAGCTTTCTGATTGGGAAATGAATTCCCACGGCACCAATTGTGCCGTTCCTCCAGAACATTACACGAAGTTGCTTCCACCGTTCAACGATGACGGCCGTTGCAGCGGGACGACCTCCCCTGGGAACGATAGAAGAGTACGTCGCTTTGCTCTTTTCTCCTTCATTCTCATCTCTCGTCGTAGGTCTGCGTTATCAGATACACCTTCGTCTACATCCTCAGGTCTTGGTATTCAATTAGGCGACGACCCGGAATCAGACAACGATTCCGAAGACGAAGAATTCTTGTATCCTGGTGCAGATGCACCGAATACAACGACTGGAGATAATGGACACGTCCCTACGCCACCTGCCCCGTCACCTGCTCAACTTGAAGCGCTCTACGCGGCTGCCTCATCGGGTGATTTGCCACTTCTTAAAAGACTCTTTGCGACGGCACTTGAGTCAGGAGATGTCGGGTCATTTAGTTTAGCAAATGTCGCATCGTCGCGCACCGGCTTTACGACGCTGCATGCGGCTGCTAGCCGAGGATATTTGGATATTGTTACTTGGTGTATGCTCCGGTTCCGTTCGTCTCTTCGCCTGACTCTGATATTTTGTGTTAGTGGTGGAAGATTGTGGTGCCATGCCAGACCTTGAAGATAAGGAAGGAGAGGTGCGCAGCCTTTGTTTTTCACACCAGTGTCACACTCAGTCCTTTCAGACCGCCTTGCATAAAGCCTCGCTAAATGGCCATTTGCCTATTGTCAGTTATCTGCTCCCGGACAAAGCGGATGTCCACGCCAAAGACGACGACGGATGGACAGCACTTCACAACGCTTGTTCAAAAGGCTATCTCGATATTGTGCGCTGTATCTGCGAGAATGGTGGCGCAGACTTCGATTCTGACGGCACGCGACGTGTGGACGCGCGAAGCAAGGGAGGCTGGACGCCCCTAAGTCGGTGATTTGTCCTTTCACAATCTTGCCCGTTTATTTAGCGATTCTCCTCAGTGAACGCCGCGTCCAAAGGCCACCTTCCCGTCGTCCTTTATCTTCTCACTAAGCAGTCTGCCAACCCTTTAGTTCGCAATAACTGGGGTGAAACAGCCTACGACACAGCGGCAGCCGTCTTTGAAGTATGGATTTGCGAGGTACGTACTTCAAATTAAATGCCAATCGCGTTTGAAATTTCGCTTACGCCTCTACAGGTTTTACAAAGAGCTGAAGCGGAACGTTGGAAGAACACGACGGTGTCCTATGACACTCTCGCAGTTCATATGACTGTTCCTCTCGTTCTGTATGAGAATCAAAGATTGGACATGCGTCTCAAAACGCTCGCGGTCTCTGGACCAAAATTCTCTGCGTCAGGCTTAGGAAAACAGGGTCGGAGACCGCCCTTCGAGCTCAGGATGCCCAAATCGGATGATAACTCAGGCGATGTACCCGCGTGGCGCAGCGACGTCCAGCTGCCCCTCCGGAATAGTCCCTGGAAGCTTCCTCTTCCTCGGTCAGATGAACGACACGCACTGGAGGGAGCGGAGAGGAGTCATTTCTGGCTGTATGTCCGTGAAGTCTGATAAAATTTTTGTCTGACATCTTACTCTTTATAGTTCGGATTGGACGCTGGACGTTACGCATCCAGGAGTTGACGCCGAAAATGGCTGGCAGTATGCTCACCACTTCAGCGATCCCGAAGACCAATGGACGGCAGAGAGGCCGCCGCCGCTAGAAAGGCTTTTGACTGGGAGTGGCAGCGTCGTCTTGAGCGCGGCTGGGTCTTCATCGAGACGGTCATCACATTCCTCTTCATCAGTTCCTCGTGCCTCCCATACTTGGGTCCGGCGAAGAAGATGGGTTCGTGTTATGCGCAGAAGATTGGATATTCCGCCATTGCCATTCTTACAGCCCGATGGTAAAATGTACCATCTGGATGGAGAGGGAGACCTCATACCGTACATTGACGACAGCCATGCTAACGCAGATGGAGACTCGGAAGGCCAGGAGCTTGGGCAGATGCAGTCGTTCTTATCATCGACGCAAGATTATGTTGGGAGAGCCAGGTATCTGGTGGGAAATCAATCATCTCGTGATATTGATCCGGTTTCGTTATCCGCCATTGACGCTCGACGGGCGATTGCTAAGCTTGAACGAGCAACGATGGAGCTGAGGCAGGGAATCCTAGGTGCGTGTTTACCTGCATGTGAAAATTAAAACGGCATTCTGATGTGAAATTGTTTCCAGGTGACGATGATGTTGATAGGAGGAGACAAGCCGAAGTGCTGTTGAATGCCTATAGCAGGGATCTTGAGCGAAGAAGGCTAGCAGCAGGTGCTCATGGTCTCCTTATCTCAGGTAATGGCATGTCTTCCTTCACATCTAATTTAGCGGCCACTCAAATTCTTGCTTCTTAGAAGACGACGAGGAACACGAGGACTATGATGATGATGATTCAGACGAAGAGTTCCACTACCCAGGAGCCTCACCTTTGGAAACCCTGCGTTCCTCATCCCGGATGTCCAGCTCGACGGACTACTTCAGCCAACCGGGTTCACGTTCGACAAGTCGTGTGCCAACTGACTTGACTCCCCAGTTATCGCAGGCCCCTGATTTCCGGGTGCCTACCCATGAAGCGCCTCAGAAGGTAGCACGATGGGCGTCTCCAAACCCTCACCAACTCCATCGCTGGGAGAAAGACGAAGACGTGTATCAATGCCGAGACTGTCAGCGAAGGTTTACATTCTTAAATCGACGTGTATGTGTTATCTGTCTTTCCTTGATGTGCT
The DNA here is from genome assembly GCA_037576215.1 of Armillaria gallica. Lineage (NCBI taxonomy): Eukaryota > Fungi > Basidiomycota > Agaricomycetes > Agaricales > Physalacriaceae > Armillaria > Armillaria gallica. The sequence continues at coordinate 1,889,662 of JBANDB010000008.1, forward strand.
ATACTTAACGTTTTTAGCACGTATGTATCCATTATCATGCTTTATTTCTGGGTTCTCGTTCTCACACGCCTGTCAGCATTGTCGTCGTTGCGGACGCATCTTCTGCGACAGATGTTCGTCATATCGGGTATTGCTTGACCCTTCTGATATCGTGCAAGAGCCAGGTTTCCCCGAAGGCGTCGCGACGTCCAGTTCTCAGAGGGTGTGTCGTGGTTGTCACGACGAGGTGAACGGGAACATACCGAGTGGGCTTGCAGGCATGCGCGCCAACTCGATGGAACGCGTCTTCGTCGACCAAGGTCTGTTGACGATACCCAGTCATTTGTCAAGAGGGGATTCCAGTTCGCAGCTGAGTGATCTTGCCGAGTATGTGTCATCTCTCCGTCTGGGTACCGCAGCGATCTTGCCTGATACTCTTTGATGCAGGTGCCCTGTGTGTAATCGGAATCTTGATACTATTGGGAACGCATCAGAGCAGGAAGTCCATGTGAAGAATTGCCTGGAAGGTGGATCTGGGACTACGCCACAGACTGCCAAATATCTCGTTTATAGCTTACCAGCAGAAAGCACGCTTATCGGCGTTGAATGTGAGCTTATTCTACTCGTCTTTGCGATGATGCTGATTGCTGTTGCTCACTCCAGGTGTAATATGCCTGGAAGAATTTGCTAAGGGTATGTCACGCACCTGGATTCATTCCCATCACTGACTCCGCGGCGTAGGTTCCATGGTCGCACGCCTAAGTTGCCTATGCAGTTTCCACAACAGTTTGTGTCCCTTGATTCTCTTATCCAACGCAGTGACTCACGAAATACCTCCAGCTTGCCTCTCTTCATGGCTCCAGCGCGGAAAGAGCTGTCCTGTACATGCTCGCTGACCGGGGACGATACATTTACTACGACTATACGGCGACTATGTTACTAGTTATAATGATACACACAAATCAGGATGGATTTCACTACAATCAATCGTCGTCCCGTGGCTCGAAGAATGTACTATACCGAACCTTCGCGGCGTCTACTCGGATGATGTCGTAATAGTCCTCTTCATCGGGTTCGATGATGTCCTGGCCCTTTCTGCCATCATCCTGATCGTCTTCAAACCAAGATGAAGGGTCGTCGTCATCGTCATCTTCATCGGAGTCGTCCTCCATGTCAGAATCGGTTGGTTTGTGGTTCCTAGAGGATGTTTAGTGTCAGAAGGTCAGGGACTGCAAAGATATCTTACATGAAGGCAAATATCCTCGCTTCTCTTTCCTCCTTGGACATGTCACCGTATCTCATGTCATGAATTCGCCTGTGTTTCTCTTCTATCCTTTGACGGCGCTCCAAGTCAGCAGCATGCCGGCGTTGCTCAATTTCAATAGCTTCGTCCATATTGAGAGTACCCATCGCAGATGTTCCTTCCGCAGGACCCTACCAAATCAATCAGAACAGGTAAAAATACAGCTAATAATAACAGCACGCACGTATCTCCGAGCCAGAACTCTGCGCTTCGTTTCAATAATCCTGCTCACAGGTGGCTCGGGCGTCATTTCGACATCCATCTCGTCTTCGCCTTTGATTCTTGCATTTCTCATACCGGTGTTTATCTTATCGACTCCTTCGAGTTCCGCTAGTAATGCCTGTATTTCCAGTTGCTCCGCGGAGATTCTGTGTATGTAATTGGATGTGGAGGCTCCTCTGATACGGGAATGTCAACGAAAGGGTCGATGTTGAAGAGAGAAAGTACACACGGTGAAGCGAGGAGCTTAGCATTGTTGTCGTACCGATCGTGGAGTTCGCGTATGGTCATCTCCTGGACGGAGCGATGTTTGGGTTTGGGCGGGGCCAGAAAACCGTGTGGAATTACACGCTGTGGTCGTGTAGGGGACACGGGTGAGCTAGGTGGTGAATACATGACTGTAGTGGGGAATGTTGGTTGGTGTTCACAGTCAAACGTTCTGGCTTTTATAGGTTTTCACGAGGCCAAAGAAGTTTCCTTTTCGGGCTCTCTATACGTCACAACTATAGTCAATATTACTGCACAGCTCTCCCGGTTCCGGCCGCCACTATTGTTGTAGTACAAACTAGTATAATACACACAGTACACTAGGAAGGAGAATGAGCGACCAATCCTTTTTCGTTTCTCCACTGTCGCAGCGGCAACCTTATCAAATAGTGGTACATTGCATCTTCATTTCCAAAACACTGGTTCCTTCAACTAAACATATTGTCGTTGTGCTGGAATGGTGACAAGCGTGAGGTTGGCAGCAATCAAAAGTATCATAACGTACCGGGCCAGGAGGCAGGAATTCATCATTGTCTGGGCCCCACAAATTACCGCGACCGGGGAAACCCCTGCCTCTGCCGGGGATGGCTGCGCCTGGGCCAACAGGGTCGAACCGCGCACCAGGCGGAGCGCCCATAGGTGGCAAGAATCCATCTCCACCCCACGGTCCACGTTGCCCCCATTCCCTTCGCCCTCCGATACCTAGAATAGGGTGGTTTGGGCCAACGAACATCCCGTCACCGTCTCCGCCTGGAAATAAGGAAGGCGGACTAAAAGGATTCACTGGGAACGGATCCAAGTCCCTCCTGCCAATTTCAAGGGGGTTTCGGGGCGGTAACTGGGACGAAGGATGGCGATAAGGAAACTCTTCGTCGGGATTATATCGAGGAATCTGCGGGGGTCGTGCAGCCGGCGGAGCTTCGCTCCGAGCAGAAGGCGCCGTCTCGCTTGCCGCTACTTCAGAGTAGCCCTCCTTTCTCAGCCCCGAAACGAGTGCTTGGATTACTTTGAGCTTTAGCTGAGTAACAAAATCGGCCACACGGCTGGAAGATATGAAACCGTGTACGAGAGGCTGCGCATCGGATGCATCGACGTCATAAGGAAAGAAGGAAGCAGATACAAAGTCATTGGTGGCGATATCAAGTGAAGCAGCTTTATCACTCTAAAAGATTGCTGTCAGCGGGTTTCATCCGAGGACATTCTCAAAGACGTACCTCAAGCGCAATAGCATTGATGACTATCCGTGCTCCGAGCTTGGATACTTTTACGAGAAACTCAAGACTGCTCTGATCATGCTTGTAGCGAAATGTGAAGTTTCCAGGACTGTGTTTATTCCATTCAACAGGAAGAACGTTATTTGAGTCGGAAAATGATGTGGTGGAATCATCTACGCCGATAAGGCGAAAGGATAAGGCAGATAAGACTGTATGCAACAGCGCAGCAATGCCATCCTGAGGTGATGCAAGGACTTTCGCCGAAGGTGGAAGTAACGTAGGAAAGAGAGACAATAAAGCAGCGGGGTCAAGAATATCTTTAGACATGAGTATATCTAGTAATAGTAAGTTCTACCGATGAACAGATAACTGCAAAGACAGCGCACTACAGTCAACGCAAAGTCGAGATGAAAGGCAGGAGCAAGATTCAGAACGCGCGTCGATTGGTCAGCAACTTCGGATCGAAGAGCCTCGGAGAGAAACAGATGCAAACAATTGCTTCTTCTCCTTCTCACCCACCTCCAAGAGCAGTCATGGTGCGCAGGGATAGGTCGTACTCCCCAGATTCGTCGAATAAACGGGTAAGACACTCTCATCGTTCACCTCGGTCACCGTCGCCGACTAGGCGCAATAGCCAAAGGGGTAGCAACAGATCGCGGTACGACGACGACAGGGACCGTGACCGGGACGGAGAATGGGATGTCAGAGACAGAGATCGTGCAAGGGAAAGGGAGCGCGAACGTCTTCGTGACGAAAGATACCGAGAAGAACGGCGCCGAGAGGCCCTGAGGGACAACAGACACGACGACCGACGCGATGACAGAAGGGACGACCGCAGACGGTCACGCTCTAAAGACCGCCGTCCTGCCACACCCCCTCGGTCTCAATCAACTACAGAGGCTGCGGCAACTCCGCCTCCACCAGAGGATGAGAAAGTCAAGGCACGTCGGGCAAAATTGGAAGGCTGGCGGAAGGAGCGGGATGCCAAAAAAGCCCTCGGCGAAGCTAAGGCTAAAGCAATGGCCCTAGCGGGTAAATCTGCCCCAGGTGTGTGCGCTTCTTTTCTCATGTATAAGTTGATTTCACACCACTTGATCATGCCTTAGTTATCACGGACAACAGCAAAACAACTGGGCAGCTAAATCGTGCGGCACTCGGTGGTCTTGGCTTGAAAGGACTGCCACTCAAGCCCGAGTTTACGAAGCCAAACAAAACTGCCGCCTCTATGGACGATTCAGTAGAGACGAAACGAAAGCTCGAAACCCTCGGTGACATGCCTGCTGTTGATATGACTATGGCTGAAGGGGAAGCAAGCGTTGGTGACTTGGAGGTCGATGACGACGACGAAGAGGCCAACCGTCTAGATCAAGCCCGCAAATCAAAGGCACAGGATGCGATGGATGTAGATGAGGAAGATGATGCTGATCCGTTAGATGCCTTCATGAGCGGTGTGAAAGAGGAAGTGAAGAAGGTCAACATCGAGGATATGAAAAAGATGTTAGGCGGCAACAATGGCGCAAAGTCGCGCATTCGATTGGACGAGAGGATGGCGGACGAGGAGGCGGATGAAGTCGGAGATAACATCGTTATGGATGAGCTCGATACGACGGAGCTTAATCCAGAGGATATTTTGGCGTTGGCTGCTAAAAAAGCCAAGAAAAAGGAATTGGCCTCTGTCGATCATTCACGCGTCAAGTACGAGCCCTTCCGCAAAGAGTTTTATATCCCCCCACCCGACATTGCGGCGATGACAGACGAGGAAGCGGAGCTGTTAAGGCTTGAGCTTGACAGTATCAAGATCAGAGGTGTCGACTGCCCTCGTCCAGTGACGAAATGGAGTCACTACGGTTTACCAGCTAATTGGTGAGCTTTCCGTATTTTCCTTGCGATTCTTGATAGTACTCATCATCTTTTCAGTCTCGATGTCATCAAGCGTCTAAATTATGTAGCGCCAACTTCCATCCAAGCTCAGGCCATCCCTGCTATTATGTCTGGCCGAGATGTCATTGGTGTCGCAAAGACGGGTTCCGGAAAGACCATCGCATTCCTCTTACCTCTTTTCCGCCATATAAAGGACCAGCGCCCGCTAGAGCAAATGGAAGGTCCGGTGGCCATTGTCATGACACCTACGCGAGAGCTAGCAGTGCAAATACATCGAGAATGCAAACCTTTTTTGAAAGTAATGAACTTGCGTGTGAGTCGTATGTTCATGTACTCTTGATTTTTCCAGCTGACGTTCTCTTAGGCTGTGTGCGCTTATGGAGGATCACCTATCAAAGACCAGATCGCGGAACTGAAAAAGGGTGCTGAAATCATCGTCTGTACCCCTGGCAGGATGATTGACTTGTTGACGGCGAACTCTGGGCGAGTGACGAACCTCAAGCGGATCACTTACGTCGTTCTTGATGAAGCCGACCGCATGTTCGACATGGGATTCGAACCCCAGGTCATGAAGATTGTAAATAATATACGACCTGATCGTCAGACAGTGCTATTCTCGGCCACGTTCCCAAAGCAGATGGACTCGTTAGCACGCAAAATCCTTCGGAAGCCTCTGGAAATCACCGTCGGTGGTCGATCTGTTGTGGCTGCAGAGATTGAGCAGATAGTGGAAGTTCGTCCGGAAGAGTCCAAATTCACGCGACTTCTCGAAATTCTTGGGCAGATGTATAACGAGGATCCTGAGTGTCGCACGTTGGTTTTCGTTGATAGGCAGGAAGCAGCAGATAACCTACTTCGGGAACTCATGAGGAAGGGATATCTGTGTATGTCTTTGCACGGAGGAAAGGATCAAGTCGACAGAGATTCTACGATTGCTGATTTTAAAGCCGGCGTTGTTCCTATCGTTATTGCTACTTCGGTCGCCGCACGGGGTTTGGATGTTAAGCAGCTGAAGTTGGTCATTAACTTCGATGCACCCAATCATATGGAGGACTATGTCCATCGTGCTGGGCGGACGGGTCGGGCTGGAAATAAGGGCACGTGTGTGACATTCATAACGCCTGAGCAAGATAGATACTCAGTGGATATCTATCGTGCTTTGAAGGCTAGCAATGCCACGGTTCCCAAAGATCTAGAAGATCTGGCTAATGGTGAGTCTATTATCTGTTATGGCTTGTCCATCAAACCGAACATTTTTGCAGGCTTCCTTGACAAACTCAAGACAGGGAAGGCACATGCCGCAGGCTCCGGGTTCGGTGGAAAGGGTCTCGATCGCCTCGATAAGGAGCGTGATGCGAGAGAGAAAGCCGAACGTAAAGCTTACGGTGAACCGGATGAAGAAAAGACCTCCACCGCTGAAGAGGCAACTGCGAAGGCCACTGCTTCTAATGGTGACGATATGACATTCGGTAACTTCAAAGTTGAGATCAGGAGAGGCCCTGCACCAGACTCGTCGAAAGGTCTTCTTGGGGTTGGGGGCGCAGTGGCTGCTGCTCGTAGGTTGGCACATGCGAAGGAGGAAGAGAAACTGCAGGCTCAGATGCGCGCCGCCGAAGAAGCTGCTGCTCGGGCTGGCAAGGATACTCCCGCTCAGAAGCAAGCCCTGAGCGTCGTGTCCAAACTGAATGCCCAGATACGTGCGCAAAGGCTGGTTTTACAGTCCCAGATTCAATTGGAGGAAAGTGGCGGCCCGAAGAAGCTCCCCGCCAGCACCTCCGATTCTTCCGATTTCCATGCTATTATACCCATCAACGATTATCCTCAAAAGGCAAGGTGGCGGGTTACCAACAAGGAGACGATGGTTCAGGTAAGTGTGATGGGCAATTTCGCAGTCTTTTATCTGACCAATGTTCTGTTCTAGCTCATCGATATGACGGGAGCGTCAGTAACCAACAAAGGTACGCTGGGCGTTCAATTTCCCCTTCTATAGCTAATACTATTATGTAGGTATCTACTACGAGAGTGGCAAAGAGCCGCCTCTGGAAGGCCCGCCGAAGTTACATCTTCTCGTTGAATCCAACGAGGAGTACAGGGTTCGTTGTGTTTGTCTTCATTTGCATGAACAGATGTCTAATCATTTGGTTGCTAGGTCGAACAAGCCGTCAGAGAAATCAAGCGGTTGCTCATCGAAGCATCTGCAGCTGCGTTACAAGCAGAGATGCGCAATCCTACTGGCACGATGGGAAGATACAGCGTCTTGTAACCTATTAGAACTTATTATGTAATGTACGCTTTGCCATTATCAATTCATAGATCCATACATTTTACACGACAATATCCATAACCCAAGATGCCTTCTTCATGTAAAGGTTATCGAAGACCGAAGCCCCTCGACTTGTGATTGGTACTACCGTGGAGTGAAGATCCATGACCAGACTCTCGGACCTTCTTTTCGACCTCCGTCACCTTCGTATCGACTTCTTTCACAGCACCATCAATCCATTGCAGACTCTCCAAATGACTACTCAGAATCTGGGCTATTTGAGTCATCGGGTCTTGAGACGAGCTGTCGGAAGGTAACGACAAGGAATTAACCGATTCGATGATTTGTGTCAGTGATCCCGAGAGATCGTCAAGGTTGGTTTGCAGGTCCGTGGCCAACATGTAACTGTAACACTGCGTCAATAAAGTCCGGCCACGACATATGACGAAAAAATGTACTTCTTATCCCGTTCCATGTCAGCTGGGCCTTTATCGATGGACCTAAGATTTGCCCCTTGCCCACCAAATATCTCCTGGGCTGTCTTTTCATACGCATCCAACGTCGCGGCAAGATCTCTTTGCTGCTGTTCAATATGATCAAGGGATTGGTTCACCTCATTCTGTTCTCGCTCCGCAGCCAGGACGTGACCGTACAGAGCCGCTAACTATAGTGGATATAAGGTTCGACAGTGTTTACTTCGAGTGAAGAGCACATACGTTGTTCCCATTCTCTATAAGAGCTCGGTCCCAGACAGCGACCTCCCCTGCGAATTTGTTAAATTCGCGGACATGCGTCTCAAGATCCGTCGACCATTTGTTGACGATCTCTTCGATAGTCTTTCCCTTGAGCATGGAAGGTGGCTGCACCGCGACGGGTGCAGTTGACGTGCTGGGAGTGATCCCTGTGTGAAGGTTAACACAAGAGTCTAATATTAAGATGTGAAGACCCCACCTGAAGGTTTGTCACCTTCTTTTTCGGCGGGCTTCGTGCCTAAGCCAAAGGAGGATGCTGTCTGTGTGTCAAAAACAAGGTCTTAAGGAATGCAAATGCCGCACCAGCAGGAGAGTCCTTCTTCTCATCAGGTTTTGAACCCGGGAGACCAAAGGCAGATACGGCTGCTAATATGGCATGAGAATACAGGCTACGAACGTGAAGACACACGTACGAGCACCTTCTTTCTTTTCGGCAGGTTGAGGGCCAAACAAGCCACCTGAATTTGTTTTAATTGGGGAACACAGGCGTTCTGAAGATGAGCGAACCTGCAGGAGCAGCAGTGGACGATGTTGCAGCGGGTGTTGAGGTGGATGCTGTTGTTGAAGACCCTGTTGCAGTATTGCCAAAAAGACCTGGGTTCGGGAGACCACTGCCCGATCTCGCTGGCTGCGTGGTTGATGTTGAAGCACCAGGCGTGGACGATGACGCCGCTGAACCACTGTTAGAGGCAGGTGTTTGACCAAATAAGCTGTTGCCGAAAAGGTTGGGTTTTGGCGCATTGGTGTCAGCAGAAGCGCCAGCAGGAGGGACACCTAGAGGCGAAGCAGCGGCAGGAGTGGCAGGCTTGTTAAACAGGCTTGTGCCACCAAACAGGTTGGATGCTGGAGTAGCGCTTGCTGCAGCTCCACCACCAGAGGCAGCTGGAGTTGAAGCGGGAGTGGCAGCAGGCGTGTTTGAGAAAGCACCTCCAAAGGCGCTTGGTTTTGGTGCAGCGGACGCGTCGCCAGCTGGCTTTAATGTGGACCCAAACAATCCTCCCCCGGCAGTCCCACCAGATGCACCCGGTTGGCTGAAAACTAGTTTTGAAGAAAAAGGTCATGTTACGAGTAATTGCAGACAAGTAATCTCTCACAGCTTGATGTTGGTTGGGTCGTCGTCGTGCTTCCAGCTGGCTTTGGGAGACCGAAAGCACTTCCACCTATAGGCGCCGCTGTCGTGTTAGAAGTAGGATTCGTTCCACTACCAAATAGGCCGCCACTGGCAGGAGTTGCAGAGGTATTAGTTGATGCAGCTGCGAAAGCGTTCGGTTTTGCTAAGAAACAAGTGCGATGAGCACGTATTCCCGAGCAGAGAATAGCAACGCACCTGCATACGCTCCGAATGGACTTGGGGTACCACTGCTTGTTGCCCCAGACGCGCCGCCTCCAGCAAAAAAACTATTTCCTTGGCCAAATGCACTCATGATGGCTCTGTTTCCGGTAAGAATACAAGCACGTTAGATATGAGAGTGGGCCCGACGGTGAATATGAGAGTTCTATGCCAACGATTGAAAGGAAGTGAACAAGGGCCGGATTGGGAATTTGTTTTTATTTACGAAATTTACGCAGACATACAAATCACTATCATGATGCCTGCCATCTTCGACAGTACTTCTGATAGAACGCTTTGGCTATGTATTACGGACAGCCCCATTGATGAAAACGCAATGAACGCTTTGTTCCCTGGACGATTTCCCATACCATGACAATGCCTCGCACTGACTCGAGCTCGAGCTCGACGCCTACAATCGCTATACCTCTCTCGTTTGTGTTTTTCCAACTATTTACAAAGATATCATTTCTGATACGCCTATTAGCAATTATGCTACACTGCAGTCTCCGGCTTTTGCTACACTTCAGGGTAAAATACCCGAGGACTGGATCCAACATGCTCACCCCCAAGGCTGGCTTTATTTTTCCTGCCCATCTCGCAAGATTGTCACTGCCTATGATATACGAGACCCCGACATCTACGAGATCCTTACGCTGAATGCTGCTGAGTATCCGCTTTCTGAACTCGAAGACGCGATAGAGGTGCAATTGTCTGGTCATCGCAATCCGGGGTCTCTCCAGTCTCCTGCTTTGAACCTGGTCATCAATCACCTACATTGCGTCGCATCCTATGAGTTGGAAGAAGTCAGAAACGATACCATATCTCTTACGGATCCCTACATTTGTAGGTATTCGGCACTTCTACTCTGGGCAACCTAACTCAAAGTGTCTACAGTAAACCGTCGCCGTCGGTTGTATTGGAATTTCGTTTGCAGATATCCCTCCCACATACGGTGTCCAGACAGGGCCATTCCAGATGCTTCGGATGCGCTAACATGGTATTATGTCAGTCCATAAACTTTTAACTCAAACGCCGTGTCCGAGTAATACATTCTAGACGGACAATCTCGTACGTGGCTCACGAGTACCGTACCCTTTTCCAAAACGGAATGCGAGGAACTTCGTGGTGTTCTGAATGAAATGATGCGTAAGCTGCTTCTGTCTCTGGCCGTTTCACTTGCATGACTTATCAAATACATACAGTTCCTCAGAATGCTAATAGCGTTGCAAAGACTGCTTTTCTTGCCTGGTTCCTTCGCGAAGTATGCAGCTTTCGTGATGCCGAGTACTATGGACTCCATACCGAAAGCACTGCGAACACTATTCTGGCGGAGAGACAGCGCCCTAGCCTATCACCTGCATTAGAAAACCCGTCTCCCTCTATTTCTCCTTTTGTATCCCTGCTCATCAACGTGGTGTTCTTCGGCATCCCGAAGACATATGTCGCATATCTCAGGCAATCGTTCAAATACAAAGGAAGACTCAATAACATGCATCAAAATTGGGGAGATTATATCTCGAAGTTAGTCAGAGAATATTCGACTTTCCTACTCATTGTAAATATTACATTTTTCGCATATCGTCGTTTGCTGACTGTCGTTTTTTTCAAGTCAACTGTATTGCTTTCGTTCGTCTCTTATCTATTTCGCACCTCCATCAGCGTACCTGATCTAGTAATACTAGCGCGACGGTGTCATTCCTCGCGGTCCCGGGAGCCTCTCCAGCATGTCAATTGGCGACAACGGTGTCGGTCTTCACTTCGTTAGGTAGCATCATCGTAGGTGTGTTTTCAATTTGGAGACACCAAGGAATACACGAGGTACGGATGCAGTGAGTGTCGTCCTTTCTTTTCGGAGTCTTCTTTGATCATCACCCTTTGAAAAGTATGCTTATATGCGGAACGCGCAACACAACTGGTTTGGGATCTACGGACACGCGATGCTGCTGAGTCTCCCCGCTGTACTGCTAGTGTGGTCGATTCTTGCGTTTGCTGTGTCCATTGTGGTGTATGCTTTGCAAGGCATGAGTTACTATGATGGAAATTCGCTGCGTGTCTCTGCTTGGGTATTCCTAGCCATATTTGTTTTGATCGTGACCACTGTTATTAGTGCGATTCACACGCTCTCTACTGTGTGGACTATCCATCGACGTCCATTTTGGTTCTTGGATCGCGTTCGTTCTCGTTGGACGTCGTCATCTGTAGAATCTTTTGCTGTATAACAATCGCTATTTTCTTGTGCTTACTGTGTGATCTCAAGCTTTGTATATGCGCATGTTGCTCGATCGTCAAGTTTAACATCCCGGTACCGACAACGTGCCAGATACGAGAGACACCTTCTGCATAGTTGCTTCGCTTCGCTTCTACTTCGAACGAGAAGCTCCCTACTTTCAACCTAGTTCTCGTGATGAGTATGTGCTCTCGTAACAAGGAAGGAAGGAAGGAAGAGGATTTTATTATCGTCGATGCAAAGCAGTGAACGACGTCAATGAATGAATGAATGACGAAGCGACAGTCTTTTATAGTTACATTTGAAGATGCAGTATTATAACGAATTAGGGAGCACTTGGAGGCGTAGATCTATTGGTCGAAAACTCTGTCATCAGTTTCGTATTACAGGGGACGTTCATCTGATATTTAAATAACGATGGCTTGTTTGGCCTGGTATTTAGGCTGAAATCGCGCATGCTCCCTGTAGAGTGCCCGAGGGATAGGCTGTGTAAGGCACGAACGAGCTTCAGAGGCTGACCCACTCTGAGTGAAGGATCTGCCAGCCCTGTGATGGTTAGCTGTCCACTGATACCCACTGAACGAAGAACCGAAGCTAGAAGAACTTTCCCCAGACCCACATGTACTGATCAGGGCGGGGAACATCGACGGTGCGAACGAAGCTGCAGTGTGAGTCCGTGGCAGGCTGGCCATGAGAGGATGTTCAAAGATCTGCTCCACATCTCCTTATACGCAGGAACGTGGAGGTAGATGTCCGATGCATGTTTGCACCTTGCTTAAAGGGTTTGAATAAGGCGTGAGCGTTGCACGGCCGTCGGCAATCTCATGCCCCAGAACTTCGTTCGTACGGTAGCTTCAAGTTCGAGATAAAACGTGGGAATCCCGGGCCGGCGTCTTGAATCTCCGGTTCTTTCCTTCCTTCGTCTTCCCTAGGCAGACTCTCAAATCAGAGACAGTCGAGATTATTCCTTCCTTGACTTTTCTTCATGCAGATCGTTGTGTCTGGTTTACGAGACTACCACCTAACCGGGTCCTCAAGACGCCGGATTGTAAACTGACGCGTTGTCATGCTCTGATGTATCAACCTCAGTTTTCTGGTTACAAGATCTCGCCCGAGTTCCATTGTGACATGCTTCTAGTTGACTATTGAATATTGAATAGTGGTCTAACGGGGAACGACATTGCGATGTTTACGGTATGTATCTCGCTTGAGTTGGTTGATGTCAAATAGTTCATTCAGCCATAGTTCTTTCTGCGTTGCAATCCAAGGTAACAGGGTCATCTGGGTGCATTTAGGATTTCCGCCGTACTTCAGGAATAGTGCTGACTGTAAGGTGAAGTCAGCACTAGTTCCGCAGGAGTCGGGGGTGGCGATAAGGATTGCCGCGGGTAGGTAGTAAAATCCAAGATCGTGGGGTCGATTATAGCTTCGGCATCGCTACCTAATACTAATCTGGGAAAGTGACGTCGCCGTGGACTTCGAGGAAGCCTGTCAACGGCGCTCAACAAATGGACTCATTGTCGTTTTGAGAATCGACGCATACTCGCCTGACCCTCCCCTAATAAAAGGCCAAGGAGAAACTTGCTTGGACTGAATCTAACGATGCGTCTCTTCGAAGCACTTATCCTAGCTCTTCCCCCCATCGCTGCGACCGCTGGTACTCATTGGCCCTACAAACGATATGTCATTCCCGATATCACCTCCGACCCCCACAAGCACGGGACGCTCGAGTTCGCTGACTCGGAGCCTCCTAACCACTTCATCGAATGGCTGAGATCAGCCGTCAAGAGTGACCAGTCCGGTACACTTCAACAACCCTTCATAGACGACAAGATTCCTCGTCATGTCAGGAATTTCGAAGAACTCTGGGATCATATTCAGTTCCCTGAACAACCAGACAATGCCACTCACAGCCCCATCTTCACTCACCCTACCTTTCCTATACCACCCACCAATCGGGAAGCACTGAGCATTTTTGCGGATATAGGCTACCCAGTTGATCCTTTGTGCACCAGCGATAAGGCTAAGTGGTTCTATCGCACGGTCGATGGATCATGCAACTGGATGGAAACTGGCAATACGACGTATGGCCAGCTTGGCGCCAAACGATCTAGGGACTACAACCAATATTCTTACAAGGATGGATACAACAAACCAAGGGATGGCCCCAATCCTCGTGCAGTTAGTAACGCTTTCTTCAAACGGAAGCAGAGACTATACTACGAACACACACCGTTATTACTGGGGCTGATTGAAGTAAGTCCTCAAATTCCATGCAGGCTATCACAGGACTGACTATCTTGGAATTCCAGTTTATCATGCACGACGTCACATACAGTGAAGATTCCACAACAGAATATATTGACGTTCCTGTACCCCCCGATGAAGACACCTTCCCAAAGAACACTGCATTCCGCGTCTGGCGAACCGAACGTATCCCAGGAACAGGCACATCGCCCTCGAACCCACGCGAAAATGCCAACCAAGCTTCCACCTGGCTCGACGTCAGCTCATTATATGGCAGCAGTACCGAAGTCTCTCGCGCTCTTCGCTCATTCGAAAAGGGTAAGCTTCTTACCTCGCCAGGAAGCTTTCTACCCTTCAACACTATGGGCCTTCCTATGCGCACGCGCCCCGGGGTTGACCCCAAGTCGCTTTTTGCAGGAGGGGACCCGCGGACCAACGAAGATTGGGTGGTGCTTGCAGTCCATACGCTGCTTTTGCGGGACCATAACAAGTTGTGTGACTTGCTCGCGGTGCAGCATCCCGAATATGATGATGAGCGGATATACCAGACTGTTCGTTTGGCTATGGCGGCCAAGTTTGCTCTTATCGCCAACTCATACCAAATGGCATACTGGCAAACGACTGGCACCGATGCAATGCCTTGGCCGCAGGATGATGGTAAGATTAGGCCTCTCGTCGTGCTTAGAATGTTTAACTTGCCATTTATCAACAACCACTGACAACACCTGCTTTCAATTACAATGCAAGTCGTGTTCAAGAACAATGGCCACTAGTCGTAACTGGATCTCCCATCTGTCTCTTCAAGATCTTGTCGAAAGCTTTATGGGTATCAACAACGCGGATGGCTCTATGGTACCCCCTACACCCCAGTTTCGCGAGCAACGATCTGTCACTTTTGCTGCACGCTCTTCTCATGTTTCCGCCGCCTTCTCCCTTGATATCTTCAGCACATATTGGTCAGGGAGAAGTCTACGCCCTCGTTGCTGTAGGTGTATATGCGAAACACCATCAAACGTGCGCTCCAACAACATACACTGATCACCTCAACTCTGACCGAATAATATCTTCTGCTCTACTACCATCTTTCCAACATCGACAATGGTCTTCGCTTCCCACTTGTTCTCTTTATCGCTGGCTGTTGTCCATCATCTCCGACTCCGACTCCCCAACAACTTCCAACATTATCTATACACCTGCTTACTCAAATTCGCCATCTCTCCCTTCCAAATAAACAATGCTGCCGACCAACTTGCCACATATTCACAAACGACATTCCTTCGACGTCCTCCGGCTCCCGTACCTACCTTTTTTATGGATCATTTCAGGCTGTATACTTCTACCGATGGTTACATTGAGTCCAACGTCCCTTCTTATGTGTCTGCTGCGATCGCAGCTAACACTATCACTCTGCCCGACTTCCGACCTGCCACTACGATGCTACTGCCTTTGTATGACAAATACACTCCGCCTGAACATCAGCTTCTTCTGCTCACTCCGCCGTTGTCCAGCTATACGCTCGGTCAGGCCAACTTGATTGTGCCTATACAAGATTCCTTCGATACGGAGATATGTCCCCCCTGTGCCTAGCAGGGTGTGATGACCTCGAAACCATTCATCACGTCTTCGTCATCTGCCCATCATTAGCATCTTCGTACCGATGCGGCTAACAACGTCTACGCGCAGACAGCCAAAATACTGCACAATGCGGATGTACCCTTATCGATCTGCGTGCCCTTGCTGCATCTTGTACGAAAGATGTTTACGGACGGCGAACATTGGCCACGACATATCTCTCAATATTATCTCGGAATCTTGCCTCCTCTCCCATCTGCTCTAACCACAAGACCATCACTGTTTCAGAGCAGGCGTATCCAGACACGGCTACTACACACTTGGCATTCCGCAGCTATTCGTCTCGCAGGCAGGATTTGGAGCGAGCACCAAAGATCAATGCGCATGACACGTCTTTGAGGACAACCATCAAAACCTCGAAAATCTAATGTGCCGTCCATAACCGTGCCTCCATTTCTTACTGATATCATACAAATGCCATGAATAACTGTCTATATATTTACTTTCTTGTCCATTTCATATCTCATTTACTTGACGAGTCGGCGAGGTCCACAGTAGTTTACTATTGTTTACCTGGGCTTGTATAAGCATAGTTGACCAATGACTACTGTTTCACTGTTTCTCATCGTGCGCCTCCTTCTCTTCAGCCTCCTGTGCCTTCACTAAGCCTTTTCTTCCTGTCCCGTTCTCGTTAACAGTTACCGTTCCTGTGTTTGCGTTCCCATTCTGTTTCCATGTTCCGTGTCTTGACCCCACATTCGTGCGTATTGCGCTTGCTGTCTCGTTCCGTTCATTTTCATGGACCCGAGCCTCACACGGGTCCGTGAGTGTGTATGGTCATGGTTTCCTTCCCTCTTCGGGATCAACAGCGTATCTGTCTTATATCTCTCATTCCCCTTCGCCACCCCCGACGTCCCCGTCCCGCCCAGCGCGTCCACGTAGAAAATCTCCCGGTCGGATACAGTTTCGTTCGGCATCTTTGTATCGACGTACTGGGGACATTTTGGTCGTTTCAGGACTGAATTCTTGGTGTACTTGGTTCTGGGTATTGAACACGGGTAGTGTCCGATACAGCTGTTTGTTTACATGTACATAAGCCTGGTACTATGGAGAGCCTTGACTATTGAACAGTCGTTCAGCGAATAGTGGCCTAGCGGGGAACGCGGTATGTACCTTTGAATGCTTGATTGGTTGATGTCAAATAATTCATTCATTCATAGTTCTTTCAGCGTGACGCGGGCATCTGGGTGCATTTTGGTTTCCGGACCTAGGATGAATATTTCCGCCGTACTTCCGAAATAGTGTTGAATTGTAAGATCAAGGTGGGTAAGACATCACGGCTCAGAATTCCCACTTATCGATGTGATGCAGCGTGAACATTGGTCCCCGATTGTGGGGAAGCGCTTGGCGAGATAAAATTACTCGACGCGTCTCTTTGCTTTATGGTCCCGGTAGATCGGAAGTCCAATGGACTTCCCTTTGTTTTTTTTTAAATTTTTTTTCTTCTTGGTGGAGCGATGATGATCCTTGTCAATCAACAGGGTTGACCCCGCGAGGCCGCCCGGGTTAAAACTCCATTCTTCTCGGTTTACATGAATACATACCGCCGTTAGCACTAGTTCCGCAGGAGTCGGGGCATGGGGAAACAAGGATTACCCCGGGTTGGTACTAAAATCCACACATTCAATAAAAGGCTAGGGAGAAACTGCTTGAACTAACTCTAACGATGCGTCTTTTGGAAGCGCTTATCCTAGCTCTTCCCCCCATCGCTGCCACCGCTGGTACTCATTGGCCCTACAAACGATATGTTATTCCCGATATCACCTCCGACCCCCACAAGCACGGGACGCTCGAGTTCGCTGACACGGAGCCTCCTAACCACTTCATCGAATGGCTGAGATCAGCCGTCAAGAGTGACCAGTCCGGTACACTTCAACAACCCTTCATAGACGACAAGATTCCTCGTCATGTCAGGAATTTCGAAGAACTCTGGGATCATATTCAGTTCCCCGAACCACCAGACAATGCCACTCACAGCCCCATCTTCACTCACCCCACCTTTCCTATACCACCCACCAATCGAGAAGCACTGAGCATTTTTGCGGATATAGGCTACCCAGTTGATCCTTTGTGCACCAGCGATAAGGCTAAGTGGTTCTATCGCACGGTTGATGGATCATGCAACTGGATGGAAACTGGCAATACGACGTATGGCCAGCTTGGCGCCAAACGATCTAGGGACTATAACCAATATTCTTACCAGGATGGATACAACAAACCAAGAGATGGCCCCAATCCTCGTGCAGTTAGTAACGCTTTCTTCAAACGGAAGCAGAGACTATACTATGAACACACACCGTTGTTACTGGGGCTGATTGAAGTGAGTCCTCAAATTCCAGGCAGGCTATCACCGGACTGACGTATCTTGGAATTCCAGTTTATCATGCACGACGTCACGTACAGTGAAGATTCTACAACAGAATATATCGACGTGCCCGTACCACCCGATGAAGACACCTTCCCAAAGAACACTACTTTCCGGGTCTGGCGAACCGAACGTGTCCCAGGAACAGGCACCTCACCCTCAAACCCACGCGAAAATGCCAACCAAGCTTCCACCTGGCTCGACGTCAGCTCATTATACGGCAGCAGTACCGAAGTCTCTCGCGCTCTTCGCTCATTCGAAAAGGGCAAGCTCCTTACCTCCCAAGGAAGCTTTCTACCCTTCAACACTATGGGCCTTCCTATGCGCACGCGCCCCGGGG
This sequence comes from Armillaria gallica, assembly GCA_037576215.1. Taxonomy (NCBI): domain Eukaryota; kingdom Fungi; phylum Basidiomycota; class Agaricomycetes; order Agaricales; family Physalacriaceae; genus Armillaria; species Armillaria gallica. The sequence continues at coordinate 1,907,684 of JBANDB010000008.1, forward strand.
TTGACCCCAAGTCGCTCTTTGCAGGAGGGGACCCGCGGACCAACGAAGATTGGATAATGCTTGCAGTCCACACGCTACTTTTGCGGGACCATAACAGGATGTGCGACTTGCTCGCGGCGCAGCATCCCGAATATGATGATGAGCGGATATACCAGACTGTTCGTTTGGCTATGGCGGCCAAATTTGCTCTTATTGCCAACTCGTACCAAATGGCATACTGGCAAACTACTGGTACCGATGCAATGCCTTGGCCGCGGGATGATGGTAAGGATTTGGCCTCTCGTTGTGCTTAGAAATTGTAACTTACCATTTATCAACAGGTTTCCCTCTATATCGCCAAATGTACGGCGAGAATGCACTTGAAATCAACCCAGCTCACCTCTACCCATGGCCACTTGTAACTAAAGGCGGCAAACCAATGGTTGCGTCCGCAGAAATGGCTGTCGTATACCGTTTCCATGAATTCATCATTGCATCATTCCCTCTCAAGGACGCCAAAAACAGCACGATACAGGAAAAAGCACATTTGAGAGTGCATTTGACAGCAAAGGGTTTATCGAAGCCGGTCTCGAAAACATCCTAAGGGGAATCGTCGCTACCGATATACCCAACTTCAAATCAGGCGTCGACGAGGCTTTCCGCTCTGCCGGAAAGTACAGAGGAAGCCCATTTGATATCGTTACGTGGAGTATTGTACACGAGAGAGAGCAAGGGTACGATCTGTTCTCTCGTTTCTTTTGGCACCACAACTAATATTATTAATTACAAAATTTCAGATTGCCCACATTCAACGAGTACTTTAGGGCTTACAATAGCTACGACCCAGCCGTTGTCATCCCAATCCGAGAACGTTTCGAAGACTTCTCTTCAGACCCAGAAATGGTTGCCCATCTCAAGCGACTTTATACGCACCCTGACGAAGTTGATCTCGTCGTCGGATGCCAATTGGAAGAGACCAACTTTCCTGGGACCACAGTCCCTTCCTCCGCATTGATCATCAGTCTTTTCAGCCTGTTCGGCTTAGGCAACTCAGATCGTTTCTCTGTAGGGTTCTCCATCATGCGCTGTATCTTGGTGGACAAACCGTGGGATTGCACTCCCAGCAATGCGCTGGACGAGTTATTCTGGGACCCAAAGCCCACAGAGCTTTTCCCGCGGGCGAGGTGGTTGAATACTTTCTGGCTCAACGAGCTTGATTTTCAGGCTCATGGCACAAACCTCTTGTGGCGATTGATCACCGAGAACAGTGATGTCGATTGCTTGCAGAAGAATCCTCTTTTCCCATATGACCCCGAGACGAATCCTATCCTGTGTTCGCTACCACCCACGTCCCCCAATGTGCCGGAACTCATACTTACTGCTATTGAAGTCATCCTTACTCTCTATAAAGAACACCAAGGCTCCTTCATCAGCTTCCTTGTCGGTCTTATCACTCTCGTCGTTTGGATCATTTATCAGACTCGCCCAAGCGGTCTCCCTCCCGCCCTTTATGGTTGGCCTATAGTGGGTGTAGCCCTCCAGTTCAAATCTGATCCAAACGGTCTGCTCCTGAAGGGCATGCATAAATGGGCAGACGTATTTGGACTCAAGCTCGCGAATCAGATACAGTACATCGTCACATCCCCTGCTGATATGCAAGCTATCGTCGACGACTCCCAATACGAGGTCAAATTCTCTTTGCATGAATTCATGCGTAGCATCAATAGCGACCTCATTACCGGCAAGACAAATTTCGAGACGGACCTCCACACTAGACTTATGCGCAACAACCTGTTGGATTCAGAGAAACTTGCCGGGTTTGCGAAGACGGCTGCTGCTGCGTGCGACTTGTTTCTCTCCAGAGTGCCTCTTTTGGAGGGAAATGAGAAGGAGAAGCACTACGATGGTCTCATCGACTACCTTAATCGCTACATCATATTTGTCATGTCGCGATGCATTGTTGGACCAGACAGCTTTGACAATGAAGGCTTACTGAAGACGTTCCTGAAATTCAATGACGATGCCGTCAATGCCATGGGTCTCGCCTCGTTATTACCAAGTCCGCTTCGCTTCATTGCTGGCTTGAGCATCAAGAAGGACTACAAAGCCATCGAAAGTGTCCTAGTCCCTGTTGTTGGAAGAAGACGGTCACAGCAGTCCTCTGACGTTAACTTCCTCGATTTCATTCTTCCGGTCATCGACAACGACAAGGACGCTGCTGACATGCTTTCCATCGTCGTATTTGGTGGACTGACCAACTTACAAGCCACCATGCACAGCACGTTCTTGGACATTATCAACCAACCTGGCCTTCAAGAACGGATCCTGAACTCTCTCGGTGATGCTGCCGTCGGAGACCTTTCTTCGAAGAGGTCTTCGTCGTGGGCGTCTTTGCGCAGTGCCGCCTTTGAATCTTTACGTCTCTCGGGTCCCGTAACGGGTCCTGCTCGTGCAATCATGGAAGATGTACCTTTGCCATCCGATCCCAGTCGCCATCTTCCCAAGGGACAAGCAATTGCACTCACGGCATATTATCTCCACCGTCAGCCATCGGTTTGGGGTGCAGACGCGGACAAATATCGTTGGGACCGCTTCATCAAGGAGGATCCACCAATTGGATCAGACAAATTTGTCTCCTGGGGACTCAACACCCCTCATATGTGTCCGGGCAGATGGTTCGCGCTTCAGAGTATCCAGATCATGGTGAAGGCGTTGTTAGAGAAATACAAGTTTATCCAGGATAGAGAGTTGTCGGACAGTGAAAAGTACAGGTACAGTTCTGGCTCTGTCCTTCGTAACCCGGTCGGCGTCAAAGTGTTGAGAAGGTCATGAAGGAATATTAGAATTGTGTACCAATGTCTGTCTGGTCTGATCCCCATCCCAATATCATGTTACGTGTCAAACAAATGCTCGTGCTATAGAACTCAACTTTGCTTTCATCAAGGAAGTTGCGTTATAATACGCCCCCCTAGATGCGGCTGGCAACCGGTTGGCTGAACAAAAGCCATGTTACGAGTAACTACAGGCAAGTAATTAATCTCTCACAGCTTGATGTTGGTTGCGTCAAGTTAACCATACTCGGGTAGACCCTGTTGTTACTCAATTACATAAGCTCTCACCCTCCTGAGCCGCCACCATGTCGCTGCTCAGGATCCTAATCTTCCCGCTAACTATCGTACTCGTCAGCGGATTCGCAATGTCCACCGTCTCCAGTGACCTTGCAGACCTCACCTTTTCCTGTGCCAAGACTAATGGCGGGCACTTCCACTTTTTTGGCCCTATGCTCGGGCAATTTCTATGCGTGATCGTCACCTTCTTCAAACTCATCCTTTCCGACCCTGAAGGATTCCTGTTCCTGGCCGTCTTTCTGACATTTGTAGCCGGGCTTGTTACTATTGTCTGCCTTGAGAGCGTTCGGGTGGGAAATCAGGCCCATCGTGTTATCAAATACCCCACACCAGCCTTGATGATGGTAAACATCGTCGGTGGGCTGGTCGTTTTCCCGCTTGTGGTGTGTCCAGCCTTTTTGCTCAAATCTCAGAATGAGCAGAGTTTGGAACTCTTGGTACCGACAGTCACGGCTGAGGGCGCGTCAGTGATTTCGGAGACAACCCCCCTTATAAGGGCTCTGCATCTTACTGACCGATGTATTCTCTTCGCTGCAGAAACGTACTCTATCCCCTTATCCGTCTTTCTGGGATTCATTGTACCCTCGATCACATTGTTTCTTCATCCCGATAATGAGGTGCTGATAGCACTCTGGCAACTTTTCCCTGTCTACGTCACCATTCTCCGATACATTTTATGAGCCATCTTATTGCGCACGGTACCGCACTTATGCGTGAATAATATTCACGTTGAGGGCGACAATATAGGATTGCTTTACGTCTACGGTGCCCCTTCCGTGGTCTCCCTTCTCATTCACCTCCTTTACGTCTGGCACGCCCTTCACGCCCTTGCGCCATCGTCTGGACCTAATCCTCAAGTCCACGCTGTCTTGCATGTCCTAGTGGTAGACTTTTGGGCTATCGCTCTTACGATGATTTACTGGCTGTGGTTTGAAGGGGGGATTAAACCAGCCACAACTGCTCTCTCAGCAAGCTTGATTGCGGGACCTGGCGCAGGTATATGTGCGGGTTGGATCATGCGTGAAAAACGGAAGGTTCAGCTGTTGAAGAATGTGTCTAGGGCACGATGAGTCCAGAACAATACTGGGCAGGTGGCTACGGAGCAGTGTTGTACGGTCGCCCGACCTTCCGGTCCTTGGGCAGGCCGGGTCGCGGTGGCGTGGGGAAAGTCGCGGTCGTTTACGACATACTGTTACTTAACCACCACCATCGATTTACTGTTTCTCCCCTATTCATCTCCCTCTCACACTTATACTCGCAATACGTACACGATACTTGGCTGGCACCTTTTGTTGATCACTGGAAGGGTGCATTTTCGGCTGGCGCAACATTTTACTCCCCCTTTTCGCTCTTGCTGAAAAGGTCTCAGAATGTTCGTTCGCTGCCCTGCACCTGGATCACACTTTGCCCCCACGTATTCGCTCTTGTTGCATTAATACACCATACAACGACTGCTGTCAGTTGTGGTTCAGTTGCGGACCCTCCGTTGCTCGTGCTCTGTCAAACTGGCACCGGGTGTCTGTGACATTTGAACGTGCTATCCAGCTTCGCTGCCCTGCAGTGATTCTAGTTTGCGAGCTACATGTGTCATCGGCGCCTTGGATTTCCTGCATTGCGCCTTGACACTGCATTTCCACTGAACCTCAGGCTCTGTCCTGCACTGAGGAGACGTTGTCTCACATGGATTTTTTGTTAGTTTCAGTTGCGTCGGTATCATGACGCTGGCATGATGTCATTCATTGAGGTAGTACCTTATGTATATCGTAGTGGTGCACGCACCGGGTCCCCGATTCTTCCCAGACATAAGGGCACGTGATTGTAATGCCTCTTTGCGAACCACGATTTCCTCGAGTGGTGTAACTGTGCTAACGTGCACTTAAGCAGTTCCGCAGAGAGCGTCCTAGATCTTAACCGAAACGTCTCTCCATCCAGTTCAGGATCGAGAGTCCTGACTCTGAAGTAAGCCATTCCCTCTACCAGGAACACTCGCATAAGATGCATGTGCCGGCCTGATGACCTTCGGAAAAATCTTTTCTCCGTACGTAGCTCGAGAAATCTTAAAGCACATCCACCGCTGCTATTGACGTCAGGACGTTCTGTAACTCCTTGCCTGTTACACAGTTGCTCGAGCTCCAGATCTGTCACCCAAATAAGCTTCCGTGCCAATTCACTAAAGGAAACTGTCAAAGCTTCTACGGCTTCGTTACACTTTTTCAATTTCTGCCAGCCTCCAAGCACTCTCTTGATTTCCCTAACCGTGATTCCTTCCATTGAGTCACCGAGTTCCTCTTTGGTACGATATAACCAAGAAGGGTTAGCGCGCAGCACAAGATAACTCAACCGGTAGTACGTTCGAGGATGAAAGTTCTCATGAGTGACATCTTCACTACTGATGAACACCCTTATATCATAAGACACGTCCTCCACGAGAAATTGACCATCGCACTAGTTAACTTTCACATCTGGCCATCCACTTTCGGCACCAAAGCTATCATGAGGCCACTGACATACCCATTCAGACGTCGCAAAAACATCCTTTGTATTTTCCCAATCTTTGATGAAGATAGGGAAAATACAAAGGATCATAATATATCAGATACTGCGACGTCGAATGGTCCCCACCACCCGAAGGCTCCAGTTCCTCATCAAGCACATGAACACGTCGGCAAGGACGTTTTGGAAGAGGAAAATTCATGCCAAACAAGTACGCCAAGTGTCAACAATGAGATCAACGGCTCCCAAGGAGCAGAAACAGCACGCAGGGCGTAGTCGCCAAGTGACAACCCCTCAGTGAACCACAGGAGAAGTCAAACAGGCCCTAAGCAGCAATCTGAAGAGAACACGGGCCTGTTTTTTGAGAAATTTTTTCAGAATACCAGCGCCGACACAGTTGGGTTGGTCTTATAATTAAAAAGTCAGCTCCCCACTACGTTGCACTACACCAGCACGTACCAGGATATGCTGGATAAGTACGGAGACTCGCAGTAATGGGCCAAGAGCACGAAGAGTCGTAGACAGGCAGGCAAATTTATAATCTTCAACGCCCGTGCAAGAAATATTCGCCCGCGCGAGTTCGAGAGAGAATGCAACTGAGACAACAAGACCAATATCCCAAATATATAGACACCGGAGTGCGACGGAATCAGCTGCCCTTGTCTTACTAACACACTAAGACATGTAGCTCCGGCCTATCTTATCAGTTACCTTAAAAAGCAGGGAATTCCTTTTTTCGTCGACGCAGCTGACACTAAATAAGTACAATTTAACTCCTAGGTGCACGAGTTGGCAGGAGGATGGTCGTTATCGTTCCTAGTAGACCCTCTGTCGTTTCCTCCTTATCTCGGAAAGAATCGGGGATGGGTCACGTTGACCTTGCACCGCCGAGATCCTTTTTCGGAGACGTACATCTTGAAATGCAAGATTGCTCTGAGCACTTCGCTTGCCTAAATGTGTGCATCGCATTCTCGGTATATTTGTGATGGTCCCTGGTTATGTACCTCCCGCTTCGAGGGAACATTGTACAGACATTAACCTCTTTGAATGTCTATTTACACATACTTCTTTCTATACATCCTAGTCCCTTCGTATGGATCCAAACCCGTGAGACGCTTCATAGTTTCCGCCACTATGATGTCAGTCACAGCGGCAGGGGTCCTACGCGGTCTGCGATGCTACTATTAAGTATTTTGACGGCTTGGTAGCAACGGCGCAGAAAACATTGGCTGTTTCCTTTCTAGGGACCGCTTGCCAGTGCGACTACTACTACTACTACTAACCGTGACAATGACGACTTCGCAACAGTCGTGACTTGGGCAGCGTGACTTTGGCAACTGTCGCGCGACCCGCACAACACTGCCACGACATGTAGCGACATCCCTGTACTTATAGTATATAAGTACTACGAGATTACCGCTATGCACATCTCACTCCAAGAGCATTTGCTGAACGAAAACGCGCTTTTTTCCCGTACTGCCGGGGGGAGGATTGTTTGGATCCACGTTAAAGCGAGCAGGAGACGCGTCCGCTGCACCAAAACCAAGCGCCTTTGGAGACGGTTTCTCAAAGCATGTCGCCACTCTTGCTTCAACTCCTGCTGCCTCTGGTGAAAGCTTCGCTGAAATCAGACAAAAACCTTCTAGCAAATGGATCTATGTCGACCTTCATTCTAGCGTACAATATGCTAAACACCGTACTGACGGCCTATAGCATGCACCTGTCAACAATGTCGCTGCTTGTCCACTGTCTTCATACATTATGGCTCTCTTCAAGTTGCGCTCCACGGTACACTTGGGTGTCAAACGTTAACGTTAATAAACGATAGAAGATTCAAATTTTGATACACCAATCACAAACTTTGAATAGCGCGTTTATATAATGATAACTCCCTGCTAGTGAAATGTAGTGACATGGAAGCAAATCAGTAGTTGTATGGCACACTACTTCTTTGTAGTTCTCGTCTAGACCAGAAACACGGTCCCTCTATTCGATGAGCAAGCGTCGATTGTATAGAGGGACGCGCTTTCAGGCCTTCAGGTCTAGTTCTCGCCATAATAGACGCGTTTTCTGGTATCGGAGCGTATTTTCAGCCGGCATCGCGCCTTCCGCCGGCTCTGATCGGAAGTATATCGACGCCTTTAAGTTAACCTTCCCAACCACTTCCATCGACGTAAATTGGGTGCTCTCAGGCGCGCTGGAGTCGATATCTCTCCGATACACCTTGGGAAAAGATAGCGGCAGTGACACGCTGCGCTGCGAAATGCCGACGGGAAAAACTTATCTTTGGCTTATCGGCGTGTGCTTATGAATCAACGCTTCATCAGCCTTTTATAAGCGGTTGTAGGGGATGTAACAAATCTCCTCCCACCCAACGACGCGCACGATATGTATTCCGAGAAAGTCCCAGACGCCATCGACCTTTCCCACCACCTCTCAGAGGTCTCCAAGGCCCGGGCCATCTCTCCCTTGAAGGGCCTGCAGAAGTACATGACCAAGCCGGGGTTGATAACGATGGCTGGAGGTGTGTTGGTCGCTGGTATCCTTATTATTCAACAGCTCACTCTCTATAATATACAGGCACTCCTAGCCCCGAGTACTTTCCGTTCTCTTCGGTTTCTGGGGAGACTTTGGTTCCCGAATCGTTCCCCCTTACAACACAGTCATCGTCCTCGTTTTCGTGGTTCTGGAAACTTTTCGGCACCGGGGCAGGAAAGAAGGAGAAGACGACGACCTTCACCATCAATAAATGGCCTGCTCACACTGGCGACCTCAACTTGGCCACCGCGCTGCAGTACAGTTCGCACCCTTCGCGTTTGACTCGGTCATATCTCGTGCTTATGGTGTCATAGGTCCTGCCACAGGTCTCGCTGCACTTCAAAAGATTATACAGGAGTTTAGCGAGAAGGTCTACCAACCTGGTTACAAGAACTTCACGACCTTGGTATGAACATTCGCGTCTACTACGCCAATTTTGGCAGTTGACTTCCCCTGTAGATCGATGCCGGTAACACTGACGGATGGGGCAGGGCTGCTCTAACTCTCCTGAATCAGGGCGATGGCGTTCTCTGTTCGGAATGGACCTATCCTAGTGCCTTGGCAGTGAGTTTCGGCACCGCGCATTTCTAGCGTGCCCTAATTCTGGCGCCATTGTAGGGCATCAGACCATGGGGTGTTAAGACCGTCCCAATTGCTATGGATGGACAGGGAATGCGCAGCGACTCCCTTCGCGAGACGCTCGCGTCATGGAATGAAGCCGAACGGGGATTCAAGAGGTGTGTTTTTTATACTGCTACCAGCGCGTCTGATGCGCTAACGACGTATTCAGACCTCATGTGATGTATATCATCCCTGTGGGGCAGAACCCCACAGGCGCTGTGAGTCATCCAAATATTCCTACGAGAATGGCGTGCTTACGCGTCGTTATAGACTATGGAAGCGCAACGGAAGAAGGAAATTTATGGCATATGTGTTGAATTCGGTATGTTTTCCATAACCATTATGGTACAAGATGGTTCTAAATTCGTCAGATGTCATCATCGTCGAGGACGATCCATATTATTTCCTCCAGCAGACTCCCTATGTACCCAAGGATCAGCGCACAGACGAAGATGCATTCTCTTCGACCTCGACGGAAGAGAAGTTTATCGCTCAACTTGCACCGAGTTTCTTGAAGTACGTTTCACTAACTCTACGGAAATATCCATATCTTATCTCTGTTTTCAAGATTTGATTACCAAGGTCGAGTCATTCGTCTTGATACCTTTTCCAAGGTAAGGTCCGAAATCCCGGTTCTATCTTCTAAGCTAAATGTTCCCTAGACCGTTGCGCCAGGATGTCGGCTTGGTTGGTACACCTGCAATCCCCAGTTCGCCGAACGCTTGGAGAGGGCCGGCGAGACGAGCACGGCAGCTCCGTGTGGTTTCTCCCAGGTACTTGCACAGTCTTTGCCATCCATCTAAGTTCTGTCTGAACAATATCTGAGGTCATGGTCGCTTCGCTCCTTCTTAACTGGCACTATGAAGGATACATCCGTTGGCTGCGAGGTTTGTTGCTCTCTGCAATGCATTGACCAACATGGTTCACAATCTCCATCTGTCATAGGACTTCGGCTCCAGTACGAACAACGACGAGACGCCTTCATCGATGCCTTGGCAGATGCTTTCCAACTAGACATGGGCATTGAGATCAACGGCCATCGCAAGGGCTCCCTCGTTTATCACGCTTCTTTGAAGCCGGAACGTCGATTCAGTGAGAAATCGAGCATGAGGTATTCGAAGCCTCTATTTTCGTTTGTGCCACCTTCGTCAGGGATGTTCGTCTGGGTATGCACGTCTACGTTTCACTCCACACCGGTATTAATCAGGCTGCGTGTAGTTGAAACTTAACCTCGAGGAACATCCGTCATACACGGCGGTCGGCTACAAGGCGTTGGAGTTCAAGCTCTGGACTGCGTTGGCGGAGCATGGCATCTTGTTCGGTTTCGGTGAGCTTGTTTCATAAAAAGCACTCGGTCGACCACTGAAGGACGTGCCAAGGATCCATGTTTTCTGCCTCTGCAGTCACGGACGAGACGGAAGGAGATGGGCATTTCCGTATTAGCTTTAGTTCGACTGCGGTAAGAGCCTGTTTTGATTGATCCCTTCTCCGTTGTGAAAGCCTGACATGCTTACCCTTTCAGCATGACGACATGAAGAAGGCCGCGTCAACGTTCGCCCTCGTCTTGAGGGAATTTATGAAAGATCAGTAGATTGTACTAATTCGACCAAGTTTTTGGTCCTTTCACAGTTATCTCAACGATGTAGTATATGGATTTACTTGTTCAAAATCATGCCCTTTGTCCCTACGAGGAAACTCTTTTCCCCTTCACACAAGCCTAGCATTGTTTGTTACATAAAAGGCCCGACCGAACGTCCTTCCCATTCCAAATGGAGAATATCAACGGATGGAAACCTTCGAAAGTTTTCGACCTGTTTCCGTGCACATCCGCCTCGCCTCACCGTACCGCACGTAGATAAAGCGCCCTGACATGTGTTCGATTTCGAAACCTTACACTCCCCATCGATTATATCATGAGTCCGGTATACCTCCCTCTTGACGTGCAAAATTTTGAACATTTTCATTCTTACGCTCTAGGTCGCTGTCCGTGCGCGAAAACAGTCGCCGTCCAAGGCTCAAGCACAAACTCAGGATAAACGGACGCAGTATCTGTTCATCGCCGAACTAGCTGGAGAGGCGGAGCGGTATGATGGTGCGTTGCCTGTGTCCTTATCGTCGGGGCTGCGGAGCCAATCATCGTCCTCGCAGATGTAACCGCCCAGATCAAACTCATCGTGCAGCACTTTGGCCCCCAACTGACACTCGATGAGCGCAACCTCCTGTCTGTCGCGTACAAGAACATCACCAACAATCTGAGGAACAGTTGGCGCATCGTTGATACGCTGGAGAAGATGGAGGCGACCCGGAAGGGAGGGAAGGCGCCGCTCATACGAATGCAACGAGGGAGGATCGAGGCAGAGCTGGAGCGTGTGTGTAGGGATATAGTTGGACTCTTGGAGGGAAAGCTGGTCCGGGGGGCCAAGGCAGGAGAAGAAAGGGTGTTTTACCTGAAGATGTGAGTGTGCTAAATCTTCCTTGCATTTTCCGATGTATTTGATGCTTGTATATAGGAAGGGCGATTATTACCGCTACTTGGCAGAGTTCGCAGGACAGAAAGAGGCGAGGAACAAATACGCTGAAGAATCATTGACAGCGTACAAGCTGGCCTACATGCATGCGCTCTCTGTACTGGAGCCTACGCATCCAACGCGGCTCGGACTGGCCTTGAACTTTTCTGTCTTTTACCACGGTGCGTACATCTCTTATCGATGATCTTTATATATTGCTCAACTACTTCCAGATGTCAAACAAAGTCCAGAACGGGCTTGTCATCTCGCCAAGAGCGCTTTGGACGATGCTGTGTCGTCGTTCAGTGAAGATACAACGATGAGCGTGACTATGCGGGATTCACTCATGATCCTCCAGCTGTTGAGGGATGATCTGGTGCTGTGGTCGGCGGAGATGATGAATGCGCCCGGACCGTAGGCTGCTTTGCTTCATCACGTTCTTGGTTAGTCACTTTGCATGTATTGCTTCCACTTTGTTGCATCTGCTGTTCGAAATGTATTGCACTGTATCTCTTTGAATCTTCCCCGCAAGGGCACTGACTCGTCTTTTACCCGTCTCCTTGGGGTTCAAGTTGAAGCTATTACACTTTGATCATTCGAAAGTGCCGGAGAAAGGTTCCGGTACAAGTACCGACGGAAGTAATTCCAACCTGTGTTCATTCACAATTAAGTTAGACCTAAGTTAGACCAGGGGCAAGTCCTGTGTTCGCCCTTCGAACTAGGTGTTGACGGTCTGGAATGCGTAGAAAACATATGATCGGGCGATCTTGATTTAAAGTACAGCGCTACGAATCTCTCGAAGAATAACGGAGTTCTAGCGCCGGGGTGGAAAGCACAGGCCCACGCCACATCTGTCCTGCCTTCTAATCAATAAAAGTACGTTGACACTGAGAATCAGATTTTAGGTTTCACTGTGACAGGAATCATGGGTAAATTCTCGTCTTCAAATCGGTTTGAATAAAGGATGAACAAGTTGTTAACTGTTCTATCAATCAGGCAATTTCAACGGGATGCGTCCCTCGAATCATCAGCGGGAGATGAGCGGTTGATGGTGGATAGTTGAGTGACGAAAAGGGCAAAAAAGCGAAGGACCTGTTTCGATCAAAATTCTGAATGGTCTAATCTCTCTTCACATACAACCATCATCGTCACGACCTGGCTTCGGCCTCTCAGGCGCTCTCTCCTCAGCGACGGCGTTAATGATTCTTGGGCTATGTATTTGTCTCAAAGAGGGAATATCAGACGTGGTTAAGGTCTACAGGTAGATACGTACCCCTTTGTCTTTTTTTATCTTTACCTCCATAACTTAGATCAGGGCGCGTTAAATTCGAGAAGGATGTGTGCCTATACACGGTCGATCAGTGAAACATTGGGGGTCTGATTTAGGAGAGACGGGACCCCTCCTTCAACTGCGTCACAGTCATGAAGCCTCCTTGTATGTTTTTTCTTCAGACCTTTGAGTAGCCCCCATTCGACTGAAGAAATTTGACAGGTCCAGATACTGAAATGTTCTACGACTGTGGGGACTCGGAACAACCATCTCATTCTCATGTTTCACTTCCAAGTTGGCGCAGGCGGTGTACAGATAACATTTCGTTGAAATCGGGGGGAGACGTTGAGCTCGAGGAGCTTATCCACGCTCTACAGAAGTCCTTGCAACAGAATTACGACGACATCCGCTTTCACCGTGATGCCCTGGAGCGTCTTGAACAGCGACGCCAACATCTCCAAACTCTCCTGGACCAAAGCAGCGCATTCCTATCACCAATCAGAGCCATGCCAACCGAGATTCTTTCCCTGATTTTCGACTACCTGTGCTCCAACATCGGTTTCAGTGACAGAGCGCGACCCATAGTTCTTGCATCAGTGTGTTACAGGTGGCGCAGCATTGCTGTTTCCTATCCTAGTATTTGGACTTGCATCAATATTTCAAGACATTCTCCCCATACGGATGGGCGCTCTCAAAATTTTGTACAGCTCTATCTTGATCGTTCGCAGGACATGCCTATCCGGATACATGCCAGTGACTTTCCGTTCGGGTCACCCGATAGCACCTTACTCTCTATACTTGCGGCGCATGCGCATCGATGGTCCAGAGCGACGTTGTCCCTCACTCCTGATGGGTACAACACGCTCTTCCGTGCTCTCGAGGGAAAGTCTTTGACTCTTCTTCGGAAATTCTGCCTATACGGGCCCAGTCTTGACGGCGTCCCTGAAGCCTTTCCATGCGACGTCTTAATGACAGCGTGCAATTTGGACAGTCTCACGTTCCAGAAGGCCACAAAATATCCCGAGAACCTTGGCCTTCCCCTTGAAAGAATCAGAATGCTCAGCTTGATCGACCATGATGATCCTGCTGACATTCTTCGGTGCATCGCTCAAACTGTAAACCTCAGACACATACGAATCACTGCTACAAGCGATTGTCAACTTGAAAGCCAAGGGCTGCTTCCAGAAGCTGTAGTTGCTGCTGAAGCGCTACAGCTTTCCCTTAGGATGGGAAATTTTAATGGGAACCTTTTTGAAAAGGTGTTGTCGATCCTCTCGACCCCCGCGCTGCTGCACTTGAAGGTGGCACTTCCGCTAACGGAAGAGTGTCCTATAAGATGTAGTCCAAAACTGGACGGAATTTTCCGCCTAAAACCTATTTCGGAATTCATCGTCCGGTCTGGGTGTCGACTCAGGTCCCTTCGTGTTGAAAACGTCAATGTCCACGAAGACGACCTCATAGAGGTACTCGAGAACGTCCCTACCATCACCACCCTTATTCTTTATGAACTTCACCCAGGCGTAAACATTCCAACTCCCAGAATCTTGACTCCTCGAAGGTGGATAACCGACAAGCTTCTGCGGAGTTTGACGATCACGCCCAATGTCCCTGTTATCCTTCCCCGTCTCAAACACCTCGACATTCTTCTGTCGTGCAGGATCAGCGAAATTGACGAGGACCTGCTTCTCAGAATGGCGGCCTCTCGAACGAACCCTGATCTTCCGAAAGAGGGGCGTTTGAAGAAGCTATATTTTGCTTCGAAGAAAGGTGTGAAGAGCTATCCGTGGCTTAGTGGCAGGAGGATACGGCTTCATAAGCTTCAGAGGTATTCGTGAAGACGTAGGATTCTTGCTAGATTAGTTAAGTACGAATCTAGGCTTCCTGTATTTCAGGATTATGCGTACACCAACTTGGTACTTGGCTCTGCTTATCGATGATACATCCCAGATACTTGACCTTTCTTTATTATGCGAATGCCCGAGAAATAATTTACTAGATACAGGGTCCACATAATGCCATTTCAGTAAATTACATTCTTTGTCTTTGTAGTGTTCCGGTTTTGTAGAGTGGGTCCTTTGTTATTCGTGCCACTCGAGACAACAGTTTAAATAGTTCACGCGATCGATTCTCACGACTTAGAACCTAACCATCATCATCCACTGCTACAAATCGCGAAACGACGCGTCTGTACGTTGGCAGTTTCCTAGTTTCCTGCGTCGCTCACCGGCCAATCATCCACAGAACATGCCTCCGAAGCGCCTCAAAATGTCGCACGCCGAAGAACCAAAGGAGAAACGCCCCCAGAGAACGAGAGGACGTCGCGGTAGACTACAAGATCTAGTGAATATGCCACTAGACATCTGGCTTGAGGTGCGCCCGTGCATGTCGCGTAATAATAACGCGCCCTAATCACATCGGCGCGTCCTAGATCTTTGAAGTCCTGCACCCACTGGACCTACTGCATCTCGCCCGTTCCACCAAGCATTTGCGCTCAATACTGATGAGCCGGTCCTTATCCGCCATTTGGAAGAAAGCTCGACTATCGTCAGACTTTCCGGAGCCGATGCCCGGGGTTTCCGAGCCGGCGTGGGTCAGCCTTCTCTTTGAACCTAACTGTCATGTGTGTTCCCAAGGTCTCTCTCCTTTGAACGAGTGGCTGACTTAAATTTAGTTCTGTGTCAAAGGCACTGTGCACAGCGTCGATTTTACATTTCGTGCGCGTGTATGTGGCAACTGTACGGAGCAACAGTCAGTGCTTTTCATTGATTGTTGTCCGTGAGGCTAATCCTTTTGGAACCTTACAGAATCATCTCTCACCGGGCGGTTCTTCCGTTGCATGTCCTCTTGGGCTCAAAAGACGAGACCACCCGCGAAATTCTGGCCTGTCTACCTACTCGATATTCATGTAATGGGTTTTACCATCTCGTTATAAATCCCACTAATATCTGACATTAGCCCGAAAGCCTTTCAAGGGTCAAGATATATCTCTGCGTTGCGAGTATGAGCAGGTGAAAGCACACTATCTTTCTCTCTCATACGACCAGCGCAAAGCGTATTGCGAAGAACGAAAGGCATTCATTGCGGAGATAGCGAAGGTACAAGGGGTTTCTTTCTGTTTTCCTCATCTTCTTATTCTGTATATAGCATGTTCAAATCGGCGAAGCGTGGCAGAGGCAAAGAATTTGTAATCGAGAGGAAGAGCTAGAACAGTTGCGGGTGGATAGGGCTAAAGCGTAAGTGGATTGTACAGAGGTCTGCCGGATGCTGGCTGACGTCGCTACAGCATCTCCAGGAAGCTCGCCGACCTTGGCTACGAACAAGACCTGGAAAGCATCAAGGCTCCCGACTCTTTCCATGAACATCGTCTTGTCAAACAACCTCGAGCTTTAACTGAAAGAGGTATGCCAGATCTAAAATTTCGTACTGCATATTTTCTCACCGTTCTTTAGGCTGGAGCAACATCAGTCGAGATATGATTGAGTTCATGGAGAAGATGAGGAGCAAACGTCTTCATCGCGAACATACAGCTCTGATCAATTTACGGAAAGCCATTGCTGCTTCTCTTCTAAGAACGTACAAATTATCCTCTTCTGGCACGCCTTACACCAGCATCCTTCCCACCATCGTTGACTTTTACAACTTCGGTCCAGTCAAGGACCTCCTTGAGCTTCCAGATCAAATTATCGTCGACGAACCCAGATTCGCGCCAATCGTACCCCAGATCGATGCGCTCTGCCAGACCTGGCGTGAGCGTATTCACGACGAGCTCATCCAAATTGTGGGACATCCGGATCCCTCCTCACTCCAGACTATGGAGGACAAAGTTGCCTTCCTCAAGCTCCCCGTAATGTGTTCCACTGCGACGGGGAGTGCAGCTTTTCCTTGATCGGTGCTACGGCGATATCGGAGCTCTATTATCCGCAAGTCCTTGCGCATAGGTGCAGCGTCATAGAGTGGGATCCGCATGAGGACGACCCTCCAGACAAGGCTATCTCTCTATGGGACATTAGCAGAAGATGTGCATGGACGGCGAAGCACTTGTCACTGACATAACAAGGCTAGCGTTGTGGTATCTGCCTTTATCAAAGCCTTGAATCGGGACCCCAAGCAGACAACGATCGACGACTTAGATAACCTGGAGCAGTTTATCGATGCCTTCGGTGTGAAAACGACGGGTTCTTCTTGATGTCGCCTACGATTCTGTTTGGTTGGCGTTCCTTTGTGTGTAAACCCTCTACAACTCAGCTATCTGTCACTGATGACTTCTTCAGGTAAACCATTATCGCGATGAGCACGCGTTTGACTCGGGGAGCTGCCTGACTTTGACGCCCGACAAAGATATTGAAGTAATTCCGATTGATCATGAAAGCATTGACTCAAAACGTTGGGATTCTTACCAAGAAAGGATGGAATTTTCGGACTTCCGTTGGCATTGTCTCCGATGTAGAGATTTGTCCTCCGAAACCGAACCAACCCATCTTCCAGGGCTCAAAATGCACTATCGTTCTAAGTAAGTCCTCCATTCAACTTATCTGCTAGTAGTAACATTTTCTGTAGACATCCGGACATCGACATCGACACGCTTGCTATCGATAGAGATTACTACGAAGAGTTTGGTGTTCCGCCTCGCCTAGCAACTATTGAGATTCAGATGGAGGACTTGGAACGTTTCGAACCACCCAGTAGTCCAGGTAGTATCCCATACGAGTCGTGGAACTTGAACGACCTCCTTGCCACCATAAGGGCATGACATAGTATATACTATGTTCTTACCTTCTCGACTAACATGATTAATTGTGACACCATCCTCGAATAATTGAAGGGACTTGCCTTTCTTTGGTAGTGCCACACTCGACATGGTCCATAGCCTTTTACCAGGCGATCAATCTTGGCCTTTTGGTATGGCTGCGTAAGCTCAATTGCATCAGACTCTTCAACTCTGGACTCTCGTGCGTTGCCGGGGTGTTCATTCCATTTGTGTTTCTTCTAGATTATTTACTGTAAACTTCCTCTCTGACAAAGCGATCACGCGATGTGAAACAGCAGAAACAGCAGAGAGCGTAGCACTCAGTACTCAAATAAGTACACATGCCGTGGCTGCCAGAGTGAGGTGCAAGAAAAGGTAATGGATTGACTGAGATACAGATCACCCAAAATACATCACATCGAGGTCAGTGATACCGCGATCATCCCGTATTAGCACTAGAATCCTCTCCTCATCCATCAGGACCCCGTGAACGTTGCGGTGGCGCATGGATCTCATGACAAACGGCAGATTACCCACAACTGGCTCCATAAAAAGAGGCAAGTCCATGCGGAGTATGGCAGGCATATCTGAATCATTGTCAACGACCTGCCCTGATCCCTCCTTGGAAACACGCGCCCTACGCAAGCTCCACGGATTGAAGTCGAGCAAGAAAATATCCCGGCGAGTACACAGGACATTTCGATGCCCGGTTGTCATCGGGATCCAGTGAATCAACTCTATTGGAAACCACCGAGTGCACGGCGGGCCCCATGCGTCCCATTCGACTCGGATGTCTCCCTGCCTGTGAAGGTCGAGGAGGGCTTTGCGATGTACGAGGAACACCACGGTCGATGTCCCAACGAAGCCATCGATGTGCAGGTGAAAGATAAGCAGCGATTCGGCAGGGTCTGGGTGGAACGGCCGGGAAGTACTGATGCTGTGGGGGTTGGGTGAACCGTGACAAGCCATATGACTGATATCCATGCCGATCTTGAGTCGGGGAAGATGCAGGACCGTGCGCATTCTTCCTTCGGGAATTTCCCAGATTTCAAGCGTCGCGTTTCGCGCATTTGGGAGGAGGAGAGTCATTGGGTTAAGGAAGACAAAGGAGGTGTAGCATTGATTGGGTGCTGCAATAACATGTAGAAGTGTACCTTTCTTCCAGTTGAAGATGTAAACTTTGTCTGGTAACACGAGTAGATGTTCGCGTGTAACGAGGACAAGGTGGTCGCCGACAATCTCGACACCGACGGAAAGTTTACCGACAGCGCAAGAGTGGACAGGAATGATGTGATTAGCCGCGAGGGGATGTGGGCTTTTGGTGGAGAGCCGATATAGCTTCACCTTCAGGTGAGGCGAAGGATCCCTTGATTAGTCTTTAGACAGTCGAAATGATAAGAGTTTGATAAAGAATCGTACAAGACTATAGCAGTGAACAGATCGTGTTCGTGCAGCGAGATCCCGATATCGATGATTTTGCAACCCACGACGAGCTTGTCCCACTCAGCATCGCCATCCGGAGTAGAAGGTAGCCGTAGAAACGGTATGCTGGTGCGTTTGGACTCGCCAAGGAAATATGTTCCGCCTGAGATCTCATAGATACCTGTCTCCTGATGATCCACATGTATTCTCTCTTAAATACTGGCTCAAATTTTGTCCACGCTTCCTCTCTCTTCTTCAGCATTTCCAGGCAATCCGATGCGCACATGCCACTCTTTGGATTATGGATCATGCCGGATTTCTCGAGTTCCATCTGATATTGAAGTTGTACAGAGCTGTTGATGGTGTCTTTGAAGCTCGTTGGCAAATATAGAAAGGGAAGTACCTCGCTGTGTCCCCTTTCTTAGTAAATTGCTGCTCGGCCAAATGAGATAGATGCTGCGTTCGCAACCATTTAGCGTAGAATAGCCGCAAATAGTAAGTAGCATACCTGATGCACCTGTACGTGGGATATTCATCAAAGATCTTCATTAGTACTAAAATAAACAGACTTGCCTTTGCTGGTTGATCTGCGTAAACATGAGCATCATACATGACTCCATTGAGCTTGGGACGTACAGAGGATAATATTGACCCCGGCGTAGGGGGGAGGGGGTGGTTCAGCTTCTCCTTCCTTGCCTGTCTCGATAAAGACAGTGGCACCTGCACATTCTCCAATGCTGGCGCCGGCGTAGTGGGCGGTGGAATTGTGGGCCCAGAGGCTGCTTGTGCCCCTACCAAAACCTCTGAAATCTTTTGTGCATTTGGCCGTTGACTCGACAAAGGGTCGAGACACCCTTTGACGAGGGACCATAGCTCCTCGTCCGGGAAAACATTTGATGATAGTCTCTGTAGACAATTTCACTTTGCTAGGACTTCGACAATAACCCCAGCTTCGGACTTGATATTAATGAAGGGTGGCCAACCAGTAAATATCTTGGAAAGAATGTCATAAGAGTACGGCGACAATGTGATGCTCACCCTACCTCCACAATGGTGCATCCGTAGGCATAGATATCCCTTGTGGTGAGGTATGATTGGTCAAATAGTGTGGAATCTAAATACTCGGGAGCTAGCCAGCGGATGGATCCTTTCATCCTACCAGAGCTATCGACAGTCTGTGATTCCGCGAATCGGGAAAGGCCAAAATCAGCCAGACAGCAACATAGATTATCCATGACGAGAATATTTGCCTAAGACCAATCCATGTTAAAGGAGGCACGAGGAAGATGAAGTGGACCCACCCCGCGGATGTCGGCATGTACTATAGGAGGATTGTGATTGTGTAAATATTTCATCCCTTCGGCAACCTGGACCAGCTAAGGAATGACACCTTCAGCTCTCACCAGCTTTCACACAGTGTCTGGCGTACCGACACAAGGCGATCGTGATGAGGATGAACTTCGAGATAATGTATGATATTTCCGTTGGCCATCCAGGGAGATATCAGGCAATAACTGGGAGAAAAAAGGTCTTCGCTGACTCCTAAGAAGGGAAGAATATTAGGATGGCGAAGTTGCCTCCATACGAGAGCTTCCTGACAAAAGTCCTACACCAGGTCAAGATGTAGTTTATCGAAGTACGTCCACGACTCACTTTGAGAATCCTCTCCCGAGTCTTTCTAGAGACGAATATCCGAAGAACCTTCAAGCAGACTCGAGTATTATGAAGCCGCCCTGACCAAATGTCCTGTCAGGGAGACCGCACATAGAAGCAGAATCAACAACTAAGAGTAAGGTAGGATCTCACTGAAAAGCCCCCGCCGCCGATGGGATTTGTCCCTTCTCTAGTCACATCTCGAGAAAAAAAGGAAGAGGGCACAATGTTCCGGGCCTTGCTCAGTGCTCGAAGACATTTCATGCAGGCAGTACGATAACCATCGGAACAAGCCACACCATCCAGCTCCTTAGGATTCATTAGATGTTTCATTGCTGCTGATTAAAAAGGTCTACAGTAAACATACCTGTTGCAGCACATCCATAACCATGGTTTCGACCAATGGTGATATTAACATCACGGACGTCCAAGGACGATGACCATAGCGAATGAGATTCTGAATCTGGGCTCGTACACTAATTTCTTCGTCATCGAGGTTGATTTGGAGCCAGCGGGGATCTCCCAGACATTGCATATCCGTCGGGAGAGCCACAGTGGTGCTCTCGATGTGAGGTAGTGGCATAGTTGTATATGTGCATCTGTTGTGATATTCCGGTGATACGGCATGTCTCGGCATGCTTAGTAAGGAAGAATCCGGAGGAAATGGGTAGAAAGAGAATATATTAGGAAGTAAATAGTATAAATACAGCGCACAGGCAGAGAATGCTCCTCGTGAGTTTGTCTACCTAGTGGCTAACAGCCTAACAGCTGGAGTGCATAGCATTCAGATCACAATAACATTCGACCCTGCGCTTATGCTGCCGTGTAATGATGAGATGAGATGAGATGCAATGTTGCATTCTGCCGCTCCGAGTAAGGTGCCGATGAGAATATTACCTCTGGAATATAGTTTATGCAAATAAAATGTCAGAAAACAAGAGAAATACAAAGGACTCAGATCAAGAACAAACTTAATAAACGAAAGCATGATCATAGACGATCAGTGCGAAAAAAGATTGGAACTACTCTTGTAGATCCAGTGCACGGTCATGATGGACGAGGCAATGATATCGCTCTCGGAATCTGGATTGACGTCTTCTGATAAGCCCCTACCACCACCAGAGACCACCATCCCGTCGATTCTCCCCCGCGCGTTCCTTCTCCTGGATTCCCATCTCATTGTAACGGGCTTCGCGATGACGCAGGTTGCTCAAGGAGCCCTCATTTCACTGGATGGCCTTCAAAACATCTGGATGACGTTCCAAGGGGGAACAGGGGTTACGACGCTGAAGTTCATGACTTGTGCGCAGTGTCTTAAAGTTACGGTGGCAGTCAAGAGCGGTCCTCCAGATTATATATGTAAATTTCCTCTCTAACAAGGCGAATAAGCGATGCGAGATAGCAAAAATAGCAGAGAGCGTATCACTCAGTACTGAAATAGGTATAAGTACACGTCGTGACTGGATTGAGTTGCAAGAAAAGGTAATGGATTTACCGAGATACAGATCACCCAAAATACATCACATCGAGGTCAATGATACCGCGGCCGTCCCGTATTAGCCCTAGAATCCGTTCCTCATCCATCAGGACCCCATGAACGTTGCGGTGGCGCATGGATCTCATAACAAACGGCAGATTACCCACGACTGGCTCCATAAAAAGAGGCAAGTCCATGCGGAGTATGGCAGGCATATCTGAATCATTGTCAACGACGTGCCCTGATCCCTCCTTGGAAACACGCGCCCTACGCAAGCTCCACGGATTGAAGTCGAACAAGTAAATATCCCGGCGAGTACACAGGACATTTCGATGCCCGGTTGTCGTCGTGATCCAATCAATCAACTCTACTGGAAACCATCGAGTGCACGGCGGGCCCCATGCGTCCCATTCGATGTCTCCCTGCCTGTGAATGTCGAGGAGGGCTTTTCGATGTACGAGGAACACCACGGTCGATGTCCCAACGAAGCCATCGATGTGCAGGTGAAAGATAAGCAGTGATTCGGCAGGATCTGGGTGGAACGGCCGGAAAGTACTGATGCTGTGGGGGTTGGGTGAACCGTGACAAGCCATATGGCTGATATCCATGCCGACCTTGAGTCGGGGAAGATGCAGAACCGTGCGCATTCTTCCTTCGGGAATTTCCCAGATTTCAAGCGTCGCGTTTCGTGCATTTGGGAGGAGGAGAGTTGTTGGGTCAAGGAAGACAAAGGAAGTGTAGCATTGATTGGGTGCTTCAATAACATGTAGAAGTGTACCTTTCTTCCAGTTGAAGATGTAAACTTTGTCTGGTAACACGAGTAGATGTTCGCGTGTAACGAGGACAAGGTAGTCGCCGACAATCTCGACGCCGACGGAAAGCTTACCGACAGCGCAGGAGTGGACAGGAATAATGTGATTAGCCGCGAGGGGATGAGGGCTTTTGGTGGAGAGCTGATACAGCTTCACCTTCAGGTGAGGCGAAGGATCCCTTGATTAGTCTTTAGACAGTCGAAATGGTAAGAGTTTGATAAAGAATCGTACAGGACTATAGCAGTGAACAGATCGTGTTCGTACAGTGCAATCCCAATATCGATGATTTTGCAACCCACGACGAGCTTGTCCCACTCGGCATCACCATCCGGAGTAGAAGGTAGCCGTAGAAACGGTATGCTGGTGCGTTTGGACTCGCCAAGGAAATATGTTCCGCCTGATATCTCATAGATACCTGTCTCCTGATGATCCACATGTATTCTCCTCTTAAATACTGGCTCAAATTTTGTCCACGCTTCCTCTCTCTTCTTCAGCATTTCCAGGCAATCCGATGCGCACATGCCACTATTTGGATTATGGATCATGCCGGATTTCTCGAGCGCCATCTGATATTGAAGTTGCACAGAGTTATTGATGGTGTCTTTGAAGCTACGGCAGACGTATTGGCATGTTACCAGCTCAGATAGAGTGAGATAGGCAAAAACGGCCACGACAAGTTCAGGTGGAAAGTCCTGCATCTTGGGTAAAGTTTGAATGTTAGGATGAAAGTTTTCACTACCAAGCTCACCATTAACTTCAGTGTTCAGCAGTATCGCAATTGCTGGAGATATGCGTCAGCGTTGACACTTGGGGTGCCGGAAGTGGGGCCCGGAACGGTTCGGCACGAGGTTTGTTGGTGGAATTCGGTCCGACTTTCATAGACTTTATTTACCACCAAGTACTCCGAGTCATTCTCCTCAGTGGGGGGAGGGGGTTAAAAGCCGTCATCTTTATTTTCCTAGCCTGGTAAGGTGCTGGATCGCAGAGAGGGTTATCCTTCCCAAGTTCGCAGATGAATCAAATACCAGTCATATCTATTTCGACCCTTCTTATCGACCTCGCGGGCTGCGGCAGTAGTTCATGGAGTCAGAAAAGTGGGCAATCAAGCGACGAATGGTGTCTCTTACGAGGTAATCGATCACTCTCCAAGTCGCCCTCCTTCAAAGTCAAAGGCCGACCCAGTCCACTCAAGTAACGCACCACTTCGGACATCCAGCTTCCACTCTTCCGCGCGCACATCCTCCCTCGGCAAAGAACATCCAATCAAACATACTCACAATAATGGCGCTCCACTGGAAGATCGATATTGAACATCTCAATGCGGTTCAACTTGAGGCTGGCATCTTTCGGGATGGGGACTGGCCATTCGTATCCGTTGAGGTGTCCACACATTGACACGGTCCTCCTTGTCCATCCACGCATGCGATATGGGCCGATGCCTCGGCCCATACTTTCTCCACTCCTCGGTTAAGTCTGTGCACCACCATGGTACCACCCTGTTACTGTACAGATCCCACACACATCGAGGTCGCAAATGTGGTTTAATGATCTGGTTACCGGTGAGCGCTCTTCGTCGCATTTCCCCGTCCTTCTCTTCCCATTCGCGCAATGTGTCTCGTATTGTGCTCCAATTGCGGGTGTACCATTCCCGGCGGAGGTGGTTATATGCCATGCCAAAGTCCCAGTTGTTCGCAAATACAGTCTTCGAGAAGGGAGGATAGGGATGGAGTTCCACGGTGTATGATGTTCCAAGTGTAGAGTTGAGTCGATCCAAGAGGCCTCGAACGCCGAGGGTAACGCAGGGAATATCAGCGAGGTAGGATGATATCACAGGCTTTGTACCGGTGCACGCCCGTTACTTTGGGACGACGATTGACGATTCGGATTGGCCCGTCTCAGTGAAGGCGGAGATGTGACTTCAGGAAGAGAGATTCTCTGGGAATGTTATCAACCTCCCTCCTTTTGTTTGCTAACTGGCTTACCTTCAGTGGAGGCCACGATTCATCATCAGACTCGAATTCATCATCAGACCTAGATTCTTCAGGACATATATCCTAACTGTCACTTGATGATGGTTCTTCCATGGAACTGGTCTCTGAACCCGCGACAGAGGGTGATTCTGCATGCGAGCGCGGCAACGAGTCTGGTGTCCCCTCCAAAGCAGGTCCAGCATCTTCTGAAGTAGAACTACCGTGCCGCTCTTGTGGCTCGCACGGCACGGTTGTATTGGGATTTTCGTCAAGTTCATAGGTCTTGACAAGAGATAAAACTATACTTGTCCGAGCAGTCAAACAGATGGGGTATGTGTCGTTCGAAGTTGACATCACGTTAAGTGAGAAGCAACTGAAACTTGGTCGGTGCTAACAACGTTGTATTCAGTACTTGAAATGAGAGGGATTAACCATACATACTGGTTCCTATCTTCTAAGCTTAGGATGGGGTACGCAGTCGAAAGAGTGGTAAAGGAAAAGCTGTTTGCCTCGATGCATCACAACTCGCAAGTGACAGCCCGAATCCTCGCAGGCTGTTGGATGTAAAAATAACGTGATGGAAGTTTTCGTGCTATCGATGCTCTCCTTCCTGGATTCACTTATTTCACATACATCGAAGACATCAGCTTGGAGACTTGGGGGAAAGTTCATTTTGCAAGGCCGTGATCCCAGTAGATGCATCGGAAGAGTGGGTAGTGTACACCTCTACGGCATATAAGGGAAACCGAGATTGACAATCATGGAGCTTATTTGTACTTGTCCGGTGCTTTCGGCGCTTTGATCTCAGCGTAGTAGCCTGGCGAAATGCCAGGAATTCATTCACAAATCCATTGAGCTATGATGACAAACAAACACCTATACATCTGCAACGACCTCCTTCTTTTCTCCCCGCTGTGAATGCCCTCCACAGCTTCCTGCTTGAGGGTCCCATGGTGGTTGCGGCCAGCGGCTTTCTCCTTCACCTTCGCCTTCCCGTTCTTCCTTCGCACCTTGGACGGCGGTTCTTCGTCATCTGCCGAGCTTTCTGTTTGTTCTGATTCATGGAAAATATAGGTTTGGTCATCGTCTCGATCGCCGTCGTCGGTGGTCTCTCGATAGACGGGCGCTCGTGCTGGACGAGTGATGATAATAGGGTCATCGGAGAACAGCGACTGCGTATCACCACTGTATGCTTCCTTCGCAGCAGCTTCAAAGGGGGCCGCCAGACCGCCAGGCGGCCGCTCTGTGCCATAGACCTGGTTAAACTGCTCGTGCTGGGAAAACCCTTGAGATTTTCCACTTTGTCGTAATGGTCGACCAGGACCTCGTGAATAGAAAGGAGCACTTTGACGACAGACTTGTATTCCGTAGGAAGGGCTTTCACTGCATCATCCTTGAATTGTTCAAGTACAAAGAAATGACGCCGCTCGGCACTACCTTCAAGACGGTGTGGAAAGAAGGCATTGAACAATCTGCGTTGCTCGACGCGCAGAGCGAGTTGAGCCTTGGGATATTTTGCGGGAACTGTGGAGAACAGTGCATAGATCCCGATCCAGAAGAGAGATTCGACATCGTGGAGGTAATTGTGTAAAAAGGGCGTTGAAGCATGATTACGCAGTGAACTTCTATTAAGGAAAAGATAGGCGGCATCTTGAACTTCGACAGCCATATAGATAGGTGTTCCCTATTAAAGGTTTAGGATGAAAGTGGAGGAACATAGCCACTAGTCTACACGTACCATTTTAAGGTCATCCACCGGGCTCTGAGATAAAAACTTCTTCGCGTATTCAAGATCAGATATTTTGCCCATTCCATTACAGAGAATGATATTTCCCACAGAGATGTCACGATGAACGTAGTGTCCCATGTAGAGGTGATGAAGACCTACAGGGTGGCTTTAGCAACGTTGTAAAAGATCATCCAACTCTGTTACCTTCCAAAGCATCGCTGAGCGCGTTGAACAGAACACGGGGCTGCCGAATGTCGCTGAGGGGCGTCCCAACATCTGCAAACACGACTCGAACATGCTTCCTGCTGTTGTACAGACGCGGCGGCTGAAGTTTATTATCAGTATCGGGATTGGCAAGGCTGGCCCCTGTGGGTGTAGAGACAATGGATCCAGGCATAGTTCGGGGAACTTTGGCGGTTTCGGGCGTATAGAGCCAGATCACCGATGATCTCCAAACGCTCCTGCACGAAACACCGGCATATCGTCGTTGCAATTGAGACGTCTGTACCACCTCGCATTCCAGAATCTCCATGAAATACTTTTTTCGATACTCTTTGCCGATCTCTGGATGATTCTCCTCGGTACTACGGAAATTTTCTTGTTGGATTTCGAGTTCCGTTTTCGCATTAGAAGGTACCCAGACATCTTTGAGCGCACGTTGCGGGTGGTTTCGGGTCATTGATCCGGCAAACCGTCCACACTCGGGTTGCACGAGACGGGACGCAACTTGCACGGAAGAGCTGAGGCATTTCACAGTTCGATATGTGTCGCCACCTATGTGGTAGTCATACTGAATGATATGTTCGGAGGGATTTGCAGCGAGGGGATAGGCGACACGCGTGACAGACATATCGTAGCCAAGCTCTTCTGCAGTAGCGAAGGATAGGGAAAGTACATGACAGATCAAATGGTGTAGTCCTAAAACCCATCAGCCACAGATCTACGACGAGGCACTGACAAGAACCTTAATGAAGTTGAATGACTCGGATGCAAGAATGATCGCTCGCGAGAGAACCAGAATCGAGCCGTCGTATTCTCAATAGTCATTCCAAACATGAAACGACGGGTAGGATCGGCGTACATAGCATGAGATGCGTTCCCGACTAATTTTGTGAAATTCTATCCGACGAATTAGGGGAAGCACACGGATAGTAAAAGTAGGGTACCGTACGCTATTTCGGGCCATCGGTTTATCGCCTCGCTCGTATTCTTCTAGGGATGGTCGATCGCAAGCCATTTTGTGCTACCATTCAGTTAGCATGTGCTGAATGGGTCAAAGTAAAGCGAACTCGGGGCGTTTAACTTGATCGAGGCTGGAGGCTTGATGGGCGTAGTAGACGTCGCGTTTTCAACGTAGTCTGGACGTCTGGATTGAAGCAATCTGTAGTGGCCATCGGACTTGAAGCCACCGTTTCGTCCTTCTGAAATGGCCACTTCGTGAGGTTTGCATTCCATGACTATTGTAGGTTTTGGACCTTCAGAGAGCACTTCCTGAGCGGCCTTGACGATGGCTGCAGCGATAGTCGCCATGTGCTTGAAAGTTTCGTCTTCCCCGCTTCCGTTGTCCTTGGGATCGTTGAGAAAGTCTGCCCATCGCAGTCTCTTTTCATCATCAAGTTTCTTCAGTACGTCATTGTCCTCGAGAGCCTTGGTGATTGCGTCAACGTGGTCGCTGTAGACTGAAGCAGGAAGAATATAGCTCTCGTAGTACTTGAGAGACACTTGTGGAAAGTCTTTGATATCTTTGGCTGCGTCGGGTCTATAATCCTCCATGGTGCCACCTGTGTGCGTGGCAACGGTGTCAAGACTGTTTCGTGCGAAAGGTCGTTGGTAATTCCGCGTGCAGTGTTCGTCAGTGACCAGACCTTTGTGGAGTGAGTGCCCATAAGGGCAAGGATGAGCGATAGAGGTTAGACTAGTCACTTGCTAAGGCGACACGCGTAATTTTAAGCAAGTTTAGAGTTCAAGTTCAATTTGCTGAATTTGCACTACCAAACACGTGATCGAGTCTCTAGGTCCATTTGTCCTATTTCAATTTGTCCTAGATCTCATCTCATCTCATCATTGCACGGCACGGTACCTTCAGGCAGCTTCAGGCACACCGGACGCAAGGATACAGGGAACAGCACTACGAAACCCATCACCTCACTAACCCTCTACTTATTCCCCAAGCCGAGCTCACGACCGAACCACCCAGACAGAGTAACCCGCGGTTGTAGAACTTGAGGACCTATAGATCAATCCTAGATTGTCCTCTATAGATACGCATTTCGCGGGTTATAAAATTAATTAAGAATAAAGCCGGACTTTTTGCTAGAATAATTGTCCTCATATGATAGTAGCCTGGTGCACCGGCGTTGTAGTCCGTAGATATTCCCACTGATCTTGAGTCTTCCGAGCAGAGACGATGTCATTGATTATAGTGGTATCAAAACCAAACATACAAGTAGAACGAAAACGCCAGGAATTTATTCACAAATCCATTGATCTAATGAGTATCCGATGCGTAATGATGACAGATAAACACCTATACATCTACAACGCTCTTTTTCTTTTCCCCGCGCTGCGAGCGCCTTCTACAGATTCCTGCTTGACGGAGGCATGATGGCTGCTGCCAGCGGCTTTCTCCTTCGTCTTCCCATTCTTCCTTCGTACCTTGTAAGGTGGTTCTTCGTCATCTTCCAAGCCTTCTGCTTCTTGCAAATCATCGAAAATATAGGTTTGGTCATCGTCTCGATCGCCGTCGTCACTGGTCTCTCTATAGGTGAGTGCTCGTCGTGGTCGCTTGATGTTGATTGCTTCATGGGGCAACAGCGGCTGGGTCTCGCCGTTGTATGCTGCCTTCATAGTAGCTTCAAAGGCTAGGAACAGGTTACTGTTACCCTGGTCTGTAGTATAAACATTGGCAAAATGTTCGTGCTGAGGAAAGTGGGGAAAGTTTTCCACTTGGTCGTAATGGTAAACCAGGATGGAGCGAAGATGAAGGAGCCGTTGCACAGCATGCTTGTACTCAGTAGGAAGCACTTCCTTTGAGGTTAGGAACTTTCCCCGTGCGAAGAAACGGCGCCGCTCGCGACTACCTTCAAGATGGTGAGGAAAGAAGGCATTGAACAAGTCGCGTTGCTTGTTACGCTGATCGAGCCGATCCTCGAGACATGTTGCCGGAACTGTTGAGAACAACGCATGAAATCCAATCCAGAAGAGGGATTCGATGTCATGTAAATAGTTGTGTAAGAAGGGTGGTTCATCATCTTCTGCAGCAGGTTCACCTTCATCACCTTCGTGTTCTGCAGAAGCATGATCGAAGTCGAGCAATGGCGCGGGTGCATCCCGAATAAATAAGTACTCCGTGGCCTGAACTTCAACGGCCATGTAAATGGGTGTCCCCTGTGGCAAGTTTGCAAATAAATTCAGAGAAGATGGCCTCAAATGTCTAGACGTACTGTTTTCGGGTCATTCACCGGACCATGAGATAAAAACTTCTTCGCGTATTCAAGGTCGGATATCTTGCCCACTCCATTACAGAGAATGATATTGCCCGCAGAGATGTCACGATGAACGTAATGTCCCATGTAGAGGTGATGAAGACCTACAAGGTGGTGTTAGCAACTTCGTGAAGGATCATCCTAACTCTGTTACCTTCCAAAGCATCGCTGAGCGCATTGAACAAGACACGGGGATGCCGAATGTCACTGAGGGGCGTCCCAACGTCTGCAAACACGACTCGAACGTGCTTCCTGCCCTTGTACAGACACGGCGGCTTCGGTTTATTATCTGCATCGGGATTGGCAAGGCTGGCCCCTGTGGGTGTAGAGATAGTGGATCCAGGCATAGTTCGGGAAACATTGGCTATCTCAGGCGTATAAAGAGCTAGATCTCCAATGATCTCCAAACGCTCCCGCACGAACACCGGCATGTCGTCGTCGCGATTTTGAGAGGTACGCACCACCTCACACTCCAGAATCTCCATGAAATACTTTTTTCGGTACTCCTGGTCGATCTCTGGATGGTGCTTCTCAATACTGCAAAATATCTCTCGCTGAATTTCGAGTTCCGTTTTCGCGTCAGAGGGTACCCAGACATCTTTGAGTGCACATTTCGGGTGTTTCTCGTCGTTGATCTTACAAACCATCCACACCCGGGTCGCACGAGACAGAAGACCACTGGCCCGGAATGAGCTGAGGCATTGCATAGTTCGGTACGTGCTGCCGCCTATGTGGTAGTCATATTGGATGGTATGTTCGGAGGAATTTGCAGCGAGGGGATAGGCGACACGGGTGACAGACAGATCGTAGCCAAGCTCTTCTGCCGTCGCGAAGGATAGAGAAAGCACATAACGGATCAAATGGGTGTAGTCCTAGGAATTTCATCAGCTACAGATCTATGAAGAGGCATTGGCACTAACCTGTATGAAGTCGAAGGACTGAGATACAAGGACAAGCGCTCGCGAGAAGAACCAGAATCGAGCCGTCGTATTCTCGATTGTCGTTCCAAACATGAATCGACGAGTAGGGTCAGCGTACATGGCCTGAGATGCGTTCCCGATCAATTTTCCGAAATCCTATCTGACAGGTTAGGCGGAGCACACAGACAGTAAAAGTAGGGAAACGTACGTCATTCTGGTCCCATGGCGTATCACTTTTTTTGTATTCTTCTAGGGCCGGTCGATCGCAAGCCAGTTTGCGCTACCATTCACTTAGCATGGGTTGAATCAGTATAGGTGAAGCGTACTCACGCCGTTCTTCTTGATCAAGTCTGGAGGCTCAATGAGCGTAGTAGACATCGCATTTTCGACATAATCGGGACGTCTGGATTTAAGCAATCTGTAGTGACCATCGGACCTGAAGCCACCGTTTCGTCCTTCGGAAAGGGTCGGTTCGTTAGGTTTGCATTCCATGATCGTTGTAGGTTCTGGACCGTCACGAAGCACCGTTCGCGCCGCCTCGACGATTTTCGCAGCGATAGTCGCCATGTGCTTGAAAGTTTCGTCTTCCGATTGCTCACTGTTCTTGGGATCATTAGGAAAGGCCTCCCATCGTAGTTCCTCCTCATCATCAACCAGTACCCCGTCCTCCACGAGAGCATCGGTGATTTCCTTCAAACTGCCGCTGTAGATTGAAGGAGGAAGAATATAGTTCTCGTAGTACGAGAGAGAGACTTGTGGAACGTCTTTGATATCTTTAACTACGTCGGCTCTATGCTCGGCCATCGTGCCACTCGCATGCGATAGATTTTCGGTTCGGTGGTATTTTTTAGGCGTTTCTTGCACGCTCTCCAGATGCTTGTTGGTGATTCCGCGTGCTGTGTCCGTCGGTTGTCTGGTATCCGCAGTATCAGACTTGACACCTGCAGGAGGCGACGGTGTGCGAGGGGGCTCAGAAGCGTGGCTGTCCATAGCAGAAGATGAGTGATAGAGAGACAGAGAAATGTCCGATACGTACAGTCTTTATAGCTGCGGCCAGAATACTCAAATTCAACGTTGCGGTCTTTGTTCTCCACGGGAGAAGATGTTAGGTTTGCACTGACACGTGATCGAGACTATTGCGGCAGTTTTTATTAAAATTGTCCAATCTCGGCCTTGGCTTATTCGACAATGTGATCTCTATTGTTCTGGAATCTGAACAATGTATTTCACTTTATCTTTGTTAAAACACGCCCTTCTTAGTCCGCACAAACGGCACAGAGGAAACGGGATTTTTTCATCGGGTTTAAAGTTGAGTCCTCTTTGTAAGGCCTAGGGCGCCGCTAAGATGGTGTACTTACAACGAGCAAAAGTCGACGTCAGTAAGTCAAAAAACTTGCAACCTCCGACCCCACCAATAGTTGCCTGAATTGCCAAAGTCAGGCTACACGGTTGCCAGCCTTGCCAATGGATTTCAAATGATCTTGATCTTGACCTGCGGCGTCTTTATTATCCACTCTTGGTGTTTTCCTTGTATCTTCACTGCCCTGAGTTAGTCACCTACGAGGTGGCCTTGCACTGGCTACAAAGGAAGATTCCTGGTCAAATACGACAGCAGTTCTTCGGTGTTAATCCCCTTGGTATATAGCGGTGAGGATCAGTAATAGTTCGATGTTACAAATTCAGTCGCTTACCATCAAAGGTCGGAGAGGACTATACTTATATCTCGACGTCCCCCAAGAACCTCTTTCTTTTTCCTGCGCTGTGGGTTCTTTCCACGGACGGATCTCTCTGCTGTAACGTATCTACCGCGATTGCTGACCTTTGTCTGCATCATATTCTGACTCCGTCTACCTTGTTACGCGGTTCTTCGTCATCTACTTGGCCTGAACATTCTGAAACATTGTTCACACAAGTTGGATCGCCAGCTCGATCATCGTTATCGTTATTCTCCACTCTCATGGGCAGTGCCCGCCGTGGTGCAGGAAGGTCTTCGTCGGATAACAATTTCGTATCGCCACTGTATGCTTCCTCCGCCACTGCCTAAAAAACAAGGAATAAATCGAGATTCGAGATCACTATCTTCCGTGGAATGAACTGAGTTGAAATTCTCGTGCTAAGTCAAATTCGGTTGTCTGTATGCCCTTGGTAGCGCTAGCTCCCCCAAAGTGGGCTGGTATTCCACGAGCACAACCTCCTTGAAATTCGCAAAGACAGGTAGACGACAGCGATCAGTTCCACCGTCAAGACAATGGGGGCTGGGAAAATGTAGTTGGATAACAGCCGTCGAGCTCCACATTGAATGAGTTGTGCCTGAGTGTACTTTGCCAGTACCGTTGAGGACAGTCCTGAGTCCATGTAATCCGATCCAGAAAATTGACTTGACATTGTGTAGGTGATTGTGTGAAAAGATCGAGTCCACTAAGGCTTGAGGAGGACCCCCGTTCGCTTCTTGTGAATTTAATCCCCAAACGCAGACATTCCACACCTACGCCTACTACATAATGCTTCACTTCACTGATAGCCTTTGCGTTAGTATAGCGGCCCGTTCCGTGAACACAGCGGCATTTTTGTGTGTGGGATTCGACCGTTATCCGTCGTTCTGTACCTATCAGAGATCTGGTAATCATTCTTTACCCAGGGTGCACGCACGAACTCCGGCATGTCGTCGTCGCGAGCTTGAGAGGTCCGCACCACCTTATACTCCACGAAATGCTCTCGATACTCTTCGTCGATGTCTGGGTAGTTCTCCTCGATACTATGAAATATCGCTTGTTGGATTTCGAGTTCCATTTTTACGTTGGAAAATGTCCAAACGTCTTTGAGCGAAGGTTCCCGGTACTTAGGGTCATCGAGAACCAGCCAAACTCTGGTCGCATGAGATAGCAGGCCACCTGCGGTCCAATATGTGTTCTCACCTACACGGTATTCATAATGAGTGGAGTACACTGAAGGATCTTCGTCGCAGGGGGTAGGCTACGCGCCGGGTAACAGACAGAACAGACCCCAGATCTTCAATCGCGAAAGATAGGGAGAGCACATAATGGATCAGTTGGGTGTAGTCCTGTATACTATCAGTTATAAGGGCTTAGACGACGAAGCATGTAAATGTACTTCGATGAAGTTGACCGATTCAGAGGTGAGGATAATGGCGCGCGAGAAGAACTAGAACGAGTGTTCGTGTTCTCATTCGTAGTCCCAAAACGAAGCGGCGAGTAAAATCAGAGCACATGGCTTGAGACGCAATTGCCAACCAATTTTGCGATTAGATAAACACATAAAATAAAGATAAAACCACAATTCATCGTTTGATCAGCACATCTGTCCAAAAAAGAGCATCAACTTCCACAAGTTCAGAGAAAACAGTCGATGTGCGCACCGACAAATCGAAGAGCCATTGTCCGGACTTGGACCTTACTACACAATCACTTATTTAAAGTTATTGTAAGGATCGTTGTCTCGATCCATTGGCCTCCGTAAGGCGTTTATCCGGATACCACCCTGACGTAGCGCCTCGACAGTCGACACAAGGAAGATTGTTATTCTTACTTGTAACTTATTAAACGGGTAACCTTCCGAGCATGGACTCTTGTTGTGATGCGACGTGAAGACGGCTGGCTGAAAGACTCCCTTGAGATCTGCTCGTCGACAATTAATAGACCCGTCGCGACTCGAAAGTAGTGACAGTCCGAGAATTTTCGGAGCGTGTCTTCATGAAACCGTACCTTAAGTGACGATTGCCTAGCGGATTTAATAACAATCATACCTCTCCCTGGATCCTATATTTCCCCGTTGCATGCTTGACTTAGCATGTTATCAACAGATGACGCCGGCTGGTGCAGAAACCACAATAGCCAAGTAAATGAGAAGTGTGTCATTGTAAAGCGACCTAGAAAGCAGAAAGAAAAAAAAAAAAAGGCAGGATAGAGTGGGGTGTCGTATACTGGGTGAGAAGGCAAGGGACGTCAAGCAGTCCTAGGAACCCAGCGAATCTAATGGCAGCTGAACAAACTTCCTCCCCACCCGCTCAACTTTATGGAAAAACCGTGGCTCAAGATAACCACTCTCGTTTCCAGGAGTCAGCACTACATCATTCTTCGATAGATAAAACTTGATTCCCGCCTCCAGAGCTTTCGCGATGTCAATGTAGATGAGTATTCTTGAAGAATCCCTTATGCCTGGTATGATGTGAGTTTTGCCAGTCTCTTGTTCGGAAATGTCCCCACCGCTGACAACGCCGTCCGTATCGAAACCTTGGGCGAGGTGGATGTGGGTGCGCGTCATGCGTGAGATACCATGGACGGCTGTGCATCTGGCTTAATAGAAAGGAAGGCAACGCGGCGTCTAGGACGCACCGATGGTTTTCCAGGCCTTCTCCGTCGTGCCATGTAGGGCCATAGGGATATTCGCGGCTGACAGTATAGGCTCCAAGTCAAGCTGTACTGTCTTTTCATTTGAATAAAGTCAGGACACATCCGTTGGCACAGGTGAGCACACACCGATATTGAGTGACCCTGTGTCGCGCAGATCCACCAATGCTCTACCGACAGCGAGCTCGGAGTCACTTTATCCACCGTCGGGTCAAGCATAAGATGATATCTCCCCTTCGCATCCTCCTTGACGACCTGTTCCAAGGTCATAAAATCGACGCTTCTAAGCATTGGGTGTTTCAACTGGATGCGACATTCATTAGGCATATTTTGCATATTTTCCGGTGCTACATACAAGGTCATTGACGCGCACATACCCATCTGAACGCATAGGCATTCCTTCTTGCACGGCACCGTGTCGAAGGAGGTAGGACATCGTCTTGGATATTTGCACACGAGTTATATCGGGGCCATGTCCCTTTTCTTCACCCCGGTAGCCCTTCCGAGGGCGCCTTTTGGGTGTCGCAAAAAGGGTAGCGGTGGTGCTAAGTTGTCGATATAAAATATGGGCTGAACACGGTCCTTGTAGTCGCTGCATGAGCAGGGACCGCTTAGTCAGCACGGAAAGACCGCGAAATAGGTTGTGCCCCCGGCCCCGGGGTCCTCACGCTAAAAAGGCTGTTCACTCAATAATTACAGATCTACAGAGAAACAATGCCAGTATTCCAGAAGGATGATATTACGAAAAAGCGCATAGTCTATATTACACGTTTCACCTCGAAGAATGACTGGCATCAAGGAATAAGTACAACTTGAAAGCGAAGAAATGAAGTAGCTCACCTTGAGGTAGTAAACCTGCCATGCTACAACTGAAAATAGGACAATAGCTTGTAGCACGGACCACCATTTTACGCGAGAATTGGTAGATTCTGCGGTGTTTCTGTGTGTGCGTTCTCGTACAACAATGTATTCTTGTTCGTCTTTTACGGCGGCAAGCCCACTGGCTAACAGACGAATTTCTCGTTCAATAGGTGCGACGACATCTGGGGCGAGTTCAGAAAGATGACAAGTTGGTCAAAGTTAACGAACCATCTTCTCCGACATAGATGACACCGTGAACGTTGAAGCTAGACACCAGGCATGTTGAGAAAATAAATGCCGATATGTCACAGAGTACACGCACCTGACAAGTTTGTCGGCAATAGCGCTCATTTGATTGGAGAAACAGTATTCGTGCCGTCCATCTCTTTCTGCAGTTATCGAAAGGGAGCCAGTAGATTGCTTGACTTGCTTTCCGAGGACGCCTCCACCAGGGCCCGTTAGCTGTGCAAATAAATGAATGAGAGACGACAGTAGACAACGTCAGTTGCCGCACCCAAAAGTCAATATCCAAGTGTCCTCCACCACCAACTTGGTAGGTCACCGTCATTTTGTCTTGTTTATGCAGGTCCTCGAAGAAACACTCTTTCTTGCCCGCGACGACATCAATCATATGGGCATGAACAGCAGTTATAGAAAGAAACAGGGCCAGCCAGGCGGTGAGAAGGCATTGGGTATATGTTGGACGAGACATGATGGATGGTAGAAGCAGGAAGTCGTGGCAACATATGGGTGGTATCAGGGGTCTTCCCATTTTGGGTGCTTCGCTCTTTTGGTCCTTTTGCTCGTGCATTCATCTTGTACTGCTCCATCCTCGTTAAATCGCATTTCTATCATGGCAACCACTGAGCAGGACAGCGTCTTCACAAAGGCACGTATCCTCTTCGTCCTCTCAGATCAACAGAGATCTCCTTTATTTTCGCAATCCTGACTCCCTTCGGTTTCTCCAGGAAGAAGAGGCCGATGTCCACTTCGAGCCCGTTATCAAGCTCACCGAGCAGGTCAACACGAAAACCATGGAGGAGGACGAGGATGTGCTCTTCAAGATGTGAGTCAAGTTAATGCCACTCTGTTCTACAGCCCCGCTTAACAGCGTCGGTCGGTTGCTTCCCAGGCGTGCAAAGCTCTTTAGGTTCGATATCACGTCGTCAGAGTGGAAGGAAAGGGGCACTGGCGATGTCCGTTTACTGGCCCACAAGGAGACCAAGAAAGTCAGACTCGTGATGAGACGTGATAAGACGCTCAAGGTCTGCGCCAACCACGCCAGTCAGTCAATCCACCCACTCATCGATAAACCTCGCCCTAACGCGTACTTTCTCAGTCACAACCGATATGCGTCTCCAGCCAAACATCGGATCCGACCGATCTTGGGTCTGGAAGGTTGCTGCAGATTATGCAGAGAGCCCTCCGACCGCTGAGACGCTCGCTATCCGATTTGCTAACTCTGAGAGTACGTTTAATCGCCGGTATCTTTTTCTTGTCCGTCTCATTACTGCCTATAGACGCCAGTCAGTTTAAGGAAAAGTTCGAAGAGGCGCAGAAGGCAAACGCTTCCCTATCTGCCGGTGCTGAAGCTGAGCCTGCCAAAACTGAAGAGCTCGCAAAAGTAGAAGAAAAGGTAGAAGAAACAGCGGAAGAAAAGAAGGCAGAGGCAGAGACTGAGAAAGTAGAGGATGAGAAGAAGGACGATGAGAAGAAGGAGGAATGATCTGTGAATGTGCAATGTTGACGAAATGTATATCCCGTACGAACCTGTGATTTCTACTAGTATGATCCATTAACGTTGTGTTCTGGCAAGGGTCGTGCTAAGCATATCATTAAATATTACACTAATGTCTACAATCCATGTACATGTACGCGATTACGACGACCCGCTATGAGCTTTCCTTCGCCCTGTGACCATGCGCGGCTTCCTCTGCTGCCCAAGCTTTCAGGAAAGCTACAGCAGCACCTTCACTTCTCTGCCAATACAAAGCACTGGTCTTACCCTTTACGACATCTTCCGTTATTAGAACATGACGAATGTCCTGATTGTACTTTGTTAGTCAATCAAATGGTTCAACGTAAGTAACTTACCGATCCCCTACGATGACCGTCAGCGTGTGTGTCCGCAAAGATTAAAAATAGGGAAGAAGGCTTACGGAACTTCGTACATTGGATCCAACAACAAGCTCTCCTGAAGAACTGATCAGAGTCACACTGATTGCAGGACGAATCGACAAACCATAATCCCTCTCAATCCTCTTGCTCCACCACCTTTATCTGCCGCCTTCCGACATATCTCGTCAATCGCAGCACTTGTAAACCGTATATCGACGCCAGAATAGCCGAACAGAGCCTGGTACTGCGACATCAAAGATCCTTTGACCTCCGTCAATATCCTCCGCAAATCAGGTATCGTAAGCGGCGCCAAGGTCGTAATCGACGGTAGGCGGGAGACGAATTCTGGTATGAAGCTACAACAAAGCATCAGATCGCAAACCTCTAAACAAGGCTAGACGAATTCATACCCATATTGTACTAGATCTAGGTGAAGGTACATGGTAGGCTTTCATCTGGAATCATGTAGTTTCGTGGCTCACCAGGTGTTTCCACTAATTCCAAGATAGACGTATTCGCCTTTCGGTTGGGGGTGAAAAAAGGAAGAGCAGAACCGTCGTCTTCAGACGCACTGAACCCTATTGACTGGAGAGTGATTCAGCAGGGAAAACGATGAAGGATGGAAACTAACAGCTTTCGACACTCGTTGTCTCACAATCTTATCCAAATTGACGAACGCGCCGCTTAATATGAACAACACGTTCGAGGTATCGATATGGTATATATCATTCTTCGCAGCTGGAGGGGCGTGAGTGAAGGAACAACTGCTGTGAGATGTGACGCACGGGCGACAGAGGGACTCGGCGCGCCTTGTCCATTTCTTGACTGCGTCTCGGGGGGAGGGTGCGCCTCGCCGCCCTTAATTTGAACAGTGACCACGGAACCCTCCATCATGCATAGAAGTGCTTGTTGAACACCCTCTCCGGACACATCTCTGGAGCCTTCCATACCTGACCCATTCCGTCGAGCAATCTTGTCGATCTCGTCTATATACACGATACCCATGCTGATAGGCATGAAGATCAAATCTAAAGTTGCTGCTAGCTAG
This sequence comes from Armillaria gallica, assembly GCA_037576215.1. NCBI lineage: Eukaryota > Fungi > Basidiomycota > Agaricomycetes > Agaricales > Physalacriaceae > Armillaria > Armillaria gallica. Next base: position 1,946,829 of record JBANDB010000008.1, read on the forward strand.
TGAAAGTGACAAACCTTGCTCGTACTGGGTCATAATTCGCATCTTGAAGCTGGTGGTGTTTTCTATTTAGGAAATGAGTCGCCAAGACAATAGACGTACTAGTCTTTGTATTGCCATATCCACATCCTCGCCGACATCTATAAGGCGTTAGGAGAAGGACTTGACGGATTTCTTGCACTTACATCCGGCCTTATGGCGAGATATGAGCAAATTCAATGGATATAACCACATTACATACCTGAGTGAATGATGTTGCGTCGCTAACCGAGAATGGTACATCGAGAACGTTGGCCAGTGTCCGAGCCAAAAGGGTTTTGCCTTGTCATGCTATGAGTCTCACAGAACAACGAAGTGTTTGTAAATACAATACCTGATCCTGTAGGTCCTCTAAGACAAAGGTGAGGAGTTGTTGTCAATATATCGGGCGGACAAGGCGTACATGACTAGCACATTGCTCTTCTCAAACAGTGGGAACGGTGTTTGGGACATGTAGGATGAAGCATTAGCTGTCGGTTTCCGCATAGGGCGCACATTCGTCGGGTACACAACTAAATAACAGTAAAATAAGAGTGAATTTTAGAAGAATGACTCGTACCATCATCGAACTGATCTGCCGTCCGTGTACCCCTTGGTTGGAAGAGGGACCTGTTGGCGCGGACACGATTGTAATGGTTGAATATCCTGTTTCCCCGTCCAATAAGAGACGCAGCCATTCAAGAGAGCACACTACTAACGCAACCGACAGAACCTTCTTAGCGTTCTCCTGCCCGATGACAAATTGATTCAGGTATTCGACGAGCTGCGAGCAGATCAGGCGGCAATAATGACGCAAGAGAACGCTTTGAGCACCTGACGGGGGGTAGCAGAACCGAAGCTGGGGATCGTCTTTACAGGCTGGTCGTCATTGTGCTCCGTTGGGTGTTCGTGTGCTGGCTGGGTGTGAATACCACGTATGGAAGGTCGTAGAGGTCGTTGTGGTCGATGAGCGACACTGATAATGACCCGAGACGGTGTTCGCCCGAGCATAGCAGATGTTAACGCCGTTGCCTCCACGTCGTGGTTGGGAGAGAGCAGTCGGTAAATCCGGGCCGATTAGGAAATCGGCTTTCTTCGGACCACACTTATTAGTCGAAAGTATTGGTTGACGGAGATCGTTACTCCCGATCGGCCCGTCTTTGCCTTCACTAACCCCAAATTGGTTTTGTTCGTTGATGCAGATGTTCATCTTGTTTGAATCCAACTTAGGAGTCAAGAATGAAGTGTGGGGAACGACATAGTAGACAGTCTGGCTACTTTCTTGCATCCTTGGTATTAGCCACCGTACGTCCCTTATTCTCTTTTAGAGATCGCTAAACATGCAGTACCTAGTACAGGCAGCTTGGATTATGGTCCTCGTCACACAGGCACTCCTAACAGCATCTGGTATGTCTTCTGTATATCTTTAGACGTTGTCGTGACACAGAATGTCCCTCAAGTCGGACACGATGCGGTCGGTGTATTATGGTTCGCTACGATTGTCCAGTTTTTTGTCAACGTCGGCGTCACACGGCGCGTGTTCTACACCGGAGGAACGTGTCCTCATCAGCAACAGATAGCCAACTTCGCGTCCATGGCTGTAGTTTTGGGAGTCATTGGGGTGGATAGGACAGTGTACTCGAATGATCAACGTCAACAAGCCACGGCAGCAGGTTGGATCATCCTGTCGGTTATAAACATTCTTTGGGTCCTCCACTTCTCTAAAGATACTGGGGTATTCACCGACAAATCTCGAGGTTTTCCGGAAGAGGAGCCGTTGGACGCAGGATCACGTTCCAGCTTAAGCCAACCGCATACTGCTAGTACATTCAATCAGTCGGATCCACCTAGCGATACCATGGTCGAAAAGCACGTGAATCCACTTCCTCCATTCCCGTCTACGTCCACCTCTACGGACCATTCCAAGGATAACCCTCGGAAAGAAAGTGTGCTGATACCTAGTCACACACCGAACGCGACTCCTAGCGTTAATAGGAAGTCCGTTAGCGATGCCCGTCACTCAAGTCGTGCATCTTCGATGGTGTGTGCACCTAATGTCAAACAGTGAACCAATAGCACATTGATCATTTAGCGCCCGTCTTCTCCAACAACTGCCAGCGATCGTAATCATCCTCCATCGCTGTCAACCGTTTCGGAGAGTCTTCAGAGCGGCGCGACTACAGCTCCAAGCACAGCTCCGGAGTATTCAACGCGTGCCCAGGCAAATTGGACATGTGCGTCACCTGTTATACTCTGCGCATAAGCTGAGTTCTGGGTTTTATAGATCAAGCGGCCGATGCTGAAGAGCTCAGCTTCACAGCCGACGAGATTCTTGACGTCACAATGGCACCTCAAGAAAAGTGGTGGGAAGCGAGAAAGACGGATGGATCCAAAGGCAGTACGTTCATTTTCTCTCAACCCTCAATAACCCCGCTCTCATCAATCGATTGTTCCTTTAGTGGTACCCTCGAATTTTCTACGCCTCTTGCCGTCGTGATTTTACACAACCGTGTATGGTGTATAGGATTTTTTTTTTGAAGAGAGGGCGCGTTGAACAAGCCGCCGTAAGTGCACGAAGCACTGCCCTTAATCTAGTGTTGTATTGATAGCGTCTATTACAAGATTCTCGTGACATAAACGAGCACTGTTTGGTCTATTTTTTGATAACCCGGGTTTCATCAGCCTCGTGTCAGGCTCACAAAGATATCGCTGTACATAAAGCGCCTACGCATTGATTCTATAGAACATTCATTGCACGGCCTCTAAATGCCTCCAGTGACTCAAAATTCCCTGTCTTTCCATCCATAGCATCCCACCTGAATTTTCAATGGACTCCACACATCGACTACGACCAATCAAGCGGCGGCCCGATCTTCGCTCTGTCTTTTCCCAGGACTCCAGAGTCCCCAAACAACAATCAGATTACAATGGATCGGCGAACAATACCAAGCCTTCCATCGAGTTGGTCACCGTCGAAAACAAAGAGAATTCTTTTTCGTATCAGACGCCGAATCGACCAGATGAAACGAGGGAGAATGTTCGTGGACCTACTACGACGTATCTCCTCCCAATAGCAATCGATTCTGACGAAGACAAGAGGAGAGAGAGGAAAGAGAGGAGACGACGCAGACAGACAAGGAAGAACAAGCCCCTCCCCCCTACCCCGGGGTTAGTATTACCCTCCTGTGCGTCCCAAGCTCAATGGAGTCATGTATGTTGCTCACGTTTATGCAGATCTACCAGCAAAGGCAAGTCTGTTTATTTTGGTACTAATATGAAGATCTTTGATAGATATTCCACATACAGGTGTATCAGGTATGCAACTTACTATTTCCAGCTATTCTACGCTGAATGTTTTGCAATCACAGCATCTTTCTCATTTGGCCGAGCAGCTGTTTGCTAAGAAAGGGGACACCGCAAGGTAGTTCACTTTTTGGCTCTGTAAGGCGCCTGGCTCTGAATCTGTTTCCACGAGATATGAAGAGTTACAACGTTCGTTCAGTCAAATACATCCAACCACTGCCGTTGATGGCGTTGTGGAAAGCTATATGTATCGCTGTAGATTGCAAGAGGTATTATGCGTCCTCACATCCTCGAACCTCTTATTGATGCTGCCTGACTCACATAGTTGTTATCTGGACTCGGAGGCCTCAACGACCTGCCAAGAGTGCATAACGCCATATCCAATGACTACCCGCAAATTGTTGAGCTGTTAAAGGTCATCATAAGATCTCCAGAAGAGAAGGAGGCAATGCTTCGCCTCGGAGATGACGAGTCGGAAAGGTTTATGGACGCAGTTCAAGAGGTTCGTCCATCCACAGAGCTTGGATACTGATGAAATGACCAGGCCTTAGATCTTGGATGATCAAACCCAAAGTGAACAATTCAATGCCGATGCACGGATGCTTTTAGTCCCCATAGTCAAGTCCGTCTCTCGGCTTCCCAAGTCCATGTTTATATCCGGTGTTGGTGTTGTACAAGATAAAAACACGCTAGGAGGAACGTTCGGCGATATCTACCGGAGCACCTATGAAGGAAAACCTGTAGCCCTGAAGCGGCTGCGCATTTTCCGGACCTCTGAAAGAGCGAAGATATACAGAGTGCGTGCATTTACTGCCATATGTCATCGAAAAGTCTCTCAATCAGGCTTTTAGAAATTTTGCAAGGAGGCCCTCGTTTGGCAACAGCTCTCCTTCAAATACGTACTTCCCTTCCTTGGTATCGACGCGGAAAACTTTCCGAGACAACCTTGTATGGTATCACCCTGGATGTCGAATGGGACGGCTCCCCAATTCCTCAAGCAGAATCCAAGCGCTAATATCGATAAGCTGGTAGGATTTTTATCTGTCATCCGTTCTATTCTTCGAGTTAATCTAGTCTGTTTGTCAGCTCTTTGAGATTGCCCAAGGTATTGAATACCTTCACTCTCAGTCAGTCGTTCATGGGGATATCAAGGGTGTAAGGGTTGCGCTTTAATCTCCTATCTGTTACTGATCACCACAACAGGGCAACATACTAATCGATGAACAGTGGCATCCTAGGCTTGCAGATTTTGGACTGACGGTTTTCGCCGATGCTACGAGATAATTTACCACCGATCAAGGAGGGACTCTGCGCTGGATGGCTCCAGAACTGTTGCGCCCCTCGGGAAACTTCAAACGAACGTTTTCCAGCGACATATATGCATACGGCTGTGTTTGCGTAGAGGTGCGACTTGATCTTTAAGTATGTAATTCTGCTAAAACGATGTGTAGCTTTATTCAGGTCGGGTTCCGTTTCCTGAAATTAAACATGAAGTCCGCATCATAGAAATGGTCCTGAGCGGAGATCTCCTCCTCGGCCGGCTTCCATGACAGAGGATCTGTGGCAGCTCGTTTGTGTGTGCTGTGAGAATGGGGCTGACATGCGGCCCGGAGCATCAGAAATCGTTGAAATGCTCAGAACATTCTTACGCGAATCAGCGACAGAGCCAGGCCTAATGAAAGGATACATCTTTTCCAAGTTGAAGTCAAGTTCCTCATCGCTGACACGGGAAAAGTTTACATTCAATCTCGCTGGGTCATCAGATGACAGCAGCAGTCCCTGGATGAAACCATTGACGCTTCGTTCCGGATCGCTGCTTAGCCAGACTATCGAAGAAGATGCTCCCCATCAAGACCTATCACCCACGGCTGAGTTATTCAAGGAAGAGGACGAATACAGATTGCGGCTGCTGCAGATACGCGTACACGCAGATCCGCAGCGGTCGTATCACAACCTCATCAGGGTTGAGCGAGGGTAAGTGTTTTTTGTAACGAATTTCGGTGTGGTAACGTCTTCATGTCGCAGTTTTTCTGTCGAAATTTACCGTGCTTTAGCTCAGTCCGTAAAGAACGAAGTAACCATCAAACGTATTGCGATCGAGAAACAAAACAGAGTCAAAGTCATTCAGCTCATAGACGAATTCATCAGTATGCGATGGCTACACCACCCCAACATCATAAATTACATGGATGCTTTTCGCTACGAGGATGAACTTTGGGTGGTTACGGAAGGAATATCGGACATGATGACGCTTCAAAAGGTAGTAGCGACTAACGCTGGCATGTCGATGGCGAAAAGAGAGGCTTTCATCGCGACTGTTCTTCCTCATGTTTCACAGGCTTTGGATTACCTTCATCGACATGGCATAAGCCACAGAGGTATCAACATGGAGAACATCCTCTTTAGCAAAATGGGGCATGTACGATTGAGTGGGTATTTTATAATGGCGTAGATGTATTTTCACTAATTGTTGACTATAGAGCTCTGTGCTATGATACCTGATCCTCACACTTCGCAAAGTAGTCGTTCGTCCCCTCCGGAAATCCGTGCTGGCCAGCCTTACGACTTCAAGTCAGACATTTGGAATCTCGGGGCGCTTATAATTGGTACGTATTTATGTTTCCTCTTTTAATAATTCGCATTAACCAGCTTATGGCAGAGGTCCTTGACACAGAGAATAAAATAGAAATGCAGCAATCAGAGGCACTTGCCTTAGCATTTCGTTTTCATTTGCGTCCTTCGGCGGCGATAGCAGAATCAGTTGGGAGAATGCTGCATAAGGATCCAGGGAAGCGTCCTTCCGCGGCAGAGTTACTGAAAGTCTGCCCCAGTCTGACGCAACGAGCCCGTACTTGCATGTATTGATATTGGTACAACAAATTTAAACACCCTGTTTCTGCTTCCACTTGCATCCACGTCATCCCTACCACGGGTTGTTCTTGACGTTGCTCATGAATCTTCCCGCCGCTCAATCTAGACCGGAGTGACACGTACGTGGTTTCATGATCATTACATACTAACGTGGCACTTAGGCCCCTTCTTCAGTACCACCATCTATCCAGAATACTGTAAGGCCAATTTGTCGTTCTCCAGCACGCTGATGCTGATTTTCCGCGCCAGATGTCCCTTCAAAGATTTCCTCAAGAATTGATCAACAGCATAGTGGACGAAGTGTATGACGACCATAGCGCTTTGTATGCTTGCACATTGGTCAACCATGCATTTTTCTCGGCGGCACGGTTCCATTTACATTCTGTTATCAACGTGGAGGCTTCTTACCAGGCTACCTGCAAGCTGCTCGAACTCGTCTCTACATCGCCGGGATTCCGTTCAGCTGTGAAAGGTGTCCGTCTAATCTTCAAGTCCAACGAGAATCTTGTGATGACGATGCGACAGCGTTATCACTATTTTCCCATGTCATGAGAGTTCTCTCAATCTCACTGCCCTCTCCATCAAAGGCTGTTCTCACACTATTCCTTCTCACCTTTTCCAAGATTTGCCTCCTTGCCCAAACCTCCGATCTCTTTCTCTCACAAGTTTAAACTTCGCAAGCCCAGATGATTTCCTACTGTTTTGCACACATTTTCCTGGAATTCAGAGCATCCACCTTTCAAATGCTGGATCCTTTGGCAACGAGTCAGAGGTTTCTGGCAATACCGGTTCGAGATTACGTCCCGAGTATCTCTGCTTGCGCCGGATGAAGGGCGACATTCTGAGGTATATCGACACCTCGAGGTTGAAGAAGATACGATTGACAGCGGCCCCTGGATACCAGCTTCATACCGTCATTCAAGGTACCTTGATCGACACAGCTCCAAAACTAGAGGAGGTGGTTATTAACACAGAACCATACAGTAAGTCACTCGCCGTTTATGGAGACAGGCGATTCATCTGCAGCTAACTTCGTAGAAAGCAGCGCTCTCGACTTGTCGCGCATCTCCCGTCTTACCATTCAGCACTTCAATTATCTGCAGCAGCCTTTCGCGGGACTGCAGAACTTGTTCTTCAACAAGTTCCCGCCACAGCTTTTCGCAGTAAAAGAACTGACTCTCAAGTTATACGTCTTTCCTGAGCGTCTTCTCTCGTGTGAGGAAAGTCACTGGACGTGGTTGGAAGATATTCTTCTTGCTGTACAAGATCGAGTTCATATCATTGTTGTAACGGACCACGGCGATCGGGCCAAATACGAAGCCGACTGTGTCAAAAAGTTTCACAGTGCGTTGCCCCGGTTGGACGGTCGTGGTTCGTTGAAGGTACATATGGTCGAGGTTAGGATTGCGATGCGATAAATCAAATCATTCGCTGACACTCTTTCGCCACTCAGGGGATATCACATTCGCGAGAGAATGAACAAATTCTCCATTGCGGAGGCATCTTCGTACCAAGAATGAATGTTCTAGCCAAGGCTGAACTTGAGTCGTGCAGGGGAAGGTAGGAAGGCGTTTTTAGTCAAAGTGAGTATGCATAGTGTCTGGGTGCGAAAGAGGTATCCTGGCATAGGGAGACTCGGAATAAATTGTTCCAAGGGAACAAGTTGGGTCAGAATTTTGAATTCAGACAGCGGTGGAAGTTGTTCGATGGTTCTTCCATGAAAGCAGAGTGGATGAAGTGGGCGACTATTCGGCAATCGTTAGATTCGCCGGGCTCCTGGTGATGCATGAAGTTCCTCGCCTCTACAATATCCGACTCGACTCGAGTGCAAACAACTCTATTTCGCTTTCCTGCTTTCTAAGTTGCTTTCAAATGTCACTTCTCATTTATTCTTGGTTATCGTGGGTCTCTGTATGTGTAAATTTCCACTACATGCCAAGTAAATAATGAAACAGGGAAAGTACGCCGTTCCGGGGAGAGGTATGAGTGTTCTTAAGCCTCCGATACGGCTTCACGAAGAAAACGATTGGGTTTTTGGAAAATTATCGGACTGACGATTTTGTCAAACAATAACATCGAGTCACTCAAGTGGCCTAACCTGTGCTGGATACATTTCATGAGGACGGTAAATTTTGGCGGGTGGCCAGGAGCGTAGACTCGGGCCAGTCCCCACTTCGGTTTGTGACACTCGATCAACTATCCGTCTGCCCGAGTCGATCGATTGTCATCCAGTAGGACTGGTTCGAGTCTACCAGGAGCACGGATCTTTAAGCTTTAAGGCTGCCCTACATAGCTAATCGGATTAGCGACTGCAACGAGAATGCCGTCTCTCTCGAACTTGAATATCAACTGTCAGCATTTTCCTGCATACCCATAGAGGAAAATGCACCAAGATAAGACGCGCAGTGGACAAGATGATGTCCGTTCGTTCACGGAAAAACCTAATACATTTATGTGTATAAACATTTCCCCCCATTTCTATATGTACAGTTATTACGAGTACCTACAACAGCTAACATGTACAAGAGGGGTCGTCACGAGTCTTACGACGCCGTATTATTATAAGTCTTACAGATAGCATACTATTTCATCGAAAGCGAAAACGACAAAGCACAAAGTGAAAGATAGGGAAGGACTTAAAAGAGTTGCCACCATCGTTTTGGCCTTTGCATTTTATCCATTTGCCTAGCCAGGTCAGGGGCGGTATATAAGGGAGCTTGCATGGAGGAGCGGTCGTCTTTTTCGGGGCTGCATTTGGGGGTATTCTACACGTGCACTAGTGAGTAACATGGAAGAGAAGGATGACATTTCATACTCACTCGTCCACATGAACAAGGTATTCCTTATCTTTCCTCAAGCCCGTGAAGACCAAGTTAATCTCATCCTGCAGCATCAATCGTATATTATTGGGAACGTTGATCTTTCGGCGCCACATTGCGACGCTGTTTCCAGATGGCGAGGGCAGGAAGATGAACACAATAACCTGAGCAGCAGGATCATAGAAGGCTACAGATTCTTGGAGTATCTTGTCTCGGGTTTTTTGTAGCTGATCAAATGTCAACCAGTCAAAAGCCGGCTCGTTAGGATTTTTCGGAGACCTGTAATCCGCGTTAACGAACAGAGCACCTCTTTCTTGGCTTTGGAGAAATCGATGAAGCTAAATTATAATTTAGCGAAACTCCCAGGTGTGAATAGTCTTGGGACGCACTCCGTATGAGCCCAAGGGGTAATTGACGGTTTGTACCCATGAAATCACGGACGAGACGCGCTCGTCTTTGTCTGGCGAAAAACCCCAGTATATCCTCTCTTTCGCCTTCCGCATCCTTCCAAAGAACGCATTCTTGACAGCCTCCAATGCCACGCCCCGGGAATCGATGAACTTGACGTTAGTGTATTCATTCATCTTGTTGTGGGGTATTCCGTAATCAAGAGCGGTCGTAGTTCCTTTATACGCGTGGGTGAGTGTTTTGGAAGGTAGAGAATAGCTGGTATTCTTCGTAGGCGGTATTGGAGCCTGGCGTCCGATTCCCATCATCCGTTTCAAGGCTGCCTTTGGAGAAAAATGAACGCGCCGGGGATCATTGTAGTCTTCTTCCTCTTCCTCGTCCCCTTCTGAAATGCGGTCAAAATGGCCAGTATTGCCCATTCCCGAGCCTCCCCAGGTCCCTCCACCACCACCCCATGCGTCTTTTCCATCACCCCCAGTACTACCCCAACCATCGTTCCCACCGCCATCACCCCAACCATCACCGCCACCCCAACCGTCGTTTCCATCGCCTCCAGTGCTACCCCAGCCATCGTTGCCGCCGCCGCCAGCAGCTCGGGGGTCCTTCTTCTCTTTCTTCTCCTTCTTCCCGCCTCCTCCGCCTCCCCCGCCCCAAGCATCATTACCGCCACCCCAAGAGTCTTTGCCGCCACCCCAAGAATCTTTGCCGCCGCCTCCAGCCGCCGGAGCACCCCAGGAATCTTTACCGCCCGCATTTCCACCAAAACCATCCTTTCCACCCCCTCCATCACCCCAATCACCGCCTCCTCCACCGCCCCAGGACTCTCCCCAGTCACCGCCTCCACCTCCGCCCCAGTCACCACCACCGTCGCCCCAACCACCACCCCATTCGCCGTCACCTCCTCCTCCTCCTCCTCCTGTTCCTCCACCCCAGTTATCTGCCTCAGGTTTGTGTCGCTGATGCTTATCATTGTGTTTCTCCTTCTTGTCTTTCTTCTTGTCCTTTTTTGTTTCCTTGGGTGGAGGCGGAGGAGCGGGAGGAGGAGGTGCTCTCTTCTGCTGCGGAATCCCAGGATAAGGATTGGCTTGTCCGGGATAGGGGTTTCCCAGTTTCATTGACATCATGTGCGCTTGAGGATTCGCCAGTCCTGGAAACGCCTTAGGAAGGGCGGCAGGACTTTGGCCAGCAAAACGAGCAGGATTGTTCGGCTGTGCATGTGATGCATTGAGCAGAGAATTCAAGAGTTGAGAGTGCTGTTGGCTCGACAGGACGTTTCTGGTCCCAGCGGGCCCTGTAGGCACAGAAGACGGAGTGGTTACCTTGGAAAGTTTTCTGGCTTCCTCGCTCCAGCCTCTCCAACTAGCCGCCGGGGGTGCCGCCGGTTTTTGTGGCGGTGGAGGCTGACGATGATGATGGGGAATCGGTTCCTCCTCATAGTCATCCTCGCTATCGTAGTCCTCGTCTTCCTCTTCATCCCAGTCCCCTCCACCGCCACCATCGCCCCAACCACCATCGCCGAAAGATTGACCTGTAGCGCCGGGCCAAGCAGCGGCAAAGTCGTGTGGGCGCGCTGGACCCTTTCCTGCCTGGGGGGCTTGCTTCCAGGCCGATCCAATAGATGTCGCGACCGAATTTCGCTTTCCAGGATTCTGGTGTCCAGGACCCAGAGGTCTATGCGTTGGCTGAGCTCCCCAGAAACCTCCAGCCATCTGAGTGTCAGTATTTGTAGGCCAAGGATCATTAACAGCACCGCCGCCAGTTTTGGCAGGATCGCTAGCACCCCATTGGTCGGATTGGTCCGGAGCATCGTCCAGGAGACCTGTATATCGATGAATTAGATGGTGAGCCATCTATGTTTAGCGCTCATCCGTCCATCACTGTTTCAAAATACGCGTGACGACGGATGAAGTACAAGAGCGCTCACCGCCACCTAGACCCATCGGGTCACCGCCGTCGTTTTCATCCTTGGCATCGAAAATAGGCACGGGCGTTGGTACCGGCATGGGCTCCGGTATGGGCTCTTGCTGCTTTTCATGCTTCTGCTCCTCTGGCTGCTTCTGCTTGCTCTTTTTGTTCTTGGCCATGATACACTGAAATTAGGCTGATAATCAGAGTTGTATCCAAAGGACTTCGTGCGACCAAAGGCGTTGCATAAACCAAAAGAGAGGTATGTTTCCCAGAGAGGGACAGGCAGTATGCAGCGCACTGGGCACGATGAGTACAATGGATACCAAGCATCACAGCGGCATCGAGAAGAAGGAGATCATCACGACACGAGGCAGATCTCGGCCACGTGGCTAACCCGATCAAGGTTTGCACCGCAACCACCATGTCCGCCTCGTATTCTTGCTGAGCGAAGGCCCTCACTCATTGAATTTCTCTTGTAGAGGCCAAATGTCCGCCATTACTCGGAATTTACCATGGTTCATCCGTGACCTCTGTGTTTCCGTCATTGGACAAGAGTGCTACACGTCGTTGGTCGAGAATCTCGCCCTCACTGACGTTCAGTGCCTTAAATATGCTCTATCCAAGGGCCTTGGAGTTGGAATTGTTATTGGAGGATCTGTCATGAAAGTTCCTCAACTACTGCTTATTCTGCGTGCACATTCTGCTAGAGGACTTTCTCTGACCGCATTCTTATTCGAAACACTCGCCTACTCCATAAACCTCTTCTATTCTTTTCGAAACGCGTTCCCTTTCTCGACCTACGGCGAGAACCTGTTTTTAACCATCCAAAACGCACTCATTACCTGTCTCATCGTTTATTACTCCCATCGGTCTCCCAAACGCAATGCCAACCTCGCAACGGTATCCCTAGGAATGCTTCTCACTGCAATATTACTGAACATTGTCCCCGAATGGATACTATCCTTTCTACAACTTTCCACCCTTCCCTTGTCTATCTTCTCCAAATTGCCGCAAATACGGCAGAACTACCGTGCTCAGTCCACCGGACAGCTCTCCGCATTCGCTGTCTGGTCGCAGATCATCGGATGCTTGGCCAGGCTGTTTACGACATTGCAGGAGGTGGGGGATTGGCTGATTTCAGGCAGCTTCCTTTTGGCGTTGGCGTTGAACGGCATCCTCGGTTGTCAGTTATGGATGTATTGGGGGAAAACAGAAGTCGGGGAGAAGGGTTTCGAGCTTCATACTGGCATATCGAGAGCAGTGACTCCCCCGCTTCCATCTCCAGCTGTGTCAAATCGAAGAGGAAGGAAGCTTCGAGACGATGCCTGATCTTCGAAGCAACGATCTATTGTCGCATTGGGGCATCCATACCTGATCAGGGCTTGCGTTAACTCTTTTATCATACCGCCGTGCTCAGTCCCTAGATTTAGTGAACTCAATTGTCCTTCGTATGCGGTATCTTTTCTGAGGGGTGTTTGCCGAGTCCTCTGTACACGTCTTGGATTTCTATAAAAATGCCTGTTCTTTCGAGAAGTCCGTACGGCTGTTAAGAGAACAGGGAACAAGTAGACGACTACCCTAAGCGTTCAATACGATTGTTCAGGTCCGCCCTGGCCAGGTCTTCTGTGTAACGAAGTAACTAATCAACCTTTGCAGTACCCAGCACTGTCGGTGATGTAATCAATGGAGCCGTCAGGCTGCGTCTGTCCACCGAGATTGGTGGCATCAGCAATCGTGTGGCGTTTGCTGAATAAAGAGCAGGTCAAGAGAGGACTGTCGCCCTATCAGAGAGGAGTTAGCATCTTCTACCAACCCAATGTGCTTCGCACGGACCTTCCCATTGACATCATGATAGGCTGTGCAAAATAAGGTCAGGCCGTGGGTAGTTACGGGAGGAAAACTACTCGCAATTAATAAAGACACATCCATCGACGCTGTCGCACATGCACTTGCAGTCTGAAAGAAGGCGCAGTGAGAAACGCTCCTCCAATATTGTCTTTACACACCCTGAACGGTGTCAACTAATCCGTAGGTCAAGTAGTCGCTTCCTTCGACAGCCCCAGTACAGTTGGAGAACTCCTTCGTGTAGCCATCACCAGAACTTTCGGGATCGGGGCACCAATAGCCAGACTTGGATAGATCAAGGTACCAGCAGACCCTCTGTGATAAGACTTGTATCAGTGGTATGTTAGGGAAACGCAAAAGCAATTGTACTCACGCCATCCTTGAGCCAAGGTAGAGTGAGGTTGCCCAAGTATTCAGGGTAGTCACCGTAGTACCACCCAGGTGTGCCATCACCATCCCAAGGCGGGATAGCAGCACCATAGTATTCCTCTGCGGTGAGATTGGCGGTGATATTAGCCAAGATTTGAATATCTGTGGCATTCAAGGATACGGTGGAGTTGCCAACGATGGTGTCGTTGTCTGCCCCACGAACTAGAATGGCGGCCGCAAAGGTTATGAGGAGAGGGGAGAAACGCATTGTATGAGCCGAAGCACTTGAGTGAGACTCGAGGAGCTGGAGAAAAGGAGATATTTTCCGTTGAATTTATAGAGGCGCATTCTGGTCTGCCAGCATGAGTCGGACTATTGAAAGATGCATCATCTACCGGCGCAGTCAGTACCTGTGCATGGAGGGCCAGATTGATTTATGTAAGGTAACTTAGGTATGGGCGAGCAGGAGCAACCAAATAAGTACTGTGTCCTCGATTTCCTAAAGAGCCTGGCCGGTTAAATTGCACTCGAGGCTGGATAGTATTCTTTAAAATGCGAGAGGTGATGTGGATAGAAGATTGAGATTCAAGAGGTAGCTTGCAGGAATGTCTTCGGAAGAAGGAGCCGAGCGTACGCCTGTATGGGAGAGCGGCCACAGTACAAGCAAATTTACGCATGTCTTTCATCAGAACCTGCCAGGTCCAAAGAGCTTAGGGTCATGTCGCATGGGTGCGACGTATCGTGTACGAATGCGAGTACCATCATGGTTTCTTCGAACACCAAAGCAGTACAGTAGACGGTGAGAGACTCCGCCGAGAGAGTAAAGTAGAATGAGGCCGAAGATTAGCCTCACGATGAATTGTAACTTTCGGTGAACTTTAGCGCTCCAAGTATCGACGAAGGCAGACGGTAGATGAGGTAAGTAGTACATATATTTCGATTCTACTAGAAGATGTGTTATTAAGTTCAACAAAATTGATGATTCAAAACATACCTATTGCTACTAAGTTGTCTCTGGAATCAACTTGAATTATTGTCAGCTGTTGTTCGTCTGAAGATCAGAAAGTTTCAGGCACCCGGCGCCTTGTGCCATTCCGCAACTTCCAGACGATCAAAGATACAGAAGATGTTTCCTAGACCTTAGTCTGGAGAAAGAATACTAGTCTGGCCAACGTTCGGGTGATATAGACATGGTGGTCAAGCACAGAAGGCCGAGATTCCCGAGTCCTCGATCGTACAGGTCGCCGGAGTCCCGGATCAGCGACGACGGTCACGTCGATTAAATAATTGCGCTTTATCCTCGATACAACCGACGCAGCCTCGCAACTTGGACACGGGGACCTCTGCCAGGGAAAGTGAATTCGTAATTTTTTCTCCTAGTCTGATACTGCCGCACTTTCATAATATGGCGACTCTCCTTAAGCGCTAGAACCTAGGATGAACTCTCCGATCGGGCTTCCAACGGCATATTCGTAGGGACGCGTACAGATATGCTCTAGATTCACAGCTACCTATGCAGGCATCGCGTCGGAATCCCTCGCTATCAAAAGGGCTCCTATCCACCTACTCTGAAGCTATTTTGTCCTCGCTACACAAACAAACCCACTAAAGGTTCTTCGTCAGGATGCCATAATTCTCCATTATAGCTCATCGACGGGTTTCTATGGGTATACGTATCAGCCTGGGTTGTTCTCCGATGCCCCACAACCAAATGATATAGATCATGTATGTACCCATCGCACGGAACAGGGAACTTAACTACGCGCCTATCTCGACACCGTAGGAGGTTTTGATGTTCTAAATCTGTGACTGTTTGAGAGACTATTGACGACTGTTGCTCTCGTCGGCTTCCTCATCGAGGTCGACAAACGATCTCGATCATTTACTCACCGCCTTCGATGATACTGACACGCATCAAAACCAGCTGCTATCAGGCGCAGTCTCCAGACTGGATTCTCTTCACTTTCCTTCTCCCAAGCAGTAACGTCTGTGACGGAAGACTGTGTCTTCCTACTGCGATGGATCTCTGGAGCTGGAACTTCATTTCTGCCCACCATAAGAGCCGCAATGTTTGTGCACCTAGACGAACCCCAGCATTCTGGTCCTGTATATGCTCGAGATGAGCTGTGAGTCAATTTTATTGTGTGGCTAGAGTGATCATTTGTTAACTTGCATCGACAGAAATGTAACTTCATACAATACAGGACAGTCTTTCAAAGACGTCTCTGCCGAGATGCACCACATCAGTGCTATTGTTGGAGGAGTCGTTGGAGCTGTTTGCGCTCTTCTTTTTGCATTCCTTTTATTTCTTCTACCTACGGCGCAAGAGGCTTCGGGGGATTGGGGACACTGTCGAACATGGAGTCAAACATGAATCCTTCGATTCATCTTCGTTCAATGATAGTCCTAAAGCATCATGGTTTTCACGGATACATTCAACCCGGTCTTTTATGCGAAAAGAGACCACTCCTAGTTCTCGATTGGTTGATGTGGGTGCGGAGAAACAGGCATATTCGCCATTTGGGAGGATATTCCAACGTACAGACATTATCAGCATCTCCCGCCCTGCCCCTGCTGCTCGTGCTCCTTTGCCAAACATGAACTCAAAGGAGCCCGGGGATACAGATCTGCCATTTATCGTCATCCCTCCTTCGTCTACACCCAATCGAAGAGATTCATTGGTGATCCCGGTCAATGGCAGAGACCGCTCCAGTCGAAGGAAGATTCAAATTCCCCCACATGCCGTTATCGTTGGTCCTTCCTCCGTCTCTCGTCAGGAGACAGTGAAAATAAGCATCTCGGACTGCTCGAGATCATCGAATAGCCCCAAATCAGAGAAACTCAGTAGATTGCCAAGGTTGTCAAAAATTCTCCCTCCGCTTCCCGTTTCCAAAGCCGGTGGCGTAGGTTATCCCAATACAGGTACTCGTCGTCCTCTTCCGGTGCGTCCGCATGATGCTGAAAGTCTCCCACGTAGGGTGGAGAAGCAGGTTGCTTTCGCGGGGATTGAGACAATAAATGACGTTGGTGTTGGCGTTGGTCTACGTCCAATATTAAGAAGGGACATCAACTTTGGAACGACCGGCTATTATCACTCTTCCTTGGGAGATCATTCAGGGGTGCAGGTGGGGCCGCTCATGTGGAAAGAGATAGAGGAGCTTCGGAGGGAAGTTCAGTTACTTCATAAATACCTGCCCCAGGACAACAAGGACAATGGTCCTCCTCCGCCACTTTACACTAGTAGGGCGTAAAACAGCCACACAGAACCTTTTTGTTTTGGATATTTCAGATTAGAATACTATACTTCCGTTTAATCAAGAAGATAAAAACAGAATTTCAGATCCGCTTGACAATTTCACTGACAACGTCTTCAGTCCTGGCCGTCCCACCCAAGTCTGGTGTTAGGAAAGCAGCTTCACGGACGACGGAATCCACGGCGTTGTCAATTCGATCGGCGCCTTTGATGTAACCAAGGTGTCGAAGCATGAGAGCGGCTGAGCGGATGGAGGCGACAGGGTTAGCAATGCCTTGGCCTACAATATCAGGTGCAGACCCGTGCACACTAAACCAGGCTCAGTACAATCCATGCCAGAGATAACTAGACGTACGGTTCGCCCATCACAAAGCTGTCGCCGGCGTTGACAGAAGGAACGACACCAAGAGAGCCCACAAGGGCGGCGGCGGCGTCCCTGTAAGAGCTTCAACTATGAGATATCGATGGTCGGTGTTAATGTACGCACGAGAGAATATCGCCATATAGGTTCGGTGCGACCATGACATCAAAGACTCTGCGAATCGGATGAGAAAAGGACGTTGAGAGTGTGATAATGCTTTACTTAGGTTCACGGAATAACCTGAAAATAACCCATCAGCCGAGAATATGGATTATAAGGTTGCACATACCGATAGACTGCGCTGTCAACTAATTGTTCCATGACAGTAACCTTTTGATACTTCGGCTCAATGTCTGGGACGGCACGAACGGTTTCCCGGAAGAGGCCATCGGTGACAGACAACACATTTGACTTGTGTATCACTGTAAGGTGCTGTAAATGGCTTCAGCCGGGGTGTAGAATATTAAACAACCAAGGACTTGCCTGACGGGGACGATTCAGCGCAATTTCAAAGGCCATTTGACCGATACGTCTTGATGCACGCTCAGTAATCAACCGTGTTGCGCGGGCCTCCTTCCCTTGTTCGGTGACTCGGAGCTCTTCTTGCTTGATGTACTGCAAGAATTGTCGCAATCGTCGGCGAAATTGTGGTAGACCTGGCGGAATGGAACGTACTAGACATTCTGTGTTCTCCCTAACTACTACCAGGTCGATGTCAGGAGGGACACCGACAACCGGGGAGACCTATTCTAGCATTGGCATCACAATTCGGAGTAAGGTGGAAAGGGTGGCTTACAGAAACAACGGGCCTTATGTTGGCGTAGAGATCCAAGATTTTACGGAGCGCAACAATGGGCGATGAATACCCCACGACCTTCCGCGAAGGAGAACTGAAAATATACGTAAGACTAAAATTGACTAAGAAAGTAGCGAAGATACCTGACAGATCCGAAAAGAGCACAGTTGCATTCTTCCTTAAGAGTCCTGGTAACGAATTAATACCCTATAGCATCATAAGCGTGAGGTGATTCACTGACTCTACAGTTTCGGGAGGTAGGGCAGTGCCTGTTCGGGTAAAGGTCTCGAATCCAGCCGCCAAATCGATAAATTTAGGTGAAGGGATGTCAGATCCAACAGCTTCGATGGCGGTTCTTGCAGCCTGTTATTCCTAGATTATCGGAGCGAATTCTGTAATGGCAGTCTGACGAACTGGGATGACTTCCTGGCCAATACCATCAGCAGGGATGAGACCAATGGTAAGATTCTTCCTGGCGAGCGTGGCCATCGAGCGCAACGGTGTGCGAAACATGGTGGTCAAGGAAGAGATCGTCGGTAGTGGAAATTTTTGGAATTGGACACCGATGGAGATCCGATAAAGCCGAAAATTGCACGTGACAGAGACGCGACGCGCTGATTACGAAATTTCTCAACGCGCTGTTGAGCGCCGCTGCATCGGATCGGTGCCACCGAACGTCCACCTCCTGCCTGCCACCATGATTCCGAGCCCAAGCTCTTCGCCGCGACCCATTTTCCACAACCGAACAAATTTCAATGAAGCTAGCCGACCTCCAGCGAAATATCAACAAAAGCTTTCCTTTGCGCTACCTACACCCCCGAAGTGTACTGGCTTGAAGAGATCCGTGCAAGAGCCAAACTGTCCCCGCAACCGGAAAAGGGCTAAGCCGCTTGAGAAAGAAGAGGATGTCTGTGAAGAAGCAGAGCTGGCAAAGTTTCCATCTCGTAGGGAAAGAATTCGTGGGACCACTCGCTCTCATGGGTATCTCGCGATACGTACAGGAAACAGGCCACACGATGGTGCGTTCGTTCTGGCTGACGCGATTCTCTCTAACGGAGAAAATTCTAGTATCTACGCGACATATTCTCGAATCCTTTGTCTCGTATAACCATCGCGACGTCTACAAGTGTCAGTCTGCGGGTATCGATTATCATCTAACGCCACCCTACTCGTGTTCATATTCACATGGTTAGCTTGAACATTTCGTCCTATGTATTCTTCTCACTTTTCCGTTTAGCGTCGCGGCATGGCGAGTCTTCGCTATTGGCAGTTTCTACGGAACAAGGGACTATTCACATCATAAACACCACTAAGAGAGATCCTTGGGACCCTGGTAGGCTTTACGCGACAACACGCCCTGTTTCTGCTGACATTTAACCCTCAGAGCCTCTTCGCACGACTATACAAGCCCACGATAATGGAGTCTTTGACGTCAAATGGGACGAATCTGATACACGCCTTGCCACTGCTTCCGCCGACCAATCAACTCGGATTCTCTGTCTCTCTACCAACACAGTCCTTCATTCTTTACGTGGTCATACGAGCACTGTAAAATCTATATCATGGGATCCTTCCAACCCAGATTTGCTGAGCACCGGTGGCAAAGATGGGTCCATATGTTTTTGGGATCTTCGAGTCGGTGAAGGCCGTATAGATGGCGAGTCGCTTGCGCCAATTTTATCCATTCACGGAGCGCATGAAGAACGGGCTCCTTTGGAAGCGAGCAAGCGGCGGAAATCTACTCCATCTACTAAAACGATCACAAGTCTGATCTACAGTGATACCTCACCACACAATCTGATCAGCAGCGGTTCTTATAACGGGTCGGTCATCTATATGGAATTTCAAAGAGCATAAATTGACCTTTTTACCACAGAGTTTTGCGCTGCTGGGACGTTCGATCGCTAACGAACTCGAAGAAGAAGATACCTAAATATAAATTACAACAGCCTCTCTTCGCATCGTCCGAGGATCCGACCAGTTTCCACGGCTCGCGTCGTCCAAGAGGAATAATTGGACTTGTAGCAGGACTAGGTCCTACGGCTGGACTTCTCTTTGGACTTGGGGCAGATTCTCGCGTACACACATACACCCGGTCATCATTATTACCCATGTCAACCAGTTACGCTCATGAGCGGATGCAGACGAACTCTTTTTACATTGGTCTGGCTATGTCGCCGTGCGGACGCTGGCTTTCCTCTGGGAGTACGGGTCGAGGGAGTGTTTTTTTGTATGATGTTCATAACGCCTGGCGACCTTTTGCTGCAGAAGAGAAAGGCGTCGAGCTGCAGGGCCAGCAAGGCGACGTGGGAGGAGTAGCTTGGTGTAGTGACGGACTAGCGACTTGCGCCGATGACGGAACCGTTAGGGTGTGGAGGCCTGATATAGAGGCGTATCATCATTGCCTCGAGCGCCCCGATGAAGAGAGATGGCATTGGAGTTGGTCGGTGAAGAGTTAAATTAACGTGTATTTAATTTTGATTTGTAGACACGATTTGAAACAGCATTTAACTTCTGGATTATCGTACAAGCAAAGAGAGACGTTACTGGTCAGTGATTTCCCAGCCAATCTCTTTCCCAGACCAGAAAGGTACAACAGCTTCGCCATCCAAAGTGTAATTTTCCACCACCTTCCTGGTAGTCCTTTTGATCGTTACTGTTGGCAGACCATCGACGGGTAGCCCATAGAAATTACGACCGAATAGACTGGTGAAACCATCTAGCTTGTCAAGCGCACCAAAGGAATCTAGCTGATGGGCCACTAGCGGCAGCAAGATTGGAGAAGTATAGATGCCTGCTGCACATCCTTGAATTGGAGTGCTCGTTGACTTGGTGTGCGGTGGATGAGGGGCAGAATCCGAGCCCAAGAAGAAGCGAGGGTGGCCTGCCATTTATCAGCTGTAGTGTATGATGAACATACGCAACTCGCACCTTCTTTGATTACTTCCTGCAGAGCAGTACGATCATCAGGGAACTTCGCAACGGGTTTGCAGAAGTTCCATGACTGCCCGGCCCAATCATCTACGGTTAAAGATAGGTGGTGAGCCGTGATGGTGCAGGCTACTGTGGGGCCGCACGCTTTCACGGCTTCGACTGCGGCTCGTGTGGTAGCATGCTCGAGGACGATGCGCAATCTTGGAAAATTCTTGTGAATTGAAGCAAGGTGAGGCAGAAAATGAGGTTCCGCATTCAGGACATGGACATTCTACGTTACGGTCAGTGCCAGGCTACAAAGGACATACTTAAGGTATACCGTAGCAGGTCCGAGGGGATTTCTCCGTGCAGGTTGAGAACCATGTCGACATCTTGCATCGCCTCAAAGATAGGATAATATACTTCGTATGACTCAATCCCTCCATCGGAATTTGTTGTGACGCCCCTCGGATAGGATTTTACACCAACTACACCAGCTTTCTTTGCTTTTCGAATTTCATCTGGGGTGAGCTCTGGGGACAGATAAAGTGTCATAAGATATTCGACACGAGGATCAAGTTTTTGCAACTGGGCCTTGTACTCCATCGCTTGATCTGTTGACGTGATAGGCGGCTTCAAGTTGGGCTGTCCATAGGTGATCAAAGAGGGTTAAATCTAGAGATATAAAAAAAGGAATACCATGACATATGCCACGTTAAATCCTCCTTTTCGCACATGAGGTGTTACGAGCTGGGATAATGAACCTTGGCGCAAATGAACGTGGAAATCGGCCGGCGATGGGACAGAAAGAGTCGTAGACATGACTGTCAGTGATTGACTTCAATCGGCTAGATCGGACCGCGAGCCGCAAGCCGCAAGGGAAATGAACGATCATGTGATCTTACGTTACCGTTTACTTTCAACACCCGTGACCTAGGTTACCATTTGCCACCGTCCCCCACCCCCTCAACAACCGCCCGTGCATTGCCCGCAATGGTCGCCGCAGGCTCCATTACTGTTGCAGGTCGGTATCCGTCACCTCTCTCGAGCCTTGGGTGCTAAGAAACTTGCAGTGCGCGTACGACCACCAACCTCAGTGGAGGCTGCGCGTCTTCCAGAGCCTTGCTACGACACTACCATTCGAGGTGACGGCACTCTCTCTGCACCCAAATCCGCCGCAAATACTTCAACTCTACGCGAGGTCGTTCAAATTGTCGACGACCGCATACTTACTTTCGATCCCGACGAGAAGGATGGGGCAAAAGCATTTGTTGAAAGGGGATTCACGCCGCCCGGCACTAAACGATACAAGGACAGGCGATTCATGTTTGACAAAGTGTTTGACCATGAGGCGCGTCAACAGCACGTCTATGAAGCAACTGCCCAGCCGTTGTTGAAAGGCTTGCTTGATGGATACAATGCTACGGTGTTTGCGTACGGGGTGAGCACCCTACTTTTCTTGAAATATGCCCAACTAATCACCATGGGTACAAAGGCTACTGGCTGTGGCAAGACGCACACCATAAGCGGCACTGAATCAGATCCCGGCATCATCTACCTCACCATGGCAGACCTCTTCCAACGCATTGAAGACCGACGAGAAGACTCGATAATTGATGTCTCAGTCACCTTCCTCGAAATCTACAACGAGGAGATCCGCGACTTGCTTTCGGAAGCGGGTGCAAATATGCCACGAGGCGGACTCTCTATTAGGGAGGACAAAACTGTCAAGGTTGTCGGCTTGACGGAGCTGAAACCGGGCTCAGCGGAGGAAGTGAAGGAGATTGTGCTTTTGGGAAATTCGCGTCGAACGCAGAGTCCTACACACGCTAACGAGACGTCCTCACGGTCCCATGCTGTTCTTCAGGTCCATATCACCCAGGCCCCACGCACTGCTTCATTGTCAGAGCAGCGGACAGTTGCTACTCTCTCCATCATCGATCTCGCCGGGAGTGAGCGCGCAGCAGCCACGACCAACATGGGTCAGCGTATGGTGGAGGGAGCGAATATCAATAAATCCCTACTGGCGCTTGGCAACTGCATCAACGCGCTTTGCGAGAGCGGTGGTGGCGTGCGCCATGTACCCTACCGCAACAGCAAACTCACGCGTCTTCTCAAGTTCTCTCTTGGCGGCAACTGCAAAACAGTCATGATCGTCTGTGTCGCCCCCACATCTAATCATTTTGATGACACGCACAACACCCTTGTCTACGCTGAGCGGGCCACCAAGATCAAAACCAAAGTTGTCACTCGAAATGTTGTCAATGTCGATAGGCATGTTGGCCGATATGTTGAAGCTATCACTCGGCTTAATATCGAAATCGCGGAGCTCAAAGCCAAACTCGCTGGCAAGAATAATTCCGAAACCGATATCGTTCGTCGGAAAAAAGCAGAGGCAGCGGCTGAAGTGGAGAGAGCGAAAGAGGATATGAGAGTCAAATCCGAGCGAACGAAGGATTCAATTATCGAAGGAGCTGCCTGCGCTGGGAAGATATCTGTCGCTAACATCAAGCTCAACGCAATTCGCGCACGGTTGTCGGAAATCGACACCAGTGACTCTCAATCAGCCGATCTACAAGCCGAACGCGCGCTTTTGCAAACTCTGGCTAGTCCAGAGGAGCAAGCTATCAAACCCGGCTCGGCGCTATCCATCATGGTGCAACGGTCATCGAACTCCAGGGCCATGTTCGATGCTACCATGCGTGCCGTGTCCGAGAGAAAGTCGGATAAGTTTGACGAAGTCAGCATCGAGAACGTCAAGCTTGACGCTATCCGGAGGAAGGCAGAGATAGAAGCGATGAAAGCCCAAGAAGAAAAAAGTACGATGCAGAATGCGGTTGAGGATATGGCAAGAATGATGGTCGCACTTATTGGAATGCTCAGCCGTTGCACGGTCGCCATCGGTGACGCTGCCAAGGTTTTGGGTGATGCCTCTCAGGATGACTTGCCTGGCACTTCTTCCCAGATCGCTGCTTTGCTTGCCGGCGTCAGGGAGAAAAACGATGATAACTTTACAAAGCTTATCGGTCACTCGACTCATGGCTATGGCATAGATTCGCGAAGCAACAGCACATTGGACAGCTATAAATCGTACGACGTGTCTTTCACGCACAGAGTCAGCTCGGGTCTCGGGAAACAAAGCCATAGCCGCTCCTCTTACGGCGCAAATACTTCCATGTCTTCATACAGTTCCCTTTCTGCGTCCCCTCGGCGAAGCCATAGGTCACCGAGAAAGTCTTTGCGATCAAGCTTGGCATCTCAACCGTATAGGCGCGTCTCGGACAAAGAAAAGAAGATCGTCAAAGCAGGAAAGAGCGTACAATGGCGAGATGAAGCTGGTCGTGGAGACTTGGATGACGGTGGCGCTCGCCTGAACCCAGTCTCGGTCACCGTCATCCCCCCGAGCCCCAATCCTATTGTGGACGTCAGCGTTGCTTCCAGTTCCGTTGTAACAGTAGAAGAAGCATCTCCTTCAGTCAGACCCGGGTCACGTTGCGGATCGGAAAGCGAATGGGAAGATGACGAGAAAACGGATGATAGCGTCCATCTCTCCATGTCACTTCCTCTTTCAACTCGTGATATCGCACCATCGAAACACTCGTACGGTTCTGTTATCGGCAAGCGACCCCGCGCGAGTCGACTGGATCCCAGCTTCCTGAAATCAAAATCAAGAGGCCCGACACTGGGAAGTCTAGCTGAAGGCGACGAGAGCGATGCTGAACCCGAACGCCGAATCTCGCAACCTCTCGCTCCCAGGAGTTTGAATTCGGAGGAAGATTTCATGACCGAGGGTAGGAGCCGGTCGGCCTCAAGCGGGAGTCAGAAAGGGAGGGCAGCGTCTGGACGGCGTATATCGTCAGCTTCCCGGTCAGTGATGTCTACACCAGGAAAGAGTCGACGACGTTCAAACATCGGTCCGCTACGTGTCGAGAAGGCACGAAGGCGATCGAGTATGATCCCTCAACTTTCGCCACCGAACGGCCAGGGGACAAGTCATGGGGAGTCAAGCAAGCCGAGAAGGATCCTGCTGGGCAGTCCTTCGAAGCGAGCAAAGAGACTTTCTCTGACCTCCCGAGGCATGCCGGCGCTCAAATTGAGGTCAGCAACCAGCTCTCGATCCTCATCGGTGAATTTGTCAGTCATGGATGGCAACACGAGTGCAGACATCAGTATGAATAGATCTTTCCGACCTACATGGCGATGATGGCTTTACCCAACTTCGTTCATGACCTTGTACGTTTAACGTTATCTTATAGCTTCTCTATCTTCCCAAGTTCCACTGTAATCCCACCATGTTTTGTCAGTGATCTCTTTCTGTATAGCCATCCATTTTGTTCTTTGTCATGCCTTCCACACAGATCCCATTTTCATATGTGATACTATCTATTATACCTGGCACTTACTAGTGCTGTTTATGATGATGATGACATTGGCTGGACGTTATGCATTACGTTTGGCCCTCTTTACTTCCAGGATTCGGAATTCAACTTGAACTGTTACCAAACCCCGACCGCCACTTCTACCTTTCCATGATTGAACTCACGAGACGTCTTTGTTACTGTTTTACCGCTGAAGCAGCCGAGCTCTAACGCTGGGCCTGCGGTCCTCACTTGCTCTCTTTATCATGTACCCCATATCTGCTATGCGTATGGTCTACGTTGTCTATATTTCTATGGACTACTATAAGTCGAGGCCCAAAGTCCTTCAACTAGGTCGTCTTGCGTCATGATTATCCATATTCTCGACGCCAATGACTGTTTACGGTGACCGACCTGGGTGAACTAACTCAGTTGACATCCCTTCTCGGACCCCAGATGTATTGTTTATGTGCAACGATATAATGGCGCCCCTCGCACTGTACAGACACCGGCGTTCATGATAAACCATCTAGGCTTTGACTACTTCTTGGTGCCAATCTCTGAGATAAAGTCCAGGGGACATACACGCAGCGACCGAAGTGAGGCACCTACACAACAGTGACCTTTTCATTCAACCTACCTTTTGTCCAGATTCTACTGCAGCATTTCCTAGGACGCAATTGTTACTAGGGCTGTCTACCGAATGCCGGGCAAACAGTATCGTTCCAATCTCGAAATATGTGGTATTCAGGTAAGGTCTAGGTAAAACAGGTCATGGACGCACCAATACGTGAACTATGTCATGGATGACCTGCAGAATCCAGATGATGCGTTGATCATCGTGTTAACCGAGAGATGATGAATGCAGTCGATGCATCCTCATGTGTCGACAGATCAGGAGGGACTTGTACAAGAAATTCTTGGTAAAGCGTCTTCCCATTGAGAGTCGCCTCCCATTCACTTGCCGCACGACTATTTACAGGGAGAAATTGTGGCCAGAAGTGTTGAGAACAAGTAAGATGCTGTAGTGGGATGCTATACCTCTCGCGATACTGGGCCGACTCTTCTCCCCAAGACTTGTCACATTACTCACTACTTTTTTTCGCTTTTCTTGGTGTCTTGATTAAATATAATTTTCAACGAATATATACATTTAACACTGGTACCTCCTGGAGCTCGTTTTTTTTTTTGTTTTGCAATCGACCGGCTTTACACCCCACAGCGTTCCTCGTAAAAGTAGTGACCTTCACCACCCTCTAATATTGCATGATAGCACAGAATGTGTACCCACTCAAACAAGAATATCTCGACATCTTTTAGTAGTATGCAGATCTATACTTTCTTCACCATCGGGAATATCGAGCACCGGCACTTTCGTAAACCTTTTTCCTGGCAGTCTTTGCCCAATGGCCCAATGGCGCATCCCCAAATCTGCAGGAAGGGATGCATACATGTCTTCAGGTATTGGGTAACTGTGTCAGATGGCCGTGATCTTGAACCCATAAGGCAGTACCCCGCAAAGCGATTGGTATAAGAGCTTGGACCCTCTAATGTCGTCCCAATGAGTACTGAAAACGAGAGTGGTTAATAATACGTACTATTTGTCATTTTATATGCTCAGAAGCGCACGCAGGTCGAGAGAGTGCTAAAACAAAAGGTGTTTGCTACAAGGTAGGCAGATGTCGCAAGGTCACAGTTCGAAATTTCCAGGCTGCTGGATGCAAACAATGTTGAAAAGTCTTCCTTCTCTCGGTTTCCTAAGTGCTGCACCAACGGGACGCTTGTTTCGGTGGCATTCAAGTTGGCTTGGACACTAAATAAGTTGTAAACAAGTTCATTGTGGAAGGCCGCGATCCCAGCAGGAAGGTCGGGTCCCAGGTGTGTGCGCCCCTACGTCATCTCAGCTAGATATTTGACTGGTAAATACGTGACACCCTAGGCACGTCTAACCAGAATGAGGGTGGGCGATGGGGAAACAAGGAGGAAACGTTGGACGCGTCTGGATCACGTGATATTTAGGCCTTAAGTTCCTGTTCGTCGCTTTACACCATTTGCCTAGCGAACCACGGTTCCATTGTATGGTACGCCGATATATTCTCCCCAATCACACTCACGAAGTACCGCTGACTTCCTCAACAGTCCTACCAATCATTTCTTGTGCGGAATTTATGGGAAGGTCTTCTAGCAAGTCGCAACTATCAGTGCCGGCAGTGGTACGGTATTCAGAGAACTACCCATACATTGCCCGCGGACAAAATTTCTTTGATGCTCCACTGGCATGGCCGTCGATGTCGGACCATTAGAGAAGATGTAACTGTCGATGTTGGGTCCGGTTCCATTGTACACGAATAGGGGCATTTCATGAAAAGCTTTGGATCAACCTTTCGCACCCACGCTCTCGGTCGGCATTCTTACACCGTTGCCGTTGCCACTATGTTTTCTGTCGGCCCTTACGTGGAGATAGCAAGCACTTGTAATGAGGTGTACCGTGGTCCATATTCTTGTTGACGAAGACATGAAAGTCACGGCGATTCGGACTTTCGGAACGCGAGGTCTTCATTTCGGCGGTTTTCTTCGCTCGGTTAACGGATAACTCAAACAGTGAAATGAGGGCAGCAAAGAGGTTAGCGCTTCAGAAGCTTCGTTTCGATGTAGCGCTTTGAGTGAAAGGTGTCATGGAGCGAGTATACTTTTAACCACCACTTAGGTCTACTGTCTTTTACCTCGACAGTCTAGATTTCAGACTGAAACCTTGTTCTAGTAGCCCTTCAGCGACCTGCGGAACACGTTGACTTCGCTTCTTGTGCCTTGCTACTTGTGCAGACACTGTAGATTCCTTTTCTGACTATCGTAAGAACCACAGAAGACGCTATTAATGTATACTCCGACACTGAAAATCATATCAATATCTCTACGGAAATGAACTTCTCAACAGAACGTAGAAGACGGACATCTCTTCTACCTGGCAATATGCTGCTGCAAACATGCGGATATCTTCATTCGTTGTGTTGCGGTCTCCGTGCTTTTCTTTTACAAACATCCAATCGCGAAAGGGCCGCATTCAACCACCTGCGAGAGCATTCGAAGCGCCATATACACTGTACACTAACTTTAATTCCGTCTAGAACATGCCATCTACATTGCCCAGAGTATTAGGAGATTTGCTCAGCTGACGCTCAAAGAGAATCCATTTTGATTCCTTGGACTTAGGCTTTCATACAACTTTCATACGAAGATGTATCATTTCAGAGCCCGACAGTCAACGAGATTAATGAACAGTTAACGAGGTAGACCGACATGGACACATGATAACTGATTTGTCGTCTTGGGAAGTCTACTTTCTGCGGACTCGGACTGATCATGAAATTCGACGAAAGGCGACTGGATTCCGGGATTTGGTACTTATTGATAAAGAAACGGAGAATTCTTGCACGCCATGCGGATATTTATTTGACGAAAATGTATGCACGGTACGCCCGCCGCTGTTCGGAGCTCTTGGGCACGAGCCGCACGGGATGGCCGTTCGATTTTGGCTGGTTTCTTCGTTGTTCCCGAACGTTTAACCCTAACTGCGCCCTAAGTGGAAATATAAGTCATACACTGTACCTCGATTCTTTGTTTTTGAGGTCTGTCTGCTGAAATTGTTTACAAGTACGCAGGATGGTTGTCATCAAAAGTTGAAGTACACAGCGGCGTCCTCGTATCTGTCTTCGTTGCGTTTACGTCTTCCGTACATTGAAAGTTTGAAAGCACTGATACCCTTGCAATCGATGATCAAAGGATGGCGACTTTTTGATCAACGGGAAGGATGATTCGTATCTCGTTCGGCACCTGTGCTTTTATTTAGTAACACAACGGGCACATGGCAAAAGTGAAACCTGAAGGTCGTCGCTTGCCCGAGACAGATAGAAGACTAACCAACAGACCGGAACAGGCGAACTTAAGCTGTGGCTAACGGTCGGGGAACATCAACCGGGTCCCGTGATCAGGCAATTCGTCGAGGGCGACAAGCATTCACCGAAGTCCTATCTTAAAAGCCCTCTCTACTGTTGCAGCTGAGTGTCGCACCTGACAATCGTATCTTACAGCAGATATCACGGAAGCCAATCGCTACCTTCGCCACCTTAATCCGGTCTGGGTGGCGTTGGGGGCTCTTCACTTGGAGAAACCTACATCTTGTCGAGATCTGCCTGACCGCAACCGAGAAGGCAGGATTGCAACCTTCTATTGAAGACTATGAGCCGAAAGGCTTGACCCTGAGGCAGTTCAACGGCTGTGATCAAATGATAAGCAGCCCATACGAATTAGCCCGGTTTGGGTTTCCGGAGGACGCTTATTTGTGCCTTGGAACTCATGGAAGCACTTCGTACGTTGCGATCATTGTGGACCATTATTCCGCTATCAAATGCCAAGATCTACTGGTCCTGCGCGATAAGAGTTTTGTCGATGGTAGTATTAGAAGACTCACTGACTGACATTCACACCAGAGCGCAAGTATCCTAGACTCGTGCCGTAACTGGCGGGCCAGCCCGATAACGGTCCGTCACACCTGTTGCGGCATACATGTTTAGTCCAGGCCGCAAACTGGGATGTGATGGAAAGAACAGAAGTGTGGCGTTTGTTGCTTGCAGTCAGATGACGGATCCTCCTCCTGTTCCTACGCCTTGGAGGGTTCCGGGGTACATGCTTGGACGAATTCGTGCAATCGCACTCTTTTCGTTCGGCTAAAAATTCCGAAAGATTCGTTGGACCAAGCAATCTGTCATGACTGGTAGATGCTGATCAAGACCGTGCTTCAAGAAAAGGCGTCAACAAGCCTACAGGTCAGCTGAAAATACTGAAGAATATTGGTACCTTGACGAATTTAATGCTGATTTCATGGAAGTCACATGAAAGCAGGGGAAGGTCCGGAACCGGGAATGTACCATATTCCTGGATGATCTGCTAACAGATAACAGCCTGAGGCATACTTACTATATTTAATAGAAATGGGAATATATCACCTTACGCCTTGAAACATTAGGTTCGGAGACCTCTATTATGCCCGAAACCGACATCGGCCAACCTGCGGGCTTCCATAAATCGCATCAACAAATCAGTGAACAATGGTCGATGGGAGGTAGGACGGCGTCGGCGGAGAGGTGTACAGACACATCCACGTACACTCCAGTCGCCTTTGTCAAACAATAGAATCTGCATAGGTCCGCGGAGGAGTTAGAACATCAAAAAATCACCACAGCTCTTACGTTCAAGTTGAGATACCGTGCTCCTGATGTCCTTCAAGCGGTTATTTGTCACTTGCGATAAGCCGTTAAACGATCAAGAAGGCGACTATAATGAGGGATAGAACCATTGGTCAGGTCAGAGCGTTATGATATATTGTCCAAGACAACATTGGGTAGGTTCGCGAAGTAAGGTTCAATTGAATGACGACAATGACCATGAGCCATATAAATGCCTGTAGGCAATGTTTCTTCTACGAGGCGCTGGGCCACTTATTGTCCGATTCCAGTCCGACGAAGTGTATGGCTGAGCCCGTAAGTTCGGGGATCAGAATTCCGCGGTCAGACAAAAAGAACATATGAGAACAACACTTGCCTCCTGACGTATTAAAACAGCCAGATCAAGTTCTTCTGCACCTTGGGTTGAAATCGGTGAGAGCAAAGAACTGAAATAGATTAGCGCCGGTGTAACTGAATAAAACGACGAAATCTGGTTGGAAAACTGAAAGGCTTCTCAGAAGTGGAATAGACCACGAAGACGGCGTAGTTCTTGTTCGCGAATACACCTCGTACATCGTCAATACGATGATAGCTCTTTATTTGATGTAAACATGGCCAATGACAGCCGAGACAGCGCGGTCAATACCTAAAAGACGGTCGCTCCTTGAAAAGGCCGTCATGATATAATACGACAGTGGGGAGAACCTCGAGGGAAGTCATATAAATCTGCCGTGACGTCCCTCAATGTTTCCTACGTCTTTGAAGTCAGCCGGAGTTTCCTAAAAAAAGAAAAAAGGGCAGTGAGTCACAGACAAAAACTGCTGAGCCAGGACGGGTAAGGGAGATTTTTTTACCCTACGTGAGAGTTCCGAGACACAGTCGATGTCAAATTGTATCGCACGACTCGGAGATTGAGTAGAAGCGCTCGAACGTCTGTATAACTTTGATTCGGAGCTCTCGAAGTGTATGAGCACTGAGGCCTACAACGACATCAAGAAACCAAGTTTTAAAGAGCACCACCTGTACATCCACCGTCAACGATATATGGTGGGCCAGGGTGGGAGTCAGGCACATTCGGTAACTTCCGCCGGAGCCGCCGGCTTTGCGCACAGCTTCACAATATATTTCGTCCTGTTACAGCTCCACTACATTCCAGTGGAAGAATATGTTGTTCGCAGCGCCTACGAATTTTAGTTCTCTCAGGTACTATCAGATTTATTTCTGCACGGAGCATACCCGGGAAAGATTTTGCAAATGCAAGTTATTATCTCTTGCGCTTGAGGCAGAGGGAAGGCCGATCTTCAAATAATAATAAGGCTAACAAGAAATTGACCGTTGTCCTCCGTTGTCGCTGGGGCAGGTTGAAACGTAACCTTGCAATGTGGTTCGATTTCAATTAGGCGTTCGCATCCTATACCTTTCACATTACCGTTTATCGATATCCTGAGGTCGGAGTAAAGCGAGTCATGCTTCGTCCTTCCAAAAACATATTAAGCATGTTCCACATAAAGATTACCGACTGTCCTTAAAGCGGTAAGAACGAGACAGAGAGAAGACTTCGATTACTTACGATCGTTTGTTGAATCTCATCTCAGAACGATGAGACACGCAGATTCGGCATACGTGATGATTTGCGACACTCTGGCGACGACACAGTTGAGGGCGGAAGACCCGTAAGCTGACGCGGGAAAAGAATAAGAAACCGGAGGATCTGATAGCAAAACTGCGACGGGAGAGGAGAAAATGGCAAGGGAGGTGGCGATGGACCCGCGGCTGTCCGAATGGATAGAAATGATTCTGCTAGGACCCCTGTCCAATCTAAGCTCTTGACAGAAACATGGAGCTCGATATGAACAACCTTAAAATTGTCCCCGGAGAGAATGGCGGAAATGTTCGACAGCGGATCTATTGGCAGCTCATGTGCACTGTCTAGCGTGATTCTTGCACGGGGAAAGTGAAGCGAAAGTAACGGACAAGGAATGCATATTTTTCATTTGCTGGAATTGAATTTGTGACCAGACAAAGAATCCGGAAGACCGACCATGCTGTCTGATATGAGAATTTGGTGCCTTGTAGCAATAGACTGAGCGATCCAGAGCAAGAGAAACAATAAATTTGACGTTTTGGGTCCATAATCCGTCAGCCATTGGATGAGAATTCGTGATTATTGTCAACACTCCTGAAACTTCAGGAAACCGTTCATTGAAAATGGATAATTGGGAATCGGTGGCATTCAGGACTCGGGAATATGCGACACTTAGCTCGATTGGTCGTGGAGGAGTGAAAATGCAGGAAAAATGATTTGCCAGGAGAGCTGGTGAGACACCGATACTTAGAATGCTTCAGCATTACTATTCGCGACTAACTAAGTTGGGCGTACAATTGATGGGATTGACAGAATAGTCTCTACCCTGCGGGTACTTTGTGAAGGAGCAAGGAGCGTCCTGTCAATGATGCATATATCTCCGTATAGTAAGCTAGTTTCTCTGTCGTCTTCCGTGACCGAGGCCGAGTAGTCCTAGGGCGCATTACCGACGGTCTAGACAGTGAAGAATTATTAGAAATCGCACGAACTACGGTACAATGCCATGTACCCACACATATGCTGGACATCAAGGGGATAAGTGCCTTTTGAGGGATGCCAGGTCGAGTTAAATAAGTGTTACTTCCGCCGAAAGAGAAATGCTGGCTTCTATGAAATGCGATCCTCATGAAGCCGAACACGCTTCCTTTGGGGCTGTGGTATTGTCTCATGGATATCGACTTCCATGAGGTCGTCGTCAGAATCCTGGTCTGAATTCCCTGCTTGGCCATTCATTTTATAAATCTGAGTGGGTCGGTCAGACGAGTATTTTCGTAACACCGAAGACATACGTGGGATAGGAAGTGCGCAGCGATGACATTGTCCGAATCAAGTGCTTTTGCACCCTGGAAATGTACCTGTGCACTACGCAGTAGGCTGTGATTTAATACATCTGGGAACGACATTAGGTTATGCTTGGAAGACATCGAAAGCTAGCATGCCATCGTTAACACCGTTTATAGATGACCGGGACAAGTATAGAGATAAGAGTCCAGCATAGTTGTGCAGCACAGGATCATCTTGGTAGGGGAATGATGGAAGGTACCTAAACGTAAATGAGTGGGAGTCGTACAAGGTTCTCGGGGGAAGTTTGACATACAACTCTAACTCGTCCAGAGCTTTCCTAAATTGCCCTGCCATGATATTTCGAAGAATAATTTCTTTGAGAATGGTTTCTCTCTGACAATGTAAGTAAGCCAGGATCGGTATACGGCCATGGTCTTGGCTCACCTTGTCCGGTGACTGGAGCATCATCTCGTGAAGGAAAACGATCTTTTTGCTGGAATCATGCTCATCGAAGGTTTCATCTCCCAAAACGCGCACCGCAGTCATCCACATCGTCGTCCAGTGTATTTCCTTACATCGTGCCAGAATGGCCCAAGCTTTTCTTGCCCGTACGAGTTCGTTTCTGGACAGAGATAGCTCTAGGACGTCATAGAGCCTGCATATATGCAACTTCCGTGCGCTTAACCGGGGTCCTACATCGAGAGAGTGGAAGAGGAAGGACGAGGACATTGAGGCCAGGGTGGTGGAAGTCGCAGACAAGCCGCACCAAACTATTCGTAACTTCGATCCACCAACAACTGCAACTTACAGCCTATCCATGGACGACGACATCACCTTTGGCGTCTCCGTGTGGGGCTCCAGTGCTCCTGTTAGCATCCTACAAGACAAACCCTTCGACGACCGGACCCCTTCAACGATAGATCCCTTCCACTCACAGTCAGTAGACGACCATTTTGACGACTTTGACGACTTTGGTCCACCTGCTCAGGACCTAGCATCCTCCGCTGATGACGATGACTTTGGAGATTTTGGAGACTTTGATACCACGGAAACTATACCGTCCGGTGATAGTTTTGGCGATGAACTGGGATTTGCAGTGGATGCATCAATAGCGGGACCATCGTCTTACACCAACTGGGAACCGCTAAGACTGGATCCTGCGCCGAGCAGATCACAGCTAGTGCAGGATATCGATGACATTTTGGGACCGCTATGGCCTACGAGTATAGCCGAGGTTACCACAGATGATCCCATTCGAGAAATGGAGGGCATAAGTCAGATTCTTGTGACATCAGAAAGGTTTGCACTTCCTGTCTGTATCGTAATCGTTCACTCATTAATCATGAACAGTCGTAATCTTTTTAATGTGCTGGTGCAGTCACCCCCACCTACGAAACCACCAAATTGGATTCGTTCACGGATACGACGTCAGCATCTAATCGCCCTTGGCATCCCCGTCAATTTAGACGAAGTTCTTCCGCCCCATACAGGCAATAAGGCCCTTCCTGCTTTGCACGTAACCACTCGCCCAATGTCTGCACCACCCGGGCCCCGAGGCCCTCCCCGTCCCGGAAGCGTCATAGCTTCTGCGAGTAATTCGAGAGCAGGGTCTCCACGTCCTAATCACTCTTCTTTATCACACTTTGGCCCCAAACCGGAACTTGATGATTCCAAGATTCATCAGCTTCTTGCGCTTGACTCTGGTGCGTATTTCATCTTTTTAATCCCCACTAATCTTCTCCGCATTGCTGACACATGGCGTTATAGACACCCTGACACTCCAACCTCTTCCGACGCTTGAGCGGTATCTAACGGAGCTACGGCAGCAAACGGCGAATACTTCAGCTCGCTTGACCCACTTGCTGCAGAACCGAGACGCCTTACAGCAGGATGCCGAAACATACAATGGATTGATCGCCGAACTGGTAGGAGAGGCGCAGAAAATAAAGACTGGCAAGGGGCGGGCCCCGAACAGACGGGGAAGTGGGATGATCTGACTGTCCGTCTGTGGCGAAACGAAGCACATTCATTCCAGTCGTCTGTGCGACGCGAACCTCCAGGTTGCCCTGCGCATACTTACTGCCTGTGGCAACGTCTTGGGTGTTTTGGCGTTGCGTTATGCTTTCGGTTCAAGCTTAGCATTCTTAGCGCTTCGCAGGTGACAGAAACGACAGTGATGAAGGGGTGTACCGTCCAAAGACATGTTGTTTGGAGGATGTAAAAGGCATCTGTCCCACGGCACGTCGTGATAACTCGGACCTCGGCATCGGGATATAATGCATAGATCATGGTATAATGAAAAAGGAGAAGAGGTTAATCACAGTTATACGACCCTTGCTCGTAGTAGACCGGGAGCAGAAAGGTGGCGTCCGGTAAACAACTTGAACACGGAACACAAAACATCAGCTTTTTCTACAATCATTGCAAATACGGCCTTCGCGAATATCCAAATGATAACCCTCGATACCCTTTCTAAGACGAGGTTACTGTCGATAACAAGCAGCATCACTCGTCCGGAGGTGAACGTCATCGCCGGTTCAGCTGAAACGAGGACCCCGCAAGCCACGGTGTGGCAAGTATGAAAATCGATTTGTCGCGTGCCTACCGACGTGCACAGTTGAATGCGAGTTCCTGGAGGTCAGGACAACCTATATAGGACAAACGGAATTGATTCGCCGAGGTCTTGCTACTATGGTAGGAAGCAATATATTCGAAGGACTTCTGTTTGGTGTGATTTAGAAAGACCTGGGATTGAACTGTACGAGAAGTTCAAGTTGGAACTAACTTACCCAGGTACCGGGGGTTTTCCAAGCAAAGCTACGCGTGGTGTGGCGTTGATCGAAGACGGAGGAGGGGCCGACTTGACTGACCCGAAAGATAGTCTCGGTGTCAATGAGGATCAAGAGGTGTGTTACTATTTCGCAGGACGTCTGGCACCGGATGGAATGGTTGTAGCATCCATCTTGATCGAACCCTGGAGGTCAAAGCCGTGGACACGGAGGACATTATGGGGTGCAATCCTTATGAGAAGTAGAAAATAGGAAGAAATCAGGTAGCTATAGCAGAAAGGCAAATCGCAAATACCGATGGGTCTACTTACATGAGTAAGGGATGATTTCGGCGCAGTAACCGCAACATGAATTAGGTTCTTAGCATATGACATTTAGGTTAGGAATCCTATTCCATACATTTATTTTTGGGATCTGATAAGAGGGGAAAATGACGATCGAAAAAATACAGCATCGCGGAGATCAATCTCAGTTGGCTCAAGCGAGTCGACTACAGGTCTTAGACCCATCTAGAGACTGTCGTCGTAGGCCGAAGTCCCTGCTAATAGGACCTGTCATCGAGGGCCGAAAGAGAATATGAAATGCACCAATTTATCCCATAAGACATCGCTGTCGATGCTAAAATTGTGGTCGAACGGCAGGGAACGACCAACCAGATTGCGTATAGATGGTCGGGACTCGGGAGGCGGAGGCATTACAGCCACCGCCAGATGAGGCAATCGCATGGCCTTTTCGGGTCAGACATTACCTGACTTGTGCCATCGAGTTGCTCAAAATACCACAAATACCCTCGTGCGTTCGTAGATTGAACTCGTGTCTTTAATACATGTATCGTCGCCGATCTACGGGGATCATCTGGATTTTCGAATTAAACTTGATGCTGTTTTTGGATCTTTGGCTTGGATGCTTCTGTCGGCAGGCCTGCCTTGATGACGTTCCAAGGGGAAATTCGAGGTCGTACATACATGTACATTCATGAGAAGCGTGATCTGATCCTAGCAGACACCATCACGAGCCGGGATACGGGGAATGCTTGAGCTTTGCTAGGCACCACGATACTCCTCAGAAACTTTCCCGGGCAAACACGTTCTCAGAATTATCAATGTCTTCGGCCAAGGGTGGATGGCAGCCGGTAGTGATCCTTGCCAAAAATGGAGGCGCCATTCAACGCGACAGGTATAAAAGCCTGCTATGTTGACACCCCACTTCATCCCATTCTACAAGGTCTTCCCTCTCTCTTCTCTACAATGTGTTACTACCGACAGTGAGCGTCGTCGTCCCCATCCCCTCTCCTTTGTTGCTGACTTCCATCCTTAGAGTCCGAAACGTCTACACAAGGTCAGTGTCGCGTCGCGTCTCCTTCGTTGACTGTAATGCTCACCTACCTTCAAGATGTGGTCACGGTGTTACTTTGGTACGTATCATCGTAAGTATGCCTCGGCTCTGCTGATAACTGTACTCGTCTCGCCAGCCGGATCAGGAGGTATGACATTAATTAGGCACTCGCGAGGAAATACTGACTGGGTGCATAGATACGATGCAATCTTGTCAATTGCAAATTCAGCACTACGCACCCTGGCCATTGCAGGCCACCGACTTGCACCAAGAACTGTTGGCAATAGTGAGTGTCTGGATACCCGACTCCGCGCGTCACCGTTTCTAACGTACCCATACAGCCGACAATACCCTCAACAATATTGTTTGTTTTCATTCCTCAGTGGCGAGCTCATCTGACGTATGTTGTCTCTAGCGCCTAATATTGACGGTTATTGCCCGCAATGCCGGAGATAGGCAACGTGGGCACCCTCGAAGCCCCGCTGTACCCAACTGTCTGGCGCATTTTTGACGCTAAATGATATGTTATATACGCGACACGCTTACTAGTCACTTCTAATAATTTGGTTCATCAAAGAACGAATATGTAATACATCATATCTATTCTCTTATCATACAAGGAAGTCGGATCTCAACAAAGGAACAGGAAGGAACGCTACTCCACCGAGCGTATGATCAAATTCTCCCAAGTCGATAATGACAAACCGGAGCGAAAGCCAAGGGAAGAGATCTCATGGAACCTCGGGCAATCAATCATCCACAATGTTATGTTTTTTCTTGAGCTGAGCCAGCTCCTCTTCTCTCCGAGCAAGGTCAGCTTTTGCTGCGGCGGCGTCTTGCTTAGCCGGCATGTGGTAGAGCACGACGATATAACGTTCTTGGAGATGAAATCCGTTCAGATGATCAAGAGCATTCTTAGCCTGGCGTTCGACAACTCAGCCGTGGTCACCGGGAGAGAAGAGAAACGCACGCACGTCCATAACATCATCAAATACGACGAACGCCGTGCCCTTCGTTTTTTGTTCATTCCCTATCCGTATTTGTCGAATTGTTCCATAGCGTCCGAACAAATCATATAAATCCTCCCCGGTGATTTGGTAGTTGAGATTTTTTACGAATAGGATGCGATTAGCGCCTGGGGGAAGCTATAGGAGCCGATTGTCAGCTGAGCGGTGTTCTAATGGAATACAATGTCACTTACCGCTGGGCGTGGCACGGACATGATGACGGTTAACAACTGAGAAAAGAACGATCTTGTTTGCCAAGCAACAGAATCACAAATACCGGCGCCTTTCCTTACTGGGATTCCTGCGCCTCAGAGCTCTGGCAATTGCCATCGAAGTTCACACAAGTTTCCACCAATAGTTCACCGATACCGCACAGGCGACATTTTACTCAAACTATATTTCTCTTTTGGTTTCTTTGAATAAAATTTCTCATCCGAACAAGCTTGCGCCTTTCTGTCGGTATCAGCGTCCCGAATGGCCTGGCCACGGGTATCATTGAAAAAAATTTGACCCAAGTCGATGGTATATGCGGCGGGGCGCAGCATCGCAACAGTCACTACGCGGCTAGTGACCTTCAGATGGGGCAATGGCGCCTGACACAGCAGGGATCCCGGTGACGACGTCGTAGTGCTTAAGATATCGGTGCCCATGGCTACTCGTGTGCCTCAAATCTCTTTAAAGTGACATGGCCCGCCTTTTTTCTTTTCCCCTCGCAACAGTGCTGGTCACTTCTTGCAAGCGCATCAACTCGGGTGCTGGCCACCACAAATCGGAACCATGCTGAAGCCACCGCCCCTACGGTCTCTCAAGATAACTGATGCGCCCAAACTCCCATTCCACGTACCACCAGCCATGTTTTATCTCACATGCGTATCACTAGTCAATACTCTGCTCGTACTCGCGTTTTCCTTGCTTGATTACGGTATTTTGTCGTTGTGGGTTAATCCCGCGGCTTGTGTCGTCACCATCATATTCCATTGCTCGGTTATAGCCCTGTCCAGGCAGAAAAGAGATATCGAAAACCCCTCTTACTTTTCCACGATCGTCGTCTGCACGTACCTATTGGCTCTCGTATGGTTTTCGTCTATGGTGATTACTGTCGCTGTCCTTCTTTCTCACAAGGGGGATTTCACAGTGGACGGCCTCCGTCGTTATGGCCTCCACGTATCCATCTACACACAAAGATTGCAATGCGTCCTTGCGGCCGTGGAATTTCTTCTGATGGCCGGGATAGGAGTGAACGGGCATCTGCTAGCCAGAAAGGAGGGTGATCCTGCAAGTTGGAGACCGCCTGCGGATGCAAAAATCGTACATCAGGTGCGTTGATGGCCGTTGTGTTCGTAAGATTGTGATCCTCAATCGCTTTTAGCCCGTTGTGATCCAGACTACATTTGCGCCCACGTACTAACGAACTTGACGACGAGCGCTTAGCTGTTATTGGCATAATTTTTTGAAGTTCGGATATAAAGTTCCTTTCAGTTCGCAACACTTTGGATCCATAAATAGAATACATGATAATGACTGTCTTGTGCAACAAATGAATTTAATGCTCCTTTCAAACAATTATTAATTCATACCAATTACATCCACTGCTTCTTGGAAAGCCGTTCCACATCTGCACATTCATTTTGTCCACGTACACACACGACTGTCGCGCCGTCTCGGCTGTCTATGTCGGGTATTATACACTTGATGTCTTCGACGTTTGGACAAGGACATTCTCTGGGAGCCTTGACACATTCTAGGGTTCCAGGGCACAAATAACGGTTGCAGGATACTTAAAATGGGACCGATGAATAAATTAATTCAATTGAAATGGGAAGTAAATACGCACTGCCCTCCGAATGGGCGGCCCACTGCGAAGCACCAGAAGGCTGGTGTTGTTCTTGCTGGCGGAACATGCCATCGAAGAAGTTGAATTGGGCAGATATAAGCCCCACCATGAATATCAATGCGAAGGATAGAGAGGATAACATGGTGGTGGTCAAACTCAAAGCGCAAGACGCGAACGAAACTGGCAAATGACACGTTACCTCTATCACGTGTCGAAACTCTCGACAAGCAAGAACAAACTTGCGCTCTTTTCGTCGGAGTGGCAAGTTCAGACCCTTCGAGGCTTCGACTGCTTTCACTCAACCCGTCCTCGACACCTCTCGCTTCGACCGTTGGCGCTGAATTCTTATTGTATCAGCTTTAGAACGCCCAGCGCTGATTCCTGCCTACCGAGTCGACACGCCGTCCACCTCGACCCCAATTGGCCTCAATTCAGTTGCGCCGCTTACAAGGCTACAGCTTCTGGCGTCACTTGGACAACATGCTCGCAGACTCACTCTTCTCCTGTTTTATCTCCTGTTTATATCCGGCCAAAGGCAGTTTGACCAACGCAAGCACAATGACACTGTGACCTGCCCGTTTCTCCGGTCATATTATTACAACAAATTTTCCGAATGCCCTGGTCTTTGCTAAATGTTGACCAGGCTGCAGCATGCTCTCCCACCGCGCCGCCGCCACCCAACTCTATCTGTGCAGGATCTATCAAGCATCAGGAACAATAATAGTGCTGCGCCCAGGCTTTTTATGGACCATCTCGGGGCCTAATCTTAAGCGTCAGACGGACGGTGCATCAACCAACTATCTACGTCAACATCTTGCCGAGCATGCACATGGCTTTAGTAACTGGAAACGGAAACAATGCACGCCTTATTGTCCTTGCCAGCAGCTTTGTTCTACCATGTTCTTCTGACATTTGAAACAGTGACAACGCGATCCATTGATCATTGACTCTACCTGGGAACATACCTAGCATGCTTGGTAGCTATTGGGTAAAGCATACTATCTACCGAGGTCTGTCCGTAACTTGAGCTTTGAGCTCAT
The DNA here is from genome assembly GCA_037576215.1 of Armillaria gallica. Lineage (NCBI taxonomy): Eukaryota > Fungi > Basidiomycota > Agaricomycetes > Agaricales > Physalacriaceae > Armillaria > Armillaria gallica. The sequence continues at coordinate 1,988,144 of JBANDB010000008.1, forward strand.
GTTGACAACGGTACAGCCAGGCTGTGGCGTTTAAATTCCATGGAATCCACGGCGCAAACTACTATCCAATTGCTGACCAAAATCAATATAATATACACACAACGAGGTGCTAAATGCTGGTGGCAATATGTATAGTTTATAGAATATGACTGTTGTCTCGGGAGGATCGATTTCGTAGAGAGGAAATGTTGATAGATACTCGAACAAAAATAATGCAATTAGATATGCTTTGCGGGAGGAAACGAGCGAAATGATCTGCGGGAAAGGAACAAGTGTGCCAGCTTGGCGTCCAATTACAGATCCCCAGCCTTCTCGTCTGCCTCTGCCTCCATGATATGCCGCCTCTTCTTTTTCTCAGCGTCTGTCAACGTCGGTTTCTTGTCCGACGATCGTGTGTGATACCGACGCGGCGTAGGACTAGCAGAAACGCGAGGCACCTTGCCTGGAGTCTTCTTGGGTGTTGAAGGAAGTGGATGTAATTGTACCGGTGTGGATTTCAGCATGTATTTCCTTTGAAGCTCCTGCGTTTTTGGGTCTGCAGACCACGCAATGGACTCTCCCTCTTCCACGACGGCAGACGCTTTCTTCGCTCTCCTACGTGGCGGCAAGTTCTCTTTATGAGAGTCTTTGTAGAGATCTGGAGGAGGGGGAAGGATGATAGGAGGAAGCATTTCGATATCTGTGTCTGGATATACGTCAAAACCAGGGTAGTGAATAGAATGGTCTGGGGGTGTAGGGATAGGTTCTCGTGGAGGTAGTGACGATGTTGATCGAGTGGCGATGGATGAAGGAGTAGGACGAGGTGCCTCAGCGCCAGCCGCTTTGTCCTTCTGCGTCGAGGAGCTAGAAAGACGTGGAGAGGGGGCCAGGGCGTGGCGTGACGACGAAGGCGCATCTTCCTCAGACTCTGACGAAGGAAAAAGCGAACCACACGTCGAGGGCCCTCCCACTGAGCTGAAATCGAGCTTCTTTGCTGGACTGCCTGGCCCTTGGAGAATCTCTGTAAAACGAGCAGGAGAGGCTAGACGTCGGCGTAAAGGGCTCTTTACAGTCTTCTCTGGTGAGAAAATACCCTCCCCAAAGAGAATTCGACGTTTTGTAGGGCTGAAAGGCGTCGGGGTAGGTGAGTGAGCCCGTTTGTGTGGTCTGTTCGATTTGAAAGGGCTCGTAGGTGGTGGCAGGTTAGAGCCCGCTGGCAGGAAGCGTTCAAGCGGCCATTCTCTGAGAGGGCCAGGACGCGTAGACATAGTTATACAGCGATTATTCGGGAGCTGGGCGTCGCAGTGATGGTGGAAAGTCGTCAAGAGCGGTTAGAAAAGCGGGGGAAAATGGAAGAACATAAGGGAATTATGCCATGCCTGGGCCACGCCTTATCAACAAGACCCCGATCACTTGTTCGGGGTCCCAAGTGTGACAATAGGATCACCTGACTCGTGACATCGCGTTTTTCCTTTTCTGATTGCACTTTTTTGTACCGAGTCATTCTGACTGCAGAACTGTACCCTACTAGACCCTAGTAGGCTACTGTACCCGTATAACACGGGTTTAATACACCTCTCGCGCCTAGACTTGGATTGAAACTAGATTCCAAATTAGATGTAAATTTACTACATTTTTGTGTCTATAGGCATCACGACGTCGAAGACCCCCGTGCCGGTCAAGTTGGGTCGTCCTAAAACAATGTTTCCAGAAGGTGTTGATAGGTCATCGAAATCTCCGTAAAGCGTCGCGTCAGACAAAAAGGCTGCCGTGGTCTCGTACGACGCCTTCAGCAGCGGTGATGGATTTGTGGATATGCCCTTCCGATTGAATGGTTTGTAACCGCCCTCGAACGTCTAGAACAACATGTCAGCGGAACTGTATTATGAATAAGTTTCAGCTGCGCACCATATAATCTGCAATAAGCTCCAGATGACGCTGATCCACCTTGATACTATAAACACCGAAGACACCACTCATTTCCCTCAAGATAGCAGCTCGGGCCATCTCGACACCATACGTCTTCAGAATGGCATAGATATCGTTCGAGTACGTCTCGCTGTCCTCCAGAACGCCCTCAACATCCGGGACGCAAAACTCCCACATACCCCTAAAATTTGATCCGTTAGTTGTGAGCTTCGGAAATGTTGTCAATATAATAGTCTTTAATTAAAAATTTTCTCGCTTACCGTCACCCGGCTGTCACCGCTTTTGCCGTCTGATTTGACCTGGAAGCAGTCGGTAATGCCAGGGATCTGTCGGATGATGGTTGAGCAGCAAGCCCGCTCCGCGATACCGATGAAGAGCAATTTGGGCATTTCAGAGGAGAACTGAGGGAAAGATTAATAGGATATTGACAAGGCTTGATGGGCATGACATACCTCGAGGGTGAACGTACACCGTGACTCGGAGAAGTCAAAAGATGTGCACTGGTGGAGATGACCCATGAAGAGATCAGCCACGCGCTTCGCATTCTCTTGTAGTCCTTTTGACCGAGCCTTGACTACGTCCTCAGAGTCGGATTCTGAATCAGAGGCGAACTCGGCCTCTAGTTCAGCTTCCATATCCTTTTCTTCCTCCTCCTGTTCCTCATCATCCTCATCATACGTGGCCTGCTGTTTTCGCTGACGCGCTCGCTTGGCATCATCGGCGTCACCATCCCCGACTTCGCTACCCTCGTCATCGCCTCTTTTCTTTTTTGACTCGCCGGCATCGTCATCCCCTCCATCACCATCAGCCGGGCCTTCTTCCCTTGTCTTCTTCCCACGTCCCAGTTCTGCCATCTGAGTCTTGACATCAGTATCCAGCCGCTTCATCTCGTTGACGATCTCCCTCTTTAGAGTTAGTGGGAACTTTGTAGCGAAACATGCAAGGATTTCGGAAGGGTCAACTTCATGTTCTGCGATGTACTCTGCTTCGGGGAAGAATGTGATGTCGAAAAGATACTCCAGTCGTCGAGCAGCACCCTGAGCTTTCAGTTGCTCCGTGACAGTAACCTTTTCGACGACTTGGGATAACGTCAGTTTGCTAGCACGCTTACAAAACATGTCAATGTCTGCTTGGGGAATACCAGGGCGAACTTTCATGGTCATGGAGGGCGTCTTGGGTTTCTGAGACGCTGTCATAACGATCTCACGTAGACGAGGAATACCGAGCGTGACGTTTGCAGCACCATGACCTAGTAAAAAGTGTTAACCCGCCAGATCAACAAAAGAGAATATATACTTACCGGCAAAATGGAAGGTGTTCAGAGTCATCTGGGTGGATGGCTCCCCAACACTAGTAGAAGACAGTGAGACAAAGAAGGGAAACAGGATTATGACAATTACCCTTGGGAAGCCAGTAGTCCCACAGCCTCTCCGGGCTCTACTAAACTGCGCATGTACTTGACATTCGTCAACATCTTGAAATGACTACTAGAAATCAAATCAGTCCGTCGTTTGAACCACGTCTCTTCGCCCTTTTTGTTGATTAGATGATGTGGGTTCTTTTTGATATAATCGTCCCTCGCTTTAGCAAAGCCCTCGGAGACACTTCCCATATGACGACTAGGGCTGTATAGAGACAACGCGGGGTCATACATGTTTTGCTTGGGATCCTCCTTGAGCGCCTTAAGAGTCCTCTTCATGTGCCCCAAAGCAACCTTCTGGTCGACAACGTCTTTCAGTTGTGCGGGTTCTAGAAGGCTAACGAAAGATGTCTCATTGGCGGCGAGAAAGTCGAACTGCTGGAGATGTTTTTGTTTCGTGACATCGAGTGAATCTCCCCCATAATGGAATTGGTAGACGGACGAATCGCTGCCCCGAACTGTGTGGTCATAATGCACGCGTATACCTTCCAAGTGCTTGATGAGACACCGCTGCAAGTACCCAGAGCGGGACGTCTTGACAGCTGTGTCAATGAGACCCTCACGGCCTGCCATGCAGTGGAAGTAGAATTCTTGTGGTTTGATTCCTGTTAAGAATCGGCTCGCAACGTATCCGCCGGAGATCGCTCTGGTCTCAAAGGGGCGGAACGAGGGTAAGGTTTTTCCACTGACCATGACGGGCACCCGGCGACCCTCGAGTTCTTGCTGGCCAAGACCACATGATATTTGCCGTGCATTGACCTCTGATCCCTTTGCGCCGGAACGAGTCATAGCCTGCATGTGATTATGGGGAAACTTTCGCAGGAGATGATTGGGCATGCAAGCTTCAGAGATAGATGAGGTGAGTTTCCCGAGCTTGGACTTGACAGTCATGTCCAATCCAGCCATTTTGCTGTCGTCTCTCAGCACTTCCTCCAACAGCTGTTTCAGAGCTTGCGGGACGTCTTCCGTCGGTGTATTCGCCAGGGAAGGGAAATTCTCGATAGAGCCTTCTGTACCAAGGTTCTTTCCGCGATCTAGGATATCTCTCCGCGTAGTGTCCCCGACGGGAGTCAGCGTCAAGTCGTCCATCCTACATGTAAACGCACGGTGCTGGAGGAATTTGGTGAACAACCGACTGAGGATTCCTAGCAGTTGCCCAGCGACGTCTGCTCCGTACAACTCGTAGACGGAATGAACGAGACCATATTCAGAAGCTCCAAACGCAGCCTTATCAAGAACGCCACAGAGGAGCTCCCCATCCCTGAAAATGACTATGTCTTCCTTTGATGAAGGTCCCCAGAGTTTCCTGGCACTTTGGTCCCAGCCGTGAGATTTAGGCCCAATCGATCGCGTGGGGTTATGTTTTTCAAAACCGTGGAAATCTAAGTTTTGAATAAGTCAATGGCAATATGACAGGCATTAACAACTCACAATCTGTTTACCAGTCCACAGTGGCCGAGGTTTCCAGATCGTGGGTGGCAGAGTAACCAAACGATCACCGACAACTTCGTCGGCTCGGAGGGCACCACAGAAGCTGGAAATACTCCTCACGCTCAAAGAAAGCGTCCTGAGTGGTCATCCAGACGCCTGCAACGACATGATCTTGGATGAGTCCTCGCAGAGGATTTCCAGATGTCGGGACAAGATATTGATTGTCGGTATTTGCGATCATTTGAGCCTCGGCTCTGGCCACCTGATTTTCTACACAAGACCAGGAAATTGTCAGACACTACTGTATGTCGACAAAAACCAACTTACGAGGAAAATGAATATTCATTTCTATGAAAATATGTTCAGATAGCAGTGGTGTTTATAGCAAACGTTAGGTCTTACCGTCACCATCGAAATCCGCTGTCGAAAGTATATATATCAATTACAGAATCATTATAGAGGGACGAATGGTCCGTACCATTATAGGAATTACTAGAGCAGACAGGACGACTGAGACCAATGCAAATGAAAGATCAAGATCGACGAACCAATTGGCGTAATGCATACGAATAGTTTTCTCTCCCTGTAGGATGCGGGCCTTGTGTGCCATCATACTTGGCTTGTGAAGCGTAGGTTGACGGTTGAGTATCAGCATGTCGCCATCCCGAAGATGTCGGAGAACTTTCTTGTTAATTGCTGGTGTCCGCGTGTACAGCCCACGTCTACCAGAACCAGCATGCTCTTCGGTTTGGGGTGTCATGAGTTGGTTAGCAATTGCTGTTCTTTGCTCTATTGAAAGTTTATCCTACCAAATGTCCATCAGCGGAAAATATCAAGCCAAAGAACAAAGCGCTATACCAGTGACACTTGGTGACCATCTTCGTACTCCACAATTGTTGCCCCCGGATGTTCACGTGGACCCGCAATTACTCGCTGTCGCATCTCGACGACGTTCATTGCCGTAACTGGTTCGGGAAAGTAAGTTTCGTGGCAAAGACCGGCGGAATACCGATTTCATTGGGTTCAATGTTGACGTCGGGAGAAATAACAGATCGTGCGGCATAGTTAACACGTTTACCCTTCCGTAAATTCAGGAATCAGAGAAGATATCGATGTCTGGACACGTACCATCATATGCTTTCGGAACAATCCTTCCTTCTTCTCCAGACCCTGCTTCACACCGGCAGGCGGAAGCTTGCCTTGTCTCACGGGTGCGGGATTTTTGGTACTGTCCATAAAACTGTTGACATTGATCTGCATCTGAAGGAGAGCATCCAAAAGACTGCCCATTAGCTTTTTCCTTTCTGCCTCATCATAATCGGGGCCCTTCTGGGAGACGTTTCGCAGGCTGAGATTGAGATCTCTGAGGCGATACGATGTGTTCAGTACTTTAGCTAGGAGCTCATTTTGAGGATGTTCGAATAGAACGTCGCCCATGGAAGCAGGTGGGCGGAATCGGGTAGGCGCGACGGGGATCACCTCGAGGAAGAACATATCAGCAGATGCAACTGAGAGTCCTTTGGAATTGCGTTTCGCGAAGGCACCGTGTTTGCCGTAAAGCAAAGAGCACATTGTCTCCTCGTTTCGGAACAAACGACGAAGATGCGCTCTGCATTCTTCCGGAGCCATAATTCGTTCATTTCGTCCTCGTACTGTTTTGATTTTCCCATTTGCGGCACGCGGAAGAGCAGTCGTGGTTACTTCTTCATCTCCGTTCTCGTTATCCTCTTCATCTTCCAGGTCATCACCTTCTCCTTCACTGTCTGTACCGGAAGAGCCCATCTCGACGTCAGAATCGTCGCGTGGAGATTTCTGGTGAGAAGTAAACCTCTCCGCCTTCTCTAGAAGGAGGACATCCGGGCGTTTCTTCAGCTGCTGACGTTTTTGTTTTTCGGACAAATCGTATTCGATGATTTTCGTATGGCTTTCCTTGCGGAATGTGTAGGCAAATCTAGAAAAAAGGTCAAGATAGACGTGGAGCCAATAAAAAAATACGTACGATGAGCAATCCTTGTTTTGACATTTATTCAATATTGTGCTCTTCAAAAATTCGTTGATCAAGTCTTTCCGTGCCTGATAGACTAGCGCATCTTTATAGTCGTCCCTCTTGCTACTGGAGGCACGGCTCAGCTGAAGATGAACATATGCCTCCACCCGAGAAATGAATTCATCATCCGGTTCAACGTCACCCGCTTCCTCCTCCTCTGGTAGGTCTTTGCCTTTCCCCTTCCCTTTCGGCCGCTCGGTAAGTGTACCGGCAAGGTGCAAATCGTCAACTCCTTGAGCCGCGCTTAGTAGTCCATACTCAAGAAGTTTGAATTTCGCGGCGTATCTTGATAGCTGTGGAGATTGTTACAATGGAACTCAGACCGCACGTGTAATGGACTTACCACTGTCCTGGACATCTTGAATCTATGACAGAATAGACAAGTTCCACGCAACAAGTTGTACATATTCGTCATAAATAATGGGTGGAAAACCGGTGCTGGAAGTTCTATGTGACCAAAATGCCCTGGGCATGTAAAAAACGTCAAGCGACAAGTTGCACATCTACAGAGGTTACGGTGAGTAGACAGTCATGGAAGATGAAGATGGACACACATGTCCTGTCGGTCACTGGGTCCAAGAGCCGGATCGTAGAGTCCGCCAGAGTTGGGTCGGTTCAAATCATCGAGAAGTATCGGGTTGACAATTTGTTTGACCGAAATACGACGAACATCTTCGGCAGACAGAAATGAGAAGGATATTCCGGTTACGGAAGAGGGTAAGGAGTGGCTGATATTCATGACCGTCGGTTCTCCTGTTCAAGACTCCAAAACGAGTGTAGGGTGTTCCACCCTTAGAAGCGCAATCCAGCAACGCGGTACGAATTCAGAGGACCAAAATTTTGCCATCACGTGCAAACCATATTCCGGACCCCGGGCCGATACAAATAGGGGCTCGTGCTTGAATCCATCAACGTTGAAGTTAACACCTGGCTGCAAGTGCAATAGAAGTGCTTATCACCGCTCAGGATGCTGCAACATTTCATTGGTAATTTGACTACCCATACTCACTGTAATCTTATTGCCAGTTCTCTGTCGGTATAAGTGTTTAATTCCGCATTCACACGGACAGATATGCTTCCGGCGGGCAGCTTGTTTATATCCAGACAGTCTAGCATCAATTGATTAGTATCGTTGGACCTCGGACGCTCAGCTGTAACAATCGAGTGGAGTTCGCCACAAGAGGACTCGGAAGTAATTGAACAACTTTTCCGAGTGAATCTTAAACTTTCTTTTCATCAGTAAAGAGTTTCTGATCAGGCCTCGGCTTCGGGGAGCAGGTTCATCGCCGTATTCTTGATGACCTCCCAGCTGGTTCTTGAATTCTTCGCCTTGCGCAAACTTAAACTTGACATACTCACATACGGACCGAGTACCGTTTGCTCACGTGGTCGTTGCGCTTGAAATTCGATAACGTGGACCCTGATGACGCATGGACCACCCCCACTGCTCAGTTCCGCGGCCGACGTCTGCCATATCAGACGATAAGGCAGCGTACTTTGATCGATGAATACAACCACGTTCAGGTCGTTAACAAGCACTGTACGGTGACCACGTTATCAGCTTTCTTGACCACGTGCTTATCATGATTTTTCTATTAGGCTCGGAGAATGTTTCACGCCGCACGATATGGTCCTTATCCTCTCTTGAACACGGAAATTACAACTTCTGGCCGGGAAGAGTACGTCGCATTTCATCGTTCTTGCACCGTTACCTTATTTCTCTCCGCGACCCAGGTTCATCGTGTTCAATCCTGCCAATGGACAGGAGCTTTCCAGGCCGTGAACTATTGAACTCCGATACTCAATGAGAAGTCTTATTCAATTGCTCCTGCAGGATCTGGACGACATCCCAAGAGGAAGTGGAAACAGCAATAAATCGCGCCCAGAAAGCATTTGACTCTGGGTCGTGGTCGAAAGCTTCGACATTTGCCAGGGCTAAAGTCTTGACGAACCTTGCTCGTATTTTGGAATCCCGTCTTCCTGAGATGACGACGATAGAATCGCTTCAGACAGGGAGGACAATCAGGGAGATGCGCGCGCAATTAGGCCGTTTACCTGAGTGGATGTGCGTTGACACTGCTGACTTTTGGCATTTGTCAAATGAATGCTTGTTTCAGTGACTATTATGCTGCTCTGCTTCGGACAAGTCAAGGTTTTGTCGCACCGACACAGGGACCGCTTCTAAACTATGTGCAACGCGTCCCTCTAGGGGTAGTTGCCCAGATAACCCCCTTCAACCACCCTTTGTTGATCGCTATAAAGAAGATCGCGCCAGCGTTGGCCGCGGGCAACAGTGTCATAGTGAAGCCATCTGAGGTAATAGGTTAATCCTTACGCACAGTTCGACATCCGCTGACCAGAGCACGTAGTGGGCACCGATTACTGTTCTTGAGTTTGCCAAAATGGCCGAAGAAGCAGGCGGTAAGAACTTGCATGGTGTATTGTGGTGTGAAATTTATGATCCAAACTTTCAGTGCCTGCTGGTGTTTTAACTGTACTTCCTGGTTTTGGGCAAACTACTGGAAAAGCAATCATCAGTAATCCTTTGATTCGAAAAGTGGACGTCACTGTAAGACATTTGAATATCGTGATACCTAGAACCAACGGATTCTCATAGGCGGGTACACAAACTGGACGTGTAATGGGGAGCATCGTTGGCTCCAATCTCGCATCTTTCACGGCCGAGCTCGGAGGGAAGGTACGTCTTGGCTAGCCCCAGTCGTCTGAGCGTTCACACGTATTTTAAGGCTCCAATCATCATTTTCGATGACGCAGATCCTGTTGCTGCAGTCAACGGTGCAGCCTTCGCCTCGTTTGTTGCCTCAGGCCAAACATGTGTGTCAGGTACTCGACTGATAATACAAGACGGCATCTACGATGCTTTCATGGGTCACTTCCTGAAAAAGGTAGAAAGCATTTATAGGCGTATGGGTGACCGTATGTTCTTGTTCACATATAGAGATGGACATTGTCACTGATTTCAGTCCAGCCATAAATCCAAAATCTACAATGGGCACGGTTATATCTCCTCAAAGCCTTGGCCGCATCGAAGGTATGATGTCGCGTACAAAAGGCAAAGTCATATTTGGCGGTCAAAGAATGACCGGCAAATCCGAGTTGGACAATTTCGATTTCTCTCAAGGAAGCTTCTTCCCACCTACAGTAGTCATCAATGTCGATACCAGCGATGAACTGTGGGTCGAAGAAGTCTTCGGTCCTGTAGTAGTCGTGAAACGGTTCTCCGTGAGTAATGTCGGAATCTAAAGCGCCTAACATGTATAATGCTAATGTCTTTCCCTTCCAGACGGAAGAGGATGGCGTTGCGTTGGCTAATGCGTGCAAGTACGGCCTTGGGGCCGGTATCTGGACCTCTAACCTTTCCAGGGCGCATCGCGTTGCCGCTGACATTCAGGCCGGGCTCTGCTGGGTCAATACCCACCATCTGAACGACCCGAGTTCACCCTGGTATGTTTCATACATACCAGATCCGATGAGCGTTATTCACATATATATACAAACAGGGGAGGGATGAAAGAAAGCGGCATCGGCAGAGAAAATGGCTTGGAGGCTTTCGAATCATGTTTGTCCAGTATCGTCCTTTTCTAAACATTTTTCTAAGCTCCGTTTTAGATTCTCAGAGCAAATCTACTATTGTGAATATTGCACCAGCAGAGACAACAAGAATAAATGACGACTGGTTCTCTGAAGAACCCGAAGGAAAGCGGTATGGCTGAGATTTGAAGGGTAGTCAGTATTCTTAGGGCGGGCTTTATTTATACTTGTGAAATCCGTAAGTTGTAGAAGTGAACACTTGGTGTACGAGGGGAGAATGATTCACCCGTCGGGCCGTCGGTTCATCCAGACCGTTCATCGCCCAGCGAAGGTCCCAATAAGGTAATCTCACGTCTTAACCATCAATGCACTTTTCGAAGACCTATACCCAACTTTTACTTGATCTGCCACCACAACTCCGCGAGAATGCGGTACAGTATCGTCAGGTATGCCTTTCGCACCCTCAAAGCATCTTATGAATATTATCACAGCTGAAAAAACTCATAAATCAAATCGTGCTCGAGCTCACATCACTAGGGCTCAGTCCAGACGTTCTTCAAGAGCATCTGCTGCAGAGCAGCGATGAGAAGGGCAAAGGGAAGCAGGTAGAGAAGCTCATTGATGGATACAAAGTTGTGTACGAGGTGAACGAGGAGTCTGGCCGCATTGAACCTCGACTACGATTTTGGGTTACACTTCCTGATCCTACCACGAGCGATGGCCACGGAACCGACGAAGGAGAATCCATTGTTAGCCCAGCACTGGGAGAGCCTGGCCCGAGTTTGCTGTGGGTTCTGCAACGAAAGACCAGTCAATCAGCGGACCTTCCCCCGACAAAGGCACGGTACGTCCGATAGGAGCTTTCTCCAGACGGAGTACTCATTATTTCCAGTGGCGGGATATCGCAGGAAGTCGTGATACCCCTCGTCTCGGACTCTGCGTTCTTCCAACTGCTCTCTACCGCCCTCAAGGCCATGTCGAATCATCTGACTACTGTTCAGCTCGAGTTTTCACAAACGTTGCACGACTTATCCCGAACCATATCCGATTCTGCTCGGCCCGCTTCAGCGACAAACTCAGGGTTCCATCCCTATTCAATATTGACACATCCAGGGGCTATCACTATTGGCGCTGCTGGGTCGGCTAAGAAGGTCCGTCTTAATATCCACCTTATATACTCTCAAGGCTAACGTATTTCCAGACGGATCTTAATGCATGGCGGGAAATATTTCAGCTGTATGTTGAGGTTGAAGTATTTGAGAGCGTCAGTGAAGCTTCTCGCGGTGAGCGCTCTGTCGAGGAAAGCGAGAAGAGGCTGAAGCTATTTGCGGAACGGGTCACTCAGCGAGGCTTGGGGGATGAGAGACAACTCAAGTTGAAGAACAGCCGAGAGGCATTAGAATCCTTCTTGAAGCTCAACATGTTCATTCTACATGTGAAGAAGGTATTTATTTCATCCTCAACATCACTAGACAGTCAACAACTGTCCCTAGTTCCAATCCGCCAACTCTGAGGCCACACGTAAAATCCTCAAAAAACATGCCAAACGTACCGCGTTACAGCTACCGGACACGACCGATCACGACCTCATCATACAGTCTAAATCTGTTTCGCTCCCTCGCATCCTCGTACAAGCCATCGGGGAGATCCTTCTCCCAGTTATCCCCCCTCTGGATGACTACGCGTGTCTAATATGCACCAACATCGCGTTCAAGCCAGTCCGTCTCGGCTGTGGACATCTCTTCTGTGTACGATGTCTTGTCAAGATGCAGAAACGAGGCCAAGGTGATTGCCCGATGTGTAGAGCACCGACGGTTTTATGTGCCGATCGATGTACGTATGTCCATTACTCGTTTCTCTCAAATCCTGACTCGCGTTCGATTTATAGCCAATGTGGATTGGGCTTTACTCAATTTTATGCAGGACTGGTTCCCTCTTGAGTCAAAGCAGAAGCTGAAGGACAACGAGAAGGAAGCCGCCCGGGAGGAGATGCTGGAACTCGGGATCAACCCTGAACAAGGATGCAAGATCATGTAAGTTAGCACATATCGCTTATTCCTAACATTATTCCCGTAGAGAAAGGACCATGAGGGGAGTTGTGGATATCTTACAGCGGCTTATCTAGTACTGGTACTAAATTCTGCGCATGTGTTTTTAATACAATACCCGGCATTCAAGTAACCCATCTTGGATTTCCATACGTAGGCTCGCCAATAACCGCTGAGTGGACGATAATACTAATCGTCCTCGAGCATCTGCTCTAATGTTGCTTGCTCGTAATTTTTATTCAGCGCCTCGATAAATTCGCCTAAGCCGTTGCTTTCCAAAACAGCCGACAGATTTATTAGGCTAAGGCCTATCCGATGGTCCGTAACGCGCTCCTACATACTAGTCAGGCCTAAATGCAGTGACTGTGCGAGAATGTGCTCACCTGAGCGTAGTTATACGTTCGGATTTTGTCACTCCGATCTACACCAGAGACTAGACTGTTCTTTGTGGCACGCCGCTGAGCAATATCCCGAATGATCTTTTGGTCCATTAGACGAGCTTGAAGGACTTGGAATGCACGGCGTTTATTCTAGGTACTATATTGAGTCCAGAAGCTTGAAATAAAGGAAGGATACGTTACCTGGTGCTGGCTCCGCTCATCTTGCATAGAAACAGTTATACCTGATGGTATGTGTGTCAAGCGGACCGCTGATTCTGTTTTGTTGACGTGCTACAACAGGCTTAGCTAAATTCCGACCGAAGAACGGAAACATACCTGCCCTCCGGCACCTCGAGCACGCATAACTTCTATTTTGATGTCCTCCATTTTATATAGCGGTTCATCTTGTGTATCTTTCTCCTCGGCCAGCGGAAGCACCTGAATTCATTCAGTTACAAGCGATAACATGAAAAAGAAAGAAAACGTACGATGACTGCTACTGTGCTGGTGTGGACACGTCCGCTAGCATCAGTAGATGGTACACGCTGTACACGATGCACTCCACTCTCCCAACGCAACCTGTCATATGCCCCTGGACCCTTCACTTCCATGATGGCATCCCTCGTCCCTCCCTGCTCCAGCTCATTGACTGCCATCATCGTCCACTTCCATCGCTGTGCAGTGGCATACCGTTGGTACATCCGTAGCATGTCAGCGAGAAAAAGAGACGATTCCACTCCTCCGACACCAGACTTCAGCTCTACGAGGGCAGAATAGTGCGCAGTGGAAGACGATGGTTTGAGGAGGGCGGGCAAAGTCGTGTTGACGATTTCTTCCACCTTCTCCTCGAGCGAGTGGTATTCTTCTTCAGCCATTGAACGCATCGTCGGATCAGGGTCAGCCAGGAGAGACTTGGTATCCTCGAGAAGCTACTATAAAGTACATTGGCGCGTTGATTTTGAAAAGCAGTAATGAGCACTGACCCGACGGGAGATAGTCAACTCATCCCAAGCTTCTTGGAGTCTGTCGGATTCCTTGATCTTTTTAGTCGTGCTATATCCTCTGGCCTGGAAGTGCCTTCAGATATCTAAGTCGACGCAAATGTCAGAAAAATAGTAGCTGGCTGAAGCAAAAAAAAAAAAAACACGCCTGCGACAATATTTGGGTGCGTTCATTTATTCTTTTCTCGACAACGCGTAGGAGCCTCGAGGTGCCGCTTGATTGCTGTAGTCGGATGCAACTCGTCGCAAATCTACGACAGTGACGGAACATGCAGAGGCAAAGAAAAGAGAGAGTTCCGTTTCAGGAAATCTACGGCCCGACATCCCACATCCTGACCGTCACCATGTCCGATCTCTACCGTTCTGCAATGAGTGCACGTATAGCAAAACTGCCAGAATTTCCTCATGTCGAAGCTGATGAAGACGAGGAGTCTGCTGATTCTCTTGGATCTCTTCCTGGAAGCGGGCTGGGGCCTCCAGCGTTGTAGGTCCCTTCCTACTCGTGGTTATCTGCGACTTATACCCTTTGGAAGGCCGGCTCATACGCGAAGGAATAAACAGAAACGTGCTCCGAATCCAGAATTCTCGCCTATATCAGCGTCCACTTTCTTCGTCGATGCGGCCCAAGTGGAGGTGCCATCAAGAAATCTGGATTGTCGCGTATATTATACACCGCCAAAATTCGCAGATGGGACTGTGATGGTGTGCCACCACGGTGCGGATACTCTGGCTTGAGTTTTGCGTGCTTTGCCAAAGAGGTATCCGACATCACCAAAGACGAATGTGGTGTCCTGGCCTTGGATGCTCGACGACATGGTCAGTGAAAGATTTAGACGTCGGAATTTCACTGATTGCCTAGTCTGCAGGCAAGACGACTACCACACAAACAGATGGTAATCTATCCATAGATGTTCTTGTAGATGACTTTATCCAGGTCATCAAGACCGTGTTCCCAGAGCCCCAGAAGGCGCCCACGTTACTGGTGAGCAACTTGAGCTTTGCCACAGCAGCTCCCGAACTACAATGGCACAGTTAGTCGGCCATAGCATGGGTGGTTCCGTCGTTGTTCGCGCCTGCCCTGTATTCTTGGACCTAAAGTATAGAGTTGCCGGTGTTGCCGTAATTGACGTCGTTGAAGGTAAGTGGTATAGCAAGCAATTCTATAACTTACATCCCGGCAGGTTCTGCTCTTGATGCTCTTCCGCATATGAACAGCCTCTTGAATGCGCGGCCCGATGGATTCGACAGCCCTGAGGAAGCAATTGAGTGGCAGTACGTTGCTCCCACCGCACAAAACGTATCTACTCACCACTGTGTTAGCGTTAATACGAAGGCCCTACGAAATCCTAAATCGGCGAGAGTGTCGATACCCGTGATTATCAAGCCCTCCGAGTCTGATTCTCCCCTTGTGCCAAAATACATATGGCGGACTCCGCTCCGATCAACAGCGCCTTATTGGAGAAGTATAACTTTCTATTACCCTATTATACTCTTCCTGAATCAAGACATCTCTAAGGCTGGTTTGAGGGTCTTTCCAGCAAATTTCTGGCGGCGCGAACCGCACGACTTCTTGTCCTTGCAGGAACGGATCGGTTGGACAAGGAGCTCATGATTGGCCAGATGCAAGGCAAATTCCAGCTCATGGTTGTACCGGGCGTTGGTCATATGCTCCAAGAGGATGATCCCACAGGCACAGCCAAGATTTTGATTGATTTTTGGAGGAGAAACGAGCGATTGCTTGCTGGCGTCAAGAAGGTTGGCGAAACGTAATACTAGAGCTCCGTTTGCTTGTACATTCCCTCATTACAACTGCCATACATTAAATAAACATTTCATTTAACAACGGATATCTCGTCAGCCTGTTGCCTTTACAGCTTCGTGCTGGGCCGGTGTCTGGGAGTACAATAAGCAGAGAACCTTTAAGGAAAAAAAGACCCCACCTCTCCAATTTCCACTGGTGGTTCGTCGATGAAGTCGGGCACCTTACTCATGTCAGCAAGATATGAGGTACCTTCCTCCTCCTCTTCCAGCGCCAAGGCATCGAGTTCTGTGTCATAAATATCAGTGAATGGCGCCATAACCGTAAAGGCATTGGTACCAGCTTCTAAATCCGCCTCGTCAAGTTCGTCAGGTATTGCATATGACCTCCCTAACGACTCTTGTATTTCATTCGCCTGCTCCAGCAAGTCCTCCATTTCAAAATGCATATTCTAGAGAACAATCAGCCCAATCTCCTGAAACACGCAAAGCAGAGCAACCTCTATCTTGTCAACGTCAATCTTGCCGTATTGTTTCTTCATCTCCTTATTCGCGAGTTGCATGGCATCGAGAGTAGCCATTGTGTTCCGTAAATTCTCTGTGGTGAGGGCGGCTGATTCCATATTGAAAGTTTGCTGGGTGAGCTGGGCGAGCTGGCTTTCGTACATCTTCTTCTGCTTCAGAGTGCGGAGTGCCCGTTGCTGGATGGCTTGCTAGATGCGAATATAGATGGGAATATGCATGCCTGGCGGGCTGGGGATGGCATACCTTTCCTGGACCGTTTCGTAGCTTGCTCATTTGCTCCTTGTACCTCCCTAGCTCTCCGTCGAGTTTCTTTATCTTTACTTCGATGGATGCTATGCGACCATCAGTCTATCATCACAGATGAATTTACAGTAATTTCTGGGCAGGGAGAGGATGCTGACCGAAGCAATGGCGTCCTGGAGTGTAGGTTTGGGTTTCTTGCTGCCCGACGACCCAAAAATGCGATTCATGGTGTCGTTTGCTCGCGATGGAAGGCTGCGCGATGGGTTCGCGAGATGGTAACGTATTGGGTGGCGGTGACGTGATGAGGCGGTGATTGCCGCTTTGGGTACATATAAACCAGTTCTGCAACCCAGACAGACATCTCCCATCTCTACTTCCATCTACCATGTCAAACGTATTCGTATGTTCATTTCTCCGTCCTTCTGCACCGCCTTTTCTTTTTCTTTTGCCTGATTACCATGATCTGACCATCGTATGGACAGTTCGACATCGCCATCAACGGCAAACACGAGGGCCGTATCGTCTTCAAGCTCTACGACGACGTTGTACCCAAAACTGCCAAGAACTTCCGTGAGCTCGCCACTGGCCAGCATGGATTCGGATACGAGGGCTCTGGCTTCCACCGTATCATCCCCCAGTTCATGCTTCAGGGCGGTGACTTTACCAAGAATAACGGAACGGGTGGTAAATCCATCTACGGCGAGAAGTTTGCCGGTGAGAACAGAGCACTGCGTTGATGATGGAGATGGACCTGATATTATTATGTACTAGACGAAAACTTCCAGTTGAAGCACACCAAGCCTGGTATCCTCTCCATGGCCAACGCTGGCAAGAACACCAACGGCTCGCAGTTCTTCATCACGACCGTTGTCACCTCTTGGCTCGATGGCGCTCATGTCGTCTTCGGTACGCCCATTGCTACTGCTTTGCAACTGTATCTAACCCTACGTTCTTACAGGTGAGGTCACTGAGGGTCTCGACCTCGTCAAGAAGATTGAGGGTCTCGGTTCCTCCTCTGGTACCCCCAAGGCCAAGGTCTTCATTTCTAAGTCTGGTACCGTTTAGGAAATTTTTATTGAAGTAAGCTTAAAGAGAATGTATCGAAGAAGATGACTACATACAATGTACTACGGAGAATTTGAACTGTGCTGCTTAAAAAATTTCGGCGACGAGTGGAGGGTTTTCGATTATCGATGTGCTGTGGCGCATCGATATGACGTCAATGCGGATGTTGCACCCGGTCCGCGGGCCGCACTTCCTTCAACACATACCATGTCCGACTCGGAGGTCTTCATTGCATGGCTCAAGGAGAAGGGCGGCACATTTCACAACACTACCCAATTTGTCCGAGGTAGAAATCTCCCCCTTTTCACGTATATATTCCTGGAAAATTCTTGGTAGTTCCCTCTGGATACGCAATCCTTGCAACAGAAAGACTACCTGCAGATTCTACCATAATATCCTGCCCTTTCGACCTTGTAATCACCAAAGCGATCGCGCTCAGAGCTCTCTCCAAACTTTTTCCATCCGAAAATCTATCGAATTGGTCTGAACGGCAATGCATCTCGTCGTATCTGTGTTTTCATCAGATCATCGACGAGGCAAGGTAAGGTCCTTCCGGCCATTGATCTTGGCTGAGCAGGTCACAGTTACATTCCAGAGTTGGCTCACGGACCGTATGTGAATATGCTGCCGTCGCGTGAAAAGTTGCGTACCGGACTTCACTTTACTCCATTGGAACTCGAGATGTTCAGAGGAACGAATATGCATGGTGCGATAATCGATCGCGAGACGGAATGGCGGCGCGAGTGGGAAGCATGTCGCGCCGTCGTCTCGAATGTGGATACCAGATGGGGCGTCCTATTTACCTGGTCAGTTGTTCACTCCACGTTCAATTCAATCGTTCAAATATCAGCACAAGGGAACTATTTTTGGAGTCAGCGACGCATGTATCCTCTCGCGCGTTCCCGTCCTCCTGTTGTCCCGTAATCTTACACTGCATTCGTCGCCGTCCACAGAACCGGTCTTACTGCCAGGAGTTGACGCCCTCAACCATGCCCGTGCACACCCCGTCTCCTGGGTAGTCACTGATGCAGAGAATATATCCCTCGTCATCCACACGTCAGCCAGTGCCGGCGAGGAACTATTCAATAATTACGGCGCTAAACCCAATTCCGAGTTCATCCTTGGCTACGGGTTTAGTCTCCCAAACAATCCGGATGATACCATCGTGCTCAAGATTGGCGACAAAAAGTGGGAGGTTGGCCGTGAGGCGAAAGGAGCTGATCAAGTGTGGGATGCTTTTCTGTCATTCGTTTCCCAAAACCCGGAGCCTGACTACGAGGACTATCTCGAAGCAGCAGCTGCTCTGGATGACGCGGTGCAGCAGTTAATAGAACGGCTGCCTGCGGACAAAGGGCCTTCAGCCCGGCTGGAAATGCGACCTGAAATAATGGCTATGTTGCATGACTACGTTGAAGGTATGAGAAGGCATTGTTGTGGCGAACCAGCTTTAATTACTTTTTGGCAGGTCAGCGAGACATCTTACGCTCACTCGTTGAATTTTGCGAGACAAAAAAGCAGCTCGCGGTTGAATTGGCCAAGGCTGAGGGCATTGACCTAGTTTTTGATGACGATGAAAATGATTGAATTTGAGGAGCGTATACTCCTCTCAGCGTCCCGTTGCAAGTAAGTACTACTCTACAACTTCTTGTGCTCAGTAGAGATGCCAATGATGGCATTGACGACGTACTCGGAATACCCTATCATTCTTCATAGCACTTGACGTATCAATATTAATAGTACACCATGAGTTTGACCAAAGTAATGCTATCCAGCTAGTAGTATCAATCAAACTCAAGCACAGGTTTACACGTGGTACTTTTATATAGGTATGCACGCGACGCCTCTATTACACGGTGTCAAATTATTCACTGCATCTGAAACGCTGTTCCTCTTATTATTCTTGCCCGAGAAGCGACTCGCCCTCTTCATGACGCCAATTGAATATCCTCAGGCACCTTTTATCGTTTTCTGACCTAAACTCGAAAGCGGAAAACTGCGAACGAAAGCGCATAGCTAGCGTCGCTTACGCAGAGTGAGGTGCAAGGGAAATTATGCATTAAGAAGAAACATTTCGGATATATAGAGGACACCATCATTCCTGTTGTAGTCCATCAATCGATGAACCTGAGGTCTTTCTCATCGCCAAGCGTGCAATGTCTCCGGCAGTAGCGCGCCTTTGTGGTGAGTGCACCAATCTGAAGCGCGACGAGGGTATGCTACCGTCTACATCGAGTGAAGTTCGCCCTGGAGATCGTGGTGGTGACAGAGTACTATACGCGGGGACACGCGGTGAAGGTGGCGGGAACGTAGGGGATTGGACTGGATAAGGGGAACGAGGACGAGGGGCAATAATCCCTTCATCCTTCCGGGCCTTTGATAGCATGGAAAATATGGAACGGAAAAGAGACATTCGTTGCTGTGGAACGGCATGACTTGTTGTTGTGGGAGAACTGATACCTACATGACGATGTGACACATATTAGACGACATACAAAGCGCTCAGAGGAAGCTCACCGCTTGATGTGGGCAGTGCATTATCATTCGCGCTGAGACTGAGGAATAAGAACAAGGGCACTAGCCAGACACAAATTCCAAAGAAAGTCGCTATGTCCTTGAAACCGTAATGAATTGGCGTGGGACCGCCCCGATATGTTCTAAGATGATTCTGATATGCGGCAGTGACTTTCGAAAAGTGAAAGAACCAGAGAAAGTGGTCCACGATGACAAGAACGCAAGAGGAAATGAAGGACGGCGATGAGAGGGAGATGAGAGGCCAGGTTTTTGAGAAGTTTTGCAGGTACACAACGTGGCAAATGATGGAGAACGCCGTCAACATGATGGGAAGTGAATCCGAGACGCATAGTATGAGATGCAGACATATTATAGCCTAAATGAATGGAGGTTCAATAATGAAGAAATTGAAGTATGAGAGTTGATTCCTGACGTATATTCCCCGCTGACCAATGGTTTTGGCTAGACGAGAGTGTTCCTCGATTAATTCGGATATGTATAGCAGGCCGCTGGCTGGCAAAGGGAACGATGGGTTTTCACAGAGGTATGATAGTAGTTGGTTGCGTACCAAGTGCTAATATAACAAAAGCGAATGCAGCCAGAACGGCTGCATAACTTGTAGACAGCACTTTTCAGCTGAGGTTGCACAAAGCAAGCTGTTTGCCCACCTGACATAGTGCAGAAGAGCCATGATGCACGCCTAAATGATACCGGAAGCAAGAGATGAGTATTCAGTCCAGTAAAATGTCGATAAAACGCACAGTTTAGCCGATGAATCGCTATGAAAATTCGTTGAGGAGTCGTAACGTGGAGTTCATGTCCAAGTTTTCGCGTGGAATGATCCTCGCGACGTGTTAGGATTGTCCACGTGGGATTCCTTTTTTGGACTGCACTACCCTTGACTCTTGCCTTCACGCACCGCCGCGATACCCTCCTCTGTAATGAGCAACCTCGAGAGTAAGAACGTTTCATTTATCCACAACCACTATATTGACTTTTGTATAGAGACTCTATTCCAGCTCAAGGTTGTTGGCTGGTTTCTTTCTCTATACAACCTCATTAACGAACGTCACAGTTCACAGCAAAGACCTTGAACCGCCAGGCTAAGAAGGCTCAGAAGGATGAGAATACTGAAAAGTCTCGCTTAAAAAAGGTTCGTTCGGTTCCTTAGTGTCTCTGACCTGTTTAATTCCATCTCTCGCAGGCCCTTCAACAAGGAAACAACGATGGCGCCAGGATATATGCATCCAATGCTATTCGCAAGAAGAGCGAGGCTCTCAATCTTTTACGACTGTCGAGTCGTATAGATGCAGTCGCTAGCCGCGTAGAGACGGCCGTAACGATGCGACAAGTGACTGGAAATATGACTTCAGTAGTGAAAGGCATGGACAGAGCCATGGAGAGCATGAATCTTGAAAGGGTGCGTCACCGTGTCGCCAATAACTCTCTATTTATTTAACGTGGTATCGACTTCAGATTTCCATTGTGATGGACAAATTTGAGTCGCAATTTTCGGACCTTGATGTGCAAACGTCTTATATGGAGGACACCATGGCTGCTACCAGCGCAGTATCTACGCCACAAGATCAAATCGATCAGCTCCTGCGCCGGACTGCAGAGGAGGCTAATATAGAGCTACAGCATGATCTTGCCGCAAAGGATCTTGCTGCTGTGCCAGATCTATCAGCTCGAGAGAAGATTGGAGAAGAGGATGATAAATTGGCAGAGAGATTGAGGGCCCTAAGGCCTGCTACGTAGCCAATCTACTCGACGATTCAGTAGGCATGTTGTAGGATATAGCAGGGCGGACGCTTTTGAGTGTACGGTTGTGTATCACGTTTGTATGTATGAAATCCATTAATTAGGAACTAGGAGTCGTAAGACGGATGTACAACTTAATACTTAAGAACATAATAAGCGTGCAGTAATCAAAAACATGTATCAGAAAGCATTGCAGAATGACGAGCGTAAATACGTAACCCAAAATCATTAAAGATAAGCATGGGAGAAGAGATGGTACACGAATAGATGCAAGAATACAGGTAAATGACTCTAAATGTAGAATGGTGAATGAAACGGAGAATAAGATATGTCGTAAAATATGTACAGAATGAGAATAAATATGACACGCACAGCAATGCGCGGTTTTCAGGAGGGGGACACAGAATCTGTATCGTTCAAGCGTTTTGTAGGATTACCCGCACAAGGTTATCCAGCAGATGTTTCTTTCCTTCGTCGCCGAGGTTTTGCGAGTTGTCCAACAACTGCCCGGCGCGGGCGATAATACCCGTAGGACCATCGAAAGGGATATCGTGAGCGTCAAAGCGGTGGACGTCTACATGATCACTGTCAGCTCCAAACACAGGCGGGCTATGAAATTTGACTCACATTGCTTGAATGTAGTATATTGTTCGTTGCTCAACGCGCTCTTGAACATCTCTGCGATCTCCTTACCTACTTTTGATCGCTCTTCGGAAGTTTTGGTAGCTGCACACCTGAACCCATTCCGTGATGAAGCGCTTCGATTTAGCGCAAAGGTGCCGGAAGGCATGAGCGCGTCTTCCCTCACTTTTCTTGGGGCCCACGCCAAGCCCAAACCCAGATCTAGCGACCTCCCCTTCATGGCGGAACGATAACCGACACCCGTAGTTGATGTAGGCTTGGGGGTAACCTCAGCATGGGCAATCCGCCACGATTGCTTGGCTGTTGTCAATTCACGATCCCCTTGCCTGCGTCTCTCCACCACCTCCCGTTCCCGTTCCTCTGCCTCCCGATCACTTAACCCGCTTGCCTTTGTACTTTCGCTCACATTACTGGCTGTAGGAGAAGGAACAGGTGGTTCGAAAGAGAATGGCCCGTGAGGTATACTGACAAGTCGTGCGACGCCAGACCCAAGCATCCGTTTCCCAGTGTTCCTGCCTAAACTTGATGATAGGCCATTATTGGTTCCTGTGGTCGATTTACTATGATTAGTCGAAGAAGATGCACCGGTAAAATCGGGCTCGAGCGGTGCAATGGGAGGTGTAGCCCGGTGTGATCGTCGTCGCTTTGGCGGCTGTAATGGGACATCTTTCTGCGTTCCACCGGATCTCGATGACCCGAGCCCCGAAGGTTCACCGTTCCGACTTGCATTGCTTAGACTGTCGCCGCTTCTGTTGTGACTATAGGCGCCAGTCATAGTGGTACTCACAGAATTCCCGCTGGCAGTCCTCGAGATCATCCCGCCTGCACCCCACCCAGGCCGCTCGAAATCGAAAGAACCATGTCTTGTCGATCGGACCATGGAACCCTTCACACTCTTCAGACCAGAACGATGCCCGGGCTTAACAACATCGTTTCTCTTTTTCCCTTTGTCCGAGACCGGCTCCGACTCCGTCCGTTCTTTCTCTTCGTCTACAACGGACATGACCCGATAGAGATGAGTCGAGTCTATTGAGTCCTTTCTTTGACTAAGCCTTGGAGGCGTCGTGCCCGGTCGTGAGGGCGTCGCGGGAGTATGAGTTATTCTGGGTACCATAGCATCATTGTCTCCGGTTAAAGTTGTGGAACGCCGAGGTTGGGGCGCTACAAGTTGCATCGCACGCTGTACAGGTGTTGTCGGTGTTGGTGTTGGTGTTGTTGGCGATGGTTGAGTATCGATTTGAGTCTGCGTTCTGCGGTGCTTGATCGGACTAGAGACGACAGGCGGAGCCGGTGAGTGGGGACGAGGACGGTCATCAAAATTGGGCGGCGTTGGAGACATTACGCGAGGGTTACGGACTAGTACCAAAGTCAGTTAATGAAGTCCACACGTCTATATCAGAATGTTGGCAAGTACCTGAAAAAAGTTTGGACGGTCTGAAAAAGGTATCCCGTTTAGAACTGTATGATGTAGAGGTGGACGTTGACGATTCTAATGGGTCGATGGGTGTATGCTTCGTATTGAGATCTCCAGAGGGTATGTGAAGGGAAAGGGGAAGTATGGGCATGGGAGGTGGTATTGTATCATGACTATTAGCACGTATGTGGTAATTTGAAGACTCGGGCTGAAGAGGAAGCGGGGGTGCGTCGGCAGAATTCTGGAGATCAGGTGTAGAGGGTCGTGTGCTGCTTATGGACGATTTCCGTGAACCGGAGCGGCGAGTGCCGCTGAGAGGAATTCCAAAAAGGTTATGAAGCTTTTTACGTGTAGATAGTTTGGGAGTATTAGGTCTCGATCCAGCGACACTTGATGGATTCTCATTCTCCTGAGCTAGAATGGCGGGCTTAGGGATGGGAACGGGGGCCCTCCTCTTACCCTTGGGCGTCGGAGGCTTGACAGTAGTATTAGTGGCAGTAGTTGTGGAAGAAAGAGGTCGAGATGGATGTAGGGTGGATGGCTTCGAGCTGGGCGTGTGGCACCTTTGTTCCAATGGTGCCCGACTAGACACGCTGGACTGTTGGGAATGCACAGAAATGTCAGCCTCGTAGTCTTGAGAAAGTGCCGGAACGACAGGCTCTATATCCACAGACGCCTCAGCTTTCGTTCGAGAACGCGAACGTGAACGAGTGATGAAGCTGTAGAACTGGCTGGGTGTCGGTCAGGTAGAGGACACGATGGACTGAAGACGCACCCTGTTCTCCGACTTTGACTTTCTCGTTGGCCGTTCATCATCTCGTGAGGCATACATGTCTTTGGATGTCGGCTGCTGGGAGGAAGGACGCGAGTCGGCATAATCCGACAAACGGACTTTGGTGGCTTGATTAGACTGTTGAAGTAATTATAAAGGAATCAAAAGGAGTACAGCGGACGAAGAAAGGGCCTACCTGAAAAATGGCACTATATCGACGGGAGGTGCTGTGAGAGCGTAACAGTGAAGAAAACTAACGAGGAGCAACACGTGTTAGGCACACTCTATATTGATAGCGGGATCAATGAAGTACTGACGTCTGTTGGTATCTTGTCCAGGAGACTGAGGCTCCGCCTGGTACGCCTCTGGTGCGTCGACGAGGTCGTGGCCGTCGATAGAGTCAAGACCGAGTCTAGACGGGGGCTAACATCGGCAGTAGAAGGCACGCTTGTTGATGGCGCGAAGGACGAGACGCTGGGCGCGTATTCCAGATTTTGGCGACCAGCCATCGCCTGCCAGTGTTCGGTGCGACGAAGAAAGCACTGAACCGGTCGTACCAGGTTGGCGTTGAGGAGCTACCCAGCAATATAGCTCGAATTGGTATATACCCGCTAATTACGTAGCTTTGCCAGATAAAAATTATCTATATTTCAAAATAGAAATTATAAAATCCGGACGCCCACGTGACTGCGCACGCCATCCTTCCCTCATGTCGATCTTATACATCGACTACTGCTGAGAATACAATAACGCCAATTTTCTCTTACCATGTCGTTCGTCAGGGTGGTTGCCCCCAGGATCGCCCGTATTTCCAGCAAAAATCGCATCACTCGTCGCATATCAACCGCTCGGCCCCATTTCCCGTGTGTTGAAGCTCACGCTGTCAGAGAGTCACAAATCCGCCGAACAATATCTGGCACATCGGTAGTTACCCAGGAAAAACAGGAGCAAGAAACTGGTCCAGAGCCGCCTTATGCTCGTCCAAATCCAAAGTCTTATAGCGTCTATCATCATTCATCTTCTTTGCCGCTGGCATATGGCGCTTCTCTCTCCGAATTCGACATAGCGTATGAAACTTGGGGCACATTATCTCCGGCGAGGGATAATGTTATTCTGTTGCATACGGGACTCTCGGCGTCCTCGCATGCTGCATCAACCTCACTGAACCCTGCAGACGGTTGGTGGGAAAAGTTTATAGGTCCCGGAAAAGCCTTGGATACAAATCAGTTCTACATAATATGTACGAATGTATTGGGCGGGTGTTACGGTTCAACAGGACCATCGTCTATGGATCCTTCGACAGGACGGCATTATGCAACAAATTTTCCCATCTTGTCGGTATTCGACATGGTGCGAGCGCAGTTTTATCTTCTCGATCACCTCGGCATCGATCGGCTGTATGCTAGTGTCGGCTGTTCCATGGGTGCCATGCAAAGCTTGGCCGCTGGATGGCTGCATCCAGAACGGGTGGGAAAGGTTGTTAGCATCAGTGGTACTGCCCGAAGTTCGCCTTCGGCCGTCGCAATGAGGTATGCCCAACGGAGTGGTACGCAGATCCCCCGAGACAGGCAGACACCGTCGCTAACATTGAACAGTTCTCATGGCAGATCCAAACTGGAACAATGGTTTTTACTACGATAGCCTTCCTCCGCACACTGGCATGAAGTTGGCGCGACGTACGTCAACTTGAAAAGTAATGTGATGTCGGCTTATTAAAGTTTCCTAGAAATTGCTACAATCACGTACCGCTCAGGTCCGGAATGGGACCTCAGATTTGGACGCCAGCTTCGTCCTGTTTCAGAGACCTTGGCTTCGGAGGATAAACCGCGCCCGCCCGCGCTGTGTCCAGATTTCCTCATCGAAACTTACCTCGATCATCAGGTATGTGTTACGTCTCTAATCTTGTTATGACCAAGATTAATGCCCGCTTAGGGCGAACAATTCTGTCTAAAATACGATGCCAACTCCCTCATTTATATCTCCAAAGCAATGGATCTTTTTGACATGACAAACGAAGCGCTTGCCGAACTTCGCTTGGAGCCTATTTATAAAGGGAATGGCACCTTGTCTCCCTTTCAGCCGCACAAAACATCGCACTCGAAATCACATCCGCCTCCTTCGAACCCGCCCCGGTATCTGCCTTCGCTTGCCAAGGGAATGAAACCGTTATCCAAAATTCCAGTGATGGTGCTGGGCGTTCAAAGTGATATCCTGTTCACCATTGAACAACAGAGGGAAGTTGTCGATGCTTTGCGCATGGCTGGAAACGATCAGGTTGTATATTATGAATTAGGCGGCGTTTGGGGCCATGACACATTTTTGTAAGTCCAGACTAATCTTTGGCGGAGCGCAGCTCATTGTATCCTTCAACAGGTTGGACGTTCTGAACGTCGGAGGCGCGATCCGAGGCTTTTTATCATGACAGTAGAATTGCATCTGTGTAGTATCAATACCCATCTTTCTCATGCAGTTCGCTACCAGCTCGGGGGGTAGCATTCTTGCCGGGCCTCCACTTCGGACCAGCTCTCATTTCCGTTACCTTCTTCGCATTTGACAGCACTGTATTGCGATGGCTGTTGAGACGTGTTTCTATCCTGACAACGAGAAGTGAGAAGCTCGTCTTGCAAGCCTGTTCACGTTTCTTCGAAAACACCTTGGACAACCACGATTCCACGAAGAAATGCTTCTCTAAAAGGATCACTGATCACAGTTTGAGATGAGTCAAAGGATGATGCTCGTTTACCACTGACCTAGGGTACAATTTAGCACTTGTAAACTGCGGCTAACATGAAAGTATCTGAGTATCAAGAATGTAAAAAGATGGCTCGCAGGAAAGCGAATGACCGAATCACATGTTTCTCCTTAGGCTGACGCGGACGTCGGACCGGAGTAGCCGACGACTTTCTGTTCACGATGGCCAACGATGACACCCCCGACAGTGTACCACAGGCTGCTGCACCACCTCCACCACCACCGCCAGAACCATCTGCAGAAGCAACGAGCAGTACAACAGCGTCGTCTTCCGTACAGATTCCATCCGCGACGGATACGACGCTTGCAGTGAACAGTGTCGATGACAGAGTACAGCTTGTCTCGAGAGCGCGTTCATTTCTGAGATCTCCTTCCATACAACAACAAGACATATTCTCAAAACGAAGGTTCCTCCTTGACAAGGGTCTCAATGAGGTTGAGATAGAAGGCTTGCTACGGGAATTGGTACGTCTCGTGAGGCATCGGAGAAAGCATCTAGGGATTTATCGTTTCCTGGTAGCCCCCTCAACTACCCATAGTTCCACCACGGACGTACCCACCGCCACCACCATCTAATCTTCCAAATCTCCTTCTTGGAATATTCAGAATATTTTCTTGGTTATTAGGTGGTTCTGCAGCGCTTGTGCTTATATATTACGTAGGTCAGGTCTGCCAAAGCTGAGCTGTCTTTCTGAATGTCCCCTAGCGCTTTCTGCTGCCACGAATCACGCGTACCGCAACCGCCCGCCATTCCCTTCGAGAACATCATGGCACACTCCTCCGGAATCTTACCGCCTCGCTTGCCTCTCTCAAGGAATCTCAAGCTGAGAATCTGACGCTCCTTCCGAAGCCCGACAAGTTCAGAGAGCCCTCCGGATTCTCGGATTGTCGCTCACTGAAGGATATTCTTCGTGAATGCGAAGAAAAGAAGCTCGAACCTTTGGATATTCCGCCTCTGTCACTATTGCGATGCGGTATTCAGGAATTTGGTGTTGGTAAGGAGGAAGCTGAGGCCAATCCCACGACAGAGGATCTGTTCAGGCTCATGGAGAGTCACGTTCCCTGGCTTCTTACTGATGAAGGCGTCCAGTATGAGGTGCGATTGTTTACTTTTTCTCTCGACGATGATAGGCTGTAACTTATATCTTATACAGCACAAACTCTGGGAAACTCTGACCACTTCGACCGTATTCAAATCCCTGCCTGAAAATACACATCCGTCAGATAACGTTCGTTGGACATTTGATCCTCCGACCCCGCCTGCACCGTCTCCGCTTCTCGAATCCTTAAACAACCTCTCTGCCGCTCTTCCGCGCGACACGAAAACCAAGACCACAGCATTGCAACATACCCTGCAGTCGCTGTCTGTTTTGACTGGGTATATTAGTGCTCAAGTATATGTTCCTTTCCGTCCTTATTCGGCCAGTGGACCGTCGAATAGTGGCAGTACCCACCGACGCCTGCAGAGGAACTGAAGCGTGAAATACGAGCTTTGAAAGGACTGGTTTTGAACAGGTAAGGTTCCTCTCTTTGGTCTTTCAATTACTGACTGGTCTGTGAAGGCGTTCCTTTATGCCGCTGATACCGAGGCCCAGTAGTTCTTCAGCGCTGCCACAGTCTGTTTCGTAGTAACTTGTATAAAACACTCATAATTCTGCCCTAATTAGCAAGTGGTGAAACCGTATGCTTAAAGCCATGGTCGAACTGTGCCTCGGCTGCCTGCAGTTGCAATGCAGTTGGGACCAGAGGCAGGTGTTTGTAGAGCCAGATTGTACTCGCTCGTGGCAACTTGATCCGGCCAAACTATAGTCTCGTAAGCCAGACTCGTCGATCCGTAAGAAGAAAAGTCGTTCAATGGATGTAATTACTGGCGTGGATCTATCGAGAGTTCGAACCTGAACTTCGTCTGAACGTCGCACGGTTTGCGCATGGTACAAAACAAAATTTCTCCGACGAGATGGCTACTTTGTCCGCAGCCGTCAAATTCGCAGCGTGTTGACAAGATAATTGATACCTGTTACTCTTCTTGGCGCTGACACTGCGGTCCCAGGATCGTTCACATTGTTGCTGACACGCATATATAATTTGGTGTCAAGACAACACATTGGCCTGTTACCTTCCCCCGGACAGGGCTGTAATGAAGATGTCCTGAAGGTCATTTTCTCTCTGCCAGACTAGCGTGCTTTGAACAACATCTCCCTTATCTGTCATTCCTGGTCCATCGTGGCATATGATCTGCTTTGCACCTATGTCGAGTTCAACCCTGATACTTTTGGACATCCTACATTAGGCTCTTACCTTGTCTTATCGCAGACGCTGATACAGAGCGACCGTGGACATGGCTTGGTGCGTCACTTGAGTGTAGGATACTGCGAACACATTGAGCTCCCAGATGATGCATACGATTAGCCACTACTCCTGCCCGATAACACAATACTATCTCTGGAAGTCTATAACTCAGACCGGGCGACGAACGATTAGCATCAAAGCTATTTGTGCTCACCAATGCTTCGTTCAATTCGCTACTTCAATCACTGCGGAGTGCCCACATTCTTTGCAGACGGCATACGGTTATCATCGCTCTTGGCTTCATCACCCAGACTTTGCCGTCTGCGTTTGCTCTCCTCTGGCATCTAGCGATGTTCACAAATTTTCGACACTTCATCATGTGCTTCCACTGCCATCACGCATTTGCATATATCCTCATATGAGCCCAACGGCAAGCTCTATGCCATTCTTAAGGTCTTAGGACCTCAGTTGCGCTTCTTGGAGTCTCGCATTATAGATGCACGGACATCAGCGACCTCTCTTCAGGAAGCTTTAGGATTTCTGGGGCCCCAATTGCAACAGCTCTTTATCCATTTCGATCCCCTGCCCCAATATCCTTTCTGTGATGACATACCACAACGTTTCCCAACCTGCGTGAACTGTATTGCGGTCGCAAGTCATTTTCGGCTGTCATGTTTTCGGTCTTACCGCAGTCGTTGGAGCGCCTTGCTTTGGAATTCCTCGCGCCGTTTCCCGGTAGATGCGGTTCGGCAATTCCTTAGTGACTGTCGAAATTCCCCACCCTCCATGTCAAAACTCACCATTTACGCGTCATCGCGCTTGAGTTCATTACAAGAAGTGTGTAAAGATAATGGAATAGAATTCGAATGACATCCTGGTTTTCCACCTGTGTGGAAGTCGAGTGCAGCTTGCATGTGGCCGATGAAATCTTTCTTTGTACGTCGTCTGCGTTATCTATTGTACCCAATCCATAGCTGACCATGATATACAGGATACGCCATGACCTTTTTATACGTCTTTGATCTGCAAATTCGGTCTATGTTGTATCGTCGTTGTTTAATCCTATGAGCGCGACAACGGTTTGGATTATCGCAGAAAGCAATAACCTCATGACATACTGAGGACCAAGTGATGCCATCTCATTCGTCCTGTCCTGAACTCTTCTCCCGCTGGAGACGTTATGTGACCGTAAACCTATCGGACACGGTCTATTGGTGACTAAGGTACTCATGTTGCCTGTCATCCAAAGGAACTGGTTTCCTTTGTAAACAAGGAGACGCGTTCCATACCGACGTGTCGGCAGCGCCAACAGATGGAACGCTTGGCGCCAAGTTCCGTGTTCATCCCATTGGTGACAAACTCAGCTACTACATCGAGCAGTACTTTATCCGACTAAAGCGACTGGACTCCGAAGCGACTCGATTCGCAATGATGGCTGGATATGTCAGGAGGAAAAGACCAGTGGGGTAAAATCAACTTCGCCTATTGTACATCGCGACCATGAATGGCCAAAGAAGCTTGAAGCCACCATCAGATTATCGATAACAACGCAATTAAACCTCTTCATTCTGCGTACGTCGACAGTGATACACATATACGAAGCAGGAGATCCTCACAATGTGATTGATTTACGACCAAGATGGAAATTATGTATAATATAATGACGCCGTGTTTAAGCAGGCGTGCGTGTTGAATCGTTAATCATGTTTCCCCTTGCCAACACTGTTCTCGACAGCTGCTTCAGCGGCAAGTCCCTCAGCCTCCACCTGAGCCATCACCTTGCGCTCATATGCCAAGCGCTCCT
Source organism: Armillaria gallica (assembly GCA_037576215.1). Lineage (NCBI taxonomy): Eukaryota > Fungi > Basidiomycota > Agaricomycetes > Agaricales > Physalacriaceae > Armillaria > Armillaria gallica. The sequence goes on from JBANDB010000008.1 coordinate 2,019,466, forward strand.
CTTCGGTGGCGTTTTTGTTCGCGTACTTCGCAGCACGTAGACGGGCTTTCACTTTGATGTAGTTAGTGTCGGTGCCGAAGATCCTGTCCCACCAGCGGAACGAGGAAGAGAAGTTGTTTGTAAAGGTCATGTGATGGAAATCGTGATGCTCAGCTCCCGCCCAAAATGGTAGGAAGTGCTGGAGGGACCAAGGGAAGTCTGAAAATGGCGTGAGTTTACGAAGAGCACAAGGACCTGCGGAGGCAACGCACCGTAACCGCTGTGAGAGTCGACGGCTTGGAAGAGGCGAAGGGTAATCCAGATGTACATGGTTATGATGTGGAAATCTCGAGTGAAGGCGCAGTAGAGAAGGGGACCAGCAAGAGTCCCCATACCTAGGCACATAACCTCCGCGGGGTGTGCATACTCCGCGGCAAGGCCGAAGGGTGCAGCGTACCGATGGTGGATCTTATGGATGTACTTGTAAAAGACACCCTGATGGAAGAGGGTGTGCGCTACAACCGATCAGCCACGCTCGAAGAGAAGACGAGAAAACCGTACCACCAAAGTGCCATAGATCTTCGAAGAAGAAGAAGAATAGTATTTGAGGCAACATGGTCTTCGGCGAAGGGAAGGGTACTTGATAGGTGGACATTCCAATCGACTCAGCCAAAGGATGGAACAGCCAGATCTGGGGAAGCTCGATGGTGAAATGAGAGAAGAGAACCAGCTTTGTGCATTCCCATTGGTCTTGCACCGAAGGTATTTTTGTAGGCTGCAGTTTCCACCGGCGGAAGTAGGGTATAGCGTCAACGATTATCCATGGTATACAGCGTCCAAAGTAGACGATCTACAAATATTTTAGAAGTCAAGACAAAATAATGTTCAAAAGTCGTATGTAGACGAACCTCATGCATCAAAAAGCTCATTAAGCCAGTCGCAATGACTGGATTTCCAATCCAGATGTACCATGCCATCCATTGCTGTTCGACCCAGTTTAAAGACTGGAGGTCTGTATCAGCGTAGAGGGACTCGGCAGCGACTGTAACATTGAGAGACATGGCAAGGAGGACAAACAACGACGTCGTTCGTCTTGGTCCCTTTATACGGATGGAAACCGTACCACTTTAAATTTTAAGACAATGGCGTGAGGTCATGTTGATGCATACTTACCGACGCGTGATGGTCTCGAACGGCCCAGTCTGGACATCGGGCGCAAGCATGTGGGAGCCAACCACCAATCGTTCCGTTTCGATCCATATTGCACTATGCTGAAAATTCTTGCAATGTATTCGACTTGGGAGACGGGCGCTACAATAGTAAGTACTTAGTAAGGGAGGAACGGAGCATTCCCGAACCAGACCGCGTTTGTGGCGTGAGAACTCCGCTCTTCGTGCATTTTGAACTTGCCATTTGTTGAGTGGACTACGCGACTTATCTCTATTGCAACGTGCCGTTCTTTGCTTTTTTGTTGGCCAGCTTGCCACTTCTGAGAAGTAAGGTGGTACTTGGCAAGTTGAAGGGATCATCGATCCGCGAGCTACTACCACTGTCCTTATCGCCACCTCCCGTAGCCCCCAGGCATCTCGGTAAATTTCATTCTTACTGGCAGTGTCTGTCTGCATGCCCAGCCCCGAAGAAACCCATGCACATTGGATCAAGGGGAAGCATACATCCGGACCAAACATATTTCTTGCACGAACTTCCGAAGAGCTGAAGGAGTCGGAGACATTCTGGGTGATCATCTTTCGACGACGATAACTTTGAGCTCATGCTCTGAATCTAATGATTGCTCTATACCACACAAAGAAGCGTCCCCTTTGGAGCACAATCGCGCCTCCTCTATGTCTATCAATGCCAAACGTTTCTATAAGGTCCAAATAAAGATGCGACTATGACTAACTGCACTCTCCAGGTGAAATTTTCCTTGTAAACCATAGGTGTGCCATATTCGTGCTGTCTGCAATGTTAGAACGTCGAAGCTAGCATCAAATACCTACTAAATAAATTTTAGTCCAAGTACTTCTACCAACTCTACAAGTACGACTCGGTCTAAAGATGTCAAAGCTTTCCGTTAACGTCTGAATACACACCGCTGCATGAGCTGTAAATATGCACCATAAATTCGAGTCCGAGCATGTGTATGTGTCCAAATCAAAACGGGATCCCAGACTCCAATACAGGTATCCAGCACCTGGTACCCTTAAAATTCCTCTCATAAATACCCCCAGCCATTGATGTCACCTGCCTGCTCCCGACGACCAAGCGGGGTTGTAACCGGGAGGAAGAACATCCTCCTGAGGTTCATGATCTTGTACCAAGACAGGACCTGCGTCGGTTTCCTGTCTGACGGGTCGATTTCTTCGTTCAGGCGGCGGCGCCGTAGTCGTCTTTGACTCAGTTCCAGATGAGGAACCAGCACTTTCGGACCCGAAGGCCATCATTCCATCTTCCGTTAGACGATACATCAGCCGACTTGTGGAAGGCATTTGGTTGAGTGAAGGTGTGCGGGCCATATCGGTGAACACGGAAGAATCAGTGCTAGTGGCGGTATTGTTTTTTGAATGGCGTCCACGTGTGGCGCTTGACGCTGGCGGCATCACGAATGGTTCAACGTATCCTGAGAGCAATGGCTGAAATTCTGCATAACTGTTAGATCCCGCTCAAAGCTATAACAAAGGGACTTACGTTGATGCGATGGGTAACCAGGGGACTTTGCGGGATCGCGTAGATCAGTCAAAAGCGTCGCATTATAACGGGCTTTGTTTTCCCTCCTGTGCCATGATATATACTCGTTCACACAGAAGGTATTGGATTTCGTACCTTTGCCGACACCATAGGAATAGGAAGAAAAATGCTGCCGCAATAGCGACGACTGTACCGACCTTTCAATATGGTCAGTAGGTATCCAGGCAATTTTTTGAGTGATTTACGGTGACACCGATGATAGCCCCGGTCGATAGTGTATGGGCAGAGGAAGAAGATGAAGAACCTGAGGGTCCGTTGTTTGACGCCGTAGAACTTGACGAAGAACTTGTACTGGTATGCAATGTTAGTGCTGCACAATATGGACACAGGGATCGACCCACGATGCCGGCACGCCGTCCCTTAGTAGCACCTACGCAGAAAGTGAGAGCGATGAAAGGTCTTCCATGTCATGAAGTGAATGAACACACTTGATGAATATCGAAATATTTTCCCTCTACCAGGTTCTCAAAGGTGACTTGATACGTTTTGTCCCGGTCAAGGCCTGTTTCCCAGTACGTCAAGGAGTCATAAGCGAACCACTTTGAAGTTGAATTAAAAGTTCGCGTGGATGTCGATACTCCAGCCGCAGGGCTTAGCGTAACGCTGAAAGCATCATGGTCATAATTCGTTGATCCATAAACAAAGACAGCAGAACTATCCAGGTAAACAAGGTTATGAGAGGCAGATAGTTAATGAAAGATCTACGCACGCGCTGCTGAAAGAAAATAGAATTTTTGATCCCGCGCCAGTCGTGTCTATTCGTGGATATCCTTGCGCGTCGTGGTCGGTGTTGAATGGTCCATTGCCATTTTTCGTAAAGAACGGGTCTAGTGACGTTGAACCATCACTAGCCACATTAACTGCAGAATGTTTCGTATCTGTTATTGTAGCACTATGCTCCAGAGATAGAGATGATTAAAACAATGTACCCGTTCCCAAGAGAGACTCTACGTACCCCTCGTTACCAATGCCTACGGTCACTAACGCTGATGTTACATTTAACTGGGACGTGGAAGTCGTATTCAAAACCAGCGTGTGGGCTTCATAGTCCAAGCCGTCGTGGCTAACGAGATAGGTATTGGCCGGGCTCCCATTAACGACATCACCGCCATCAAGTGTTGTGGAGTAGGCGCCAGCAGTTCCCGAACCAGTCAGGTATATCGCAGTACCCATGAAAGATATTTCGAGGCTCGCACCCTGGAGAGTTGTGCTATGAAGCGAATTGCCAGAGGCCAGGTTTGGTGAGTTGTGCGAGGAATCATAAGAGCTGTCTGGACTATTTGAATAATAAACTTTCCAGGAGGAGTTGAGGTCCCCTTCGCGATACGGAGAGTATATGAAAGTAGGGGACTGGTCTGGGACGGTGAGATTGAAGAGATTGGGCGCCATGGAGAAAAATCTAAGCCCAGGGTGTGTATGGAATCAAGCCAAGGGGGGGCATGGGCGCCGGCTATGTCTAGCGTTATCAAATAAACTTAGGATTTCGTAAGTGTTACAGCCTTTATATCGTTCCGCGCCTAATAGGTTTGATGTGAAAGCGATGGAGGCCTGGAGGACTTCCGGGAGAAACGGCAGTAAAGTCACTCTATGCTTCTTCGCTCAAGTAAATGGATAGCACGAGGCGACACTAAGATCATTGTCAAGGTCCGAGTCGGACAGTAACCGGCTCCGATTCACCATTGACAACGTGGTACTGATTGAACCCTGCAGCTGTTGATGAGTTACAGTGTACATAGCAACATGCCAGGGGTATTTGTTTTGGGATATTCTGTAAAAAATTACTACGCTGCAACTTATTTGTGCTCACCTATTTGTTTCTTAGCGCAATTTAACAAGACGCGCCGCTCAATATCTCTTGAGAACGGAAAAGAAGTAAGTAATTGGCGGTGATTTGATGCGCGCCAGCGTTATTTGTGCTGAAAGTATTTGCCAAACTTTCCGCCCAAAGTAGACAAATTCGTACATCAAGTTGCCGAATTCAGCCATTGCGACGTTCTCCATGCCATGTACCTCTACCTCGCAAGCAACCCCAGAGCGTTGTATCTCGCCACGAGCTCCCAAGATGATCAACTAGGGCGCCCTAGGCGTGTTCTTGTCTTTCGTGCTGGCGAACAGAGCTACAACCAGGCCGTGGTAGAGTTCCTTACTAAGGATGAAGTAGATCTCTCTAGTGCCGTCAGGTTGACGAATAGGGTTGTGAAGGGATGTCTGGGTCTCATTTCGATAGATAATGGTGCGTTCGATACTCTCTCGACATTGTTACCTTCGCTGACCAGCGTTCCAGACATATTCCTCGTTCTTGTGACCAGCGCCACGGAAGTCGGGAATACACGTCCATCTGCACCCTCTTCGGAAGCTGTCGCCCGAATACACGAAGTCAGCTTTTATAGCTTGACATCGTCGGCATGGGATGATCTCTCTCTCAGTGGAGATATGCCTAGTCCTGATATTAGTGACTATTCCTCCCGCGACAATTATGCCCAGACCACACCCTCTTCTCAAGTTTTCGAGCATCCGTGTATGCCGTTGACAAAGATATTGTCTTCAGGGTCTTTCTACTATACCGTAGACTCTCAGTGGGATCTCTCCTCGCGACTCTCTCAACGACTTGCTCGAGATCCAACCCTTTCCCGGGATCCAGGTAGCTTTGATGAACGATTTGTATGGAATGAATACATTGCCAGGAGTCTGCTGGAATTTAGAGAGCGACTGGACCCTCAGGAGCGCGAAGACCTGAATCGTTGCCATTTCATTGTGAGTAAGAGCGCTGTTTCTCAAGGCTATGCTTCATACTGTATACAGATTTTGGCGATTCAAGGTTACGTAGGGATCTCGTCTATGGCTCTTCCAATGCCCCCAACCGATGGCAAACCAGCGATTGCAACTCTATCGTTGATCTCCCGACTTGGTTCCAAACGAGCAGGCACTCGTTTCAATACGCGTGGAGTCGACGACGATGGCAATTGCGCGAATTTTGTCGAGGTTTGCCTTCTCTCCTCCTTGATACATTGTTACTCTAAACTCCCACCAGACTGAAATCCTATTTACTACTGATCAACACACTGTTAGCTATGTACAAGTTCGCGGAAGCGTTCCATGTGTGTACTTCAATCTTTTAAATAGACCATTTTTCCTCAATGAATGTGTCCAATCTCACAGTATTTTGGGAACAGCAAGGTCTTCAAACGTTTGGTCAACGGATTCAGATCACTCGCCCGCATGCGTCGCAACCAGCCTTTGAAAGGCACTTTGCTCATTTGACAGAAGAGTATGGCGGGGTCCATGTCGTCAATTTACTAGGATCAAAGGAAAATGAAACAATTCTGACCAGCGCATACGGTCGCCATTTGCATATAGCTCGTGGAGTGTTTGGTGAATCTCTAGGCATAACGCATTTTGATTTCCACAACGCGGTCAGGATTGGTGGACACGACAGCGTCATCAGAGAATTAAGGTACTATTCTCATCTACTACAGTCGAATAGGCTTACCTTTTGCGGTGCAGACGAATGGAACCTATCATCGATCATGTGGATCAATATGGATTTACTATGTGCGATACGAATACCGATGAAGTAGTGACGCAGCAAAAGGGTGTATTCAGAAGCAACTGTTGGACTGGTAAGAGAACTACCGATGTTCTTGTCTTGTCTCATACGTTACTTATAGCCTTGACCGGACAAATTTTGTTCAAGATATCCTTTCTCGATTGACCTTAGAGCAGTATATATACTTGTTCGAAGAGAGTGGATACATTCTCATTCTCTCTGGTCCGTCCACCGAGAACTATGGGCAGAGAACGGTGACGCATTGTCGAGAATATACGCTGGTACTGGTGCCTTGAATACAAGTTTTACCCGCAGCGGAAAGCGCACACTGGCAGGTGGGCGACACGCACGACATGCAGATACTAGTTAACCCTCCATTAGGCGTACTTTCAGACGCGACTAAGAGTGTTTCGCGTGCATACATAAATAATTTCCAGGATAAGGCCAAGCAAACGGCCATTGACATGTTCTTGGTATGTTCGAAGAGATTATGTCTCGTATGGTTACTGACGTCTTCTAGGGGAATATGAGTTCACAGAAAATGGTGACCATTTTTGATCCCGTTCATGATTCGGTGCGGCAAGCATTGGAACAGCGGTATGTTCACGCTCCTATTTTTACTTTTACTATCATTACGTGAAGGACACAGTCTAGGGGAATATTCTACGACCAAAAAATGTACTATTTTCACTGGTACTTGGAACTTGAATGGCCGCGTGGGTGCCCTTTGTCCTTCCCTTGACACTGCTGCTTATTATGTATATCTCACAGCCGCCTTCTGAGTCTCTAATACCGTGGCTATTCCCTCGTGAGAGTGAGTGTCACACAGCACGTCAACATTATTCATGATGCTGACTTTTTCACAGGCGCCGGGGAGTATGTGCTACCCATGATTACGTTCGACGACTTCCTAATGCAGGGTGAAGACCCGACATGTTTATTCTAGGGTTCCAGGAAATAGTCCCTTTAACGGCACAGCAAATCGTACAAACAGATCCAGAGAAACGGTGAGGCTTTATGTCATGTCGTCGAGGCCTGTCTGATCCAACACCGACTCAGACGAATGTGGGAGGCTCGAATACTGGACACTCTGGAGCGTCGTCCTCACAAGAAGTCCTCTTATGTTCTCTTGAGGAGCGAACAGGTTGGTTCCTATCTCAAACTATGTACTACAACGATTGACTGCGTCAAAAGCTGGTCGGCACGGCTTTATTCGTTCTTGTCAAGGCCGAACTGGCACCAGTAATTCGGAACGTCGAGGCTACCTCACGGAAGGTGTGTTAGTTGCCAGGCCATCAAGCACGATCTTATTTCGATATTAGACCGGTTTGAGGGGCATGTCAGGCAACAAAGGTGCTGTAGGGATACGCCTACAATACCATGACACCAACTTCTGTTTCCTCACTGCGCATCTCGCTGCTGGTCACTCTAACGTGGAAGAACGAAACGCCGACTATAGAACCATTGTCAACGACTTACATTTCCTGAAAGGGAAGACGATATCTAGCCACGAGTACGTGTCTGTTTGGCATTTCCCCCCCAATTTCTCATTCTTGATCGTTCACTGTAGGAATATTATATGGCTCGCAGATACCAACTACCGGATAGATCTAGACAACGAGATCGTCCGGAAAATGGCACAGACCGATGATTTCGATAGCCTGGTGTCAGCAGATCAAGTAAGTGCAGTCACTATGTAGACGTCCTCGACTAATCGTTGCATGGCTTCGGCAGCTCAAACAAGTCATGGATGCGGGGCTAGCATTTGCTGAGTACGAGGAAGGACCACTATTGTTCAGGCCGACATACCGGTATGACGTTGGTACTGATAACTACGATACCAGTGAAAAGGCCCGTATACCCGCTTGGACTGGTAAATTTTACTTTTTCTATCGTTTGCTTTTATTCTAACCATGTATATAGACCGAATTCTTTATCGCGGAAACCAACTCGATCTTTCCGTTTACTCACGAGCAGATTTGAGAGGCTCGGACCATAGACCTGGTGAGCGCACGTGTGCATGCATCTCATTTTGACATGTTCTTCATCGTGCTATTCTAGTCTTTGCAATCTTCAGGGCGAATGTTCGCATAATAGATTCCGCCAAGCGCGCAGCACTGCAAAAGGTCCTCTTGGACAGCGTTATTTCCACGGCGCCGGGTGAAAAACTGGACGAGAAACTAGCTTCACTCATCGTGTCATTGGATCATCAAGATCGTAAGTTCGTTGATCCTTTCAATACCTTTTGCTAACCCGCGTGAGCAGTTCCCCCACCGAGTACCGATGAGAAGGCATGGTGGGACGCTCCTGGTAAGCTCCTTCATTTAAATGTGCTCAACAACTCTGACGTATGCACGAAGACCTTCCTCAGGGTGTGGTACCGATCTCAGAGTTCAATGTGTCTCCTAGTCGCCATTACGCCAGAAGAAATCCATTCGATGAAGAGTCACCTTTGTCTTCCTCACCCTCTTCATCCGATGAAGAGCTATTCACACACGCTCTGACACTCCAAACTCCTATGGAACCTGTGCCCGCACCAAGGAAGCCGCCGCCACCTCCCCCGCCATTACGCATAACAAAATCAAATGGATCTGTCCCATGATCGCAACCTTTTCCTCTCAATCGTCACGAATAGTGTCTGGACATATATAAAGAAACCCAACTAATTACACAGTATTAAAGCATACCATACGGAAATCGTAATTTTAGATCAGGCCTTGTTTCTTGAGGTCTTCGTACGTCTTTCTGTTATAGACATTGCCTTCCTCATCCTCCAGCTCCTCCATGGTTTCTTGTTCGAAGATTTCATGGCGTCCTTCTTGCTTTAGTTTCTCAGCGACTGTAAAGTTTCTCAGTAAATCAAAAATGCAAAGGGTAAGATGTGAACTCACGAGACAGAGCATCCTCTATCCTTGTAATCTCGTGGAAATGTTTGGTGTTGGGAAGTCCCAAAGCGCGCATACCAAAGGCATGCCGGGATTCCTGACATTCTATGTTAGCCCCCTCGCGATCATTGGAAGGAAGTGCACTTACTTGGAAATGTCGGTCAAAGTTTTTCCTAGTGTGGTGTCATCAGCATGCCACGTAATGACTCGGAACCGACATGTAACATACCTCCCCATATAAACATGGTCTGAGCATATCTCGCATCGGTATTCAACGCCCAAACCATGAAGCTTGTATAACCAATACGGAATGGGCTTTCCGTCCCAGCCAAGTGGCAGTTTCAACGGATTATAAATCCGCTCTTCCTCCTCCTCTTCTTGCTGTTCATTGTCCCCTGTAGCTGCTGGTGCCGGCGCAGGTGGCTTGGCTTGGTCCAGAAGCTCTTGTTCACGTTCACGAGCCGTCAGTGAGAACCGACGCTCGACATTAGACTTGGTGTCGTTTAGTAGGGATATAAGCGTGGCTAGGAGTGCTGTGGAGAGATGCGTATATAGAGCAGAGTTGCGGAGACGAGACTTGGCGGAAGAAATGGAGGGTTGGGCCGCCTTGGTTTGGGATGGAGTGTGGGTTCCATTTGGATCTGTGTGTGTTTCTCCGCTTTCGGCCTGTCTTGCCGAGGCTTTGATGTGTTTTTTGGAAGTAAGATGAGCATCGTATACAGTCTGCTTGCTGTAGTGCTTTTGGCCTTCGAGGAAAGAATTTGGTTTGAATGGCATATCGTAGTAAAGTGTGACACGTACAAGCACTACACCAAATTCCACCGGATTCTCCGTTTCCCTGCGACTTTGGGCTCGGTTCTTCCCAAGCCTTCAACTCCCCTGCATCCCACAGTTTGGTGAACTCTGTCTCCGCCTCTTGTTGCTGAGCATTGATATCAACCAAGGGCTGCGTGCGTTTTGCAAACGACAAGAGGTACGTGTAAAGATTGGTTATATAGCTGAGTGAAGGATGAGTGCAGATAGAGGGATGAATGAAGTACAGGGACATACTTTTCATAGTCCTTTGTGAAGCGTGCCTCCTTCGACAACTCTTGGTGGACAATGCCACTTTGGGCGGTCATTAGCAAGTCTAGATACTGGAGGTACCCTGGTCGCTTGCCGACATTCTTGATATTGCAGTATGCAGTATGGTTGGCATACAAATCGAGATATTTCCCATACGCCTCCTCGCCAGAGAATAACAGTGAAATGGCTGTACAAAGACGCGTTCATCATTCGCGTCGACACAAAAAGCAAGTCACGTACGGTCTTCCTCCTCGTAGTCATCGTCCCCATCTTGATTTGGCTCCTCCAACAGCGCCTCCAGTTCTAGGCCGAACCCTCCTGGGACAGAATCAGGATACTTGCTGTGGTGCTCTTGTATTTTAACCAACCGCGCATAGAACTCTGACAGATCGTTTGGCTGCGAAGACGCTGATAAGACGTCTATCTCGGCCTTGCGCGCTGCCTCGTCGTCGTATAAGTTGTTCAACGTCGTCGCACGCGATGAAATGCGGTCCAACATCTGTGACGCCTTGTGCTCATTTTGCAGCCTAGACTCCTGGGTAGAATGAGGCCGAGAGAGTATCGTATGTACAATGCGCGCTCGAAGCGTTCGATTTCTTCGTGGGTCTGCCGTTGTACCTCGATGATGGAGTCCATGCCTGAAAGGACCGACGAGAGAGAAACAAATTAAAGCAAATTCGAACTCCGACAACGGTTCGGTTCTTCCCATGACGACTCAAAACGACAAGTGCTATGGATTTCCTCCATGACTTCGACTTTGACGGAGGCCAACTCAATTTCCTTGTGACGGCCTTGAGCTTGAACCCTTGGTTGATACGTTCCCTGAGACTGCATAGATCAAAGGCTTATGTTACCGTGCCTACGTCCATCTTGTGGAGTTAAAGTTCTTTTAACGACAGGTCCGAGCTTACTATTATCCATATTACTAGCTGGACGGGTGATAGGATAAAAAGTGACGAATTCCCTCGGCACTTACACGTCTTTCTCATGCAATCAATTCCAAGATCTCCCATGACCTTTTACAAGTGACGTGGTTTTTGGGAGCTCTGGGTATATAATGCACTCTGCTTCATTGGCTTCTTGATACATACAAACCCTCTTACAGTGCTCTGCATTGAACATGTCTTCCAACACAATCGAGCTTTTTCCAACGCCTTCCAGCGCCGTCTCTAGTCTGACCCCAGCCTTTCTTCCTGGGGCTGATGCGGACTCCACTCTTGCTATGCAGAGCGTCCTTCGCGATAACCATGACAAATGGCATATATTTTTCAACGACAAGGGGTTCCACAAGTAAGTCGCGCTTCTGATTACCACCTAGCTTGGACTTACCACTTTGGACAGTCATATCTCTCACCATATATTGGCTATCTGGGCTCTCGGCGCCAGTAAAGAAACAATCGAAGCCGTATATCGTGTAGATATTCCCACCATGAGGCCCGCTATCAAATCACCCGGCCCGATATCATCTGCAAATTTCAACGCTCACCTGGGAGACGGCAAGTTCGTACGAGATCTTCCAACATGCTTTCAAAGCCTGACCGGCATCTTAGATATTATGATGCGTACATGGCCTTCTTCAAAGAGAAACTTTCCGAAAAAGGAACCGCTTCTGTATTGGAAGAGTTCGTCTTTTCCGAGACTGCAAACATCGACGCGACGACGAATGGTAACGAGCAGCCGGGTATGCTGAACCGGTTTTTGGGTGGCTTGGTTCACTCTATGATACACACTGCGTATGGTCTTGAATTCGGATTGCCGGGAATAGTCGTCGAAGGCATGTCTTGAGTCTTCTTGTCTGTACACGCGTACTTACTTTAGTATGCCTAGGTCTCGCTCAGGCGGCGGTCCATCATGACACCATTCAAAACCTCCTGCCTTATTCTGCCTTGAGTTCCGTCGCGGCGTTAGATGCGCATGCGGAAAAGGCTACGAGTCTTGAAACGCCTCATCTTCCCAACGGGAAGAAAGGAACTCATGCTTTCGATGTCCTAGCGCGTGTTCTGGATGATGACACGCTTAGGATCCCCCTTGCTAGCGATCTACTCACCAATTTTGAGACTACAATCAGCACAAAGGGAGAGGCGTTATTCCAGTATACGAATCAGTGGACGTTACATCTATCGGACCCCAAAGAATTGCGCCGGAAAATCGAGGAGTTGCAGTGGATGAACACGATCATCTACACAGTAAGCGGCTCTCGGCCTGGAAAAAGATTCCATGCAGACTTCTTCCTGTGCGTCCTCACTTGCATGTAAGAAACAGTGGCTAATATCATCTTTTCAGTATGCATCTCGTCACATCGTCCTTATTTTTGCCGTCTTTGGTGAACTTCCTTTCCACCAAGTCCCAAGCGTTACTTCTCCGCAGTTTTATGACTGTATCTTTCGCCTGGTGGATTTGTCGCGGCCGTCCCAGCTTCGATATATCAAAGTTCTATGAATCAGATAACAGCGAGTCCGTGAACTCTGACTCGTCTTCTACGACAGCGACAAACGGGAACTTGTCGTCCACGCCCAATCCGTGGTTTGCGATAATTCAGCAAGCCTTATTCCACCCGGATGACCATCTGTGTAAGACACAGAGAGCACTGGCGTATTTTGCGAGTTTATATGGCACACGCCCTGGGGGTCTCCCCGATTTCTCGCAGACGGAGCTTCCAGGAGCAGAGAAACTCGATGGTACTCTCTTCCTTCGAGCTGCTCAGCTCACGGCAAAGCATTTCGAGCTTTCTCGAGGAAAGAAGTTCAGCGTCGAGGACCCTCTCTGGGACTATTAGTTCGCTTAGGACCATGTAATAATATAATATGTAGTTCTTGAATACTACGCTGATATATGCACGCCTAAAATCCAACCTGAGCGCGGGTGACAATCGCTTCCTTGAAACAGAATCGTGCTGAGACTAGCAATAGAATTTTTGACTAATAGCAAGACTCAGTGATTGGAAGAGAGTATAGTGAGTGTCACGCCGAGAACAGATCAGTGAAAGTAAATTACAATGAGACGCATGGAAGCATAGGAGACACATCTGCGCGCGATTTTTGCCGTAGATGACTTGGGAATGCGTCCCTTAGGAAGCTCACACTGGCAGCATCTACTTGTGCTCACCTTTCATGGAGTGGACAAAGCAATGATAGGGAAATTTGTTGGGTTCATGAACGTATAGCGTATCAAAGAAGGAAGGAGTAGTGGTCGCATACATCTCCTCCCCTCCACTATCCCTTCCTCCAGCTGCTGTGTCACGAAGAACACCATTGATTATTATATGTCGTCGCAACCAACAAACTCGTGGTGTACAAACAATGAACTTTCAAGCTTTATAGTTCGAGTATGTGCATATGTTCCGGAACCAGTAAGTAAAATAATCCTTGATCACGGCGTTCGCAAACCTTCTCCGAATCGACTTCATCGCCTCCGTATTAGGTAGGTATTCGATGTAAATCCTCTCGAAGTCAACCATCACGGCCCCAACATCGTAGGTATCGATCTCAAAGCGAGCTGGGCAACACACATTGGAGCAAAAAGGTCCTGGACGAGTCGGGGGTCTGATATTAATGTTCCTTGGCGCCAAATCGTCCTGACATACACCAAGGTCTCTGAATTCCACCATCAACCGGAAGAGTAGGGCAAACATCGCTTCGCAATGTCTCTCGCAGAGATAGTCAGCGACGATCTCCTCACCGTCTCCATCCTCAGAGAGGTACTGCAGGTCTTTACCAGTGACGAGTTCCGAAAGCAAGACATATACCGTCCTTCCATCCTCTTCGGGGATAGCTGTCGCATAAAGGCCAAGGCATCTGGGAACAAAAACATCCTGAAGAGATTGAAGCATCTCATACGCTTTTACTTCATTTGCGACGGACCGAGCGGCGAGACGGAGAGGATCGATAGAATCGTACTCATCATGAAAGTATAAGGAATCATAGAATTTGGCGACGACAGTGGGGGACATTTTCTCGGGGGTAGGAGAGGCTGTCCAAAAGTGAGTTACGTGTTCTCGAATGCCGCCAGTCTGTCGGATAGGGATGGCGACGAGGGGAGAATTATGCGATTAGCGAGGGACAGAGCGTACACTCCTTCAATTCGTCCTTTGGCGTTCCAGAGAATGTTTATCGTGCCGACATTGCAAGTCCTTAGGGATGCCCGGGGGTGCTACAGAGTATAGATTGAAACAAGTACCTGGGAAGTACACAGCACTTGGGTCCGAAGCATTATCTGGAGGTGCCGCAGTCTGTATGGGGCTCGATGCCATGACGATGGAAAGGCTGTCAGTAGTTCATCTTACAAGCTCGCCATAATACTTGGGAGTTGGGACTTTAGGAACTTGAAGAGGCCGGATTATCAGAGTTTGTCTGTGCCGATCTCGGCATAGTTCGCTACTTGAATCATGCCGAATATGCCATACTTGTATGCTCTTCAACTGCCACTGAAGTCTGGGTACAACGTTTCCTTTTACTTAAGAGAAGGATTCTGAGCAAGCAGCATAGACATAAGTTTCACAAGAGTTATCGTGTAGTACGTGTTTCCAAGTCGTCCTGGCCATATGTTGCTTGACTGACTAGTATTAGGTCTTGTCTAGTACATTGACACGTTCAGCAACATGCTGCCTACCTATGCCTTCACAGTTGAGGAGATGCTGGCCAGACATGATTGGGCTCTAACCTTCGCTCACCCACCCGATGTCGATTCACTATTCCATACCAACAACATGCCAACACCCGCACAAGTTGTTCATCTAAAGGCATCTCTGGACAGCCTTGAGGCACCTCTTGCTGAAGTACAGAGTTACCTCAATTTGCTTCGTGGTGCTGTTGCATCGCTGGAGACTCAGATGTCACGTCTGCAGTCACTCAGACATGATTATACAACAGTCCTCTCTCCAATACGTCGCATTCCATCAGAGATCCTGGCGAAGATCTTATGTTCGTGGGAAAACAGTCGGGCAGCTAAAGGCAGTTCCAAATTCAATGTTTTCGTCATGCGAGAGGGGCCGTGGCATCTTGGACAAGTGTGCAGCTCGTGGCGGAGCGTTGTTGAGACACTCTGTCCTGAGCTATGGGCCACATTGTTGATTGAAGATCGGGGTGCCCTATCCCCCAGTCTCAAGAACAAACATATTGAAATACTTCGTCGTGTCCTTGAACGCAGTCGTAACCATCCTCTCCATTTTACCTTTGACCGACCCTCAGCTAATTCGGACACAGCACTGCAAGTGATGGAACAGTGCTTCAACATCATGGTAGCCCATTCGGCGCGGTGGGAAACAGCAGAGATAATAGTTCCCCCTTTATTTATTCCGAGACTCGACCTCATCCGCGGAAAGATTGATTGGCTCAAGAAAATGGACCTCGTTTGCTCTGACAACTCGGGCCTCGAGTCAAAATCCATCCATGTCTTTGAGATCGCCCCGAGCCTGCATGTTCTGCATCTACGTGACATGCATCCAGAAGCAAACATCCTATTCCCTACCGTCAATCTCATATCCTTCTCCGACCACCGGCCATGGTCCGGAGACAGATTGGACCCCGAATACCTGGGCGTAGTCAAATCGGCTCCAAACCTCCGTTCATTTTCATACATCGACTACGATGCTGTCCGCCCAATATCAACATCACACACACTTGAACGCGCTATTAATCCGTCCATAGAAAAGCTCTCTACATGTTCTCAGGACTTCATGCGTGGCGTTATCCTCCCCTCATTAAAGGAAGTCGCACTCGTAGCCCTGCTTAACACCGTGACTTGGGGATACCCAGTAAATGCGCTTTATGGGCTCAATGAGATGCTTATTCACTCTCAATGCTCACTAACGCGACTGTCCCTCGACGATATAGCCCTGGACGAGAACCTTCCTGTCATCCTCCGACTGTCGCCTCAATTGGAGGAGTTTTACATCGACCTACGTCAGGAGTGGATGGACGAGTATGACCCTGTCATGCGAAACCTTGTAACTCAAATGAAGGAGACAATCATGGTGGAAGGATCACCTCAGCACTGTCTAGTTCCATCTCTACAACGGTTCACTATCAGACTACTTCACGTTTGCTCTGTTGTGCTCTCTTTCCTCGACTTGGACTTCGTTGAGATGATTGAATCACGAGTGCACGGTCCGCATGTTGCGCCGCGGCTCACAAAGCTTTACCTATTGGTACTGGGACACATGTGGACCTCATGTCTCGATGAGGACGATGTGCTTGCTTTGAAAAGGTTGAGGGACAAAGACCTTGATGTTTTTGTCATCCTGCGTGGTGCAAACCCTTGAGTGTGACGAGACGACAGTTAAAATTACGCAGGCCGACGTGGTTTTCATCCCAATTTATAGAAATCTTGCTCCTTCACATTTACAAGGGCACAATATCCTCTAGAGCTTCCGATGTACGGGGACCGGTCATAGGTCTAATGTCAGCTCGACTTCGTGTCGGCACGAGGTAGCGGAATTCGGTCCGACGACCATCGCCTTTTTTTTTTTCAGACTAAGTGCTCGTCATTCTTGGTAGTTAAAAGCTGTCATCCTTATTTCCTAGCCTGGTAAACCGGCTTTTGCGCGGGGGGGAGGCTACCCTCAAAAGCAACTCCGAAAAGTCGTCCGCTCATCCCATGCAGGGGCATGTAAGGGCCGAAAAGATGGCGGTAACGCTTTGAGTCCCAGATAAGGTTCTTTGTCTTTCACTTTTGTCGTTTCCGGTTTCGGGATGAAATATTAAGCTACCTGTAAGACTTAATATGATGAGTGACAACATGTTGGCTGTTGTAGGTACTCGCAATCGCTGTACAGACAGAAATGAGGGGAAGTGTATATTATTGGGAATTCCGCAAACCAACTGATATTAGCGATGATTTCCTCGAGGCTCAACGGTAACAATACTGGGAATTGACAACGGTCTGAATCCATATATTCATGACACAGACAAACGCCTATACATCTACAACGCTCTCTTTCTCTTCCCCGCGCTGTGAGCGCCTTCCACGGATTCCTGCTTGACGGAAGCATGATAGCTGCTGCCAGCGGCTTTCTCCTTCGTCTTCCCGTTCTTCCTTCGTACCTTGGAAGGTGGTTCTTCGTTATCTTCCAAGTCTTCTGCTTGTTCTAAATCATCGAAAAGATAGGTTGGGCCATCGTCTTGATCACCATCGTCGCTGGTATCTCTATAGGCGAGTGCTCATCGTGATCGCTTGATGTTAATTGCTTCGTGCGGACAGTGGTTGGGTCTTGCCAGTGTATGCGACCTTCATAGCAGCTTCAAAGGCGAGAAACAGGTCACTGGCAGACTGCTCTGTAGAATAGACATTATTAAAATGTTCTTGCAGAGGAAAGTCCGGAAGATTTTCCACTTCGTTGTAACGGTAAGTCAGGACGGAGCGAATACGAAGGAACCGTCGCACGACATCGAGGTCAGGAAGCTCTTTCTCCGTAGTATCCAGAAACTCTGCATCCACAAAGAAATGGTGCCGTTCGTGACTACCTTCAAGACGGTGTGGAAACAAGTCATTGAACAATTCGCGTTGCTGGTCGTGCTGGTCGTGCTGAGCCCTGGGATATATTGCTGGAACCGATGAGAACAACGCATGAAACCCAATCCAGAAGAGGGATTCGATGTCATGCAGATAATTGTGTAAAAATGGGGGTCTAGCACGTCGTACGGTGTGGTCATCCAACCCGGGTAATAGCGGCTGTCGGGGAAGAAAAATGTAGACTGTGACCTGAGCTTCAACAGCCATGTAAATGGGGGTTCCCTATCGCAGTTTACAAATAAATCGAGAGAATACGGCCACAAAAGTTCACGCACTGTTTTCGGGTCATTCAGCGGATCATGAGATAAAAACTTCTTCGCGTATACCCACTCCGTTACAGAGAATAATATTGCCCGCAGAGATGTCACGATGAACGTGATGTCTCATGTAGAGGTGATAAAGACCTACAGGGTGGCGTTAACAACGCTGTAAGAGACCATCCGACTCCGTTACCTTTCAATGCATCGCTGAGCGCCTTAAACAAGACGCAGGGCTGCCGAATGTCACTGAGGGGCTCTCCAACATCTGCAAACACGACTCGAACATGCTTCCTGCCGTTGTACAGACGCCGCGGCTTGCGTTTATGATCTGCATCGGGATTGGCAAGGCTGACCCCTGTGGGCGCAGAGATAGTGGATCCAGGCATAGTTCGGGACACATTGGCTGTCTCAGGCGTATAAAGAACAAGATCTCCAACGATCTCCAAAGGCTTGCGCACGAACACCGGCATGTCGTCGTCGCAATTTTGAGACGTCTGCACCACCTCACACTCCAGAATCTCCATGAAATACTTTTTTCGGTACTCTCGGCCGATCTCTGGATGATTCTCCTCGATACTTCGAAATATCTCTTGTTGAATTTCGAGTTCCGTTTTCGCGTCAGAGGGTACCCAGACATCTTTGAGTGCACATGTCGGGTGCTTCTTGTCATTGATCTGGCAAACCGTCCACACTCGGGTTGCACGAGACAGAAGACCACTAGCTCGGAAAGAACTGAGGCATTTCACAGTTCGGTACGTCTTGCCGCCTATGTGATAGTCATACTGAATGATGTGTTCGGAGTGTTTTTCAGGGAGGGGATAGGCGACACGGGTGACAGACATATCGTAGCTAAGCTCTTCTGCCGTCGCGAAGGATAGGGAAAGCACATAACGAATCAAATGGGTGTAGTTCTAGGAATTTCATTAGCCACCGGTCTATGAAGAGGCATTGGCAGTAACCTTAATGAAGTCGAAGGACTAAGATACAAGGACAATCGCTTGCGAGAAGAACCAGAATCGAGCCGTCTTATTCTCGATTGTCGTTCCGAACATGATTCGACGAGTAGGATCAGCGTATATCGCCTGAGAGGCGTTCCCAATCAATTTTGCGAAGTTCTATCTGACAGGTTAGGCGGAACACACAGGTTATTACAGTAGGGAACCGTACGTCATTCCGGTCCCATTTCTTGTATTCTACTAGGGCTGGTCGATCGCAGGCCAGTTTGTGCTCCCATTCGGTTAGAAGGAGCTAAATAGACACGAGTGAAGCAAACTCACGCTGTTCTTGATCAGGTCTGGGAGCCCGATGGGTGTAGTAGACGTCGCAATTTTGACATAATTGGGACGTCTGGATTTAAGCAATCTGTAGTGGCCATCGGACTTAAAGCCACCGTTTCGTCCTTCTGAAAGCGTCGGTTCGTTAGGTTTGCACTCCATGACCGTTGTAGGTTCTGGACCGTCATGAAACACCTTTCGCGCCGCCTTGACGATTTTCGCAGCGATAGTCGCCATGTACTTGAAAGTTTCGTCTTCCAGAGACCCATTGTTTTGGGGATCATTAGGAAAGTTCGCCCATCGTAGTCCCTCTTCGCCGTCAAATTTCTTCAGTACCTTGTCATCCTCGAGAGCCTTGGTGATTTCCGGCAGATGGTTGCTGTAGATTGAAGAAGGAAGAATATAGCTCTCGTAGTACTCGAGAGAGACTTGTGGAACGTCTTTGATATCTTTAACCGCGTCGGCTCTATGCTCGGCCATCGTGCCACTCGCATGCGATAGATTTTCGGTTCGGTGATATTTTTTAGGCGTTCCTGCACACTCTCCAGATGCTTGTTGGTGATTCAGCGTGCTGTGTCCGTTGGTTGTCTGGTATCCGCAGTATCAGTGTTTTCCGCGGGTGAAGACTTCGAAGTTCGAGTTTGCACCGACACGTGACCGAGACTATTAATTTATTCAGAAAACTTGCATCCTCAGACCCCGCCTACGGTTGCCTGATTTGCCGAAGTCAGGCTACACGGTTGCCAGCCTTGCCAACGGATTTCAAATGTTCTTGATCTTGACTCTGCGGCAGTGTTGTACTCGAGTCACTTTCATCTCTATTATCTACTATTCTTGGTGGTTTCCTTTATATCTTCATTGTCCTGAGTTAGTCACCTACTCGATAGTCCCGCACTGGCTAAAAAGGAAGATTCCTGGTCAAATACGACAGCAGTTCTTCAGTGTTCTATACAGTCACCTTGGTATGTAGCGATGAGAATCAGTACTTAACAGTTCGCAGTCACAAATTCAGTCGCGTACAATTTAGAACTAATGAATTGCATCACAATTTGGTTGTAATCAAACAAACCCTGTGCACCAAGCCTGTCAACCCTCGCACTTGTATGAGGGTCAAGCTAGTGAAGTACTCAGTAACAAAGCAGTAGCTGAGATTCCGGGCTACTCAAAATTGCCCAAGTTTTCCAGGAGAAACAAATTTCTCCGAGTCGCCTGTGAGCTACTGTTACATTCTATGATTCTACTGTACACAAACCAGAATAAAACCTCTGTAGAGAACATGGCTGACGTCGACTACAACAGTTCCTCCCATTTCCCCTTGAATGCACTTGCATGTATGCCTAAGGTAAAGGAGAGTTCAGTGTGTACAACCTGTCCGATTCTGGCAGATCGGCTTCGTCAGAGGGTCCTCGCCATTGGATAGAAGATACCAGCGAATGGTCTCGAATGGGGAGGTAGTATACATGTTGAAGATTCAGGATAAGCCTGGACACAACCAAAATGGTGATTGAAATGGAGACTCCTTGAGGAATTTGCAGCCAAGGAACCTATAAAACGGTGTTCAAATTTAAAATATGCGGAAAAAGAGCTTGATCCTACGTGAAATACTCCGTTATTGTACACGCCGCGCCTCGTAAGGTAGAACGCTGTTGCGGCGTTAGCACTGAAGGCACACTCGATGCTGAGAAGACACGTTAAAAGCCATCACGTTGTGATAGGGATATGTCCTACACGATGAAATAATATATGCTGTCCCGAAAAAGAACGTCCAAAACTGACTCTCCGGATAGCAATCCCCTTTCTCGAATGTGTTTGAAGGCGACCGAAAGCGCCAAACCGAAGAGGACGGTTTCAAGAGCCATAGGAAAGAGGTAAAAAGTCCAATAGTAGTGCGGGACGCCCGTCCTGATACAAGCGTGTACTTGAGACAGCTGTAGGGCTACAATTATACTGAATATCCATTTGTATGAGTACAAATGAAATGCGGACAAACCAGTGATCGTCCTAAATGAGAAGCTGAGCACAGTCACCATTGAAATGAGTTCCCCGATGAGAAGGGCGCATACAAGAGCGAGAATTTTCTTCGACGCTTCATGCATCGCAACCACTCTAAGACTCATCACTGCTCCCCCGACACATATAAGGAATGCATTAAAGTACCCCTGGAAACGAAAGAAAACATTGCCTGTAATACCGTCATGATTGGTAGAATTGACATAGGATGCCTCCGCTCACATCTAGATAGAAAGCTGACGCTAATGAGTGCATTAAAACAACATCCGAGGACTCACGTCTGTATGGCATGAGTCAACAATGTTTAAGTACAAGGAGAAGCTAAACACTCACTAGGTCCGACTGAGAACTCTTGATGAACACTGTAAATCGTTTGTTCAGTGAAAGATCGAACGGATGAAACACATAGGCACTGACAGATGCCTTCAGCACTATTACTAGTAAGTAGGCGACAAAGCATTCAACAAAGGTAACACGCACATCAACACCAGTTCCCCCAAGTAACGATTCTGGATGCCGTCAGGACTAAAGGATACCCGAGAAGATTCATGCTGACCAGGATGAACAAAATCTTCGAAGCCGACCACTGTTTGCTCTGATGATTGTTGTAAGCCTCAAAAGTCATGATTTTTTGCGAATGGGACTGTGTACCCATATGTATTCCACCTGTCTCATTCATCAGAGTATGCAAAGAAGAGTATGGGGGCGACGTACCTCCTGGCCAAAAGTAATAGCTGAGAAAGGGTGATCAGCGATGCGCATGCAACCAAATTCCTAGCAAAGTACCATGGTCATACAAAACGATAGTGGTAGCCACCACTAAAGAGCGCGGTCAGCCTTTTTTGGTCCTGAATACGACGCGGGGGGGCGAGACTTACACTGGCACATCCGAACCACGCCCAGACCTCTGACTATCTCCTCGTCGGCCATGACGGTAGGGGTAATGCATCAAAAAGAACCCTACAGCTTTTTCTTCCCAAACCGTGTCTCGGATAGATGTCATCGTATCTCCTATGGTTGCCTCCTTTAGCCTAGTGTAAGTCAACAGGAGAAATGATCGGTACGCCAAAATCCAAGATCAACGACCTCTGTGAACACAAGATCAACATTAATAAAACGTTTGAATATGTGAGAAAGCGGCTACAAGATGATCTGAACGTCCTTCACGGTATGTCCTCCTCCCTGCGAGACAGGGTAGAGGATGACCCCTTTGAAAACGCGATCATTCGGACGCAGCAGTTGGCACAGCTAGGAGCGTTTCGACCAAATAGTATGCGTGTAGATCTATTGGAAAAGACGCGTAAAGGATGAACGTTCCCAGACGTTCCCCTAGCAGCTATTGGGTTCCTGGCTATGGCAGTGCCTTGACATTGACGGAAGGGGGGCTCCAAGGGTGAACATTGAGACGTTGAGGACAGGTACGAAGAATGTTCTGTTTCTATAACGGAATACTAAGGACTGGCACATCAATTTACCTTGAGCTCAAGGGTGACAAGCATACGACTATATCTCTTGCACTTGAAACAGAAAGTTCGAAGCAGCATTTATTCATTCTACGTTTTTAAAAAACAGAATCTGTAGGACGCATGGGTATGAATAACGTTGGCGAAAAAGACTGGCTCGTACCATGGAGACGACGCTGATGAATGTGGTAATGAAAAAACATTGCCAGTGGCTAGTACCTTGCTGTTGTCTGGCCCCCGGTTGTTAGCTACAGGCTCAGGATCGTCCACGACGGCCAAGCCAGCTGGCCATCGAGTATTAACAGTGCAAATATCAAAGCCTGTACCAAGCCGGTTGGGAAAGAACGAGGCGAGGCCAGCAAATAGTCAGAAAGAAGGCTAAAACATTGCATTTGTTTGCTTGGTTGGGCTTGATGAATTTGTCGCTGCGTGCGCTGTCGGGGCCTGTTGAACCCAGTGGCTGCTGAGCAACTCAATTACATCCACCTAAAATCGATGTCGCCGAGCACACTGACGGCGTCGTTGCGTCGTCGTGTAAGGCGATGGCCTGCTACCGCTCGTCGAGGGTCCGTGCGCGACCCATATTTCCCACGTCTGCGTCTGACATAATATCCCACCGCCCACGTTCTCCTCCGTCTGTGCACTCCTCGTTGCTCCGAAAGCTTCAGCACTACACTCCCTGATATTTTATTCACGATGGACATGGAATCGCAGCAACAGCTCATGCAGCAGCCCATGATGGGTGACCAACAGCAGGAAGGCGCCATGGATGAGGCCTACTATACAAGCACTGACGATTCGACGTTGACGGGCGGGCTGCCCATTAACCTGGATTCGCTTCGAGACGGCCCACCTGGAACGAAGCCATTCTACCCGTATTCGACACTCATTCGGTGAGTGCAGTGTCTGGTTAGCATACAGCCTGCTCAGTCTTCACTCTGTTGCCTGCAGCTACGCCATCAAAGGTTCACCCAATCAAAAGCTCCTGCTTGAAGATATTTACTATGCTATTGAGTCTAGGGTATGTGGCATATAATTTTATCTGCGGTGGCAAAGTCCAACAGCATTTTCAGTTCCCCTATTTTCGAACGGCACCGGCTGGCTGGAAGGTGAGTTTGTCGTGAGTTACTGCATTTGTTACGTGTAGAGCAATTATATGCGGTCGTATATTTGATGTGCGAGACGCGTCGCGCTGTTGATGCTTGACTGGTCCTATTTGTTGTTCTCGACAGGCGTGCGATACACACTGCTGACACACCTTTTTTTTGGCCTTGCAGAATTCCGTCCGCCACAATCTATCCTTGAATCCATGTTTTGAGAAGCTTCCCCGCCCGCTAACTGACCGAGGCAAAGGCTCCTACTGGGTGGTGAATGACAGCGTCGACCCTCGGACAGGTGTACATCGGGTCCGCAAGAAAAAGACCAAGGGCTCAAAGGCAGGGAGCGGAAACAAGTCAGATGGTGGCGACGGCGACTACCAGCCACCTTCAGGCTTTGAGGATCCGAATGCGTACGGTACTCCTCCTATGCCAGGGCCTGACAACGACGGCAGTCCCAACAGGGCACCACCAGCACCTTTTCCCCCCTACCCCACCCCGTAGGCATCATTTACTTGGTCTATGCTTCGGATGCTGACCTCCAAACCTTCATAGTTTCGACCCCAATTTTCCTATGATGGCTGGCATGCGTTTTCCCATGCCCATGCCGATCTCGCCAGACGAAGGTCTTGAGATGGATGAGCATGGTAACATCAATTGGCATCACGCTTGGTTGAAGGAGATTGGTCACCTGCAGCAGGTTACGCAGGAGCAGGAGAAAGCAGGAGCTGACCAGGAATGGTTCCGGATGATGCTCTTCAAGGTTCGATCTGCGCTGATGCCTCCCATGCCTTTGGGGCCCGATGGAACGCTGCAGATGCCTCCGCATATGATCCCAGCTCATACCACGGAGGATCAAGGTCAGATACAGGTAACACAACAGGTGCAGTAGGAAGGGAAAGCTTTTTATTAAATTTTATTCGTGTTCTCTCTCGCTGTGGATATGCTTTCTTTCTTTTTTACTCAACTCGATTGTACAACTAATTGTTGTTTCGGTACTATGGATACTGGATTCTATTGAACACATTGGTAGAAAAGAATCTGAAATACGACGTTTGTGAAAGGCTGACGTTGCTGTTTATTTGCTTGGTCGGGTTTTCCTGTCTTTGATAAATATTGTCGGCAAATGTTGAACCCAGTGGCTGTAGACACACTTCGTCCCTTCCTCTTGCTCCCTCCTTCCCTCCCTCCTCTTTGTTCAATTCTCTTTCAAGTTCCCCACGTCTCGCTCTATACCCCGTTATGTCCTGCACGGTCCGTGCGCTGTGGTCCAGCCTTTCCCACGGCGAGTCTGACATAAGCCCTACTTGGCCTCGTTGATTCGTCCCCCATCATCAACGCCCCAGCTCGTACTGAGCGCCCGTCAAGTTCACAGTTAACTGCTGCATTCTTGGTTATTTCTCGAGACACTCTAATGGCACAAACAATGACGATCTTAGGAGACATGGGGGAACAGCCGCAGGGTGATATGTCTGTTTATTACCAGCCTCCTCCGGAACCAGAGAACGACGTCCAGATTACTGGAGGCTTGCCGATTAACCTTGATTCATTGAGGGATGGGCCCCCAGGGACGAAGCCGTTCTATCCTTATTCGACACTGATTCGGTGCGTCGTGCTGCGTCGCCGGAAGCTTCGCAGATATTGATTGAATTCTATAGCTATGCTATCAAAGGGTCACCCAATCAGCGACTGCTCTTGGAAGATATTTACTACGCTATCGAATCTAGGGTGCGTTGACCTTCTGCTTATGTTCCAATTCTTACCTTTCCTAGTTTCCTTATTTCCGTTCCGCGCCAAATGGCTGGAAAGTGAGTTTTTCCGACATTTCCTCTTATTCGAAGTGTTCAGCGGTCGGTAATTGAATGATCGATGGTTGGCGTCAAATATTACGACCTGCGCCTGACCGTGAATGCCCTGTTGATGTTTAGCTGGCCATGTTTACATCCATCATCGCAAATTCTTAATGTTGACGTTCTTTTTACGTAGAACTCAGTCCGACACAACCTCTCACTGAACCCGTGCTTTGAGAAGGTGCCCCGTCCGCTCACTGACCGAGGCAAAGGCTCCTACTGGACGGTGAACGAGAATGTCGACCCACGTACTGGGGTCCATCGAGTGAGGAAGAAGTATAACAAGAAAGGAGGCAAAGGGCGCGGTTCGGAAGAGGTTCAGGATATGGAGAACCACACGACCGATACCTATGAGGATCCTAATGCCCAATATGTTTCGCCAGATGGAGATGCCAACCAGCAACCACAATCACCTTTCCCTCAGGCTTATCCTCCTCCCCCGTGCGTAATGCTATCGCTCTCTTAGTGCATGATCTCACGTTTCTTGGTAGATTTGACCCCAACTTTATGCTTGGTATCCCGCCGCCCGTCCCAGGACCCATGCTAATATTGCCGGACGAAAACATGGAACTTGATGAACACGGAAACGTGAACTGGTACCATGCTTGGGTCAAGGAGATTGGCCATCTACAGGCGGTTACGACGGAGCAGGAGAAGGCTGGTGCTGACCAAGAGTGGTACAGAATGATGCTGTTCCGAGTAAGGACGGCTCTTATGCCTCCACCCATGCTGACGGAGCTCCCCCCGCACATGGTTCCTCAACAGCCTCCTACCGATGGGCAATAAGGTGTCCTTCGGGGCTTTAGCTTTCCCTATTGTCTGTCGAGATGTATGATATCGTTCATTGTATTCGTTATATTTACTAGAGCATAATCCTTTGATTATGTCGAGTTTGAGTCATGAGTCATTGCGCCAAGAATTAGCCTGCGAATGGGATTGTCAGCAATGGAGAAAAGTATATGAAAAAGGAAAAAAGGATTCGGAATTTGATGACTCCACAGTGTCTCGGCCGATCTTCATTTTCGGACTTGGCTTCATTTCTTCATTCCTCTCTTCCTTTCCGCCTTCCAGCATGTCTCCTACTGCTGTGTATTCCGCGTATGTGCCTCCAGCAGCAACGCCAGTAAAAGGGCCAGCTCTTGCCATCGGATCCCCGTCGACGGCTCTTGATGGACAGTACCAGTCAATGGTAACGGACCTGGAGGCGTCGAGGAAAGTCGACCGACAGATGCTCGATAGAATAGTCGATGGAGGTTCGTTTTGTGTGCCCAGGTTCTACAAAGCGCTGATAGCCCAGCAGCTACCTCACTGGTGGCCTCGACGTACTCATCGATTCACGTCGCTCTCTCATCTACCGACTACGACACTCTCCTGCCGAACATTTCTTCCCTGTTATCTCAGCTGCTCTCGTCACTGATACCACTGGGTACGTTGCACCTGCACAATATCTCTCCCGAATCCAAGGTGCCCTCGGATGTGACCCTAAGCGGTTTCACGATCCTCTCAGCAACCTCAGCAACCACTCTCATTGCCCAAAAGCCTGCGCATGCGCCCACTGCCACCGTTTCTCTCAAAAAATCCGACTCGACAAAAGCACCGCTTCTACTTCCCCTACGCAAGAAGACGAATCCTGGTGCGAAAAAGGCACTGTGGACACTGAGCACACCAGGGACCCCGCCAATTGATGCGGAGGCGCTCCTGACGGATTCCGACAAGGCGCGACCATGCGAGCCTGTCACTGCGTCGACGGCGCCGCGGAGGAAGAAGGCATGTAAGAATTGTAGTTGTGGGCTGGCTGAACTCGAGGCGGAGGAGCTCAAGCGGAGCCAGGTCGTTGTCGTTGACGGTTCGGAGGGTGGCGGCGCACGGGCCGTGTCGCGGGAAGAGAGAGAGAAGATAATTAATAGCACACCAAAGGCGACGAGTAGCTGCGGCAACTGCTACCTCGGTGATGCATTTAGGTGTGCAAGTTGCCCTTACCTTGGTATGCCTATGTCATTTTTCTCTTTCGCTTTGCTAACATTTTATCAGGACTTCCTGCATTTAAGCCAGGCGAAAAGGTCGAGATTGACTTTGGAATGGATGACATTTGAGTACTTACTGGGAGAGGATATACGATATTTTTAGACTGTACTTTTGTGTAAATTTTGCTGCTTACTAAATGTAATTGCTCTTACCTTGATGCGTTCATGTCCTTTTTCGGGTCCTTGCTTCGCAGCCAGCTTCGTCTGCTCGTATTTGCGCCCATTCCAATCTTATTCGCTCGTTTCTTTCCAATAATCAAGCTTACAGGGAGAAGCATGCAGGTAAGTCTGGGATACTCCCATTCAACGAGTACTAACCTCCCTTCCAGCCTACAATCAATCCAGACGAGAATCAACTTTGGCACGACTTTGCATTATTTGACAGGGTTTCTGTGCAGGCTTCAGCCAAGTTTAAACGAGGGGATATTGTTACGTTGCTGTGCGTTCTGTCTTCATTCCGCGTTTGGACGTTATGAACGCGATGTAGGTCTCCGATAGACCCTAAGCGTGTCTTGATCAAACGAGTCGTTGCCATGGAAGGTGATATCGTGAAAACACTACCGCCGTATCCTCTTCCCGAAGTGCGCATTCCAGAGGGACACGTCTGGGTCGAAGGTCTCCTCTGACACTCACTCATTAGTTTTAACCGCTCATCAGTTCTAGGCGATGACCCGTACCACAGCGACGACAGTAACACCCTTGGTCCGGTACGTCAATTTCTTGCTCTCTGTTGTTGACATCTCACCAATGTGCACGCAGGTACCAGCTGCGTTGATTGAGGCCAAATTACTCTTCGTCGTCTGGCCCTTGAGCCGTCTTGGGTCACCACGGACGCCTTCGGCGCGATATCTCAGTCGCCTAACTCGAGGCAGTCCGGAATACAGAGCTGCTGTGGCTGCTGTTGATAGAGAAAAATGGCGGGAGTCGAGAGTAATCCCGGCCCGCTGGTAATGGCATTTTTTTGTAGGGCTCTTTCGCCGTTATGGTGCCCATCTGGGCACTTTACAAATTCAAGAGCCAGGCGCGCTCAATAGACTAAAATTACCCTCATCGGTCTCTTAATTCACAACTGGATGCAACAGAACTTGACATTTCCGGAAGAGAAGCTCAGGACGCGAACATTTATGCTGGAAGGCTCAAAGCTTCTGGATGGCCAGAGAAGCGATGGATGAGTGTAACGGCGCTCTTCCCAGCTTTCTGATCGTGTTCCTCCGACTGGTACATAAGTTGGCTCAGTGCTACTCTTCAAGCGACGCGATCTCTGCGCTCGTTCTGTTTCATTTGCTGTTTCTTCCAAGTCGCTTCGCTCTCATCTCAATCTCTTTCACCTGGCCTCCTACCGTCCTATGCCCTTCTGTGTTTGGGTTGTGCCTGGTTTGACATGGCAGCTACTCTTCCCAGCCGTTCAAGTATCTCCTTCCTGAACACCCAAGATTTGGGTTTCTGCTACCATGCAAGTTAGAGCTTCCGGCTTCGTTTACCGGCACACCTTTTTGTTGCTATTTATCAGAGCCTATTACTGCGCATAAGTAGTTCATGTGAACATCTCCCTAAGAAGCCGTTGTCTACTATCGCAAATCTACATAATACTGTGCGTTCTGCAACATAATCGGACATTGAGGGAATTTGAGTGCGCAACAATTTCAAAGAGACTTCGTTCCCAGAAGTGTTTGTCCATAGGTCCGTATAGGTATATATTTCAGCAGTTGATACAAACTGTCCACTATGAGGTAATTTTCAACAACGTTTCCATCCCGGGTATTTGTAGACATGTATGAATGTGCAGTGTAAAAGTCCAACAGTCCAGTGTGTAAAGGATAGGTACAGGCAATATAGGCTGGTCATACATTCTAATGGAAGGCGTGAAGCGGGAATCATGAAAAACTAGATGGGAAGCTAATATTCAAACCATTGTCTCGATTTTGGGTATAGAAATCATGAAGATCAGGAGATAACACTGCTAGGGGAGGCGGCGTATCCTTGGGAAGTGGCCGTTTTAGCGTCAGCGTGAATTTCATCCATCGGCCAAAATGATTCACGGGATAGAATATCGAAGTGGCATCCGACAGCTGCACCAAAGATCGGAGGTGCAGGTAGCTGAGAGACTGGGTCAAGTCGTGGAATCGCTTGACCACTTCGTCGATAGTAGGGCGTCGAGTGGGATCATCCTGCACCATTTCTTGCATTAGAGGACGTAAAAATTCTAGGCCCAGTCTTCTGTTATGACCGTACTTGGTAGCCTGAGCGGTCACACATTCAGCACGCCGTGATTATACTCAAAGCTGGAAACACATACATCGATGAAGTACTCTCTGAGAATATTGCCGATGTAGTAGATGTCTGTGGGGAAAGGGTTACAACTGTTCCGGGAATCATCGTGGTGCTCGGGTGCCTGTCTTGTCTTCACCACACACTACAGACTCATCTGGGATCCCTGCGGCGGGGTCATAGCGCCTAGACAGGCCGAAATCGACGAGGTAGTATCTAGGCCAGCATTGAGCTCGGGTGAGCCTGGGAGATACAAACTCGCTGTAGTCTGTTGTCATCCAAGGCCTGCCGGGATGAAAACCTTTCGGGTACATCTTTGTAGGATCCATCATAATATTCCGCAGAGTGCAGTCGCTGGGCCAGACAATCAGAGCTTTTCGTTTTAGGTAAACGGAGAGGAAAGCATACCGATGGGCGATATGATGCTGATGCATGAATTGGACACCCTGTTGAGATAGGTATATTTTAGAACTGGTGTGCGTTACGACAGTTGGTGTATCACTGACCTCTAATATTTGACGAAAGCATTCCAGTACTTCTCCCACTGTGTCAAAAGGAGCATCGTTGAACATTCTCAGTTGCGGCATCACAATAATGCCGTATTTGCCGAATTGCAGAACGTCATAAATAGGAACACAGTGGTTTCGAGGATCAGTCGATAGAGGCGGACTGGAAAAGAATACGGCCAGCTCGAATTCCGACGTGTTTATCTCGACTTGCTTGAGGATTACAGGCTCATTGTTCTTCACGCGAACAGCTGAGGCAAGGGTAAAACGCTTTCAAACCCTTTGAGCAACTTCAAAGATGACTGTAAGAGGAAAGTAACGTACTGGGAGAAGAACATCTGCTTCTTTCTCCTCGAGTTCCGATGTGGGCGTCCATGTTGGATCATACTTTGGATGGATCTTGTACCCAGACTGCTCGAGGAATTCTCTCGCATCGATCCAAAATCCGTCCACAACCTTCTTCAGCTGGCGCTCCAGCTCGAGATCGGGCACATATTCTATCATGGTTCTCGCGGCATGCCATGGTTTGGTAGGGGATCCTCCTACTGTCGACGCAGACGTAGATACTAGAGAGAGACGGCGCATTGCGCAAAGCACTCGTTGAGGCCAGGGATGAGCTGGTAGTTGGAATGTCGTGGTGGAGCATTATACGTAATCAGTATTCGAGTAGGGGGGAAATGCGCCTAAAGCCGTAATGCCTCTGTATATCAGCTCTGTATCACCCTCATCGAGACGACTAACGACGGTCGACAGCAGACGTCGTCACGTCGTGCGGGCCCGGGGCTGCGTTGCGCAGCTCATCACATGACTCCAAGCGCAGTTAAATTTCAAATTACGCACCTCTTCCTTCTACCTCGTCGTGCTATGCAGCAATACCTGTAACCTGGTGACTAGCAACATTGCAAGTATATAAAGAGCTTCTTGTCTCTCTTTATACCGGACCTGCCTCGCTTAATCGCACCATTGCGCTCAGTCGCAGAATATTTCCGGTCTACTGCCGCCGAAGTCGTGTTTGCAATGCATTAGAGTGCCACTAGCTTCTTGGCTATGCCTTTCTTCGAGCCAACTACGAAAGCTAGATCTGGTTCGCGACTCTTTGGGGTTATCACCAAGAGGCGCTTGTACTCTCATCATCACGTCTAGTCCAAGGAACAACTCGAAGCCACGGATACATCATGCCCGTGTATCGGTGGTGTTGAGCCGCTGTTCATACTGTGGAACTTTCCCAGCTGTCCAACGCGCGAAGCGGACGCAATCAGGCCCTTTGAGGTCCGACGTAAATAGTGAGTCTATTCTTCTCTGATCACACCGCCTGCCTGTGATGAACTAGAATGTTTCTGTTTAATTATTTCCTGCGACCGGAGGCTCTGCTGTGGCGGAGCGCTTCTGACTGTGCATTCATATAATCTTCTCTCTGATTATCACCAAAAAATTCCCTAGTTCATGTTGATTGGCGGCTACTGAGTTGTACCCTTTTAATTTAGATTGTCTGACCGCTTGACGATGCATGCAAGTGACCGGCGGCAAATCCATCTGTTATCGGCATGTGCTGTGTGTGTGTCTGGATTGACACCATTCACTCAAAGTCAGTCTCGGTGAAGACCAGCTACTATTATTTACACGAAACTGGCGCCCATACGGAACAACATCTTTACTGGTGTCAGGCATGGAAGTGAAATTCGTTTGCCCAATCTTGGTCATCCCTCCATTCTCATTTTATATATCGTGACAGAATTGAGGCCCAGAAGTGTCCTGATCTACAAATTCATACTTGTCGATTTTCTGTCAATGATATTTCCCCTCCGCATGGTGCTTCTCTAATAGCGGCTCTTTACTACTGCCGACAATGCCCTGGTCTTGCTGATGCCACAAGCTTACTTCCATGTCTATCTGCTTGAACGACAACGCTATCGATTAACATCCATGCGGGAACCGCATGCGAATGAGAGCGTGTCAGGAACAGAACCTGGCGAACCGCTTGGTTACACCTGGTTACACTGACGTAGATGTCAAGGTGGCGTCTCATTTTGATACGAAGACAGCTGCAGTAGTGCTCTCGAGCAATGATTTGCACACTCCCCAAATGTTCGGTTTTCCCCTTAGGCGTGTCGCTTGCATACTTCCGCGGTAAACTCACCCCGAGTCCTTACGCAATAGTATTCTTTTCGAATTATCCCGTCATATTATGCGGCTTCTTTCCTCAACAATCAACACTCGGTTCACCCGGTGATATCGAGTCTCAGCCGGGAGGTTTCTCAAACTCCTGTGTGTTACATCTTTGGGTCGTCTGCCCGTCGTCACGGTGGTTCCAAGCCGAATCGTGGATGTGCTACCCGACATCACCAATTTAATATAATCAAATGAGCTCGTTTTAAAGAAGGCATGGCTGTGGAGACGATGCGTGTGTCAGACGTTGATCTCTGTGTGCACATACTAAGATAAGCCTCTGCACTGTCGAGTTCACCAGATCTGTGATTCTTCTTCCCTGATGCCTTCTTAAGAGCGTGTGGCGAGAGCGCCTTCGACGTCGGTCGGCTGTTCTTCATATCAAAGTTGTCTTTGTGTTACGTTTCGGTTCCCGCATGTTGGGAATTTTGATATGCTGATTCCATTCCGGTCATCTGGTGTCGAGTAAAGTTTAAAAGAAACGGTTTTATGAAATCGAAACTTCACTCTTCCAGGTCTTCCACATCCCATCCCTTTGGTTCCCCTTTTCGAACGATGTTCGGTCTTCTTGCTGTCGCTTTTCTCAGTGCGTCTGGTGCAGTGGCAACCCGTCTTGCTCTCAACGGAACTGGCAGGTAAATATCGTGCTAGCTTTACACATCTTGTATAGCGTATTGATTCAGCTTCTTTCACAGAGTTTGTGGAACATATATCTCCGATGAACTGCGCTCCACTGCTGAGGCACACTTTCTCGCGAACAAAGTCTCCGCATCGAACCAATTCAAGGCTCAGGCTACCACCATCAACGTGTTCTGGCATGCTATCGCCAAAGACAATACTACGAGTGGTGGATACCTTCCGTGCGTCGGTCCTGCTATACGTTCAAGCGCGTTAACTAATTATCGGTGCTTTTATAGGGCATCTCAGATCACGGACTCAATCAGTGTGATGAATGCGGACTACGCCAGTACAGGCATTTCTTGGGTTCTCGCCGGTACCGACCACACGATCAACTCGGACTGGTTTTCCAATGTTGGGCCCGGCAGCTCTCAGCAAACTTCGATGAAGGCAGCCTTGAGAGTTGGAGGCGAAAATGACCTCAACGTTTACACTGTCGGGTACGTCCCAAAATAAATTCATGAGCATGTAACGCGTCTGACTGCAGTGCCTTGTGTAGTTTCACCTCCGGCGCCGGTGCTGGGCTCCTCGGGTACTCCACCTTCCCGTACAGCTACGACGGCGCACCTCAAGATGACGGGGTCGTCATTCTCTTCTCTTCCGTTCCCGGTGGAAGTACTACCAACTACAACCAGGGCCGGACTTTGACGCATGAGGCTGGTCACTGGGTTGGTCTATACCACACGTTCCAGGGTGGTTGCACTGGGGATGGCGATTTTGTCGACGACACCCCCTGAGGCCTCTGCTGCTTTCGGTATGAAGGTTTTGACCACGTTCGATGATCGTGAAAATTGACTCATCTTTCAGGCTGTCCAACTGGTCGGGATACCTGTTCTGGTGGAGGTGTCGACTCTATCCGTGAGTTTCATGTAAGGTTGCCCATGAGAGTATATACTTATCGGGTTTCGGTTTTCAGACAACTACATGGATTACACTTACGACAGTTGCATGAACCAGTTCACACCTGGACAGGCGGCGCGTATGGCCGACCAAATTCTGACCTATCGTGATATCACAGTATGAAGGAGGAGGGACTGGA
This sequence comes from Armillaria gallica, assembly GCA_037576215.1. NCBI lineage: Eukaryota > Fungi > Basidiomycota > Agaricomycetes > Agaricales > Physalacriaceae > Armillaria > Armillaria gallica. The sequence goes on from JBANDB010000008.1 coordinate 2,053,834, forward strand.
TATTCTTATTGGACATAAACGTGGTGTATATATAGACCCATCTTGGCACATCTAAAGCATCAATTATTTCTTTCATGCTGGAATCAATAGTCACTGCGATAGTATTCTGTCGGCATTTTGGTAGACTAAACAAGCTAAAATCATGGATACATTGTGCAGGCAAGCAAGCCCTAGATGACTGTGATACAGTCCTGTCCCACTCGCTCCGCGGTAGAATGATATTCTGGAGCTCGCTGGCTCAATCTATTGACCACAACGATGCTCATAAAATGCGTGGAATATGGTTTCATGAGGCGGCTTGAACTTGAACGAAAAAGAAGATCAGTTACTTCCGCAGATATACGCGCCGGGCTCACTCACTAGTATTGGGTTTACCCTTTTTCGCGCGCTTAGCATTCGGATTTTCGTAATCCCATACACCCTCTGAGCGACCCTCGTTCCACGAATACTTCAAACTACCCTTATCCGTTCCGGCTGTTCGCTGACCTGTTTTCCTGGACCAAAGGCTCCAGTGTCTGCGAGCAGAGCTTAGTGGAGCGACGTACCTTTCCAGAAGAGCAACCCCCAGGCTTTGCCGTGCTTTCCCTCGCACTTGAACTGTGTCCTGGTGACCTTCCAGTAGCAGTCCGGTATCTTCTTGGCTGTCCACCGGGTCTGGTATACATGCCTGCCCACACCGCCTAACGGTGTCCGGGAGAGGACTTCATACAGGTTACCGGGATTCTTCGACAGGAAGGAGGCACCTTCGAAGCAGGTATCGACCGCTTGATTATGCTCGCGAGGTCATGTCGCGCCAGAGTCCATAGCATGACGGAAAGAGTGAAAATTTCAAAGTCCGATCTAATGCTCAGACTTGGACTGCAACTCATTCGTCGCTGTTGTTATCGTCCTCGACGATGGAAATCTACTACTGCTAGAGCAGAAACAGATGAATTTGGTATTCCACTGAAACCGACGTGGTCGGTCAACGAATTGCTCTCGTCGTACCCGACGCCGACGATATCACCTGCGACGCTCAATCACCTTCACGACCTTGCCGCTCTCATCCCTCCCGAGGAAGGGTCTGAAAAGTTTGAAAAGGTCAAAAGCGAATTGGAGGAACTTGTACGGCTGGTTGAGGCTGTCAAGCTGGTCGATACGACGGGTGTTGATTTGGACGTAGCGACGGAGAGGACGGATAACCCGCAACTCAATGCACCACCATTGAATGCTTCAGGACGTTCACTGCTGAAACACGCAGCCCGTACGGTAGATGGTTTCTACGTTGTCGACGCAGACAAAAGACATTAGGTGCATTTTCTCGTTTATTCATATTATCCAATTCATTCCAAACGTGTTTCTATCAGATCGAATACAACGGAAAATGATCCTATCGCTCCTCCTTGTCGTTGATGCAACAGACCGAGACGGAGAGCGGTACATCAGTAATTATACAAGCCAGTAGTACACCCTACAATCAAAGAGAACCATGACCTCCGGTTGACCCGAACCCATTAGTCCCACGCAACGTCTCATCGAGGTCCTGAAAACTATTCACTGTCTGTAACAAAATATGTTACGCCAAAAGCTTACCTGTACTTCCAATACTTCCGGCGTCATGATTTTTTCTAGCACCAGCTGTGCGATACGGTCTCCTTCCTCAACTACATAGCCATCAGCTCAATATCCAGCAATTATATGGCGTAGCCGTCACCTTCGAAATCCTTTTCAGAGTGATTGAAAAGCAGGACAAAGAGTGGGCCTCGATAGTCGGCATCCACCACCCCGGCGCCAGTGGCAATCATGTGCTTGGTGGCTTTTGCAACATCAGAGAAGGGTATCCGAGGAAGAAAGGAACGCGTACCAAGGCCGCTCCTCGGTGCGACGCGACCATAGGTTCCAATAGGAACGGCCAGCGAGAGCTGTGTGTTGACTAGGGCCGAACCGCGAGCAGGAATGGTTTTCTTTTCAGCACTACAGGCGAGGTACATTAGTCAATGAAAGCGACTTTGTCGCGTAGAGCGCGTACCTGTACAAGTCGTAGCCTGCAGCTAGGGCAGATCCCCTCGTAGGGAGTTTCGCCTTGTCTGAGAGGCGCTTGATGAGAAGTGAAGCGGCAGGTGCAAGGGACTGAGCGGATGGAGACATTTTTCTTTTCTTGTTGGCTTGTTCTTCGAGGTCGGACATGGAAGTAAAAATGAAAGAGGAAAACGAAGTCGCGTCGCCAGAAAAGTAGATGAGCGGAGTTTGTAACCGTGGAAACTCCGATCGCCAGTCGGTCGCCTCCCGGTTGCCTGCCAGTCGCCTGCCTTGTCACGCTCTTCATCTTCTCTCTCCCATGCCCGACCAAAAAACCAGAAAAATGGAAGATAACAGACCATTTCAAACGCGTTGATAAGGGAAAGAAAGAGAATGCTCGTCCCGCGGCGTCAAAAAAGCGAAAGCAGGCCGACGGGTACTCCGAGTCTTCTACAAAGAAGGCCAAGGGCAATGGCGAGGACCTAGTACGAAATGGTCGTCTCTCCTCCCTGAACCGTCGTTTAAACGCGTCAGATAGAGGGAGAAACGCGTCGACATCCAAGTCACGTTCACCAGCCCTGGCTGCTAAACAATACGCCACCCCGAAATCGATGGTGAAGGGAAAACGGAATTCTGCTGCTCGCAAGGAAGAGCCTGTTATCGACCTCACCCTCGACGACGCTGATAATCGCACACCAGCCCCGGAGCCTTCTCATGCTGTCACCCCACCAACCCCAGTTTCAATTCCTGACCATGGTCCCAGTCGTTCCCCAACTTCCTTTTTTTCTCGCCCAGAGCACAGTGGGGCAGCTCTACCTATCCCTAGCACGCCTGTGCGACGTCACGTCACCTATCCAGGTGTATCTTCTATCCCGAGTTCCAGTGCCCCGACTCATGATTCCCCCCTTTATCGCTTGTCACGACGCCATACAATACAGATGCTTCGCTCCCCGTCTGTGATACCTTCTTCTCAGCCAACCCAGGACGACCAGTGGCTCACCCTAAGCGTCACAAGGGTCGCAACGCCTCCACCGGCCCCGCTTACCGTTTCTCAGAATCTTCCCATGATCCCCCTGCTCGCCTTTGATGAGAATATTTCTGGGCCTTCGTCTCACCGGCCTCTGTACCCTCGTGTAGATGACGATCATGTGCAAAACGACCATGTGGTCCCCACATCACAGTCACAGGAGATTTCTTTAAGCCAACTCTCTCCTCGAAGAATTCGTGCTGGCCTTTTGTTCAGCTCATGCATGCCCAAGCCCGGTCCCTTGGACATCGTCCCCACCTCACAGAGTCAGAGCGAAGTAGAGATCACCGACATATCATGGATAACTTCTCGATCTCTCGACAGGAAGTAAGTTGCACTCCAAACGTCCTTGCCATTCTCCAAAGCTAAGGGTGCTTTTTGTAGCTTTGTAAGATCCGCCTCATCAAAAGGCTGGCGTGCAATTGGACGTTCTCAGTCTGATCCAGGCTTGGATATCACCCATATGTTCGAAGATGATGATATCACTGCAGAGGAGATAACCCACCTGTTCCATCTATGACACAATACACTTCCTCGACTGACTCCGACCCAGAGTATGATGATTACCCTTTCTCCACCAATCCCGCAGACCGGCCACCAGTAAATCTCACACAAAACTCGTCTGCAACGGAGTCAGACCCAGATTACGACGCTTACCCATTTTCCACGAATCCTGCGGACCGACCAACGGTAGAAGAAGACGGGGATACTACTATTGTTGCACCAAGGGAGGAGGAGGAGGAGGAGGAGGATACTATGACTGGGACATGTCCTGAGGGAAGTCTGCCGGATGCTGTCAAGGATTTCCGGGATATGTTCGGTGTTGGAGACGGAAGCTATCCTGAGGATTTTCCGATGTCGCTGCGATGATACCGGCTAGAGCCGCATACCTGAAAACTGTTTTCTTGCTTTGCTGTATAGTATAATCGATAATCTGTACACTAAAATTGTTTTATTCAAATTCGTACTGCACATTTTGGATCGTAGATTATGACGCATTGGTCACCTGTTTTGAATATCAGTATGAATATAGTTTCTAATATTCACTGAGATGAGTAGGTTTAGGATTTCTCTGCTGTCGCTCAGGCTGAATAGTGGAAATAGGTTGTATCGCTTTCTCTACAACAGTTCATGAATCCCAAACTATAATAGATGCCGTCATAAAGGTCATTCGCCAGGTCAAGGCGTGGTATTCTCGGTCACACCTCGGAATATTTACGCGACCTTCGTCTGTGTGTCAGTAGCGGAATTCTCAGCACCAGAACGCTCTTTGAGATAGTCGATCCCAACAAGTTGAACCGGCGGAGAATGCATGTCGAATGAATCCCGGGGGGAAAGCATAAATGCAGTTCTCTGCGAGTCCCTTGCCCGTAAATTCTGTATCCAAGCAATACGAAGTAGAACCGTGAAGAACGTGATAGAAATGATTGAAGGTAGCTAGTGCGAAAATCAACGCATGAGCGGGCGTAGGATATCATCAAGCTAGAGGAATACAGCTTACGGAGTTGTCAAAAACGTATTCGAATCGCGATCCCAATACATCGGTGATGAAAGCAACAAAAACCCAAACGCTGTATAACAAACCGGTGTCCAACATGACGATCAGATACGGTCTCAGCGTGTTGCTTCGGGGTGAATCTAGCAATTTTTGTTCTGATTTCCAGAGACGATAGGCGAGGAGACCTTTCAAGATTCGTAAGTATGGGTTCTATGTCAAAAGACTGTGCTTACAAGTCGACAGAAGGTTGCAGGACATGGTCAATGCCAATGTTGCCGTGGACCACGCTTGTATGCTCGAAGCAAAGAGACCATCAACGGAAGGCACGGCATTTCTCATGGAAAGGAGCTCCCCAATGGCGGCAACTAGAGATTCAATTTAACAACGCATCCAAAATGAATAGGTGAAGGTTCACCTATGAATCCAACCCAGATTACCATCGGAGGAATGACAATCCAGGTGTTTGCCAAACCACATAGGCACGCCATATCTGGGAAATTGTCATTTGTCTTCTAGGTGGGTAATAATCAGATATTCATACCACGATAGCATCACCGAGGGCAACTTGAAGATCCCAGGAGATATTCCTCTGTAAGACCGCTGTTGTGGTGATATTTTCAAAGAATGCGCTGGGACCGCCAGGATACGAAGAGCCCGAAAGGGTGACAAACCCGTAGTACCTGCGCCGGATGCCAACGGCAGTATACTGTGTTCGTGATGACCCGATTAATAAACGAATAGTTGCCAGATAGAACAGACAGACCATGGTCTGGAATGCGAAAAGCAAAACGGCAAAGACCAGCACCAATTTGTTCACCTGAGACCACATTTTTCCTCGGAGCAGAGTCCAAAGTGTGATCATAAATCCTAGTACGGAGATTCCTGCGTCCCACGTTGTGAGCAGTAGCATCGCAGTCGGAAGAAGAACAGATGGTACCGTATAGTAACACTTCGAAAACTGCGAGGACGTACTGTGCATTTTCCGGTGACAGTGAGTCAGCCATAGATGGAAATGAGCGGTAACAGAATGAGCGCTTTGGGGGTCAGCAGCGTGCTGCATGCACGGAGCTTATATTAGCTCGCTGCTTTTCCGCACTAGAAGGAATCATCATGAAAGACTTCCCACTCGTGGCAGGTGACCACCTCGTGCCGCAAGGAAATTGAATAGAGGTGGAATTTCGACAGGCTCTTTTGACCACAGCGAAATCCGTCGGCTTTACCATTAAACTTGGGAATCCCGACTCATTTTCGCTGTGATCAAAAGCTTAAAGCCTTAATTAGACCAAAAGTTCATACGCTATCCACTCGCTGTTTCCGTCGGTCTTTGCCTGACCCGAAATTAACTACTTACTACGAGGAGTGTTCTTTCAACTTCCTTGGCATACGTTACCACGTATGCTCCCGCGTCCGATGACAGATATCGATGCTCCAATAAAAATCCAAGGAAGGTGATTGCCTTGAAAATACTAAATAGAGACTGAAAGCCAGCCGACTGGATCTCATAGATCTTGACTCGATATGAAAAAAAATACTTGAGACGAATGATAGTGATGGAGATTCCAACTCCCGACTGCTGCCTTAAATTAGAGTCTACGTACGTGAAAGAAAACTAAGGGGCGGAGTCAATGGCGATTCATACCACTGTCATAAGGGCCGCTGGACACTGTGAGTCGATAAACAATGTGAAAGCCTGAAAGAGATCCTGTTGAGATCCTGTGTAGCAAGCTGCGTATGGTGACATTGCTAGACTCGCTACTATGATTTGTTATGGAACGCTGGTATGAGAATACAGTATGTTGCGCAGGGCCACTGGTCGTAGCCAGTAGCCAGTTACCGCTGTGGACAGTCGTGAATTTTCCAAGCTGGTTGAACACAAACAAGCACTGTGAACCTACTAGTTCTGCGGTTTAGCCGCGCGTCTGAATACATGATGACGCGACGAGGTATATGCCGAGCTAGTATACTTACAAACTGATTCGTTGTATATCTATTCATAGCACATAGTTTTCCGATAAGGATCGCACTTCCTGCCTGCCTGAGTGTCCATACTACGGCGTATGTAGGCATCACGAGCGCAGGGTGCATAGATACCGGCAGTGCGCGAGCGAACCGCCGAGGGTATATTATTGAGGTACTATAATGAAAGTCTGCTCCACGTATACCGATGTAATATAGACCAGCTCGTTCATTATGTGTATTACATCTTAGATCGCAAATTATGACGCACTGGATATCTGTTTTGAGATAAGTATCACTATAGTTACTTGATTACCTGCCATTGGCTGAGACGCATGCATGTAGGTTTAGGTTCTCTCTGCTACTACTCAGGCTGAAGACCGACAGCAGTAGGCTGTATCACCCGAAGCAATATGCGAAGCCTGTGTTGTAATCATGCCCAAACTTGAAGTGCCGCGGGACATAAAACTTTTGATATATCGACTTTTGTATTTACGATTATCGACTGAACGAGGCCTACATAGAGTAAACAAGACCTAAAGTTTTTAAAAGTGGTACAACCATTACGCGTCGCCAATCACCAATAATCAGTTGCCATTTGCCGGGTAGACCACTACCAAGGCATCGTATTCTCGCTAGACATCTCGGAATATCTGCGAGTCCACTTCCTCCTTCTGCGTATCGGAGGCGGACTCATGCTCAGTACCAGATCGTTCTTTAAGATGGCCGATCCGAACTTGAACCGGCTGAGAACGCATCTCGAGGGAGCGTCTCTCCCGAGGAGAGAAAGTAGACAGAGTGGCCGTTCCTGTTCCGTAGCGTGAATCAGCAATGCCCTTTCTTGCTCGCAAATTTTGCATCCAAGCAATACGAAGCAGCACTGTGAAGAATACTATAGAAATGATTGAAGGCAGCTAGGACAAAAATCGACACATGAGTGGGGCGTAGGATCCGGCTAGAGGGAACAACTTACGGAGTTGTCAAAAACGTATTCGAACCGGGACCCCAATACATCGGTGATGAAGGCAACAAAAACCCAAACGCTGTATAGCAAGCCGGTGTCCAACACGACGACCATGAGTGGTTTCAGCATGGACATATTACTGACCCTTGACCCCCCCGCCTCGTTTTCCAATTTCCAGAGACGATAGGCCAAGAGAACTTTCAGGATTCGTGAGTATGGGTCTATATCAGTAGACTGTGCTTACAAGTCGACAGAAGGTTGCAAGACATGGTCAATGCTAATGCTGCTGTGGACCACGCTTGTACGCTTGGAGCAAAGAGACCCTCAATAGATGGTACGGTATCTCTCATGGACAGGAGCTCCCCAACGGCGGCGACTAGATATGGATTTAGCAAGGTACTCAGATCGGCTTATAGGTGGCTTCACCTATAAATCCAACCCAGATTATTATCGGAGGAACGACAATCCAGGGTGTTTGCCAAACCACATAGGCACGCCATATCTTGGAATTTGTTAAACGGTTGTCTTTCAAATGGGCAATAAACGAATTTCCATACCACGATAGCGTCCCCGAGGGCAACTTGACAATCCCAGGCAAAGTTCCTCAGTAAGATGGCCGTCGTGGTGATATTTTCAAAGAACGCGGCGGGGCCGCCAGGATACGAGGAGCCCGAAAGGGTGACAAATCCCTGGTACCTGCGCCGAATGCCAACGACAGTATACTGCATTCGTGATGACCCGATTAATTGGAAACAATTGCAAGACAGAAAGGGCAGACCATGGTCTGGAATGTGAAAAGAAACACGGCAAAGCTGAGCACCAGTTTGTTGACCTGAGACCACAATTTTCCTCGGACTAGAGTCCAAAGTGTGAGCATAAATCCTAGTAGGGAGAATCCTGTATCCCACATTGTCAGCAGTAGGATTGCAGCTAGGGAAGGGCAGATACCGTATAGAAACACTTCGAAGATTGCAAGAACGAATTGTGCATTTTCTGGTGACAATGAGTCGGCCATGGTTGGAATGAGTGTCAACAGGATGAGCACTTGGGGGGCCAGCCTACTGCATGTACGAGGCTTATATTACTTCGCAGTTTTCCACGCTGAAAGAGTCATCGCAAAATATTTTCGGATGTTATCCGTCACAATATATTACCTCCGAGTCCGCCGACAGAAGCGCGTTCAAAGATAGCGGTGGGGCTGTGGTATAGATATCGATGCTCCAATGAAAATCCTGAGGAGCGTGATTGCCTTGGAAAATAGAGACTGAAAGTTAGCGGCTGCGTGAAACATGTGAACTAGATCTCATTAATCTTAACGATCGACGTGAGGAAGAATACTTGAGACGTTGAATGTCAGTGATAGAAATCTCCCGACACTCCCGACTGCGAATTACAGTGTATGTGCTTGAGAGAAGAGAACCAAAAGAGGCGAAGTCAGGGTCACTCATATCATAGGGCCAGACATGAGTTGACCAGCAGTGTGAAAGCCTGAGAGGGTTCCTGCGCAGTGCGATGACATCGCTGTACATTTGTTACAGAGCGATGATACGAGAATAGAGTGTGTTTGGCATGACCGATCGTAGCCAGTTGTCGCTGCCTGAACACTCCAAGCTGGAAAGAAAATACTCGATATTCCGGAAAGCCGTACGTATGAATCATTGACGACGTTCGAGCAGCTATAGATGAAGCCAACTGAATCCGGAGATGCCCAGAAAGGTCTTACGCATGTCCTTCCGATAAGGTTCGTGCCCAAGGATCGCACTACCTACCCGGTCCCGTATATAGACGTCACGAACATTGATACCAACAGTCTGCGAGCGAGCCGCTGAGGATATATTATTAAATATTATGATCAAGGTACAACAACAAAAAGTCTGCTGCACGTACACCAATGTATAGACCAGCTACCCCACTGTGTGTACTACATGCTTGTTTTGCCCAAGGCAAGGGGTATTGAGCTGATGCTGGTGGGAGGTATCATACCGACTTCGGTAACGACTGCTGTGATACTCGCAGGTGGGGTCACATCATAGAGTGGATTCAATACTTCCAACGTCAGATTCGGCTTCGGTTCCGAAGGCGAAAACTTTGCCGGGGCTGATCGAATGCAACCTCTGAATATGCATTCATCCGATCGAAATGGATTCCACGTACCTAACTCATTCTTGCCGAAACCATCTAGCATGACAGTCTCGCTAAACTTGTACGTCTCACAACAGACCACAACAGGCACCCCATGGGCTTTAGCCATCATTGCGACCAAAGCGGTCCCAGCTCTTGAATACACTGCGCCGTTAGAATGGAGCGAATGAGCACCAACGAGAACGGTTGTTGCCTCGGAAACAACAGAGGGAAGGGCGGAAAGAAATGCATATGTGCAAGGTATTGGAGGTTCCGTAGAAGTGAGTGCATGTAAAAGCTTTTTCCCTTCGAGAAGTGGCCTTGAGTCGACGACGATAACAGAAAATCGTTTGCCTTCTGAGTGTGCGTGCAAAAGAATCTTTTGAACTAATGAAGACCTTGACAAGAAATTTTAGTACAAGGAATCAGGTGAGAACAAAGGTCCCAACCTAGCATGTGTGAGAATGACGTCGCCATCCTTGATCTTCTTGCCAGCCAGGTCTTGGATGACTTCGTCTGCGATTACTATTCGGTCGCGAATGTAATTGTCAATTTTCTGACAGATTGCGTCCTTGGCCTACCAGATTCATCAGCAACGATTTCCAGCACAAAGAAACGCGCATACATCTTGTTCGGGTAAATCGATGTCAGACCCACTAATTTCTAGCTTCAGTTGTCGGATGGCATTTCCCATGGTGACAGACATGGGTCTGGCGGATACAAGGTACGTTATCTGAGGCGAGAGGTGTGTCATTAGATGTCGTGAAAGCGTGTTATTAGGGGGTGTCGTGTAGTCTTGGATAACCTGGAGGTCCGTAAGCAGAAAATAGAAGTAAAGTAAAAGGTTGCTCACTATTTTGAACGCGGAAAGAGTCGCAATACAGCGTGCATTGGCACCACATACTTTGAATTCTGAGAACAGTAAACCAAGCCGGACGATTGCCGGATGTATATCTCCCTTCACCCCGGCTCCCAGCGGTTTCGGTGCGCCAAAATGGGAGAATATCCGCAATCCACGCGACTTCTGGGCTTCAACACTATCGGCGGCAGCAGCAACTGACAGAGCAGCATCCTTGGTGGCTATTGATGCGTCTTTTCCTAACGATGTAGCAGGCTTGTTCGTGTCTGCGGCTTTCTTTTGTGCCGTCGATGTCTGCTTGGGTTTCGAGGACGATGCAGCAGCATTCGAGGGTCCCTGCGGTTGTTGTTTCTGTGCCAGTTTCGCAGCTCGTTGTCGTTCTTGCAGCTCGCGGCGTTCAGCCTTGGTCATCGATTTCTGAGACGGCTGAGAAACGGGTTTGGATCCCAACGAGACGGGGCCATCCTTGGACGTGGGTGCAGCAGTACTTGCAGGCATGACAGATAGACGTGGAAACCCAGGCAAAGGAGATTGAGGAGAGCAAACCGTTTGCAACGATGAAGTCCGAGTCAGAACTTTTGGTGTCAATATTATTTATTTATTTAGTTTGTGCTTACGTGTACAAAAGCAACAAAACCACTCCGATGAAAATGAAAGCTTACACAGTGACGACGACCATCGTTCTCTCGCAAACTACACGTTTGTTCACTCTGGCGACGTAACCTCAAGTTTTATCTTTATTTCTACTTCTGCCCTCTTTCAAAAGTCAAGCAATGGTAAAGCCTCGTTCCTGCGACTATGAAATTGTTAACCGTCTTCCTAGGGTGTTCCTGCTCTGTTCCGTTGGCTCAGCAAAAAGTATCCTAAAATCAGTCAGTGGAGCGATACAATGTAAGAACAAAGACTTCTAACACTACATCGTTCTAGTATCTGAGGTTGCCGAAGACGATGTTACCATTCAAACGGGGGATCCAGGTGATCCAGAGGCTGAGTCTATTGATATTCCTGTCAACATGGCGGACCCTAACCCCAATGGAACGGAATTCGACAATCTGTATCTCGACATGAACGGCATTGTACGTCCGCTGCCTTCTAGCACCTTACTCCTCTCACTTCTGAGACTAGGTTCATCCGTGTACTCACCCCGAAGGAAAGGTAGGCAGACGAAATTTCTACTCTATCCCAATACTAATTATTATGACATACCGGATTCCAGCCTGCACCGGAGACCGAAGAGGACATGATGATAGAAGTGTTCAAGTATACCGAGAGGGTTGTAAACATGGTCCGTCCTCGCAAGCTATTGTTCATGGCAATCGGTGAGTCAATAATGCTATGCGACTCTTGATTCGTACTTATTGCCGAGTCAGACGGTGTTGCGCCTCGAGCGAAGATGAATCAGCAACGGTCCCGACGTTTCCGTGCTGCGCAGGAAGCTAAAGATAAAGAGGAAGCGCGGAAAGAATCGGTAGCTCTCTGGGAATGTACGTCTTCGATGTTTGTACGTTAAGTAACACTAACATGTGATGCAGCAATGGGCAAGTTGGTCAGCGCTGATGATAAGAATAAAAAGGCCTGGGATTCCAATGCTATCACCCCAGGAACCCCGTTTATGGCTCTATTAGCGAGTTCACTCCGGTACTGGGTTGTTCAGAAGATGAATTCAGATGCCGGTTGGAAGAATGTAGGTTTGTCGTGTGGCTTGACATCTCATGCTAATCATTACTTCGTCAAGATCCAAGTTATTATCTCTGACGCGAGCGTTCCTGGTGAGGGGGAGCACAAAATCATGGATTTCATAAGACGCCAGAGAGTCAACCCAGGACACGACCCGAACACACGACATGTGATATATGGGCTGGTAGGTGTCACAGTTGCGCAGTAGAAAGGAAAACTTACATAATTTTATTAGGATGCTGATCTTATTATGCTTGCTCTAGCTACACACGAACCTCATTTCCGAGTACTTCGAGAGGATGTGTTTTCCGACGCAAATTCGACCAGCTGCCGAAAGTGTGGTCAAGAGGGCCACTATGCTGCTCAGTGTACAGTGTCTGAAGACGAAATACAAAAGAAAGCATCTGCTGTTGTACAAAAGCCCAAACCATTTATTTTCCTCGATGTCGCTGTTCTTCGCGAGTATCTCGAAGTCGAGCTCGACGCACCCCAAGCAGCCTTCCCTTTTGATCTCGAAAGAGCGATTGATGACTGGGTGCTCCTCATCTTCTTTGTTGGAAACGATTTTCTACCCCATCTCCCATCACTTGAGATACGCGAAGGCGCCATTGATACCCTGCTGAGGATATGGAAGCAAGAGCTACCTAGGATGGGTGGTTACCTTGCCAACCACGGCCAACTTGAGCTGTCGCGTGTACAGATCATTCTTGAAGGTCTCGCAAGGAGAGAAGATGAAATTTTTAAACGTCGACGTGAAGGTCTGTGCTGCGACCCTAATCAAACTCCCTTTTCCCTGCTTCAAAGAAGACATTAAATAACATATATTTGATTATAGCTGAAGATCGCCAGGATGCAAATGCCAAACGTCGTAAGTTGGAGGCGCAGAATGGGAACACTGTCACCGTTGGATCTACCTCTTCTGCCTCCCAGACGGGCGTTCCGACATCTCCTTCGAATAACTCTAGTTCACATCCAGCACATCCTTCCCTTCCCCAGCGTCCTGATTTCGCTGCGAATGCTGATTCCGTTGGTTTGGGTGGTCCTCGAACAGCACAAGCTCAATTAAACATGTCTGCTGCGACGCAGGCTTTGGCCGGCTCCAACCGCGACGTTGTTGCTAATATCCGCGCCATTCGAATGGCAAACATGAGCGCCGCTGAAATGCTTAAAGCTGAGCTTTCCGGAAAGCCTGATCTATCCCTTCCCGCGAAGCCCCCAGCAACGGCTGATGTACCTTCGGCGACTCTTGATGCTTCCCGCATGAGGTCACCTTCTTCTCGGCCTACTGCCACGGTCATGCAAGTGGACAGCTCCCTAAGCCAGGATATTTCCATGGAATCCATTACGGATATTCCGCAAATAGATGATAGCATTGTGGCTGGAACCAAGCGTAAAGTGGAGGAGGGTCCTGAAGCTGATGATGATACTCTGCCTGATGAGGAAGAGGAAGATACAGCTAATGGTAATACTCCCTCATTGTCGTTGAAGGTCAATGCAGACGGAAGCGTAGATCAAGAAGATACGGTGAAGTATGTCAAGACCTAGGTTCCATCAATTGCAGTGCTAAATATTTCATTGCAGGTTGTGGGAGCCTGGTTACAAGGAACGATACTATCGCCAGAAGTTCGGAGTGGAATTGTCTGACATGGATTTCAGAAAAGCGTGCGTTTCGTGTTATCAATTTATTCAATCAATTACGTGTTCACCATCTATTTTAGTCTCGTCAAAAATTATGTTGAAGGGATGGCATGGGTCCTCAGATATTATTACCAAGGGGTGAGTCGTCGTTGCCTCGTTTGGCATGCTGAGACTTATAGCACGGACATAGGCGCCGTCGTGGCAGTGGTATTATCCGCATCATTTTGCTCCCTTTGCCTCGGATTTTGTTGATATCGAAGCCCTGGATATTACATTCGATCTTGGCGAACCCTTCAAACCCTTTGAACAGTTGATGGGCGTGTTCCCTGCCGCAAGGTTAGTAATGTCTGCCTATTTTCAATGCAGAGCACTGATACAATAAAATTATAGTCGCGTTCACATACCGGCTGTATTCCACAGCCTTATGCTTGATGAGGATTCACCTATCATTGACTACTATCCCGAGTCGTTCCAAATTGACATGAACGGAAAGAAAATGGCGTGGCAAGGTGTCGCGCTGCTTCCGTTCATAGATGAAAAGCGTCTCTTGTCAGCTATGGCTGAGCATTATGGCGGTCTCTCTGAAGAGGAACTGCGCCGAAACTCTTGGGGCAATTCAATTATTTTTGCTTCTGATGAACATCCCATATATCCATTCTACGAGCAATTGTATGGGAAACGAAAGTCGAATAAGGTCAGATCTCAATAGGACTTAAGGCTCATCTACTGACATCGTTCCTAGGCCGTGACAATTGATACTTCTCTTAGCAAAGGTATCAGTGGGAGTGTCCTTCCCAACCCTGATTGTCTACCTGGTTCGACGTTTTACAATCCGCTGACGAGCCAAGATCTTCCAGACATCAAAAATGATCGATCTCTGTCAGTGATCTATTTTTTCCCCAAACAAATAACTCCCCATCGGTCGGTAATGCTACCGGGTGTAAAGAAGGCTCCTCGTGCTCTTCAGGCCCATGATCTCGAAATGACTCGCAGTGGCGGAAGAGGCCGAGGTCGTGGTGGCTGGGATCGTGGTGGCAGGGGTGGGGGGAGAGGCAACGGGAATGATCGGCCAAGAGGAGGTGACCCATTCCACTCACGGCCTAATTCATACGGCCCTCCTTCTCGCGGCAATGACAGAGGATATGAAGGACGAGGCGGTGGTGGTAATTCTTATCACCCAAGCCCGTATCAATCGCGTCCCCCGCCACCTCCACAGCAGCAGTACGGAGGGGGTGGATACGGTGGATATGGTGGTGATGCAGGCGCAGGCGCTTATGGCGGATATGGTGGCGGTGCTTATGGAGGCGGTCGCTCTGCATATGGAGGAGACTCTGGTGCACCTCGAGGTCCTCCACCCAACTCTTACGGTGGTTATGGTGGTTATGGATCTGGCGGAGGAGCTTATGGTGGTGGCAGTGGCGGAGCTTATGGTAGCTATGGACAGGGAGGCAGCTACGGAGGAGGCAGTTATGGTAGTAACTCTGGAGGTTATGGCCAATCCACTAATGGATACGGCGGGTACAACGGTGGAGGCCGTGGAGGCGGCGGATACTCTTCCAGAGGTCGGGGACGTGCTTGGTGATAAGTTACACAATTTTCATTTTCGCATATATGTACATAAACTGTAAGTAATCATGCTAGTCAATATCTGGGTGCCCATCAACCCTATAAGATACAAGTACATCGATGAAGGGTGTACCAAGAAAGATATAGGTATATCACAAAAAAATACGTTTAGTTCAGTATTGACCAATTCCACCCATGCTTCCGATACCTCCCAGGTTACCTGCGTGGCCGCCTGGCATCATCGGACCTCCACCTGGCATCATGCCGGGCCCGCCCATGGGAGGAATTGCACCAGGCGACATCGTACCAGCTGCTCCACCTTGGTTTACACCGCCCACAGGAATGCACGTTAGAACGAGGGAATAATTCTTAGCCCTAGCCTTCTCCTTGCGTCGGATTTTCTTCTCCTTTCGCCTCTTCCTCTTCTCAGCTTTCATCTCGGTGCGCCTTCGCCTGGCATCCAAGACCTCCTGATTATAGCCTGAACGTCCATACATGCCGCCATATCCTGACTGAGCGGCTTCATACCGCTCAGACCCAGATACTTCAGAATCAGAGGAAGATGAGGAGGTGGAGTCACTGTCAACAGCGCCGTCGTCGTTGTACAAGTACATCGGTAAATCGGCGATGCCTACGTGGGGCCCTGAACGCCTCTCTCGACCTTTGTAGAGGACGGCCTCGATGCCTCGACTGACGAAGAACGAGGCGTTCCACAAGTCGATGAGGTCTGCGCTGAGAGTAGCCCTCTTGGGCTTATGGGTCGCACTGGCTACACCAGGAACGGGAAGCCTGCCAGCCCAGGCAAGGGACAAGTCCTGTAAAGAAAGATTTAAGAAGGATGGCTGAGGGACCGACGCTAACACATACCTGCACGAAACGGGCCCAGTCCTCAATGTAAACGTCGTGCGGCTGAAGAACAGCAGGCATACGAGGGATATGCTCCAAGAAAGAATCCATGCCTTGGATTTTCAAGGCTTCGAAGGGTGTGTAAGGACAAGCGGCATTGATAGGCCTGGAGAAACCTTCCGGGGCAGCGAGCTGTTGGTCGAAACCAAGATTAGGGGATGCATTGGGCATGCCAACGGCAGTCGGTGCCATGGCACCAGGAAGGGGACTCGGAGCACGAGAGCGAGAGCCCAAGCTTCCCTCCATTCCAGGGTATGCGCTACCACCTGCATAAGGAGCGCCAGCTCCAGGGGCATAACCGCCTGCAACCGGAGTGGGAGCAGCGTACTGGGGCGCGCCCGTGTACCCGGTTCGAGTTCCTCCAGGACCATACGGTCCCGCAGGTGGACCGTAGGATGAACCGCCGCTGCTTGCATATCCAGGACCACTGCCAAAGTTTCCACTCAGCTTACGAGCTCTCTCCGCGGCGGACTCGTGAGTGCTGTACTTTCGAGGGCGGCCAAGGGCGCTGTCGCCTCCGTGTTCAATGTTCAGCTCAGAGAACTGGTCTGCCAGGCCACCAGCGCCTCGGTCACGACCGTAGCCGCTGCCAGTGGAGCCTGCAGTACCGTAAGCGCCTGCAGGGACGCCGCCTGGCGCTTCAGGGTAGTATGCTCCGCCGGACCCAGCATAACCAGGAGCGCCGGAAGTAGGGAAAGCAAGGGATCCGGGAGCGCCTGCGTTGAAGCTCTTGCGACGTTCCCTGGCAACGGAAGCAGCGGCATCTCGCTCACGGGCATAACGCAGCTCGTCATCGTCACGACGAGTCGGGCCTAGGAAATCTTTCTCCCGAAGTAGCTTGGAGGATTCTTTCTCTTCCTTTCTCCTTCGCTTTTCTTCAGATCGTTGCCTGATTCACATGAATGGGGTACAAATGCGCAGAACGAGGTCAAGATGCTCACCAGTCTTTCAGTCCGCTCCGGTCACCGGTACCGAGAGCACCACGCTGCCAAGACTCTGTGAAATCCTAGAGAACACTATGAATACCCCCCTTATGCACGACACTGATAGCGCCCACCTCACTAGCAGGCTGGGCGCCCGGAGGCAATACCTGAGTAGCCTCCGCGGGAATCCACTGGATGCCAGTCACGATGCCATTGGGTGTCTTGTAGCTGATGATCGCAAAGATCGAGCGTTAGGAGGACTCCTTTCAGACGTGAATAGAGACAAACCTCGCTGGGACGGCTCTGTGGTATGTATATCAGTCTCCATCAAGTGAACTGGCGCCAGGCTTACTTGAAAGGATGGTAGATAAGGCGTCCATCGTTCGACGTGGACGTTGTGTAGGTGATAGAACCTGCAGCTGGGACATTCTGGCTGCCATTGGAAGATGGGTAGGCCTGGAGCTGGTTGTTGTAGGGCGCTGGCGTTATCGGGTTTTGGTAGGGAGACGGTGCTCTGTACGGTGAAGGAGCTCTATATGGCGAAGGAGCACGGTAAGGTAAGGTGAAGGGGCGCGGTACATTGCAGAACCGCAGATGTGATGAAGATGGTAAGGAAGAAAGGACGACGAAAGCCGGTGTGAATTGGACTAATTGGACTAGATCTTGTTATCTAATGCTAATTCCAATGATATGGTCACGAGCAAGTGAGGCTTCCACCTCGAGGCAAAGACTTGAATTTCCTGCATGATAACTTTGTCGTATGATACAGAAAGCAAAGACGAATCCAAAATAATAGATATGAATACCGAGGGAGCAAATAGGCAGGTAATCTATGCGACTGGGCCGTCCATTAAAAGAATCTCCAGTATACAAAGATGATCAATATTAGCGCGATGGCACCCACGGGTGCATATTGTCGCAGCATCGCTTGCCAGTTGATATTCCTCGCCGCTTTGCGATACTTTTCCGAGTCGGCACGGAGTGACGTCGAAAGCTGGGACATTCCTGGAGTAAAACTTGAGCAAGCAATGCTGTTTTAGTACAAGGTCCACGTACGGTCTAACGAATCGCCTCTCCACAGCAGTTCTTCCATATTCTTGGTCATTATTCTTGTCACGTCTTGCAGATCGTCATTCAGCCTATCGAGTCCCGAAGCTGCAGCATTTGCTGTCCGCGTGTCTCGGTATAGTCGTGCTGTTTTCGACATGAACGTGTCTGGCTCCCGTTGAGCCAAGTTACAGTAAGCAACATACACAGCGCGCACCAAAGCCTACAAAGGCGTAGGGCTTGCGAACAGATTCTACTTTTGGCCCATAGGTTGTGGCGAACTCCTTTGAGAGTTCGTCGAGATATGAAAAAGCGAGTTTTCTGGGGTAGGATTTGTCGGCTATGGTGAGGAATATGACATTGTCGGAGATGAGGTAGCTGAAAGAGTCAGTCGACATGCAGTACGCGGGGGTCGCTACTCACTGTAGGGTGTATTGGCCACTTTCAATGGAGCAACGAGGTTCCGAGTTTGGCGTTATTCGGCGACAGATCAATTTGGACTGCTGCTTGTGTTCCTGCAAGGCCTGTTCCGTCTGTTGGATAGAATTAGTGGACAGGTTTCATCCAAACAAACACCAGAAATGCTCACCTGCTCGTCGTCGACACTGGCAGCAAGGGGAAGGGAGTCGGACGCCCTCACGATGATGGTAGAGCGGACCATGAAAACAGCATACAACAAGTAGTGGAGCTTGGAATCTGGGACACGGTGACGGAGACACGAAAGACGCCAAAGCACGTGCCACGTATCTGCCACGTGCGAAACCTTCCTTTTCAGGAATTTGAAACATAACACCGATCCAATAAATTTAATTGAATGGCTGCAGCTTGGCTTTGCACTGCCGGAGCGTATAACCGACTCTGCCGTGTTACTATCATGCGCCTCCTTCTTTGACCACCATCATGTACCTTGCAGACGTATTCAACATCAACAAGCAGGTCTGCTACTCTCTCCCCTTGCCTTTCTCTCTGCTTACCAGCTCTAGTTCACGTTCTACGGTGTATACCACAGGAATCCCATTAATGTCGCCATACACATGATATGCGTCCCTATGATCCTCTGGTGCGTCGTGGTGGCTAATCTTCATAGTCAGGTATCTTATGCCACGTATACAGGACCGGACTTGTCATGGGCACGAACCTCCCATCTACCATGTTCCCCCCGATCCACATCGTCTTCAACGACTACCTTGCTTTTGATTTAAACTGGGCATCTGTTGTTGCTGGATGCTTTTTATTCTATTACTATACCTTGGAACCCTTGGCTGCAGTGCGTCTCCATTTTCCTTGGCAATGAATACAAGAGTTTTTAACCTGTTTCAGTTTATGTACACTCCCGAAATGGCTCTCATCACCTTAACAGCCCTTAAATTCGCCCACCGTCCAGATCATATGGCCGTTGCTGGCGCACTTCACGCGTTTGCTTGGATCGCGCAGTTCGTCGGCCATGGGTTTGCCGAGAAACGGGCGCCAGCTCTTATGGACAATATTCTCGGGGGTCTGTCCAATCTGCCTCATGCTTTAGCTCGTGTTTAACGAAGTTGCAGCTGCCGTACTTGCTCCATTCTTTGTCCATCTAGAACTCCTTTATAAGTTAGGCTACCGGCCTGAGCTGCACAAACGCATCGATAACGAAATCAGCAAAGAAGTAACGCGAATTAGGAAGCTGGAAGGTGATAAGAAGCGTGCAACAGCCGCGGGCCGCCAAAATAAGTGACCAAGACGAGGATATCAGGGCTACTAATAGTCACAGAATCTGTTATTCATCTTAACATTAGGTTACTGGCTGGCAATGCGATTGGTCTTGTAACATCATGCTATTTCTAGCCATTACATCCATTACATCGTCCAACGCGTCACCTCAGCTTACTTGGTCAGACTTGTTGGGGGCGGCAGGATCGGCTCTCCAAGAGGCGTTACGTATGCTGAGGTCAAACCTCCATCGACCTTGAAGTCGGTTCCCTATTGAAGCGTACATTATTAAGTGAATCCATCAGTTTATAATTACTTGCCGTCATATAACTGCTATCGTCGCTGGCCACTAGATGGTTTAAAATAATCAGCATAGAAGTCTTCCATCAACAGGTAGGACTTACGGAACAGTGCTCCTTTGGCAATCTCAATGGCCTCTCCAAACCGACCCATAGGCAGATGCACCATACGACGGTCCCGCTTTTCAGCGGTGTTGAGAAAATCCATAAGAAGGGCTGTGGCGCCAGTGCAGTCAGTCATCTGATAGCAAGTAAAACAATAATAACGCTCACGAGTTTTGAGAGGTCCTCTATATAAGTATAAGATCAGCTCCAAAACGTCGCGATATGCATCAGAGAATCCTTACGGGCAAATGGAATTCACTCGGATACCTTCACGAGCATGAACCATGGCAAGTTCCCTGGTCATGGCCAAAACACCACCCTGCGTAGAACATATCAATCGGAACCGCGCAATGATGGAACTGCTCAACGCAACGAACCTTAGATGCCGTGTCTGAAATAGAGACCCCAAAATTAGCGATGATGGTGAGCAGAGTATGAATACTTACATGCTAATTGCGGAGTTGCTGCCCCCATTAGCGCGACAAAACTCGCTGTATTGATGATACTCCCCCCTGTGTGTAGGCCCTTGGAAGCATCTGTGGGGTTCTCGCGCATAGCTAGAATAGCGTATTTACATCCCCACCAGACGCCTTTGAGGTTGATCTGCATCGTCAGGTCCCATATCCTCTCTTCCGTATTCAAGGCATTATCATCAGCCGGGTGCATTATTCCTGGCGGCAGGCATAAGATCCAATTTATCAGAAGCAAGCGAACAGCATTGTACTCACCAGCGTTATTGAACTAACACCGACAAAGCATCAGGACCCACGTATACCATTCAGATCCTCACTCACCATCACGTCCAGACGACCAAACTCTTTCACGGCCTTGTCCACGGCAGCCTTGATATCCTCTTCCTTGCTAACGTCGGTTTTCAATGTTGCGACCTTGGCGTTGGGAATCTTGGTCGCGATCAATGCGGCGCCCTTCTCTGCGGCCTCGAGATTGATATCCGTCATGAGAACGCTGGCACCCTCTTGGGCGAAGAGAATAGACGATTCCAGCCCGATGCCTCTGTGCGAGATTATCAGATGAAGAAAATCGCGTGTTACTTCGAGCTCACGATCCAGCACCGGTGATGAGAGCGACCTAGACAGCAGACCCTATCTCGTAAGCTCTTCTTTCTGATTGTATATACTCAAAGACTGACTTTGTGTTCAAGGCGGCCAGGCATAATGCTTCACTAAGCAGTAGAGAGAAGAATGAAGGTGATGAAGCGACGTTGGGTTGTCACCGTTCGGGAGTCCGAGATAAGTGTTCTGCCTTTTTGGGATTGAGATTCAGCCACTATCCGATCGATCGTGGCTTGTCGCGTTTGCCGTTGCCTCGGCGAACACAAACATATCAATAACATTGGAATTGGCTTGTTCAATGTATGACGTGTCGGAATCAGAGCGGAAAGTTGTCTTAGCGGATGAAGCTCACGATAGTTGTCTTTGCTTCGGCTGTGCTATATCTCTAAATGGGTGTAAGCGTCAAATTGGATAGGGAATCGATCGTGATGAACAATAAGTTCAAGTTCAAGGTCGATTCAAGGAGTGAAAATTGGCGGCACTGCAAAGTGGCCCTCGCTCAAGTTTGGTCCTGCAGGCTGGTGCGTGAAAAGCCTCCGCGGTGGCCATTTTCAGAAGATCAAAGACATCACTCGGAAGGCAAAAGCGAGGTCAATGGTGCGCCAATCCTGCGCTCTGACCGTCCCTGCACATAGTGCTTTGTTCAGATCTAGTTTGTTCATGAATGGTGGTAATTTGGCCGAACATTGTTCAGAAAACCCGTCACCGTCACAATGCCACGGTATAAATAAGAGAGGTCTGGCTGCTTTCTCAATATTTTAACCTTCACACACTACCTCAGACTCAACGGTCCATTATTTGGTGGGTACATCGTCAAGGTCCTTTTGTTCCTCCTAATTGTATAGCACCGTCTGTTATCTATATCCCAATGCCCAGAATGCAGATTGACCTACCCGACCCGCCCGAGGCTTGGCCTGCCGAATTCCTGCGCCTTCTCAAGTCGAACGAACCCCCCACCCAAGCTCAAGTCATGGAAATCCAGCCTATGTTAGCTCACGCTAGGGAAAACATGACAATACTCTTCCGCGCCTCGGAAAAACTCCAGGGCATAATCGACGCCTGCAAAGCGATTATATCGCCTATACGTCAACTGCCGCCCGAAATACTCCTCGAGATTTTTCTTTGGATCAACGCAGACAGGGCGCCCGTCGACGTCTTCAGTATGACGTCGATCCCGTGTACTCTGGGACTAGTATGTCGTCAGTGGCGAGGGATTGTACGGTCAACGACAGGGTTCTGGTCGCATATCCTCGTGAAAGGATTCTCCAACGATTGCCACGGCCCCGTTCCTAGAAACCGGCTCAGGTTGCTTGAACAGGCGCTAGCTTTATCCAATGGACAGCTACTCTCTATCCGATGTTCCCTTGACTCTGACGATTTGTTGGAGATAGAGAGAGAGAGACAGGCTGTCCAAGAGAAATGGCCAATCCCGACTGAGAGTGACGAAGACACTATCGTTACGGCTCTCAATCGCGAGGTGCTCCGACTCCTTGTGCGCGAGTCTCCACGCTGGAATAATGTTTGCTTCAGGATAGACGACTACACTTATCTGCCGATATTGAATGGCGCCAGAGGGAAACTGGATCAATTGACGACACTGAGTTTCGGGATGATTCCGTTGATCGAGAGCCGTCCTGATATTGTGTTCAACGCGTTCGAAGTGGCCCCTAAGCTGCGAAATGTCGAACTATCGAGAATGGGCCACGTCGTGCCACATCTTCCTATGCAACAACTAGTCTCGGTTCGTGAGGTGTGGTGCGACCGCAATAGCCTCAATGAACATCTCAAGCGTCTGTGCGAGATGCCCAATCTTCAGGGATACGACCTCGATGGCTTCGACTGCGAACTGAACAGTCATGCATCTATCCAGCACAACGCGCTGCGTGTTCTACACGCATGCACACCTGGTGCCTTCACCACTCTGGAGCTCCCGAACCTTGAAGAGGTTTGTCTCAAGGCTGCGTCTTTCGATGACGCCTGCAGATTCACCACCCTCCACAAACTTCCTGGCCTGATTGACAGGTCTAGGTGCTCGATACGCAAACTCATACTTTCCGACGTGATGGAGAGTGAAGACCTCGTTCCCGTACTAGAACGTACGCCAAACTTGAACGAACTGCACGTCGAGCAGAATCGTTGGCACTTCGACGGCAATCAATTCATTGCGAGGGTAGCCAGGTATCTTCGGATCAGGGAGGACGGGCAGATACCTCTGCCTAACCTTCATACGCTGACAATCTCAGTACGGGGTTCGCCGAAGTGGGATGTGCCATTTGATCTGCCCATGACTTTCTTGAAGAGAAAGACAGCAGAGATGATCCGTAATCGCTGGAATATAGCTGGCGGATCAGCGGTGGATAGACTCAGGTTTGTCCGGATCTATATATCGGTACCCTCAAAGTATCATATAGCTCCGTATGACGAGTTCGTCGAGGGTTTGAGGGGGCTCCAAGAAGATGGACTGAACATCTCAGTAAGCATCATAGGTGGTGATGAAACATTGTACCAGTTGTAGCCGCAAATTAGAACTTTTAATATGGAACCGAGGGATTGGTGTAATCGATAACTGCCAGTGGTTGTATGCAACGACGATAGAAGCATCCACAGAATTAGCTACATGAGCTTGTGAGCTGCCAGTGCTAGACTATATAAAGACGCCAGGTGGCCCTCTGATATTATTGTCTTTCGGAGCAGACCGGAGAATTCGGATAAGCCCAGTAAAGATAGGCAGAGATAGAGAGCATCGTACAGTAACACAAGGAACCAGGCATTCACGTTAGGCAGGCATGGTGTATGTGCAGGCAGCGGCACTAGTAAATATTGAGGGTCAACGCATAGATGTATGGTAGATTATCGGCGTTAAAACATACGTATATCATACCTCCTTATCCTCTTTCCCTGTGCGTGTCCCTGTCTCAGCCATCTTCTCCTTGATCCAGTCAAATGCCCTGTCCGTCGCGACCTCCACGGGATGGTCATACAGGTATGGCAGAGCAGGAACAACGGCAAGACCGGACAAAGTCGGACCCCATGCCTTGAGTTTAGGATTTTGGACATTGACGAAGGCCTTCTTCGTTTGTTTGACAATGGTGTGAATGGTCAGTGCGGGAAGACCCCTGCATAGATTGTGAGTATCCATATCAGATAACAACATAATACCCACATCGATGCAATGGACTGGAAAGTTGCCCGCTGTACTGCAACGAGACCTAATCTCGTTGGCTCTGAGAAATGAGCCGCCTCGACTGCCGAAGGGCCGCGTCGATGGGCCTTGTAGGACTCGTATGCAACGTCCCCGCCAAGATAGAGCCACGAAACGCCATACGCAGCCGTCACCACCCAGGGCGGCACGACTGGTCTAAACGCCTCCCCGACATCGCTTGTCTACGGAAGTTATTGCGAGCAATTGGATAGGCAAAAGACGCGTACATAGGCAATATAACGAGTAGAGGCCCGAAGTGCGGTTCGTAGTCGAGCACCGTACGCGAGGTAACGAATGTCAGAGTCAGTACTGTCAACGTTGTCCTTGGTGAGATGGTCGACCTCTTCCTCGATGGCCCCGGTGACGGACTCTGTAGGCGACATGAACGGTCTAGAGGCTGAGCTAAGATAGCGTATGACGCGGAACGGCGGAACGAAAAGAAAGAAATGCCGTTTCCGGTCATCACGTGCGACGTGCCAGGTCCTCTCCGTTGATTCTCGTAGAACGTGCTTCACGGACGGCCATCACCGACGACGACGACGACAACCACTGCCCAACGACAGGACGAGCAACGCCATGGATGTTGACACACGACCAGCATCTGCATCTGCTAATATCCAGACCGCCGACACTCCCCAGCCGAAGAAGATATCTGCTTACTATTCTCTTGTCTTCCGAATTTCACTTTCTACATTCAGACTCTGTCTGTCACTATCGGTCGTCGATGTAGTCCCAACCTCAATGCGGCCACGTCGTCCTCGTCTCCTTCGGATCTTGCCCAGGTCGATGTGGACCTTGGTGCTCTCAAGAGCGTATCACGACTTCACGCCAGGATAGAGTACGACGAAGAGGAGGATCGCTTCGTGCTCGTTGTCATTGGACGTAATGGCGCTTGGGTAGATGGCGTCTGGTCAGGTAGTGGAACTAGGGCTCCTCTTGGTGAACGGTGCGAGTTCCGCCTTCTATTCTGACACGAGGCCCTAATTTCTCTATCTCACAATTCTATTTAGGTCCCAGATCCAAATTGCCTCTCGGACTTTTCATTTCGTTCTGCCACCACCACCGCCGCCACCAGATGATACCCCCTCCCCAAGTTCGCCATCATCATCTGTCAAATCGTCTGTCAATCGTCCCCGTTCACCTTCCCTCGATATCACGTCGATATCACCTCCTTCTTCCCAGCCATCACATTCGCCTCCGCCCCGAGAAGTTAAGCTACCACCGCCACCACCGGAGCCTCAACTACCTAATTCTAATGCTATTACGCGGTCGACGAAACCGGCAAAGAAACGCAAGAAGAGTGACATCACAGAATTACCGACAACTCTCGCCCTCAAAGAGAAACCCAGACCTGACGAGATACCTCCCAAACCTAGTTTTACCTATTCACAATTAATATACCGTGCCATTAAGGCTCTGGACGGCAAGGCGACGCTACAGGAGATATGCACATGGATAATGAACGAGTTTGACTATTATCGCTATACCGATGGTAATGCTTGGATGGTGGGTATTTGAATATTGTGCAATGGAATTATTGTGCTTATTTTACGTTACTTTTCAGAGCTCAGTGCGACACAACCTGTCTTCCAGTCGCGCATTCAAGAAAATGGAGCGGTGTGGAGGCGATCGAGGGAAAGGTTTCTTTTGGTCTTTGGACGAGGAGCATCAACACATCATTGAAGAACAAGAAGCAAGGCGCAGCAAGCTGCTTCGCTGGAACGCAGTCGGGTACAGGGAAGGGAGACAAGGAGACCAAAGCTAGCAGAAAGAAAGAGAAGGGTGCGCCGCTATCTGAGCCTCCATTAAAACGGAGCATCAAGGGCGACACAAAGGGCTCAGCTTTACCTCCTCCATTAACTTCTACCCCATTGCCATTACCGGGAAAGACTGTTCCTCCAGCTGTCCCGGGCACTACCGGAGTCTTTGCTTATCATCAAGGACATACTATGGCTTCTAGCGGGACATCCGGCTACTCTGGAACACCTATGAGCGGACCCAATCCCTACGCGGCTCTGACGCAATCTAATTGGAGGATGCACTCGCAGGTAGCTGCAATACCTGTTGTTACCGCAGCCCCACGACCACCCCGAGTACCACAATCAGCACACCATCAGTATCTGTTAGCGCTACTCCTGCTACTCCAACGAACAAGTCAGTTCCGCCGTCTTCAACAACTTCCCCGGCTTCGACTGCTATTACTGCGAAATCGGCTACTACGACCCTTCCCGCCATACCAGATATACCCGTTCCTATTGTTATCGGTCCCATTCCTCCTTCTCATCAAGATTATTCACCTTCTCATCCAAACAATTCGGCGAAGGAGGGATATATGGTATATCATGAAGGCAAGCTATTATTGGATCCCAAGGTCTTCAGTAGCATTACGGGGGAAATTCTAACCAGCTTAGAGCGAATGGGGGCGGCAAAAGCTATGGAAATTTTGGCCGGACATATGATCAGAGTAATGAGAGAACGGAGAGCCCGTGAGAGAAAGGCTGCGAGGGGACGGGGAAGAGGAGGGAAAGTCGCTGGGAAGTCAAAGAAAGATGGCACGAATGGTCCGACTGCGCCGTTCACAACCGCCCCATTACCCGCTCGGGGTACCAGTGCGGCAGCACAAGACAAGAAGCCGCCTCCACCACTTGTCAGTGCTGCGCCAACAGAACCAGGATCGCCCATCGTTGTTGTGGATGGCTCTGAAGACGAAGGACCAGCACCGAAGAAGAGGAGAACGGAGGAATCCGCTCCTTCAGCACCCATACCTAGTCCGGATGTTACAATGGTGCCGCTCACCTAGACTTTTCGTATATTATCGTTCCCTTTCTTGGTTGTGTGATGATCCGACGCTCGTTACTTTGTATATTTATTGGTGTATCAATATGTTGTATATTGTACATATAATATAGAAGTACCCTTCTTAGGTAGGTCGCTCGCGCGTCAACCTATGACTACCATTTTTCACAACCCTGGCCCTGGTCTGAATCTCGGGTATTTGCTACAGAGCCATCAGGACCATTCTGTTCTTTGTCATAGAAGCAATTCGTTGAAAATTCCATACGAGAGTTGTACGAGTTGTACTGTTCATCCGTTTCGTGTGTAAAGAAAACTTCTTCACGAGAAGATAATCATGGCAGAGCCGATACCCTCATCATTTGACATGGTTATCAGGCAATATATGCATGCGCGTTCGTTCCCTAGGAGAATAGAGCATCGAACTGCATCCAGATAGAACCAGTGATTGTCGCGGTTGACCTAGCTCGCAAAGGAGAACGCCACCAGATCCTGAGATTTGGGACACGCCGATTCGCCAGGGTTGAGCCATTTCAAGTGCTCGGTGCAGTCCATCGCCAAGATAACGAATGTAGATGCCAGGGTTAAATCTCTGCTCGAAGTCGCCTAATCTTTGAAAGGTGGACCCGAATGGATAAACCCGTGCTATAAACCCCGAAAGTAATGGACAAGTTGGTATGAGAAGCCACGGTTGATACAGAAACCCGAAGTAGCAGATGACCGGCATCTTCGTTAATTTCCGTTGTCGTATAGAAACCGATACGTGGACATCGCAAGCTGTGGATTGCTGCATGCGCCCTGCGTTATCAGATGAGCCAGCGCCTTGAACCAAGGACTGAGCCCGACATCGATAAGAGCTTCCGTCACATCAGCTAGAAGTATTAATGCTACTGGCTGCGGGGGAGCGAGGACGGGGAAAATCGGTGCTGAATAAGGAGCAGAGCATCGTGGCTGCCCTCATTTGCTGAAAGTTTACTGGTTGAGGCGAGGCGAAGAGTTACGGTAAAGAAACCAACGTGCGTGGAGACCCCGAATGAGGAGACTCGAAATGGAAGGAGTGAATGGAGTGATCGGGGTCGTGGCATTTACACGTGCCTAGATATCATTCGGGAATCTGACTAAGCACTACCACCGACAATACCTTTTTGAACGAGCACCGGTAAAAAAAGATCAGATATTACCAGTCCAATTTCGAGACCAACCGTCCCTCAAAGAGAAGCCCGCAAACTTCCTTCTGTCCCGTTCCCATTCTTAGCGTGCTACCCTAACGTCAGTCGAAGCCTTTTGCAGCCTTGTTCTTTAAATTTGACTCGCTTTTTTCCAAGTTGGTCTTCCTGCTCCTTGCCCTTCTACCACGTCGTGCTCACTGGTATAGGCATCCATTTTCCACATTTTCTTCTGTCTATGGGGCCGGCTATTGATGCCAGGCATCCAAGGCAGCACCATCAGTATCGCTTTCCTTGTCTCCTCCGAGTTCCGGATCCGTCACTGCCGCCTCGTCGCCTCGGATATCATCCTTGTCTCCAACCGACCCTCAAGTCCTCGACAATCTCCTGCAAGCCAATTCCGCTTTTCCTTGGGTCCACGCCGACGCAGCCACTGACTCTGATGGCTACACTACCGAAAAGACCAGACCTCGCCGTAATTCACGCAAATCTCCAATCCGACAATCGCTACCCGCGCCGTTACGCTACCTTCGACAGCGACTGCCTTTCCAGAATCGCCCTCCAAGCCTCGCTCGCCGCCGAGGACACTCCTCGGCCCCTGTTTCAGCGGTCGAGCACTTCCTCGTCGTCGATTTCCCTTACCCATGATCAAAGTCTACCCCACGCATCGTCCTCCGGTATCGGTCGCAAGGTCGCGGCATCATTACGGCTTTTTAAAGAGACTGACGTTCACTCTGACGAACCCAAGTCCAGTGACGTACCGTCGAAGCTTGATACGGGTAAACGAAGGGCAGGTTCATCATCCAAACCAGACAATGTGTCCGAAGCAAAGTTTGAGTTTGTCAAGCGTGCAGAATGGCCGGATCGCGAGACCGCAGCTCTCCGGCGCGAGAGAAGCTCCACGGCGTTGCAGAGGGTGAGGACAAGAGAGAGCGTAGCTAGCTCAGGCGATGAGTCCTACCGGGACCAAGGACAGGAAACCATCAGTTCGAGAGATAAAGATCACAGATCTCACGAACTGGAGAAAAGAAGTCATGAATGTGATGGATGGACGAGGACGGCGACGCGATCGAATAGAGTCGCCAGAGTCAGCAGTTTTCGTTTCATCGTCATCGACACCATTCCAGCCTTCACCGAGTTCTTCCAGCCGACCTCATTCCCGCATATACCCCCCGTCTCCTTCACCATCACGTTCACCGTCTGATCGATATCCGAAAGCTCCATTGAGTCGTCCACCTTCCAGCACCGGTATAGCCTCTGTGCCATCTCTGTCTCCCATCACAACCACTTTTTCTGTACCGTCGTCTCCTTCCCCGGCGCAAGATGAATCACAGCATAGCTTGTCGTTCCCTACCACCCCAAATGACATTTTCTCCGTTTCTCCGTGGTCGACAGAAGATGAATCCACTTGGGAATCCGCGTCTGTTGCCACCAGTACATCCACCACTTCAGCATACTCTTCATACCACTTTTCTCATGGTCCCAATCTGTCGTCCACGTTCGTTCAGTCTTCAGATCATCCTAGGGAGTCGCAGCTTTTCTCCTCACCTTCGGAGAGCAAAGATGTAGCTATTGAAGAGCATGCGGAGAATCCCGATCTGGATTTATCATTGACACATATACCTCTTCGGCCTTTCCGCAATCAAGTAGGTGGACATAGCGCCATTTACAAGTTTACGAAACGGGCGGTGTGTAAGGTTAGTCCCTTTGATGTTGCATAAAACTTTGTTTTCTCACAACCGCTTATTACCGTAGCCTCTTGTCTCTCGTGAAAATCTTTTTTACGAGGCTGTCGAGCGGGAGGCACCACCATTACTTTCATATATTCCGCGTTATCTAGGTGTTATGCTAGTGAGCTACCGGCGAGTTCCTAAGGGTTCATCATCGTCTCCTCCCCGGAAAAATCACGTTGATGACACCCCTCGACCTCCATTCATCAAGTCAGTCAGTGAGATCCCCCGAGGCGTTCCCGATATGTATGGTGAAGGGGATACAGACAGTGATGAAGCCGAGATGCCCGAAGTAGTTTTGGACCGCAACCGACATATCATTCCTGAATGGATGCTGCGTGGAGGGAGAAATAGATCATTGTCACAATCCAACGTGGCGGGATCGTCTGTGTGGGCGAGCCGACAGCTTCAGCGACAGCACCTAGGGGGGACAGCATCGAGTCCGGACTTGAATATTGATGGAAAGGGAATGCTGATACCAAGACCTAAGCCTAGTCCATTGTCTCGATATCCTCCATATATCTCGCCGTCATTGGAAGCTCCTACGCCAGCTAATTCTCCGAAGCTGATCAATCGTGCGTTTCCACCAAGGCTGGCCGAGAGTCCCACGCCTCGCCAATTCTTGCGAAAGTCGGCTGCCTCTGATGAGGACGACGGGTTTGGCAGGGTGCCTTCAAGCTCGCCGTGGTTTGACGGCACTGGGTCGACGACCGTGAACACCAAGTTTAAGGACCATGTTTTCAGCACGGTATTGCGGCGGTTTAGGAGGAGGACGGGAGGAAGATGGGCTGGCGCAGGGGTACGTACTGAGGATGAAGGCGACGTGGCGGATGCCGAAAGCGATGGTATACAAACGGGCCGACGCATGACTCGACGCGCTAAGAAGTTGCTTAGCCAGGTCGAGAGGCTTCGAGTCACAGAGGCCAGCTCACCCATACGGCGGACCCAGAGCGAGTCGATCATCGCAAGTCCCGAGAAGCTGGAAACTATGGCATTGGAGCAGCAGGAGAACCAGGACATCATGGGTGTATTTGAACTGGATTATGATGCGAGACCCGATGTTGACGATGGCCAGAATAAGTTTGAAAAGTGGCGGGGTGGCCGAGCTCTTTCGAGAAAACGAAGTAGGTCCAGGTCGTTGGATACGCGTCCATCACATCCGCCACATCCGCCATCACTGTCTTCCTTGACGGATAATGCGATCCCAGAGATGAACGAAGCTGATGTGTTATTTACGAGGCAGAATCATTTTATCCTCATGGAAGACTTGACAGGACGGTTGAAGCGGCCGTGTGTGATGGATTTGAAGATGGGAACCCGCCAGTATGGTATGGACGCTACTCCTGCGAAGAAAAAGAGCCAGAGGAAGAAGTGCGACCGAACGACAAGCAGAACGTTGGGAGTGCGACTGTGTGGTATGCAGGTGAGTCATCGGCGGGCGCTCGTTTTCCGTATACGTATTTAATACAATTCTCAAAGGTTTGGAACCATGTGACACAATCCTACGTGACGCAAGACAAATATATGGGGCGCGAGGTCCAGCCTGACGCTTTCACGTCGGTTCTAGCTTCGTTCCTGTATGATGGGGAGCGGTTACTGGCCCATCAGATCCCCGTGTTGCTCCAAAAGATCTGCGGCCTTGCCAAAATAATTTATCGGCTAAAGGGATTTAGGTTCTATGGGTGCAGCCTACTCCTAATTTATGATGGGGACCGAGAGTCGCAGGACGCGTTCGGGCTGTCTGTAATGGAGCATCCTTCTTCACGGAGCAAGCGTGGGGAGTCGCTTGAGAGACAAAACGCGCATTATTCGAAGTCGGACGGGGACCTGGACAAGCCGCAGTTGAGACGATCGCACAGCGAGGATCTATTACTCGGCGGGCCCGTGGGCGAGAACACGCGCAAACGTGGGGAGGCAAACGTGCGAATAGTGGACTTTGCGCACACGACCACCGGGAAGGATTGGCTGCCCTATCCTAGACGTGGGGAAGACATGCCGCCGCATGACGTGTCATCGAGTTCTAAGGGCTATCAAGCGGAGGTTGACCCAGAGACGGGCTTGATATATGCACGGTTTCCACCACATTTCCCGGAGCAGCCGGATCGTGGGTTCTTGTTTGGGCTTAAGAGCCTGGCAGGAGCGCTGGAGGGCATGTGGAACGAGGAGAGGCTGCGACGGATCAAGACGGCAAAAGATGTCTATCAATTGCCGCCGCTGTCGGTGGAAGGGAGGGAGATTTTCGATGAGATCTTTGGGATCGACGAGGAGGATGTGGGAGCGCTGTCGACATAGATCGGGAGGTGTTTCTTTTTCTCCTTTCAAGATATTTCTGTGCTATTTGGTGGTATACACGTATAATTCCCGCTAATTGTCTATTATCGCGTTCGTCGTCTAGCATTGTATTTTCTATACCTACGCATTGCACACCTACCCACCTACATTTTTTTTCTGGTTTTTTTTTTGCATTTAGTGTAGCACAGCCTGTCCGAATCATCTGTACAACGGCTCCATACATACATTTCTTTTTTCTCTCTGTCTCCTCTTTTTAGAAGCATCAGGTTTGTCAAAGATAATTCCAAGATTGCGATCTGAATGTATGAGGCACGATTATTGTCGATCAACCGATCGCAAATACTTACCGGTTTTTTTTTCAAATTTTCAAATTTTCAAATTAACAATCTACTCCATGGTGTCGTTTCCTATAGCGTTTCCTGCTGCGTGGGTCAACCGGATTTTGGCATTTCAAACTTTGGCTTGTCTCTAACGGCGCTGCTAACCATGACGTTTGTTTACTAGAGCAGGGTCGTCTTGAATTAGTCTAGATTCTATTAGTAATTTTTACATCCATCTAGTACGTTGTGATTATAAGGCTGAAGGATTGTTTGTGACGGTTTGTTCGAATCAAGCTAACTTATAAAGGACTTCTGTGCTTATAAATTTCTTCCTACTGCGCTTGCCTCGTACCGTCATCTTTGAGGACCTGCTTACAAGCCATGCCTTCTGCTACCCCTTCCCAACCACGGAACTTAGATGGATTGCGAGATAGATACCTCAATTCATCCCCAGAAGACGGAATATACCTCGGTGATCCCACTGCGCATCGTAAAACTCGATGGCTGCCAATGGAAGGAGCAGGTGCAGATGGCCACGTCCTCGCGATCTCTAGCGAGGACGAAGCGCCGTCTCCTGCTTCATTACTTGCAGTTCTTCGCATAACATCGAAAGACAACTGGACTATGCCGGATGGCAATTGGAAAGGTCCCCGTGAGTTTGCGAAGCATTTCGCTGATGTCAAGTTGACCTGCACGGGAGCGCAACCTCCCAGCGGGGTGTTTCGAGGTGATTACCCGCACGTTGTTGACAACCTGAAGGGCATCCAGGATATGATCGCCGTTGCGGGGTGTGAGAAGAAGAAGGGTCTATTGGTGGAGGTCAAGCGTGGAGATCCATCGGGGGGTCTTAAAGTCAAATTCCAGCATGCTCTCTTTGAGGTGCGCAATCAGTCTTTGTTCTCGATTGTGCTGACTTTCACCTATGCTAACAGAAGAAATCCGAAGACGACTCGGACGGAGATGCAGCGGAGCCTGGGGATGATGAAGTTAACGGTGAGTATGACTACTTTAGTGGGTCTTGTTTTAATCCCAATTCTTTTCTAATCGTAGATGGTGTGCCCTCAATCGAGAATTGGCCCACGTCCCATCCCAAAGCAAGGAATGCGCTAACGAAGATGAAGGACACACATGATCTTTTTCCTCTTCCTTTGTATAAGCAGTTCTCTTCGAGTCGGATCGCTGTAAACTCGTACAACCTCGAGACTATTGCAGAAGCTTGAGCGAGGCGATCGTTGAAGTGCGCTTTGAGCTGACTCATTGGCGCCTGAAGAAGACCGACGAGGAAGTCTTCTCTGCCCATATCCAGAACATGTGTCTGTTGCCAGTTCCTGCAATGGCGCTCCCTTCACCCACAAAGAAACGACCTCGTGTTGGCGCTGAACACCCGCTCTCTCCTCTTAAGCGTATGAGGCTGGAATCTACTACTGATGCTGGCTCTGAGTCATTGCGGGGATGACTATGCTTAGTCTGCTTGGGATATCTTGGTCTTGGCTATACTTTCTGATATACAAAGGAATATGATGTAATGAATTGTATGATTATGTTCACCGCTTCAAACTCGTAGGACCGGTCCTTCTGCTACATAGAATAGTTACGAATAAAGTTGTTGCTCGATAATAAGAGTTTTTACGGTGGATATCTCCCACTGGTTTGGAACAGAATGTAAGCTACAATGCGCAATTACTGAGGTCCTGGTTGTCCTAGTAGTAGTAGGCAGACCCATCTTGACAGGTAAGCACTCGAGATTTGATAAGAATCTGCTCACGAACATGCTATGACCTGTACC
Organism: Armillaria gallica; assembly: GCA_037576215.1. Taxonomy (NCBI): domain Eukaryota; kingdom Fungi; phylum Basidiomycota; class Agaricomycetes; order Agaricales; family Physalacriaceae; genus Armillaria; species Armillaria gallica. Next base: position 2,088,469 of record JBANDB010000008.1, read on the forward strand.
ATGGTTTTTTGAACGTACTTGAGGTTGGCCTTACACTAATGGTTTTACGGCCGCCGCGGAAGTTATTCTTAGTCGGCGATCACTAGACAGTGAAGTCGATCATCTGTATGACCTTTTTCTTCAAATTGTCTTTCCTGCTATACAATGCGTCCTCCTACCCTCTTCGACTTGCATACGAGTATCTAATATCATGTTACGGCTCTTGCATTGTTCACTGGACTGGCTGCCCTCCTCGTTCCCTACTACTTCCTGGGACATCTTCGAAGGACGTTCAAATTTCAATCGACTGTTGAGATCCTGAGATCTGCGCAATCTTGAATTGACACTCTAGGCGTTAATACCTGGATTCTGAGTGTCACTTACCGCGCTCCGTGCCGTTATGTTTGGCTTCAAATAGCGTCAAACTTGGGGCAGGGCAGGGGGTAGGGCACCCACTTGCCTCTGATCCTACCATCACATCCCATGCCACAAAGATCAACCGACCACGACGCCCTCCGCCAGGATTACCTAGAGCTCCCCTCAAACGAGGGCATCTACATTGGCAACCCGTCCGGTCTGTCTACGTACAACCTCAAATGGCTGCCCATGGTTGACGGTTATGGACACGTCCTTGCCGATACTAGCCACGAGACGCCGTCGCATGCTATTCTGCTCGCGGTGCTCCGCATAACAGAAGACTGCTGGGTTCACCCTGATGGGAAGTGGAAGGGACCCACTCCATATACTAAGAGCCTCGCGGACATGAAGCTGAATTGCTCCGGGACAATTCCCGGAGCTGGGGTGTTCCGTGACGACTTCCAGCACGTCATCAGGAATCTTGAGTCCATCAGGAAAATGATCGCCTCTCCAGGAAACAAGAAGAGAGGACTGTTGGTTCCTGTTGCGATTGGTGATCCAACAGATGAGAACAAGCTCAAAGTCAAGTTCCAGCACATCCTTTTCAAAGTGAGTGGTATTTCTAAACAAACCTAGATCCATGTTCTGACTTGACACAGGAGAAGGAGTCAGTGGAGGAGATAGGCGTGCGTACTAGAGCAAACACAAGGGGTGAGTGTCAATTGATGTAACTGTAGGTTCGGTTCTTGACTACCATTGCAATACTTGCAGGCCAGCATTGCTGGAATATGGACAACTGGCCAGGTTCTGGCGTCGCACTGAGCGTCGCAGCTAGGAATGCGCTGGAAGATATGAAAACGACCCATATCGTTGATCCCCTTCCCCTATATGACTCCAAGGATAAAGCTGTTGAACCCAGGCTGTATCACAAATCTTTGATTGGTGCGACAGTCGAAGTAAAATTCAACCTCTGTCACTGGTGCATCAGGAACGGGGGCATAGAAGAGGATGTCTACGTTGCTTATATTGACAATATGTACATCTTGCCCGGTGTCCGGGCGACATGTTCATGTACAATTATGTAGGAGCAGATATAGCACGATAAGTTACTTATGTGTTGTAGCAGAGAATCATAGCCTGAGTATTGGCTTCCGACTATGGAATTCTACGCCATCTTGTTTAATATCTCATCATAGAAGATCATAGCTCCCAGTAAGCAGTCGCCGGTATGGGTATAAGACAACCACATGCGTGTAGTACTAAGACCAAGCTTGAAGTTGAATTTGGCTCAGTGAAGTCGATCGACTATTATAGATTAAATGTTCCGAGATGTAGTTGTGACTCACTGAATAAAAGTGTCCCATCGTCATTGAGTGCGCCAGCCGTAATAGACTGTATACTTATTGCGCAAATAGTAGGTTGCTTGATGATGAGTGCGGCCTTACATCTGAGATCTGATCAGCTAAAGTGAAACGATGATTTTATGGCCGCGGAAGTTTTTCTTAGTTGATCAACTCACTGAAGTTCAACGATCGCCTATAACTACTATGCCTACTCCTCCCCTCTTCGACTTGCATACGATACTGTCGTCGATAAATATTCTGGCTCTTGCTGGCACGATCATTCGGACTGCGAGCCTTCCTCCTCGTGCCGAACTCGTTCCCTGACATTCACATCCGAATTAATATGAATGTTCTACGTGGTTTATCGAGGTGCTAATCGTATATGGTGCTCCGGGAATGGTTATCTGAGGCTGTACTTGTTTGCGTGCCGTCCTGTTTGGATCCAATTCCCGCAAGGGAATAGAAGCACGCGAATTCCAAATAGCTATCACTTGCTTCCCACCGCCATCATCCCACGTTCCATGACTCGGAAGCCAATTGACCACGACGCCCTGCGTCGGTCCTACCTACAGTCCCCATCAAATAGAGGCATCTACATTGGCGACCCGTCTGTTCTATCTACGAGCAGCCTTCAATGGCTGCCCATGGACGGCGGAGGACACGTCCTCGCCGATACTAGCCGCAAGGAGCCTTCGCATGCCATTTTGCTTACAGTACTTCGCATAAGTGCGCAAGACTGTTGGGTCTACCCCGATGGGAAGTGGAAAGGACCCACGACATACACTAAGAGCCTTGCAGACTTGAGACTGAGATGCTCTGGGGTAATACCCGTGGCTGGAGTCTTCCGCGACGATTTCGAGCACGTCATCAAGAACCTTGAGTTCATCAGAAATATGATCGCCTCTCCGGGAAGCAAGAAGAGAGGAGTGTTGGTTCCTGTGCAGAATGGTGATCCAGCGGATGAGACTCGGAGCGGGCTTAAAGTCAAGTTCCAGCACGTCCTTTTCAAGGTGAATGGTACATTTAAATCTCGATGCACGTTCTGACTTGATGCAGGAGAAGGAGCCGAGAAAGGGAGGCGTGCGTACTAGAGCAAGCACAAAGGGTGAGTCTCAATTAACGTGACCGCAAGGTCGGGTCTTGACTAGCAATACTTACTTACTTGCAGGCCAACATCACTGGACTATAGAGAACTGGCCAGCGACTAGCGACACAGCTAAAGAAGCGCTGAAAGATATGGAAACGACTCACGGGGTTGATCCCCTTCCTCTATATGACTCTGAGGATACATCTGTTCATCCCGAGCTGTATAGCACATCTTTGATTGGTGCGACAGTTGAAGTAAGGTTCAACCTCTGTCACTGGCGCATCGTGAATGAGGACGTCTACGTTGCCTATGTTGACAGCATGTGTATTTTGCCTGTTCCGGCGATGGTTCTGTCCTCCCCAGCCAAGAAGCGTCGTTCTGTCCAGGCGGAGCCCCCGTTGTCTCCTTCAAAGCGTCTTCGACGTGAGTTTTCACCATCATTGACTCCCGGATTCTAGTGTCTTTGTTGATTGCATTCGTTAGGCTGAGCTAACCTGGGTAGTGCGACTGGGAATGGTATTTTCGTAATATTTTGGTATGATAATGAGTATACGATAGGATAATTTGATGCCGTAGCCTTAGGGAATTAGTTTCATTTAAGAAGTATGCTTGCGCGTTGGCTGTTTTCTTCCAATCAGACATTTATCTACGCGACGGGAGAATTGTGAGTACTAACCTCGAGGCTCATCAGTCGCCGCTCGCCATGGGAGATTACGGTCACTATCTGGAAACTCTAAAATTCAGAGGTATTGGTTCATACGCTTGGACTGAGTCATCTTTGGTAAAAAGAGTACGCGGCACGGTCTAGCTTGCAGCTAAGTACAGCCTTGAACCTTGGCACCACCGGTTATCGTAACCGTATACAGCATGCAACGGCCGTCACAGCCTCTCATATTGAGTACGCCAGAATTTCCAGCGGGCTGGAAATGCATTTAATGTTATCAGTGTAGGCGTGTTGATCATGTCCGTAGCCTCAAGATAATTGTCTATGAGCTTACTATAGCTACTTACAACCTACTTAAGATTCAAGAATTAGAATAGAACAGAGACACGCCACCACGTGACACTAGAAACGCGTCATTTCGTCATATCCATCTCTTTCCCGACCACCATCACCACCAACGAGCCGTTGTCGAATGGACACCGACCTGAAATGCAACCGATTGACCTGTCGTAAATCGCTCACGGACAAAGCTGTCGTGGTGAGGAACCTTCCATCTTGCCCAAGGTCTTAGCTGAATGCCATCCAGACCACATGTGAGCTCTTCTTCTAGTAGAAGGAGCACAGAAGGTCTGACAGAGAAGAAACAAGGCTCCCATATCTTCTGTGGTACGAACGGCCACCCTTTTTCTCATTTGAAACTGATTCGATGGTAGTGGATTGCGCAAATGAGTTGTTCAACGCGGCGCGTTTATGCCCAGGTGGCTAGGCTTCCGCTCTTCCTCTTCTCTTCTCATAGTTTTGAAGCATGTGAAGCAACCCTGACTGAACCGTCAGCATCGCTCGTTCTTATCAGTTACTCCCCCACTCACCTGGATACAGGGATGACGTCGTGGTGCGTCTCTTCGCCTTGACACAATCAGCATCAATCGAAGCAGAGCTCAGGTCTGCTCCCTTCATCCATCGAATGACTACAAAACGGTACATATGAAGCGCATATAATGACTCATTTTTATCTCACGCTCCATGCAGTCGGTCCTGTCGGGTCTAATGCCCTCGATCATTCTCGAGATCTGTTCTCGGTGCGTGTTCCGGTATCACGATTCTACAATTACTTGATGTCAGGAATCGATAGTGCGATATCTTTCTGGCAGTATCAGATATATCAAGAAAGGTGATTATCATTAAAAAACCAGGCTCCTCCGCTAACGCGCATATATATGTTCAGCTCTTTCCAACAAGCGGTTGTACGAAATCTTACCGACAAGAATAATCAAATCCAAAAACAGCTTGATAGCGTTGTTAGAGAAGGTACCCTGTTTCATGGATCCGTTTGTTCATTCATTGCCTTGTAGCCAATAGCGAGATATCGTTATTGAATAACAAGATTGCCGGTACGCCACCAACCCTTTTGAGTAGCCTAGATCTCTTACTAACGCTCTGAAAAAAGAACTAGAACGTGATGTGGAATTGGAACGACGCAAGGTGCGAGAACTGCAAGAGGCGTCGAGGGATCGGGATCGAGAATACCAGAAGCTGAAGGTTCGCTTAGTTATCTGCGTGTTTCTTGCCAGATGCTCATCGCGTTCAGGCGCAACACGACAAGATGAAACGTAAAGTTCTTCTGGCGCCAAATTTGAGTGGACAGCAGCCGTCGGGGAATGAAACGCTTAATCTGAGTAGTTCATCTTTCCCGGGACAGGGTGAGCCCAATCCTCGACAACCGCTTAGGGCATTCGGTGTTGGGGCAGTGGTTGATGGTATGGAAGCGAATGGGGTATGCATTCTCCCGTATTTGTTCTCTTCCACTGTACAACTATTCATAGATTCAGAGGACCCCACTTGTTAACCGAGGGGGGCAAGGTGGAGGGTTTGTACGAAACGGAAGCGATGGCTGGGTGCAACCTGGTGGGGCGGCTCAACGAGTGCCGCACCGTCAGCCGCTGCATGTTGCGCATGGACAGCAGTATCGACAAACGTCTAGGAGTATGTCTGAGCGCTCGGATACGAGCAGTTTGCATGAGGTGGAGAATCCGCTGGGTGTGGGTGGAAATGGGAGTGGTGTGAAACGGCGAAATACAGGACCGGGTTGGGGTACTGTGCCTGTTCAGCAACAGCAACAACAGAAGCAACATGGTGGGTCCATGTTATTTTGGAACCGGGTTACTGTGCCAACGAGACGACTTAAGTGTTTCCGGCGAATACCAACATACAGAGGAGATCGGGAACATTCAGACCTGCGGTTATCGGACGGTGAGGATTGTGTCTTGTCTTGCTTTTACGATTGGGATATGGACGATGGATACAATGTATTACTAGAAGGAGATTTTATTTTGCTCCCCCAGGCAGTAGCTGCATAAGCTGCTTCCCTTTGGGGACAGGTATGGCTGCAGAGGCGTTATTTCGATCCTGCTCCTTGGATACTATCATAGCATCATGTTTGTGTACCGGGTCCTGGCCACCCTCACAGTGGTGATGGCACGCTCTCTTATCTATTGAATGGATAAGCTTGATTTTGACGGAATTGTTGTAGCGAGTCTCGGTGACGAGGAGAAATGTCGCACACCAAACGTCGAGGGACTACAGTAACAGAATTCGTAATCATGTTATAATATCGTTTGTTTGTTATAGCGCTTTGGCACAACGCGACCTTGCTGATAATCCTTTCGTCCAATGAGTAGCTAACTTGCATGTGAAGGAACGGGCTATTTTTGGAATGAACAAGTAGCATCGTGAATCACGCCAAGTCCATCAAGATTAACCGTAGTTTTGAGAGATTAAAATGATGCGGGCGTTATGCGGCAGAGTCGTCAACCAGTTGATATAATGCGATAGATTTAGTATACAATGAGGTAGCATGCAACGAAAGCGAAAAAAAAAACACATAAAAACGTCAAGGTCTGCGTATCCTGCCCATCTTCTCATCATCGAGATACAAGCCAATAGCGACCATATCCTGACCTGAGCGTCGGAGGTAGCCGGCGAGGACGTCGCGATCGGCATGGGGTAACAAACGGCTAGTCTATCGAGCTGACTCTCGAACTCGGGGTCATCCTGGGTAGTAGGCTTCGTGTCGGACTCTGTGAGGTCCTCCATGGTATGAGCGCTGGCTGTGGACGTGCTGAGCATCATTGTGTGGCTCCTGGACATGCGCTTTGCCCTAGGGCCGCCTGGAACCGAGGGGGAGATGGTGGGGCGTTTTGTGAGGACAGTGCGGTTAGGTGTGGGGTGATGAGCTTGTTGGCGAGGCGGCTGGGGACCTGGGGTACGACTGACGCTGGCTTTGCGACCGAGTGATGCGAAGAAGCCGCTCTTCATGGACGAAGTTCTTGGTGCAAGGGTTGGATATGGAAGAACGATATTACTATTTGGAGTGGATGGTGAGGAGAGGTCAGTCGCGACACTGGCGTCTGGACGGACAGGGAAGGTGGCCTCGCTACCCTCGCTGCCGTGCGATACATTCCTCGGTTTGGGTATAAAGGCTGGGGACGGGCCGGGAGAGTTTCTGATGCGAGCTTCAAAAAGCCAGTCGCTGAGGCCGCAATCGTAGAGGGCGAGCTCGTTGATCTTGGCGGTGTAGAGTGCACAGCGCTCGAGGGTGGTGAGTTTGGCGGAGAGCTCGGAGCAATACATGGCGGAGGGGTAGAGGGCTTTGATTTTGGGGCGTGGGGAGGGGGGGAACTGGGGCGGGGACGGCGTGCGGCTGGGGGTGCGGGGGAGGGACATACGCCGGAGACCGCGGGTGAGGCTATTGCGGAGTGACTTTGGCGGGGGGCTTGGTGTGGGCGGTAGGTCTTCGCCGGATGAGATGGAGAGCTCGGCGGATACGCGTTTCTTGGAGGGCGGAGGCGTGACACTGACCCATTCGCGTTCCTCGGGGAGACTTTCGTTGCGCGGCGGAGGTTGGATGACGACGTCTGGTTGAGGAGGCGGTAGTGATTCTGTGTCTGACGCGCCTTCTCGGCGGTGGTTGGGCCTGTCAGTGTGTAAGATGTCAAGTCGGGATCAGAAAGCCAAGGCTTACGGGACACGCCGCGACAGGGCGGCAGAGACAGACGGAGGCAGCTGCAGTGCCTGTTTCACAGCCTCGATGTCGCCTCGCCGCCGTGCTGAACGTGGTGGTGGTGGATCTAGTCTTGGCGGCGGGGGCAGTGGACCTGCTGTTGCATGTACACCGGGCTGGTAGTTGAGGTATGAGGCGGGGTTGTCGGGGGAGAAGGTGGCGACACTGCTGTCCGTGGATGAGCGACGCTGTGGCGCTGGCATGGACGAGGGCGGGATATCATGGGCGTCGGACTGAGATCTGTTGTGCTCAACGGATGCGGCCATCTGATGCCGGTGGTCCGCAGCTTGTTCGGCTCTTCGGGGCGACGCGACTGGCGATTCTTTCGAGTATTCGCTGCAGCTGGAGTCTGAGGTTGAGTACTGCGACGACGAAGCTGATAGAGGACCCTTGTCTGCGAGTGGCGACTCGTAGTAGCTGAGCAGGTTGTCAGTGTCCTGTCGAGCGAGCATCGGCCGTCCTGGTAATGGTCAGTGCAAGAAACGATGACAGAAACATAAGACACACTGGACGAAGATGCAAACCCATCCTGGCCTGCTTCTCCCATCGTTATAAAGGACAGACCGCCCAGATCTTTACATCTCCCCTTTCGGTCACGTTGTTGTTCTATTTTTACGACATATTTCCAGCTTCCCACAGCCTCCGATATTCGTATACACACCGTCTATGACCATGTACCTCTTCTCAATAAACATACACGCCGGTGTTATCCGCCTTTATCTCCGCTTCCATGAAACCCCGTCCCATTCGGGTTCCATTCGCAGCGTCCAACCGTCCAAACAGGAAAGAACACGTATGTATTCTTCTTCAAAAACATGATCGCAGCCGCAGTAGACAACCGGTGCCTCTAAATTCTCGGCGAGTAGTCGCGCGACTAGGATAGCCTGCGTTTCAACACTTGACCTCCGCGCACCCGACCACCGGAGCCGTCTCTTCACCTGACCTTGGCGTCGTGATAACACCGCCCACGGTGCTTGTTGACATATGATACAGAGTGGGTGATAGCCGGTCTCAAATTTATCGACGTCCTCGATCGTATATGGACGCGAATCAAACGTTAAAGACTGATTGTGGGTCCTCTCCACTTGGAATGTCCTCATGTCCTATAGCGACTCGGATCTGTTTCGAGGGAGCGCTCAACTTTGAAATTACGCTCTTTGCCAGGTCCCAGGAAGCTCCCGCAAACTACGCTTCAAATATACAACGTTTGGGTGGTATCTCGGACAAAGCTCTCCAATACGAAACTGCCGATGCTGCCGGTTCCGCTGTATTTTTGCGAGCTGCAGTGCTTCATGGAAGGATTAGGAGAGGTTTTGAGCCTAGAGAGTGAATTTCTCATGGTTTGTGTCTCAATTTCCATTATCCGCAGGGCCGTCACGTTCTTTAGAGGGCCTTCCCACCCACAAAATATGCTAAACTTGGATAAAGTTGTCCTAGTCTGAGCCCAAAAATATGCTAACTCCGGACAAAGTTCTAGCGTTTTTAGTGCTAAAATATGCTAAAAACCGGACAGGGTTTGGCGATAGCCTTCTTTGCCACGTCAACTGACATTAACTTCCCATCCACTTGTAGCAGCGCTCACGGACGTCAACGAGTCTTCAACTGGACACAACTCCGAGATGCATGTGGCGCATCACTTGAAATGTTTCATCCTGAAATATAAGCGCTGCTTGGTGAGCCCAAACTCCTCACCTAATCCCCCACATTCTCCTCACAGTGATCAGTCACCAAGGTGTTTCCCACGTTGCAATATTCGACATTGACTTTCGGGTCGGATCTACGTTTTCTTTGGAGTATGCGAACCCTGGGCGTCTCTGTTATAGTAGATCGATCCTGCAGCTTTGGACATGCTACCCAGCTAGTGCCGGCGGCTTAACGGCCCGACCCGCCCCATGCGCCTCCCACGAGCGCTGACAAATCCACCCCTATCTTCGGACGCAAATGACAGAAAAAGAGTTTCCCTCTTTCATCACCTCCCGCGAGCACCGTCCCACGTACGCGTGCCATTCATATTCAAATTCGAGACTAACACTTTTGAAATCCAGAACCGCAATGTTCTGGACACCTTGCCCAGGATGCGCCTGTCCAAACCACGCTTCAGGCAGCGTCACCGTCTTTGCACACGACGAACCCCTCCCAAGCCCGGCGTTCACCCGTATCATCAACTCCAACGACCCACCTCTTCCTGCAGAGTCCGCCGCCATCCGTGGCCTCATCGCAGAACACACCCATCGCGTCTCTGCGCTCCAAACCCAAGTCGCCCACCTCGAGTCCTACCGCCAGGACCTGCTTGCCCAGGTATCCACGGTGGACGACAAAATATCGGCCCTAGAGCGCGAGCGCGAACGGGTCTCGCAAGCTATTCAGGAACAGAAGCGCCTTCTGAGCCCTGTTCGACGGCTTCCACCCGAAGTGCTCTCGCTCATCTTTCTGGAAACGATCGTGTTCCCCATTAAGCGGACGCCGTCGGCGAGTGAGAGCGAGTGGTGGGATATTGAGCTCGCTGAGAGCCCCATGTGGTCCATCGAGCAGGTCTGCAGGCAGTGGCGAATGGTGTCCGTGTCGTTTCCGGAGCTGTGGTCGTACATCAACATCACCATCACGGATGATAACTTCAAAGAAGATGGCTATGCGTACGTACGCTGCCTTACCCACCAGTTCAGCCGCTCCAGGCTTTGTCCATTGTCCCTCTCCATCACCGACATATCAAACCAGTCCAGTTTCGACAAACTTCCCCCGCCGCTGGTGACACTGCTCCTGTCCGTGGCAAGCAGGGTACGCGAGTTGCATCTTTTGCTTTCTGCGGCGATATTCTCCACTGTACCAGCGGTGCGCCTGGCCCTGCCTTCACTTACGAAACTCTGCCTGCTCTCTACAGACGCGGAGGAGATTAGCAGGTACAATAACCTCAACCTATTTGACTCTGCGCCCAACTTGCTTGCCGTGGAGGCGATGAATATCCGCGATCCCGTCTCCTCATTCGCGCTCCCGTGGCACCAGATTACCCGATATAAGAGCGACCACCTCCTCGACGACTGGGCTGATCCTGGACCGGACACGTGCATCCACCTGCTATCCATTATCTCGCAGCCCCAGCTCGTGGAATGCGACTTGCGGTGCGAGGTGAACTGTGCGGACGTCGTGTTCAGCGGCAAGTTTTTTCCTGTGGTGTGCACGCGGCTGCGCTCGCTGAGCCTCTCGTCCTGGGCGTACACTAGCAACGGCGTGAAGGCGCTCCATCAGATATTGGACCGGCTGATGTTGCCTGTGCTGGAGAGCCTGCGGGTGGTGTGCCAGGAGGGGAATCCCGACCTCGAGGGGGAGCAGACGTTCTCTGCGCTCCGCCGGGTTGTGGAGAGGTCTCGTGCTCCGCTTGAGGTGCTATATTTCGAGCATGGAGAGGTCCGGGAGGAGGATGTGGGGGCTGTGCTCCGTGCGACGCCGGCGTTGAGGGATCTGAGGCTCGTGGATGTGAATCTGGGCGTGCTTCCGCTGGGGGACTCGGAGGTGGTTCCGGATTTGAGGGTGTTGCATTTGAGTGGTTGTGTGGGTTTTGATAGGGCGGTATGGGTGGATGTTGTTAAAGCGAGGGCGGGGAGGTTGGAGGAGGTGAGGATCGAGAAGACGGGAGAAGAGCGGGTGGCTGTGTTGGAGGCGAGTCGAGGGAAGGATGGGCTTGGCTTGGTCATTCATTACCCCTCGGAGGAAGTACGCCCTGATTTTAGTACGCGTATCTAATGATAATCACGTGGTGGTGTCTGTCCAAGTTTAGTAAGTACGCAAGACAGCAAAGACAACCGACGTATTCTTTTCATTGATCGTAGACTCCGAAACGGACAAGGCCAGAGTGGGTTATACATGTTGTCTTTATTGTCAGTTAAAGAATGGTGAAAGTCAAGTCTGGTCAAAGCGCAGCTACATTGGTGCTTTGACGCCCCATATATATAAGATGCCCTGTGGAAACCTGTCCACTAGGGACAGAAAACACTGATACTCACGAGAGGCGGCAAATACGGTGAACGACGTGTATTGGAGTGAGAGATATGTAGACGTCTACGTGAAGGAAGGAAGGAAAGGAAAGAATGGGGAATCTAGCAGTATGGGCGAGATACGAGCGGGACCAGAATCGGACCAATCTACGGAAGCAAAATATCGGTCCGTGCGCGTCATAAGTATGCGTCATAGGTCATGGTAAGTAGTATCAACGCGTCATAGTAGTAAGCTAGGCTTACACCCTGCTTCCTGAGTTTTGGCAGGAACGATGACAAGCCTGTTGCTTACTTTTAACAAGAAGGATAGAAAAGTCATGCGCGAGTTGGCATTGGTAAGTGTCTAGCTCTCTTGATGGTCATAGCACTAGCTGATTTTCTATGTGTAGAAACAACCAAACGAACATGCCGCGATTATGGCGTTGCTAAGTCTGCAATATTGTCCGCCTCCTCCTCCTCCTCCTCCCGATACCAAGCGTCCATCAATTATGCCTCAGCAACAGACATGTCGTTTTTTATAACGATTGAACACAGGAGACCGTGCTGGACATGAATATAGAGTACATATTGTAATACTGCGTAAAATGGGATCTCTACACACAACAGATATTATTTTCACTGCTTCGCGTCGACATCTCGCGCAAACGTAGCTGCTACGAGGAGAGGGAAGACTAACGTCGCGTCTGCAAACACCTGCACAATAATGAGAGACGTTTCTGAATCCTGTGCTGTTTGGCACGCACCTTGACGGATTCTGATCCGGCGCGAATCTTTCCCCAAGAGATGGCTTCGTCTGGGCGAGCTCCGGAGTCCGATCCGTCGAATTCCTGGCCGGTGTTCTGGTACAAGTGTCAGTACAAGGCGAGGGTTCATAAAGGATTGACTCACGATATAAACAGAGTAATCCGCACCATTGCGCTAGAAATCCTGACGTCAGAAAGAGGCGAGAGTGAAAACAGGACACTCACTATCAGCATCGCGTTGGCTATCTGGTGCTTGCAAACTCCACCACCAAGTATGATCATCCCCGCTTTTCTAGACTTCCTTGAAAGCTCATTAAGCTCACGAATATCTTGCACAATATCGACTATCAGTCCAGGGTTCTTGAAGGAATGAAAGTATATCATGTCTCCTATGGATCCATCAGTCAAGGCGGGACAAAACACCGGAATGTCGTTCTGAACCGAAACCGAGCGCTGAGAATGCCAATCAGGATAAACGAAAAAGCCGCTATATTCACTTTATAGGCCCAATAGTACACAGATTCTTCATTGTTTATCTCCTTGCCCAGTCGTCGAATGAAGGAACTCGGTGACCAGATCTTCCCGTGCTCCTTCTGCTCGACAAGCATGGAGTCCAGAATCGGCATGAGCCAATCTTCAAACTTGCAATAATTATCGTTTGGGACGACGAGGTTCCCGATGCGGTTCATGCCCCGTCTACGTAGATCGGCACCATCGAGGTTGAAATCAGCGAGGTACGTCTTGCCGAGGCATTTGATGAAGTCTTCTTCGATTCCGCCGGCTGTGGTGACAAGAGTGGAGACGTGTTTGTGTTTGACGAGGTGGAGGATGATTTCTCGGAGCCCGGAGGAGATGAGGTTGGAGGTGTAGCCCAGAAATACGTTGCATCGCACTTGACTGCGAGCTTCGAAGGATTTATACTCTTCCGACTCGTCGTCGGCCACTGGTTCATCGGAGAGACGCCATTTGCGCTATATAAATTAATATGAGGATATAGGACATACGGATTTCGTACCATTTTGTTAACGATATCGATGGCCCGACCTAAACTGTTGGCCTGGAACCCGATTCGTTCATAGCTGCCGATGAATTCTTGGAGGGAGAGTGGGCTGTCAAAGTTGGGACCTTCTACGGATACGGCGGTATCTGGAACAGGATCGGAAGGCTGCAGGACGGCTGCTGAAGCTCCAGAAGGTATAGACATGGAGAAAGCAAAGAAACGGAAAGAAAAATACACGTCACATGCGTGACAAGGCTATTCGCCGCTTTCGCGACTTACACGACCACCGGGTCGCTCACAACATTATACCGCCTCGTCATCGGAGACGACGACGGCGACGACGACTGCTTTGATACTTCCCGGCATGGAGGAGAGTACCTCTGCACCAGAAAGCGTTCCGCTACCCGTTTCTCCTCCTGTAGATGCACAGGCGTCCACCAGCACACCGCCTCTCGAATCTGTCGACCTTCCTGATGAGAGGACCCAGGCAATCATGGAGGTACCTATAGATGATGTACAGGAGGTCAACGGTGATGTAGCTGCAGACGAAGCAGAGCCGGAGGATACAGGTTCTGCACAGCCGGAAGACCTACGAGCACCAGTGCCAGAGAGGCCTGCTGAACGAGCTGATATAATTGACAATATCTCAGCTAATTTGTCTGAAGACTCCGTGTCTACTCAGCTACCTTCGCCGCCCGCCAAACCCCAGCTACCACAGAGTATACCCATTCCACCAGAGCTGGACGTACCCCATCCTCTCCCAGCGTCGCCGTCAGAATCCACTCACCGTCGCTCACTCACCATCTCGAAAGGGCACACCGTATCCGTCGTCTTGATTTCCTCCGCACTAGAAACTATTGCTGCATCCAAAGAGGCCAAGCGCTCCGCTCCTCTTCGCGAGAGCACCCAGCGCGCACTCGAAATGATCCGTTCAGAGCAGGGCGGAGACCGCCCCCGAGAGATCTTCGAACCTCTACGCCTAGCCTGCGAGACGCGGACGGAGAAACTGATGATCGCGAGTTTGGACTGCATCTCCAAACTCATATCCTATTCGTTCTTCGCAGAATATATCCCCCCTTCTGCGCATTTCATGTCGCCCCCTGGGTCGCCTGGTTTGCACCCCCGGCAGAGTACCTCGCAGGTCGACGCCAACCCTCCGTCCCTCGTTGACCTTGTGGTCCATACCATAACTTCATGCCATTCCGAAACGACACCCGAAACTGTATCACTGCAGATCGTCAAGGCTTTGTTGGCTCTCGTGTTATCACCGACGATATTGGTTCACCATTCGGCTTTGCTCAAAGCGGTTCGTACGGTCTACAACATCTTCCTGCTGAGTACAGACCCAGTAAACCAAATGGTCGCCCAAGGAGGCCTTACCCAAATGACCCACCATGTATTTACCCGATGTAAGATTGGAACGCTCCGAGATTCTGGTAACTTTGCATCTTCGTCTAGCCAGGGTAGCGTTTCTTCGTTTTCTAGAAGGGCTTCGCTCGCTCTGGTTAATGGCGGAAGCGAACGTGGCTCATTCGCAGGACCGCCCGAGTCCAATTCGTCTGCGTCGTTGCCTCTGCAGCAGCCCTCTATCAACGGCGATGACGCCACAGCGGCTACGAACGGCAATGACGAACTTAAAGCGGATCAAGGTCGGTGATTCTCTGTACAGTACTCCCAGCCAATATGATTCTTACCATCTCAGCAGCAATGGCGTCGAAGGACCTCACATGGATGTCCTACCTGAGGATGAACACCATCTGCATTCAGAGATGACACTAAATGACCTGTTCATCAAGGACGCCTTTTTGGTATTCCGGGCACTGTGCAAACTGACCATGAAACCATTGAACACCGAAAGGTCTGTAGTTTCCGTACGCAAGAGACCCCCGTCATTGCTGATTTTCCCATTGCAGTGAACGCGACCTCAAGTCGCACGCTATGCGGTCCAAACTCCTCTCTCTGCATCTTGTCCTAACCGTTCTCAATTCTCACATGGCGCTCTTCGTCGATCCCGCTTCCATCATATACTCAAACACATCCAACGACGCAACGTCCTTCGTTCAGGCCGTAAACCAGTATATTTGTCTGAGTCTAAGTCGAAATGCCGTCAGTCCGGTGCCACAGGTTTTCGACCTCAGTGTCGAGATCTTCTGGCGTGTTCTCTCTGGAATGAGGACAAAGCTCAAGGTAAAGTTGGTACTTCTTCTTGCTACGCGTGGGTGCTCATGTTTCGCCTCAGAAAGAAATTGAGGTCCTTCTTCACGAGATCTTCATCCCCATCCTCGAAATGAGAACATCCACTTTGAAGCAGAAAGCGGTTATTTTAGGCTTGCTTTCCCGCTTGTCCCAAGATCCTCAGGCCCTCGTGGAAATCTATCTTAATTATGATTGCGATGGTGAAGCAGCGGACAACATATATGAACAGTCAGTCATGTGTTTTTCTTTACCGAGGTAATTCTTTATTAAACATTTTCTTGTAGTCTCATGAACATCATATCGAAAATATGCACGACACAGTCGACTTCAAGTCATCAGAAAGGGACTGAACCTCCGAGCCCGGCGACTCAACCGGCCGCAAAGTCCCACAGTAATGTTCTGGGACCGTCCCTCAGTACTTCCGTCGCCTCCGTACCCGGCTCTATGGATACCGCAACTCTAGGGCTATCTGAGACGCAGCTCCGACGACAGGGCTTGGAATGCCTTGTGACTGTCTTGAGATCCCTGGTTGCTTGGGGTACTACTTCCGGAAAGGTGGCTGACGGGGACAGTGTCGACGTTTCTTCACGTTCTCAGCCTGGGGAAAACATTAGACGGGACTCCTTGACTCCAGATTCTTCGCTGGACAAGTTATCGGCCGTCAACTCAAGCACCGAGATATTCAGACAACATACCCCCGATCTCGGAGATGATCCAACCAAGTTTGAGAGCGCGAAGCAAAAGAAGACTACATTGCTTGAGGGAATAAAGAAGTTTAACTTTAAGCCTAAACGCGTAAGTTTAACTTGTCTCTGCCTTTTTCATTCATTCGGTTAAGGAACCATTGCGTGTAGGGTGTACAATTCTTGATTGAGACAGGCTTCATTCCAAGCAAGGATCCTCAGGACATCGCTTCCTTCCTTCTGAATACCGATGGTTTGAGTAAGGCTATGATTGGTGAATATATGGGAGAGGGGTAAGCTTTCTCTTTCGTTTCATTGACCTATGTCCTAACAGTGGGATCAGGGACCAAGAGAACATCGATATCATGCACGCCTTTGTCGATAGCCTCGACTTCGCTGGTGCTCCTTTCGTCGATGCACTCAGGCTATTCCTGCAGAAATTCCGTCTCCCTGGCGAGTCGCAGAAGATTGACAGGTACATGCTCAAGTTCGCGAACAGGTTCATCGCCAGCAACACGCAGACACCCTTCGACAATGCCGGTAAGAGTCTTTATCTTCAGGAATGAAAGTAATCTGACCAGCATGTAAGATGCTGCATACGTTCTTTCCTATTCCGTTATCATGTTAAACACCGACGCCCACAATCCCCAAGTCAAGAAACGAATGACCAAAGCCGAGTTCATTAAGAACAACAGAGGTATCAACGATGGCAATAATCTCCCCGAGGATTTCATGTCAGAAGTATATGATGAAATTGTATCGAACGAGATTAGAATGCAGGATGAGATAGAAGCCGCTGGGCCGCTTCCTACGGGTCCGGGCCTCGCCAATGCTCTCGCTAACGTTGGCAGGGACCTGCAGAAAGAGGCTTACGTATTGCAGAGCAGTGGTATGGCGAACAAGACAGAGGTACGTCTTACCGCTATTGAACAGTAACAACGATACTGAACCGTTTAGTAGGCGCTATTCCGAACCATGATGCGTACCCAGCGCAAAGGCTCCAGATCGGCTGACCAGTTCTTCAGCGCCTCACATTTTGTCCACGTGCGCCCTATGTTTGAAGTCGCATGGATTGCCTTCTTGGCGGGGTTATCTGGGCCCCTTCAAGACACGGACGATTTGGAGATCGTCGAACTATGCCTCGATGGTTTTAAGAGCGCGATCCGCATCGTATGCTTTTTCGACTTGGAGTTGGAGCGGAACGCATTCGTGACGACTCTCGCAAAGTTCACGTTCCTTAACAACTTGGGCGAGATGAAAGCGAAGAACATGGAGGCTATTAAAGCTCTTCTTGACGTTGCTGTAACAGATGGAAACAACTTGAAAGGCTCTTGGCACGAGGTCTTAACTTGTGTCAGTCAGCTCGAGCATATGCAACTCATCAGTGGAGGTGTTGACGTGGACGGCGGGCGCAAAGGGTGCGTTTCATATCTCGTTTCCTTGGAAACTACTAACTCCCAGCAGGAAAACAAAGAAGCCTCCAACGGAGGAGTTAGCGAACGAAAGTCGCTCCACGCACATTACCGTAGCGACGGATATGGTATTTTCGTTGAGTCATTTCTTGTCCGGCGTATGTTTTCAAACTCTTTAATACCCGGGACTCAGTGCTTACATTTTTTCAAGACGGCGATTGTGGACTTTGTACAAGCCTTGAGCGATGTTTCCTGGGAAGAAATACAGTCGTCAGGACTTTCCCAGCATCCCCGACTGTTCAGTCTTCAAAAACTAGTTGAAATCTCCTACTACAACATGAATCGTATCCGTCTCGAGTGGTCAAATCTTTGGGAAATACTAGGGGAACATTTCAATAAAGTCAGTCTCTTTTGGTTTGTAACCGTTTTCAAATTTGAACAAGAAACCATTTAGGTTTGTTGTCACGATAATCCCCATGTTGGTTTCTTTGCCCTTGATGCCTTGCGACAACTTGCCATGCGATTTTTGGAGAAAGAAGAGCTGCCCCATTTCAAATTCCAGAAGGACTTTTTGAAGCCGTTCGAGCATACCATGATTCATAATCCAAACCCTGAAGCTCGGGACATGGTAGCTTTTTTAAGAGAAAATGTGATAGGCTGGCGCTAAGGACTCTTCATAGGTTCTTCAATGCCTGCAACAAATGATTCAAGCCCGTGTGCAGAATATGCGATCTGGCTGGCGAACAATGTTCAGCGTTTTCCAAGCTGCTTCAAAGGTCCTCACGGGTACGTCCAAGTCTTCTTTCATTGGATTTGGGCAGTATCTCATTCGCTGACCAGAACGCATTGCAAATTCTGCCTTCGAGATTGTCACTCGTTTGAATAAAGAACATTTCCCAGCCATAGTCCGTTACGGCGCATTCGCAGACTTGGTAGTCTGTATCACCGAGTTCTGCAAGGTGAGCAAGTACCAGAAAATTAGCTTACTTGCCATCGGCATGCTTCGGGGAGTGATACCCGTCATGCTGGAATCTCCAGAATGTGGATGGACGTCTTCAACTTTGGATGATAACATGGTGAAGTACTGGTATCCCGTTCTGTTCGCGTTCTATGACATAATCATGAACGGTGAAGACTTGGAAGTTCGGCGATTGTACGTTCTTTCTCCCTTTAATATTTTTTCCTGATTCATTGATGTCTTAGAGCCCTCGATTCGATGTTCACTGCCCTCAAAACCTATGGATCGTCGTTTCCAGAGAGCTTCTGGGACAGTGTAACCAAGGATCTTATCTTCCCCATATTTTCGGTTCTCAAGTCTAGCCATGATCTCTCTCGATTCAGCACCCAAGAAGATATGAGTGTCTGGCTATCGTCGACCATGATACAAGCACTTCGGGATGTGATAGATCTCTTTACATTCTACTTCGACACATTGGAAAGATCCCTCGGTGGTCTCTTGGACCTCCTTTGCATATGTATCTGCCAAGGTATGATTGTAATCCAAGTTCACCAATGTCAATACTCAATCTAGGCAGAAAATGATACTCTGGCGCACATTGGCACATCCTGCCTGCAGCAACTCGTCGAAAACAATGTAGAAAAACTGAGTGCTGCACGTTGGGAACGTATCACGAGCACCTTCGTCAAACTGTTCATGACGACAACACCTCATCAACTCTTTGATGATAGCTTACGCGTAGAAATTGAATCCCCCAGTCCTGACGTTAGCGAAGGTAAGTCGCTGGCTTGGTCTCCTCTATTTTTGCTCAATGTCTCTTGAAATCAGAGTCTAATGGCGCGACGATTTTGCCTGCTCCCCTTTCACCGAGTGGTGACTCTCCTCAACAGGGACAGACTGCAGCCGAGCGTCGACGGATATTCAAGCAGATCATCGTCAAATGTGTTTTGCAGTTGCTACTCATAGAGACCACCAACGATTTGCTGCGCAATGAGAAGGTCTATATGACGATACCCCCAAACCAATTGCTTCCGCTTGTCCAGGTCCTTGGACAGAGTTATCAATTTGCGAGGTCCTTCAATGAAGATAAGGAGCTTCGCACAGGTCTATGGAAAGTTGGTTAGTACTGTTACCAGTCATTATTGTCGTGTATCTAACTACTCTCAATAGGATTCATGAAGCATCTGCCTAACCTCTTGAAACAAGAGTCAAGTAGTGCATCCACACTCACTCATATCCTTCTGCGGATGTTCTTTGACCCGCGTGCCGAACACCAACGGTATCGTGATAAAGTTGATGAACGTCTACTTCCGTACGTGTTGCATTGGCGTCTATAAAGCGTCGTACTGACGATAAAGCAGTCTTTCAATAGGAGTCATTCAGGACTACAACAAGCTGCGCGCGGATACGCAAGGCAAAAATATTGTCGCGTGGACCCCGGTCGTCGCCGAAATTATGGATGGCTTCTGCCGATTTGATGACAAGACAGTAAGTCTCATTGTGTCTGCCATGGATGACCTCTCATGTTCATCGTGCTAGTTCGCTGTGTACCTTCCCGCCGTATATCCAGTGGTCACAGAGCTCCTTGGCCGTGATTTGGCTCCCGAGGTTCGGGTGTCGTTAAAAACGTATTTTCTACGGGTAGGATACGCTCATGGAATAATAGAGGTCTCATCGTAATATTTGGTTTGTATTATATATTCAATGTATTTGGTGGCCATGGATAATTCATGTTTCCTGCTTTACGTAATACATGGACAAGGATGTTTGTCGCTTTGGTCTTTGTTTGGTCTTGAGTACGTGTAGAGGAATTCAAAGTTTAAAAGTCTAAATTAAAATAGCTGACCTGGCTGAAGGGTCATATTTTCACAAATCATAAAAGCAAGGTAACGAAAAGCTGGAGTCCGTGTGGCGCGCGTCAGATTATACGCTTGTCGGCCATTTCGTTCCAACTTCCTCTCATGGAAAAGGCACAACACTCCGCTTTGCCTGTGATTGCTCAAGTCCAAACTGAATATATGTTATATATTTGTTCAATTACTAAAGGTTAGCGATGACTAAAAATGCACACTTCCATCCACTGGATCCGAAATCGTAAATTACTGTCACCGTTGGTATGCTACATATGATGAACCTCCAAAACCGCCCCAGCCAGTTGGCTGTGTTTGGATGGCTAAACCACAAGCATAAGTAAAGATACCATGAGCATAAAAAAGACACGCACGATTTGTCCGAAGAGCGTCGTATGTGGCTGTTCCCAAAATGAGCTTCGAGCATTGGAGTGTTTATGACAACGTACCTGCAGGCCGCGGTTCGTTATCCTGAGCAAAAGTACCAGATTTCATCTGCGCGAAAATATTGGCTGGATTGGTGTTGTTGGTATTCGGTAGTGGAGGTACTGGTGGCGGCGAAGACATTCCATTGCCGAAATGGCCGAAGCTAGGGTTCATACCTGTGGGATCTGGAATGATAGCAGTCAGCGGAAGCATCGGCAAGAATGTATGTACGCATACTCGACATAACACCACTCATGCCTCCATTCATGAAGGGGCTACCACCATTGAACCCGCCGAAAGGTATACCCGTGGGTTGCGGCTGGAATCCCGTCGGCTGTGACATCATAGGCTGAGGGCCAGGGAATCCTGTTGGCTGCGACATTATCTGCGGCTGCTGAGGAGGGAATCCCGTCGGCTGAGATGCCAAGAAAGATGGCGGTGAGGAGTTGTTCGCGAACGGAGATACGGCAGCACCCGTAGAACGTGTAGGAATGAAGCTATTGAACCCCGTTTGTGTGGGTATAAGAGGCTGCAATAGACCTTGATTAGCGGGGACAGGAGCAAATGGTCCTCGAGGTCCATTGTAAGGTTGTGCAGGCGGTGGTGTCGGCTGAGGTATCATTCCAGTCTGCTGATTGTGTAGATGATGCCCTATTGGCGCAGGAGACGATCCCATGCCCAAACCCGAACGGTAGCTCGCGGGAGATGTAACCGCAGGGGGTGGTGTAGGGGCGGGTTGAGGCGCAGGAGTATTCTTCCTCAACTCGCTCAAACGCGACAGCTGATCAAAGATATCAGATTCGGTTGTCTTGGAGAGACTATGACCGGTAGATGTAGTTGTGACTGGGGCAGGAGGCTGTGAGGTCGGGGGAGGGTTTGCGGGTGTTACAGAGGTAGTTGTAGTAGTAGCAGGTGGTGCTGAAGGCGCCCGTGCCGCTGCAGCAGCCGAGATCGCAGGAGTCAACGGCTTTGTCGAACTAGGCCGATTCGTCCATGCATCATCATCAAAACCGCTCACAACCGGTGCCGCCGAACTTGCTCGCTGAGGAGGTTGTACTGCAGTGCTGGAAGCTGGACTGAGAAGTTGTGGTGAAGCCGTTCGTTCCGCTCCTGTAATGTTGCCCACAACCTTGCCAATTGACTTCAGATCAACGGTAGCAGGAGGCAAACTCTTGCTGGGCTGCGGTCTTCCGCGTCGTGGCTGTGTCTTCAATGCACCACCTGGCCCAGTGAAGATATTTGGAGCAGGTTTAGAACCATTTATCTCCGCATGAAGTTGCTTAGCTATCTCCTCGTCGCTGCGCACTTGCTCTCCCTCTCCGTTAGGCTTGGCTTTGCGCTTTTCAACGACCTTCATGACTCGGATGATGTCGCCTTCTCGAAGACCCAAAGAACGCAGCGTTGCTTCGGACGTATCCAATAACACTGCCTCATCCATCCTCTCCCGTTCAAATGACGTAGAATAACGAGTGCAATCATCTATATCGCAGCCGGCGTCTAAGAAGAACTTGAACCAGTCAACTGTCGGTTTCTTTGGTCCTTGAGGCGCGCGCGCTGCTTTCCCGTTGGTAGCATTTGGATACTGTACACCGATAGGGATATCGTCTTCGGACATCTTGTGAGTGGCTGGTGGTCTGGATTTCTTGCTGGTCAGCTTTTCAACGTAGCGCATATCCTCGTGAGACATCTTCTCCGATGGCACCTCGACAATGACTCCATTCAGTTTATGTAATCGTAATTTGCCGTTGTTCATGCCCACGAAAGCAGCATCCACGCGAAATTGTCCAGTGCGGTCGTGCCAAACGCGAACACGTTCTGCAGGGGGACCTGTAATCTTGTACAGCGGCTGAGAAGTATGTCAATGTGGAACACTTACGACCAAGGTCTGCTGACGGTCTACCTGAACCACTCGAGCTATCAGTACTTGGTTTGCTAGCGCAACACTACATGAGCCACGAAAGACAGTGATGCAATAGGTCTAGCTTACGAAGGAGGTGGCGTAGTCGCTGTACGAGATGCCTGGCGTTCTTTTCGTTTTGCATCAGCTTGCTCAGCGGCTATTCGAGCTCGCTTTCGTGCCTCTTCTTTCTTCTTTTCTTCTTCGCGCTTGGCACGTGCCTCAGCCTGCGCGGCGGCAGCGGCAGCAGCAGCAGCTTCAGCAGCGGCGCGCTCCTCTGCTTCGCGAGCCTCTGTGTCATCATCTTCATCAGGCTCCGGTTCTGGAGAACGAGAAGACGGCAGAGTTGAACCACCCTTTGAGGTGAGCTGATTGATTGTTGAGATTGCTTCAAAGACAGCAGAGAGTAGCAACGCACTTCTAAATATGATGATGGGACCATGCCTTCTTGATTTTTCGCGTTACGACACTTCCACCAGTCTTCTTCATCCATCTCTACAATTGTGAGTTGTTCTCCTTCTTTGACAGATAGCTCGTCGTCTCCAGCAGCTGTGAAATCATACAAAGCAACACCCGCTGATCCCTGGGCCTCTGTCTCTGGTTCGTCATCAGAAGGTTCACTTGGGCGTGGTGGGATAATGACAGGAGAGTTGTTCGAAAAATGTACCGACGGCTTCTTCGGCGGTTCCTCGACAACTGGCTCGGGTTCAGGTTCAGGTTCCTCCAGGTCCTGTGGAGGTTCTACAGCAAGAGCCCTAGAAGATTCGAGTTTCGCTACGATAGCCTCGGTATTATCTCTTGAGCCCACACTAAAATGAAGGCTTGTTGGATTTGGCCCTTCCACATCGAAATGGACGTGCTTGGACTTTTCCGTACTGATGTTGACAATATGACCGGTTTGCCACTTCTGTACCGCTGCCTGAAATTATGTGAGAGCAAAATGAGAGATGAATAATGAGATAACATGCTCAGCCATACCTTGCTGGTTTCACTAGCAAAGAACACAGCGCCGTTCCCGATACCCAAAGTACCTTCATTTTCTTCCCTTTCTTATCGACCTCGGACACCGACCATGTTTGGATATCATCCGCCGTCACCTTTGTTGATGCAACTCTGTCGGCGGGGTCGACGTATGTGCTGACGGGGCGTGGAGGCTACATAGCAAGTTATGACGCAGAATATCCCGAGACAAGTCCCGGACGCACCGATGGAGGAATTATGATCTGTGGGGGTGCCGCATGTTCCCCTTCCTCTGCATCCTCGCTGCATGCTTCGACATAGTTGGCAGGGACGAAACCGGCCTTGTCACCTGTCTTGCTTTGCACAAGAAGCCACTCATCCTCAGTGTCGAACACGAGCAAAATTTCGTCCTCTACCATGGAGATTTCACCGGCAGCAGCAGCAGTATAGTCGTATACAGCCTTTACGACCGATGTATGGTCGGCCTGTTAGGTGTAATCAGACAGGGACCCAATATCGGTCGGACTGGAATGAGCATACCGGTTCAACATATGCTGCTGGAACAAGGCCAACGGGGCTATCGTCGTCCTGGGATGAGCCTCTGACCTTAACCTTCCACCAACTGACGCGAAACGAGTAAGCAAGGCATGCATGCGAATGACCGGGACACTGACTCGTCGTCGACCCGCTCCTTGAGAAAGAGAATCTGATCTTCCTTTATTTCTATCTCATCTTCTGACTGAGGAGAGTAATCGTATGCGGCCTTGAGCACCGCGAGGTACTTGTCGAGGTCGTTGGCCATGAAGTGATGATGTGAGAGTCGAGCCTCCCCGATTGGGATACGACCGCTGCCATCAACAAATATGACCCGGGCTGTTTAGCACTTTAATACTATACATAGTAGTAATTGACTGGATAGTCAAAGTAAATATTCAATATTGTGTGAATAACAAGAGTCATTTGTATTCAAAAGAGCTTCCTAGTGACGCCTCAAATTCGGAGCCGGCTGATATATCCTTGTTTGCATCTTGTCTTTGTATTCTCATCTTCCTTCACCTCTGACGACCACTACGACACTAACCATGAGCAGACTCAACGCAGGTGCCTTCGAATTTGTCCCAGGAAGGGCCTTTGGCGCCCCACCACCTGTACAGCAGCCGCCCCCACCTCCGCCAGTCGAGCGCCCAGAGCAGCTCGAAGCACCACGTCCACCACCCACAATATCGTTAAATATTGGCGGTTCTAAACCATCTCCTTCGCCTTCCCCAGCACCGCCAGCTGCAAAGCGAACACAAGAGAAGCCCAAGGAGACACCGCCGGCTACGCCAAAACCCAAGAATGACCCTGCTCCCCCATCCAAGACGTTCACCCTCGAAAAAGCCAAGACTGACACCACTGCCATAGCCCAGGAAGTGAAAGCCGTCGCCGATCAGACTGTCCTTGACGATCTCTACGGTTCAGGTGTGTAAAAACCCATTTTTCCGCATTGATTTGACCGATAAAATTTGTTCAATCAGTTAAAGAGCATTTAAACATTGTTTTCATTGGACATGTTGATGCTGGGAAAAGTACTATGGGTGGAAATCTCTTGTTCATCACTGGTATGGTTGACAAGCGTACGATGGAGAAATACGAGAAGGAGGCGAAGGATGCTGGTCGAGAAACATGGTATCTTAGCTGGGCTCTCGATTCCACTCCTCAGGAGCGTTCTAAAGGAAAGACCGTCGAAGTCGGCCGTGCATACTTCGAGACAGAGATCCGTCGATACACCATTCTCGATGCTCCGGGCCACAAGACCTACGTACCATCCATGATCTCTGGCGCCGCACAAGCTGACATCGCCATTTTGGTAATATCCGCCAGAAAGGGAGAATTCGAGACTGGGTTTGAGAAGGGAGGGCAAACGAGAGAGCACATCATGTTGGTCAAGACCGTCGGTGTGACGAAACTTATCATCGCCATCAATAAAATGGACGACCCGACAGTACTATGGGACAAAGGCAGGTTCGAGGAGATCAAGGATAAGCTAACGCCTTTTGTCAAAGCGGCAGGCTTTAATCCCAAGACCGACATAACTTTCATTCCTGTCTCCGCTTATACCGGTCTCAATCTCAAGGATCCTGTGCCCAAGAGTACGTGCCCCTGGTGGACGTGAGTTCACTTAGCAAGCTCCCTTCACCTTGTTTACTGATCACCCTGATAGAGGAACCTCCTTCCTATACCACCTAGATCACATGCCCATGGTTGACCGCAACATCAATGCTCCCCTCATGATGCCCGTCTCCGAAAAATACAAAGAGCTCGGCACAGTCGTCGTCGGCAAAGTTGAATCGGGTTGCATCCGCAAGGGAGATACCTTAACCCTCATGCCCAATAGAGACACCGTCGACGTTTCCGCCATCTACAACGAAATGGAAGATGAAGTAAATTCTGCTTTCTGCGGTGACAACGTCCGCATTCGTCTGCGTGGTGTCGACGATGAAGATATCTCTCCCGGATTCGTGCTCACTAGTCCGCAGAAACCTATCCATGCTGTGAGGCAGTTTGAAGCACAGTTGGCCATCCTTGAGCACAAGAGTATCATTTGCGCAGGATATTCGGCTGTCATGCACATACACACTTTGTCTGAAGAAATTGTGCTTACAGTAAGTTGCCATAAGTCGATCTGAATAGTTCTAACCTCCCTTTTTCTCAGCAACTATTGCACTACTTCGACAAAAGTACAGGTCGCAAGTCTAAAAAGCCACCACAATTTGCTAAGAGAGGTCCTCCAGATTCTTTAGAAACTAATCGTATGCTGATACCTTGTGCAGGCCAAAAAATCGTAGCTCTGATAGAAACGATACTACCTGTATGCGTGGAGCGGTTCGTAGATTACCCTCAGCTTGGGCGATTCACACTTCGAGATGAAGGTCAGTATAAGCTCTTGTATCCCATCTGTAAATATTCTGAATGCCCTTTTTTATCAGGGAGGACCATCGCTATCGGGAAGGCATGTATATTTTCTTCATTTATCCTCTAAAATTGACTTTCCTTCTAGATCACTAAGTTGATAGAAGGCCCTATCGATGAAGTGACAGACGGCGTTTCAGGTCTTGCAGTTGCTTAAGGAAATTTATATAAGATGTGTAGTCCATAGTCTCTTGTATTGAAATGTGTAGCAGAACTGACGTCCGACCGCTATATGACTCCAAGATTGCCTGATGAGGAATTCGGTTTTATCATTATATCGGAACGTAGTCTGAGGCCACAGGTTCTGGTGATGGATTCCACCTTGTCAGAATCGCGGGGCCGTATTCAAACGAAGTGGGTGGTAAAGGTAGTTTTTAACAAGCGCGCTATGGGGGCTAACGAGGAAATGCTGATACCAGTGGATGTACTACGAAATCCCCTCGGAAATAGACGAACAGGTAAGTAAATCCGCCACACGAGAACCCAAACGGCGGCTGTCTGTCAGTGCTATGGAACTCTGAACCTCACAACCGTCTCTGAAGTGATCTAATAAGCTTCTCTCG
The DNA here is from genome assembly GCA_037576215.1 of Armillaria gallica. Lineage (NCBI taxonomy): Eukaryota > Fungi > Basidiomycota > Agaricomycetes > Agaricales > Physalacriaceae > Armillaria > Armillaria gallica. The sequence continues at coordinate 2,115,588 of JBANDB010000008.1, forward strand.
AAATGAACTCAAGCGTTCCTCATGTTAGCACGAACCTTTCACGGAATTCAGGTCTTGATCTGCAGGAAGTCCAGTCATCCGCCAATATCGATCCCCGAAAGATTTCTTCTAGGTTTCACCGTCAGAACATACAGAGTCTGACCAACAATTCGGCCTTTATTACGCCCCGAGTTTGTAGATATTGTGCAGTCGATGCGTGGTCTCAGGAACCATAAAATGTTCGCCCACTGGTAGTACCTCGAAGATGACGGATCAGTACCTACAACTTCGTGTCTTGTGGAGTCTAGGACGGCCTCGGAGGTTTCAGAATGCTCCTGAACTCTGGTGCACGCGTGTAGAATTCTCGTATCCTTTAGCCTACCCTGTGACCGTTTAGGCAAAGATACAGCTCCCGCATAGAATGAATTTAATTATACTGGATCATGCCAGCGCCGTATGGCATTAATAGTACTCTGTTTCTTTTTCCTTGACTTTCTGATGCGACAAAAACGATGCATACGGATGTTATTTTGTTTAGAACACTCAGGCTGATACGTAAGAGGTCAGACTACTCGAGAACCACGAATATATAATGTCCTTTTGGCGCCATAGGTATGGGCCTGATCAATTAGCTACTTCTTGCAGTACCCTGCGCTGTCGGTGATGAAGTCAATGGAACCGTCAGGCTGCGTCTGTCCACCGAAATTGTCGGCGTCCTCCACGCCATGACACTTGGTGAAAAGTGAGCACGTCAAGAGTGGGCTTCCGTCCTGTGGGGGAGATCAGGAACTGATGGCACCGTCATTGCATCAAATGTACCTTTCCGTTAACATCGTGGTAGGCTGAATTTAACAAGTCAGGGAAAAAGAGATATACGAAAAAAATGAAGATTTACGATTAATGAAGGTGCATCCATCAACGCTGTTGCACATGTCGATACAGCCTAACGGATCAGTGTGAGAAATGGCCGAGAAAGACAGGCTGTAAACTGGCATACCCTGAACCGTGTCAACCAGTCCGTAGGTCATGTAGTCGTCCGCTTGAACGGCCCCGGTAGAGTTGAAGAATGTTGGGATGTAGACGTTTGGGTTATGAGGAGGCTTGGGACAAAGGAATCCAAGGTGCAATAGGTCCAAGAGCCAGCAAATAAGCTATATAGCTACATGTCAGAGTTCGTCCGCGAAGACGTGTTTGTGAAACCTACGCCGTCTTTCAACCAAGGCAAGGAGATGTGCAACCAATCGGGATGATCGCCGTAGTACCATCCTGGTGAACACCCTGACTTCCAGGGCGGGATGGGAGCGCCATAGAAGTTGCCTTTGTTGAGGCTGACACTGAGGGAGGACGAAACCGCGGCCGCTGTGGCATTCAAGGTGGCCGCACCACGGACAGTGAAGGCGGTCGCAACGGTTATGAAGAGAGCAGAGAAGAAGCGCATTGTACTGGATGAAGACCTTGGATGAAGCTCAAGATGCTGGGTGTAAAGTATCAATCCCTCTCCAATTTATAGAGACGCGTTCAGGTCCTGAGCGAGCAAATTTTTAAGGGCATATTACTCTGCCGACATGGCCAGTACCTGAGTGTAGATCATGGGGGATCATGCCTGCCTTTCAGCATAAGCAGTTGCGTGTAAGAACACTTAGTTCCTTGATGGCCATAAGCACTGTAAGTACCTGAATTGGTGAGCTCGAACTCGAACTCAGGCTTGAACACGTTATCCCGGAGAGATCGCGAAAAAATACAGCCGGCAGACGGTGACACAGGCATAAAAAGAAGCTCCCATGGGAAGAAAACACCAGCACCGTTCGTTTGCGGAGCACAAAGTGATCCACCGCGTCCCCACAAACGTGATCGAGAAACGAGGGAAAGGCGGCTATAATCAGGTTTCGCGTACCGGATCCGACATCAAAAACCTGTCAGCTTTTGACGCGTCCAATAAGTAATAATACGCTTATACTCCGTGATCATACGGCAGGTTCATCATGATCCACCCAGCAGTCGAGGTCGTTCAGCAGGCGGACTAGTAGAACGTCCGAGAGAAGATACTAGATGGAGAGTATGATACTAGTTCGCTATAAGTCATTCATGCGCAGAGCAAGAAGAACCGCAAGATTTTGCTTCCGAGACGTGAATGAACGGCCAGTGCGGCGGTGATGATATTTTTCACAGCAAACCCGCACTTGACTTCCGTTCCTTGAGTGGCCTTGCCTCTCCGTGATGTTATCACCGAACTGCCAATCAAAAGATATACAGGCACCCGTCGGACGGCGTCGACAACTTGAACGGCCCCAAATATTGGTCAAGCCAGTACTATTGAGTATTTTCTAGGCCCCAGAATCAGTAAGCATAGCCCAGACAGTTGTCGAATTTGAAAGAGCAATAGAACGGAGCCGAGGATCCTGCTCGAGCCGTTGTCCGGAATGCTCTGAGAAGGCCATTTTATTTCTAAAACTGAAGGCCAAATATTCGGGCTTCATCATATGAGCAGACCGCAGACCCTCGCTTCAAGTTCTGCAGATCGTCGATTATCGATGACACGAGAGGCCGAGGACCTTCACTGAATAGACACGGTGCTTGAACGTAAGTGAAAATTTCACGTCGTGCTACAAGCGAATAGGCAGCTCGGGGCAGTGAGGATGTTGGTGGAGATTACATTATGTGGATGGCGTGAAGTATGATCCAATTCCAGTGAAGCCCTCTGGATGTCAGTACTTGGGGTGTAGGTTGAAAGGATGGTGATAGGGGCTTCAAGTCCTAAAAAGATTGAACAAATAGCACAGCCACTGTCCCGTTGCTCTAATTCACAACCGCCGAGCATCGACAATGGGAAGACATTCCTCCGCGCGCTCGCCCTCTCCCATTCGAAGGTACGATGAACGTGATAGGGAGACGGAGCGTTCTAATCGTGACAGAAAATCCGCGAGAACAGACGATCACGACGAGCGAGATGAGCGTCATAAACGTCGTCGTAGTCGGAGCCGGAGCAAGGAGAGAGATGATTCGTATCGACGTCGTGATAGAGACGACAGTAGGGAGCGCAAAAAAAAGTGCGCTCACCCCATGTCTTTGCCTTCTCTACTCACGCTCCACAGGCGTAAACGGGACAAGTCAGAGGAACGCAAGGCCAGGAAGGTCGAGAAGAAGCGTATCAAGGAGGAGGAAGAAGCTCGTCAAGTCGCTGAGCTCAGCGTCTACAGCGCAACCGATAACCCTTTCCACGACGTCAACCTGGGGCAACAGTTCCGATGGCATAAGAAGAACGAAAGAGATAAAAAGGCGGGCTTGACGTACGCCGAGTCCCAGCGCCGCGATGCTGTTCGGCGCCAGGAAGCCAAGGAAGAGCTGGAACGTCTGAACAGGAGAAGGGCTGAACGTGAGGCTGACCAGCGTCTCAGGGAGGAAGAAGAACTCCGAATGCAACGTCTCCAGGAATCTGCTCAGATGTCGGAATGGCTGTCGAAGGAGGGGGATTTCAGGTTGGAGCAGGAAAGAAAGAGAGCCACCATCAGGATACAAGAGAAGCGCGCTAAAGCCATCGACTTTCTCGCTCTGAACTTGAAGTATGTTAATCCATCTACTGAAGATGAAGACGGTGGCGAAGAGGATGCCGGTTTGGAGATTGACTTGGATGAACCATATAATATATTTGACGTGCGTAATGCATACATTAACCTAGTCTCGCCCTCACTTTCATCTAGAACCTTACCGACGAGCAAGTGGAGGAGCTGCATGACGACATCGAACGATACTTGACGTTAGAGCAAGTCCCCGTCAGCATCGAGTTCTGGACTGTGCGCATTCACATCTTCTGTTCCTAGACTATATGCTAATATACACGTGAATTTAGAATATGATGGTCGTCTGTAAAGATCAGTTGGATAGGATCAAAGTCAGCAACCGAATGGGCATTGAGGCGGCCGCTGCTGTGGAGGTCGATATCACTGCACTGCTGTCCGGGAAATCGTATGACGAACTCAGCTCTCTCCAACGACAAATTCAAGATAAATTAACAAGCGGCGAAACAGTCGACAACGATTACTGGGAAAACTTGCTACGTAGGCTTCTCGTATGGAAGGCCAAGGTAGAGTACGCTTGCTGTACTTATAATTGTCACTAAATCATATACATAGGCGAAGCTGAAAAGTTTCCACGAGGTAGTTGTTCGCAACCGTCTTGAACAGCTTCGCAAGCGTCAGCGCGATGAAGCTTTGCAGGCTCAAGAAGAACTTCTTGCTGGCGTAGCGAAATCAGCTTCTTCCAAACCTTGGATCCCTAAAGATGTTGAAGCAGACGTCCCGGTTCCTGAAGATGATGTCCATGATATAGAGGAATATGACCGGGCGATGAGTCCACTATTGATTGATATCACAAAATTATCAGTGGAGGACCGACAAATTGATATCCTTACGGAGCAAGAAGATCGCCGAGCTCTGGTAAGTCAATGCGCCGTATTGCTCGAGTATGCTCATTATCTTGTGTAGTTTGAACAGCGTAAGGCTGTTGCAGCCTCCAGATTCGTTGCCAAAGCCGTCCAGCAGAGGGTCGAAACTCAGGATGAGGAAGCACCCAGTGGAGCTGATCTTGCTTCGGAAGCGTTGTACCGGGCGGAGGCGGAGCGGGAGCTCGATGAAGAGGAAGAGCTGTTTAATCTGGAAGAGAACATTCCCAATCCGACCAGCTATAACTGGGAAGATAAGTATCGCCCGCGCAAACCTAGGTATTTCAATCGGGTCCATACTGGCTATGAGTGGAACAAGTACAATCAGACCCACTATGAGTACGCCAATTTTCACGTGGTTGTCTGATAAATACTAACATCCACAATAGCACGGATAATCCACCTCCAAAAGTCGTCCAAGGCTACAAGGTATGTTTCCGTCTTGTCTTCGTTAGGTCGTATCGACGTTGTCCCTCTAGTTTAACATCTTCTATCCTGACCTCATTGACAAATCGAAGGCGCCGACGTATAAAATTGTCAAGGAGCCCGGAAACGAAGATACAGTTCTGTTGCATTTCACTGCGGGTCCACCATACGAAGACATCGCTTTCAGAATCGTTAACAGAGAATGGGAATTTTCCCACAAACGGTAAGAGAATATCGCTGGACAATCTTTGCCTTAGTACTAACAATCCTGCAGTGGTTTCCGAAGTAGCTTTGACCGGGGCTGTCTATCTCTGTGGTTCAACTACAGGCGCAACGTAAGCATGAATTGTTATTCTGACTTCCATCAAGGCTCATTATGTTGCTTAATAGTTCTATCGCAAGTAGTTATACAGAGGGTATATAGCAATCTTTGTACAACATATCTACGGTTATTTAATAGTGACCTGTCCATACCGTCGCGTCGGGGTCATCTCCCGAACAGGCCGAACCTTGCAGAACGCTAAGGAAGTTCGGCCACGTGATAGAGATCTATCATCGGTGGCTGTGATGTCAATGTAAGCTACCTCGGCCACCTCCCCTCATATAGCTGTCTTTCTCACTTCCGCCACATTCATCTGAACGAATCTCTCGATTGTACAACGATATAATATCCCTCACCATGGATAATTCTAATTTGGCGGCCAAGATGGATGTCGATGAGGCTGCTATCGACGAAGGCCTCTACTCGCGTCAGCTGTAGGTGTATCTCCCATTTCTGCTGTTTTGTGCGTCGAACTAAGCACTATCTAGGTATGTGCTAGGCCACGAAGGTGAATTTCTTCCAATTTGACGCAATCTGTGCTCAACGATCTCCAGCAATGAAGAAAATGGCCGCATCGAACGTCCTCATCGTCGGCGTCCAGGGTCTAGGTGTCGAGATAGGTCGCGTTTTCCCTTATCTGACCCTTTTCTTGAGACTGATTCGATTCTCAGCTAAGGATGTCGTCCTAGCCGGTGTAAAATCTGTCACAATTTATGACCCAGAACCCGTAACCATACAGGATTTGAGCTCCCAAGTATGTTTCCGACCTTAGTGTTTCCTACGATGCTGACATCTATGCAAGTTCTTCTTGAGGAAGGAAGATATCGGCAAGTCCCGCGCAGAGGCGACAGCTCCTCGATTGGCAGAGCTGAATGCTTATGTCCCCGTGCGAAACTTGGGTGGAAAGGCGGGACAGGCGATCACTACTGACCTCATCCAGGGCTTCCAGGTGTGTTAGTAAACATCATATGCTTTGACAAGTTCTCAAGCCCGTCAGGTCGTCGTCTTGTGTGGAGTTCCACTCATCAAACAGCTTGAAATCAACGATTGGACGCACCAGAACGGCATCTCCTTTATATCTGCCGAAATACACGGACTGTTCGGGTGCGTCACTATTTCTCTGTACTTTTTCTATGCTTATTCTATATAGTTCTGTGTTCAACGACTTCGGGAGCAAGTTTACATGTGTGGATCCCACAGGCGAACAGCCTCTGAGTGGCATGATTGTCTCTGTAGACCAGGTGAGGAATCAACCATTGTCTAAGAAAGCGACAAATGTTGATCGGGCTATAGGATAGTGAAGGTCTTGTCACTTGCTTGGACGAGACTCGGCATGGCCTTGAAGATGGTGACTTCGTTACGTTCACTGAAGTCCAAGGAATGACAGAGCTTAATGGCTGCGAACCGCGTAAAATATCTGTGAAGGGACCATACACGTTCACCATTGGTGATACCTCCAATCTTGGAACTTACAAGACAGGTGGTATCTTCACTCAAGTCAAGATGCCCAAGATCATCGAATTCGTACGCGTCTTTATCGTTTACCCTCCTGATGCCAACTTATCCATGCTGTTTAGAAATCCCTTCGGGAGTCCCTACAGTCACCAGAGTTCTTCATGACGGACTTCGCCAAGTTCGATAGGCCAGCCACCCTCCACGCCGGATTCCAGGCACTATCTGAATTCCAACGCACACATCAACGGCTCCCTCGTCCCAGGAATCCTGCCGATGCTCAAGAGGTCCTTAGTCTTGCTAAGAAGCTCAATGGAGACATCGATGAGAAGATTGTTACCGAGCTGTCTTATCAAGCCACTGGCGACCTGTCACCCATGGTAGCAGTCATCGGCGGCTTTGTGGCCCAGGAAGTACTAAAGGCATGTTCGGCCAAGTTCCATCCCATGGTTCAGCACCTGTACTTCGATTCCCTTGAGTCCCTGCCTTCCGCGATTCCTTCTGAGGAAGATTGCCAACCTACTGGGTCTCGATACGATGGTCAAATCGCAGTTTTCGGAAGAACCTTCCAAAACAAAATTTCCAACCATCGTCAATTCCTCGTTGGATCTGGCGCTATTGGTTGTGAAATGCTGAAGAACTGGAGTATGATGGGATTGGCCACCGGTCCTGAAGGTGCTATTCGAGTGACCGATCTCGATACCATTGAGAAGAGTAACTTAAATCGACAATTCTTGTTCAGGCCAAAAGATATCGGCAAATTCAAGGCTGAAGTGGCGGCGGCTGCGGTTGCTGACATGAACCCTGATTTGAAAGGGAAAATTGTCACGAGTCAGAAGCTGTAGGCCCAGCGTCGGAAAGTCAGATTCCTTTTTCCTCACTCGCAAAAGCGTATGCTCATCGATTTGTAGATATTATGGTGATGAGTTCTTTAGCTCTATCGATGGTGTTACCAACGCACTTGATAACGTGAAAGCTCGTCAGTCAGATTCCTACTGTTCTGATACATGGCTGATGACATTCTCAAGGGTTGTACATGGATCAACGATGTGTATTCTATGAGAAGCCTTTGCTTGAATCTGGTACCCTGGGAACGAAGGGAAACACGCAGGTTGTCATTCCTCATCTGACTGAATCCTACGCGTCATCCCAGGACCCACCAGAGAAGGAAACGCCCTCCTGTACAGTCAAGAACTTCCCGAACGCTATACAGCACACAATTGAGGTACGTTCAATCAGGATGTCGTTTTCAAGGTATTGACGGTAGCGCAGTGGAGTCGACAACAATTCGACGTTCTCTTTGTCAAGCCTGCACAGGCTGTGAATGCTTACCTTTCCGAGCCCAACTATCTTGAAAGCACGCTCAAATACTCCGGCCAACATAAGGAGCAAATTGAACAGCTGGTCTCCTATCTTGTTACTGACAAGCCCTTGACATTTGAGGAGTGCATCGTCTGGGCTAGACTCCAGTTTGAAGAGAAATATAACAATGACATCCGGCAGCTATTGTTCAGCTTGCCCAAAGACGCAACTACCAGCACTGGCCAGCCCTTCTGGAGTGGTCCTAAGCGTGCTCCTGATCCGCTGACCTTCAACTCAAGTGATGTGAGTGTGGCTCAACATATTAACGGACGCTTCTTACCTTTTTGTGCAGCCGCTTCACCTTCAATACATCATAGCCGCCGCCAACCTTCATGCCTTCAATTATGGGTTGCGTGGAGAGACCGACGAGGCTGTCTACCGCAAAGTCGCCGACTCTGTGATTGTACCGGAGTTCACACCGCGTAGTGGCGTGAAGGTTCAGATCAGTGACAGTGATCCCGTTCCTCAAGGTGACGGTGAAGGAGACGGTGGTGGGTCTATCTATTCGCTCCTGTTCAGCAGCAGCTCATTAATATTGTCGTTAGACGATAGTGACACCTTGATAACCAAGCTCCCTACGCCGTCCTCTCTTGCTGGATACCGATTGAATCCTGTTGAATTTGAGAAGGATGATGACACCAACCACCACATCGATTTTATCACCGCTGCGTCGAATTTGCGTGCGACGAATTACAGCATCAACCCTGCTGATCGCCACACAACGAAACAAATTGCTGGTAAGATTATACCAGCCATCGCGACAACCACAGCCCTCGTTACGGGTCTGGTGTGTTTCGAATTGTACAAGGCACGTTCTTATAGTAGTGTATTGTCACTTTCTTACCTGTGTTCTACAGATCATCGATGGGAAGAACAAATTTGAAGATTACAAGAATGGCTTTGTCAACCTTGCGTTGCCGTTCTTCGGTTTCTCGGAACCAATTGCAGCTGCGAAGAACAAGTATGGCTCTACGGAATGGACGCTTTGGGACAGGTTCGAATTCAAGAATGACCCTACACTGAAAGAGATTGTATCATGGTTCAATGAGAAGCACAAGCTCGACGTCGGCATGGTCAGCCAAGGCGTGAGCATGCTGTGGAGCTCTTTCATGCTCAAGCCGAAGGTTTGTTTTCTTACTGACTATGATCAATTCGCTTGCACTGACTTGAATGTGTGTGTATGAACAGGTAAGCAAGGAGCGGCTTGAAATGAAATTCAGCAAACTCGTGGAAAGTGTCAGCAAAAAGCCGATCCCTCATCACGTCAAACATTTGCTAGTAGAAGTACTTGTCATGGATGAAGAAGGGGAGGATGTTGAGGTATGTTTACTCCACCAGCTAAACTGCAGTGTAGCTCATCCATGCGACAGGTGCCATTCATTGTTGTTCGAATCTAGGTTTACGTCGTGAAGAAGAAAATGTAATAGTCTGTTGTAATACTCAAGCCTTCTGTCGAGCCGCTTAGAATAATTTTATGTCGACCATCTACTCGATATGAATATTTCCCGGTCTCGAAAACGGACGATGATATCCTGTACGTTCCCTTATCGAGACCTCCTCGACTTTAGATGGGCGAGGGAATTGTGGAGATGCTATAAAGGACAGATTTATCAGGAAATCATCGTATCTTTTCCACAACGACTCTGCCCTGCGCACCTGTTTGAGCGCTTGAGCGTCATTGAATGATCTGTTGCATTTCTCACAAAGCTTATGACCCAGAGCTTGACAATGATCGCGAAAGCCCAATGAAGAGAATCGGCGATCAGTCCCACACACATTGCACTGAAGCTCAAAATCTTCATCTGAACTGTCCGAACTGTCCGCGGAAAGGTCAGTGTCGTCGTTATGTACAGCTGCGTTGGCTAAGTGCTTCATTGCGTTTCAGCGAACGAAGGGAAAAAGGATATGAGAAAAAATACTTGCTTGGTCGCGAGCATGTTTGTCAATGAATGATCTCTTGCAATCAGCACAAAATCCATGGCCCTTTCGACGACAGTGATCGCGGAATAGTCTGAGAGATGAAAACTCCGCGTCGCATACGTCACATTCGTAGGAATCGCAGTCATAACCAGAATCCCCGCGGTGTGCCTCAGCGTTCTGGAAATGCTAGATAATTATTCATTGACTGAGTCGTTTTCGATTGCAGGCGTCCTACGTACCTGCGATCGTGCTCCTTCGTCAACGAATGATCTCGTACACTTGCCACAATATGCATGGCCCTCTCGGCGACAATGATTGCGTAAGCTCTGAATGGTGTAGTACTTTTCGACTCCACAGACATTGCATTCATATTGTTCGTCAGTCCCTGAACTTTCGTCGTCGTCTGGAACAGAAATGTGACAGTCCGCGAGACGCTTCAATGGGCTTCTCAGGGTACAAATGGGTGGAAGATATTGATCGCCGCTTACCCACTGGCTCAGAATAGAATCAACCTGAACAGGCTCCATCACTGCGACTTGCCGGCCCATGCTGTCCACTACCCTTAGCAATTGGCCAGGGAGATTAGGTATAGCGTAATCGATTGAGTCGACTTCCTCTAAGTCCCGGGATTGAGCAGTCAGGCCCTTCGCAGCATCTCTACCCTGAACAACCGCACTACATGAAATTATGCGATGACTCCTCTGCTAATGCTGAGGGAAACAACCTGACTTACACCGAACCGATAATAGCAGCCAAAATTCCGAAAACAGTTACATGGATCGGATTACTTCGATAAGCACCGAGGACGGCAGCGATAGCAAAGCAGAAAAGTAAGAATTGCAAGAAATATTGTGTTCGTGAATGTCGGTAGATCCGACTGAGACTGCAGTTAGTAGACATCTCGGTGGCGAGGAAGAGAGATCTCAAGCCCTTTTAAACTTTGAAGCTAGGACTTCGTTATCGAAGGTCACATGGAGGCTGTAGCTTCGGACGAACTCAATGTCAATAATCGGGACATCGATTATCAGCACCACGTTCTGGGGTGCGAAACGAGGGCTGGGGACTGATAAAGTGCATGGCAGCAGGAAAGCAGAGTCGGAATTGTTGTGAATCTGACTTCAAGTACTGACGCCGGTCACCATGTGAAGTTCGAAATGGCTCGGCAATTTGCGGGAACTTCATCGAGTTTCCTTTCCAAGTTTTATCGTGAGAATTACTTGAGTTCAATGTACACGTACTGACATCACCGCATGTCTAGAGGCCTCAGAACGCAACACCGGCATGTATAAAATACAGACATAATATTCACGGACACGCGTCCTACAGCTCTAACTGTCACCATGAGTTTTCAACATTGCATGCCACAGCACCTGTCCTACTCTCGTCCACCCACAATTGAAGACAAACCGGTGTGATTTGCTTGGCACAAGTACTATCAAAAAGAAACTGAATGCCTAGTAGCGCCCTTCTGATATAGCTGTCGATACCCCGGACGTGGCGTTACCTCCACAACCCCAAGCGCCAGATTGTCCAGTAAGTTAACGTCGTTTCCTGCCTAAGGGCGCGTCTTCTGACATTCCAATCAGCGTCAAAGTGAAGACGACCATCATATCCAAAATAAGGATGCTTATCTGTGTCTCGATCTTCTAAAACGTTACGCCAGGACAGCCCACCTTTATGATAAGACGCGCTTTGAACTTTGGCACAAACGATTGGACCTACAGCTCCTCTTTGTAAGTTCTGCACTCAGACTGGCCTCAAATGTATCTCACTGTTCTATTTTTCCCTTACAGGCTGGCATATTCTCTGCAATCATCTTACCTTTGATCGCGGAGACCTATTCTTTCCTGTCCGAGCCTGGCCCACCTGCGTATGCAATACGCATTAATGCTTTTCTTGCAATTTCTCTGGTAATCAGCATAATGACTGCAGTATTTTCTTTGCATTGCAAACAGTGGATGGATGGATACGACGTAAGTGGAACTGCGCCAGGTCGACGACTCGATTTCAATTAACACGTTTTTGTTTGTAGGTTGATCTTCTTCTCCGTTCTGAGGACGCTGATGACCTTGAAATTTTGGCTCAGGCTTGCAGAATACATCAGTATGTGAGCATCTTGTATTACAAATTATGCGACGCAAAATCTCATTACCATGGTTTTCCAGCGTTTTCAAGCTCTTGTACGATATCGTTTTCCGTCTATTGTCGGTATGGGCGCTATGCTCATCTACTCCTCCATTGCCTGTTTTTCTGTCGCTTTGGTCGACTTCTTCTGGTATTTGTACCGTCCCATTGGGATCATACTTGCTGGCCTTATCGGGGTGATCCTCTCGTTGCATATCTTCACAAGTCTTCAGCCCTGCCTCTCATCGGCTTCACCTTTCAAGTCACCATTATCATATCTCCTGGTAAACCTTTGGCTCGGGGCCCTTGACGGCCAACCGGTAATGAAAGGGAAATCCGAACAACGGGAGAACATGGATGTGGAAGGCATGAAACGTCATTTGGATGGCGCGATAGCTCATTGGTCGACGTCTGACGCTCTACAGCGTCCCATGGGATACCCATAAATGTTTTTCTTATGGTAGAACTGACCGAAGTAGCTCCGATCCGACGTTCATATGTACGTGTATTGGTAAATGGATGTCATTTTTGACGGCATTCAAGGCGGGTAGACCACGAAAGGTTCAATATATTCATTTCTGATGAATGTCTTGTATACATAATGTATGTGCTGATGACAATATGGATGTGTTCTATATATAAGAGCCAGTGACTAGATAAGAACTTACTGTAGGTCTCTACCAATAAAATTAATCCGCGACGTCATGGTATAGAATAACCGAAAGCAGAGCAGAGCAATAAATGAATCCTTAAGTGTATGTCAATCATCCCAACTTAACACAAGTGCACCGATATCCGGTATCGTGAAGGTGCAGGGCTCACCCTGACTGGAGTCCGGTGACTATCAGAACACTCCATCAGCTGTCATTCATGGAAGTTAGAAACACCAACCTCCGGTCCTATTGTGTCACTTCCAACCGAGAGTCCATCTACACTCGTCCCTGGGATATCCGGGGCAAGTCGCCCCTTCCTCCCTCTACTCGTTGTAGCAGTAGCTCCGTAGTCCTTGACAAGTCGTACATTAAGGATGGGAGTTCGCCTGTACTCGTCCATCCTTTCATTTGAAGAAGTGCGACGTCCGGAAGGGGACGATGTGCGGGAGCCACTATGACTCTGGCTGTGGGAATAATTCCGTGTTGAAGACATTGTCAATGCAGATATCCTGTAGTGGGAGTTGGAACGCGACAACGAGGATTGTGGCAAAGGCTGGTTGTGAAGGTTGAAAGGGATCTGAGAGTTTACGTTTACCATTTTACTGCATAGCCATAAGTATGAGATGTTCACGGGAAACCGTTGACTCACCCCTCTTTCGAACGTACAATAGTTCCAAGCTTATCCTGCAACCTTTGGTGATCTATAACGATGACGTTGGGTATTGCCGGTCTAAAACACATTGTCATGAAGGATAAAAGAGGGCATTCAAGTGCGTGCTCACGATAAGGGGTCGGCAGACGGAAGTATGAGGCGGGCTTCTTCGTCGTTTGGTACGATCTGGGTACGTATTAGCCTCAGCCTTTGACAACGAGGTTGGTGACTGTAGTGAGCATACATAATCTTTCGAACGTTTTCGCCGGCAGCAAGAGAAAATCGAAATGAAGAAAGTAGCCATCGAGTGAACAGACGACCCGTAAAGGAGCAAAGACAAGGAACGAAAGCAGGAAAATTGCCGTGACGTGACAAATGAAATCTTCTCTTGTTCGCATTACCTTTTATAGCATTCACCGCTTTCTAATTGGCAATTGGTTCAATCTCAAAATTCCTTATTTCCAATGACGATAAGAGTCAAAGATGCGTGTATAATATTCGAGATGTTATGACAGTCAATGCACAGGTAGCTATCCGTAATCATAAGTCACTCGATTCCTATAGGGAACACAAATACACCTATGGGATCGTACTGTTTTTTCATAGCTTCAAGCCTCCGGTAGTGAGATTTGTAGTAAAGATGCTGCCCTGCATTCTAGAGCATGAGGAGCAGGAACCATGTGGGTCTAATACACGTACAATCTCTAAGTCGGTCATCAGGGTAATTGACATATGCTCCATAATCCCACCCAGGATGCATGGCGGTCGTGATGTTATTGACGAGACCTAGAAGTCGATCATGATCAGGAGTTACCATATGGACAGTCGCGTATTACGAGAGACTTACGATCCAAGAAAGCGAAGCCATCATCAGGATAAGGCGGCGTATTGTTGAAGGTGGCTGCATAAAACTGTATCGTAAACAATGCACTTCTTGTCGCAAATGACGTTGAGTCGACGGGGATCGCATTGATGGCTGAGTTTCCGCCCCCATATAGCTCGGCTTGCATGAACCAGCTCTGATAACATATATCAAACGGTACAGTACAATTGGAGTAAACCTTACTGTATCAGAAGTATACCCTTCGTACGCCAGATATTTCATGAATGCTTCAGATGCCTTGTAAGTCATTGGGTCGTCCTGCGGAGTCATCAACGATTTGGCGTAGAATGTGTTGGTTCCGTCAGGTCCCGCAGTATGCGTGTCAAGAACACCACCACCCAAGTCCTCTAGCGCGCTGATCCAGGTTCCATTCCCCGTGTATCTGATATTAGTCGGAGGCGGCATGACTGCTAGGAATGGCGCAAATGTTTTATTCAGCGCTGCCTCAGATTCACCAAAGAATCCGCCTGTGATCGCAAAGGTGACATTCCCGCTTCGCCACCTTTTGTAAGAACGACCTCCGCTCCAAATTCGGCTGGGATGTCCGTCATAGCATATTCCTGGAACTTGACGAGGGAGGCTGCGGCACCCTCATAGCTCATCTGCCAATTATAGCTAAAGATCACCGCGTACGAAGGTGCTGGTAACGTAGACATTTTCATAGAAGTGATGATACCAAATGAGCTCGCGGCGCCCCTCAAAGCCTTGAAACAATCGTTGCACATCAGTGGCGGCGTACCATATACAAGTCATCACATACCCAGAAAAGGTCTGGATTGACATCATTTGATGCAGAAGTGATGGTTCCGTTGGCCAGAACAACCGTCATTGACACAATTCTGTCCATTATCAGACCCCACATGCGGGACGCAAATCCAAAGCCACCGCCAGCTATCAATGGGCGTTAATTGTTAATTATTCATTTGCTGACGGACACGAACCAGCATGTCCACCAATACCAACGTATGGGCAGCTTCCATGAGGGAGGCCTCTCCCTACATCGTTCAAAGCGAGTGCTACGTCTCCCAGCTTCAAACCAGTTTCGATTGTTGCGATTCCGGAAGATGCATCGTATTGCAAGGCTGTCAAATTGCTTAAATCGATGACGAGGACACCATTTTCGCCTCCAAGCCCATTGGCAATGTAACTATGCTGGAAAAGCGGCCGAGAATCAGCTTATTCGCCAACGCTGTGATTTCAGTAAAAAAGGTACCCCGCCACCCCTGGCTACAACTCGAAGATTTTCAGAGTGTCCAAGGTGAACTACAGTTGAAACCTCGCGAACCGTCGAAGGGTATACCACAGCTGCGGGAGAGAAGTCGAATCTTAAATTGACTTACGAAATGAGCAGTAAGCGAAGGACAAAAAATATCGGCGTGGATATAATTACTTACACGGTTTACTTGCTGTCTCGTATGCAGAACTCCCAGGGAAAACTGCAGTAATACCAGCATCATCCAATCCATGTTCCAAAGCACTCTGACAGAAGACCAAGGCAGCAAAAAAAGCAAGAATAAGGCCGACAGCAGAAATCATGGAGGCTTAGATAGGCTGGGCGCTCCTTCCACTCGTTTAAATAGGGAAAACTCATCTCATGTGCCAGACCCAGGTGACAAGATGTGCAGGTATCATCGCAGCTTCTTCTAGAGCCAGAGGACTTACTCTGCGGAACATCGTCGGCATGTGTTCGCTGTCAAG
Organism: Armillaria gallica; assembly: GCA_037576215.1. Lineage (NCBI taxonomy): Eukaryota > Fungi > Basidiomycota > Agaricomycetes > Agaricales > Physalacriaceae > Armillaria > Armillaria gallica. The sequence continues at coordinate 2,131,497 of JBANDB010000008.1, forward strand.
ATGTTTAGCGAAACCGGCAAGGCGGACCGCAACTGTGCCTGGTGCATAGCCACTTCCAGGAGCCACGCTCTCCGATCGAGGAGATTGGCGAGTAGACAGACCAACAAGTACAGGATGTCGAAGAGCGTTATCACATGGTGACAGTGCTCTTCAGGTCGTTCCCTCTCCAAGATTATCAAATATTGACTCGTCTGCACTGTCAACCTCTAGGCGTAGGTCACGTTTGAGGGCTTTGAGAAAGACGTTTCAAACGTGCGTCAAGAACTTCATGTCGGAAGTGAAGGTGCAAGTGTACTTCAAGTGTCATATACAAATTATACCATTCCTCAATCGCTAGTTGCTGGGTCATCCTAACGAACACAATTTCTTCATAGAAGGTTTTTGTCAAAATCCTGATGGTCGCACAACTTGTTGTATGAGGAGACGGTAGCGCGTTGCAACCGCATCCCGTAAAAATCATTGGCATAACTACTTACTTACCTACGTACGTATGTATGTACGGTGAGATAAAGGCGGGAGAAGGGATGTAGGGGGGAAGTATCCTACGACGATGCGGAAGATGGGAGGGAAATGGTAACAGATGAAGCTTCGGGAGGGAAAGGAGAATAGATGTTTTATGGGTTTTATGCGAAAGACCATCGGTCGTATGCGTAAAAATGTCTTGCATCCAGAGACAAAAGACACCACGTATGTAACAAGGGCGAAAACGTACATCGAGAAAAAGCATATGATGCGACGTGGAAGCGTGGATTAGGTAGGTGTGAACGTTACAAAGAGAGGGAAGAGTAAAATATGTCATGGCAATGAGAAGAAACGCAGTGAGAGCAAAAAATCGCGACAGTAGTACTACATCATAAAGTCTCGTGTAGCCCCTGCGGCGAGAATGGCTTGCTACCCACCATCTCTGGATATCCAGAAACGATGAGGTTGGGTGGATGGATGGAGGGCCGATTGTGTGATGCGGAAAATATATATGCGAACCGGGGCCGAGTGTCGATGAGTGGAAGAATGATGAATGTAGTGAAACAGACAAGGAAGCTGGACCGAAGGGACCATAGAACCGGTTATTGACAATAATAATAGGTACAAGCCCAGTTGGCTGAAAAGAGAGAGTGAAAATAGTCCACCAAGTGCAGTAGTGTCATCGATGGTTCAAGTCGAGCGTAATGTATAAACAGTGGATTGCTGACAGGAATATGCAGTCTAGGGGGAATCAGGCATTCTGGAAAAAAACCGAGAAAACGAGGGCGACAGGCTCAAGTCCTGAGCCAAGCAGATTGGTAACTGACACTGTGATGAGGAGCAAACGTAGGTGCAGGATACGCCTGGCCGTGCATACCCCACTGTCCATCCATCTCAGGAGGAGATGGAGCTTCATTTGCAGTCATACGGATGTCGCTGCAGCGATATTGGAACTGGGACTGAGAGTATGAGCGCAGGTGATTACGACTATCTGTAGTGTCTTGGTAAGGTTGCGAATGCGAACGAGAATGCGAAACTGGAATGGGAAGAACAAGCTGCGGATGGCTGTAAACAGGAAGAGTGGGATGGCGAAGAGGTGCCATATCGTACGCGTAGGCCACGGACATCGGAGCATGCTGTACATAGGTACCGCCCGTAGGCCAATGATGACCCTGATATCCCACGTCGCACTGGGGGTATGCAGGTATCAGATGATAGGGAACTGTATTCAACGGAGGTGGCTGTACTGCGATATACTGCGCGCTACCGCGGTTCCTGTCCCTCAAGATGGGTTCATCTCCTGCAGGACTCCACTTGGCAGGAGGGGGAAGTCCTTTGACAGGTTGCGCATTACGCCTATCCCAACCGGATGAGACGTGTAAATCATTCTCCCTGGAGCCGTTGCTATAGGTAGAACTGGCACCACTAACCCGTCGTTTGGGTATATATTCCTCACGGAGGGGACCACCTTCATCGATGTCGAACTCGGCAAGCTCGACCGTCATGGCTTGCTCTCTCTCTAGTTTTTCTCTCCGGCGTTCCTCCAAGCCAATGAACACGGGCTGGGGATGAGAGGGATCGAAGTTGCAGACAGCCGGTGCCTGGATGATCTCATCGATGGCCTTGCGAATAATGGAGTGTGGATTAGCCGAGGGACGTGAAATGGGCTGAGGATGAGACGTCGATAATGACAAATGGTACGACATCATATGCGAAAGCCATTGTGACCAATGTTCATTGGTAATCGACAGGTCATATCCGAAAATGTCCAAGGCAAGGGACTCGAGATGATTCAGCGCATGGATGGGAACATTAGAGATTGTATGCCTTGACAAATGAATGAGTGCGGCAACACGGATGAGTAAAACACAAGCTTACCAAGTCTTGTTCGAAAATGTATGATCATCAAGCCACTTATTGGCGAGCATGCACCCCAAAACCGCAAGACGGAAGGGCGCACTAGCTTCCATCATCTCTTGATTGTGCCCGTGATCTGTGCCGAGAAGAGCCGCTCTGAACCGAAGCTCTTTGACGTCTTCATCGTTGATGTTAATCGTTCCGAATGAGACCGGGAGTCGAACGATATACCAGAGAGCCAGGTAAATGGCGGAAGGCTGCAAGAGGGTGGACAACAGCAGAGAATGAATGAGAGAAGCAAGGTATTCAGGAGGTGCCCTTGAATACTGCCTTGCAAACGTGGGTCTAGACATAAACGTGAGTAAACAAGGCGAAACGAGGAACAGGAAACATACGGTGTGCCGCGGAAAGGGAAGGCACCCTCAGTGGTACAAGTCTTCCAGATGTAATTTGCAATCCATTCGGATAGCGGCTCGGCCAACTTTTTGTATCCAACAGATGCAGATGGAGTCACCACCTCGGAAGCTAGGACTGGCTCTTTGGGCTCTTCGATGATGGACGGCTGCGCTTGATAATAATCATACTCGCACTTATTGATGCCGTAGGGCATGTCATCAGTAGAAATAGCAGGAACACCATATTCGCCATCATAACCATCTGCTGCGACAGCGCGGTCGACGAAGTCGGCAAATGGAGTAGCAGGCCCGATAGGACTGGAGCCGCTATTATCGCCAGGAGATGGTTCTTCAAAGATGGGTGAAAATGCGCCTCTCTCGTACGAAGCCGTTGGAGCCGGGTTGACGGACATCTTGATATCACCCTGTTGCAGTTCTGCAGGGGAGCCATCACTCCACGGGCCGCCAGAGTGGCGCTGGCTGACGGTAGAACCTTCTGAACTCATCTCGTCGTCGGCGTCACCGTCGATGGGAGAAGAGTGTAGGGCGGGAGACTGAAGAAAATTGAACAGGGGCGGAATGCACGCTTCAGCGTGCGCTCCTTTAATAACAGACGCGTTGGCCGCGACAGCTAACCCTTGAGAAAAATCCTGCTCTGCACAACGGCCCACAAGACGAGAGTCCTCCTCCCAAATCCTGCGAGGCTTTGTCCTCCTCCACGATGGCAGCGAGTTGATCCACTGCTCGCGGGTGCCAAAGGAGGGAGGTGGGCCCGTGGGGGCCACGGGGAGAGAGCGAGTTAGACTGGAAAAGGGATTGGAATGGCCGTCGTCGATGTGATGTTTCTTGATAACGGGGTGCGCAGGCTGTTTTGTGTGAACTGGAACTGGAACTGGCATCTGCAGTTGGATAGGACCAAAGATATCGAGCACTACGGACACAACGGAGTCAGCAGTGGCGTCGATACTCAGATCCAAGGTTGCTCTTTCGAATGAAGGAGCGAGACAGTCGAGCGAGCGAGGAAAAAAGGGGGTCGTAAGGGGTGTCGTGAAAAAGAGAAGAGAAGAGAAAAAGTCGGGGTCGAGAGCTGTCGAAGGTCGAATCGATGGCAGACGCACAACAAAGGCGTGCCTTTTGGATGGTCCGAGCTAGCTGCTGGGCTGCTGGGTTGCTACTGGGCTGCTGGAGAAAAAACGCAACGGTGGCGTCCTTGGCTGGTGCCGGGGAAACCTACGCCTGCAAAAATTTCAGCAAGGCAAAGAGCGCAGTGTACCCTCTTCAGTCTCGGCTGACGATGGTATATGGAACAGAGAGACCTGGCAACAAAATCGACGGGATGAGGTCGACGTCGCACACGGTGGAGGGATGGTCACTTTTTGGGCTGACTGCCACGCCTTATATATCTGCTTAGGTAATTGACTATGACTCGGTTGCTCCGTCCGTCATGCGAACGCATCCATTTACGGCATGAGACACCTAGATGGATGTAATTGATTCTATGTGATGCTGCCCTTGCCCTTGCCCCCCAACTGCGCTGTTGTCTGTGCTTGGCCTAGGTAGTCCTAGCTTCGCCACCGTACCTGGCAAACCCTCCTGTTATCCTATTCTGAAAAAATTTCCTGATCGATCGCAGCAGAGTACCCCGTGAGTGAACCCGGGGCACTGTGTATCACCGGATTTCTCGATTAGTACCTCACTAGTGCCCAGCGTTCCATCTATACTGCGGCTCGAGTCACAATTTACGTACCTGTCGGTTGGCCGAGACATTCCTTATACATATACTCCGCCTCCTGCCTCGCGCAGCTCACGGTATGACGAGGCCGGGTTTTGTGTATATCGATGAATGAGTCTCCGTTACGCTCCCAACACGTGTTTATACAGTGAGCCATGCGGGATCCCGATGGTTCGAGCCAAATGAAACATGAGAATACCAATCAATCTGCTCATGCGTGTTCCGAACGAGGACGGCAGAGACAGAAACGTTCCGGAGATTGACCACCGTTCGGAGCAGTACGATATCAAGATCGACAGGGAAGAAACAAACGATGGTGACACAGAGATAGGTTTCCAGTGCGTACTCCGGAGATACCCACATTCCTTGCCGATAGTACACGCTATCGTGCGGCATGTCCCAGCCTACGTGAGATTCCATGGACCAAGTGAGAATACTAGTATACTTTCAGACCAGGAGATCATGATTCACTACAGATTCGAACTAATTGACAAAGGTTGTCAAGATAAACTCATCTCGGCAGAGTGGAGTAGAAGCGAAGATATGGGGGTAAGCGCAACCAGAGAGAAGCCAACCCCCGTTGAGATGGAGAGGATACCGGGAGCCATGCATGTACATGTACCTGAGTAAGCACTGATGCATGATGATGCGGCTGATGCTGGTGGGGAATAAAAATAAATTCTATAAAAAGAGAGAAAAAGGAAATGAAAGAGGGAAAAGATTGATCATGTATCGTGACGTATTTGTTTGGCAGAAATTTCCATACCAAGCAATCCCTTTAGCTCTTGACTCCGACCAGATATTAACATTCAACTTATGCAAGTCCATTAGACGCGTCAAAATGTCGTTTATTGGGCCGAGCATAGAAAACAATGGGGTGAACAACACGAATCAGGACTCGATTACTCTCGGGCAGTTGAGGACCATGGTCAACTCTATACCTAAACCGAAAGTACGTGCCCACCTTCTCCTACGTCGGTGAAAGGCTAAGAGGTGATCTAGCAATGGTGGTACGACTACAACTACGACGATGAAGACACAGTCATGAACGAGATTGATGAGCTATACTCATATGTCGAGATGCCTCAAGTTGCGGAGAATTTGAGGGCGTGGCACGGATCTTTCGATGGAGGTGAGCAAACTGCGTCGTTGAACATATTCACACGTAACGTATCCTAAGAATGGACCAAGACCCCACTTCCCCAGCGCAAAGCACACGTTGAGCTGTTGCTCGAAGGACTCGAACACCGAGATGCTGTGATTCGCTTTACAAACGCGCGGCGACTTTTCTACATCGTCCAAGGTTCGACTTTTTCTCGTGACAGTCGGCTCGATATGAATGGTTCGTAGGGACGTTTGCGGAGACTGGATCGCCAGAGCATCAGCTTCACTGGATTTTTGAGAATTGCAAGATTGTCCGAGCAGCGAACGGTGTGAGCGCGATCGTGGAAGCCATGAAGATTGCAAGTTCAAAACATGATTTGCTATGGCAAGCAACTAGAATCCTACTATCTGGAAGGTTCACTTATGCCTGTGCTTGTCCTCAAACAGCAGTCTCACGGACACTGACATCGCACATCTGCGTGTCACACCTGAAGAGAAGTCTAATCTCCTGGAAGAAGTATTGACAGAACTTTCCGTATATGTCGGGATGTTGTACCATTTAATTGAGATATTCAAGGGATACGACGAGTTCGCAGACGAACTAAGTACGTGGGTCGTGCTTTGAAATTTCCTCTCCGACTAATAGATTATCGAAGTGAGCTTGGACCCGCCCCTTCCCGTCTACGTGTTTAGTGTCGTCTCTGGTCTACGTGATAAAAGTGCTAAAGGATATCCTGTTAAAAAGGTGAAAAGGGTTTCCTTTGGAGACGACTTCACACTCAAACTTTCTCAGCTCTTGTTGCTTCTTTGGAAGACCTTGTTAGCTTGCTTTGGCGGATACCGGGATTATGCTAGGGTCAAAAAACTTGCGAGAGAATTGGGAGGACTTTCGAATAGTCCCGAGGCACCTGAAGGTAGTTTACTTTGCTTCCCCCTTTACACTATTTGACACGAATACAGGTGCCACAATCATCAAGTCTTCGCCATTTGATATTGAGGCATTCCGTCAAGAAACCTTTGTGAAGTACCCCACCTTCACTCCTCCCCCACCTCCAGCTGTCGAGTCCCCCATTCCTAAATTAGCCAGTTCAAACATCACGTCCAAGCTAGCGCAAGCATTCTCTCCCATTCCCGTGCGCCACCACTATCACAACGATGAGTCCGAGAACCAACCCAGTCTTCCTCCGCACAATAACATGATGTTCCTCCATCAGCACAATAATGGCTATCGACCTATCCCTCAACCAGCGACACCAGCTCCCTCGCCACCACCTGCAGTCGGTCCAAAGCCGAAGAAACAGCAGTATCAGACAGACCAGAACCGACCGTTCTTGTTCCCCTTCTCGAAAAGCCAGAGTAAAGATGCTAGGCTCGTGCCCTTTGCCATCGATGAAGCCGACAAACTGTATTCTAGGCATATGTACGTTAGCCTGTCATTAACGCAAATGTGGCGAACAAGGGAGGATTGTATGACGTTTGAAAGCGGATTGGATCATATGCCAGGGTCCGAGGGTGAATTCGAGCCATCTACTTTCACAGCAAAGGCGAGTCCTTTTCATCTTCAGTTCGGTCCCACATTAAACTCGGTATAGGAGTCAGAATCGGCTGAGCCATTGCCTGACGTTGCCCTCTAGATGCCAAAATCGCCGAGGCGACCGAGGCGGTGGAGCGTGCAGAAACTGCAGCGGAGAGGAGAAAGGCAAAAGAACGACGAGAGGATTTGATGCGCCTGAAACGCGTGGAGCAGATTTATGTAAGTCTATCCTTGAACGTTTGAGCGTTAATTGATTTTAGCCTTAGAGTGCTGGTCTACCTGTCCTATCCGGGTGGGTTCTGGTTTGTCTCAAGCTACTGTTGGCCACGGTTACAGCAGGCACGAACATGCCACTTCCCCAGGCAGCTACGATGTTCCCAGGCGTTGCTTCGCGTAAGTTGTTACTTTTGGCGGCGCCTTCCTTGACTAACAGACACATAGCGCAGGAGCCTCCCATCCCCCCTCCTACTCCCACTTTGGATGAACTTGATGTCACGCGACACCGGGAAATTACTTCCAAGGCTGTATCCGCAATTCTGCTTATGGTTTTGAAATGGTTCAAAGTTTCACGTAAGTCCATCCATGTGCATCCACTTGAATGCATCACGACGATCTCCTACTTCAGACGTAATGAAATTCCATCACTTGGGACAGCTGCTATTGGACACAAACTGTTTGTTGCTGCTTCTGAAAATGTTCGGGTTGCAAGAAGTCTCCACGTCTCTTGTAGCGCGTAATGATTCCCCTGAAAACAAGTTAGTTGTGACTCTTCCCTCATTGACATTGTAATTAATGGCCCGCTCCAGCTTCTTCCGATATTGTTATCTCCATTTCTCCAAAAACCCTCAACCGATGCGGCCAGAAGACTCTATGTTGAGACCACCAAGGCAGACAATCACGAAGACGCGTACATTGCCCAACGGAGATACTCTGGAGGAAGAAGTCGAGATGGTTACCGATTTCTCGTGGAGAAACTTCTTTTCAACGATCAATTTTGCTAAGATTATGCAGAAGCTGTCGAAACACCGATCACACAGAATTTGGATGTTAATCCAATACAAAAGCTCTGTGAGTGACTAAGAAGCAGAAGCCAGCAATGAACTAATAATGCCGTCAACTAGGCAGTATTGAAGCGTATACTGAGGGTTCAGCACCCGATGCTGCAATTACACCTACTCAAGTTGCTCAAAAGTCAAGTTCCATTCTGTGGTCGGAAATGGAGACAAAGTACGATGACCATTGAAGACATCTTGGTCAACTCTCATAACTTTTCCCAGGCAATATGAAACTCATCACGGCCATATATTTGAACTGCAGGCCTGATCTCCGCGATGAATGGCTGACGGGTTCAGAAAATGATGATGCCGCTGACGCCTCTGTAGGTTGACAGATTTATGGACATTCCATTCTGACCATCTTCTTCATCAGGCCCAGGAGACCGCTTTGCGTCACCTCGTCAAATTTTGTAAGTCAGGGTTACCCGTCTTACTCTGTGCTTCCTAACCGAGGCCACCCAGACAACACCAAGCGATATGGTACCAACGCGACCGCGAACCAATTCAACCCATTACACCGCCGTTCAGGGAGCATGTCGCATCATATAGAAGGTCTCCATCCCGGTCCGGAGCTTTCTGGGATCATCCGGCCCAATGGAACGCCCAACATTGTGGATGCGGATGTGTTCCCTCCGGCTCGTTCTCAAGCGCCTGATCCCTCAATATTCCTCCCTTACACGGCGGAGGATATCAACTTTGAGGATGAGTACGAGGAGTACATATCCGATCTCGGGTGGTCTGATGAGCAGGGCGGCCCGTTATTCGAGGGAACTTCTGCCTGGCATCGGTTCCCGGTGGATTTCGCTGCTGACATTGCCGATGGTATAAGCGATAGCGAGAGCATTGTCTCTATTGGTGATCTGGGTGATGATGCTCGGCTGAACCGGGACGAACCGCAGGGTCATGATGAGAATAGGAATGACTGGGAGGTTCGTATTCTCTATTCCTGTTCAATTTTTGTTCATTTGTCGCTCTCTAGCACATGAGTCCTAAGACGATGGCCGCGTTGCCCAAATCTCCCGCTGGCGGAAGACGTTCGAGCTCTGGGAGCGGTCTACGTCCCGTCATACCTTTCGGTTTGGACAGTGATAGCCCTATTGATCTGGAAGATGAGGACGAGGATCCCTCCGAAGTAGGACACGCTCCTCGTGAGGATTCTGCATTTGCCTCTGGTGCAGGTGTAGACGAAGTAGAGTATGTTTATGGGTAAGTGTTCCACTTTTAAGATTTCAAACGGCGACTGACCCTCTCGCAGTGTTTAAGGTTCTCAGCTATGTGCGATTTGTGTATCCTTGATTCCTATGATATCATTGTGTAGCGCCATACATCGATGGACGAAGATTACATCCGCGTATCCAGCGGTATACATCAAAGCATATAATAAGAGTTATATCGCCGCCCCAAGGAGCGTCTCATCCATCTTGATAGCCTCAAAGACATGAAACGTCCGAACATGGGTGGGCTCGTAGCGGGAGTAATTCGGAGGAGCTGCTGCGTCCGTCGGATTGACCGTCGCAAAGCTCGGCAATGTCAAGATACTCGGCGCTGCTGTTCGAGTGTGGCCATCATCATGAGGGTGTGGAATGTGCAGACGTGGTGGAGGTGACACCCTTGTATCCTCAAAGGACCACGCGAGGTGTTCACGGAATTCACTGAATACATTATTTAAGACAAGGAGTCAAACAGAAGACGATGCAGAACTCACTGCTGATATTCCTGCATCGCAGACTGGCCTTCCGATGAAACAGAACCAATGGAAAATATAGAACCTCGCATACTTCTACCATCCGAATCCTGTCGAGTATATGATGCGCCCTGAGGACCCGCATGAATGTACTGCGGGGGGTTGAACCGTTCGTGCAAGAACCTAGTCATAGAATCAGAAAATCAGGCATCCCTCAAAGGTAACTGGTGTACCCTTCATAATCCCACAAAGATTCCTTTACCACTTCTTCGTCAACCTCGTCCTCCTCTGCGATCTCGACTGCATAACTTGTTAAGGCGGCTTTGAGCGACAGAAGGACCCTCGGATGTTTTAACGCATGGACTTCGATCTCTGTCCGGGGTAGAGGGATAAGCGTAGAGGGCCACAACATGAGCCCTGGCGCATGCGTTAGCTGGTGAATATCATCAGGCGGTCGACCCTTCTCCGGCACAGGATCTGGTGAAGCTAGTGTCAAATGCATCGTTCGCACTTCTCTCGAGTGCCCAAATATCGCCTGCAGCATCTCCACGATGAATTGGCTTGGACAGAGATGGATGCCATATTTTGTGTTCTGCAGATGCTCGAACAGGGACTCGAGTTCTCGTGCAGCAGAAGCTTGGTCTGTCCATGGATCAGCGTGGAATTCAGCGGGAACAAGAGAGGAGGAGACGGAATGGCTCGGCCCGTCCGTGGAGATTGTTGGGTCGTGTCGCCTGCCATTCAGTGTTGCAGTATCAGAGGCCTCTTCTTCCACGTCGTAGTCGTATTCCTCCTCGGTGATGGGATCGACACGATCGTTGTCAGGATGCAGCTGAGAATATCGTGCTAATGAATCGACGTCGCTGGACTCGGTGAGTGGGGTCATCGGAAGGGCTGACTTGCCGTATGGAAAGAAGACGTGGTCATCAATCAGCTCTAGTCGTCCACCGACGGTTAACACACGACAAGCTTCTCGGAGAACGAATTCCCATTTCTCAAAAGATATCGCATACGTCAGATTGGACATTCGCACAAGATCAAACGAATCATTGGGAAAGGGGAGCTCGTTCTTCAGACTACAGACAGCCATCAGTACGGGGAAGCACGAGAAAATGCGTGGAATAGACATACAAGTTTCCCTTTACGAACGAGATGTTCTCAGAGACTCCGTTCCGAGCAGCTGCAGTGCGAAGCGATTTCGTGATGTCAACCATATCGAAGCCTGTGACCTTTGTTCCGTAGCCTTTCCACGCTACAGCTGCATCGAGCATCCAATGACCCTCGCCGCAGCCCAAGTCAAGCACGGTAGCAGGAGGATTGTTGCCATAGTGGTGAAATGAAGGGCCGTCGACGCTGTTTAAACGCTTTAATAGCTCGGTACCAAGACGGTCCCTATGCGAATGCAGGATTAGTAGAAGGAAAGAAGAATGAACACGGGGAACGCACTGCTCTAATAGTATCGAATCGTATGGATCGAGGGGATACGAGTCACGCTTAGACGGAGATGACGGGGGTGTCCACTGTGGCTCTATACTGAAGCTCGTGGATCCTATGAAGGAAGCGGTATCGACTGAAGATGATCGCGGAGAAGAAGGATCAGATATGTCGGAACCTATGTCGGCAGACTGGTCTTGACTAGGTTTCTTTTTCCTGTTTAAGGGTATACCCATGAAACGACGAAGTGGGTCACTCTGCCGGTCGCTGCCAGCGGAGGACTTGGATTTCTTTTTCAAAGGTAGTTTCAGCTTTGGAGGTGGCGAGTTCGGGTGCGCTCTAGATCTGGATGAGGGGAAGACAAAACTGGACCCGACTTCCGTAGAATTGTGTGAGTGAAGAGACGTAGAATTGGACGAAGAGCCGGAAGAACCGACGTTTGAGGCGGATGGTTCAGGCGACTGGCGATGAGACGAGCTCGACGCAACCGGATAGACCTGAGTTTCCACTTGTTTCCCTTTGTCCTTTTTGGACTTGAGCTTGAACTTTGGGGGTGGCGAAGACGGGTGTGCCCTAGAGCGTGAAGACGGAAAGACAAACGCAGAAGGAGATGGTGTGGACTGCGAATCCGTGGATCCAGAGGAGTGGGAAAAGTACGAAGTCGGCGCATTAACATTCATGGAGGAGTGGGAGCTGGCAACTGAAGTCACCGAGCCAGAATCGGAGGACCCTGACCGTGACTCGAGTGGTGGAGGCGGGGGAGTCGGCAGATATACGTTGTCGCCCTTCCGTAACGGCGAGAGCACGGTATTATTAGAACCAGACGAAAGCGCCGGCGAAACCAAGCCTAACGGCGATCGGGGCTGGTCGCTGAACACTAAGGGCGGCGGGGGGACTCTATCCTCGCTTTCTGTGCGTACCTGTTGCGGCGCCACGCCAGGCGCGTACGTCGCCGAGGGCGTCGAGGGGGACGGCGGCGAGGATAGGGGCGCTTGTGTGGAACCTGTCGGGCGCTGTCGGCGCAACACGTGGTAAATTGACGATGATCGACATTAATATCAGTGTCACCACGCACCAATGGTCGCAGAGCAGCCAGAAAACTTTTCTCAAAATGTCCCCCCGTTGACGCTGCATTCGTGGCCTTCAATGGCTTCGGCTTCGACTTCGACTTCGAGGGTGAAGTGTTTCCTGTTTGCAGCCGTCTTCGTCCCGACGCGGCCCTAGACGACATCTACTGCTCGACTATCATTCTATCTGGTCGCGTGGACAGAACATGAGGGACATACTGGTGGGCTTGACGTACTATCGAATCTATAATGGGTACTTCGAGCAAACCGAAACGGGTCTGCAGCGTCGTGAGCACAAAAGGGGGGCAGACAGGATACTTGAAAGCCCTCTCGCGTTTGATACAGTGATGGTTAGAAAGGTGTATAGACGGCGGCTACCTCCGGCTAGACCGGATATAAATCTCAAATGCTACTTAATAGCCGCGCTTGGAGGACTTCCGGTTCTTTCAGGTCTGCCATGATCTTGTCAAGACCCTCATCTATCGAACAGTGTTAACGGATGGGGTGCTCACTCAATTAACCATCAGCGAGATAAGTCGCTGTCCAGTTCGCCGCCCAGAGGCTGTGCTCTAGGGAATGACGGCATTCATCGTGTTCAGGGTGAACCTGACTTCCGGCGACATATCGGAATTCATGCAGATTCAGATAAGGTCGCACAAGCAGAGTGATCACAGTTAGCGGCTCAAATTTCCATTTCGATCTGAAAGGGGTACTTGAATTTCCGAGCGGATCCGGGATCAGACTTATTCAAAACTTCCACGTCGCATCGTCCAATGTGGAAAAGACAAGTCGAACCGACTTCAACCAAACCAATGCCGTATGTCTCTAGCGCTTATAAGATTGCAGACTGTCGGAAGCGCCGGAGTTCTGGAGCTCACCGATAAGACGTGGTTGTGAACACATGGAACAAGGTACCGTTCCTGTTCAAGCTGTTATACTAAATAGCATAGCACCCGCGGGCAACCCTGGGCAACCTCGAACTGGGCCGTCTCCCGCGTTCAATCAGGCAAACGAATACCGTCCCCAACATACGCAAAGGAATTAGGCTCGTATCTGAACCTGGGCCTTTCGAGTGTAATATTGCAGATAAAATTGAACGAGAACGCTAATCTACAATACGAAAGGTAATAGGCACAATTCAATATATTCCGCGCAATGTGGGTCGAGATAGATTGCACTGACAGTCGCAAGCTCCGCCATCATCGAAGACTTTCAAAATTTCCCGTTAAGTATCTATGATCAGCGCAAATCGCCGCCGCTGTGAAGTGTGGACAGCGTGCGGCGTCCGGTAACGTTCAGCGTCTAACTTTCATTGATACCCAGAGAGAAACGCGAGCTGGTTCCATTCCGCTTCTGAAGTTGCTTATCTATGGAAAATGATCGGGATTTGTTACAGATCAAGATCATTCCTGGTTACTACTTTTATACTAAGATCCCCTTCCGTTTTGGGCCCTCCATCTTGTCTGCAACGTTTCCCCTCCCACAGCAGGAAACATGGTTAACATCGAATACGATGCTTGTGCGTTATCTCCTCGTTCTTTTTGGGGACAGGGCTCACGAATGAATATAGCTAACAGTATGACCATACAAAATGACGGGAAGACCGTCGTGTACAACCCTGGCGACATTGCATGGGTCCTCGCGAGCACGGCGCTGGTTTGGTTAATGATACCTGGCGTTGGGTTCTTCTATTCTGGCCTGTTGAGGTGCGATCCCTATCCATAAGCGCACCCTATCTGCTAACCCGCAAACAGACGAAAAAACGCGCTGTCGATGATATACCTAAGCATGATGACCATCGCGGTGGTTTCGTTCCAGGTCCGTCCCGACGCCCAACTCGATTTCCTGGACTGACAGTACCCTAGTGGTTTTTCTGGGGCTTCTCACTGACCTTCAGCGAGGAGGGAAGCAAATTCATCGGAAACTTGAGTGAGAATTTACGCCATGTCACCCATCTCATCTTGACTGACTGGCATCACAAGAATACTTCGGTCTTAAAGGCGTCCTCGAGAAGCCTTCCATAGGAAGTGACAAAATACCATCAATCGTCTTCTGCGTATACCAGCTCATGTTTGCAATTATTACGTACGTTTATTTATTCACCTCATGCCCGGGTATGGCGGCATGTCGGGACTTCCATACTAGGAGAGGGCAACCAACTGACGGAAACCATTCTTATCTAGCCCCATGCTCGCAATAGGAGGCTTCGCCGAACGTGCTCACCTTGGTCCTTTACTTGCTTTTGTCTTCTTCTGGTCTACACTCGTTTACAACCCTATTGCATGCTGGACTTGGAACACTCACGGATGGTCATACATAATGGGAGGCCTAGATTTCGCTGGAGGAACCCCGGTGCACATCTCTTCGGGAACAGCGGCTCTGGCTATTTCGGTTTACCTTGGCAAGCGCCGGGGATATGGCACTGAGGCGTTGGCGTACAAGCCTCATAACACAACATACGTGGTTCTAGGTATTTTTTGCTTGAGTGCTTTACTTTGGAAAATTGGACTTAATGGTGTGCAGGAACTGTATTCTTATGGGTAGGCTGGTTCGGCTTCAACGGCGGCTCTGCCCTCGCTGCCAACATGAGGGCTGCCCAAGCGTGCATCGTCACTAACTTGGCGGCAAGTGTTGGCGGGCTTACATGGATGCTCTGGGTAATGAACTTTTCGCTGTCAGGTTCCAGTCACTAAGTCTGCGATACAGGATTACCGTATCGAGAGGAAGTGGTCTGCTGTAGGTTTCTGCTCTGGTGCTATCGCAGGACTGGTGGCCATCACTCCCGGCTCTGGATTTGTTGGTGCTCGTAAGTAATATTAAGCACCATTATCCCCGACTAATGTCTTCCACCTTGTAGCCGCGGCCGTCCTTTTTGGCTTCATGGCCGGCACATTATGCAACTTTGCTACCCAAATCAAGTTCTTTGCAGGCTACGATGATTCTCTCGATGTAAGGTCCCCCTCCTTCTCCAGTGTCCTGCTCTCATATCTTTCACACAGGTCTTTGCATCGCACGGCATTGGTGGAGTTGTCGGGAACCTCCTTACCGCGCTCTTCGCCCAGGCTAGTGTAGCACACTTCGACGGGTTCACTGTCATTGCCGGGGGCTGGCTCGACCGTCACTGGATCCAGCTAGCTTGGCACCTCGCAGATTCGGCAGCTGGATTGGGTTATTCGTTCACGATGACTGTGAGTTCTCGTTTGCCTCCTTCCCGCATGTTCTTACTTTACTTTCACAGACTATCATCCTGTGGATCATGCACTACATTCCGGGACTCCGTCTACGCGTATCGGAAGAGGTAGAGGAGGTGGGAATAGATGAATCTGATATGGGCGAGTTTGCCTACGATTATGTTGGTCTCGAACTCCCGTTGTCGACTGGGTACAGAGGGAGCCGGGAGTCAGATAACCAATATTTGAAGGAACGGCAGAGTTCGCATGTGCACTGATTCTTTTGTCTTTACTGTCTTTTCGTTGCTTTACTTTTAATCTTATTACTGTTGCTCTTTTACTTGCGGGGCGCATACGCACTCAAATTAATTAGTTATCCACTCTCCTTACAGATTATCGATTATCATGCACTCTAGTACATATGTAGTAATTTGCGACAGTGTATACCGTCGGGCCCTCGCCGCAGAGATCAATATCAGACTCTTATGTAGAACCATTTTCTGATGACTTCATTGTTGGCCATGATAACCTTGCTGTAAACACTTGATTGGGGGAAGAATAGTATAAACTGACCCGGCGAGGACGGATTGGAGCAGGTAAATTGAGGTCATGGGCTTTTGCCCTAAGCCCTGTGAGAGCGAATGACAGGAATTGTGTCGAATTTCCTACAGAAACAGCAACCTGTCAGTGGTCCCAGGTACGTATTTAAATACTACAACAGATAGCAAGAATAGTCGGTATGCGCTTGGCGAACACGCAGAACATCAAGGGATTGCCGGACAAGCTGGTGAAACGAGCTGGGCCGCTCCGAGTTAATGGAAACGCTTACAGGGAGATCAGGAATTACATTGAAATAGAGTACGGCCCATCATCTAGCTGCCATGTGGTTGTGTTTATACTGCTCAGCATACTTTGCAGCCAGTTGCAACAAATCCTTGTCATCCTCAAAGGAGAGCTTCTCCAGAGCCTCGTCAACTTCAAACAACACAGACTCCTCAAATCCCTCTGCCACCATGTGCGTTCCAACGCGCGGGGTCCCCTCGGGGTCGTCCAACGAACCAACATACCAGAATATCAGTTTCACGTTCTTCGGTTTCTGGAGGGGCCTGATGGTGATGGCGAATGGTTCTGTACAACTCTGTGAAATTCTGGGTATATCTTCCTGATGGGCCACAGACGCGGAGGAGATGGTCGCACGTGTGGGTAATGCGATAGGAAGCAGTGTGCAGGCGTAGCCCGTCTCTTCCAGAACTTCACGCACTGCCGTGGTCGCTAGGTCTTCGCCCTCGTCTTTCCGCCCCTTTGCAAGGAGCCATTCGTTGCGCTTTTTGTAGTACACAAGGCAGACTTTGAGCGGTTTGTCTTTAGATATAAGAAAAGCAATTGCTCCGGCGGCGAGAACGAACTGGTCAGAGGAGTGATTGGTTTGCTTCGGGTAGCGTGGATCTGGATGGGATATGAGCGTGTATTCACGAGAGAATTTGGAACGAGGTCGCACGTGGTCGTTTATTGAATCGTCGGTAAAACCACGGTAGTAACAGGAATCCTGCAGCGGTACCGGCTGCGGCTAGAGACCATACATCTGACAATGAATCAGCGTCAAAGAAAGGAGAAATGGAGCCTCCAATGACATACGGTAATGACGCATGGTGGTACCCTGTAAATGACGGAAAGTCATGGGGCCGAGATACTTGTGGGTCCACATTGACTCGGACAGGGCTACAGTAAAATTTCATGAATGTTACAAATATATTAATATATTTGCTCTATAATCGACAAGAGTGAAGTTGAGCTATCACAAGAGCGACATCACATTAATTTGGACTTCGTCGTCAGAAACCACCATTGGACCCGGTGTGAATCGTCCAAGACAAAAGGCCGTTTGTATGCTGCCTTTCATCAGAAAATATTCTGTTATCCCACAGTAACGAGAAGTGCCAGAAGATTGGTCCCTACTTCAAGGGCTGCAACTCCCCGCTCACAACAGCTGCCAGCCTGCTGGGGTGCAATTGGGGTGAGAAAGCCATGAGAAGCCAGGAACAGCCCCACTCCAGTCTACCGGATGATGCCCACCTTTAATGAAGGCACTCTTCAGAAGATCGCTGGCGGATAGTATCATGTGTGATTCAAGAGCCACTGAGTGAGAGATATTCTTGAAATCATGACTCCAAAGGTTTGACAGGTTTGTGCTGTTACACATTTACACATTTGAGACCCATCTGCTTTGATGGTCACCAACAGACGTGAAAGAGGCTGTGATGCAATTTACCGAGGTTAACATCTTACCAGTTAACTGTTCAGATTATTGTCGTCCTTACAATGGCCGCAATGACAGATAGAAGAGGAAGAGAAGTACTGAGTATTGATCCAAGCGGCTGGCAATCTAAAGAAGTGAACGATCAACGATCAGATACGACGTGTGGCAGTAGAATACAAGCCAACTCAACCAGTTGGTATTAAAAAAACGCCAGAGGCGTGGTCTGTGCCTTGCACAAAAAAGCAGGGCCTTCTAAGCTGGCACAACAGCTCAAGGTCCAGGTCCAGATGATTGAATTACGAGTGGTTCGTTCAGCCGTGTGAGCGATGAGAAATCCTACAGGCGCTTGCAGCCTTGATGCCCGAGCGCCCGAGGTGTGATCATCGAGACGGTGAACGAATGTAAAACTAGATAGCATTCATCAGTCTGAGATCCGAAATCCCATCTGTCAAGTGACTCTGGATCATTTCGAGGCCTAGGAGACAGGTGCTGATGAGAACAGTAAAGTGCAGTTCGACAACATAATATGACCTCGGTCTAGTTGTCGTCCAGTCCTTGAGGGCATCAGATTGATTGTCGTTTACGCCATGAAGCTGACCCAGACAACGAGATGGATTGCCACGAGAAGGATTCTTTCATGCAATCTAGAGGTTTATCCTGCGTTTTACCTTATGATGTGACAGCGATGTCGTCGTGGTTAAGAATGATATCGAACGTTTGACTGTCACCAAACCGGCAAAACAAATTGAGATGGATTGCTGACGTCCGCCATGGTCGAGCCTCTAGGTACAGTTCAAAAGTTGAAAGTTCTCGTTAATTATGAAAGTTATGGAAGGAATCCGAAGGATGACTGCTGCTGTGGGATACAAACCAGTAGATTAGGGTAAATTCTGCTTGCATGTGGCTCATTTCGTGGGCCATAGATGCCAGCGTAGGGCAAAGAGCGCAGATTCAAAGCAAATTCAAAAAGATCCTTGCTGGTCAAGACAGGAAGATTGGCGGCAATTTGAATGTCACACGAACGTTATCCTATCACGTGATTCATTTCATATTGGGTACAAATTGAAAAGTCTGGGAAAAGATTATTCGAATTCTAGACCTTGACATCTCTTCGGATGGGTTCACAATGAATGAACTTGCGATTTATGCTGCTCTCCGGATATTCTCTGACCGTTTCTCTGCCAGAGCGATGTTGTACGCCACCATAATATTCGATAGGTGATTGGCTAGAAGTAGTGCTCACGGGACTACAGGTACGACTCGGCATCATATGTCTCAACCCATGGCTACGCCTGTGACGCTATGGTGTGAAACCTGACCATATCTCCCATGGCCACCACCCAAACCTCGGACCGATGTACGCACGACCCCCCCTCGCTGTCTGGCCCCCACTCACCACCCCGTAACTCCCTAGTCAACGCTTCAGACTCTGACATTACTCTCAAGTCATGTGACGATATTCTCTTTCGTGTACATCGCATAAATCTCGAAATGCACTCCCAGGTCTTCGCTGACGCTGGAGGGTCGACCATTCCGAAGCAACAAGAGGTCGTTCCCCTCACAGAACGCGCCGAGGTGCTCGAGCTTATGCTTCAGTACATGTATCTGCAACGCCAGCCAGACTTGAGGAACGTCAAGTTTGAGGTGCTTAAGGACCTAGCTGAGGCCGTGGAGAAGTATGAGATATACTCGGCCATGGGAGTATGTGCCCAGAAAATGAAGTATACTCCAGGTCCTGCATTACTCTGTTGCATTTGAATGTTGTTTTACCAGGGAGTCTATAGCGGACCACCCATTGGACGTGCTCCTGTACAGTGTTCGGCACAAGCATGAAGACATCATCAACGAGTGCGCTGAAGCTAGTATCAACATGTCGACGACCGACATGCTTCGGTCTCTTCCTTCTGACATATTTGCCGCTTGGGTAGGTTACAGAACCTTTCTATTTTTCTCTACCAACCTTCTTAGTACTTCTCAGATTCGATACCACCAAGATTGGACAGACCTGATGAACAGGGAGTATACGCGCTTCGGTCCTACGCGTCACCACAAGAATGTCACCGTGCATCACTGTGAAATATGGGCGGAGAACTATGCTTGTATCGCACATGAGATTGCAGGCAGACCCAGAATTTACTCAAGCTGCGGTCGCTGCTACAGCGGAGACAGCAAACACTAGGGAATCGCTGCGAAGACTGTAAAAGGGAATTGGGGTATTGGTATCATCAAGCTAACAGGGATAGGAATGATTTGCCACAGTTTAGTGAATACCTTTAGCTTGTATTTGGAAGAAGGGACAATGTAATCGGAATATGCTGTATACCAGGACTTATGTACTACATAGGCTACGTACTTAACACATTTACATTTAATTATTTATGCTTATGATAAATAATTATATGCGAACTGTCCTAACGTGGACGTAATTCCAACTCCGCTCGCTCTTCCTCTTTCCAACACCTCGACCAAGGAAAAATGGCTGGAATTAATCCAGGAGATGAAGTAGGTAGTACCTTCATTTGCATGCATAATACTCACTGTTCTGTTACAGAAACTGGTTTTCGAGTCGTCCGAGGCTGTTTCTGTTATTTCAACGTTCGATGACCTTGGCTTGAAGGAGGACCTTGTCAGAGGAATATATGCCTACAGTGCGTCCATGACTTCCCCTAGTTCCACCATGGTCTCTTACTTCCTTAAAAAGACTTCGAAAAACCTTCTGCTATCCAGCAGCGGGCCATTCTACCAATAACGCAAGGCCGGGATGTCATCGCCCAAGCTCAGTCCGGTACTGGTAAAACGGCCACATTCTCCATCTCCATCCTGCAATCTATCGACGTATCTGTGCGCGAAACGCAAGCACTAGTCCTTTCCCCCACTCGCGAACTCGCAACCCAGATCCAGTCTGTCGTTTTGGCGCTTGGAGATTACATGAACGTTCAGTGCCATGCCTGTATTGGGGGTACCTCCATCGGCGAGGATATTCGCAAACTCGAGTACGGACAGCATGTCGTCTCAGGTACTCCCGGTCGTGTCTTCGATATGATCCGCCGGCGTAGTCTGCGGACTCGGAATATCAAGATGTTGGTTCTTGATGAGGCCGACGAACTTCTCAACAAGGGTTTCAAGGACCAGATATATGATGTCTACCGCTACCTCCCTCCTGCGACGCAAGTCGTTCTCCTCAGCGCTACGCTCCCGTATGATGTGCTGGAGATGACGACGAAGTTCATGACGGATCCTATTCGCATCCTGGTGAAGCGTGATGAGTTGACATTGGAGGGCATCAAACAATTCTTCGTCGCTGTGGAGAAGGAGGATTGGAAGTTTGATACGCTCTGTGATCTCTACGACACCCTTACCATCACCCAAGCAGTCATCTTCTGCAACACGAGACGAAAAGTGGACTGGCTGACGGAGAAAATGCGCGCGTCCAACTTCACTGTGTCATCAATGCATGGTGAGATGGTGCAAAAGGAGCGGGATGCGATTATGGCTGAATTCCGTGGGGGCACTTCGTAAGTAATATTCTTTGTCATCTTAGCTTGCTGTCTTGACGCCTAGTGTTGCAGCCGTGTCCTCATAACCACCGACGTATGGGCGCGTGGTATTGATGTTCAGCAGGTGTCGCTTGTCATCAACTACGATCTCCCTGCGTACGTACCTCTTTAAACCCTATTTCTGCGTACTTATAACTTTGCTCAGGAATCGTGAGAACTACATACACCGCATCGGTCGTTCAGGTCGTTTTGGAAGAAAAGGTGTTGCCATCAATGTAAGCTACCCGTTAGGCTCTGGTATACTCATTCCCTCATCTTGTTTTTCCAGTTTGTCACTGTGGATGATGTTCGTATCCTACGTGATATTGGTCAGTACTTTTACTACATATGACTCTTCTGCAGCTCATCCTTTGTCTCCAACGCAGAACAATTCTACAGCACTCAAATTGTATGTGTTTCTTTCTCTGTTCTTTGCCCCAGCCTGACTGTTTTATTCCAGGATGAGATGCCGGTGAATGCAGCGGAGCTTATTTAGACCGTTTCAGCGTGTACGAGTGTTCATTTACTTAACTCATTATGTAGTTTATTGTTCATTGAGTTTTCGTGTTTTTGGTTCATCTGACTTAAGGTAGCATCGGTGTAATGGGCCGCGTCGTGTACTCTTGTATCGCGGATCGATTGCTGGCGCGTAAGGCGGGGAGGATGAACTTCTATTCTCGACTTCTGCGCAGCTAGTCGCAGTATCAATTTCTTGCTCAAGTCAAGGCTGACAGCGCTGAAGGCTTCGGTGGTGCTTTTCGCAATAACGATCGGGAGTTGCCGGCCTTTCTTATTATGCGACAACTATCTCAGCGACTCGCAATGATACCTCAAATGCCTAGTATCCGTCTCTTTTTGTGTGTGCAGTGTGCCAAGTGGTAGCCAGTAGCCCCGAAAGGCATTGAAAGATGGATCAATCTCATTTTTGCTGTTGAGGGCACAGACTTGTGGGCGCAATATGCTTGGGAATCTGGTATGTTACCTACAATTTTAGGGTCTGACTGTATTCGCTAAAGAATCCTAAGGACATCATACATATATCTGCCAATCTAAAATCACAAGTCAGCCGGGGTATAAAACCTTGTCTACTTCGAATTCGGAGAAGGATCTTCCACCTGCTGCTGCTGGCCCATACCCGCCAAAACAAAACAAAAAAAGTCAACATCTATTAACGATACCCGCGACATAACTATGCGATAATTATTCCAGCAGGGTCATTGGTCATATAGCCTATTGATGCCTCGATAATCATTTCCACCACTGCCAGTTCCTCTTCGTTACGTGGCGCATAAATGAACGTCCACTCCGTAGGTGGACCAGGCACGCCAGGGCCTGCCAGCGGGTGTCGCTGCCCCCATCCCTTCGACACGACTTCCTTCCCGTCTTGGGCGGCCAGTGCAAGATGCAGCGTATAGTCATGGTAGTCGTGCATATGCGCGATCTCCCTCTTCGTCCTGCGCACCGTGTCGTGACTTGGAATATTTTTTGGATCATCGATGGGTACAGAGGGGAGCAAAAAGATTGCTTCAGCATGGAACTCGAACTTAGATAGGCTGAGATGGGTGAGGTCAGTGTGGCGAGCCTGCACTCGTGGAATGACCGTGGCCTTGAGTTCCTCGAGGGCGAACTTGGGGTCCGGCGCCTGGTTGCGCTATGGATACTCGTGATCAGTCATTATGTGACAGCAGCGACCGACATTTCTCTTACCTGTCTTTGGATTATATGGCTGGTCGTGATCGGCCGCGAGCCATTGCGAGGAGGCAAGTCAGGCAGCCACCTGCGCTTCTCGGGAAGGCGATCATATATCGCAAGGCCCTTTTGCTCCTGACGGAACAAGGCCAGAACGCAGACGATGAGATATCCTCTGATGTTTTGGGGAGCGTAAGAGGGACCGCCAGATAAAAATGTCTGGTAGTCCCTACGAATGTAAGGGAAGGCGATAGTAGAGGCGACTGCCACAGCACAACAAGCGGCGGCTAAGCCGCGATTCCTGATGCCAAAGAGGTGTCCGACGAGGTCAAGTTTCATGCTGTCGATGAAGGACATGCTATGTATTCTGAAAACGATGTCTTCATGACACGGGCCTTATACCATCCGTGGTTCAGCTATCCTTCCACACGGCGGCTAATTATATACACCGGCCATCAATGTTAGGAGAAACGATCAAGATTCCGCGTTGTAATGAAAATGAACAACGATCCTTTGTCTCCGCACTCGGATCTTTAGGCCTTTAGGTTTTGGCTTAGCGTGCACCGACATACGCGATATCCTATGTCAGGGACCTTCAACTTACCGGAAACGGGGCCGTGGATTTCGGTATACGCAGGTTACATTCGAGTTGTCAAACACTATCCTCTTTGGACTGGGTGGATATTGTGACCTCTGTCCCTCAGTACTAGTCAGCATATGCATGCGCGGACTTGATTGTCTGGCGGAAGCATCGGTGCCGTGCAACGCGCTGTAAAAACCTTCGAGTAGTTGACAGTTGCGATTCCGCATCTCACAGCCTAATCCTCGGTTCGCCTTCTCAACTTTTTGTCTCAGGCAAACACTCTAATCTACAATGCAACAAATCGACGAAGCGCGCGCATTGAAAGTGATAGTCGTGGGTGCTGGACTTTGCGGGCTTTCCGCCGCCATTGCACTTCGTAGGCAAGGGCATCACGTCCATGTAGGTCTCTCTAATTTCTTGTAGACCATCAGGCGACGAAGTCGTTTTATAGATACTTGAATCTTCAAGTTTCAAGAGCGAACTTGGTGCAGGTCTTGCCGTGCCGCCCAACACTGTACGCTCTCTTCGAGGTCTAGGTTGTAACATCGACAATCTCAAGCCCGTGGATAATCTTTGTGTGCGCACAGTTTAGTACTTTCTCGTGACAGTACTGATACTTCCCTTAGTTCACTGCCATGGCTCATGACGGAAGCCCAGGCATGATGAATAACATGACAGACTATCAGAAGGCGTACGGCGATGTAAGGAATTTAGTACCTTCTTCTCCATTTTGAGCACGTATTCACGAACACCCGGAAGCCTTGGGTAATGGCGCATCGTGTCGACCTCCATAACGAGCTCATGCGAGTGGCTCTCGACCCTGAAGGAACAGGCCCTGCTGCCCAGCTTCGTTTGGGCGTCCAGGTGGTGTCTTGTGATGTGGAAGCTTGTACCATTTCTCTTGTCGATGGATCAATCTGTACCGCCGATCTTATCGTCGGAGCTGATGGTATTAGGGTGGGCATCAAATTCTTTTAGCTAGCGGTGGTCGTGAACTAACGAGAGACTTAGTCAACCATACGGTCCTATGTTTTGGGCAAAGAAATAGACATACCTCCTACCGGTATTGCTGGATACCGCTGGCTCACACCGGCAGAAGCTTTGGACCCATATCCCGAACTCGACTGGATTATCAAGAACCCACCCCTGGGAGCACGTTTAATCACAGCTCCCGTTCGCCGAAACGATAAGGCGGATGACGGTGAGAAAGCTGACAAGCGCACGATCATAATCTACGCGTGCCGCAGTGGCACTATGATCAACGTTCTCGGTGTGCACGATGACCCGCGCAACCAGAATGAAGTCGGTGAGTCTGCAGGAGGCTGTGTTTTCTCAAATCATTGACTCTATCTCAGGATGGAACGTACCAGTTACCCAGGAAAATTTGTTGGAGTTTTTCGAAGACTACCACCCACGGTTTAAGCGTTTACTTCAGCTGACCGATAACATTCATTTGTGGCAAATGCGTGTTGTCCCGCGGCTTGACACATGGATTAATAAACGCGTGTGTTTGCTGGGCGATTCTGCACATGCGTCATTACCAAGTGAGGTTGGCCTGCATGGCATGTCGTGCAACTTGCTGACAACTACCTAAATCTAGCACTCGGGCAAGGCTTCGGGATGGGTCTTGAGGACGCCGTAGCTCTCGCAACCCTCCTTCCGATGGGAACCAAATTGTCTGACATTGAAAACCGTCTTGTCGCCTACGAAAACTTGCGTAAGGAGCGTGCTGAGTATGTAGCTACGGAATCATTAGAACAGCAGGATATTCCGGGAAAGCGAGGCTTGTATCTCAGGTGTAAGTGATCTGCATTCTGTGTTGTTTTAGCGCACCCTACTAAGCCGCAATTTTGAAGCTCCTGTGATGCGCGATAAAATAATGGGTTATGATATCAAAGCCGAAGCTGAGAAGGTTTTAATGGAATTGATGACCTAGACAGCTCAGTAGTTACTTATGGCTGATACTAGCTACGTGTGGTTGTATTTTCGCTACGAAATGGCTTCAGTCCCTGTCATCTCTTTCTTAAGCAATGAGACAGATAACACAAATTTCGATAGTCATCAATGATCATATGGCGAGTGTATCACCGGTGCGTAAAGTTCGAACCATGACCGAGTCGAGGATGATCGGCAAAAAACTTTTTTGATTGTCGAGATGCGACTATGACAATGCGTCGCACACGATCCGATATCGTTGGATGTTTCTGAAGTAATCGGTGTCGGTAACTCGGAGTCGCGAAATGAAGGAGGCAATTTCCTCCCAGAGCCAGATAACCCGTGAGCCTGCAGAGACATGACGGCAACAATGGAACTTGACGTTTGTTGCTTTCCGGTTAGAATCGGCACAAATCTGACTCCGTGTTTACGCTTGCAGATGAAAGCTTGAAGAAGCGGGAGAAGGCTGGTATGTTCCGCCCGGCTAATACCGAAACAGACGTCATTCTCATTTGTCGTACCAAGCCAACTTCCTTAGCTTCAGTGCCTGCTCTTGCACAAGGAACCGGATTATATTTAGCTACAATGCACCATTCTAAATGGTCTTCGAAGTCCTAACGATTTTCTCCATGCGAACTCGTTCCTCAAGCTTAGCTCCACCGTTATTGTTTCTAAATCAAGTTATGTGGTAAAGTAAACCAAAGCCCGTAATGCAACCAAATGAAGGAACAAGGTATGAGATTTAAGGGTATATACTTATAAGGCCGGCCATCACCTCTGGCATCGTAGAATACTTGAAGACCACAACGACGTGTCTTTACCTTATCCCTCCTGCGAAGTTACTTACACGATGGCGCCTATTATCACTGTGCGGCAGTACCTTTAACTTGAGTCAATACGACTGACTGTATTATTTCTTTGACGCAGCAATGGTCCAGACTTATTCGCTTTGTTGCCGCCGAGACCTCTCGTGTACATATTGGACAGCCCGTAGATTCTAACCTGGATGGTAAGTCAGAGGTACCCTCCGCATATTTTCAGGTTATTGACGATTCCAAGTTGGTCTAGCGGCGTACCAGGGAATGCTAATCAAGGCTTATGAAATACTTGGTTCTGCTCTCGATCCATCCGCCCAAATGACTAGCAAGATCCTCACTGTCAAACAGCTATTAACCCCGCTGTCTGGCGAAGATGTCAAGGTCGTTAGATGCTTGGGTCTCAACTACCCAGCACATGCGGTAAATATTAACTCCTGAACTGTTTTCCATGCCCTGAATTTAGCTTCTTTAGAATGAAGGGAAAGTAGAAGCACCTAAGTGGGCATCTCTTCGTTTTCCCTTTCCTGAACTTGAACCACTGAATGTTTGTCATGTTAGGTTTCCTAACCTTTTCTATAAGCCAGTGACGTCACTTATCGGGCCCCTCGCACCTGTGATCATTCCTGCGGTCGCACAGCCTTCTGCAATACATCAATCCGATTATGAGGCTGAATTTACTGTCGTCATAGGCAGGGCAGCTAAGAATGTCACTGAAGCGGAAGCTTTAGACTATGTTCTCGGGTACACTGGCGGCAATGATGTAGGTCCTAAATTCTCCCTCAAGCGTTATATTTCTCACCGATTGTTATCCAGGTGTCTTTTCGTCAGCATCAATTTGCGGTCTCTCAATGGTGTTTCTCCAAAAGTTTTGGTAAGTCTCGTGTTCACCCGTCCTAAATGTGTGCTAACTAGTATGGTTTACAATCTCACAGACGACACAAATCCCTTCGGACCATGCTTAGTTGCTGCATCGTCTATTCCCGACCCTCAGACTGTGGCCATTAAGTTTACGTTGAACGGTAAAACCGTCCAAGACGGAACTACTGCGTGAGCTTATCCTTCAAAAGCCTGCTTGGTAGTTCGTGACTCTAATATTCAATAGCGATCAACTTTTCAGCGTTAAAAAGACCATAGCTTATCTTTCTCAAGGCACGACGTTACAGCCGGGCTCCATAATTATGACTGGTACTCCCAGTGGCGTTGGATTCGTCCGAAACCCACCTCTCTACCTCAAAGATGGAGATCATATGTTGACTTGGATAAGCGGTGGAATCGGTACGCTTGCAAACAGCGTCGTGGAGGAGAAGACTCCGACTCCTGGTTTAGATTAAGACAGCTGTGAATGGAATATATACACCTTGAAACCATATCTACGGTCCCCCCTCATTAATTAAAAAAGAAATAGTAAAGTCATATTGTCACTTTCGCTGTATATATATATATATATCGTCTGTACATTTGGTTCGAGCTCTGGAAGTCATCATATAGTATTTCTATGATGAATCCCGACTCTACAATCCTTTATTCTTCTTACAAACCAATCGTCGACCAAAAGCTGTGCGGTATAATAAGTCGGAGCTTCGTACTTACAGAGAAGAAGAGAAGAAAGAAACTCACAGAACTGTCGGGATCCTCAAGTATGACCTCG
Source organism: Armillaria gallica (assembly GCA_037576215.1). Lineage (NCBI taxonomy): Eukaryota > Fungi > Basidiomycota > Agaricomycetes > Agaricales > Physalacriaceae > Armillaria > Armillaria gallica. The sequence goes on from JBANDB010000008.1 coordinate 2,159,457, forward strand.
AACCGCTTGAAAATGGAAGCAAGAACGATGCGAAGTTGAACCATTGCCAAGTTCTTTCCTATGCATGTTCTATATCAAGACGAAATCGATGAGAATGCCGAAATTCCACCAAACAGAAACAAAAGGCTTACGCTGGTCCATCAGAAAAAGGTTTGAATGCTCGTCTCACCACCTCGGTATCAATGTCAAGCCAACGGTCCGGGTTGAAGGCGTCAGCATCGTCCCCCCAGATTGTGGAATCGCGGTGAAGGCTGTAAATATGAACGCCGACGGTGGTCCCGGCAACGATATCATTGCCGGCAATTGACATGCCGCCCTCTGGCACGGCTCGTGGAAGACCACCTGGTACCGCAGAATACATGCGAAGGGTCTCGTTAATGCACGCGTCGAGGTATGGCAGGTGTTGTACATCCTCGAGGGAGACGGAGTGATTCCTAGGTATGTGCGCATCAAGCTCAGCTTGAAGCTTCGCCTGAAATTCAGGTGACCTAGAAATATAATAGATGGCAGCGGCGAGAGAGCTTGAACTAGTAAGTCGAAATCCTAAGGGACAAACTTGGATACAGCATACTTTCTCGTCGTGTCGGAACCCGCGACAAGCATTGTGAGCACCTCCGCGATCAATGGTTCTTGTTCTGATGTCTAGCAGAAGGTAGGTAAGCGACTGAATTTAGTAACATTCGGGTGCCTATACCTGGAGCTCCTGTCGTTGGAGGAATCTGCTAACTAGATCCATAGTATCTCCTTGGGTACCAAGGGATAAACGCCGTGATAACAGATACGCAACAGTTTTGGCGACCAGTAACCCGTTTTTCACCGGTCCTCGAAGGACAGCATGACCTAACGGCTTCCACCAAGTCGGAAGTATTCCAACGAAATAATTGTATGTCTCCCGACTACCTGTGATTTCCATGAGAGATATTTCCATAGTCTGATTTGGTATCTCATAGTCAAGAATGACACGTGAATCCTGGGGAATAGTGACGATGTCTTGTGCCGTTGCAACCATATCAAAGGATTTCCCAAAAATAAAGTTGCTCATAGAGTCGAAGGCCAAAAAGGCGCACCCTGACATTAGCACGAAGATCAATAAGAAGTAACAACAAAGGAAGATTCACAACATACACGGAAGGCAATCGAACCAGAGGTATTGCCTATTCTCGCTGTTGGATGGGTCGGCAAAACGTGTATCCCATTCCTTAAGAAGAAGGTCGACTGCACAAGTTATCTGAGGAGAAAACTCGGAGACAGTCTTCGGTGTGAAGAAATGATACATCATCCTTCGCTTTTGGCCATGTTCGGTTTTCTGGCGAGTTGCGAAGATAGAAGGAAGCCCGATGGTAGCGAATGCGTCGTAAAAGCTAGATTTTTCAACGCCAGAGCCTCGGGAGTAGATGGAAGAAAATGCAACGGAACTGCTAAAGGAAAGTTCGGCAGGCGAGATGCGAACTATTGGACCTGTGGAGAAAAGCGAGTCGATTGAGGCACTGCTCCATAAGGACTAGCATACCCGAAGAACGCACCATACTTTCTATGCATCTCATGTAGTATTTGTGAACGACGAAGAGTCCACCCGGTCCACACAAGCCAAAGGTAGGAAAATTTAGCAAGGAATGGACCAGGATATCGTCGCAGGTCATACCGATCCACCCAGTAGGCATAGATATGGACAGCGACAAGGACAAAGAGTGCTTTTCCGACGAAGGATAACGCAGTAGAGATGAAACACATCGTGACTTTGATAACAAGCTGGAGCATCTCTCGTTTTATTTCTTGTCGGCGACAATTCTACTAGCGGGAATGCCGTCGACATGGCCCAATGCAGCGGGAGAAGATCTCCATTTTGAATCTGAAGTCGGCTAACAATCAAGTCCCTCGAGAACAAAAGGTAAAGGCCGTGTCATGATAGAGAAACAAGTCACCTGAAGGAGGAAAGTTCAACACGGAGATGTTGTTTCGCACTCCACCATCTCCAAAGATTCCTTCCGTTAGTAATAACTATAGCACTCGGCCAAGCAACTTTCCCAATCATGGGAGTGTATCAACATTCATCCTGTAGTGGCATTTGCGAACGATTGTCACGGAGAGGAATCCAAGAACAGCTTCTCTAATGGGCGATTACCAGTCTGAAAAGAGCAGCCGGAAACTTCACTGCATCTGCAACCGGACTCGGTCTATCGCGTCAAGAAGAGTTCGGTTTTTTGCGTCGTTTCAAGGTTCCCGGGTACATCGCAGGCACCTTCAAGTGTTCGAACCTTTGAGCCCACGATGATTGAGGAAAAGCGGAGGGACAATGATGCCGACATCGGAAGAGGTTCTAAAAAGGCAATACGTTCCACTGCTGGTGCTTACATCGAACCAACATCGAACTTTGCCGGGAAATTTGAATGTGGCCGCCCCTGCGGTGTTTCGAGGCTGACAAAAGGGAAAAGTTTAGCAAGGATTTCATAATCTGTAAGCCAGCAGTCACCCGATTTTTGAGTCGGCGATCGTCGATTCCGTCGTATTGGGTAAGCTCAGTTTTGTATGTTCCTGATCAACGGAATCTCAGAGCGCATCAGGTCTAGTCCGAATTCTGCAGCCGTTACATATGGGCTATTTTCTCTCCTTCTTCAGGATCATCATCTCAATGCAAACATTCTTGCTGTCAAAAGCGCCGGAGCGGTGGGATACCATTGGAACAGCTCTATTCAGCATGAAAATATGGTGACTCAAAGTTTTGAATAAGTACCGGCTTCGCTGGCCTGAGTCCCAATCATAATCATGGAGGCCGACGGTCACTACTCTCTTCTCGATGTCTTTCTCAGCGTTGCACATGATTCTGAGAAGTCCAAACGTAATGTCTTGGAATGCGGCCAGGATACCTGGACATACTCGGATCTGGACATTATCTCGTCGGCCTTGGCACAGGATCTCAAAGCTACCTTGGGTTGTTTTCCCAAAGTTGCAGTTGTCAGCGAGAACCATCCCTACGTATTTGCTCTCATGCTGGCCGTTTGGAAGCTTGAAGGGATATTCATCCCCATCGACGTCCATGTTACAGCTGATCTTCTAAAGGGCATGCTACGCACTGTTGCTCCCACTTGTCTGGTGTTCCCAGAGACCGATATTTCCAACCAGCGTGTTGCCTCTGGTAAGGTCTTTGCATCTGATTTGTCAGCGTTTGCTAACTGCTTCGCTCGCATGCTAGCGATTGGTATACATGTTCTCCCCTTCAATATGAATGCGTCGACCATGACTGCACTTCGACAGAAATACGACCCATTTACTCAGAAAGCCTCGCTATCTGGATGCTCACTTCCTTACGTTGATCGCGCATGCCTCTATCTCTTTACCTCCTCCGCGTCCTCTACTGCCAACTTGAAATGCGTACCTTTGACCCATACTCTTATCCTCAGTAACTGCCGTTCCAAACTCGCATGGTGGCGGCGCGTTCGTCCGGAAAGCCACCTGGATGGGATACGTGTTCTAGGGTGGGCACCTTGGTCGCATATCCTTGCCTACATGCAAGATATTGGCACGGCAACGTTCCTGAACGCCGGTTGCTATGTCTTTGCGTCCGTTCCATCCACGTATCCTTCACAACTGGCAACGAATGGCCTACAAGGCCCCACCATGAATATCATCGATTCACTTCTTGAACGGCGAGTCGCCGCATTTGCTTGCGTACCGTTCATTTTGAGCGAACTAAAAGCTATGTGCGAGACGGCTGCCAGTCCAGATGACAAGCATCGTATGTGCTTGAGAGCTGAGGAGAAAGTTCGCCTTGTCAGTGCGCTGCAGCGGCTTATAATGCTCGAGTGCGGAGGCGCTGCGCTCGAGTCAGATGTCACACGTTGGGCCGTCGAAAATGGCATATCGGTCATGGTCGGCATCGGGATGACGGAGACAGTCGGTACGCTGTTTGCAGAGCGCGCGCAAGACGCCCGTTCCAATGGCTATTCTGCGCAGGACGCCCTCATTGCTGACGGCATCATGTCACTGGTCGGGTCTGACAACGAGGAAGCCAACTTCGGTGAGTGTTTCGCTGTTTAAGCTTCTATCGCACTAAATTGGAACAACATACAGAAGGGGAACTAGTCGTGAAGAGCAAGCTCATCCCACACGGATACATCAACTACCGTGATTCGTCGTTTTCGGTGGACTCGGACGGCTGGGTAACGTTCAAAACGGGAGACAAATATCAACGCACGCCAGATGGACGATTCAAATGGCTTGGAAGAAAGACCGATTTTATTCAGGTCCGTGAAACGGTTTCATGCACTCGCAAGTGCTGATAATCGATATAGATGACAAGCAGCGAAACATTGGATCCCAGACCCATTGAGGAAGCCCTCTGTGAGAATCCAAGTATCGCAAATGCATGCGTCATTGGTGACAGGTTCCTGAGAGAGCCTGCGACTAGCGTATGCGCCATTGTCGAGATCGGGCCGGAAGTGGACATGCCTTCGTCCAAGATCGACAGAGAAATTGCGAATGCCCTCGCTCCAATCAATCGCGACCTTCCTCCTGCTCTTCGCATATCATGGTCTCGCGTACTCATAATTCGACCTCCTCAGAAAATACCAGTTACGAGGAAAGGCGATGTGTTCCGTAAGAAGATTGAAGATATGTTTGGGCCTTTCCTTGGTGTCGGCGTTTCTACCGAGGTCGAAGCCGGCCATGAAACTAAAGAAGGTCGGGTCGCTCCGAACTATATAACTTAATGCTGACGAATAACATCGTATATTCCAGATGATACGGAACACATCGTGAGACAGGTTGTGAGCAATCTTCTTGGCGTCCATGATCCTGAGCTATTGTCTGCTTTATCTTTCGCTGAGGTGCGTCTTATCTTGTAGTCAGACCATAAGGAGTTCGTTTCGTGACTTTTTTCCAGCTGGGCATGACCTCCTTTATGGCTGTTAGCATCGTCAACGCTCTAAACAAACGCATCGGCGGCCTCACCCTTCCATCTAATGCATGCTACATCCATATTGATCTTGATTCTCTTGTGGACGCGATTTCACTTGAATATGGTCATGGAAGTATCCCTGCAGAGTTGCCTTCTAACCCTTTCCCCGACATCGAGTCCCATCAGCATAATGATAAGGACATTGTGATAGTCGGCAAGGCATTCCGTTTACCCGGCTCACTCAACAGTACTGCATCTCTCTGGGAAGCTTTGTTATCGAATAACAATTCGGTCATCAGTGATATCCCATCTGATCGCTGGGATCATGCAAGCTTTTACCCCCACAATATATGTTTCACGAAAGCAGGCCTCGTCGATGTTGCACATTACGACTACAGATTTTTTGGCCTCACGGCGACAGAGGCGTTGTACGTATCTCCGACGATGCGCCTCGCCTTGGAAGTGTCATTTGAAGCCCTGGAGAACGCAAATATTCCGCTATCCAAGCTGAAGGGGACACAAACCGCTGTCTATGTCGCCACTAAAGACGATGGCTTCGAGACACTCTTAAATGCCGAGCAAGGCTACGATGGTATGTATGTCTTTGATTGGGTTTGAGAATGATACTGATCCTCATTAATTCTAGCGTACACGCGATTCTACGGCACGGGTCGCGCTCCGAGTACCGCAAGCGGTCGCATAAGCTAGTACGAACTTCTTCCAGTGAAATTATTCAGTGCTCATTTCGCATCTAGTCTTCTTGATATTCATGGGCCATCTATTACCGTTGATACAGCATGCAGCGGAGGCATTGTATGTATGGATCAAGGTATGGTCATTAGGTGCATCGCTAGCAAGTTCAACGTTGTAATCAATATTTCTAGCCATCACTTTCTTGCAATCCGGAGGGGCCGATACCGCAATTGTCTGTTCGAGCAATACGCACTGTTGGCCGGGATCATTCATGTTTGTAGGATACTAAATCAAGCATCACCGACGTTACTGATATCATATAGGTTCCTGACGGCACAAGGCATGGTTTCTCCAAATGGAAGATGCGCTACATTCACTACCGATGCAGACGGGTGGGTGCATTCACCTTATGCAGAACTCATTTTCTTACATGCAGTAGATATGTGCCTTCGGAGGGTGCAGTGGCTTTCATTCTCAAGACGCGCAGCGCTGCAATACGCGACAATGACAATATACTTGCCGTGATCAAATCAACAGATGTGTCCCATAACGGCCGTTCTCAAGGGCTAGTTGCGCCAAACGTAAAGGCGCAGGCAAACCTACACCGGTCGTTGCTACGAAAAGCTGGGCTGTTTCCTGATCAAATTAAGTCAGTGAATTGTCATTCCTCGTTCAATAAAATTACTGATTTCTCGATCACAGCTTTATCGAAGCTCATGGAACAGGTCAAATCACCTTTTAAGTCAGGAAAATTGAAACTCGCTTCTCATTTCTTATACAGGTACATCTCTAGGAGACCTTTCGGAAATTCAGGGCATTAATAACGCCTACACCTCAACACGACCTCGTCTGGCCGGTCCCCTTATCATTAGCGCATCGAAAACAGTTTTAGGACACAGTGAACCAACAGCAGGGATGGCCGGCATCCTCACAGCCTTGCTTGCCCTTGAGAAAGAGACAGTTCCTGGTTTAAATCACTTAACGGAGCACAACCTCAACCCTTCCCTTGATTGCAGCGTAGTTCCTCTCCTGATTCCTCACGAGTCTATTCACATTGGCGGTGCAAAGCCACATCGAGCCGCGGTTCTGTCAGTTTTCTAGTCCGTCTTTTACGCTGTAACCCTCATTCTCATGTTGATGCAGGTCATACGGCTTCGCGGGTACGCTAGCCGGTGCCATCTTAGAGGGACCACCTTCCGATGTACCAAGGCCGTCATCAAATGATATACAAGAACACCCTATGATTTTCGTCGTCAGCGGGAAAACCGTGCCTGCACTGGAAGCGTACCTAGGACGGTATTTGACATTTTTGCGGGCCGTAAAAACACACGACTTCCAGGACATCTGCTACACCACTTGCGTCGGGAGGGAGCACTACAAATACAGGTTCTCCTGCGTTGCCCGAAATATGGCAGACCTTATTTCTCAAATTGAACATCGATTGACAACTCTTTCCACTTCGAAACAGAAGCCTCGGGGCTCGCTAGGGTTCATGTTCTCAGGACAAGGCACTTATTTCCCTGGGATGGCTGCAGCACTTGCTAAACAATATTTGGGGTTCCGAGTGCTCGTCTCTAGGTTTGGGCAGGCTGCCCGAGAGCGGTCCGGTTATCCGATCGATAAGCTGTTGCTTGAAGTTTCTGATACATTGCCAGAAACAAACAGCGAGGTCGACCAAATTTGCATTTTTGTCTACCAATATTCTGTTCTGCAATGGCTGCAAAGTCTAGGCATTCAACCGAAAGCAGTCCTCGGTCACAGCCTGGGAGAAATTACTGCCGCAGGTAAGTGTATTCCGTTACGCGAATGGATATTATAATTTACTGGCATGAATTATTAGTTGCAGCTGGTGCCCTTTCGTTCGAATCTGCGTTGGACCTTGTGGTCACCCGTGCTCGTCTTCTCCGTCCTAGAACAAAAGACTCTGCAGGAATGGCCGCAGTAGCAGCGTCCAAGGAAGAAGTTGAAGGAGTTATAGAAACCCTCCAACTTGCGGACTCGCTAAGCGTTGCGGTTCACAACGGTCCGCGGAGTGTTGTTGTGTCAGGCGCATCAGCCGAAATCGATGCCCTAGTTGTCGCAGCTAAAGAACGGGGCTTGAAGGCCTCCCGCTTAAAGGTTGACCAAGGCTTCCACAGCCCTTACGTTGAATCTGCGGTTCCGGGTTTAATCGACTGGTCAAACAAGCATCGTTCGACCTTCTTTCCTTTAAACATTCCTCTATACTCGACTTTGACCGGCGAGCTTATTCCGAAGGGACGGAGGTTCGTCTCGGATCACTGGGTAAGATGACTTTTGATATATTCGCATCATAATCTTACTAGCGTCAAGGTAAACCATGCTCGAAAACCTGTTCAGTTTGCGGCGGCAGCGGCAGCGGTGGATGAAGATCGATCTATTGGTGTGCTCGTTGACGTCGGACCCCAACCCGTTGCGTGGACCCTCCTTCAAGCAAACAATCTTCTCAATACCTCTGCAGTTGCGCTATCCGCAAAGGCCGGAAAGGATCAGGAGATGGCGCTGCTTACTGCTTTGAGCTACCTCTTCCAAGAGCATAACCTCTCTCCCAACTTTCACGAGCTTTACTCTCAGCGTCATGGGGCTCTGCAGAAGACGGACATTCCCACCTACCCATTCCAACGTGTCCACCGCTATCCGACCTTCATACCGTCGCGAAATCAAAATCCTGCTGTTGCGACGGTAGTTATACCGCCACCCCGCTTCTCTGTTCAAAAGAATGCGGATGTAGCATCACAGTCAAAGCAATCAGACTGTCGAGCTGGTTTGGTCAGTTGCCTTAGAGCCATCCTCGAATTAACACCGGAAGAGGAGTTTGGTATGTAGTCGATTTCACATTGGGATCTATCCTGCGAATTAACCGTCAACATAGACCTTTCTGAGACTCTCAACGCTCGCGGTATGGATTCGATCATGTTTGCGCAGCTACGGAAGCGGGTTGGGGAAGAATTCGACCTCGATATACCCATGATCTATCTATCAGACGTGTTCACGATGGAACAGATGGTTGACTACCTTGTCGAACAGTCCGGATCCACACCCGCGTCAAAGCACGTAGAAATTTCAGTTAATCAACCATTAGACGAAGAAGATCTCCGGATGGGGCTCTTGTCATGCCTGAGGAACGTGCTAGAAATCACCCCCGATGAAGAACTTGGTGAGTAGCCAATTTTCGTATCCGTTCCGTGCATATTATTGAATGCGTACTACACAAAAGATCTATCTGAAACTTTGAACTCTCGTGGTGTTGACTCAATTATGTTCGCTCAGCTGCGGAAACGTGTTGGGGAAGGTTTTGGTGTGGAAATTCCGATGATATATCTGTCTGACGTGTTTACCATGGAAGACATGATCAATTTCCTCGTCTCCGAGCGGTCGTAGGTTGAGTGTGAAGCAGTTGAGATATTATTATCGCTAGTCAAGTCGCCGGGCTTTTGTACTATATCATCTTTTGTACTACATGTATACGCCATCTGTATTCGTAGAGTAAGTATATTATGCACCCCTTCGCCTTGTCAACTTTGTCCTAGGATGGAGGCAAGCTCTTCGAATTCGGTGCTTGGTGTGCTTGGTGTGCTTGGTGTGAACATGATTGGTGTTTTTTGATAGTAGTATTGCCAATGGCACGAGTAGGAGCAAATGACATAGCTATCTATATAGTAATAGGTAAGATGATGAATGGATACGCCCCCAGATACAAAAACAAGCAGATTGTGTGACGAGATAACGATACAATGGTACCAGAATGTGCTAGCAGTGAACGAATACGATGTGGACAAAGAGACGAAGGTGAAGGGAGTTGGACAAACAACTATGCCAACTCAGCAATTTCAAGAGGGATACCACTCAAAGTGCCATGGAAGACCCCTGCCCCAAAGACCAACGCCATTGCGATGGTCCTACGAGTCTCGAGATCCATGGAAGCAAGGAACTGTCCACTGAAGCCAAATTCAACCTCAGTGCAGTGTGGCAGTTTCGCGATCTCTCGAAGGAGCCTGTGCAGATCCGAAACGAGCTCGAGTGGGAGTCCAAACTTCCTGACCGATGTGAAAGAGGGAATATAGCGAATGAGGTCCGCGCATATGGTGGCACGACGTTGTACACTGATGGAACCCGTGGTAGGAGGTGCCACAACTAATTTGCGGACGTTGAAGAAGGCAAGTAGGGACATCAAAGCCGAGTCGCCTATGATGTCGGCAGGAAACGAGAAATTGAAAGCGGGGATATTGGGTTGAACACCAACCGAGGCAAAGCGAATGAGCTGTTGTTGTATCTCGGAGGACTTGTCCCATTTTCCCGTGGCAATTGAGCAGTTTACCTCTAGCAGCTCAGGGCAGTTGTATTTGACCTGCACAAAGATCGAGCGTAGAAGCTCCAGGAAGAATTCATAGGAAATGAACGGTCCTATATGCAAAGAAAGAGTTTGAAGCGATGAGTTGCAAGCCTCTGTCATGCTGTTGAAGGTCAGCGTCGTGATAGATCGCTGGGGCAGCAAGGTTATGGCCTGCCCGCTGGTAAAGCCAGCGACTATGGTCGCGTCTCCGGGAGAACCAGAAACGAAGGGAGTGAACATGACTCGAGAAAGCAAGATGAGAAGCGCTTACGACGCGGAACTTATAGCTGAGGACGGCTACAGACCGTAAATCCCGTGACCCCGACAATGGCCCGAACTCACTGGTTTTGGAAATGACCGCTCCGGCAACTTGATGGTACAAGACAGTAAAGGGAGGCACTGAAGAAGCCTATTGACGACTGAAGCGAAGGTTTAGAACAAAGTCGCACACAGCCCGATGATGCCGAACCGTAGCTGTGCGCGCGGGCTCATGTGTCTATCGCAGAGTCCATGGAATCCGACTAAAGAGCAATAAGGATGCAAGACTTGAGGAAACGAAGAGAACAAAGGTCAATCTCCAGGGGGCTGACAGGAAGCACGGAATTGGCTGAGATTGGAGGCCAGGGTAGCAACGTAAGGCCTTGATGTAAACTAACTTGATGGGGCAACGTTGATACTGAAAGGCAGTCTCTTCCGGGCGGAGAAGATGGCTTCAGCCTATAGCCCATACTTTACTGCTTACACAACCAAGTATGCACAGATCAGAGGTAAAAAGGGTGCATACTCGAGCCATAGACTGCTGCCATTTTTCTTGACCAACAGCTACCTAACAGACCGGCCTAAGCTCCCGGACACGGCACAGCCTACAGGATGCATGCTGTCCCTGTGTAGACAGGGCTGCCGATGGGCTCAGTTAGGAGACGAGGGGTACTGAAATATTGAGCGCGACTCGGACAGTAAGACCAGATCGGCTATAACAGCCGCGGTGACGGGGAAGAGGTTAGATGTAAAGCAAGTAGTTGAGGGTACGACAAAACTGCAGTGCGTGCACTGGGTGAAATGAACTCAAGAGGCGGAGGCACTCGGGAGTCGGAGCTGAAAGCCGCCGGTCCGTGTGGCTGTAACGACGCGTCGATCACGTGACAAGACGTCAGAGGGCTTGTTTACAATTTGAGGAATTTTCAACCGCTCACCAACAGACTTGGTCCGGATACTGGCCTTGTTTGCTTTTGTCGTCTCTTGGTTCCGAACCATCACCTTCTACCCTCTGTCAACTTCCCGCGCCGTTATTCCCCTTCCTCTCCGTAACAATGCCTCCTCGACGTTCTGCTCGAGCTGTGTCAGCCAAACCAGCGCCGAAGCCAGCTCCAGTGGCTGCCAAGGCGGCGCCACGCTCTCGCACAAAAAAACGACCTGCCTCTCCTGAGCGTGAAGCCTCACCTCCTCCTGCCAAGAAGCGAAGCAAGAGTGAAGAGCAGAACATAGATCCTTCTGCTGAGAGCAAAGCAACAAAACCCCATACTACCAAAAAACCTAAAATCAAGGCGGCAACTCCTGCTGAAGGAGTCCAGGTGAAGCCCTACCTCAACCCTCTTCCTACGCCAGTGGAGTCCAAGCGACCCGGTCTACAACTCTTCGCATGGGGTGCTGGCAACTTTGGACAGTTCGGCATGGGCCCTGACGTCCTCGGAGAACTGGATAAGCCACGTAAACATCCATGGGCTGAGAAGCAGATGCAAGAGGGTGCATTTGGGTCTGAAGCCGCGGGGCTTGAGGCCGTGGCGGCAGGTGGCATGCACAGTCTCTTCATAGACGAAAGTGGCAAGGTCCGTTGATCCACCTGGGTCTCACTGTTGATCTCTTACTCAACTTTTATGAATAGATATGGTCTTGCGGTCTCAACGACGATGCTGCTCTTGGGCGAGTTACACAGGACGTGCCAGATCCGGAGAATCCTGGGTCATTTATCGATATCGACACTTTGACAAGTATTCCACATCCCCTACAGTCCCTTGTGGATGAAAAATATCGGGCAGTGCAAATTGCTACCGGTGACAGTATATGTGCCGCCGTCAGTGCAGAAGGCGATCTACGAGTTTGGGGTTCATTCCGAGTATGTGGTTCAACAAAATGAACTGTCATTCACAATTAACGCATGTTATCGTCCAGGTTAACGAGGGCTCTCTCGGATTTTCCAATGGGTTAAGACATCAGTTCTTACCAGTACCGATATCGATGAATCTGATCCACAAACTGGGCGACACCGAAAAGGTTTCATCGATCGCAGCAGGCGGCAATCATCTAGTCGTACTGACCACTCATGGCAACATATACACATGGGGTGCTGGTGAGCAAGCTCAGCTCGGTAGAAAAGTGCTCGAACGCCGCAAAATCCACGGTACCGTTCCAGAGAAGGTTACTCTGGCAACTCGGGGAAGGAAGGGCAAAGTCATCGGTGCTGGTGTCTATCATTCCTTTGCCGTAGATGATAGCGGCGATGTCTGGGGCTGGGGCTTGAACACGATGGGACAGCTAGGCACTGGCTACGACAGTGAGGCTGATTCCCAAGTTCAGCTCCCCAAGAAAGTCCACAATTTGAGTCCCGCCGACCTGGGTGGCGACACTGTAATTCAGATTGTTGGAGGTGAACACCATACGCTATTCTTGACATCTGCTGGAAAGGTGTACGCCTGCGGTCGATGCAATGCCGGACAGCTTGGGTTGCCAGAAGAAATGCTCAAGGATGCCGAGCACAAGGACTTCATAACCGAACCCGTGCAGGTGCCCTTCCCTGATGATGATGATCCAGTTGTCTACATCTCCGCCGGAGTGCACAACAACATGGCAGTCACGAAGGATGGTGCGTTGTACTGCTGGGGACAGGGCACGCAGGGCGAGCTTGGTGTCGCAGATGTCGAAGTCCGAACACCACGGATAATTGTTCGCCGGGAAGGTGGCTCATGGGCAGCTGTGAGGGTCGCTTGTGGAGGCCAACACACACTAGGTTTGTTCAGAAAAAAATAACTAGCTCCTGGTGATTCTTCTTATCTACATCCAGTACATTGTTGTTACTCCTGCACACGTACACATCGTATTTATTCCTCTATTATCATTACTAGGTTTCTGAATCCAAAATATTCAAACCTGTCTGAGTGTGCAATCTCTGGGTCTATTATTTTCCCGCGCCACAGACGCGTCGTGCCGGGTCTCGTGACAGTCTATTTAGGGCGCACCGACGTTTTTCCTGCCATTCCATTACTTCCTTCTACCATGGCGCCAGAAAAGGTCGGTATTCTCCTCTACCAAGTATCGCGCTCTCATGCGGGATGACCAGACCGTGATTCCCAAAGGCTACACTTTTCTCAACAAGAATACCCTTGTCTCCGAAAAGAGTAAGGCAATCCTGACCGACTTGCTCAGTCAGGCAGAAAAAAGAGACCCAGACGCGAACAATATGTACATTTACAACGGTAACGAATTCATTTCTCTTCTGTGTTGTCTGCTGATATCCTTCGTCGCCAGATTACTACTCGTATGCTGTCCTGGACCTCGTTGACAACACCATCAGCACTTTGAACAACAAAGTCAAGAAGAAAGCCTGGAATGACGCGATGGACCTCCTTGAGGTGACTACTCTTTTTTTCGACATGGAATCTTCGTGGCCAAGTATGCGCTTTTTGCTCATGGCGACGCGTCCGACCTAACATCCTTCCTATAGTGTGCGATGACGGCAACCGCATCACGATTACCGACAGAGCATATGGTTCGCTGCTCGTCACAGTCTTACGCGCGTTGAAACAAGACGGCCGTCTTGACACGACCAACTATCCTAGCCTTGAAACACTTTTGAAATATGCTGCGGGCTGGGGCGAGTCGGTGCCGAGAGATGCTGGATACAGCGGTATCTGCAAGGCTATTGGCTATCGGTTGTTCAATGGCAAATCGGAGGAGCAGGTAGCGCTGGAAAAGGCGCGCGTGGATGAATGGATGAAGGGGCTGGATAAAGCAACTAGGAAGAGGATGGAGGAGGATGATGATGACGATGATGATGATGATGCTGATTGGTTCGAAGGAGGTAGCAAATGCGACGAGGACGCGAAGAGCAAGAACCTTGTTCTGTCTCGCATCTGGAAGGATTACAAGGACTATCTCCGTGGGGTTCCGTCGGGCCCAATGAAAGGTCCTGGAGAGTGGGACATCAGCAGATGGACTACGAGGAGAAAAAGCCGTTCCTATTCAGCGAAATGGATATTTAGTGCTTCAGCAATTATTCTGCCGTTCGTGTTATATTCTAGGCCTGCTAATCACCCTTCTTGTGCTGTAGAACGTTTCCTTGATACTTGGTATATTAGTCTTACTTGGTGTTCTTATTGTATGATACCTTCGTACTCTCTTAGTTTCAGAATGAACACTGTACATGGTACTTGATTTGAGTATAAATAAGTACAGATGTGCCGGCATGGGCGTACAATTATAATAATCCTTGACAACATTAGCATACGTCCAGCATAATCCAAGAGATGGGGTCGCAGATTTTACATATATGTTGCAGTCAATCGTCCGACGATGTACTTCTCCGTATTCACAGGCGGGTATTTGGCCTCCTTACCACACTTAGGGAGACACGAAATCTCAGTGGTAAAGTTGGGGTTGCAGAAGTACGCAATAGACTGGCGAGAGGGCGTGACCGCCTCTGTCTCGTTGATCTGCTTCGCAGGGGGGGCAACGACGCGGTGGAGCGTCGATCGAAGGGTATCGTTACTCCATCGAGAAAGCAGATCGCCGACGTTGATGACTATCGTTCCTGGCTATAAAGGAACAATCAATGTTTGAAAAGGATGGGTTGGTGAAGTATGAGTATCAGACGTACGATAGGCTGAAAAGGTATTCATTGAGTTGTCAAAGCAGCAGCTAGGTATTGGACTCACAGTGGCAGGGTAGTACATACCGGTATGAGGATCTTGGACTTCAAGGCCACCAACTTGGTCTTGGAAAAGCAAAGTAAGCGTCCCGTAGTCTTTATATACCATTCGTCAGGGTCCAATTTGTGAAAGGATAGCATCTTCCTACCGCTGTGAGCACCAGCGCGTGCCTGACCATCGCCTTCCAACAGTTTCCGTTGAATAGGGGGATACGACAAAAGCCGAAGGTTATGGTTCTGGTCATTAATCTTGTTGTCAAAGTACCGTTCATCCAAATTGAGGCCAAGCGCAATGGAACGCATAATGTCGACGTGAAGATAGTGGCAAGTCTGACCGACGTTAGCTTCACATCGGAGCAAGACAGCTTTAGAAACGATACCTGGAAGAAATCCAGCATCGTCTTCTTAAAGACAGGCGCATCGGTTTCTTCCGGCCACTGGTTCTTCCATGCTGCATCCCAGTCGCGCCCAATCTCCATCGTTTCCTTGAAATCTGGCGCCTTTTCCCGCAGAGCGGCGATTTCATGTGGATCGGCAGACTGTGTAACACGTTCACGTCCTATGGTGACATATCCACGATTTGACCGAGGGTCCTCCCATTTCAGCTTGTCCTAAAGATAGCGGTATGTCAATTATGAGATGTATTACTTATCTGGTCTAACTGACCTTAGCATCTGAGGGTAAAGCGAAGAATTCAGCGCTCTATCGTAGTCGTCGTTAATACGAGCACGCTGTCGAACGACATGAAGTTACCTTCTGGAAAGCATTCCTAACGATGGCTGAGAAGCGACGATTACCAACTCGAACTACAGACAGGACCGTGGTACGCACCAGGGGGTATCCCATGCTTGTCGACGTAGATAAACCCACTCTCTTTGAACCCCGCCACAACCTCGTCCGCCGTCACCTTCCTCTCGACCGTCGTCCTTGCCTTCCGATACTTTGAGAAGTCAATGACCGGGATACGGAAGTCCTTCGCTACGGTAGCAAAACCGCGCCGTACAGCGATATACTTGCGAGAGAGGCGGATCGAGTACATGATAGGCGGACGGAGAGAAGACGACAGACATGGCCGACACAGATTGTGCCATTTTTAATTCACAGCGGCTTATCCTGGCTTATCTCGATCACGTGTAGCGAACTACTAAATCTGGACTACAGCCCCCATTTCCAGCAGGTGGATACCAGTAAAAGCAAGTCGGCTTCGGTCGCGATTCTACTCGTTCTCTACGGAATTCACTGCTTTTCTGAAAGTATGAAAATTCAAAGGGTCAGCAGGACATTCGAAACGAGCTTCGGTTCCTTCCGCGGAAGGGTCATCCGCTAGCAAAACCTCGATCGATAGCTAGCGTATAGGATTCAGCCAAAACCCCTAACTCAAACGTTTTGAGTCGCGTTCAGAGTCAAAAAACAGTTTCTTCGACTTCACACCACTCGGATGTTTCCATCTTCCCATCAGAGCCGGAGATACTGGGGCTTCGGTGCGGACGTTTGACCAGATATATGGTTTACTAATCAAGCTATCGGCCGGCCTTGATAACCATGGCACTTGGAATTGCCTATGCCATGATAAACATCCACGACATGTACTCGCCATGGCGCAGTGGTTTGGAGCCCATGTTTTAAATCATGTACGCGAATTTCTGGACCCACTCAATCATTCCTTGCGGGTATCATCAGCGTCGTTCGGCGCACAACAGCCCCGGCCTCTACCATCCATCAGAATAAAGAATCCGTCCTATGGTTTGTGTGAAGAGATGATATCTAACAAATTGTCATTAAATTCTTTGGCGCCATCGGTCATGAGAGATGCTATCCATGTGGTGTGCATCATAATTGCCCACTCAAGCGCGTGCATATCCCATCACGCTGGGAGATCTTAGACGTCGGAATAGCGCCGTCATGGTCTTGCCTCCTTCCGATCCCCATCTGAACTACAATCAGAAAGTCACGTTAGTGAGCGAGCCATGGCACTTACTCTCCGGCTGCAACCTCCTGACAGCACTGCTCAAACTCTTCTGAAACAGCAACTTCGTCCCATTTGTCAACAACGTAATCCTACGACAAACGTTTGTCAGTAAGGAACTGCATCAGAAAAGTGTCCCTACCTCAACCAGAGACCGTAATTCATCCCACGATGAGGTCGCTAATAGCAAAGCAAAACTCGACTGTGGCGTCAGAGTAGCCATCATATGCTCCAAAGCAAGATTCGCCAACGTAGGCATACTATACCGATGTGCCACTTGATACATGGCCAAAGCCGACGCTGGCGGAGGTGGAGGAGTCGGGTGCACGTGAGGATCCGGCGTCGTACTCGCCTGTCGCGGCCTCTGTGATCGCGGGGAAATTGGATAGTGACCGCTCGGAGAATAGTTAGGAGGAGGAACAGTGAGAGGGACTGGAGCTGGCTTAGACCGACTAGATGAGGTCACTGAGATGTTCACCGGAATGGCGGAGGCGCGTCGAGGTGTTGTCGTCGTGGGAGCGGTGGTTGTCGTCGTGGATGATACGCGTGATGAAGTCGTGTTCGGTGATGCTTTCGATGTTGACGCCAACGGGGCCGAACGAGGACTTGGTGTTGGTCTTATTTGTCCAGGTTGTAATCCCGTTGGACCGCTGGTGGAAGACCTGCTTCGCTCGGTGGCACTGTCGCCGCTAGTGGCACTCCTAGCATCAATGGAAAGGTCATCTCCATGACCAGACTTGTGAAAAGTCTTCCAGTCCCATTCCCCGCCATGAGCATGTAACCACTTGGCGCTCCAACCACCTCCGATGCCTTCTACAGCTGCCCTTGGATCGTCGTGCTCTTTGAAAAGAAGCCAGTTCGCGCTATAAGATATGCAAAGTACTTCAAATTAGAGGCGAGATTAAGTATCAAAAGAATGCTCACTAGCAGAACTTGAGCAGCCAATAAACGGTTTCAAAATCAGCCTCCTCGACAACAATAGTAAGAAGTTTCCGTTCGCCCGACATTACTCCCTGATTCTCAGCGAATGAAGAAGCCAGCATAGTGGCAAAGTAGTCGGAGCGACGCGTTAGGATGTCCGAGTGAGCGTAGATGATGCGTTTACGCGCTGTAGTCTGGGCTGAGAATAGGGAATGGGATGAAGTTGAGGAAGGTGATCGATGGGTCACAGGCGACGTTGCTTCAGGCGCATTCAAGGCTGGAGACGAATGAATGTCGTTGGATTGTTTTTCAAGACACACGAAACGAACGTCCCCAGTGTCTGCAGACAACTGTTACTCGAAGAATGTCGATGCATAGATTACACTCACTGGGATTGTCCAATGATGCCTCCAAGCCATCAAGAAGATCTCGCGGGACATAATATGCAGAAGGATGCGAGGGAAACAAGGGTCCTATTGGACAATGAATCTGTACACAGATCACGAACGAATCCGTCTCTCGAATACGCGAATTCTCCAACAAAGAGGAGAGTGAAGGCAAGTTACAGGCTGCAAACACGTCACTCAGTTCAGATAATGCGAGTAAACCGAACTGGCCAGCTTACCCCAAACCTCGCTTTCTTGCCTGAACACCCAATCATTCTTCCAAAACTCCCATACCCACTCAGGGCGCGCCCCGCGCTCGCCCGCCCGGTCATCCTGGCACTTGACCGCCGTCATCATCGAAGTGGGTAACTCATAATCGGGATGGGCGAAGTCCAGTGCAAGAGAAGTAATATAGAGCGACAACGTCTTGCTGTCGACATCAGAAGGAGCTTGAGAACGTGCTATCTCTAATTTGAACTAGGGATCCTCCGTCAGTCAGCACTCAATAACGATCAAGTCGAACAAGTAGCACCTTGTTGTCGCCCATTACAGGCGATTCTTTCAAAACCTCGAAATCGTCGGGTTCAGCGAGATCGGAATCCTCAGCATTGAGGTTCTCAGACGGTTCTGCGTTCTCTGTGCCTTCGATGTAATCTCGCAGCTTGCGAATGTCTCTAATAACCCATTCGAGCCCCTACAACGGAAGAAATTGCAGCATTTCGTGAAAGTAGCAGCGACCCTAGCGTACCATAAAGGTCCATTGACGCGTGCTCTCCTCTGGTGTTGCTGGTACATAGCCCATCGTCGATGCGGTGTTGTGTCGCGCAGCAGGGTTCCACGGCGAGCTGCTTCCTGGAAGCGTGACCGAGGCCTTGGGGTCCCACGATGTCTGAGGCGATGTGCTCGAAGAAGAAAGAGATGTCAAAGACGACGTTCGTTGATATCTGAGATGAGCGGCAGACGACCAAGGCCAGTCTGGACGGGACAAAGAAGATACACGGCTGGGTGATGAGGACAAAGGCAATGATATACGTTGGTATTCGGAAGCCGACATCGTGGTTCAAGCTAAACAAACGGAGTCCAAGTTAGGAGACACCGTTTATTGCATCAGACAATATTTATAGACGTCTGACCATGCGATTGGTGATAAATTCTCAAAGGTGTCCTACGTAGTAGTAAGGTATACGACATACAACTAATATGTCTCCCAGAATATATCCGGCAATACGTCCCTCATCACTGTCAGGCGAAAAATTAACCATCATTGGAGATTTAGAGAGTAAATGCACCCACAGGTCCAGTGATGCTGTCCTTGTGCCTCTTGAAGGCGTCCAAGTGAGTTGTTTTCATCGGTCAAAATATACTTTTCTTCTTCCTCCGCAGTAATCCCTTCTTTGATGACGTTCAAGTTTATCTCGCGTGCGTTAAGAGTAGACAGGATGTAGCGGCGGAGAGGCGAGCCTAGAAAATCTTCGCTCGTGGCGGATCTGAAGGTCAGAGGGCTCGTGGTCATAGTACAGAAGAATACCTTTGAAGATGATCAGCAGCGAAGACTCTTACTTTGATGGTCCACTCACAATGTTGATATATTCTGTCTCGTATTGATCTTCGGGAAGATCAGCCATAACGACATCGTGGAACGCCCGGCATCGTCCAAAAGCTTTGGACAAAGTGTACGAAATCATTCGCATGGGTTCGGACTTGACGTTCCCAACAAAATTCTAACACAAGACTCAACAAAATGGACAAATGAAACCTGTAGTGTGACACTCACAACGACTAAAACGCCATCAGGATGGATAGTGCTTTTGAGGTCGCTCCAGAACTCTATTGTGTAAATGTGTTCAGGCACACCACCTCCAGAGAAGCAGTCATGGACCACAATGTCATACAGAGTTCCTTGAACTCCAGCGTCGGCACTGGCGTGCTTGTGAGCGGCCCAGTTTCTCGCATCTTCCAAGTACACGTTCCCAGGACCAGGATCGGGAAGGCCGAACCATTGCCTAGCGGCATCATACACAGCTGGGTCGATCTCTACAATGGTTAAAGACATATTGTGTCTGTGAAAAGATGTCGCAGAGATACCAGCCCCAAGACCACTACAGACATTTAGCGCCAGGAATAAGTATCTGCACGGTCCAACTTACATTACCAATGCGTTCTCCCACTCAGTTTTGGCCGTGCTATTTACTAATCGAGCAGCTTCCTGGAGGATGAAAACGCCATAGATAGAGTCACCCAGACGATGATTATGAGAATCACGTAGTGGGGGAATGCCTTCTAAGGTCATAATCTTGGGTCCCATCCACACACCTCCAAGGAAAGAGTGAGCGGCGCGAAGATAGCGAACATGGGACATTTTGTCGTCAGGATGATTTGGGTCACTAGACAGATCAAGTGCTTGTCCGACCACGATCAACCCTGTGGTTGATTGAACCGAGGAGTGTATCTGCAGCGGATAACTAGGATGGGTATATGTTTGCGGTAGAGGATGAGGAAGCACCGGAGAATATAGTTTTGGATAAACCGTGTAAGAAAGAGTGGCGGCCAGCGAGAGAATGATAAGTTTGATCTGTACAGAAGTAAATGAGGTTGCAGACTTCTGGTGTTGCTTTTTGGACGATGCTTTGGGAGCAGGCGTAGGTGAAACATCCATTTGAGTGATTGAAAGGCACAACAACAAGAAGGAAAGTGCTAAAAACTAGAATGGACGTGAGCAGATATATGTTTAACTGAGGGAATGGCGCACAATGAAACTTTCGGAGAACGTATTCAAAAAAGTGCTTTGTGACCAAAATTTCTTCATAATCCTGAGGGCAATTGAAGGTATAACCACCGTTTGCAGTGAATGGGACAGCATCCTCAATATGCGCGGCGACTGCCAATATGGTTAAATTCATTTCTCCACACCCAACCCGCGCTCACCTTCCTGCGGCTCCCGACCATGAAACTCGAAATGAAAACGACCATTGGAACCAACACCACGACATGAGTAATCGCCGGACCCCACACTGGATCTCGGTTCCTGGCCGACAATACGGCTACCCAGTACGTGGCATTTGGTGCCGCAGCAAACAACAACGCGGCGAGGAAAGCCTTCTGGCTGAGAGAAAAGGCAAAAGGCTGGACAGCTGAGATGACGAGCGCTGCTACTAGTGTCTTGTCCAGTAAATGATTCGTCGGCACGGAACCGTAGATGGGCACCAAGGCACGCTCATAGATGAAGACGACCAACGACAGAGGAAATATGGAGACCGCGACGTTGAGTAGATGCTGGGGGTGAGGCATCTTTATGGGTGAAGCATTCGGGTGGTGCTGGCTAGCACGTCGTTGTGCTTGTCGCAGCCTACGATTTGGAATTTCCCCGCTTGCTGTGTTGTCAAGTTTGGGTTGCATCAAGGATTTTCTCCATCTTTCTAGCGAGAATGATGCTGACGGGCGACGACGACGACGACGACGGCTACGAGGTGGGATACATTTCAACGAATACAGGGGTAAAAAGACGAAGAGAATTGTACGAAAATTTGTTCGAAATTTCTGCCATTATAATTATTACTTTACATTTTTTTGCACCGCTTATTCTTTCTGCCCTGAACATATGCAGCCTATACGTACTGTCAAGTTCCGCTTCATACTGCATCCCACTGCCATCAGCTGAGCTGTGCACCGCTACAGTACCTCATCGTCATATGTATGATCCGATATGTTTCAGGCCCTCAATAAGCGTCAATGAGCGGAACTTGCGTTCGAATAACGCTCGAGAACATGAAGATTGCAACTGGACGGCAGGACATTAGGAGGCTCTCGTCGGGTGCTGTCGACTTTTTCGTCGCTTGCCTTGTGCAGACGGAGCGGAATACCCCCAAAAGGTCTAGAACAACGTCACCGGGCCATGTCAAATTTCAGGAGTAATTTTTGCGTCATTCTGGTGTTGACTTATTTAAATACGCGCCTTGGGTGTCGGCCTATCTCTTCACTTTACCACCATGGCTGATCGTTCACAATCTCGAGGTCGTGAATTCGTAAGGAAATCTCTATCGTTTCCAGTTACATATGCTAACCGCTTGCTACAGCAATCATCAGGAAGAGGGGGCCTTGGAAATATTCGCCCCTCATCCACGTCGAGGGACAGGCCTATCGGCGGTCCCGATGATTATTCCTCAACTAGGGGTAGAGAACCTGCCATTGAACCCACCAAGGTATTAGATTTTGAATGGTAGAGTCTTATCGTCTCACCGATGTCGACGACAGGTCTATTCAACTGGACGTGGAGGCGCTGGCAACATACGCTCCCCGTCTCGCGACCACAAGGAGCATATAGGACCTGACTATCACGAGAGAGAGATTGTCAGAGAACATGACAGGGTTGAGAAAGACGCACCGGTACGTAACGTCTTAGTGCGGCTGATAACAGGCCCTGATATCTTATCTCCTAGCACTCTTTCGGTCGAGGAGGCTTAGGAAACATTTCCCGCTCACGCTCTCGTGGCCCGGCCCCTGCGACCCCACCCAAGGTGCATTCCCCCGGTCGAGGCAGTATTGGAGATGGTTCCACCCCCATTTACGAAGAGAAAGAACAGCCACCTCTTGGCAACCCCCGGTAAGTTCACATTGAATCTTTTCTTCTGCCGCGTTTTCATATTAAACCCACAGGCAATCCACTGAACAATCTGGGGGCCATGAACTTTTCGGTTCTAGGAACCGTTCTGCTTCTCGTGATCCCGAGCATCGCGGCTCCTCCAAGGACAGGCACGGCATTTCGGGCCTGCTGCACAAGGTTACCCATCCTAATGAACCTCGCAACTGAGGTAGAGGGAGAAGATTATTACGACGAAGAAATTAAAGATCAAATATCGTAATCATATATATGTCTACTTGTATAATGCTAAGAACTTTAAAAGGGATCTATATATTATGTTGAGCGCCTAGAATAACGGAGATGCATAAGAGGGACAAGAACTCCAAACAGATGGTTTAGATTGCCCAATCCATGGCCTGCTACGCAACAGCCTCGTATGAAGTTCGCTGTCTTCTAGTCGCCGTTTCTATCTTTGAATCAAGGATCGATGACTTTCTATCGCGGACATCGATTCATTGCATCAACCGCATTTCATCCTCTTGAATCGGCGGCAGGAAGAGCTTATACCGCGAGGTCTACTTTACTGGCGAAGTCTGGACCTTGAGCACATCAACGAAAATGGATGCAGGTCACGATCATGCGGAGTAATCGAAGTTGTTCAAGATGGTGCAATAATCTTAATCATACATAACACGAACAACTTTAACAAAGTGCGCTATTAAAATGATTGGCCTTTGGCTATACTTTTATAGCTGGCTCTATAGCGAAACTCGCGCTGCGCGGGAATTGCGTGTACAGTTCTTATGCACATGGTAAGGAACAACGCCTTGCAACAGGAAGGCATAAATATGAGGAAGCGATGAATGACAACAGTCAAGACAAGACCTCACATCCCAGACGCAGAACTAGTATCTGACAACCCAGGCGAGCCGAACGCACCTGGCGTCTTGACTGCCACTGATGATAGTCGGCAGATATCATCATGCCTAGCAAGACCCCAATGAACCCTTCTAGCGCCTCGCGCATCCAGTCGACTCAGGTACTAACGACTACTTCTCATGTCGCCATCAATGCTGACGAGCGTCGCCAGGCAAAGGCCGGGAATGCAGGCAAGAACACCTTCGCCTCTCGTGCCCAAAGCGCTGGGCAGACCAACGCCAATAAAGGCCTCGCCGGGGGCGGTACACCGAAGAGCCCTAGTGGCGCCGGCGCCGGTGGTGGGACCAAGTCGCCGAAGAGCAAGTAAAGAAGTGATAGACCGATTTTGAGAGGGAGCGCTTGACGTTTTCCCATCGATAACTTTACAGTGGCACCAGTAGCAATTCATATTTTTGTAATCAGTTCATCTGTTGGTTCATACAGCCAATACTTTTCTTTTTATTTAAGCGAAGGCGACTTCAAGCTCCGTAGGAAGCGACTCCATTAGCGACAACTTGCGAGATTCGAGTGGCTCCCAACCAAGCGTATACAGACGTTTGACTTTGGCGTATTGGCTGCCTCCAAAAAGCGACCAGCCATCTACCGGAAAAACGTCAACAAAAAAGCACAGGGAAGCTAACAGGACCGTACAGTGTCCTAACGGGTCGACTATTTCCGCAGGCAGAGGTTTGAATCCACCCACGGTCACAAGCCCTTTGTCAAACATCCACTGTATTCTAGCTGTTAGCATGGAGACTCAGAATACTTTCATACGTACGTCGCCTACTGCAGATGCCCACTCGTGCATAGGTACCATGGGTTGATCAGATCCAACGAAATCTGAGTACATGAATCAGGATTCTACTATTGGTCGTCAGATACACTATATACTCACAGAGCCCTTCAGCCCCTTCTTGAGCCTTACTGTCTATGGCTGCTTTTAGAACGGTCAAGCACGCCGAGGCGCAGTCTTTGACATGCACATTAGGCATGACATTTGCACCAGGTCCCCAAGTCCCGGCACGACCAATACGTGTATACGTATCTCTGAAATAACGAACAGGTGTCGTTGTCTTTTGTACGCCTAGTAGAAGCGGTTCTCTCAGGTGCTAGTAGTTTGGGGAAAAAAATGCAACACACCTTCACCTAACCCATAGATCCATCCAGGAAACATGATCATCGTGCGAACGGGATTCTGGGTGCGCGTCCCTGCATCTACAATAGGGATATCCGACTCCAAATGCATGTTTGAAGGGTCGCAGTCTCGCAGATTCAAACTCGTATCAGTCCACCATCTGATATTCGCAGGATCGACGGACTCTCCGCGGCAGTTGTCGCTCAAAATTCCAAGCCCCGATATATGCAAATAAATCGGTGGGTTCCCAGGGTGGCGGGCAGAGTTTTTCTCGAGACCGGCGAGAGTCGCTGGAGGAGAAAGCATTGTTCACAGATTTTCACAGCGCAGTAGGAAGGGAGACGTACATCTGACGCTAGGCCAGTGATCGGAGCTAGCTGTATTGATGACTATCGGGCATTTGGAGGTCCATTCTTCGATAATCGCATCGTCGTCTAAGGTACCGTCAACGAAGGTAACGTTTGGATGCAGTTCTGACACGCCTGGCTTTTCTGTTTGCAGACAAATCCCTCAACAGAGCGATGACATTGTACGTGGGCAGATCGCGCGCAAGGGACTTCAGCAAGTGACCACCAAGGAAGCCTGTGCAGCCCAGGAAGAAAATCGAGGGTAATTCGCCAGGTGTAGACATTTGTGAGGGTATTCATTAGACGGAAGTAGTACTTATGCGGATTCATCAGTGCTCAGGGACCGGCAGTCTCTTTGTTTCAGCAGTGCCGCACAGGGTTTCATGAGTCTGGTGACCCGATGTGCTTGACTTGCTATGGGATACCTGTTCCCACATCAAGGGACTTGAGTGAAGAGGTGAAAGAAACACGGGTCGCACTGGTGTTCACGTGGTCGATGTAAGAGCTGACAAGGGCTTAAAATTTGAAAAAGCTCCTTCCTCGTGTTGAAACTTAGAAAGAAGGATGTTTTACGGTACTGTTTTGGACTATGCATACCTCGTTGGAGTTAATATATATTTGGTGATGCCACATCTGTCCCAACACGACACGGGACTACACAGGACCGCGCGGAGTACATGCAATTGTTCTTCTCGCAGGGTCACCTTATTATGAGCTAGTGGCTTTTCCTACTATACATACTTGTGAGTTGCAACTTGTGGAAGCAACGACTTTCTCATACTTGGGACCTTAGTCTGATCCGTGAACAGTTTGATTCGACTTCCGGTAGCGCAACGATGACATGAGGATACAAGCGAAATGCAACTATGTACATACTTGAGAGAAATAAAAGAAGTCCTTGTTGGATTGAAGGACAATAATGATCGATTAAGGAAGCGATGGTCGAGCGAACGTTGAAAGTAGACAACACGATGAGCTGAAAGTGAACGAGCAATAGGGAAGAATCGCATGTGAGTCGTAGGTATAGAAGAGGCGATAATAGAGCATCCATACATGATAAATTAAGCATCCACATCGTAGACAATGATTCGATAGCCTGTACTACAGAGTAGCAATCCTGGGTCATGAATGTACGCCCCGCTTGGAACGCGATGTAGAGCGCGTGCTCTTCCGCCTTGGTCGTGGCTTAGTTGGGCTGCCAGATCTTTGGTCAGAAGAGCGACTATGGGCCGTCGATTGAGAAGACAGACGAGGTCGGGTTCGAGGTGACTCTGAATGGGGAAGTGGTGAAGGACGTTTACGCAAATTGTACCGCGGGGAGGTCTCAGCAGAAGAACTGGGAACAGTAGCAGGAGGCGTCGCTGGGGGAGAAGAAGGAGGAATGGGTGGCGAAGGCGCTTTGGTCGGGAAAGGTGACGCAAGACGAGGGGCTGCTGGAGTTGGCGAGGCGGGAACAGAGACAGCGACAGGTTCAATATCCATGTCGTCCTTCTGTAAATCGGCGAGCTGTGCAAGTGCCAGTTGCGTCATCGAAATAAGGCCTGGTACAGTCGCCTGCGACACTGCGCCCAGCTGAGAAGCGGGGATTGAGCTGGCATCTTTGACTCCCCAGTTCAAGGACCCGTTGGGCGTGACTAGAGGGGTGTCGATTTCGACGTACGGCTCCGACTCCTGTGAGTCATGAATGGGAGGCTGTGAAGGAGGCAAGAGTAACGGTGGCAATCTTGTAAGGTCGGAGTAAGCAGGCATTCGTTGACTGGCTGGCTCTTCGATGACCGGCTCTGTGTCCACCCTCTGCAACTTTGGTCTCTCGCCAACCGAGAAAACGTCCTCATTATCAATATCCTCTTCACCAAATCGGTGCAAACGCTTGGGAGATCTCATCATCGGCTGCACTGGCTTGCGGCGGAAGGGCGGGATTGGGGGCAACTTGCTTTCATAGGCAAAGTCTCGTACTTTGATGCCAAGTCTTGCGAGATCTTCAGGTTGTGGCTGCGGCGTTGGTCGCGCAAGGCGGGCTCTCTTCGGAGATGAAGGGCCGGGCTCCTGCGAACTTGCGGTCTTGGCAACGTTATCTTGAGGATGCACTCCGTTGACCATGGCTCCGTCACTCACAATGGAATGGACAGCATTGTGTCTTGTGAGATTCTCGGTTTCCTGAAAGATGCGCGCGTTTGTGGAGGTTGGGAACCGCTTCGGCTGCTGGGATGACTCGATCGCTTGCGCCATGCAGTACATTCACAAGGAATCTGATGAACTCTTCAACTAGAACAGCCCTGAGCTGGTAGAGGTGCTGTATTGGGCTCGACGTGGAGCGAAAGGGAGGTCTTTGACGCCGTCTGCCACGACAAACAAGGTGGTGGTAAAAGTTTGAAACGCTTTTTAAGCTCAGCGACACGTAAATGGACCTTATCACGTGATCGTATGATTATATAACCGACACTTTGCTAAATTTGGACCAAGCCACCTGTTGTGCCTCTCCGTCGCGCTATCGCCTTATTTTTTCTGTCGTGACACTTGGAGCCGACTCGAAGGAACAGAAATTGCATGAAGGATCGGTCAAGTTGGCAAATTCAGCCCTAATCCTCGCAGGAACTGGTATCTCATCTCATATATTTTCTTCCATATCGTTTTCCTAATATGCGTTCTAGCTCCCCTTAGGCCGTATACCGCGATGTGGCGACGTGCATGGAAGCCAGTAGCAGCGACAGTTGCAATTGGTACTCCAGCGTACTTGTATTATTACAGAACGACGCCAACGTTTTCTATTCCTATCAGGGTCAAAGATATGGACGGAAAGCCAGCCATGTCGACCAAGGTCCTACCTCTTCTCTCTATGGAAGAAGTCAACAAACGTTTAAGCGAACGTGCTAACTTTGAAAGGACGCTGCGGCCAGACGGCATCGCGTGGAACTACGCAAATGCAGCGCTGCCTTCGAATGACCCTATCGAAGACACACATTCAAAACAGATCATCCAAAGAGACGATGCTTCTGGTGACTACCTGTTCTTCGCCGTTATGGATGGGCACCGTGCCGGAGATACCTCACATCTACTCTCCTTGGTTCTCATCAGAGCGGTTTCTCTTTCCCTCGCCAAACTCATCTCGAATTCCTCTTCAACATCCCTCTCTGAATCCACTATTGGCCGTGTTAAGTCGATTGTCGGACTCGGGTCTGCTCAGGACGCTGATCCTCATCGTGTCTCGCTCGCTATACAGGATGCATTCACTGACCTAGATCGTGAACTCATCACCGCCCCCCTCCGTGTTCTCGCTGGCAATATGGACCGATCAAAGGCTATACCAGACGTCAGTAAACACCCGCTTGCACTGAAGACTATGCTCCCGGCCGTCTCAGGTATGGGCGTCTATTCTGTTGTTCTCAGATTTCTCATCCGTTATCCAGGCAGCTGCGCTCTGCTGGCCGTATTTGATACAGCTCACAAGGACCTATATGTCGCTTGTACAGGAGATAGTCGCGCCGTTGCTGGTGTTTGGGAACCCACACCTGACGGCAAAGGTCATTGGCGTGTCGATGTTCTTAGTGAGGACCAGACAGGAAGAAACCCAAATGAATTGAAGAGGTGAGCTTCTTTCATGCTTGGGCATACAGCACATTGATCGTTATTGTAGAATGCAGGCAGAGCACCCTAAAGATGAAGCAGACACGGTTATACGAAACGGCCGGGTACTCGGAGGCCTAGAGCCTACGCGAGCATTCGGTGACGCGCGTTATAAATGGACACGCGAAGTGCACGATGCGTGAGGCATGTTACTGTCGTCTTTTGGCCTCATTCTTACACCCATCTAGTCTCAACCATGCATTCATGGTCGGCAACGATATGACTCTACGGAGCCAGCCTCAGACATTGAAAACACCACCATACGTTACAGCACGTCCGGAAGTCACTCACCGCAAGCTATCTTTCGACAAGTCGGCGCCGGGAGCCATCCGATTCTTAGTCCTGGCCACTGATGGCTTATGGGACGAGCTCACGTAAGGCCACATTCCCTTCATTGTATGCTGAACTGATCTTCCTTCCTTGAGTAGTTCTGAAGAAGTCGTGAGCCTCGTTGGAGGTCACTTAGCAGGCGTCAGAGGTGTCATTCCCAAGGCTGAACTGCCATCTCTTGTGCCGACGTCCGTCAAAACTGGTGGTGTAGAGGGTAAAGATCACCGTCGCAAGCGAAACAGTGGATCATGGGCATTCCGCGACGAAAATGTTGGTACACATCTTATTCGTAATGCACTTGGGGGTGGTGATGAGGAGTCACTGCGACAATTGGTGAGCATTCCGGCACCATATTCTCGGAGGCATCGAGACGACATTACGGTCACAGTTGTGTGGTGGGAAGAAGGACGGGAAGAGGACGCCCAAGTCGCAACACCTACACAAGCCAAGTTATAGATTCTGTACTAATATTAACGAGGTTGAGTCCCTCTGGGAAAGGCTTGTTGACGTCTTCGACCCAAGATCGAGGAACCGGTCGGAAGCCGAAGAAGGTTTCAATTGTGAATACGTATGATGTCCGTCAGACTCAGTGTCAGTTGTCTGAGAGACATCGGACCACGTGGAGTTGTTTGTGCTTGCTGGCGCGTTTTCAACAAACCCCTACCGTAAACCTGTTCCCCTCACCACCCCAAATTACGCTGCCTTCGTTTTTCCCCCCTGCATGCTTCTTTCCCTTTTCCCTGCCTAGACGCTATCTCTCTAGATTTTCAGCGATTGCAATGCTGGCGTCTCCTTTGTATCCGGCCCCTTCTCCTACTTTTTCTCCTTCGCATTCGAATGGGGACGACCAGCTCTCATGTAGACCTTCAAGAGACTTAGAGGCTTTCAATAGTCTTCTACCCCCACCAGTAGAGTTTATCGAAGGATCTTCTTCAGGGACCTTGGCTGTAGCAGAGGGCAAATATGAGCCCATAAACGCCACGCCTACTCGGAAGGTGTCTCCAGTGAAAGAGGTGCGCGGGTTGCCCACTGTTTGTTGATTGTCATTTAATTATCATGTCTAGCAATCTGCACCTTCCCAATCATCTCCCCTTCTCTCCCCGAAAGTCACTAAACGATCAGTCAGCAAATTAGACGCCGACGCACAGTCCCTGTACACAGGCGAAGTCGACACGGCTTGGCCTCCCAAATTCAATATTGGGTCCGGGTTGTTCAATAACGGCAATACATGTTTCTTGAACAGCGTTCTGCAGTGTCTCATCCATACCCCGCCACTACTCGCCGTTCTTTACAGTCATAACGAAACCTGTGAGTATACATCCTTCTTTTACGGTGACGAAAGGTAGATATCCGTGCTGTGTCCAGTGAGGTGTCCAATGACGGGTTTATCTTGAGCATATCTTGATGCCCTAGTCCATCAGCTTGGCCCAGCGCGCATATCTGGTTTTCGCCGTGCAGGACGTACGAAACAGTATTTAATATCTCATGAAGGTCGTGTCAAGAATGTCTTTTGCATGGCTTGCAACCTGCGTTCGGTTTGCTTTCAAGCCTACTCCAACAAGTCGGCCTTTTCACCCGGGTTGATCAGCACTAAGCTACATCGTACGTCCTACCTTCATCCGCTCTTCGTCATCTAATGAATGCCAGTCATTGCGAAGCACTTGAAGCGAGGTCGACAAGAAGATTCGCATGAATTTCTTCGATATGCCATAGATGCTTTACAAAAGTCATGTCTATTCGGCTATCCACCGTAAGTGCACTTTTAGGGTACGCCACAACAATTTCGTCATATTTGGATCTTCACAGAAAACTCGATCCCAAGGTTGCGGAGACAAGCTGGGTACATAAAATATTCGGCGGCAAACTGCGATCTCGGGTAACATGCCAATCGTGCGGCCACAATAGCGACACGTTCGACAGCAATCTCGATGTCAGCCTCGATATCCACAGAACGAGCTCAGTCAAAGACGCTCTACACAAATTCGTTGCCCCTGACTATCTGAAGGGCGGTGATAAGTACAAGTGCGAACGGTGTGTCCATTTTCCTTTCCTGTGCTCCACTTATTAAACCGGTTGACAGGTGCAAAAAATATGTGAATGCGGAGAAACGCTTTTCAATACACAAAGCGCCTCTCGTTTGCACTATCCACCTCAAACGCTTCTCACCCATGGGTAACAAGATCGGTCACCAAGTGAATTATGACGAGCGCCTCAACCTTGCTCCGTATATGAGCGAAGGAGAATTCGGACCTCTCTACAGCCTATATGGTGTCATTTGCCATGCTGGTGGTGGTCCAAACTCCGGACACTACTACGCCTTCGTGAAGAGCAGGTCGGGCGACTGGTACGAGATGAATGACGAGTCTGTGACCCGTGTTCATCAGACACCTGTACGGAAGAATGCATACATTCTCTTCTACATACGAACCAAGGGCGAAAGATTACAAGCCGCCCTTAATCATAACGATAAGGTGCAGCCAGTGGCCAACGGTGTACACCCGTTAAAGGGAATCACTGCGGGCATGAAGAAGCGGAGGATTCCAGAGGAGGATGATGAGGACACGGGTGTCAAGATGTCTAAACCATTTATCGGGCCTCTCTTACCGACAGAATCCGACAAAGCTTCTGGCCCTTCGGATGCTAAACGCCAGAAGTTGAGCCCTACCAATGATCCACAGGCCGATGCTGTGAAGAAGAAGATTGAGTCGGCGCAGAAGACGTTGTCCAGTTTGGCGCAGTACGCTAGCGACGACAGCGAGGACGAGGAGAAGGAAGAGAAGAAAGATGACGAAGAGAAAAGTAAAGCTGGATCCCAAGAAACCTTAGGGTCCACTTCTCCGCCCAAAGCATCTTCTCCACAAGCCACTCCGTCCGCCCCGTCTCGGACAACAGTCTCATCACCCATACCTCCAAATCGATTCTACGGCACCCCCAATAACAAACACAAAAGGCATAGTTCAGGTTCGGTGAACTCCAGGGACCGTTGGCAGCAGTCCAAGCAGTATAGTTACAACCCGTACAACAGATTTCTGTCGGGGAAGAAGAATAAAGGAAGACCTCGACCGTTATGATGGACAATAGCTTTGTTTAATAACGTTATTTTAAATATATCCGGTCGCGAGATAACATCTGCCTATACATATACTACAGATACTACAGAACATAAGATGATCGTCAGCGTCGGTCTTTCGTGTTGTCAGGGTAAGTTCACTTCCAATTTTGGGAGTCGATCGTAGGCTCCGGTTTGGACTCGAACTTCGACGTTGGATGCTATCTGCTGCTTGTTACTTTGCCTCTGTGAAGAAAGACCGAGCAATATGATGGAGTCGGTTCAAGGTGTGTTTAGCGAAAACTTTATACACTCACCGAAGGATCAACCTTTTAAGAATCCTTGGTGTACGATCCTGATCAGGATGTCGAAGATGTACGCGCACTTCGAAAGGGCTATCGGTCCCTCACCAAGAAAATGGAAGGCAAATAAATGTCTTACTCTGTAACAGATGCTTCTCCTCTAATTATTTACTTCAATATGCGCATTTACAGAGTATCAATCTAATATCGCAGGAGTGAGTATAAAACAGATGGAACAGGATGTCGGAAAGGCAGATATATTATTCAAGAAAGGTACTTGTACCGCCTTTTTTACTCAATCTCAAAATCACACCTGGTTGCAGTGAGAGGACCCAAGGAAGCCACGATGGATTCCGCTTTGTTGCTCCTGGCTTCCAACTTAGGAACACAAAAGGCCCGCTCAATAAAGTGCGGGGGCGTATCCTTCGATGCTGATGAGCTAGTCACCAGACTTATCACATTTATGGGCGGTCGTAGGTTTGAAAACGTAGTCGACCGTGACTCTGATTTTAGTGAGGAAGAAGAAGACCCTGACGCGACAAGGGCCCTTGACTGGCAAAGGATTGGGCGCAGAGCTCTAGCAAAGAGCCGCAGAGTACCTGCTCCAACCTTTATGTACGTTGATCGATTTCCTTGTGAACGCTTTGCTGAATGATCAACCGAATACCTCAAAGGCTCGGGCCGCTCTCTATAGAAGTGAAGAAGCGTCCAGCCAAGCGTGCAAAGTTGGAGAAGAATAAAGCAGACCAGCGAAGGCCACAAAAACTCAAGGAAGCAGACATTATACGCTCCGATAATGAAACCACCAAGAATGTGATTCTAGTGAGCATCGGTGCCCTTTACGGTGGCCTCAACTTTTCATCTAAAATGAATTTCTTAGCTATCAGCATTATTAGAGAGAACCGGCAGAATTAATCTATTCCGCTTTGTCGTAAATCCCCACGATTTTGCTCAGTCCGTCGAAAACATCTTCCACCTGTCATTCCTGATTCGTGAAGGCAAGGTCGGTTTACCGGTTTAGAGTTTCAAGACGGCGAACCAATGATCTGTGAAATATGTCTCATTTTGACTAGTACACGGCTTATAATGTTCTCAGATCCTTGTTCGGAGGAAGATGCTTCAGTAAGAGATGAAAGTGCCCCAAGACGGCAACTAATCATGGAATTCGATCACGCAACCTGGAAGGTGAGAGGATCAAAATTGGGAACGAAATACCAGCGCACTGACTTGTCCGGTATCTCTTTCCAGCGTGCGATAGATGTTTTCAACATTGAAGATGCTTTAATTTTTGACCGAAGACCAGGCCGTGAAAGCAGCGGTGTAGTTAAATGGCTACCCTAAGTGGCCCGGATGAGGGTTTTAAAGTATATACTGATGTGCCATCTTACTATCACTGCTAATCTACTCTCCGTTTTCATCTCTCCATCGACGGTCGATCACATCAACGGTCAGGTACTGCTACAATGTATCCTCTGCTGTCCTTAAGTGCTCGTGCTGGGTCGAAGAACGGGTCTCCTCATACTGACGGGAATCAAGTCAAGCAATACACGATTCCGTATGTCATAAAACTGGCAGGCAACATTGCATAATTGACAAATAATAAAATGGTACAACGAAGGGTATCCGTTATTGGCAAGATATACAGGGTACGAATTATAATGGCGAAAACGTGAAAGTATTCGTAACAACATTGGGACCATAACGTCATGGTATTATACCAGAAATGAGAAGGGCGTCATGAACTAGATTATGAATACATAATAAAAAATGTCCATGAGAAAAGGTATGTCCTGCAAACGTTCGCGTTAAAAACTTCAGAAAAGGTTCATCCACTCCTGCAGGTTCTTGCGGCTGAGGGGGCTGCTTAGGTGCTGCATCCCACATGCTGAAGAGGAGAGGGGCGTCCTGCGCATTGAGAACTTGATACGCGCCATAACACGCCTCATCAGTAGGAATGGCGACGGGATACGAAAGTTCGCCACCATGATTGAGTCCTACACTGGGCATCGGGGGAGTCTGATACCCGTCCGTAGATGGTGCAGGAGAAGGACACGGAGAAAACGAAAGTGAAGGCGTCTGAGACGAAGAACGTGAGGGAGTCAAGCCATATACCATCCCGGGGTCAAGGGCAAGAGGTGAATTGTGCCTTGAAATACTGTAAGCGGGGATAGTAAGATAATCCGAACAGGTCTGAGGAGGACCATAGGAAGGCATCGTGGACTGAGGCGCGTCTGCCAATCAGACGGTGAGCATCGTGAGACCGTGGTCAAAGCGATAGAGCTTACATTCAGACAAGGATACGCCAGGAAGGTGGATAAGAGGCGTGGCTTCTTCGGACGTCGCAGATGAAGAGGGGGAAGAAGTTGAGATTGAGTCTGCGCGGCGACCGCGTCTGCCTCGTCCACGATGGACCGGGTGAGTAGCGCCCTCCAGCAAATCGGCGTGAGCCTCTGCCTCCTCCCGTGACAGCTGATGCTTCTTCCGCAGGTGCTGGATGAACATACCGCGGCGCTTGATGCTGGATGGATCAAGAGTCGGTACTAGTAAGCGCTGAATGATCAAAAGCATACCTGGTATTACATCTGGATCCTGGGCAATGGTAAGGATTCATGGTCTCATGGATTTCCTTGACGTGACGGGAGCAAGAGGAGGGATCACCAAAGGCTTTCCCGCAACCATAAGCGCATAAATGGGGCTTTTCTCCCGTACTGTGATGGCAGTAATAAGGAACTTGTTTGTTTTAACATGTAGGGGAGAAACTTACTGGACATTTTGATGCGTCTTGAGGCCAGACGCCTGAGAAAACCCTCTACCACAGGTAGAGCAAACATGAGGCCTGAAAGATATAGTCCTCCGTAAAAAACCAAGAACCAGTCAAATTAACGACCAACCTGTCCTGAGTATGAATTAAAGTGTGTCGATTAAGATCTCCTTTGCGTGAGAAGGCTGAGGTGCAGTCTTCGTAATGACATTTGTAGATTCGAGTCTGCACGAGGGGGAAAGGGAGGATATTAGACGAGTATTCATTTTCTTTAGCAACGGAGGACCCACCCCACGCATGACAACAGTTAAAAGACGATTTAAAATTATGAGGTCTTGACGTGGTATCTGGAGGTATCTGACGCTGACCAGCAACGCTGAAAGTAAAAGTAGAGAACGTGAGGGTATGGAAGAAGGAAAGAAGGAATAAGCGATTTACTTTTCTGGCGCTTTTAAAACATTCCAAATGCACATAGCGGGAAGAGAAAGATCCTTGACAGATCGCGCTTATTGTTCAAAGAGCCAAACAAAGTATTCCGCGTTCCAAAGTGGGAAGAGAGCCTCGGCAACGACGGAGATGGGATATAAAAGGAGACCTCCTACAAAAGAGAACAATGAACAAGAAATTTCAAAAACAGATTCTGTCATTTGTCTGGATATACGATGTCTCACCTCGGCTCATAGAGGAAGCCTAATACTGTCTTGTGCACACGTGTATATCGAGTCCAGCGTTAGCGACCGGCGGTGTCAAAAGTGTTCCTGGACAGTCTCCGGCTATGACAATAACACAATTAAATCGATCGCTAGATACCCAGACCAGGTCCGTTGATCTTCTTAGTAATACGCTCTTCCATCCAAGGAGCTATCGCATTGAGGTCGTTCCATGTAAACGATGCGTATTGCTGACGGCCCGGACCCAGGACAAGGTCCAAATCTTGCAATGGCGGCCAATCGCCCGATCGTTCGTACGACTTAGGTCCGACAATTTGAGTGATCACCCTGTGGAAAATTAGCCTCGTGTTACCGGAAATATAGAAACAATCCGATTACATCAAGCCGCCCACCCAACATAGACCCTCCTCCTCCTCTGCACCGGATCCCAACCAGCGTTTGTCGCTACCGCCGGGTGTAAACCACGGGTAATCGAAATGGGAGGCAGCCGGGAGAGGATGCGTCAGACGAGTATAGCTATGGGATGTGACCTGATATGTAAGTTCTGTGAACAGAATGAAACGCTCAATAACAGTGGTTAAGACACTGCTCACGATTATCTAGCTCATCGCTCAAGGGATAGACACCATGGTCTGTAACAGGATGATCCGTTCTTTGCATTCTTGGGTTAGTATCATTCTCATCTGCTTCGATGCCTGGAGGATGCAAAAATATGTGGGCATTCGGATTGACCATCAATGTACTGCGGGGTCGATTCAAAGTTCCGAAAGCCAGTATACGGACGTCAGCAAGTGTTACTACGAGCTACTCAAATTGTCATCACAGATGTCCGGGAAAAGTTAAAGGGCGTACTCTGATCCGGGTTTCTAGATGAGCGAGGTTGCTTTGTAGCCTGTGAGAATGAGTGAGGTACTCAACCGCGGAAACACACGTAACTTACTTCATATCATTGAAGATAGCAACAGGGTTGAACGTCCTTGACGAAACCTCTAACTCGTTCGCAGACCCGTTCCGATTTAGTACAACATACCTAAAATGCTAGTTCAGACGCGCAAAGGGAAGCGCTGAATAGAGCGAACTTGGTCCAAGATTCATCTGCGGTGCAAGATGTCTGACTGCGATGCCAGACTCGGTGCAATAGCCTTTGTCCAAATATTGGAACCTGTTCGATATTGGCAAGAGGATGCTAGGCAACAAACTTTATAAAAGCTTCTCTCCACGATACGCCATCCTTTCTCCACTTTTTCCAGCCAGGGAGGAACCGACGGTTAAAGCACTCTTCCCAATCGGCCGCCTTGAGGTTGGGTAGTGTTGCGTCAAATAGGATGAATGAGGGACGTGCTAAGCTAAGAATTTCGATCCAGTTTTGCCTTGGTACGGTCTGACGAACGCTAAGGTGTCTAAGGCAGTCTTCGTAGGTCGCAGAACGAAGATTGCGCAGAATGGGCCGCCTCCATGGGTTCAGTGACGAATCTGATGTGATAGTAAGAAGCCGGCGGGATAGATAAGATGCTTTTATCAATGATTCCAAGTCCAGTTCTCCGAGAATTTCTGCTATTAGTTCGACGGGAAGGGACTCGAATGTAACAGTCATGGTGGAAGGAAAAGTTAGGAAACAGGGAAATCTCACCGTGAGGTTAGGGTTACGACTCATTCTCCCTGATCATCACTCTTACTACGGCGGCCCGCCAAATGCCGTATTGCACACATTGTCGGTATCACTATTTAACTAAACAGAGTCGCAGTCTGGAATAATAATAATAATGATCTCTCGATAGTCTGTAAAAATTGAAAATACGCCTGGAAAGCTTCGTGATGGCTGTGCGACGCCAAAAAGGACTAATCAAAGTAGAGGCAGCTGTAACGTGACCATGCTGCATTCACTCAGCTACCGCCATGATCTCGAGACGGACCGCCGCCGCCTTTGCGTCCTCGCGAAGGCTAGACACTGGACAGGCGATAGGAGACAGCTCGTGCGGTGAACATGTCATCTTGGCGTGACATATCAATGATCAAGCCCACAATCGAAAACCTTTGTCAACGGTATGATGCGCCATGTCTCTTCAGACTGCTGTTGCTGCTGCTCTGTACCTTTGGGGACTCGGCTGTACTCCATTTATGGGCTGGAATACGTGTGTATCCTACCTTCTCCATTTCAGTCGACTGACATTAGTAGGTAGAGATAGTATAACGCGTTCGTTGAATTTCCAAGTCTGTTTTGGAGGCGCTATAACCAGCTTTCCATTTAGCTACAAAAGCAACCTCAATCCTGAATCCATCATTACAGAGGATCATTTTGTCTCCCTTAGTATCCGCGACGCAGGATGACGAATACATTACGCTTGCCAACAGCGGATAGTACGTTTTCCGACGACTCAAGGTTTTCTTCACATAAGGTTGTCGGTATTGGTCAGCGTTGAACAGAACAGACGGTGGAAAGCGGCAACCTATATAATCCCGAGTTCTTTCCTACTAATGGCTTATAAAATCATGGTCGACTACGTCCAGGGGCTCAAGGTCGGGATATGTTCTGATGCGAGGTATGTCAACCGTCATCATACCATCAATATGAGAAGCGAAATTGATATCGTGGCGTATCAGCTTCTTAGACTGCGGGTTTGCTCCAGGAAGTTACGGCTATGTATGTCATAGACTGTTACTTCGCATGCAATGCATGAGTACCGATGTCATCGTTCATAGGAAGATGAAGACATTGCCACTCAGTGCACTGATTGGGGCAGCTCAATTATGATAGTGCGTATCGTTTACTACCAAGAAGAAATTGCTTATCTTCAACAGAGACTGCGCACGTTGTTGGCTTCCACACCAATGTTGAGCCGCCTCAAGTTCGTTTTGTCGGTAAGTTTCGAGAAGAAACAGACTGAACCCGAATCATTCCTGCAGTTTCTAGGGATGTGGGATGCCATTTCTCGTTCTAATCGCGGAGCGCTTTATTCCATGTGCCAATGGGTGAGTACATAAGGGTCGGAATGTTTGTGTAGAATTCTAAGCTCTCATAGGGTTCCCAGTTCTGGGCGGACGCCGTTGGACACATGTAGCGCATGACAGGTGATATTAATGCATAATTTCGGAGACGAGGCCGGACATTAGGATTGCCAATGTGCCAACACAGCTTACTGTCTGAACGCAGGCTGTAAGTCGATTGTTTGCATCTTCGGATGGCTTGATCAATCTTTTTCCATAGACGCCGGATGCTCTGTTCTAGCGTACATCCGTAAGATACGCGAAATCGCACATTTCCAGAAGCCTTTTTCTTTCGCTGACATGGACATGCTCGAGTGCGTATTCCTCGGCGATACACGGTGTCACTTCTGATATTGATATATGTAGGATCGGACAAATCATGAACGAGATATTGGCAAAAACAAGGACCACTTGGATTTTGGGAAGCACTCAAATCACTTCTAGTCTTGGTCCCCGACTTAACCAGGCTCTCCAGCAATAAGCTGAATATTGTGAAAAACAGGGACGTGATTGCGGTGAATCAGGATTCGCTTGGGAAAGCGGCGGCCTAAATCAGGGCAGCAAGTCAAGAGAATGTACGTCAGATTTGGAGTGGTCCCTTAGCCAACGGTGACGTAGTCGTTCTATTATTCAACGAGACTCCGA
The DNA here is from genome assembly GCA_037576215.1 of Armillaria gallica. Taxonomy (NCBI): domain Eukaryota; kingdom Fungi; phylum Basidiomycota; class Agaricomycetes; order Agaricales; family Physalacriaceae; genus Armillaria; species Armillaria gallica. The sequence goes on from JBANDB010000008.1 coordinate 2,198,935, forward strand.
CACTTCAAAATATCTCTGTGGAAGTCTTCTTCAGAGATGACTTAAGTACAGGTGATGGACTCAGCGTCAAAGACTTGTGGACTGGGGAGGCATGGCCATTTAATGGCAGAATTTCGGTGAAAGATGTTGATGCTCGGGATTCTCAGATTCTCAGGGTGCCGATCGCGTAATACGACGACGACAGGGGAGTTCCAGCATTTTCGGCATATTTACATTCCCGTGCTCATCAGCCATACCTGTTCTCAGAGCCCTTCTTTGAGTGCGAACATTGGACGAGTGATGGGGCATGAGAATAGTTTTCGTGCAGCGACCTCCAATAACGTCAATCCTGGAAATGTAGGAGGCCTTGATCAAGAAGCAAGTATGCCGGGTTTTATTTAATGACGGTTGCCAGGTCGCGCATGGGATGATCGAGAAGGATTGTTACCATTTTTAGACGCGTCGTGTGGAGTGTTGCTGCTGAACCAATTTTAGGCTCGTCGGCAGTGGTTTTCGAAATAAGAGCGCGTGCTAACGCCACTTTCGCCGATTCCGACCTCATATACTCCTTCTCTCTTTCACTTCCCTTCCATTCCTTTCTGCGCACCCATGTCTTATCCACGAAGGTTTGACACTTCGTCCACCACAAGTCTCCTTCATTCGGCTGGTCCATCGCAGACATTCCGACGGGAATCGGAATGGGTATGGATACTTATACAGACCTTCCGCAGAGTTACGCAGTTTGACTTTATTTGACAGGGAGAGCTGCCATCGCCGTACCCTTCTTCGACCATCTCCAGCTTATCTATATCAAACAAGGTACCTGCTCCTACTACGTTCTGGATTCGAATGGTTACTTAACTGCGTTACTGGAGTTTTCACTTTCTGCGGACCCGCAGGCATGGGGCTCAAATTTGTCGCCAAACGTAACAGAAGCAGATGATGAACTACACAATCCCGCAATCCGAGGAGAAAAAGTGTTGGATGACGGGGGATTTTCCTTTCTTTCAAGCCGAGGGATCGCGAATATTGGTTGTTTGTTTCTTCTTTGCGCGGCAATGCTGACGTTGTTGTAAGCATTATCTTTCAAGCTTCTCTCGCGTTTGGTCCCCTTGACGATCCATATATAGCGTCGGCTACCCGATCATCACTTATATGCGGGAGCAGGACGAGTCAGTAGCCTTAAACATGGGAGTGAATGCGTCGGGGCAGGTGCGTCATATTATGTTGTCTGATGAACCACCAGCCCATTCTATCTTTAGGTTCCAGAAATAGGAAACTTTGGTCTAATAGACTTGGACACGCCAGACGATGCCCAATATTTCACTTCATGGCGCGATGGGAAACAATGGCGCCTCGTATTTTCTGATGAATTTGAGGAGGAAGGGAGGACATTTTATCCAGGTGATGATCCTTACTGGGAGGCCGTCGACCTTCATTATTGGGTACGCTTGGGACTTTTCACTGGAGAAGGTCTCCAATCCTCACTGTCTCTCAGGCAACCAACAACATGGAATGGTACGACCCGGCCGCTGTAACGACAAAGAACGGTTCTCTCGTTCTCACGCTATCTGCAAAGCAGACGCACGGTCTTGATTACGAAGGAGGTAAAAGAAGTCTTCTTGTGCCTCTTCTAAAACTGATGCCGGTTTGCAGCACTTATACAGACATGGTGAATTGGCTCGTCCCTTAGAGTGTTATCAACTTATCTCATAACACTTTCAACACAGGAATAAGTTCTGTTTTACTGGCGGTTACCTTGTTTCTTCTGTCCAACTTCCGGGAATCAACAACATCGTTGGACTATGGCCGGCCGTATGGGCTATGGGAAATTTGGGACGTGCAGGATATGGTGCATCACTTGACGGCATGGTGCGACATTTTTTTTATCACTGTTCCTCGATAACAATATGAAAACCTGCTGCAGTGGCCTTACACGTATGACAGCTGCGACGTTGGTTCAGCACCTAACCAAACAATCAATGGTCTACCAGCAATAGCTCAAACAAGTGGTGCCGAAGATGCCAACTACGTGTTATCATACTTACCCGGACAGAGACTGTCGCAGTGCACTTGTAACGGAGAAAGTCATCCAGGTCCAAAGCACAGTGACGGCACATATGTTGGACGGGCTGCCCCTGAAATCGATGTATTTGAGGCACAAGTCAGTGACGGCACTGGTCAAGTGTCGCAATCCGGACAGTGGGCAGTATGTGCAGCTCTCCCCTGACCGCAATACATGGATGATGAGCTAATATTATCCCAGCCATTTGACGCAGGATACGTTTGGGACAACAGTTCGGATAATTTGATCATTGCAGATAGTACTATATCCAAGCTCAACACGTATATTGGTGGAAAGACGCAGCAGGCAACTTCAGTGGTATCAGAAACGAATAAAGAGTGCTATCAACTGGCATCTGGGTGCTTTGCCATCTACGGATTTGAGGTAAGCTTCTTTCGAGCCGATCTTATCGCTCGTCTGCTGATGAGTTCTAGTATAAACCAGGTGAATTATCTAGCCTTCCAGACAAACCATGGTGCTCATTCGTTGTGAAGGATACGCATCAGATAACGCTGTAAGATTTCCTCGACATTCCCCGCTGAAGTTTGTAGACTCACTACATTCGCTCAGTACATTTCTTGGATCAACGATGGCAAGCTCGCCTGGACAATAAACGCTGCTGGCGTGGGGGCAGATACCGCTACCGAAATCTCTGCCCGGCCCGTACCACAGGAGCCTATGGTCAGTACACTATTTTTAGCATGTTGGACAACAACGTAATAAAATTGGTTCAGTACATCATGGCTAACTTGGGCATGTCCACCAACTTCGGAGAGGTCGATCTAGATCACCTCACGTTCCCTGCGGTCATGTTGGTAGATTACATCCGGGTTTACCAGGTGGGATTCAGCATCTTCATGCACATAATGAGTATCTAACTCGTCACTGTCTTTTCAGGACCCAGACAACATCAATATTGGGTGTGATCCGAAAGATTTCCCTACAGCAGACTATATCGCAACGTATGTTCCATTAACATCTCGTCCATATCTACTACACTAATAGCAAACCTTCTTCCGAATTCCAGCTACAATGAAGCATATCATAACCCCAATTTGACGACATGGGTGGATGACTACGGTCAGACCATGCCAAAAAGCTCGCTCCTTGATGGATGCTAAACCTTATTTATTTTTGTATACATCATGGACGCCACATTAACGACAGTAATGCACTGCAATCGCTGGAATTTACGCTTCTAGATCTTTTACCAACCAGCGACGGATACCCTTCTCACTACCTTAGCATTTGTCGGTTACGCGCAATCCCGCATTCTGTATCGATATATATAGGACTATTTACATTACATTACATAGAGGACTCATCCAATCTTACGACTACTAAAAAAAACCGAAAGGATCCAGGCGGAAATATATAGTAAGATATCGAATTTAGATGGCTTCTCGTATTTCATCGAGAAATCGCTTTGATCCATGCCTTCTTGATGCCATATTCGACAACTTCTCCGGCACACACTGGATTCAAACTTGACTCGCCTCTATCCGGGACCACCGTTTTCCTTCGGCTCTTGACGGGCTTCACTCTGGCTGCAGCAGTAGTGAGGCATTGCCCTAACCACTGCTCCAAATCTATGAGGCATTCGTAACACTCCCGCTCAGTAAGAGTGCTTGATGTCGGAGGGACAACCTGGCCTCGGCGCGTTGGAGGTCTGATTCCCTTGAAGCGAAGAAGCTTGACCAATAGATAATGGAGCCACTAAACGGTACCATCAGTCTGGCATACTGCAAAAATCAACGGTGAGTCAGCTCACCATAACATTCGTCAACGGCAGAAAGGGTTCCCATTTGCCATTGTTCTGGTCTCGCATCATTCGGTAGATATCGAATTGATAGTCACCTACGGTTGATCGTGTTAGGAAGACTTGAGGTCAACCTCGGAACACGCACCTTCGCCCTGGAATATCTCCTTATCAAAAGGCGTCCAATGAATCATCTCACCGCCACAGCCGTCTCCGGCGTCCATACGAGATAGTCCAAGGTCAATCAAGGTAACCTGCACACCGTGACACTTGTCGTCCATCGGTGTACGAGCCTTCTTAGCAGGCTTCCGGTTTAGAGGTTGCGCTTGAAGAGGTAATGCGGTTGGCAAAGGAAGATCCTTCACAAGAATTTGACCCCAATGAAGATCTCGATGCTGTTGAACTTTAACATCGTAAGACTTTTAAGGACGTCTGTAGCTCACCTCAAAAGACACTAGCTGTTCTGCATGCGCCAAAGATTTGGCAACTTGCCAGAATATACTGCAAGCCTGTCGCCAACCTATTTTCGTCGCGTTTCTGAAAGTGTAGGTCTCAAGGTCTGGCCCGCCATTGGGTAACACTACAATAGCATAAACCTGAGATAACGTGAACATATCTGTGAGGAATCCTTCAGGATAAGGCATTGTCGACTAGAGATTTCAACCAACCTGGACGTATACTTTCTGAGCCTTTCTGCCGGTTGTACTCGTCCCAGAGGTGCAGAAGCTTTTCCGGATACCGTCCCCTCACAACGTACGCCTTCATCAGTTTCACGAAGCCGTCGTAAACCTCACCCATTGCGCGTGTGACGATGATTTCCTTGAGAACATCTCGGACGTCTGTAGGTGCTGGCTGCTCGACGTCCGCAGGTGGCGAGTTGCCGCCTCCGTCTGCAGAAGATGTCTCGTCCCTTAAAGGTATAACCTTAAGAACGACGTCGCCAATTCCGAACACTTCTGAATAACTCGCTTCGCCCACTTTGCGGAAATGGAGTTTGGAAGATGGTCCATTAGGTGATGACAAAATAGGATCAAATGGAAATGTAGATATGAACGCGGAAAATTCGTGTAGTCCACATGCTTCTTGGTTACACTCCCTCAAAAGAGGTCGGAGGTAGTCAGGCACACTAGGCGCAGGGCTATCGGTGGCGCCAAGGTCATCCTCACCTATGGACAGGTCGTCGAAGTCAAAATCAAGTTCAGAGGTTGTCGTCGGGGAAGGAGGAGAGGGGGGAGCAAAAAGTCTGTTCTTGCTCGGTCGAACGGGGGTCAGTTGACGAGGTTTATGAATTGGTAAGATACCAGGCTGATATCGGGCAGGCGCTGGTATTGACGGAGGGGTGTCTTCCGTGAGATCGATGTACACTCGCTTGTTTGGTAGATTACTCGATGGTTTAGACGGGGCAATTATGGCAGCATCCGTCTCCAGTGCTTTGGGAGGTTGACGTCCTGCGCCACGAGTGGCATCGCGTTGACCATTAGCCGCAGGTTTCTGTGCATTCCTGACTGTCGGTTGGGGCTTTCGCTTTCGAGGGGGATTATATGAAGAGGAGGAGAAATCGCTATCAGATCCTGACTGAGCGTCAGATCCAGAATCATCGGAAACGACAACGACGCGACTCTTTAGCCGACGGGGCTTTCGCACCGCAACGACGACGACATCAGAGCCACTATCAGATTCATTCGCTGGTTTGGTGTCTGTCCGTGAGACTCTCCTCTCCTTCTTCAGCGTCTGGCCTTGATCATCTACCACCGTGATATCCATTTCGACGAATGGCGAGAACGGTTTGCGTAGCCCTGAAGGAGCTGCCGGGGTCAATGGCTTCTTCCGTTGCTTGGGCAAGATAGCTGGGGACCCAGGTCCATTTGGATGGAATATCGCCAACGGTGTCCGGGCAGGGGTATCTGTGAATAACGAGCCTATCCGTTTTGGAGGTGTTTTGGGTGAGCGCTTCTTCAGTCGCGGTATAACCACCCTTGGCGACGACACCTTTCTTCCCTTGACAGCCAATGGTGTAATATTCTCCCTGTTCCTGATGCTGGGAACCACTGTCCCTAGCTTGGGCTCTGTCGCATCAAGTCGTACCCTCCACGCCTTCTTTCCTCGGACGTGATATTGACGACGCGCTGCCTACGCTTTCCATAGGAAGTGACCTTTTTTGTACGAGATCCGAGCATAATGGAGACTGCAGCGAGCAGAAATACTGCTGTGGCTGCGAAGGCGAATAATAGCGAAATGAGTGAGAGTGTGTGATAGAAGGTGGAGAACAACTGCGAAACCGGTGATGCGGTAAGGCAAAGAGATGATAGATTCCTATTTGAATTCAAGGCAGCCTCGAAGGTGTGAGTTGTGGTGAATGCCGTCGGCGTCGACTCTGGCAATCCAACCAACGCGCCGATCACATGACCGCAACCGGAAGCTGGTGACAAGCAAACAAACCCTCCTTCCGTCCGTCATGTCGTTGCCTCAGTCACTGCGAACGTCTGTTACACCGCCAGAGCTCGAACTCATCGCGTGTCAGCAACTCATTGAAATCATACCTCTTATATCTATGGAAAAAACTGCTTTCATCTCGGTACTTTTGTCTTCTTCAACGCGTATTTCATTGGTTGTAACCGAGGAGCTGCAAGGGCGCGTATGGTCCGCTGCGACCCCCACATAAAGCCCAAATCCCTCTTTGGATGGCATTGAATCTGAAATCAAAGAAGAAATGTCATATTGTCGCTCCAGATTGGCTAAGCGTAGGTTCGTGAGCGATCATTGCCACTGCATTTCAATCCAGATCAATTCGCGCTAGAATATTTGCAAGACCGGCTGACCGAGGAAACTACGAAGAAGGGGTTTAGTAGCCTACCTTTCCGGTTTGCTGAAATTGCCAAAGTCTTACTCGATGTGTACGTACTATTAGCTACCTACTTGGACTTTTATCTGACAGACGCGACAGTGCGTCGGATGACCTGCAAAACCCTGATCGTCTACGTTCGTTGCTTAAGGACATACGTGAGGCTCGTCAGGCAAAGAGCAGAGAAGGTCTGCGGCAGCTTGATCACAGCGACTTACTGGTACGCTCCATTCATTGAATGATCCGGCTTGACCTGATAAATTTTCAGCTAACACGTCTTTGCTCTATGGAAATTAACGAGATTCGCCCTTTCTTCATAAAGTCTATGGGAGTATTGACGCAACTTACCCGCCAGTCTACATCAGAGTCGTGATGGTTTCTTACCTCTCAGTTTATTGCCTTATGTCCGAATATCATACAGCCAAAAAAATCATATATGACTCGGAAAAGGCTTCAAGATACAAGCTAAACTGTGAGCCATTTTGTGGCAACTACTAGCAGGTCACGCCGGCCAAATCCGCTTTCCTATTGATGATGGGAGAAAACCCCCGTGAAATGAATCACCTTCATCGATAACCGATAGCCGCCTTCATTGACGATTTATTTTAGGCATGAAATAGCCTCTCGGAGCATCCTGGGCATGTCTCGAGCAGGATCCTCAGCTCCGTCGACGACTGCCTGGGCTATGCCTTCTCACCAATTCTGGAGCCTAGAAATTACTCAACACTGACCTGGCCAATATATGGGACCGTTCAAGTTGTCGACGCCGTCCCGTGCCTGTATATCTTTTGATTGGCAGTTCGGTGATGACATCACGGAGAAACCGCAGAAAGAACGTGCAAGTAACTCCTACTATATTATCATCCCCATCGCACTGATCATTCATTCATGTGTCGGAGACCAGATGTTACGGTTCCAGTTTCTTTGCCGACTTGCCTTTCTTTGTGTCTTCCAAAGGTGATTAACACGCCGTCCATTTGGCGTCTTCTTTTCTCGGATGTTGTTCGAGCCCGCTTGCGGAGTGACTCGACTTTCGAACGGACTATGAGACCGACCGCATGATACGGAGGATTAGCGTATTACTATTACTGGACGCGTCAAAGTTAATAATAGGATCCGGCATAGCCGCTTTGCCCTCGTTCACCGATCATGTTTATGGGTGCGCGTCCATCACAGCAATTCCGTTTGTGCTCCGCACACGAATGGTACTGGTGCTTTCTTCCCATGAGAGCTTCTATCTGCACTTGTGTCACCGCGTTGGCCGTTTTTACTTCCCGGTCTCTGCGGAATAACGTGTTTGAGCTCGCCGATTCAAGTATTCCTAGCGCTTAGAGCATCAAGGAACTAAACGCTCGTACAAGCAATTGCCTGCGCTAGAAGTCAGACACCACGTCCATGATTTCCGCTCAGGTACTGGCTATGTCGGCAAAATAATACATCCTTAGATATATGCTTGCTCAGGACCTGAACGCGTCTCTATAAATTGAAGAGGGATCGATACTTTTCACTCAGCATCTTGAGCTTCATCCAAAGTCTTCATCTAGTACAATGCACTTCTTCTCTACCCTCCTCGTAGCCGTTGCGACCGCCCTCACGGTCAGTGGTGCTGCTACCACCACACAAACCAATGCTTCGTCGGACGTCAGCCAGACCCTGAACAAAGGCAACCACTATGGTGCTCCCATCCCGCCCTGGGAGCCAGGTTGTTCGCCAGGATGGTACTACGGCGATCATCCCGATTACCTGTTGATCTCCTTGACATGGTTGAAGGATAGCGTGAGCTTACAAACACGCTTTCGCGGACGAACTCTCACTAGTATCTATATAGGTTGTCTGCTCCCTCTTAGACTTGCTGGGCCTTGGCATCTTTTGCCCCAGGCCTCCTTTCCATCACTCTCCTCCCTCGGACGACGATGGCTACAAACAGGTTTTCTATAACTATAATGGGGCCGTCCAAGCCGACGACTACTTGACCTACGGACTGGTTGACACTATTGAAGGTACGGTAATCTACAACCCAACTCCATGACTATTCTCACTTAACCCGTTTAGAATGCAAGGACATGTGCGACAGCGTTCAAGGATGTAACTTCATTAATCGTAAACCTCTATTTATTTTCCGCATTTTTCCCTTCCCTGACTTTAAATACAGCCTACTTCGATGTTAACGGAAAGGTACATTTCATCCAATGCTAGTACTATCAGGTCCTGATCTCTTCTACAGAACGGCAGCCCACTCATGACGTGCTCGCTTTTCACCAAATGTCATGGCATTGAGGACGCCGATAACTTCGGTGGACAGACTCAGCCTGATGGTTCTGTAGACTACATCGCCGAAAGTGCAGGGTATTGCAGGGATTGATCATTTGATTAGGCGCATTCCTATGGCGCCAAAAGGACAAATTTTCTTTTGTGGTTTCGAGTAGTCTGACCGTTTATGCGTTTATATACCGGCCTGTGTGTTCTCACAAACAGAATAACAACTATATGCTTCGTTCTTGTCTCATTAGTAGGTTAAAGTCGAAGAAATAATTCTAGCTGATTGCAATGACAAGAGTTCAACAAGAGCCTCCAGGGTAGTCAACGGAAGAGGTAGGCCGTATGTTTCGTGGTAACGAGTCTGACATAGATATCTAGTTCATATTTGGATATATGAGTCGAAGATATCGTCATGAAAGATCTTCAAGGAGTCATTCCTGCGACTTTTCATTGTCCTGCCGCGGAATCAGGCCCAAGTTGAGGAGCGCGTACACCAGACCTTGTGTTGGTACCAACACCAATACCAATAGGTACCAGGGAAGTATATCCCTTGTAGCTGTGGCCTTCCCGTACTATATTGTACTTACGAACCCCGCATTGCCCATGCGAGTCATGAGAATGAAGAAAATATATGCATAGGATGATAAATTCCAGCATCGACTTGGTACAGTAAATTAGACCCCTAAGTTCCTGTCCTTTTCGGCTTGCTAGTAGTGAGGAATGATTTATAGGGCCCAATGTCTGCTACAGGTCATGACATGTCCGTTAAGTTGCGTGTGCTCTTGTTCGCCCCCTTTGAGGCACGACCATTTTATTCTCCTTTCACGCTGGCACCGCCAGCATCCAATTTTTGTAGAACAGCGTTCAGCTGCTTCTTCAATCCATTGATCTCGTTCAGAAGCAACTCCTCACTCGACTATATGGTACATTGGGTTAGGTTCGTATGTTGGCTTCAAGAAAAGGCGTACCTGAGCTGTATTGGGGAAGGCCTTGATCAGTTCTTCGAAGGAGACCTTACTTATCTTGCGACCATCCTCTTCAGCATCTGCCTCTGGATCCCTGCTCTGAGAATAGTTCTCGTCGCCTTCGTTATCGCTGCGTAACCAATCCGTCACCCAGTGGCGTCCGCGTGTTGACTCATACAGAGCAATAACAGTTAAGGGAAGAATGAAAACCACCCTCATCACAGCTCGATTCAACTAAAAACTGAAAGTTAAAACCCCTTCCCGGAAGTAGGAGTCAGGTCATACCTTAGCGTAGTTTTTGTTGCTCAAACGGGCACCCGGAATGAGGCTGAAATTTGTTCAGTAAGAAAGGATATCATAAAAAGATGAGACTGACTCAAAAGGCGTAACGAAAAGGATTTCAATGAGATTGAAAGGCGCTGGGTAGACATAGACATCGGGTGCCCTGATCATTCCCACTGTTTTACCGGCGAAGAAAGCCAGATGTTGCGCTTCTGCGTCATCAACAACCTACGTCACTGGTGCTCAGCACAACATCAACGATATCTATTGATTCGGAGAGCATGCTTACATTCTGATACGCCGATGCGAACAAAGAAATCAGCACATTGAGAAGAATTATTGCGGTCACGACATTCCAGCTAGTTCGAAACAGTGATAAGGAAGGTTCAATGAATGCATCTGAACGCTGGACTTACAGGTAGTACATCACAAGGCCGCTTGAGCTACAACGAGATGTCAGACCAGGAGACCAAAAGGATGACTCTGACATAATTTAGTACCTCGAGAAAGTTTCGAAATTTGGAGATCTGCATTAATCTGTAAAGACAAAAGCGGCAAGCTGAGGAAAGACATACCCTAGAAGGGCTTGAACCAACACATTCACCACTGACGATGGCGGACTAGCTTGACCATCGGCCGCGTCCAAAGCCCACAGCGCCTGTGTAAAACCTAAAGCCATGACGGACAGCAACTGGGTCGGGTTTAGAAAAAAATCGGATAAAAATGAAGCAGCAAATGATTTACAGCAAAAAATATGCCTGATTCTTGTAGCATTCGAGCGATACATATTTGCATTGTGCCTATGTATCTGAAGTCGAAAATCAATAATGCGTGAAAAACTCACAACAGTTTAGGCCTACTTATAGCCGTCAAAGATAGTCAAGAGCTCTGACGCCGTAATGTCAGCCGAACTCTAAACCAGGTGAGAAGAACTACTTACTCATCCAGATGAACGGAGATACAAAACTAAGAACTTGAAAGCTCGCAATCCTTAGCCCGATCTGTTCCTCGTCGCTTGTTACACGCATGGCAACGACGCGCAGAATGAATGCGGTAAGTATGAGTGAATCGGTGATAAGGGAAACCATATTCCAAAACGAAAATGCACGCCAGGTGACAAAGGTGAGAAGCTTCGTGAACTGGAAACTCATTAAACGGCTGCCGCGAAGCTGCGTGATTATAACAACGCGTACCTTGTAAACGTCTGCAATAAAACACTTCAATCGACATGACATTTCATGGACACATTGTGACTAACCTTCCAAGGTTATAGATAGTGCTAGTAAGTAGAAGGCATCTTCCCACCCATCCAGATAGGCATTGGTGAGAGGGTCCAGTCGTTCCGCTGGCTGCCGAACTGGGTGAAAGGGTGCATATCAGGTGATATTCTATGACTCTTCGGTGTTCTCACCTGTCTGGCAGTAAACAAATAGAAGCACAAACCAGACAATGATGCGGACGACGTTTAGGTATCTCGGCACTGAAAGGCGAGACGGATCCAGGTGTCCCCAGAAAGTTTCGGGATGGGTTTGGGCGTATGGAACATCTATGCCAGCTTCAGCATCATACCAATCCTATAAGCATGAGCATACATTCAATCTCAAGATTTTCATTATTTTTCTGAATCAGGTCGCCTCGCCAAAGCGCGCCAACGACTGGAAAGATTAGGTTCAGCTTGCAACTTGTTGAGACCAAAGATGCGTTTACTCACCGTCCTGTGCCTCCGTCGAGGACAGAAATATAGTGCTACATGCTCTGATTCAGCGGAAATGTAGTCCAATATAACGAGGACAAACCAATGCAGATCGATGGCCATCTCAAGCGCACTCGTCATGTCACTCTCGTCTCCATCAATTTGTCGATGTTTGAAGCGCGTCGACATGAATGCATTGACCCTATCTGGTGGAGACTGATGCACGATTTTTCTTGCAAGCACCTCACAAGCGATAGCTGTCCCACTGGCTCTGGTCTCCGGTTTGTTTCATATAGACAACTGACGCACCTCTACCATAATTCTCCCCGTAATCAGCTGGGTTATGGTCAGCATCAAACATAAACTCTGCCCGAGCCCTAAGCAAGCAGTATGGTAGCTGAATATATGTTTCTAGCAGTGAAAACGCGCCGACATGATATGTTTCACTCACAGCTTCAACGAAATCTCCGGCCGACTTGCGGTAAGCAGCGATGACCTGGGGTGTGATGATCCGGCTAGTAGGTTCGCTAAGGCTTGTCGGGGAAACCTCAACCGGTAAGAGCGTCAGCGTCAGTGCACGCAAACGTTTCACCAATTCTAAAGAAACGGGATCAAAAATGAGAAAAATGAAAAGGTAGCGATACTGACTCGACAATGTATCCGGAGAAGGAATATATTTGACAGAAAGAAGAGACGTGGCCTCGCTGTCGTCGTCCATGGTCAAGGAAGAAACTTGAAGGTGGGGCTGGCAGCTGGCATGATCGTGGTTGCGAGACTCGTACACTGCGTCATAGATGTAACCGTTACTGTGACTGTGACGAGATAAGATAAACGTTTTTTCTTCATCTCTCCTTCGTTCCTGCAGCACGCTCCCAACACGCCCCCTTCACTTCCCTTCAATGACAAACGACAAGCCCAAGTGCAAAAACCTCGTCCTCGATGCCGGCCCCTTGCTATCCCTGTCGCCTCTGCGCGGTTTGGCCGAAACGTACGTCACAGTACCACAGATAATAGAAGAGTTGAGGGACAAAAACGCTCGTGAGCATTTGGAACGGCTGGGATTGAATTATGGGGTAAAAATAGAGGTGAAAAATCCAAGTGCAACGAGCCTTGCTACAGGTGTGTGGCCTAGAACGAATTATCTGAGCGCGACGTGAACGTTTGCAGTGATACAGTGGGCCAAAAAGACTGGAGATTACTCGGTTTGTCCCATCCTGATCTCTGCGTCTTAGCTCTGACCCACACACTACATGAGCAAGCAAAGTTGGAGAAGGTCAACCAAGAAGCAGAAGTTGTGAAGGACACCATCGAGGCGAGTATGTTCCATTAGCATGGTGATCACCATACTAATTTCTCTGACAGTAGAATAATGACCTTAACGATGCTCATGAAGACGATGATGGCTCTAGAGATCCTTCTGATGCTTCCGAACCACCCCCCTCGGACACGGAGTCCGAGTCACAAGCTGAGGAACAATCAGAGAGCAAAGATGTGCAGGACCTGGAACCACTTGACGTTGAGCTACAGCCAATATCGACGGCTGAGCCCCCATCTCAACATCTCCCACCGGAAGAATCCAAGGGCATACCAAATGCACCTTTGTACGATGATCCATCCGATGAAGACGACGGCGAAGGCGAATGGATTACACCTGCAAATGTTGCTATACACAAATCTCGGGCTCTCGATCTTCTTCCGAGTTCTGATTCCTCTCGTCGGAAAGGTAAAGACAAAACCAACGAAGTGATTCCCGTTGGTTGCATGACAGCCGATTTTGCAATGCAAAATGTTCTGCTGCAAATGGGTTTGAATCTTGTGGGGACCGAAGGAAGGAGGATACAGAAAGTGAAGAGTTGGGTGTTGCGGTGTCATGCATGTTTCAAGTGGGTCAATTATATTGTCCATATGTCAAAGAAGCTGAAGAACTCTGTACAGAATATGCAAGGATTCGTCGAAGAAGTTCTGCCCTTCATGTGGCAATCCCTCCTTGTTACGCGCGTCTGTTACGATTTCTGATCCTGGTGCATCACCTGATACACCAGCGATGCAAGTACATCTTAAGCCTAACTTCCAATACAAAATTCGAGGAACAAAGTACTCAATACCTGCTCCCAAGGCTGGATCCGCCAAAACCGGTCCTGGTGAAGGTCTGATTCTCCGAGAAGATCAAGCAGAGTATATGAGAGCTAAGAAAATGGCCGATGGGAAACGCGAGCGTGAGGAGGCGAAGATGATGAAAGGTTTACTTGCGAAGGGTGCTCGCGGGGACACGGGTGTAGCTGTAGGCAGCTGGATGGATCCAGATTGGATTCCAGAGATCATGAGTGCCGGAACTGGAGGTAAAGGCAGGAGTATGCGAAGCGCGGGCATGGACGGAGACATGCCTATCATTGGGTACGGTAAAAAGAATCCCAATGAGCGTAAGAGGAGGAAATAGGCCCGGTTTCGTCGCGAATAGTAATAGTAATTACGGCCACGTTACAATACACTCTATGCACCCAAACTTCTGTTCATGAAACGCCTCTTCTGGAAGGACATCCACCACTTGCTTGGTTTGCCTGTGCCGTCCGCGTATAATATTGCGACCAAACGAGCAGCCAACTCTTGACGGACTTGTATCAGATACTGTCGCAGATAATCTGATACAGGAATCTAGTCAAGTTCCTCTTAGCAAAAAGGAAGACTAACCTGCATCTGCCCTACTCCCTGGCGCAGCATAATGAGCGTTCAAAACAAAGTTGGCATCTCCAGGGATCGGAAAACTGTCCACAGAAAGAGTATTGAGCTGTTTCGAGGCCTCAATTTGCGTCGGTGGTGTTCGTGCACTCCCAATTTTGGCCAGGCAGTCAGAGACGTAAAGAATGAGTACAATCAGGATGCGATCTGCTGAGCCTTTGATCTCAAAGTTACGGAAAAGAGAGTTGGCTCGGAATAGATCAAGGGTTTCATCAATAATATCTGGTTGTTCTGGATCGGCTGACAATGGCATGGTCGTTAGTGAAACAGGCGGTTCTGTTGGATGTTTGGTACGGCGCACCTATTTGGGCAGGACCGCGAATCTTAGTTTTAATTGGCAGAACTGCCATGTTTCCGACCTGGCGAATATCTGGGTCCTCATTGAATGACGAATGGTAAGCCTAGGGTCTCGTCAGAATGGCAAAAGGGAGCAGAGCAGTCGATTTCGTACTGGCATGATGGATGTTGTGGCTGAAGTAGTTGCTTGGCTGCGCTTGTCATTTGTCTTATCGCTAATCTTATCGGGAGATTTTTCGTCGGCCGACAGTGTCGGTACTTCTCGGACCTCGACTCTTGGAAAAGTCAGACAGGAATAGTTTGCTTCTTTATCACACACTACCACCTCATAATGTCTCCAAAATCGTCAGTAGCATTGCCCTTCCTTAGAGTGATGATTCATTTTCTGTCTTTTTTTCTAGATTTCGAATTGTTGTCCTTCCCGGAGATGGTATTGGTATGAATACTTCCCGGCATCCCGACGATCGTCGGTACTGAGTGCTATTGCAGGCCCGGAAGTCGTCAGCCAGGCCGTTAGAGTGCTAGAACTGGTATCTTCGACCTCGTCAGACTTCGATCTCAAGCTAGAACCACATGACTTTGGCGGCTGTGCGATAGACAAGACGGGAGAGCCTTTACCCCCGAGCACTCTCAAGGCGTGCCAGGAGGCTGATGCGATCCTAATGGGTGTGTAAAATCGTTTGTAGTCTTCCAACGCTCGTCTCATACACGCCCAGGTTCTATCGGAGGTCCCAAGTGGGGTGTCGACGCCAAAGTACGCCCAGAATCTGGCCTTCTTGCCCTCCGGAAAACACTGGGTCTGTACGCGAATATCCGCCCGGCCAATCTCGCTTCGGAGTCTCTTCTTGAATACACACCCTTAAAACCTTCCATCGCTAAGGGTGTGGATATGATTGTCGTACGTGAACTCATCGGAGGGCTCTATTTCGGTACCCGTAAAGAACAGGGTGTTGAGCCAGACGTGGACACTGCATGGGACAATATGATCTACAGTGTTTCCGAGGTTCAACGTATTACAAGAGTTGCTGCTCAGATCGCATTGGCAGCTAACCCTCCGTTGGAAATCCATTCAATCGATAAAGCCAATGTCCTCGCGGCATCACGTCTGTGGAGAAAAGTCGTCACGGAAACATTGTCAAAAGAGTATCCTCAGCTCAAGCTAGACCATCATCTTGTCGATTCAGCGGCAATGCTGATTGTCGCGAATCCCAAAAGGCTGAATGGTGTCATTCTCACTGAAAACTTGTTTGGAGACATGTCAGGCCGAAATTTACGCGCTTGAATTATCACTGACAGTTCCTTTTTCCAGTCTTTCTGACCAGTCAAGTGTCATCCCCGGGTCTTTGGGTCTCCTCCCGTCTGCCTCATTGGCTGGTGCACCGTCTGCGCCGTCCCCAGACTTCAAACCTACATCGGGTTTATATGAACCAATTCACGGGTCAGCGCCTGATATTGCTGGCAAGGGTATTGCAAACCCGATCGGTACCATTTTGAGCGCTGCCATGCTTCTGCGGTACTCCCTGGGTTTGGATGCACCAGCGAAAGCTATCGAGACCGCTGTGAGGAAGGTCCTGGATGCTCCTGAGCTAGGAGGGCATGGTTTGAGGACGGCAGACCTCGGAGGCAATGTTGGAACCGCCGAGCTTGGGGACCGCGTCATAGAGGTATTAAAGGGGTTGTTGTAAAGTAGGCCGGGAAACTGTATATATTAGCCAAATTTGGAGAAGTCGTTGAGTCCTTTGACACGGAGAGAGTTTCTGAAGGGTGATGTGACATTAAAGCTAAGCGTCATCTTGCCCGTGTCATGTAACCTATTTTCTACCAAATATTTCTTGGTGTGTTTCTAGTTGATCATAAAGACATATCTAGGATCTCTATGCAGAATACTTCCTATGTTGACCTGACGACTCGAACCGGAAAATCAAGACCAATCACCGGCATCTAGGACATCTCTTCCCTCTTTTGCCGCCTGCAACAAATCCTGGACAGTCCACGGTTCATAGGTGTAGCCTGGGGGTGTGTTGGTGTTAGTAAACGGTGCACCCTCTGTGATATTCTTTGCGCATGCGGCATAATTGTCGTAGGTATACTGTTCCGGATTATGTTTGGCGAGCCAGTCACCGACAATCCTACTGAGCGGCTTAGGATTCTTCTTAATAGCATCCCAATCCGTGTGATGCCATTGTTCACGCGTCTTAAATACCATCCTCTGGGCGCAAGAGACGCGTTCAAACCTAGGCATAGGGATTGTGTCAGTGCCAAATGCTAGGGTTTCAAGGTCGACGAACCGAAGCTTGTTATAGACTCGCGTGGCCAGAGGAATGTCAATCTTTCCACCGATGTGGAGGCAGGCTGCAAGAGCAATACCATCTTCCATGGCCATGGTCGCACCACTGGCGCTTGTGGGAAGAAGAGTGTGGGCAGCATCTCCGATTTGGGCGACACGGCCCATGGGAGATACCCACTTGGGCTGGGGATTGCGCCACATGAGCTTCCAGTCAATAACTTCCTTGTTGGGCACCGAATTGACTAGAGCCGGTACAATTGAGCCCCAGTCTTTCACGTAGCGAAGCGCGCAGTCGGAGCTCTGGGTCTTCGACCAATCTTCAGTCGCATTGCCATCATCCTAGTAAGATCGTCAAATTCCGGTTTCAGGATGATAGAATGAACATACCAAATAGGTCATCATCCAGCAAACATTGTTCTTGTTCTTACCTGTGACTATGTGCGTGTCGTGGCCTATATGAATCGTCACATGTGGTTTTTCGTCGTACACTTTGGCCAACTCTGGATTCTTCAATGCATGTTCGAGCGGGAAGGTGGTGCGGTATACGGCGTAGCCGCTGCTGACAGGCTCCTCCTTCTTACCACTAACCAAACACCATCCCTTACCACCAACACCGTCTGCTGCGATGACAAGATCCGCCTCAAGTTTGCTACCATCTTCAAGAATGGCGAAGCCTTTCTCGGCCGTCTCTGAATAATCCTGGACGTTAATTCCATGCTGAATGGATATGCCGAGGGCTGTAGCGTATTCATGCAGTGCATGATGAGCGTCAAGACGGCTGAGAACAATAGCGCCTTCTCCGATATCGGAGTCAAATATGCCTAAGGGGAAGATTCCGACGAGAGTCCCGTCGAACTTGTACATGTGGAGGTTTGGTCCAAAATCATTCTCAGTGAGCTTCTCCACAAACCCCGGCCACTTGCGCATGATACGAATTGCACTGGGTTGGATACCAATCATATCACCTCGAGCCGACTTGAGTTCAGGAGACCTATGCATTACACGTGTAACTCACCGAAGGGGTCAAGGCCTGGTCGACGTTCGACGACGCGAACGTTATGACCTTTACGGTAACATTCGATGGCAGCGGTTAGGCCAGCAAGACCTCCCCCTAACACGCAAAGTAATCAATGATAGGAAAGCATTCAAGGATTTGAATGAACCAGCGATGAGAATATCAATGCCAGACAACGATTCGCGCACCATACGTTCAGCCATGACGATGAATGAAAAGTATTGCAATGCAGGTTGGAGGAAGTTGGTAGTAAAATTTCCGAGAACGTCGCAACATTATGCAACATTTATATCGCAGCAACCTCGGGATGACGGCCAAGATAAATATCATTGACTAAGAATAGCAAAAGGACGTTCCATTTTCGACGTTCAAACCTCAGATGGGTCAGTAGGACCAAGAAGGCCTCAACAAAACTGCAGTATCGATGTTGGATTTCCTTGCGTCTGTTTCCGTTCAAAGACGTAGGCCAGTTCTGTAGAAGATAGATGGATAGATAACTGGTCGATCTCAAATAATATTTGAGTTGCATCGGTTATCATACCGGTACCGGCGTCCAACCTACGTACAGGGTAACTGGCCGAGCCGGCGGTGGGTATTACCAGACAACCGGTCCTATTCTGATACAAGCCACGACCTAGGACTACAAAAAAAACGAAGACGAGAAGTTAAAGCCTGCTGTGCTATAAATATCTACTGCATGTAAACTGCCTACCATTTAACTGGATCCTGGAGCAGGCCCTCGAATCTGGTTGACTAGCGTCTCCCAATAATTCCACTCGTTACCATCAATACCAGCCAAGATACGAGGATCCGGCGCTCCAACCAACGTCGATGTTGTCCCCGCCCAACCGGCGAAGTTTCCGG
Source organism: Armillaria gallica (assembly GCA_037576215.1). Lineage (NCBI taxonomy): Eukaryota > Fungi > Basidiomycota > Agaricomycetes > Agaricales > Physalacriaceae > Armillaria > Armillaria gallica. Next base: position 2,217,978 of record JBANDB010000008.1, read on the forward strand.
GAAGCCCGCCCCAAGAAGAAGCGGAGCTAGATCCCTCCAATGGCGCGCTGATAGCGTTACACCAATGGTCTAATAACGACTGCGCGGCAGAGTCCTCATCACCGTTGGGACTACCAGATGCTGTCGGTGAGTTTTCGAAGTCGCCCGATGTGCTTTGCAGTCTCTGGAACGTGGGTGACTGATTTACATGTGTTGCATATGGACTTCGTGGGGAAGAAGCACTGGGCAAGTTCAAGAGAGACGGGAATGGAGGAGGGTGTGGTGTAGAAGACTGCTGTAGACCCAGTAACAGATGTGCAGGATCGTTTGGTGGTAGAGATCCTATTGCATTGGGCAGAGTCCGCTGGGATGCTTTGTTCTTCAAAAATTCTATGGTCTTCAGCTCCCGCCGGGTCGTTTCGTCCATATCCCGAATGCCTTCGTGTTCCTTCATGAATGAATCAAGGATGGCATGCATAGCCGCCTCATCCTTCCCTGCGGGATTCAGAACCAGGTATATCCCACTTATCATAGCAGTCTGGAACTCCCTGTACGCATTACTGAGGGAATCTCGGACTTCCTTTGACTGGACTTCTCGGAAGGCCTGCCTAACCTGGAAATCTTTAAGTGCCGATTCAAAACACGCCTCTCTTGAGCGAGCGTAACGGTCAGAACTGAGCCGTCGGAGTATATATGGTCGATGGAGACTTGTCCTTACGAACATGATCTCGGTGATGAGAAGATAACGATGCACAGGAATGTAGGCGTGGGTTTCATCCAAAGAGCGATCAGGTTCGAGGGCAAAATGGGGGGGAAGGTTGGCGATGAAGTTTAAAGTTCGTCGTCCAACGCCGTTACTTCGGAATAATGGCTGGGCTTGACTTGCTGGAAGTGATGAGCAATTCGACCGATAATTGAAGCTAACTGATGTCTCAGGATTACAAAGGTCATCGGTGTTGGGGAAGACAGAAGAGTAGGACGATTCGAAGATTCGTCGTCTATGTTCGAAGGCGGTAGGGTTGATGTGTATGTATCCTGAATGGAATTTGGCCGCCCCAGGACAAGAGCGTATGAGCGGTCCGCATGATAAAGGTACGACCTAAGTCATGAAATACCTTATAAGATTAGTAAGTAAAAGGAGCTTCAGGAGAACTTGCCATATTCTGCGTCGATATTCAACCAAATGAGGTTCCATACCCTAATTAAAATGTTAGCGACCAGGTAATGAAGGGTCCTGCTGACATACCATGGAAGCGCCGTCGCGATGTAAACCTAACGCTTGCGCGGTCCGAACAGCAGCACCCAGTTGACTCCAACACTCGGTTATTCGGCGATCAAAAGTCAAAAATCGAGCACTCTTGATCTCAGCGTCAGCAAACGCTCAGGAAACGACACAGGAAACTATATACCAAAAGTCGAGTTAACACGATGTCCAACGAATCTGGTTGGATCGCAGCCGCAATTAGGAGTGACCTCCGTGCTAAAATAGTTAGACCGACGATATATAAGGTCAGATAAGCTAGCACGTACAAGACCAATAGTATCGCAGAGACGTAACCCGTCTGGTCCTTGCATCCCCAGAAACCTCCTCGGGTGCAAGTCTCACAGCAATAGCGAGAACGACGAATAGCAACGGCAAGAATCGAACATCATGAGGATTCGTGGCTGATATTCCATGGTCTCCTCCGTTGTATATAGAGCTGTAAGCGTCGCGGAAATCACGTTCGGATATAGGATAGCGGGTCCAATTACTGAAAAACTTGAGCCGAGGAGAAAGCCAGTGCTGAGTAGGAATACTTGCACTGATTTAAAATAATAGTCAATGAGCACCTGTGATGTCCTCAGAGGTGGAAGCTCATGCAGAAGTTCTGATATCTTGTGCGGCGAGACTCCGCATTCTTGTACAAGATTTTTCAAGTTATCTGCAGCAGTCGGCTCGAGTTCTGAACCAACGATAGCGGTGGCAGAAAGATGGCTCGACCCATTCACTGTGATGTCGTTTAATCTGACGTCACGGCGAAGACGCTTGTCTTCGGCTTCTGTGGATGTGAAGGCGTTTTGCAGCTAGAGCAACCGGGTTAATGAGACAATAGAGAAAGGGTGCTATACAATATGACATACTTGTTCGAGGATAGTCCCAGGAGCAATGCTACCTGAGGCGCTATTACCGTACCACTTTCCGCTCTGAAAGGTTCCTCCGCTGGGATCCTGATCTTCCGGCTGTGAGTTGTCCTCTTCAAGAGTATTCTGTCGGAACTCAGACATGTGGGGGTCGAATGATGAGTTGGGAGTGGTTGGCATGCAGTACTGTGGGAGAGCCATTTCGATAATGTGCTCTATCCGCGCCAGTCGCACGCTGATATCCTGCTCAGTTTTGCCCGGCGTATAGGCTTTACATAAGTCAGGCACCTTCCTGGCTACGCACTAGTGGAACTCAGAATTATTTTACTCAGAATAAAAAAGAGACGACAGACATGCGAACACGGCACTTGTCGATCACACTATGAGGTCGTAAATTAATCCCACGTCCGGAACCAAAGACTGGAAGAAATTGACCTTCTGTTTCCGGCGATGACATTCGCCACATGAAAAGCTAAAGCTAGAGAGGTAACCGACTGCTCCGTAAGGCAAAACAGCAAACATACCTGACCCGAGACCTCTTCTTGGATGCAGGATTTGAGTCGTCATCATCGACCTTTTTCCGTTTCACTGGATTGGACAGTGTTGAGGCGCCACCTTTGTCGAGAGTCTTGACCATGACTTGTATTTACAGGGCACCGCGACTGGAAGGAGGTCTCTCAGCGTCGGCCTAGGGAGCTGACGGAATGGGGGATAAGGGATGAAAAGGCACGAATGGTGGATACGGTCAATGTGACTCGCTGAAATTCAAATCTTATCCGTCAACACCGGCACACGGCCCGATTCTCTCTCTCACATGGAGACCCCTTCCTGGAAAGCACTCAAACTTTCTCTTGAACGACCTTACAAGGACGAAAATGGCGTGCCCATTCCAGTTCTCCAGGATATAACCCCTCAGGGCGAGCAGATATATGAACCGTACGCATCATTCTCTTGTTCAAGGAAAAACTGAACAGTATATATGCAGAAAACAGACCACCTCTCAAGTGCTCGGCGAAAATTTACGTCGCATATTTCTTGAGCGAGGAGTCGATTTTTTGAGAAGACAAAGGATGGAAATCTGGCTGACAGGATTGCGGAGGCTCATGTTGATGTAAGGGACACGTCGTTAGTCACGACCGAGAACGACGACGACGAGGATGGGCCCAGCATTATGACCAGCGAAGAGCTCTTCAAAATGAGGTCGGAGATAACGTCTCAGCTGTTGTACGTTTTGCTACACGCATATATCCCATGAGGCGACTCACAATTTTCCAAGCATAGCGCTGGGAGAGATGACCCATGCGCGCGATCTGCTCTCCGCCATCTTGTCAACATCTGGGCAGGCGCCTCACTCTATTCCCGGAATACCGGTCCCAGAAATACAACAGCAGGCCGCTCCGCTCGCTGCCACCATCGTCAGAAAACCTCCGCCTATTCTCTCTGTTCAGGCCTTCAACACCCAGCTGGCGATTGGCAGCAAGGATGAGGCGTTAAGAAAGGCCTCCGACGTGTTCAAAGCGGCCGCCGACAGATTGGAGGGTGGCAGGTTACGCGGAGAAAAATACTGGGCTGATGCCCTCAAAATACGGCGAGGGAACTGGGCACTGATACCAGCGCCGTTACCACTGGGTTCAGCCACTGGAAAAGGCGCTGACAAGTCATCAAAGACTTTTGATATCGTATGGCCTGGAAGAATGTTGGTTTTCTGTTTCCTGATACTCAATCACTTTTTGATCTCATCCAAGCCTCTTCTAGCTTCAGGCGTCGCGCCATTGGACACATGGCGTCTCTTGAAAATGCCTCTGAGGAATTAATATTTCCTTTCGGCAACGTACCTCACTACGTGTTTCATTGACAAGCGGCGAAGGCCACACTTCTTTGGCATTCTCGAAAAACGATTCCCGGACGGAGGACTCTGCGTTAGACAACCTACTCAAGAATTCCCAGCGAGAAATCGTCGAGCAAGAAATCTTCTCTCTTCTGGTCCATGAAGCCAGCAGACTGCCAACCGCATCCGCCAAGGTTTCCGAACGTCTAATCGTCATTGACTCGGCTCTGGGTACCGAACTTAAGTTTGAGCTGGTACGTTGGGGATATATTTGACTTCGACTTTGCTCAGACGATCTTTAGGTCGAAAGCGATTCTGTCACACCTTTGGCCTCCCGAAATGCGTTACAGCAAGCAACCTGCGACTTGATCTATCATTCGTTACATGCCCTGCTTCTTCGGAGGCACCAGCATCTTAAATCACAAAGACTGAGCGGGAGTGATGCTCCCAAGATAGACCCGCCGCCTGTTCTACAGCCAATCATTGATCTACTGCAGTATCAAGTCTTCTGCCAGAGGGTCAAGACAGTCATCGAGGGCATCGTCACAGCCCTTACCCTAGCTGGCATAGCATCGACGCTCTGGTTCCAACCTGTAGGAGAAGTGGGGCACGAGCTTGTCAACCTCCTGGACAACCGTCATGCAAAAACTGTAGGGGGCCAATGTATACTGAGGATTGACAGACGGTGGGTTTTCGGTTTGACAAGTACGCAAAATCATTAAATTGACGTATCAAAACAGGCATACCGTCCGATTCTCCTTCTTGGCACCGTCAACATTAAATGCGCACCTAGCACAGGCTACCCTGACAATATCGTCTATTCCTCAGTTAAACCAGCTACTCACTGACGACGTTGGACGTTTCCTACTTCAGCGAATATGTGAACTCGGTCGTGAAATAAGCGGCGACGTCAGTGGAATCTGGTTTCTGGACTTGAATCGATGTGTAGGAAGATGGGAGGGCTGCACGCTGTACGTCCTTTCGTCATCTATTCGACCCGAAGCTAATCTTGATTATCAGCAATTTTCGAATAGACTTTCATGCAAATTCAACTTTAAGATGCACTCTCTTCCGATTAGATCGACACACATCAAAGCAAGGTGAATCAGAAATATATCACTCAGGCCGTACTGATCCCCTTATCCCCTGGGTCGAGGGAAAGATACGGAAGGCATTGGGGGTTCCATAACATAAACATAGTGAATGCAGTGTATGTACGATATCGATAACAGAGCATGTTGTACCATATACATACACATCTACTCGTCGTCGTCGTCGCGGCCAGCCTGGAACTTCTCGATCTTGGCAGCGATCCTGACCTTCCTCTGCTCGAGGTTGAGCCTGGGAGTCCTAAACTTCTTGCTCTCCGACTTCCAGTCTTTTGTCTTGTCCGTAGGCTTGAAAGTGGGGTCTTCACGGATGGCAGCATAGGCATTCGTGAAGATCTCCTCAATATCTTCAGATCCAACACCATCAGCGAGGTACGTCGAGAACTGCTTTTTGAAACTAATGACAGAAATGTGTCAGACGAAGTAGAGCGAATGAAGTGAATACCACGCACCGTTCATCATCTTCCTCCTCCAAGCTCTCCATGTACTCAGCAACGTGGCCACCGTAAATGTATTTCTTCAACACCTCAGCGTCCAGCTCCTTGCTTTCCGGGTCGTAACCGGGGAAGCGCTTGTCGGAGTGAGGGATGAAGATACCTCCGTCGCTGGCTCCCTTCATAGCACCGAAGAGACGCGAACCCGTGGATGTACGCTTGAGACCGACATCAAGGTAACACTTGAAGGGTCGGGGGGCATCCTCTTCGTCCAGGGCTTCAGTCAATACGGATGTACCGTCAGGCTCGGCAACACCCTCGTATTTGTCTGCGAGTCCGAGTTTTGTGAGAGCACGGCGAGCACAGAGAAGACCGGTAGCATAAGCTGAGTGACAAAGTGATGAGTCTCCATGTTCAATGCCAGTGACCTGATACGAACCTGCTGTCCAGTTTGTCAGACCGTGGTTAATGCCGTAGCGTGGCAGCTCTTTTGAACGCGCAGACGTCAAGACGAAGTCACCCTGGAGGCGGGCGTAGACAATCTGGACAATGGCCTCTGTGTTGGTGAACCGGACGACCAGGCGGTATTTTGGAGCATTGCTAAGGAGATAATGAGAAGGCTAAGAGTAGAATGAGAGTAGAAACATACTATTTGTTTTTGGCCTGAGTGACCAATCGCTTACGAGCGTAGTCTACACCAAGAGGTCAACGGTATTCAACAGGACTTTGTGGAATTGACCAACAGTCGGTTTTGCCTTCTCTCCGACGACGGTATTTGACTTGGAACCGGGAGAAGTACGCGTCGGACTTGACCTTTTTGACGAACGGCATCTAACAGAAACACAAAGTCAGCCCGTCATCCAAATTTTGCAGAACCCATCCAGCCCAAGACCGCAATGTAACGAGCCCAAACGTTCAAGACGGGCAATAGACGATGCTGGGCCTTCAAGCAGCATGAAATTGGGGGACATACCTTGAGGAACGGCCGGGGAATGGGGGACGGGGGACGATGGACAAAACTTGAGGGAATTATTCCTGTCACGGTGTGTGACGACATGACCGAAAAGGAAAGCTTACATCACCAAGTGTGACTCTACACCTTGCCACTGAACTGTCATGGACCCCTACGCCAACTCGAGCTACTCGCAATACAACCAAGCTTCTGCTTATGACAATCCTTATCACCGACCATACCAAGGCCCTTCATATCCGCTACCGGGATCGTCATCACACAGCGCACCCGTTCCTGCGAATGCCTACGAGTACGATGTCGGTATCCTTGCGCAGCAGAGCGTGTATGTTCCCGGCGCAATGATTGACAAGAGGGGTGGTGCTGGTGGCAAACTTGCCAAAGGTGGAAAAGGACCACTGTCCTACGCAAGGGAGGAGGCAAGGTCTGGGAAGACCAGACGCTGCTCGAGTGGAATCCTTGTGCGTGGCCTTGTTTATTATTATTTCTAGTGACTGACTCGACTTTTTCTGCAGCGTGGTTCAGGTTGTTCGTTGGTGACCTCAGTAACGACGTGTCTGACGATGTTCTTTCGAACGCTTTCAACAAGTACCCTTCGTTCACGAAGGCTCGTGTAATCAGAGATCGTTTAAGCCAGAAGGTGAGAGTAGGCAGTCCACAGCTTGATAGTTTCTGACCTTCAGTGTAGGCCAAGTACGGCTTCGTCGCATTTTCTGATCCTGAAGACTTTTTGAAGGCTTGGAAAGAGATGGATGGTAGGTCCCTCCTTTTCTTTGTCGACGCTGGCTGATCAGGTTGAACAGGCAAGTATGTTGGCAACCGGCCTGTGAAACTGAAGAAGGCCGATGATACTGCTATCCGGCCAGTTGAGATAGGCCATAGAAAGGCTAAGCAACTCGAGAGAGACCTGAAGAAGAACAGGCACAAACCTTATTAGACTGGACTAGAACGGATTGCGTTTAGAGAAGTATGTATATGCCATCGAATTATGTTTGCTGTTACTCATCTCAATGTCCACGAGTCTCACGTTTTGACTTGTTCGTTGGGTCAGTGTCTGAATTTTACTTGTGTTCCACGGACTACCCTCTTTTTCAGCACTCGGTCTGAAATACAGACTTTTGAATATGCGCTTGTAAGATCCCATTCGTGCGGGGCAGGTAAACATAAGAATGACAGGCGTGGGAAGAATGCTATATAACATAGCCATTCTTCTCTCGTTCTCTCCTTCCTCTTTCATCGGTCTGGTACCACCACATTACTAGCACACATCTACAGTTGCCTGATGCTCTCCTTTGTTCTCTTTATCGCTTTTGTTGTTGCTATCGTTCGTGCGGATTTCGTCCCAACCGCTCCGGGTCCCAACGATGTGTTCAACGCTAGCTCGCCCTGTCTCATCAAGTGGGATGTGGACATTGATGGAGATTGGAAGAATATAACAATCAGTACTGCAACTCGCCTTTGCCAACCGCCCTTCCTGACCTTTCTCCAGAACTTATGGCTGGTTCCAACAACGACATGCAACTTGTTCAGACGGTTGCTGTCGGGTTGGATGGCACTGATCCAACCATCACGCCTTTTTCATGGGCATGTCCATCCGTTGCACCTTATTCCCACATATATTTCTATGAGGTGATTCTTTTCTTTCCCCGAGATTCTTGTTGTCCTCATCGCCTTGCGCCATAGTTCACGAATGGAAATGACACTGGGGGTTCTAAGTGGACAACGCGCTTTACAGTAAGTCATATGCCTCTGCAACCTATTCTGAAACCAAGGTCTGTTGTGATAGATTGCATCACCATCTGGCGAGACTACGCCTCCAGAACATTCATCGCAGCCCAACGGCGACAATATTCCCTGGGGATCTGGTAGCACGAGCGACTCTGACAGCAAGACAGGCTCCCGCACGTATGGTGCTCAGTCAGTAACGACAGCGGCGACATCGACGCGTATGCACAAGCTCAAAGGCACCAAGACTGCTTCCCTCTTTGATTCATCTAGCGATATTACGGAACCTACTCTTGGACTGCCGTCTAAACAAGCTCAAGAAACTGCCGCCGTCAATCCTGCCAGTGCCCAAGTCCCTATGTCGTGTCCTGGAGTTCAAGCTATGATCAACGGAGAGCAGCGGTTGAAGAGTCTTACTCGAACTATATTCATTGTTTTTGCTATCATGTCCTTTATGTGAATAAAAATTTGGCGATCGTGTTCGCCATGACGTCAGTGTCTTTGAGAATCGAAGAAAGCAGACGACGAGTAGACGCCGCTGGCAGTTGGAACGTTGAAATTAGATCGCCATGTCGGAAATCTATCTGCCTGCTATTCTTCTCGACATTCCCCGCAATGCTGTCGCTGCCATTGGCCTGCCTCTGTGTCTGGGTATTCTGAGCGGTTCATCGACAGCGAAAGTCGTGAGAGGCGATTGGTACAAGGCGAGTACTTTACACGTCTTTGCGACAGTCAGTCTCATCATATCAAAGAATTTGCGTGGCCCACCAGGCAGGCCGCCTCGTCAAGTGTTCCCTGCCGTATGGCCATTGCTGTACTTGTGTCTGTTCAGGCATTTTATAGCAGATCAAGTTTGGTTAACCCTAGAGTAGCTATGGGATACGCGTCGCACCTTGCTGTCAACGCCCTCGACACCGCGTCGAGTCCGTTGACACGGTGAGCAACGAGATTCAGCGAGATCTACCACAGAACTAATTGTACTCATAGATCTGATGTCAAGCTAGGAATCGCTCTCTACTACGCTCAGTTGGCTATGAACTTCATCTGGAGTCCGCTTTTCTTCAACGGAAAGAAGGTATGTTCGCGACACAAACATGAGGACAATACTCATGTTAAGAATCAGCTCGGCCTAGCACTCATCGATAGCGTTCTCCTCGCAGGGACTACCTTTTACATGACGGTATGAATCTGCCAGCTACATGGTTCTCGAGTCGAAATGACTCTGTGGTTCCAGAAACTTCTTGACGGACCTACCAAATCCCAATCAACCTACCTTCTTCTGCCCTACTGCGCCTGGTTGACGTTTGCAACTTATTTGAATGGAGGAATTTGGTGGTTGAACCGAGGACAAACGCCCAAGAAGGATTGACAGGTTATATCAACAAGGATAGAAACTTTAGGCAGCTGCAAGAGCATTTGAAAACCACATTAAATTGAGAAAGTAAAGATATACATAAATACTACATTGATGGGACTTGTTCCCTCAGTGAAATGGGGTAGCTACAACGTTTGCGATGAATGTTTGCGATGTTTGATACTAGATGACAGATGGCGCAAGGATTGATAACTACAGCAGATAACAGCGATTGAAGAACTTTTGTGATGCGAGAAACGAAAAACACTACGAGCTACAGATTACTGTAATGGCACGTCAGCTTATGCGCCAGGTCGAAAAGATTCAATCGACGTACAGAGAAGTACATTAATTTAGATTGCGCGGCATGGAGGGGTTTGAAGCCACGCTTGAAAGCATCCAGAGATTCATCGGCCTTGGAGCCATCGCCAGACTCAGAGTAGTCGACACTGCCCGAAGGATCGTAATGGTTCTTCGCACGGGAGCATACTATGTCGGCGTCTAAAGAAGATGTCAGCACACGTAAAATAGACACAGAGCTGACTGACAATATACAGGCGCAGGAATGGACACACTACGCGTCGAGCGAGCATAGACGTGGCACAAGGCGAAAGACAGTGATTGAACGGCATCAGGACTGATATAACAAGCCATTAGTTTCGTTATATGTTAGGAGACAGAATAGAATGACTGACGTGAGGGCGTTTTCCTGTCAAAGTGGGTTTAAACACTGAACTATGCCATGCAAAACAGAGCAGACCCACATCGTACAAACCGAATAATGAGCAGGTCGACTGGTACCGAGCAGTCCGCCGTGACTTTGAAGATAAAAGTCGAATTCCGTCGGATGCGAGATATCTCGATCGACGACCGTGCCCGCCGGGCAGTTGCCGCTGCGATCTCCTTCCTTCTCGTTGGTTGGGAAGAACCTGGATTCTAATCAGCATGGAGGGCTGTAAGAGTGACAAACAAAAGTACCGAACGTGGTGGCGCTTGCCGACGACGATGACAGTGATCTTAGGTTTAATCCGGAGTTCCTCGCATGCCCCTGTAAATACTATCAGTACAAGAGAGCGAGATAACCGAGCACAGCAGACTTTTCAGAGCACCCAATTCTGTTGAGGGGATCAGCATGTCATCAAACAAAAGCATTGAAAAGATCAACCTTTGTCAAGGACCTCCTGGAACTGTCCTCGGAGACACCGTCTGTAAGTGTATTCATAAGACCCTGAACACAGACTACGCATGAGGTCATACCGCGGAAGAACAAGATACGTTTAGGCTCCGCCATTCCTTGGGCCTTCTTCTCGACATGGGATCGATAGTTCATATAGTTGGAGAGAACATGCTTCACATTCTTTCTCAGTAAACACGCTATGAACAACAAGAGTCGCACGCACCTTGCTCATTTCTTGAAGATCTTCAATCATTTCCTGACGGCAGTTTTGGACCCGGGTAGCTGTTTAATGAAGCTTAGTACTGATTAATCGTATGAAAACCCTTAAGAGACGTACTGGCGATGTATTTCGCAGTGTCAGAATCCACATTAGCGACCAAAGCTGTGAATGAAGGACGACTGTCGGAGCCTGGAGCTGGATGAATGACATCCGCCCCTGAACACAGAGAACCAAAGTGTTCAGATGCCATGTCTGACGATGAGAGGGCGTGAACTTACCCATAACGATGGTGGGAGTCGCCGGATCGGTCAGAAGCCTGACCGAGGTGGGATCTGGAATGACATTGATACCACCGAGCTTCACGTTCATCCTATGAATCGTTCGAATAATATAAAATGATTGAAAAATCGTTAGACGTACTTCAAACAGACGTTTGCGAAGTACTGGCTTTTGGCTCCGAAGCATTTCTTGCTTTTCATGCATTGCGTCGCTACGCCGGCCTACGAGATCCAAATTCAGAACGACGTAAACCCGTAACTTTGGTTCACTAACCGTGACATCACCGAAACTGATACGACAATCAGCGACAGGACAATGTAATGGGCGGAAACTCACTGTTTAACAGCGGTGTAAATATCGTCTCCGTGCTCGGGTAAGATGACAACAATGAGCGATGGGAATGCGCCGACGCTTGCTTGCATTTTAGACCTGCAGTTTGCAGGTGACTCTGGACAGTCCCCTGTCCATTTTGCCATATGGTGACCGCAGGAGGCTTGATTACCATGCCTGAGAAAGCATAATAAGCGATGAAAACGCGTAAGCCGAACAAGCGCCTTTACCAACTTCGCGGCAACTCCTCGATAGACTCTGGACCATCTCTGCGCAAGCCCTATCATCAAAACGATTGCGCTGTTCGTAGATGACTACAGCCCAGACACCGACTTGAGCTGGACGGAAGAAACGTTTGTCGACCCTGCCAGAGATATTATCAACTGAGATCGAGACGTTGAAAGATAGGTGACGTACATGTTCCAGGCACCATCTCGCGGGACCTAAGAAAGCTCGTTAAACTATGACATACAACAAAGGGAATAACTTACGATAGTTGCCTGCTTGCTACCCGTGCCGTACTTGAGTGTAGGGGGATGTAAGATGCGTGCTTGAATCTGCAAAGGCCCGGCAGCAGAATTGACGCTCATCCCAAAGTGACGAACGTAGTCCGACTGTCCATATGCCAATACCTACAACAGCGTATGAGCGTCGATCGCACGAAAGAATGATGCAACGGACCTCAAGACCATTCCTGATACTCGCAAGGCGATCGCGAGGTTTCTTCGTCGCAAAGGAGAGGACCTTTGGGGTCAGACTCGGTGGAACTTGTTTCCTCATGATTTGACCCTTGGTGATGAAACATAGTTCCAGTGGAATCAACGCGCCGGATCCGACCTATAACAAGGCAAAGTAAGAATACAGAAAATGAGGAAAGTCGGTTTCATACCTCGACACAGATATTATCGGGCCAGTTGAGGCGGATTCCGGAGGCGCTACGCCTAAAGTGGTCAGCAACGGTCGTGGTGACACCGTCTGCGTTGGTGAATGTAACCGAGCTAGCGCCCACAGCGCTAAGCTTCTTGACAACTCGATGGGGCCCTATGCAGTCGGCCTCTGTGGCCTTTTCTTTGGGACCCAGGGTCTTGCCAAGGACTCTGATGCGCATGCCGGTAATGAAACGTTGAAGACGGAGTCGCTCGCGATCAGGTAAACCGCGCTTGGGAGACATGGCTTCAGGATATTCACTCCCCAGAAATTGGAGACAGAGGTCGATGAGCTTCCCCTCTTTGTACATCGTACCCGTTGAGATATCGACGTTGATCAGCATCCTGTCCATGGCAGGACGTACCGATTGGAAGTAGCCGCGCCATAATTGGAGACCGCATCCAATATCTAAAGTCTCCCTACTGGTGAAAAAGGACCGTACGTTGAAGGGATAATTCAATGACGGCTCCATGCGAATTACGACGTTCAGAGCCTTGACATGAATAAGTAAGGACAGACTGTAGAAATTCGAGAAAAGAGACGAACGGTGATAGCAGTCAATACACTGTTGTCGTGAGATTGATCGCCTTTTATAAAACGGTGCAAAACCCTATAAACCGCAAATCAGTCATACTTGAATCATTCGAGACCGGAGATAGAAAGACGTACTCGGGATTGATCTCAGCCACCTTGGTGAGCCTGATCTTGTAGGCCTTGGGCGCTCTGGTTGAGGCGTCTGTAGGCGGGAGAGTGACGCTAAACTGATGATACCGTCGTCATTGTCAGAGAGTAATGGCAGAAAAAGCTGACATACCTCCATGTAGTTCGCGCCGTCAAACGGCAGCTCTCGGGCTGCAAAAAGATTTTTTCGTCCGTCATAGACAGCACGAGGAGTAAAAATGGCGGGCGCAGTCGTAGTCTGAAGTTCCTTGATCAGCTCCATGTTCAAACGCGCGGGCAACGTTTTCTCGGAGGGCAGGATGACTATGAAAGAGACGTCAAGAAGTACGCGCGAGTACGGTTCTGAGAGGACATACCGACTGAGGAACAACATAACGAGGGTCAGAAGACAGTAAGATATGATCAGACGCGACACATACCATCGTAATGGTGGATGATGCTCTTGGGGATGGTGCACTCGAAGGAGTTGACGAAGATCTTCACAGGGCGTCCGCTGGCACCAAATCCGCTACGCTTCACGCCGATGGTGCTGATATGGTCACCAGCGGTCGGGAGACCAACCGAGACACCACCACCGCGACCGCGAGGGGCAGCGCCTCTGAGACCACGGATAGCAGGGCCACCACGACCACCGGTAGGTGCAGCACGAGGAGGCATAGCGAATACGGCAGGTAAAAGAGGGAAACAAAAGAGAGAAGGTGGAAGAAAGAATGCAAAAGGCAAGGATGGTGAGAAGGCATCGCATGCGCTCTTTTATAACAATCCAGGATCTGATCAGGGTGGACGTCCCAGGAAGCATAAAAGAACTTAGCTCAATCGGATGCTGTAAGAACTAATTTCGAATGCATTTTGACAAGTTTTACTTGTGAACATCATTTTCGATTCGATTCGTCGACAGGCTGTCCGAAAAAATGAACAGCTCGAAATTGCCTCGAAAATGGCAGAAAAGATAGAAAAAATGGGTAGAAAAACACGAATTTAATCCGAAATGGAACGCGTTTGAGTAATTAGAAGCTCAAAGGAAGGTAGATCGCGATTAGCAAACCTGTTGCCGAAATCCCGCCGGTCCTTCAGGGCTGGCCTTGTTTGCTCTCCTTCCTGTACGACGACGACGACAATATGAAGACGATGGCAGGATCGTGCTGGAGGCTGTTCCCTGGCATCAGTCGTGCCCCTCTGTCGCACGACAAACTCACGGTGACTTGTTTTTTCTGTGTCAATGATAGTGCGAAGCTGACACGGTCGTGAGTTAGTTTGACTCGTGGTGATTTTCCCATCTAATGGGACCATTGTCCGCTCTATATAGCATTGCCCTATCCTTCTCGTCCTTTGCCTCCTTGTCGTCACGTTTGAGCCCCAAAGCAGCAAGCGGCGCTTAGTTCATATTGACTGATCCTTGCTGTGGCCACGCTGCACGGTACCGTCGTGGGCTGACTCAAACCATATATGATATTCTCGGACGACGCCTTTTCCTCTTGGGGGCCATGCTGGTGACGGTCGGTGGCTGCCGATCATTGCTTGTCCAATTGCTCAGTTGCCGCCCTTTGTCTTGATCAAGTGCCCGCTGTGGCATGCCCCGGTCTCTCTCTTTTTCGGTCTGGTACTTTTGGGTTACGCCCACCGTCGATTGGTTGCGCTCTACTTCTCTCTCCTTTCCCTGTCAAGTGGATCCTACCCTCTCTTCTACCCTTTGCTAGCATCGTCATGAGTGCCGAACTTGCAGCACGTCGTGTTGAGCTTCGCCAAAACATGGCCCATCGGAAGCCCGTCCCTGTGTATATTCCTTCGCCTCCGTCGTCCCCCAATGTTAGTTTTTTCCAGGGCAAGAAGCCTGGTTATGCTTTCTCAATGTCTGCCGTAGACTCTCAGAACCTGCCACCGGTAAGTTGCCGCTGCTTTATCTTTTCGCTAAACATTCACCTGTGTTTCCTAGTTACCCGATGGATGGCGTGAAACCATCTCTCGTGCAACGTCGCTTCACTCTTTGGACAATTCGGACAGATTCTACTATTCACCTAATAGCATCAGCTCGCCGGTTAGTTGCCACCACTTCCATTCTTGTTGACTTTATTTCTCTAATCTTGCTGCAGTCGCCCAGGAGCGGTCGCAGGTCCGTGTCTGCTGACGCTCGTTCCCGTTACTCAACCAAAAGTCCTGGTGGAGGGTCGCGCGCGTATCGGCAGGTGAGTGTACACGTATACTTGACTCACGAACAACACTCATGCTGGTTTAGAGCTATCGGCCGCCGACACCGCCTAAGCCTGCTGTTTATCGCAAGGACAGACCTGAAGATCACTTCGGTTCCCATTTTCAACTCCAGCAGGTAATTTATCAGGCCAGAGATCCTACAAATTATACTCATGAATTCTTTCAGAGCGAAAAATACGGTGCCCCGACATTGTCGACGCAGCATTCATTCATGACTGAAAAATCTCGATCAACCTTTGGTACCAGCGAGCTAGACTCGGGGACGAGCACGCCGGCATCTCAAGGCCAGGTGCCATCAGTACACGGTGTCACGGTTCTTCCTATGTTCATCGTAGCTAAGCCCAAGACTCGACAGCCTGAAAGCCGTGGCTGTTTTTCAGCGTTCTGGAGTCGGCTGTTCAGATACTAATATGGTGGATAAAGACAATGTATTCTACATCTAGGCATGTACCCTAGTTAGTCTATTTAAATGGACACCCGCTGGCGGAACACTTCGTCTTGAGCCGGTCGAGACAAGCAAAGATAAACATAATGCCAACTTGTGGACCATCAGATACCCAGCTTGTACCCATCCCTCCCGTTGCCCACCAATGAGCATCTAGTGCGGAGCACCCTATAATCCCATCGATATCATTCGTGGCCGAATCAAATTTCGAAATCAACCTCGCTGGTCCGTCATCGCGTTGCTGGCCCACTCTGGATGGCCCAGCAAAGTCCCACAACCGGGCGGGACAACCACGAACAGCGCTTGCCGCGTACGTTGGCAGAATTTCGTCTGCAGGAGGGCAGAGAGAATAGGAAACGTCGCCTACTGGCCTTGTGGCGACACATCCGAGTGCGTGGATATAATTTCGATCGGGAACCTAGCGCGAAAGCATTGGGAAAAGTCCCCGAATTGACTGAAAATGCGAAGAAACTACGAGCGGCGTATGAACATGAGCTCCTTGGTCGAGTGGGAGGCTGGAAGCAGTTCGTTGAGTATGCCGAGGCCAAGGAAGTTGGTATGTCGCCTTGATCTCGTAACGAATCTTCTACTAACGCTATTCGGTGTCCAGAACTCTGGGCGATATTTCATGACGAGCTTGACTTGGACCGGAACGGCCATCTGGAAGCGGAGGAACTAGAATCAGCACTACGAAAGCGGGTTAGTCCAACTTGATGTTCCCAGCAATCTAGTCTCAATGTTTCTTTGACTTAGGCATCACATTATCTCCAAATACACTATCGAATTCATGACATACTTGACGACTTATCCCCAATCGAGGACTGTAACTTTTGCTGAATTCCGGGATTTCCTCCTTTTGCTTCCCCGGAAAATTTCTACCACAGAGATTTACAAGTACTACCAGATGAACAAGTTTCTGGGAGATGACGGTAAAGGCGTGGCTCGTGTCACCATGGAAGGTGAGTCCTTGTGTGCCGCCAACACGCGTCGTTTGATACTACTACTGACTATATGCTAGGTGATGTCAGTCTGAGCGCCGAAGACAAGCCCCCAGACGGTCCCAGCAAAGCCGTGCCGAATACACAAGTACCAGCGATACCACAGCCCCTTCTTCCAGTACAGTCAACCTATGTCGAACACGAGGAAGAGCAGGAAGACGATGGCGATGCCTTTGATGACAGCAATGGTTGGCTCGAAGGGCACACAGCTCTTAAATTTTTGTTAGCAGGAGGCGTTGCCGGTGCAGGTCCGTCGTTCCTATATACACACGGCACCACGCGTCCTCAAGCTTTCTCATTTTAGTCTCCCGGACGTGTACCGCACCCTTTGATCGACTCAAAATTTTCCTTATCACTCGTCCACCCGATCTCGGCGGAGCTACGCTTGCACAGACAGGCGGTGTGAATGTTTTGAGACACGCTGTGCGACGAATATACTCCGAGGGCGGTGTGTTCGCATTCTGGACGGGCAATGGGCTGTCTGTTGCTAAAATATTCCCCGAGTCTGCGATCAAGTTCTTCGCGTATGAGTCTGCTGTTAGTGTTCAGCAGGAAGCCTTTGTTTTTCCACTGAATCGTTTGTTCCATCTCTCAAGAAACGTATGTTTGCCAAGTATTGGGATCATGTTGACGATCCTAGGGAGATTAGTGGCGTTAGTCGTTTTCTTTCCGGTGGGACTGGCGGAATAAGCAGTCAGCTATGTAAGTCGCGCCACTTAATCCTCTCTGATCTACACTTCATCTGCTTGTATCATTAGGTATATACCCCGTTGAGACGCTGAAAGTACGTCATAAACTCAAGGGTTCATTCCGCGCATTTCTGACATTGTTCTAACAGACCCAAATGATGAGCAATACTGGAACGCGACGGACATTAATGTCCGCAGTGCGTCATGTATGGAGGCTTGGAGGGTTTCGAGCTTACTACCGTGGCCTAACAGTAAGCCTTTCGTATTTGTCGCTTTCTGCTGTACCTCATCACCATGCCCCCCCTCCAGATTGGTCTTGTCGGTGTTTTCCCGTTCGCGTTTTCCTGCCCTACCACACGTTCCATCATTGACAAATTATTCTAGGTACTCCGCTATCGACATGTCAACCTTTGAGGCGCTCAAACTCGCGTACCTGCGCTCCACCGGCAAGGATGAACCCGGAATGCTTGCGCTGTTGGCGTTTGGGAGCGTGTCGGGGAGTGTGGGTGCTACGAGTGTGTACCCGATGAATTTGGTGAGGACGCGGTTGCAGGCGTCTGGAAGCTCGGGCATCCTGAGCGATATACGGGTGTGTTTGACGTTGCGAGTAAGACTTGGGCGCGAGAAGGGTGGAGAGGGTTTTATCGGGGCTTGTTTCCGACTTTGGCAAAGGTTTGTGTGTTCAGGGTAGATGGTGCATGTAGTGAACTAACACTTTACAGGTCGTCCCAGCAGTGTCGATATCCTACGTTGTTTATGAACATAGTAAACGAAGGTATGTCTTCTCCTTGGTCGTGTCTGACTTGGATAGCTAAGCCCTTCTGCCTAGACTTGGTGTTTAAGATCTATATATTATTTTTACTCTTAATCTTCCCTAGATCAATTGCATACATGTATTTAATGAGCCAAGCATTATCATCGTCGTCACATCTTCCGACTTCCGTCCGATGGAGTCGGACCAGTCTGAAGAGGCCATGTAGTTCCTATTGAGGGGATGAAGGACGGAATAACGACCAGGTAGACTGGAGGCACTTTGCCCTGATCGAGCGCATGGTATTTTGAAACTCCGCATGTACCTTAAGAAGTATAAATCAAACCACGTGACTTTGCCAAGATTTCTTCAGATATCAACTCTTTCTGCGTACTATCACACACAAGATTTGGATTATATGTAAGGAAGGCCTCTTCATTTGAAACCAATAAAACAGGGTCTCATACCTATGAAATGATCAACCCATTTCTTCCGGCACCTTGATGATCAGCTCCAGTGCTGTCCAGGTAAAATTTCGGTACTCTAAAAATGTATTTGACCCAAATACACCTCCCTGCTGTGTTTTCAAGTTATGCACCACCTAAGTAAGGAGAGGAAGACTCGGAGACTGATCATCGTGCCGCCGGCGCAGCCTCGTATAGTATAGTCGGAGATTTAAAAAGCCATCGATCACGCAAAAGGGCGCCCAGTCTATCTCTATTTAAATGACAGGCGTCCAATGCTTCTGTGTAAAGGCCAACGTAAATTCATCGACAACGAGCAAATGCAAGAATACAGGATGATAGGTATAATGGAAGGCAAGGATAAATATCGTATCAACTGAATCGTTAATCCAAGTCATAAAAAGGGCATTATTAGCGGATGATCGTAGATAGTATGGGGATGTGCGTGTGTAAAAACGAGCGAAATGAATGGGGGTCTAGTATGCAATGATATGTGTCAGTGTCGAAGACGTAGCGTAGGAAGTAATAACGAATCCGAAGCCCCGTCAGGGTCGGTATCATGATGGGAGTACATCTTCCATCGCACGCTTCTCCTGCACGAGAATAGCCAGATTCGCGAACCGCTCCTGCCGCTCACGCGTTCGAGATCGGGAAGGAATTCTGATCTTGTCTCTCCATTCTTGTACCCAGGTCCATCTCGAGACTCGCTCAGACTCCGCGGGGCCGACTTCTTCGCCCGAACTCAACCACGCCCGTAGATGCTCGCGGCCTAATATTGGCGCTAATGAGAGAAATGACAGGAATACTAGTTTGACGATGATCTCTGGGGAAAGAAGGAGGGACGACACAGTTTGAGGCGTGGGAGAAGGTGCGGAAGCGACGGTCTGCAAGATATCCCCTATCTGTGATTACTTAAACATGAGCAAAAGAAGAAATGGGTATTATTAAGACTTGCCTGGCAGGTAACAGCCGTCCACGGAAGAGAACCAATAAATGCGCCAAGAATACAATCCGCGATTGAGACACCACAAACTCCACAAGCAATATTAATACCGGACCAGGGGACGACGCCAATTAGCCGCAGAATGGATAAACGGATCCACGGTGACGTCGGCCTCGCTTCCGAATCAGTCTCGGCCTTTGACGCGCCACCCTCGAGCGCAGAACGCGTCAGATCCAGGGCTTTTGGAAAGAAATGGGTGAGGAAAGGAGCAAGCGGCTTGGAGAGAAGCGTAGCGCAAGTGGATCCAATGGTAGTAAGAAGGGTGAGAAGAAGGGTAGCATACGCAGGCGAGAACAAGGCGCCCGCAAGAACATTCTGTTGGCCGCAGAGTAAGTATCGTGTGACTTTGAGAAATATATGGAACGGACCCAGATTACACTACCTGGGATTGACCAAGCGTGCTTCCAGACGGCAGTGATTGCGAGAATTCCAATGACGTGGGCGAGCTGCGCTGGGCCACTCTGCGAATAACCATGGAGGTCGCGCCCTAACTCTGCGAGATCTGCGAGATTTTGCGGCCATGAGAAGGATATGGGCAGGGTCCTCAGGGCAAGGAAGACGAGCCCTGTTGATATCGGGAATAGAGAGATGACAAGGATGATAGGGAATTGGACCTAGAGACAATGACGATTAGAGCATGAAACGTAACGAAAGACCGGTGTACGCACTGGGGGCAGACGCTGTAGCCAATTGTACGGTAGTGGGGAGACCGACGATTTCTCACTGAGCACATCGCCAAAGGATGTCTTGTGAGCTGAAGCCGACATTGGTAGAATGTAGTCATCTTCAGAGGCAGACCTCGGCGTCGAGGGCGTCGACCAGGACATCTTGTGGCTGGGAGCATGGACCGACTGGAGGATACGCGACGCAATCACAGCCAGCATATTAGATGGCTGTTCTGTCTGCTGTACGGGCTCCTCTGGCTCTGGAACTGGCTCTGTAACCGGGGGAGAGATAGGCGAGTCGCAGGGGGATAGCTGTGGCTGTAGCAACGAGCCTGAGCGACGACGGCCCAGGGAGCGAATAGTGAGAGCAGGACAGAGGGTAGTGGAGGAAGCGCGGTTTCTGTTGAGTGGAGGAGGAGCAAGTGAATCTGACATGACTGTCGAAAAAAACAGCCCAGTAAAATGTATTCCGCCGGATCCGTACTATCATCACTTACGGCATCAACATGACTCATCGCTTTTGTGTAAGCGCTTGGCACGGATTCGGATTCGGAGGAAGCCTCTCCATACCAACTCGTCGTTTCAACCCTGGATGTTTCCCCCGCTCTCGCAGTCCGTATCGCATTCCGCAATGGGCGAGCAGGGAGGGTCTGCTGCAGGAAACTCGGTCGTACGATTTATCGTGATCCAATGATATCGGCACACTTTCATCCGGGCCATTACTCATGCATACACCGGTCATCATCGGCATATTATATCGGGTGACGCATCAAATTTGTCTCCAGTCAGCATTCAGTCGGTCAGCAGAATATATCGATTGCTTTTTGGGAACATAATCATATCGATTGAACATAATGAAAACCCCAGCATATCTAGTGTCCTGCCCTCCTGCTCTCCTGGATGATCGTCGAGAGCTCCTCCAACTTGCGTTTTGACCGCAAAAGAGTGCCGAGCTGTAAAAAAAGTCGGTCAACAGTCGTCATACCAGCCCAAAATTTACTGACCCTCTTCTTCGTCAACTTTCTCGCCTTTTTGTCCTGGAGAATAAATTAGTACCTTCGCAATGCAGTCATTATTGTTGTCGTACCTTTGAGTTCCTCAGCAGCTCCATCACCCGACGCTCATACGCTGAGAATCCAGCAACCTCACGGACAACAGACCGCACAAACTTGGTCTTGGCGGATTGGATGCCCTTGCGCTGGCTGGGGCGCACGGCTTTTTCGATGGGGGTCGTGGGGTGGCCCTTGTTGAGGCCAGTCCGTAGGTCTGCATTCACCAGATCAGCACGCATTTGTCGAAAATACTCAGCACTCACTGGTTCGGGTCATTTTGTCGGGGGTCTTGAGGATATTGTCTGGCAGCGACCGTAAAGTTTGGCTTAACCCTCGTGTAGTCACGTGTGACTGTGGCTGCAGCTGTATAGTTGCTTGCGTAATCTTCCCACACTCCGATTAGATTGTTCACTGCGATTAGATTGTCTGATCTAATCGCCCCCTGGAATTTCACCAGTTACTCTTGAACGCGTCGAATACCTCTCTTGGATACTAGGCGACGCGTCTCTGGCCTAAGAAATACAGTTTGCTCAGTGACAACCTTGGTCGTTGTCGTTCTTCGCTTGGAAGCCGAGGCCTATTATATCATTCGATAACTGCGCATAATGATCCCTGACTGCCTTCTGTCTGCTTCCTTCCATGTCCTCCGAGACGATTCCTCTCCTTGAAGAGGCCTCCAGTGACGACTGTGAGGATGTTTACAATCGCTTCTCACCAGCCAGGAAGAGGACCATTGTAGCACTGGTGTCGTGGAGTGCTTTACTTCCTAGTAAACTTCAAATGCGATTGTTGTGAGCGAGGATACTCAACTTTCGGTCTCTAGTGTTCGCCTCTGGCACCTTTGTTCCTTCCATACCCCAAATCGCCACAGACCTCGATTCAACGGGTCCGATGATTAGGTTGGTGTTGTTCTACAGCAATGACGAACTTGCCGTTAACTTTGGCGCAGCTTCGCAGTGAGCCTCTCCATCCTTGCGTCCGCCATAGGTGCAATGGTGTTTGCCACCTACTCCTCCTTTTGTACGTATCCCCTTCCTTATATTCCTACCGACCCGACCTATCTGTCCACTTAGACGGCCGGCGCCCCGTCTACCTCATAGGCACCCCCTCCTCTGCATCGGCTCCATCGGCGTCGCACTCTCCAACAACGTCCCAGAAGTAATGATATGGCGCCTCATCCAAGCACTCGGCACTTCCGGAGGCATGTCCGTCGGCGCTGCAGTCATAGGCGATATCTACAAGCTCACCCAACGGGGAACCGCAATGGGTATATTCTTCGGTGTATGGCCGTCCGCATGCAATAAATAGCTATCGCTGATTCATCCCATCCTGCGCAGGCATCCCTTTTGGGACCGGCACTCGCACCCGTTGCAGGTGGTGAGTTATGATCTTTAGGTCGCTGTTAATGGGAGTTTTGAGGATCTCTTTCTAGGTTGGGGTGCCCATTATGCGTCATGGAGATGGACGCAGCTTTCTCTCGCCGTATGGGGCCTGCTGGCTTTTTTAGTGATCTTGTTGTTCTTCCCAGAGACAAGTCACCCAGGATCTCGGGGGATCGACAAGCTTCGCGAACTTGAAAGCGAACCCCGAAGCGCTGGATATGGGTATGGCTTAATCCCTTTGCATCTCTGAGTATGCTGCGGAGCCCAAACCTTCTGCTTGCTGTGAGTGCGTTCTGTCATTTCGGCTTGGATTTGTCCTTCAATGTATTATACTTCAGACACTCGCCGGAGCAGCTGTATTAATTACGGATTACGGTATGATTTACCTTTTCTCTATCCTGACACGCTCTGACCGTTATTCACCAGTCCTACTCATGCCTGTGGCCTACACTGTGTGCGTAGCGTCGCCCACGTTTGATGCCAGCCACTCACCACATCAATTACCCAGGGCGTCAAATATAACATTACCAACGAATTTCTTATCGGTGCATGCTTCATCCCCTGCGGACTGGGTAATATAAGTTAGTCCTCTGTTGCTCAGACTGCACGGCTACTCATCTTGCTATCTCCAGTCGGCGCCCCCATAGCGGGTTGGCTCTCAGACCGCGTGGTCATCGCCTCCCGCACCAAATACGGTACTGACATATGGCGGCCCGAATCACGTCTTATAGCCGCCCTTCCAGGGGCCATGCTCCCCGTCCCTCTTTCAGTCCTCATATCCGGACTTGTAACGCACTTTGTCGAGGACAAGGTCGGGCTGATACTGAACCTCTTTGTTTCTTCATGAATGGGATCGGTGTGGACCTGGTACTAACTCCGGCGACAGCGTATGCCGTGGATGTTGTCCACGAGAGGAGCGCAGAGGTCATGGCTGCTACTACGTATGTGTCCATGTTTTCTGTAGCTCAGGTTGAGTTTGACTCGCGGACATTGTCATTTGAAGTGGGTTGAGGGCGATCGTGCTTGCAGCTGCGACGTCAGGGATCTTGCCCTCGATTAAACATATAGGCGTGCTTGTGACTGACGTGATCGCGACTGTTATTGCATGGTCTGCGTTTGTGTAGGTTTTTTTAAATACTTTGATCATGATTTGATTCATCGGTTTCATAGGATGATCTGGGTGGTCATTCGGTATGGTCAGAGAATGCGTGAATGGGTGGATGTTGGTTATCCATTGAAAAATGTGTAGGGTTTCCGATTTTAGAGCATGCAGTGCTACCGATTGTAATATAGACTAGTATGTACCCTCTCGACTGTCAGCTTTGTTTAATTCTAGAACATATAGACACTGGATGTCGTTTTCAAGATGGCCTTCAGTCCAAACGGTTCAATGTTCATCAGCGCCAGATCGGAAACGATGCAAGGTCGTTCCAGAATGCGAGGTGCATTAGGTGGTTCTTGTGCGTGCACCATGGTCCATCAAGTTCCTGGACCTTATCAGATAACAAACTGGTTATCCGATATGATTCCACCTGATTACACTATTCCTTACGAGGTCTTCTTCGTTTACCCGCTAAACTTTCCCCCAGAAGGAATTATCTCAAAAGACCACTATATATAGCCAACTATATATAGGACTGCCATATGATCTGTTATGATCTATAATTATACCAAGTTCAGGCTCTGCTTTGAGCCGTGCTACTATGGTCCACCTCGCCAGCCAAATCTTCCTCGTCCACAGCGTTTTGCTTGTCACCTAAGTGCCAGTCTGGCATAAAGAGCGAAATAATGAGAGGAATGACGCTCATTACAGTGGCCACGATGAGCATGATTTTCATGACATCTCCATAAGCTGAAACGGAAATGTCAGCCACAGATGCATGTGTGCAGTGATGAATACTGTCGTACCTGAGATAGCACCTTCCCGAATTTCCGTACCGCGTGCATAAGTAGTCACAGTCGTGATAGAGGAATACAGCGCATCACGCTCGTCCTGTGAAATGTTCGGGAGGTATTTCAGCAATTTTCCGGGCATCAGGTTCGTCCAGATTGCACCAGCTAACTAGATCAGTACCAGTGATACGCCTCGCGGTAGAGCTACTTACCGACCGAATTTCCGATTGCTCCCCCGATTTCTGTGAGCAATAGGACCATGGCAGTGACGGTGGCGACGTCCGTGTGGGACACAGACGCCTGAGCAGCTGTCTGGATAGTAATGGCAGACATGCCGCCACCCATGCTCTGGATAATCTGGGTCCAAACGATTTCAACATCGGAGCCGTTGGCGCCGCGGGAGTGGATCATGAGACCAACTCCACTGTCAGGGAAAGTGGATCATTGGTTGGAGTTAGGTTGTCATTGGGGGTTACTTACAGTAGTCGAATGGCGAGCCCAACGACTAGAAGAAGCTTTGGGACGATAATTAAAACTGAGAACATGAGACGTGGACCCGCATACCTTGTACCGATGTAGGAACCTCATGGCGAAACCGCACAGGATACCGAAGAACGTCAGGCCTACAGATTGTGTTTGAATGAAGTAGGTAGCATTGATAAGAGACCTGCAGAGAGTTTATTAGATTTGTACATTCCGAAGAAACGTATATCGACCATGGCTTGACGACGATGACGAAGGAGTACAAATAGACGTAAGTGAGGTAGAACGAAATCTGGCACGGGGAGTGAGCGGACAATCGATTTGCATGAGGATGGACATGCATAATCAAAGAAACCAATTAAACTTGCGCCGACGACTGTGAAATTTGTGATGAACCTCCTTGGGACCACAGGATACTTTGCAAATTTGAATTCCCAAGGTCCTACAGCAGGGAAGAGGACGCATCCGATGACGAGCATTGCGATCATAGACGCTAAAGGTATTTCAGAAAAGTCACGTCGACAGTATCGAAATAGCCTCACGATTATTCCATCCTCCAGAGGCGTTCTCGGCAAGAGTCAAAGGAAGCAGGATAAGGGCGACGCTGGTACCGATGAGTACCAGTCCTACAACATCCAGTTGGGAAACGACTTCAAGAGTTTGCTGTAGGAGGATTTATCGGACTAGATCGCAAGGAAGTCAGCAAGGACATATAAACCATATCATTGACTAGCCTTGGGTTTTTCCGGGACCAATCCCAACCTTTTGGCCTTTCGCTCAGCCCAAACAAGCGTGATAATAAGTGGCGACAGAGACACGGGAACGAGAATCGCAAACATCCCATCTATTAACAGTTGACCTGGGAACGGTTGAATACAAGGGCCGACTTACATCCCCAGCGCCAGCCGGCACCCTCGAGTACTTGAGTGCTCACGTTGCTTCCAATGAAAGCGTTGATGATGAATGGCATGGAGGTCATCCCTACAGCAAATCCACGCCATTGGAGGGTCGTGATATCGGCTATAATGATGGATGTGAGGAGTTGTAAACCTGTGTACCCGCTACGGGTGCTGTTAGTGCCGATAGAGACATACGGAAAATTGGAAAACGAACACTGCGTATAGGACAATCCCTCCTGAAACGGTCTGATATTTTGGGCCGAGGCAATGACGATGTATCCTAAGATGTTCCGTGCTAAAATATAGTACCAGTGGGTATTTTCATTAAAAATACGCACCAACGACATAGAATACCACTAGTCACGACGTGAGAAGAGAATAATGCTGAAACTTATTTGGTTAACTCACAGACAAAGACGTAGGCAAATCCTCGAGACGAAACATCCGCTACTTTTGCAATCACGGGCTTACCACATGCGACTTGAAAGAATTTCAGAATTCACCAGAGCGCAGAAAATAGAGAGAGAGAGAGTGCTCAACTGATGATAGATTGAGCGGTCTGGATGGTACTGATCAAACTGTGGTCCTTGAGGGCCGAGGCCGCGAACGTCAAGTACGAGTACGTGGTTTGACCATCGAGGGAGTAGATGTACGAAGCCAAACCGATACTGGGTATCAAAGAATCAACTCCAAAAAATTCTTGGCAAGGGTCCAAGGGACCTACCCGATGAAGAGACACCACCTCGAGTATTTGCCATACACCTTGTGGGTAGCCTTAACGGCTTCGACACCAGTGTGAGCTGCAACATCATCACGAGCAACGTGATCATCGCTGGCGACGCTCTTGCGAGAAGTATCAGGCTCGTCTCTTTTGAACATTGGGGGCAGGGGTGAGGAAAGAAGAGCATGGTTGTGTCAAGCTTTTATGCCATCAAAATGGCTATTAATATTCGTTTCGTTTCGAAGAGGTATCAGACTGGTGGTGCCTTATCAGATAAGACTAGATCTGACTGCGGACGGGGTCCGGTCATCATCATCAAATTGAAAAATGATAAACTGATTATTCTGAATGCGCACTTGCCAGAATCCGTAGAGGTCTATAGGGAGCGGTGGGTCTAGAGAGTACTGGTGTCCGTGCAGACCTCGCGCGGAAGAGAA
This sequence comes from Armillaria gallica, assembly GCA_037576215.1. Taxonomy (NCBI): domain Eukaryota; kingdom Fungi; phylum Basidiomycota; class Agaricomycetes; order Agaricales; family Physalacriaceae; genus Armillaria; species Armillaria gallica. Next base: position 2,245,202 of record JBANDB010000008.1, read on the forward strand.
GAGTTAACGTCTCTACCCAAAAGAATGCAATATGGCACTTACCTGAGCCGTTACCGCGTTTTGGGATGAGCACACGAAACCCAAGGGTAAATGATTAAAAAGGAAGCAGAGCTAAATGATATTCCTGATCGTTTTAGAGCCTACAGGATTGCGGGTGGTATCTTGCAGCGGAATAAACGGGTGTATACAAAATAAAATGGTGGGGAAGAACAAAGAGGAGAGTATGTGTCGAACTAATCGGTCAAACCTGCGCAGTCGGGGGTAGCGCCTCCAAGCGAGGAGCATACTGCCGCACCATGCGCACCTGCCCTCCAGGAAGTCCTAGTCTGATTGGTGGCGATGCAACGTACAACGATGGGTTCACCCGTGGAGACTCCTTCGGTGTACGAGGCGCAACACTAGAAGTGGGAGAAGTCCGCGCAGAATGTGACATGCTTTGGGCCAAGAGAATGTCCGTTACCCTTCGTCCATATCGCTGCTGTCCTTGCATCACGCTAGGTGTCTCTTCCTCCTCTTCCTCCTCCTCTTCGTCATCATCTTCATCTATAGCATCCTAAGAGCACAACCATGTCAGAAAAAGGAGAACCCAAATCTAAAGGGGAGAAAAATACCGGGTCAAAATCTTCCATTTGTCTGTCTTCTTCCGATTCGTCCTCATCACCTTCACCGTCATAATCGCCGTTTATCCACCTTCCCCGCCAATCGACCATATCCAGCTCTTCTGGACTTTCTGGACGCATTCGCAGCCACTTCATACGCGGCCCACTCTTTGCCCGCTCGCTAACCTTGAACCCATAGATTTTAGGCACGTAAACACTCCCCTCCGCCCGTTTCTGTCCACCATGAGGATTGGGGTTCACAAACGCCGGGACACTCGAGCCATTGCTGCTTTTGGGTGACGCCGAAGAGCTCCCGGACGACATGATGGGTTTGTAGAAGGGTGCAGGAGCAAGCTCTCGGTAGCTTTGGAAGAAGAGATGCGCGAAGGTTGTTCCAAAGAAGGCACCTGAGATAAGAACACGATTGGTTACGATTCGCAACTTAAACTATAGAAGAAAATAGCACACCATCGACACCTTGGAACCGGCTACTCGGGGGTACGTAGATATCGTTGCAGTTGGGACAGAAGAGCTTCACTGTGTCGAGCCCAGGCGTATCTGACCGTCCACACGGCACGACGTTCATTGACCGGCAGTAAACGCGCGGACACGTCCCAAAAGTGTTATTTTCGTACTTGTCGATCTATTCGGGAAGCACAGAAAGTTAATCATCGCGCGGTCCCTCCGTGAAGGGGCTCTATCGTACCATCGCTTGCAGCCCGGCGCGAGTCAGGATGTACCGCTGATGAACAAGTCCGTATAACATCTCTGCAGACGACTCTACAATCGATACATCGGGAATTTTAGTAGCGTCCTCGTCTGTTTTGTCGTCAGCTCCGAGTGGATAAACCGGACGTAGCATGACGACGCACCTGGTTCTACATCGAGGACCATCTCCATCGCCTCCTTCCAGAACGGCACCATCGCATTCAAGCCCGTCAAATTGAAGTCATCCTCTATAAAGTCCTCGGTAACTTCGCAGAAAAACTCGTGGCCCGGTAGGGAGCAGAACCAACTGATCCAAGTGACTGTTGAAGTGGGTGTTGACGAAGCTGTAAGTGAATCATAACAAAAAAGTAGCCATTAAGATTTCAAACTATTATCATTGGAATGGTAATGCCAATGGGAGGGAGTGGTGGAAAGAATAGAGGAAGGAATACTCACTGTACCCGTCCTCTTGGTCGTCGACTTCCTCCATGATTTCGTCGCCCTCGCCGGTACCGTCTTCTTCTTCCTCTAGCTCTGCATCCGCTGGTAGGGTGTCCACTTGTATCGGGTTCCGAGGCATCTAGCAGGAGAGGGAACGAACGTTTGCGGGACAAGGGCACGACGGCTGTGAGTGGGAACGAGGTATTGAAACTCCGATCAGGCAAATTCCTGCAGCTCAGTGCTCAGTGGTGCTTTTTTGTTCTCCTGCAGCCAATCCAGTACTGGTATATACTGTACCCAGATGGTACTTGTTGGGCAGGATGCTCTCCACGTTGGCCGCAAGCCATCCAATCTGCTTTGCAAGGGGCGTGATTGTCGCTTATCAGTGCGAGAGAAAGTCTCCAGATACATTCTGATTTGTCTGATCATCGTTTCTAATGCTCAATCTTCCTCGACGGATTCTGGGTTAGGCTTCTGCGGATGCTGAGCATGACTTGAAAAATTCTTAGAGTTACTGGAGCGAAAGGACTAGGATTCCCCCGGGCCGGGTCGGTGAATCCCAGAGTAGCCAATAACAACGAGATATCAACGCGGCTGCCTCAGAAGCCTATGGTCGAACCTAAGAGATTGATTCGGTGCATAATTGCCGACGCATCTAGCGTAGGAACTTGATCAGAATGATCTATTAAATACAGAAGGAAAGACTAGGGTAGGACCAAGTACAAATCACAAGTGGAGCTTTTAGCTTGTTCGAATTTTGATTGAGACCTAGACCATGGCGCTCTATAACTGGGAGACGCTAACCTTGGTCCAGCGCGCGCAAATAACGTCAACCCGCGAAGCAGCTGCATCAGGGTCTGCAGTGACTTCCCAAACATAATTGCTCCGGTTATAATTATCAGGACTGGGCCTCACAGGTTCTGGAGAAGTGATCAATCTTCGCGAGATTTAACCGCCGGAACATTGAATACTGGGACTAGAACGATGTTCTTGAAATATTGAAGCATAGTATCAAAGGTGTAAACACAAAGATAGCGCGACGACGACCATTTACTTATGTTCTCCCACCTTTGTCTGTCGCCTACAATAATTAATGGCTTCTAACGAACCGTGGCGTTCATTCGCCAAGCCATATGTTCAGATTCCAGAGAGTGAAATTGACACATGTCTATTTCCCTGGTTCTGTGCAGAAATATCATTCAGGCCGGAAGCGATTCCCACAAGATGATATACCGGGTCCAGCTCCCCACAGAAGCGCACGAAAAATTTTCCTCCATACAGTTGCCCTTTCGCCGAGGTTAGTCGGGTCCCAAAGCTCCTTTGTGCCCAAACAGCCGTATTGAACACGTTTCGCAAGTACCTGGGCTGCAGACGGACTTTTACGAGAAATGGACAGTCTGCTGGGTAATTTTTTGTTCTTTCACGACGGCTTTGTGGATATCGTAAGCCCAATCACCAGACGTTGATCGTGGTGTAGTTCTATGTTTACCAACCCGTTATCCTAAAGCTTCTCGTATCAGCGAGGCTCGTAAAGTCGTACGACAAGCAATGGCCTTGGCGCTGACTTAACACCTGGGAGAGCGAATGAGTTAGTCCTAGAGCGGGTACACATTGCCCGACATAACTCACCCACGCATCCGGCGATAGTGCCCGGAACCGAGGACTTTGATCCTTTGCAACTGAATGAAGCTTAATCATCTTCATACCGATGGGAATCCGCCCACGTTAAATGACAGAAGTATACGTGAGTGACATCAGGAGCGGGTGCACTAGACGCCGTCCAGGCATTCAATTATGAGAGAAAGTATGGCATTCAAGGATCAAAAGAACACATCGTCCGTTCCGATACATTGTGGGAAAGCAAAGCCGGACCAACAATAACGAGTATCAGGAGCTGGGCGGTTACCCAGCTAGCGAGGACATACCGGACCTTGGCGAAGGGTCTCAGGGTCTTGACCTCTGCTGCAAAGGTGCTTATGGTCGACAAACACCCACAATACCCATCAGACAGGCCCTGCAGGGTAGAACACGCAGAATACGACACACTCGGTGTCTTTCTTTGCAGCACATGAAAAGTGGCTAGGAACGCCGTTGCAAGCGAATTTGCGGCGAAGGTGCCCACGGGAAAGGATGGCAGTACGGGGTTGAGATGCGTCGATAGAACGTAGCGGGAGAGGGCGCCGGGAAAGGCGAAGAGCAAGGCCGAGGTGGCTTGATGTCTGAAATCGAGGTCAAGCCGAAAGTATAAAGGGATCGCGGCAGCGTAGGTGAGGATGCACACGGCAGAAACGGAGTACCGGACGATGAAGGTGGGTGGGGCAACCCTGGGGAGGTGTGGCGCCACCAGTTTTGCGATCGAGGTCCCAAAGGAAAGTGAAGCAAGCGAGATGGAGAGCGTGAACGCAGTCTTGTTGACGCCATCGATGAACTGGCGGTATTCAGTACAAGTATAGGCTGGACAGAACGACGCACATCACGAAGACCGCCTCTGTGGTAGTCTGGCGAGTTCAGCCATGACTCGAAGATGTCGACTTGCCAGCTGGAAAAGGTGGTCAGTGAGCCACAGAAGCCTGTCTGGCAGTCAGAATGGAAGCTAGGCAAGCACAGCTGGGGCCCACCTGTGGTCACTGCAGTATACAGTGGTCCATAACTACAGTACCAAGACAATGAGCCACGAAAGGCAAATTTGATGAGAGACATACAATTGGCCAAAGGGTGCCTTCAGATGAACGGCAAAACCCATAATGAGGCAGCCGACGGCTTGTGGGTACGCCAATGGAAAGATGCTCTGACCATCATATGTGGCGAGAGCCTCCAATCCGAGTCTCGCAAGGACGCCAAAGATGGAAGCCGGGATGAGGAGAGCCAGGACATGGATTGAATACGGGTGGTATACCTTGGACAGCGGGATGCCTTCATGGGTATCAGGTGGGCGGTCTATCGAGGCAACAGAAGGCACTAGCGAGGGAGTCTTGTTCCCAGACTCAACCATGGCAATACGTCGAAGCAGAAAATCGGCACACGGCCCGGTATTCGGTTGCAATGTTATTATTAGCGTGCACCCATGGACTCACCGCAGAAAACATACCAATCACCCAATCAGATTCTCAATTGCACATGCGTTCGAAGGCGACTCGACATGCGATTGATCCCTTTATGAAACACTGAATTAATCACCCTGGAACATCTTTTCACATCTCCGCGAGTGCACTCAAGATCGAAGAACAGGGACTGATCCAAGGTACCAAGCTCCTGGGCCCTAACGTTTTTCTGAACGGGATCTGCAATGCCTCATGTCAATCTCCATCCCGTGCACTACGCTTCTCCACCGTGGAACGACAAAAAGGTTGTTTTTTCCCGTTTAAAATATACATCAGAAAAATGTCAGAAGAAAGCGAAGCTCAACGACGATCCATCCGTCACGAGCATTATAATCCTCATGGTGTGTTCTTCTCGGTCCTCGCCATTAGGTATACAACCCACCATGGGATGCTCCTTGGTATTCCAAGAGGACCTGGGTGTAAGATGAAAGCCGGTTATTTCAAGGTTGGCTTGGCTAAATAACGGCACATTAGGGCAGGCCAGGGACGGGGCCCGGGGTTGATGTGATGACATTCGGAGATTACGTGGGGCAAAAGTGACACCCATGCGCGTTCGGCGATCTTTTGTGAGGGCCCCTGCCCTTCAATTTGCCCTGTCGCTTTCGAGCGTCCCGTTAAGCCGAACCACACCTTTATCTTTCTCCACACGTCCTGTACATATCCCTGACCGTCGCTCCTTATGCCCCCCCACTCAGCTCTCCCCGATTTTTATTATTTTATATTTGCTGCCTACGAGCCCACTCTATGCATCCTCGGTTTCTTTGGAGCATTGGCGTATGTATCCATTATCCTTTCTCTTTCTCGCCGCTGACACCAATTTACAGTGACCCGAAGAGCGTGAGCTGCATTCTTCTCTGCTGTCCGTGACGGTCCACTCAGAGAGCTCACCATCTAGACCCATGACGGTCAGGCGTCCTGGCCCTCAGACTCGCCACCGCCAGACGTCCTACCGCGCGCCAGTCTCGTCACCGTCATCCAGCTCGCCCACGTATGTGCCCTCGTCGGCGTCATAAACTTCTTCCTTCTCTCTGCCGTCCGGAAGCATCTCCATGCTCTCCCAGCTCTCCAGGAAAAGTTTACCTTTGCCCTCCTCTGCCCATTATTAATCGGCGACTTGATGCACCTCTACCTAACCCTGTGGTCCCTCGGTGACCAGAAGTGGGACGTCCGGAATTGGAGCCCAATGCTATGGGCCACAATAGGCCTTGGCATGACTCTGCTCATTCCTCGCATTTGTTGGCATCTGGGAATCGGCCGCTATGTCGACGCCAGGGATGGAAATTTCCCAAAGATTTTTCAGAAGTAGCGAAGGTTATCGTGCGTCCTGCCTTCTTGGCCCTACATCCCCACAACTCACCTTCCTCAGCTTCCGCCTCCTTCATCGCTGCGGTTTCGCCTGCCGCTGTGCCGATGATGATACACTGTATCATTAGTACAGGCTAGTAATACTCTGTCGAGATACATGTTAAATCATTCGCTGCGAGACCGTTTACTACTATATAGGATATCCAAGGGGAAAACATGTAATGATGTAAAGATAACAATTCATAACGCGAGAAAGAATCCATAAAATCGTAAGTCGTCTGACTCTGCGTTCAGTACGGAGCATTGACAATGTTCGAATGTCCTCGCGCACTGAGGATTTGTCCGGATAACGACGACCGAGTAGGCTTTCTCAGGCTCTTCTTGTTCACAGCTAGCACGTTATTCTGCAACGCCACAATCTAAAATAAATCAAATCAGCGCGCCACACACATGCACTGAAACAAATCCGGTCCTTACAATCTCCTTATCGTCGCCGAACTTAAAGTTGTCCTGCACGACCAAGTCTTCGTACTTCTTGATTTCGTATCTATCCAGCATGCCTTTCTTGACTTTGGAAAAGTCCCATGCTACGATGTATTGTCCAGTCGAGGTCACGATCGCGTTCTCGGACTGTCCTTCGCCTTGGTTAAACCTATATGCGCAACCCTGTCAGTTGTGCCGAGAGGAACAAGCGGAACACGCCTACCTCGCTGGCGTGAACGAAACGTCATGGTTCATGTAGGCCACATGCTCGCCCCTCAGCTGGAGCCGTCTAGGTATCGGCTTGGAGGTCGCGGGGAAGCTCCGGTCAAAGCCGAGGTTACCCTGCCATCTCCCCTCCCCGATAAGCGTATCAATTAATAGCAAATATGTCTTCGTCGTCGCCACAATCCACCGTCCATCGGCCGTCACATCAATACCAAGGATAGGGTCGCCCAGCGGAGGCAGTGCCGTCTTCGCATTCTTCCCGATCGAATCAAACAGCCGTATATCACCCTTCTCGCTTGCAATCGCAATCTTCCCTGCCGCGGTCGTGGCGACGCCTGAGAACTTGTTCTTCCCCGCATACTGCTTGAATTGACTGTCGACCAACTTTTTGCCAGAGACTCGAGGATCGATGCGGAACAGCGCATTGTGCGACGCGCCCACAAGTGTCTGCTCGTGTGTAGTCTGGGCAAATTTGCTTTCGGGGGCGATGTGGGAAACTGTGACGTCGTCATGAATCTTCCACTCCTCTACAACCTTGCCGCGCTCAATGTCCATGTTGTACAAGGAATTGGGGTCTGCGGGGTTCATCAGAATCATCTTCGAGTCTTGTTCGTGAAGCATAACCTTCGAGAACATCAGACATGTGAACATGCATACTAAAATATCACTGACATTTTTAGGTGTAAACGCCTTGCCGTCTGTAGTGCTGATGTTACCAATCGATAAATGATATTTGACGTTGTGGTCCGCCGTATGATTGAAAACCCCAATCTTGTTGCCTCGTAGGACATACGAACGGTCCCCTTTGTATCCAATCATGAGCATCGAGTTCTTCTCGCCGGGAAGCTGAGAAGGCACATCGTCCTCTTCTTCTTCGCCTTCAGAACCATAGTCTAGAGGAATGATAAGTAAACATATACTGTGGACGACATGAGTAGCAAGCCGAACCATCTTCAGGCTCTAATTCAGACAATACTTGATCCTCTTCGTCTTCTTCATCTTCGACATCGATCATGACGACGTCTTCGTCGGCACTAAAGATGTACCTTTGATCTTCCGCCTATACATGACATGTAAAATACAATACAATTCAGCACCGGCAAGCTTCGCACCTTCTGTTTTGAGAACGGACTCTGGAATTTAGTCTCCCAGAGCGCTTGAAGGAATAGCTGGAAGAACGAATTGTACAACTCCAGATCCGGGGGGAACTTGACCAGCCAACTCGAAGACTCCTCGCCGTCCCAGTGATTCCAGGTAAGTGAAAACATCTTTGTGGATGATCTATGGTTCATATCTGCGGATATTTCATGGGCGAGGAGAATGTCATCATCTGTCTTGGCCGTTAACCAAAACTTGTATTGGCCTTTGCGTTGGATGATTTCAGCAATGACGATTCCCTGGTTAAAGAAGACTCCAATATTGCCGTCATCTTGAACTTCGTCAGGACACCACAACCACAGTTCAGCCTCGGAAGAGAAAAGCGTCGTGGTAGGCTCCTTGCTAACGGCATCAGCCTTGGCCTTACCCTTAGCGACAGCCTGGGAAGCAACGGATGTAGGAATCGCAGGGGGGTTGTCGTGTGTCTCACGCTTCTTTGTAGTAGGTGCTTTCGACTGCGGCCTGCAGGACACAAGGTAAGATTAAATCGACGAATAACAGAAGCCTTTGAGAGCTTACTTCCATATGAACTCCTCTAGTTCCGTCTCTGAGATGTTGTCCCCGTTGACTTTATACTTCCGCTCATACATGGCTCGATACATGCATGTCTCAAAGAACACCTTCATCGGGGCATTCGTGTTCGTAGCCACATATTCGTAAAACTCATCCACGTCTCCTTCGAGATCTCGCCAGATAAACGTAGGTTCGCCATCGGTCTCTCCCGAGCGAAATTCTAGCTCATCTCCGATCAGAAAAGAGCGTTCTTCATCAGCTGCAACAGTGGATACTCAGTTTTCTAGAGAGACAGACACGGCCAGAATGACGCACTTTCGTCTTCATCCTCCAATAGCTCCTGATCTCCCTCTTCATACACCCTGGTGATCACTAGATGGAAATTATGTTCAGCACTTGGAATGCGACGAATGGTTGCCATGGCATCATTGTATCTGTCCGAGTTTTGATTAAAAACAGAGAGCACCAGAAAAGGGTTTCGGGTCGTACATGCATTCACGAGATGAGCGTATGTTGCCTGGTCGGATGAGATAGAGCTGGCCTGATGAGATCTTCACGACTACGATGGAATGTTTGTGATAACATAGTGGCAAAGTATTTCGAACGTACCTTCAGCGGCGTTGGGATCCTCTACAAGATTTCAGAGTCAGTGGCCCGTAATCAATTATGCAACTCGATGGAATACAAACGCCAGACTCGTCCCAGCACTATGAGACGATATCAGTGGCAGATAATCCGGATAAATCACGATACGTACGATTCTTGAAGAGATTCATAGCTGGAAAATATGAGGAGGTGGTGGTTAAAGGTAAAGGTGGAGAAACTGACTTCACGAGTGTGACAAAATCACGAGGGCTGGGTCACGCTTTTTAACCATTTTCGGCCGGTTTGTACAGCACAGGTTGGCAACCTTGTTCTTTTGAATCTCTCTTTCGTATTGCCGACTGCCGACGCGCCGCGATGTCTGCTTCGCCTTCGTCTCGCCTTTCTACGTCTCCTCCTCCCCCCTTCTCGAGTACGTTGTTATCCTATTTATCCTGTTTGTGTAACTAAGCCACGACTAGACGACCCCGCCACTCCAGACTCTACCCTCCGTGCAAGAAACGTCTCTTCTCAAAATGAGGTAAGGGAGTATTTGCTGAAACTTTCTGGTCTACAAATAACCTTGGTGACGCAGCCTCAAAACACCCCTTCTCTTTCTACTGCATTCTCCGACTCTGGCATAAGCAGCCGTCTCACGCGAGAAGCTTCGCGTTCATCCTTTCACATGGGGACTCCCACTAGAAGGGTCTTGGTTCGCTCGGACCCAGCGCTTTTGACATGTTTCGATCCCGCAGACAAGGAGTTATATGATCTCTGGGCACCAAAGAGATGATGCGTATGTCTAGATTACTGGTTCTTGGCGACTCAAGTCAGTTCCTGTGCCGTAGAACATCCAATCGATTGACTTGTATCCATTCAAGCAGCTCAAACAGGGTATATAACCTCAGTGCTACCTACGTGGGAGTACGTGCTATTATTGTGCACACTACAATAACGGACCATCCACGGAGAAATCCTAGAAGAGCCATGCCATCAATAACGTTCCTCCATTTTCTCAGAAGCCGCAGCGTCTGAGTTAACGAAGGTGGCGTCTCCATCATCTATGGGCTAGACTGCAGCTTGTCCCAGCCTGGAACTCCTCATCTTCCTCGACAATAGGCGGACTTTTGGGTATAGACACAATAGATATCAGGCCAGACAGCGTCTCCGGCTCTGCGGCGGGCTTCAATTTAAACGCCTCTTCCGCTGTCGACAAAGAATGTCTCCGCGGGTGAAACAGGGCTTCCTCCGCCGCCTCTAGGCTCAGATTCATCTCTGAGGATGTTGAAGGAGACGCGGTAGAAGGAGAATAATCGACGCTCGCACGCCTCAGTCTTCTGGCCCCACGTGTGAATTTTTCCTTCCACTGATCACCTTCCTGCAAAGACTGCTCTGCTGCGTGAAAACAGTTGGAACAACACGCGCGCAATGGCACGGTGGCCACAGATTTTCCAGTATGGTCAGTCATTGGAAGCGAAGCCGAGCGAGCGAGCGCCGCGGGTATTGTGTGATGAATAGTGGGAGATGATTGGGTCGACGCGGATCCTCGCTCGCGATGTACAAGACAGGGCGATAGAGGCTCCGTATGTGTGCAATGAGGCAACGGCGGAGCTTTGGTCAGGAAACTAACATGCTTTTTAGAACCTGATCAGCCAAGCTGAATATGTATAAAACGGACCTCGGTAAAGGAACTTTGAGCGTTATGTGCTCTCTGTCATCGGACGATGAGATACTATTGCTCTTATTTGCTCCGTTGCCCCGATTATGTGGTGAAGCTTTACGCTTCCACCAGGGCAGAATATATGATTTAATGACCAACAGGCCTGGCTTTTTGGATGGACACTGGGGAATGAGAACGCATTCGTCGTCAAAACGAACGCTGCGCTCGATGATACTTGCAGACGAGGATGCTACCGCCGACATAGTCTAAAGTGAAGGGGATGGGGGATGTGAAACCAAACAGAAATGAAGAAGTCATGGGAGACTACCAAAGTGGACATCACTCTGCGATCATGGGTTGCCGGCCTCGCCTACCATGGTCTGCGGTCTAGCCCCATATGGTTACCGTGCCGTCCTCTTCGAGCCAATCCCTCACTCCCTGTCGTGCTGGCCGCCGTTTCTCTAGTAGTATTTCTCTACTCTACGAAGCTTCTCAAGGGTTGTTGAGCGGTGTTAGTGGCTCGGCATTTCATACTAACGCAATTGATGACGGTCTCTGGTGTATCGGCTCCGGTTCGAGTCCCCACTCCCCGGGCCGGACCCAACAGGAGGCCCTTTGTTCCGAGTTCAAGATAGGACAGCTCTCTCCTTCTTCAAGTAAGGTGCGGAACAAGCGCCACTCAAGAATAACAGCCAATTGCTTGGCTTTTCACGACCCTTCAAGTTTGTTGAAATATCCGACGTCCGAGGCCTCCTCTATCTATCTCCGTCGATCTTCTCTGTATGCTACGCCACAAAACAATTTAACACCAAGTAAGACTACAGAAAGGTACTCCCTTGTACTAACATAACGTACGTGCGGCTAAAACCAGAGCCAATTTTTCATATCCGAAGCCAGAGCAATGCATCTCTTTCTCTGCGTCCCGCTATAATACATTCTGTACATCAATCACCCATGCCTGCGTCATCTGCATTCAAAAGCGATTCGCGGGCCTTAAAAGCCATGGGAACCAAATGTGTATGCTTCCTTCGATCATTGCCAATGCAACGTTAACTCGATCGTTCACTGGTGATAGAAAGCTCGGTAATGAATACACTATGTTCCGATTTAACTCAGCCCATATACTTACCAGTCGTTTTGGCCGCCCTAAATCTCGTGCCTGAGAGGCTTCGACATCTCTCTGATTCTCCTGGAAATTTTTCATGCAACCCGCCGCAGAACGTCATCTTCTCAGTGAGCGTTCTCACTGTATGCCATCATGGATGTATGACAGGGCGGCCTGAAACATTCTTGAAACATGCAAGACGCCTTGATAGGTGAAAGCGAATCAGCGGTTGAGCTTTGATAAGGTAGACATGAACAGCGGCGTGGTAATGTTGTTGTTGCGTTTACACGGTAGTAACGACAGAATAAAAGAACTAAAAGGCATATACTATGTACTTATGGATACATGGTCGTGAACTAAAGATTATGATACAGTGACGCATTCCAGAGCAGTCAAGAACAGTAAGGTAACATGATCATAAGCAGCTAAAAGAGAAAGATAAATAAATACCACAGCCCAAAGATAAATGATTCTGGTTATATCCAGCCAGCAGGTGAGCGACGACTACTTGTTGACGTGGACTCGCGAGTGCGGCTCTTCGTCCACGACTGAGGTGTAGGTGGGGAGCGGTAGCCGTCAGATAAACTCTTCTCTGTGTCGCGCGCCGCCCCTGTCCCTGGTCCAGGCCGTTGCATTTCACGCCCAGTACGCTCGAGGTGGTTACTGTGCACCGACGCACACATGCTGTGCACGGATGGTGCAACGGTAGCAAGACGTCGGATCTCCTCCGCGCAGAGTACCTGGAGACCCGTCAGCCCGAGGAACGTAGCTTCATCTCGCAGGTCTAATAGGGCGCCAATGTCGAGACGAGGGAGACGGGGGTATTGGGGATGGCAACGAAGGTAGGAGAGGATATGAGGATATCTGCAGAATTCAATTCAGAACACCAATATAAACGGTGATCAATCAATTGGGACTCACGATTCGCTTGGCCGGTCAAGGAACACATGAAGAGAGAAAGGACTGTGTGAAAAGCCTGTGGGGGCCAATTGCAAAGGGGTTTGACATGATTGCATGTCATCACTATTTGTTGAGTAGACAGATGATGCATCGGACATGTTTCGTGCGCGGGGGAACAAGCCCGCTAAGAAATCAGACAAATATGAAGATTGGGACGTAAGGGTATCAAAAGTGGTTTTGTGGGTATGTGTGCATGTTTCAAGGGTAACAATGACTTTCGACCGGTCAACGGTAGAATTTGGCGCGTCGGAAAGAAGGATGGCGCGAAAGGGAGGAGGTGGAAGAGAATCGGAACTAGCGGTATATGACGGCGCTTTGGCTGGCTGCGAATGGAAGATTGTAGGGCATGGCGGCAAAGCACGCGTCGGTCTCGGTGGTGCCGCTCGAATGCGCTCATCGTCATCATCATCCGAGTCCATAAGTTCGCCCTCTTCGTCAGATTCCAGCTCAAACGGCAGTGGAGGTGGTGGTGGAGGAAGCGGCCTATCAATATCCTCCGGCTTCTCATCGAGGATGTAGCCATGGTAGGTCTCCTCTGTGGGTGAGTTGTCTTCGTATGTCAGACGCACACCCGAGTCCTTCAATGCTTCGTCGGGGGTCCGAACGACTGTCGCACCTGTGCCCAGCGAACCATATCTGGGCGACATTATTTCTATGGAACGAGTTGAAGACTTGTGGCGGGTAGCCTGGGTGACAGACACGGAGGATGAGCTACGAGAGAGCCAGTTCATGGTGCTTGAGAGCGAGGGGGCAATGGAGGACTTTTTGCTATGGCCAGCCGAGTGCTGAGAACGAGGCAAGGAACGGGTAGAGGAGAACATGGTGGAAGGAGCCCAAGAAAGACGTGCAGAACAAACAAGGAGTGAACAACTAATAAAATGAGGGTACAATGAGGGCGGCGCACTGTAGCCGCCTTGCCTCTTATCTTCCTTTCCGACCAGGGCCAATCCTTTGTTCTGGTCTATTGTCTACTTTCGGCAGGAGGCTGCCGAACACAACTAACAGGGGTAAACAGTTGCCATCAATTGGGCATTCTGCCCTTGGTGTCATCGCTACAACCGCTGGGAGGGAACTAAAATACGCAGCAGAGCAGGAGGACATATATCACAAAACTCACAGACATTTGAGGCATACACTGCGGGAGAATATGCCCAAGTCTTTAAAATTGTCTGCCGGAAATTCCCGGCTTTTGTTCCGGATGCAACAAAATACCTCGATCACATCAAAATAAGTGTGACGATCACCACGATCACCGCTAATTCGAGCTCGGTCGCTACTAGACTGAGAACTACTGGCATGTCAAACGTACACATCAGGCAACATGAAACCGCTTCCAACGCACTTCCTCGGGTAAAGCCCCGTCCCAGCACTTCCAAGCTACCCGTCCCCTTCTTCTACTGCCCTAGCGACGACGGCACCGACGAGAACATACTCATTCTCCTTCATGGCCTGGGGGATACCCACAAGCCCTTCTCAAATCTCGGTCGTCAGCTGAAATTACCGCAGACCGCTGTTCTCGCCCTCAGAGCACCGGACCAGATCCCGTATCTGTACGAGGATGCCTTTCAGTGGTACAATTCATTCGATCTGCTCGGGGAGCTCGTTCGATATCCCAACCCTACCCCCGCACTGGATCTGATGAAACAGGTCCTGCGGCATTTGGTAGACGACTGTGCCTGGCGAGAAGACAGGGTGCATCTTTTGGGATTCGCTCAGGGCGGAAGCGTCGCGGCGGAATTTGGGTTGAAGTGGTGGAAGGAGCAGAAAGGAAAACTCGGCTCGATAGTGTCTGTAGGCGGTCCACTTCTCTCGTATCCTACGATAGAAGAACTATCCCCGACACCTCTACTTGTCGTCCACCGCGCTTCACCAGCCGAACCATCTTTACCTCACGATGTCATGGTTGCATTCAGCAGAGCGTATCAAACAGCCGGTGATGAGAAACTAGATGGGAGGAGATCTGGGATGCCATCATCAAAGGACGAGTGGGAACCCATTATGCGCTTTTGGAGTGAAAAGCTGAGCAGAAGGCAAATAGATGGGTTGTACGAAGTAATGAGCGGAATAGCGCCGCTATCGTGACATATGGACGGGAAATCAGAAAACACCATAGCGATTTCAGTCGTCCCACGGACTTCGGTATCTGTCATCTGCAATATTGACCATCTCTTCATCAGGTGTTCACTGTTTCCTCATCTTCCATTCCATATAATATACGTATATGTGGCTATACCATTTCTGATTTCTTTTGAAGCCATCTGATATTGAATTGAATGAGAGCTTCCAACTGAGGTTGAGGACTGAGGACTCGGACACTGGCCGGTATAAAGGGTTTGATTGCCGGCCTGGGTCCAAGCGTGTTACAAGTTAGGCAACCTCCCAAAAGGATCAGCAAGAGATCAAACAAATTTTCATGAAACCGACACAGTCAGTACGCGCATGCGTCTTCCAGGAGTACCATCAGTTGCCCAACACGGAAGCAGCTGCAGCCGCCAAGTTACTGACCGGGGGAGATCGCGCGCTCTTTACCTTCGTGCAGGCTTTGGGAAGCAGTCTGGTTTCAACCTGTATCTTGCAAACGTTTCCTACAAGTTAGCGGGAGATATGATGACAGAACATCGGCAGCGTGGTTACGGCTACGGCGGTTTCGGTTTCGACTATGACTACGACAGCCCCTTTGGTGATGATGGTCCTGGCAATAGCGACGAAGAGGCCGATAATTACAGTATGGGAGACACAGGAGAAGAAGGTCAGTACTTAATTGCGATCAATTCAGTGATCGACTTGGACGGAATGCCTGTTAGCCTCCCAGAACTCGACTTGGATGATGTCAACATCGTGAACGGGAAGCTTGACAGTGGTAAGCCAGACCAGAAGAAGTTTTACTACGAAGATACACACCTATGTTCCTTCCTTGCTTGAATTTTTTCATTTCTTTGACCAGTACCTCATATGTAGTGCGGAGAATTGGTACACCGTGAGTGTTGGTCCTACCTCTCATCGTCCTCGCTAATCTCTGTAATCTGAAGTGTGGAATCAAACAGTTTTGCTTGTCGTACCAATCGCATCTAATGTGAAGGTCACCACTGGCGATGTGTTACATTACGCTTGCCACGTTCTGCAAAAATCTCAGAGCCGCTCCTCCAGTGACAAAGAAAAGGAACTGTTCGCCGGTCTTGTACATTCTTGCGCTTGCCAGGCCGCTCGTTTAGCCTCTGCAGATCAGACGTCGTACGGAAGCCACTTGTCTCAAGATGACCGCCAGAAACACCTCAACGATCTTAAGGCAGCTCTCAAGGTCTCTGTTGAGCTGTCGATTAGGTGAAAAGATGTTGCTAGTTTCCTTCATGTCGGCCAAGCATGCAATCTGACGACGCATGCTGACGCCCTTCTTGACCCCGAAGGATTCGTTTCAGTGTATCGGGCGTTCCCTGCCCAATGGGAATCGCTCAAAGAAATGTACGTCGTGTATAACCGGTGCGGTATCTTGTGCCCAATTAATGTTCCAACTCTAGCTTTTCCAAAATAGTCGAGCACTCCAGTTCCAACCTGACTCGAGGCATCCTTCTTGAGAAGATTTCTGCCGTGGCAAAGGGAAAGAAGGGTGCCGCCGCCGTAACTGTCTGGCAAAAGATTCAGAACGATTTCATCTTATCCAACCTCAAAACTGTTCAACCTGACGAGGTGGAGTGGTTGACAGGTGTTGTCAAGAAACATGACATTAACTTCTTTCGCAATACGTCAGTTACAATTCCCTTTCACTATCTCTTCAGCACAGGGACTGAGGCAGTCCTTTTTAGACTTCTGCCGCAACTTCGGGATCAACGATACGAAAAGAAGCTTTGGTTCCTTTTTATCGAGGCCCTCGACCGGGAGAAGTCTAGCATCTCAACATTTGAAACAGCAGAAGTGATATCATTATGTGTACGGCACGTCGTAGGCGAAACCCCTGCATGCCCTCAGAAGCCATACGATTTCCGTGATGAAGACGACATGTCCAGGCGCTGTGCAGGCTACACCAAGGCGAAATTCAGTGGTGACCCGGCCGTTATCATACAGCTTGTTCAGCTGTGCGTCGATACCGCCAACATCGATCAATGTACCGTCATCTTTGATCGCATGAAATCCGGAAAAGAGCGAGAAGCTTGATAGTTCTACGAAGCCCTCGTACCTGATATGACGAAAGTCGTAGAAACAAATTCTGACCTCAGGCCACTTTTCAAGAGTTTCTTCGAGAACGCCGTTTGCGAAATTCTTGATCAGGGAAAAGATGTATCTGAATCAATGGCCCTGGCGTGACTACAAGTCAGCCACGAGTTTCTAACGCAGTTGTAGGGAGTTTCCGTTTTATCGAATAGTATTGGAGGTTAACCAGGTTCGCTTTAGTTTGACAAGAGAACGATTCGAAATTTTGGCTAAAGAAAGCATCCAGTCAGTCAAATCTCTGGCACGTTGTCTGCATAGCCGTGTACTCCCACCTCTAAGCGACGCGGCCGCCCAGGACGCTATTTCTGCGATTGTCGCTCAATGCATCGATCAGGTTGTCCGGGATCACCGTGAACCAAAGCGGTCATACTAATATTCCCTCTCCCGTCCATCTGTCATTGACCTTCTGGATTTCGCCTATGACGTTGGCGTTGGAGATTCTCTGAGCACGGACGTCTTGAACAAGCTTATTGCGAAAGACGACAAGGACGACAAAAACATCATGGACCAACTCGTCCCATTGGTTACCAGTCTGCCCCCCGAATGGAAACTTGGAAGACCTATGTAGCGGCACCGCAATTTTCTGCGTTCTGCGTTGAGACCTTGAAGCTGTTTGCTCAGAAATTGATGCCAGAAAAACCTGCCGAGCAGATTCCAGCTCAGTTACTATCATTTGGGTGCGGCAGATACTCACCGACTGCGCTCTCATGAAGGAGTTTTTCACCGCCAATACTCCCTTCCATAGTATAACGGCAGCAGCCGCTGTTCGCACTCATGTAGAGACCCAGCTCGCTGCGGTTTCGGCTTCTAAGTATGGTGTCAAGTGGGAAACAAGTATGGGCGACCTTACACATTAAAGGTATGTCTCCAAGCGCCCATTTCGCTTCTGTATCCCCCCTGCTAATACAAATGGTCGACAGATCCAAAAACCCGAAAGCATGGTTGTACATGGAAAGTACAAGCAGCGACAGAAGCAGGGTCTTCAGATGTTGGCAGCTCTAGGGGATTTGACCGTCCAACGTCAGATACTCGGTGCAGACTTCGATCCGGTGTATGAAGTCATCACCGGTACGCGGGCTCCGAGTCCTGAACTATCTGTTGTGCCAGCAGTGACAACTAGTCAGGAAAACGTAGTCTGTAGATAAATCTCGGAAGCATACCTTAGTGGGTGCTGCAGTTCCCGCCAAGAAACTGAGAGTTTCTTAACAGAGGATCTTAGTACTTAGTAGACGAGCTGGCTGTCATCTAATCAACATCTAAGACTAAACTAATGCACGGTACTAGGGTTTTGATAGTGTTCCTTTTGACCGCCGGATGTTCGGACCGGGATGTGTGACGTTATGCCATGACACGTGACACGTGACAAGTTGTCCTTACTTTCCACTACGTATGTCTTCAAGACATTCGAGATTTTGATCAGGACATTGAGCAATGTCCTAAAGCACTCTCCCACGATATGAGAGCTCTATTGCTCATAATCATATCTCCGCCTCTCTGTTGGATCTTCGTCAGGAAGTCGCTGGTAGTAATGACATTAGTTCTGATTTCGAGAGTTGGGCGTTGGGGATCGTTTGAGGCGTCGTACGCGATGGCGCTCGATGCAACCAATACCGCGGCACCACGTCGGTGTGACAGTGAGTGACCGCTATTTTTTTGTCACTTTATCTTTGCAATCATCCTTCAATCTGCTTCATCGTAGCATGAACACCTTTGCTGTTCCTCCGACAACATTCGGCATTCATGTTTGTGTAACATTCCACTTTGGGGCCCAAAATTATTCATTTTACTTTGCAGAGCATTGCAAGCGCAATTAAATCTGCTGCTCATGGAGCTCCGACCTCCAAAACTACTCAAAGAGCACACCTCATCCTAAAAAACTTCTTCGCGTCGTGGAATCACTTCACCGCACCTTCTCTGAGGGCTTACATTCTCGAGAACGTTTACGATTTTCCGGAACTGGAGGGTTGCGTGGATAGGGATTTGATGGGCTCTGACCGGGCCACTTTGGCTTGTTTGCAGCCTCTGGCCGCTGCGTTTGGCTTCGAGCTCTATCTCGCAGAGGTTGAGTATGCTGCGGATGCCCTAGTTGAACCACAGCCGCGCGACACTGCGTATGAATTGGGACACGTAGGGTTCGACAGCGACTATGGCTACAAGAACGGGAGTGATAGCGAATGGCAGAGTGACCACGCGAGTGAGATGGATGGTATCATGGCCTATCATTATGGAAGTCCACGGAAGTACGTTTATCACTCTTACGTGGTTGACACGTCTGGGATGCCGGTCAACGTCTCCCTGGACTTGCATTTGAACAACTCCTTTGTCATCAATGGCAAGATCGACAGTGGTGAACCAACGAAAAAAAAATTCACTCGCGATGATGAATATGTGTGTGATTTGACTGTTTCCACCTACCGTTAACGGAAGAACTGATGGTCTTTCAGTACAGAGTGCTCACCTACAGTGCGTATGTTCTCTTCTAGTCTCCTTTGCTTCATTAATTGTCCTCTTAGTTTGGGCCAAGACTCTGATTTTGATCGTGCCAAAGTGGTCAGACATTGAAATAACCACTGGCGACATATTTCGCTACACCGTCAGTTCGTTACGGGCTTCTAATTCCCGGACCACGAACGAAAAAGAAACAAAACATCTTGATACTCTCCTTCGTGCTTGCACAGCACGCGAGGTAAGACTGGCCGACTCTCTTCGCTACGGGTCATGGCAAGAAACAGAAACCGCCCGCCGCAAACACATCGGAGACCTTCAAACAGCTTTCCTGACGGTGATCGATGTTTCAATGAGATGGAGTGACGTCGATATTTTTCTTCGATTCGCGCATGCGTGCAAGGTTAAAAGCTATGATGGAGTTGTCGTCGATTCAGCCACATTGATCGCTATATACGAAACAATCCCCGCTTCCTGGTGCAAGCTCAAGGATTTGTAAGGGAGTCGACAAATTTAAAGCTGCAGTCGTACTCAAAGTTTTTGTAGCTTTGCCGATTTCGTTTTCAATCTTCCTTCGAACTCGATGAGGACGAACTTTTTTGAAATTACTGCGAATGTGGCAAAAGAACAGGGAAACTTCGTAGTTGTCAAGGAATGGTGCAGGCAGCAAGGCCACGTCATGATGGCTTCTATCAAGACCCTCAAAGCAGATGAAGTTGATTGGATGTGCAATATTATTGTGCATGAAGATTGCATGTATTTCAGAGATATGTTAGTCCTGAGCTTGTTGGTTCCGGACGCACCTACTGACAACCCACACTCTAGGATATTCCCCCAACTTCAATCGCAGTTGTATGATGCTTCTGTTTGGATGCCTTTGATAGAGGCTATTCACTCTAGAAAGGCGGAGAACACCGTCACGGTCAATCTGGCGGTAGCTATGTCCATCCAACATGCCGTTGAGGAGACTCTTGCACACCTGTGCACTCCGTACAACGAGAGTGTGTTCTATCCGCCTGGCCTGCGCCGCGGCTCTCGCCTAGACAGGTCCCTGAGCGATCCATCTGCGATCACGAAATTAGTATTGTTGTGCATCAAGGTCGCTCATCCCGACCAATGCGCTGTCATCTTCAATCGAATGGCGCCCGAAAATAGGCTCGGTTTCGAAGAATTTGCGTCTTGGACGTATTACGAGGCCCTTGTGCTTGACATGGCTACCATAGCAGATGCACATCCGGAATTGAAGCCGACATTCAGCATTTTTTTCACAAATGCTATCTCGGACCTCGTATGTCACAGAAAACAAGATGGATGGGAGCCCGTTGTAGTAGCATTGAAGCACTGCGAAGACGGCCATCTTACCAAATTGTACGTCATATTCGATTCCTTCACGATTTGAAACCTTCAAAACTTTATTAGATTTAACCCAGGTTTCATTGCATCCCTCGAGGAGCATCTCATAAAAGTTGTCGCTCGCGTATTATACGAGAAAGTTCATGCCGCAGCTTCTCAGAGCTCTCTCCCGGAGACTGTAACTTGGTGTCTGGAGGAAATAGTTCGCAAGTTCCTTAAAGACAGAAGGTCATCTTGGACATTTGCCACTCCAGTTTCGATCATCGATTTGCTTGATTTCGCTTACAGTATCGGATGTGGGGATACCCTCAGCCAAGATGTTCTGCGCGAACTCGTATCTGGGATTTCCACCCCGCGCGATGAAGATTTGTATGTCAATACCAAACTGGCGCCTCTCGTTTTCGGTCTGTGCAGAAAAGTGGCCCACTGGAACAGAAGTTTTGCAGAACCACCTTTTGTCACCTTTTGCGCTGATACACTCAAGCTGTTCGCAAGACATTGTATGCCCGCAAAGCCCACTGAGCCGATTCCTGCAGAGATCCTGGCATTCGGATGCGGGACTTCTGCATGCCTACAGTGCGAGGAACTCCGGCACTTTTTGTGCCTTTCTTCTCAAGAAGTCTACCAGTTCACCGGAATCGACAACATCCGTAATCATCTTGAACATCAGCTTCAACTCTCTTCTGCCCTTAAGCACGGTGTGAGCTTTGATACTGTAAAAGCCGGCAGACCATTCACTCTACAGGTATCGTCCTTATCCAATTTTTCATTCAATGTCTCCTGACCATTTGTAGGTAACCAAACCGTCAAGTATGATTGTGCATGGCAAATTCGCTCAACAGAAGCAGACGGGTCTGGATATGCTTTCCGCCCTAGGGGACAGAGCTGCACAGCGTCATGCTTTGTGCGAGGCCTTTGATTGGGTATTCGGGACCATCATGGGAACTTGCACACCACCCCCTGTGCCGGAGGAAAGTTCTCACAAACGAGGTGGTGATGGACTTGACGCAGAGGCATCGGTGTTGAAGAGAGCAAGAGTTGTCTGTTAGTTATAATACCCCTAAATCTGTGGCTGGACGACTTTCATTCAACCTATCGTCGTTCCCTAATGTGCATTGGGGTATCGTTTACTGTCTGCATCTTAGCGAGTGCCTCAGTGTTCGATATACATGTTCTTAAGTCGACACTTATCCTTGGCAACGTTGAACCCTCGGAGAGAAACGTAAGATGGGATCTGAAAAAAGGTATAGAGTACTAGTACTTGGTTTGATACCTATAGGAAACGAGATTGAGCCAGCGGAGAATCATCGGTATCACCTTGGTATATTACGATGATATCATTTTTAGACAACGTACAGGTGATCGCTCGACGATATTATCTAGATTCGACCATGTCGTTCCCATATTCCATCTTCTCCTCGAACCATGACCACGGTCATTCGCCAGCTGAAAGATTGGTCGTTTACCCAAATCGGAGGCGGCGAAGGTACCAAAGACGGTGAATGGCTGCAAGCAAGTCAATTTCCGACTACCGTTCACGTTGAGCTCTTGAAACACAAGAAGATACCTGATCCTGTACGATTATTTACATCGTGAGCCTGAAGTTAGTCATCTGATTCTTTGTTTTTACAGTTCATAGGCCTCCATGAGTGGGATGTACAATGTAAGCAATGAAGGCGTGATACTAGAATCGTGTTAATACCGCTTCTAGGGATCGGCGAGAGCTCATGGTCCTTCAAGACCATTTTTGAAGTGACCGAAGACGAGCTTAGAGCGCCTAACGCCGACCTTGTATTTGATGGCCTCGACACTTTTGCCAGCGTTTCTTTGGTACCTCTCATGTTACTGCTGGTTTTCAAAAATACTGAGCAGACCTGATTGTTTCTAGAACGAGAAGAAGATCCTATCGTGAGCATAACACTCTGAGACTGTTCTAATAACTCCTTACGGATGAATCAGCACGGACAATCAGTTCACCGCATACAGAGCGTCTGTGAAGTCACACCTGAAAGTAGGCATTAATGCCTTGGTCCTTGACTTCGAGAGCGCCTTCTGCAAGGTCCGTCCGACTCATCGTGTGGTCATCAGATGCAGTTACTTAGCCGAGCTTCTTTATCCCAGGGAAGAGAAATTGAGAAGCAACACGAAAAGCTCAACTTATGGAATGGCGACTCGAGTCGTCTTCATGTTCGCAAAGCTCAATACAAGTCAGTCTGGTTTGTGTCATAATTTCACACGTGAGCTGAGATATGGTCATCTCTTAGTTATGGCTGGGATTGGGGTACGTTTTCCGCGAAATTAATACGAGGTCATTTGACTTCACTTATAAAGGCCCAACGCTCATGACTATCGGACCATGGAAACCCATTTATCTCCACACATACCAAAGTCGAATAACCGACCTGGACGTCAGGACGCGTGTTTCAGAATCCTTAAGCGTCGACCTTTCCGCTAGCTTTACCTTGTCAGAGAAGACACCGGGCTTCGCATCGTTTGTACTCAAGTCATCAGATGGTTCCATTCCAGTGTCTGTTGACAAGATGCCCATGAACACCGGCCAGGGTACGGTATCGTTTCAGTTCGAACCAGGAAAGCTAGAGTTATGGTACCCCATCAAATACGGAAGACAGGCATTGTACACCGCCGAAGTTGAAATCACCGATTCTAGTGGACATGTACTTGACCGAAGGACACAAAGGATCGCTTGTCGGCGCGTTAGTGTGGTACAAGATCCACTCGCTGATCAAGAAGGTAGAACATTTTTGTTCGAAATTAATAACATCCGTATTTTCTGTGGAGGTAAGTGGGCAGCCACTGCGGCTAAGAAGTTGTCCCCGATCTTTGTTTTCTCCTTTTTACAAAGGGTCCAACTGGATTCCGGCAGATTCTTTCTTGACAACGTGGGTACACTTCTGGACATGGTCGCAGGACGCTAACTTTTGTTAAGCATGACGCCTGAGAGATATAAGGCTTGGCTGCAACTTCTAGCCGATGGTAATCAGAACATGATTCGTGTTTGGGGAGGAGGCATATACGAGCATGACTCGTTTTATGACACCTGCGATGGTACGTTATGTTGGAATACTTTCCATTTTAGCTCTGACACCGTCGTAGAACTCGGCAGTAAGTTGAAACGTGATAAAATTGAACACGCCCCGATAACTAAATTTACTGGGCGTCAGTCCTTGTCTGGCAAGACTTCATGTTTGGTTGTGGCCAGGTATGATTCTTGAATTAATCATTCATATAAGCTCACGACATCATCACGATAGTACCCTGCATACGATTCTTTCCTTGAGTCTGTGAAAGAGGAAGCCGTACAGAATGTAAAGAGGCTGCGACACCACCCTTCTATCGTTATCTTCGGTCTGTTTGGCTATTTTCTTGATCTTCCTTCGTCTGACTTCCTTCATCTATCAGCCGGAAACAATGAAGGTTGGCTTCTGTCTTCATCTTCCTGCTGTTTTCTGAGCCTGGCAAAAGACTACCAGATTGCAGAATCTCTCAATTTAGAGCTGGATTACTCAGACGAGAAATCTGACTTCCGAAAGACCAACTTTCCTGCGCGCCATATTTATGAACGTGTATTGCCTTCCATTGTGCAACACTACTCTGACGTATACTATCATCGATCATCGCCGTATAGTGGATTCGGTAAGGATACTAGAGACCAGAAGTATGGAGATCTCCATCAGTGTATGCTTCCTTGGCGTTCGGTCCCGTATTTTTTCAACATGCTCGTTCGTAGGGAACGTTTGGCACGGGTCACAAGAGCCTTGGCACAATTGGGACATCCTTGCCGGTCGCTT
The DNA here is from genome assembly GCA_037576215.1 of Armillaria gallica. NCBI lineage: Eukaryota > Fungi > Basidiomycota > Agaricomycetes > Agaricales > Physalacriaceae > Armillaria > Armillaria gallica. Next base: position 2,269,855 of record JBANDB010000008.1, read on the forward strand.
CGTATCAGAATTTGGCATGTACGTTTTATGTGGTTCGATGACTGGGTAGGTAAAATAGATTTAACGTTCATTATTACAGGGAAGGGTACCCTGACCTCCGTACGGTTGATTATTGGCTTGGTGGTGACAAATCGCAACGATACCCGCAATCTAGGTGGATAATCATGTTATGCTATGTCCTTGCTAGCTCCTCACGGATCGTGTAGAGTGAATAGCAATCATAACAAGGCAGCAGGTTCTGAAAGACGGCTAGAGGTAAGTACCGGTGTAAGGAAGCAGTAAGGAAGCTCGTTCTAACCTAGTCGGCAGCTGTACCTGGTCGAAAACTTCAAGCATTCCTTTGAAATGGAAAGGTAAGTTGTCCGGCTGGAAGACTCATAATCCCGACTTACAACCACAGCTATGCGTATTATACACAGGTGATGCAGTCCGAAACACTCGCATCTGCATATCGACTCTGGAGGCGAAATTGGCGTGGTAAAGGAAGAGAATACACTGCGGGTGCTCTTGTGTGGCAGGTCAGTCGTCGATATCATTCCAAGCCTTTTTTCATTTAAGTCAATATCCATATAGCTTAATGATTGCTGGCCGACGACTTCATGGGCAATTGCAGATTATTTCCTCAGACCCAAGCCAGCATACTTCGCGGTCGCTCGAGAACTGCGGCCTTACACCGTTGGGATGACCCGTAAGGAAAAGGAAACCTACCCGGACTATCGGTCAGCTGCCAAGTTCACAATCGATACCGTCCTGGAGATCTGGGGTACAAACAGTACACTTTTTGAAAAGAAGGCAACCCTCGATGTGACTTCCTTTGATTTACACTCCGAGTGGACCCACCATTGGTCCAAGCAGATAGTATTGGCGCCGAATTCAAGCACCGAGCTATTCCAAGGAGAAGTGCCGGGTGTACATACTAGGACAAAGTGGAGTGAGGTGCCCAGGGTCATCATCGTATCGGCTCGCCTGTTGGACGAGGAAGGGGAGGTCTTGGGAAGATACTCCAACTGGTGTGTGGTCTATTCATTAACGTGGAAATAGAGCTCTGTTTGACATCAGCCTCAGGCCGGAACCGTTCAAGTTCATTGATTTCCCGGCTCTCGAGGATGTTGGCTTGAAAGCCGAGGTTGCCCAAGACGGAGAATCCGTCACACTATCTACGAGGAAGCCCGTGAAGGGAATCGTACTCAATGTCGAAGGCGAGGATGTGAAATTCAGTGACCAGGCCATTGATCTTGTTCCTGGAGATCCACAAGTGGTGCATGCAGTGGGGCTGAAAGGTCGCGCCGTGAAGACGAGGTTCCTGGGGGACGGTTCGGCGTGAATGAACGTGCATTTGTATGATCTGTAACAGTACGATTTTAAAGAAATTGACAACGATGCTATGGTACGAGTTCTTAACTTACAGGTACGAAGAATATACAACGAAAAGAAAACATATGCTGTAGTCATAAGAGTAAAAAAGGGTCTAGTAGTCCTTGCAACATGAGAGAGACATAAGAGATACATGCCATATGCATGCGACTTGAGACAGCCATCCATATTGAATGGCACGAGGGGGGCTCGAGGTGACCCTACATAATGACGCAACGATTGGCCGGCGGCTCGCCTTGCTTAGTCGGCGAGTGTTTTTCGATTTCCCCCAAACAGAGATCAAAGACTTTACCTGTGAGAAGGTGAGTAGATGCGATGATAGACAGGTTGCGATACTTACCAACATTAATATTCTCCTTCGCACTAGTTTCAACCCATACTGCATTGTTTGTCTGCGCAAGGGTCTCTCCATCCTTGGCGGGCACTTGCCTGAAGGTGACATATGTCTGCATCATTACATTGCTCATCGGGGAGGAGCACTCACCTCGTCGATAGATCGACCTTGGAGCCCACAATCACGCACGGAATCTCAGTGACCCCACAAAAGTCAACGATTTTATCATATAGAACCTGGATCATGTCGAAGGAGCTCCGTGATGTGACAGAGTAGACGAGAACATAGCCGTGAATTCCTATGGCATATTTCGAATTGAGGATAGAATACTCGTCCTAGACAGACAGCGGTGAGTTAACGAATGCGCTGGCATGATCCGACGAGGGTCGCACCTGTCCCGCAGTGTCGATGACCTCGCAATCGTACTCGGTGCCCTTGAAACTGACGCTCTTAGCAAAGGTGTTCTGGATAGTAGGATAGTAGTTTTCAACGAAACGATTTTCCACGAATTGTACAATGAGAGAGGATTTTCCTGTCGTATGGGCGTGAGGTCGGGGTCGTGGGCCCGAGCAGGAGCAGCTCACCGACTGAACGAGCGCCTAGGACAACGATCTTGCGCTTCTTGAGATTCTCAGGTGAAGACATGGGCGGTGGTGGGAGGGAAGAAGAAATAAAGGAAAGGCAAGGAAAGGCAGCAGGGATGTGAACGGGGGAAGAAGAAAAGGCCCCTTTCTTATATTTGTCCAGGAAAGCAGATGAAGAATTACGGTCTGTAACAAGTCCAAATTTGGAAACACCTAGCCAGGCCCAATAACTAATTCCATTGTTTCAATTTGCCTATCCTTTCAGCCAATACCGGCCCTTACAGATAATATCCGTCTGCTGACGCCACTTCAGGTCGTCGCGAGAGTAAAACAACGTAAACATGCAGCACGACCAGCGCATCACCTTGACATTATTACACCTAACACGTCCTCTTCTTCTCCCTCAGAACGACAGGATGCCAAACATCTCGCACTCAACCTCCTTCAGCTGCGGAAAATTTCAATAGGCAACAACGTGCGGATCGAGGGACGCACCACCATGACTACCGAGTCCTCCGTTAACATCAGATCTGTCACATTCTCCCGGATGCTCTTGGGCAGGTCCCTGGACACGACACGATACGGCTGCTTCAGACTCGAGTTGATATATCCGTCGCCATCCTTGAGAAACTTCCCATTTACCCTGACAGCGGGTGTCTCCGCGCCTACAATCTCGTAACTGCTCGTCCTCGCGCGACCTTCCTCAAGATCCTTTCGGATCGCGTATTGATTGAAATCAAGTATTCTTGCCCTGATAAGCGTGCCGTCGATTTCGTGTGTGATAGCCCTCATCCCGTGTACGACGGAAATCCAGACATCTGAAAGCACTGACGTGGTGACCTCCGTATGGTGTGCCCATTCAGAGTGAGGTATTATCGTTTCTTGCGAATCCGTACCTGCTAGGCATCTTTCCACTATGGCCATCAAAGACGACAGTGGGACAAAGGAGGAATAATACTCTGTTTCCGTGTCACTGACATAAGCGTCGTAGCCAATGACCAAAAGCCTGTCGTCGTGGCATGTCATAAAAAGTCCGTCGTTTTGATTCGGCTTTGCGGGGGGAGGGTCGGAGAAAAGGCGAATTTCAACGTCCACACCATCTTTCGGAAGTGGGAAGGTGAGGGCACACAGAAACGCCATGTCGTCCAACATGACATTTGCAACGTAATCTTCTCCATCGAGGTGATACACTCTCAGATTCGGAGAGGGTTCTCCAACTATTTGCAGAGACCCTATCATTAGGATGTCTTCCGTCAAGAGGATGAAGGTTTGCAATTCCAGCATTGTCCCAGTAACACGCTAAAAAGTAATGAGCACAAAGGCACTGTTTAGCTCTGGAATGAAAGAAGTAAAAGAACCTTCTTGATGCGGCTGGTTTTCCAGTTCCATATCACAAGGATGGAGATATCGCTTTCAATCGCAGTGAAGAGAACGCCAAGGAGATCACCATATATGCGGATATCATATAACATCTCAGATTCGTACTCCAGTGTCACGCCTTCAAGAACATGCCGATGCGCCAGTGGATGCTTGTCGCCAGACATTGTCAATATGTGTACAGGGAATAGGCAGTCATCCCTAACGCGTGCTTGCATGAATATAGTATAATCACGAAAGAGCGAGCCACATACTGCGAACGTTTAGCCTGCAAGACCACTAGTAGATCTTGAGATCGATCCATAGAGAAATCCTCTACTTCGACGCCAACTTTGGCGCTTTCAACAGTCCACCGGTTTTTCTGGATGCCGCGGAGAGCCGAGGGTATTTGATGGAACGTAAAACCAACACCGGGGTCATGAGTGGCAAGGACATTGCCTATTAGTTCCCATGCATTCCCAGCGCATGGAATAAGTAGCAGGTCGGAATATTTAAAAGTCTGCCAGGCATTGCGATGCTGCTGGACTTTTGCAAGCAACTCTTGCGACGAGTAGCCACTGGTGTTATCTTCAAGACGATTTATGCCGAGATGTATTTTGTATTTGAGTGAAGTTGAGCTGTCTATGATATCGAGAACCTTGCGGCAAATCTTTCACTGACCGGTCAAATATAGTAATAGCAGCCACTGTAGGAAAACATACTTGTCTGCATCTTATAAGTGTTCTAAAGTCAAGAACAGCTAATATAAACAGTAGAACCTCTGGTGGGAGCAGCAGGAGAGACTTTTCCATGAATCGATGGTGATGGCGCCGGGCGGAGAGGATGATTCCGATAGGTGGCGCAGAAAATAACGGCCACGTGATGTTGGAAAGACTTTTCTGGGCGTGTTCGAACTTTAAAATTCCCACCACCTCTTCCTTACCAACCACCACCCCGTTTCTTTGCTTGCGTTACCGCTGTTGCTCACTATGTCCTCCACATCGACGCCCAACGATTCTCCCGACACTACTCCCATTCAGCCTCTCCACAATCCTTCGCTGGCCGCTCACGTCGTTTTGCCCCAAGCACCGTTAGGCAACGTCGTGAACCAGGCGCCGGGAATGGGTGCAAAGGCATTGTTGGCAAAGAAGATGGCAAAGAGCTTGTGAGTAGTACCGGATGCCTGATCGATTGGCTAGGACTAACCTTGATGCAGAAAGCCCAATTTTATTTCACCAACAGACAATATGATGACTCCCTGCAGCCAGAAGCTGTCCGATGCTAAGAAGAAGCACTTTACCAAGTATGTTTTCTTCTCCTTCGGCTGTTTGTGATCTTACATCGTATTCTAGGGGGGCCAAACCCATTCAATTGTTCGTTCAGAAGGAAGAGGCACAAGCGACGGTGAAGGCGAGGTCGACGAAGATATCGATACAAAGGAGCAGACCAAGATGAGGATGGATGTTGACGAGGACGAGAATCCATTCTAGATTCGACGTTCACCATTGCATTTTTATCATCTTGATGACAGGCTGGTCCCATTTCTCATCATATATCTGGGGTGCACTTGTACGATATATTACAAGCATATCTTCACTGTTGTCTACCATGCATCTCATCATCTTGTTGTCTGTACTACCAACTGGAAATATCTTATACACGTGATTTGTTAGCTGACGCGTATCCCGGTCCGATGCGTCTATCTTTCCCTCTCACGTTCCATTCCTGCTTCAGCAGATCCAAGCATGGAGCATCCCGCAGAGCAATCAGATCTGTTCGAGCAGTTTAGAGAGCAGATAAGAGAGGCAATCATGCAGCGACTGGAGGCATTGTCTTCAGAGGGACGTCAGCTCTCTCCAAAGTATGTTTATCCCGAATTCTTTCCTTGGAAGTGAAGCTTAACTTTTACAGTCAAATCCAGGACTTGATCCACAATCTACCTCGGCTCACAGAGAAACAAGTAACAGATTTAGGACACAAGGGTTCGCAACACAAAAAGTGCTGATGTGCTCGACGCCTCATTGCCGTCCAGATTCAATGTGTCCGATATGCTTGACACCATTCGCAGCCCTGCTCGCTGAGGAAGAAATGGCAGTGGCGATGGACTCACCGGCCCTCCCAATCGAAGAACTCGGAGTGGCCCGACTTTCGCAAGAGTGGCAGTGCGGCCATTTATTCTGCAGGAGGGAGTTGAGTCCTCTCCTGATTTACAGTTTCTTTTGTTCCACGTTTGACCTCCCTTTAGCATATCTCGGTGGATCCAGGACTCGGTGAGCTTAACTTTTCGTGTCAATTCTTGGATCCAAGGCATTCATCTCATGCAGCATGATTCGTGTCCGATGTGCCGTCGGGCGCTAATGCGCCGGTCCGAAGGAGACACATCACCACCGCCATTTCCGGGCCCCCCACAAGACGATGTGAACGGGCTGGTCTTTGATCCAGAAGACCTCCCGCAGGACATACAAGAATTATTTGCACGTATGACAGCTGGAGGACCTGCTGGGTCCTTCACGCCAATGTTTATTCCTCCTAGCAGCACGGAGAGTAGACGCGATGACAGGGATGAGTATGCAGGGATGTATTCGTGAGACTGAACTGTTGAGGGCAGTAGCTTATATTATGTTAACACCGTTTATACCTCCCTCGCGGCATGTTCAGTGAACTGAGCACGAAAAATGTCCTGTCCCGACGTTTTGGTATCATGAATAAACGTACACCTCGACCACAACTAATGCTAATATATGTATATACCTACTAGTTTTAGGACTTCTACCTCACTAGGAGGAATAGGCCACGATCGATAGCGAAAGAGGGAAGTCACACACGATAAGGGAAAGCATCTGCACTGCATAATAACGTCCGATGTATGAATCCAAGAGATAGTAGAATTATGGAAAGATGACTTCTAGTTCCTGCGACAGCACCTGAACAGATTCCGCTTGAAGAAGTAGAACAAGCACTAGGAAAAAATGAGTAAAGAGGAATATTCCTATCATAAAAACGGTAGCTTACGCCTATGAATCGTACTAACGAAAGACCGAATGTCGAATAGAGGATGATAGCGAAATAAGTGTTTTGCCTACTTCTGAGACGTTCTTCGTCCGCCTCTGGGTCCGATTCATTTGGCAGGCCGCTCAGATTTTCGATTGCAATGGCTAGTCCAGCATTGCTTAGCATCCACATCGCCACCAAGCGTGTTCGGAACGTCTTGTTTTGATCATCCATGGTCGGCTTCTCTGGGACCTCTACGACTTTCACCTTCGTAATGGCTCTGGTGACTGTCTCCTTGAACGCATCATCGACATCCTGCTGCGGCTTGACTGTATCTTCTACAGCAGGAGCATCTGCGCCCTCGGACTTTTTTGACGACACCGATGGCAAGGCTTCTGCCTTGTCACTACCCTTGGTACCCCAAGAGACCTACAGCACACATTAGAAGGAACACGGTATGCTTTCCCAATAGAACCCACATCATGCAAATTACAGAACGCATATACGTTGAGGACGTTGGTGAAACTCGTTGCAATGAGTAGGTACTGAATGAAGCTGGAGAACATGTGCCAAGGATCGCGCTGACGTCACGAGGTGTCAGGCAGATAGTCGTTAAGACAAGAGCAAAGAACTCACATAGAGGAAGGACGCAAACAAGTAGATACCTAGAGAAGGATTAAAATGTGTTCCTCGACTCTCAGATATCGAACGCACCGAAAGTCGACACCATTGCCGCTATCAGTGCACCAATAGGTGGTGTAAAGAAGGAAGCGATAACCTCGCCCGTCGACTTGTTCTGCAAGTCACTGCTGATGTTCTATACGACAGCTCAACCTTTGCGCAGGGTAGATGTCAAAGAACATACCGAAAACGCTTTACCAGTCAACCAGAAGGAACAAACGATAAGGTATAACGAGAGTACGGCATACACCCTGAAGGTAATTAGCGGGTGACGACACCAAAGACTACAAGAATGCATACCATAAAGTTATAGTATAAGCCATCCGTTCACCTTTCGGTCGATTACCCAAGGCTAAGATGAATTGCAGCGCCAGGAAGGACAAGTAGATCCATTTCAAAGCCAGATTAACCCAATGAGTCTGCGTGAAGTAGCACGTTATGCAGGTACTCAGACGATTTTGCTAGCCACTTACAACCGTCGCCGTCCCAAAGATGATGATACCCTGACCGGGGCACAAATCGATAATAATACTGAACGTAAGCCACATGTTTGCCATAGAAAACCAGGTGAAGACCAGGGAGAAGATGTTGTACTAGATGGTGGTCAGAGTGTGCAGATTTTATTGCCACACAATAAACGTACGAATGCCTGAATGTGAAGGAAGAACATCCGGAAGATACCATGACCAGACCGGTAAAAATTGAAGAAGTGGACCAGAGCATACTGATAGAATTGTGAGACCGACAGACTGTAGATAGCGATGTACTTACCACGGAGGCAGCAAATGAACCATTCAACCAACGACGACGTTGACCAATCAACTCGACTGCTGTTTCGGGTACGTCCGTCTCGGCCTTACTCGGTTTGACGTACGTTAGAACCCATCTATCGTTTTTCTTGGCGACCAGTTCGAAACAAAGATACGATCTTCAGCCAAGAACATGTTTTTCGTGAAGATGTTCATGCCGTATATACCCTTTGGTCCGAGACGGTCGGCAAGAGAGTGATCACCATGGAAGTATTGCTCCAAGGTCGCCCTTGGATGGCACGGAAGCGATAGGCTGAGAATGCACCCGGAAGCACTGACACGTATCCGAAACTACTTTCCAAGGGCTTGTCTGCGGTGTAATGAGAAACAACAGATCTTGAAATCAGTTAAGAGACGTACCCAAGATGTTCGACATCTTGTACTCGAAGTTCTGAGCAGCAATGAGAGGGTTGAGAAGCTTCCTACCGCCCTTAATCATGGCGTGAATTTCACCACAGCAACCACCCAAGTTGGGGTCATTGTAAAAGGCCTCCCATAGATAATAGATGGACTTGTGACCGGGCTTAGTTCCAGCATCAATAAGAACACAATTTTCGGGCTATATGTGTGGCTTTAACATAATTTAACAGCAGAAAATGATGAGGTTACGTACATTCAGTATCTTTCCAATACCATTGAACAACCAGCGATGAGAGTTGATCTTCTTCTGATTCTTCGCCTTGAGGACGAAGATGATCTGCACAGGAACCAAGTTGTTCGGGTCGTTGGCTTGGGGAAGCACCAGTTGAGGCGTAGCATCGACGGAAAGTTGAGTCGTATACTATGAACGAGTATTAACAAACGGGATCGGTCGAGAGCATAGGTTGGCATACTTCGAATATATGAGCGACAGTATCCTTTCCGTCAACCTGCTTTTTCATGACACCATCTTGATAGACACCGACAGTAGCGAGAAGGTCAAGGACACTTTTGTCCATCGCCTCGAGTCCATCAACGATGAGAGCGACAGTGATTCTCTGCCATCCCGGGTTTCCTTCCTCGGCCTGACGACGCCAATACTTTGATTGCTTGGTTTTGCAGATGTCACGGATGTTCAACATGACACCGTGAAGGGTACGGGCATAGAGGGTCTTATCCTCATTGTAAGAGGTGACCGCAATAAGAATCTCGGTTTCTCGGCCGTACATCTTTGTACGTAGAGACCAGCCGTTCTCTTCAGTGAACTCATCCGGATCACAGGTGGCTGCGGTGTATCTCATGTGACTGAATGTAACCGTCAACGATGGGTACTATTTCTAAGAGTACTGCGGATGACGCACGAGAATTCTGTCGTCTGGGTAGACGCGTATTTGGCTTCCACCGCGCTGAATACAGGTGTCGGGACTGCATATTCAGCGATGAAATTTCCGTTAGTGAGCTTGACTTTACGCGTCACACCGCGCTTGATGGTTTGGCGGCGACGCCATGCACTGTCGACACCGTTCGTGGACGTCGACATGACGGACGGTGGGCGGGCATAGGGGTCGCCAAAAGCACTAGGATCGACACTGAAGTGATGATGGTCAGAATCTCAAAGAGAGCAGACAAGAAACGAAGCACATACTTTGGAGGATAGAAACCCCCAGCGAAGTTTCCTGCATTCAAAGGTTCCTTTTCGAGTGTTTCGTCGTCGTAACCATCAGCGCCGCCTCGTACGCCAAAGTCCGGAAGAGAAGCAGTACTATCATAAGGGCGGGGCGTAGAGCCAGCATGGTATGGTCGTTCAGGCTCAGAGAACTGGGTCTGTCGAGGACGGTCAGCAAAGGGATCAGCATAAGGGTCGATGTGGGTGTAGTCGCTCTCTCCAGTAAGGACGCTGAGCTGGAAGCAGGAGGGCGGTCAGCCATTGTTGAGGTCCGTTCGCTGCTAGAAGAGAAGGAAAGATCAACGAGCTCGGTAACAACGACGACGACGGGCGGTGGAAAGAGAACAAGGACTGGCAAAGGGCCAAGTCAGAGATTGAAATAAAGTGTTTGGCAACGGACGGAAACGAGGCGAGGTAAGGACACTGCTTTTTCGGCCCCCGATCACTCTTCCCTTAGCTGACCCTCAATAGGAATTCGAATTCATTATTATTATATTCATTCAGTGCTCCCGCACCCCTCTCCGTCTTGAATTTCTTTTGGCTCATCCTACAACTGTATAGGCTGATTCATAGGCAAATCGCGTTGTGTATCCTGTTTAGTAGCCCAGACAAGCGCGTGCTGGACCCCGTAGAGTCCTGCACGCGTCTCTGCGGCGCCCGTTGCAACAGTACGCCGCTCGCCTGCGTCTCATGTCTTCGATTCGAACGTTGGCAAGTTCGGAATGAAGTCGCTCTCTCTCGCTTGTCGTTTGTACATGTCACGTTCCCAGCATGTACATTGCACACGTATTTTCTGTTCCGGTGGCCGGCAATCATTGTACCGGCCTACATAAAAGCGCCTTCCTGGTTACTAGCACCAGCGAGGCAGTACCATGTCCCCTTCTGTAGTTTTATATCGGTCAGTTTTTCGAGCGTCTTCATCTTTCGGTGCTTAGACGCGACCGCTTCTTGTTCGGAACAGTTACAATGCTTCTCCGTTTTCAGTAAAGGTTGACAACGTCCTGTTACTCAAGAATGTACCTCATCATAAAGTCAATGTCAGTATCCCACCACCTCACAAATTCCACATATTCATGTTCCGCTCCCAATGAATCAATAGGTCGCCTCATTGTTGCCGCGACCTGAGATCACGGAACTACTTGGTCTGGGATACAGGCGCATCCCCTTGTTGGCCATCGGAAACGACGTCTACTGTGACACTAGGTTATTCATTTCACCTGTATATGTCGGTCTTTGTCCTCAATGCGCCTCTAGTTTAATCTGCTCCACTCTTGAACGAAGATTTCCCGCCACCAAAGGCTATGGGACCATATTTCCTCCGAAAAAGCAGGGCGGCAGTCCAGACACAACTCTTATCAAGATATACACCAAGAACTATGTAGACAGCGTAGTATTCCCCCTTGCACCTCCTCTCCTTCCATGGGAGAAGTTCCCGGAAGCATTCATTAAGGATCGATCATCGGTATAGTTCTCTCAATTATCTCTGTCATTCTACTAAATTCTATGTTAGATGATGGGTCCCATTTCCGTCTCTGCCATGGCGACTGCGCGCAGCAGATGCCTCAGTCTTCTATCAGTGCATCTGGTATGTCCTGTTATCCAAACGCACTAGTATAACCCTCAACTTGTCTCTATTCCGGGCCTTGGCTGAGGAACAACTCCGCGATGGCAGAGAGTGGTTATTCGACACCACCTCTCCCAGTCTTGCCGATATCGCCCTTCACGTCGTCTATTCTTGGGTCAAGTCCTTCCGTATGCCCGAAGCTCAGGCCCTCTTTGATGAACAGAAATTTTCCTATGTCATAAAGGTCCGCTGCGCTCACCTTGATAACGCTCTATAAATAACGCAGAATGCTAGTGGCTTTCGAGAATGACCAACCACCTTGATACTCTCAGGACGCAGTTCGATGTGCCCAGACTCAAGGGGGAAGAAGCTGCACGCGCAATTTCGGTGTCCCCCCACGAACCCTATGATATTGTCGGCTTTGATGCCGCGGATGGGGCCCGTCTCGGATTTCAACCGGGCGACCTCGTTTCCATCGCGCCAGATGATACTGGTCGGTCGCTCCACAGTTGCTCGTTACATCTATCTGACTGTCCGATATTGCAGCGAGAAAATTTCCGGCTGTTGGGAAATTAGTGGGCTTGAACTTGGAGGAGTTTGTGATCGAGACTGAAGGAAAGCTTGGTATCATTCGGTGTCACTTTCCCAGGATCGGGTACACCGCTTCTCGGCCCAAGAATTCCCAAAGCAAACTATAAACCTGTGTCAGTATCGCGCAAAATCTAACGCCCGTTGTACTTGTCGCTGTGTTTAGCCTGGGTATGTACTAACACGACCACGTGACGTCTTCGATGTTTCATTGTACTTAGCAGTGTAAATGCAATACAAATTCAGCTCCTTTTACACAGGGAGGCTATCCCGCCGGCTCCTTTCATGCGTAAGCACTGCACTGCTGGAGGCATTCTCGATTACCAACGAAGCGTCATGAAAAAGGGGACCAGTCGAAGTACAAGTGTTCGCAATGTACTTTCATAGGTTTGAATAGTGTAACTTAACGAGGTATCAGGCAATACTTCCATTGATATAATGATAAGTACTCTCAACTTTCGAATCCTCCTCTCTAACGAAATAGTAAAGATACCCGAGGCTCTATTCTGTGTCCTGGTTTCTAAATGGCGTCGAGCAGTTGACCAGGTAGCATCGAGATATTTAGGCGACAAGCCACTTACTGCGGGTGCGAGACCATATTTATCAAAGCCTTTGAGTGTCAGGATTATATAGGAGCCTCGGGTCTGTTGTAGCCCTTTTTTGCTTCGTCTATGCAAATGGACGTAACGAGCGATTGCGCAACCGACTGCTTCATGTACAGTGGAGGGGTGGTGGACCGTTTCGAAATAAGATTATTATCATACACGAACCCCTGGGACTCTATTGACAGGAAGCTTGCAACGAAACTCGGAAGGCAGTTCTAGCGCTGAGGCAGCAACGAGGCAGTGGGGAAGCCCACGGTCTAGTCTGTCGTTAGCAGACCTCCTCGAGCTAGAACAATCTAACGACCGTACCTACACACGGCCACGACCGCACACCTCATCGCACCTCTTTTCAAACGCCATCACCATCCCTCCAGACACTTTATCAAAGAACGCCGAGGACAGCGACGCATAAAGCGGATTCACGAAATCAAAGGCCAAATCGAGGGAAACCAGGGTATGGTGTTCCTTTTGCCTGCTGGTTGGAACCGCCATATGGTCTTGAGCGACTTGAACATGGGTGTCGAGGAGGAAGCGATGGCCTGTTCGCTTTAGTAGACGAAGAACGGATTGGATTGGACGTACCTCCACCGACGAGAAGGGCGTGCAAGTCACTTTGCTGACGTAGCTCTCCTGGAAGGCCATGAACCCGACGGTCAGTTCTGCGTCCATTATCGTGGACCCGTCATGAGTAGCTCTGTGCAAAATACGCGAGCCGGTGCAGTACGGGATGAACTGGGGGTAGGAAGACACGTCCGATACTATGGCGTATAGCTCGCTCCTCTTGTATCTTCACCGGCAAAAGTCAGTACAGAACGAGGATCTTAAAGACGCCGGTCTCACGGAAATATTTTCTGTTCATGGTATGTCTGTTCTCCGGATTGAGGGAAACTTGGTAGGCTGAAGAGGGTTCTATGGTATGTAGACCTTTTGGGTAGCAGGCGGCGTGAAGTGGTCCGGAACAAGTTCATCAGCCATGTTTTGCCGCCGGCCTTTTTTTGCAGTGCAAAAAAATGCTTTTGTGATTCTACTAATTGTAGTGTGTAATAGATGCTATATACGAGTAAATGAGAGATCTCGAGAAGGTACGCATTAGGCTCCAGCTACTAGTATTCTGCCTGCTGCGTCTCGGGGCAGTCTCTAGAGATCTACAGAGGATGTCAGCGCCTCGACGTCGACCGGGTTCGAAAATACATACATGTCCCGTCTGTTGACACTTGTAGCATTTGATGTTTTTCGTGCGTTCTGATTCTACGGGGGCATTGGTGCAATTCCGGGACATATGTCCTGATCCACCGCATCTCTAAAGGAACATTAGAGAAGGAGCTGGACAAGCAAGGGAGAATCGCACAAAACACTTTAATTGAGGGCATTCCGCTGTCACGATTGTCAGTCTTGAAGAAGAGGAAGAACGGGCAGATTAAAACATACATTTTACATGTCCCTCTTCACCACAACTGAAACACCGTTTGACAGAGACCTTCCGAGGAGCGTCACAGTCAGCGGTAACATGACCAGGCTGCCCACAGTTGTAGCATGTGCGCTCCTTGGTGCAGGAATCAGCTCTGTGTCCGGCTGGAATTTTTGTCAGAAAGAACCTGCGGGTATACTGACGCGGAGACTCACGTTCACCGCACCTGTAGCATGTCATACGTGTCCGCTGGAACTGCTCTGATGAAAGAGCGGCGTGGTGTAAAAACCGCGACGCGATGCCTCTTCAGAGAAAAGTCGAAAAAAAGATCAAAAGTCAAAGGGTGTGCCGCACGGAAAATTCTTCTGTTCAGGCTTGAGCGGCAGGGTGAACATGCGGCATGATGTGAGGCCTGCTCTTTTGGGCAGCATAGACAAGGCGGAGGAAATCATTGACATGTTGCTAGTTGCGGTCGAAGAAAATAACACGGCACATTGCGGCAATTTTTGAGATCGCACTCTGAAAATATTTTGGATCCCGATCACTGAAAATACAGCTTCAATTACACTTCGTTCGGCGTAAAGCTCTACTCGAAATAATAAAGATGCCCAACAAGATATAACGCTATTACGAGCAATGATACATATAAAAAAAGCGGAGTCCATGCTAGGCATCATGGAATTTCGAAAAGCGATGCCATAGCCTCCTAAGCAACAAATGTCTCGGTCTCGGGACAGTCCCTGGCAATCTACGGTAATGGTTGAGCTCCTTGCGACGACAACGACGATCCATGGACACTTACGTGACCTTCCTGTTGGCATTTGTAGCAGGTCTTGTTCTTGTTCGCGACTGAAGCGGTCTCGCCAAGCGTACCAGGGGTTGCAAGACAGTCCCTGGAGAAGGTGAGACGGCGAAATAAAAGCAAGAGAGTACATACCTAGCCATATGGTTGGGACCGCCACACCTGTAGCACTTTACAGGCGGCAAAGTGGCGGTATTGAGCGCCCTTCCGGGGGGAGGCGCCCGAGAGGCAAAGCCTCCCATTCCGTTGGCTCCGTTAGGACAGGCACGGGCAATGTGACCGAATCGGCCGCAGTTCTGGATAGAAAATCGGTGACGACTTGGATCAGAAAGAAGGAATGGTAACGTACGTAGCACTTCTGATTGCTTCCTTGCTGCTGGATCCTCAAACTCGGGCATTCCGCTGGTACGCAGGTGAGGCTTGGTCTCCTAAGACAAACCAGTGCGAGACCGACCTTGAATATGGCCGACACCGCCGCAAGAGTAGCACTGTTTCGCAGAAACAGTACGAGGAGAAGGACAGGCAGAGGATTCGTGACCAGGCTGGCGACAATTGTAGCATAGACGTTGCTCCGAGGAACAGTTCTCGGCGATATGACCGACTGTGCAATGTTTCAACGGATGGCCCGTGACGAACGCTTACCAGACTCACGATTACCGCACTTAAAGCAACCCTTCCTAGAATACTGGAACGCCATACTCGAAATCCGGACTTCTTCTGAACTAGAGAGGGGTAGATAACCCCAAAATTAGCAGGAAAAAAGGACGAGAAGACGAAAATACGGACCTCACTTCACCCACAGCCAGCTATCCGCTTACGACTCTGCCTCCTACGTGTGAAGACTTTGTAGAGTGGATGGAAGAGATGTAAGAGTGATGACTGAGCCCGGGAAGGTCTGATCGAATTTGGTCTAGTTTGGCTCAAGCTTTGACTTTGACTTTTACTCTGATATTGCAACGAGCATCTCGTTCTACGTGAAGATCTTCTGGCCTTTTTATGTCCGTGTCTTGGACCACGACTATGGTTCCTAGTGCCGCTGGATTTAGGCGGATCAGCTGAGCCGCTGCCTCGCCGTTATCTCAAATCAATCACCTCCATTCCGAGTCCTGAGTCCTGACTGGATTTGGCATTTTCTGGACCTGACTCTCTATAAAAGCCCTATTTTTTCTCGCTTGAGACCTTGGGTTCGTTCCACCCCCACTTTCGGCCAGCTCCTTTCAATCAGTATAGCCCCGCGAGGCTGGTTTGTCGAGGTCAGCCGCCTTTCTCTGCTACCTTGCTCTCTCTCTGACTCATCGCTAGACCTCACAGGACCTCCCAGCGTTAAGGCGAACTTCGCGCGTTTGCGTCCATCGCGCTTCTTGTTTGGATGACGAGCGGCGTCCTTCGAGGTAGGTTGTCTCTTTCTCTGTCTTATTACACGTCGTCTGACCCGTTGATGCAGATGCTTCACCTCTTACGACGTCGTCCATCATCCTGGCAAAAGGCGAAGTAACGAGCGAGCAAAGAATGGTTCAATGTATGGGAGGGGAGTCACTATAACAGGCGCTCCGGATGTGTCTTCTTCACAAGAGGCTTTATGCATATGTTTACATGAACTATCTTTCCGCTCTCTGCTGGACAATACTGCCCATTCTCTTGTCTGAGTCGAACGTTTCGTGTTCGAATCTCCGCCCATCCATCATTTCGCGACTGATGAATTCAACAGCCGCGGCGTTGATAAACCCACCTAGTGGCGCATATATGCAATTGTTCCGCGTGTTCTTTATCTGCCGCCAGTCTGACATGTGGGCCACAGAGTCCTCATAATTATTGACGCCGAAAGTCGACGCGTACGATCGAAATGTACGAGCCTTTTTAGGTGTCGCGTCTGCTTAAGCACGGTTACCCGGGACCGAATCGGGAGGTCGTGGCTCATCGATCAAGTTCCTTTAGGATAAAATATGCAAAATTTGGACCCCGAACGACGCAAAAGGCAGCTCATCTTTCGGGGCACTCACTCTTGATCCCAAAACACGTTCTAGATGATTAAAGTTGTCCTGTCCAATGGATTTGCAGCGTTTGCCGGTGCGTTCCAAATTGCCATCCAAGAGCTTGTGTGTATAATCTGATTTCACGTCAAACCGCTAAACTAGCCCCAGATGGCCTCGGGCGGCGCAATACCGTTATTTCTGCTGAGAAGGCTCCCCCACTTCAACTCCGTGTACAAGAAATGTATGTGGACATCCTCCCCAATTATGGCGCCAACTTTTGCTCTACACTATGGCCGAATGACCCGTCGGTGCTGTGTCAAGTCATAGGATGAGACAAGGTGACCAGAGCTTCGAGATGCGATGAAATTCGCGGAGGCAGAATCTTTCATGATAACCACCAGTTCTTCTGCCGCTAACCTATCAACCTAGACCGCATCCGACCCAAACAATGCTCGCGGGGATTGGAAAGCACGCCAGAGTCATATGCACCTTCGGCGATTCTTGCACAACGCCACTTGCTATCGACCGATATCTCTGTCGGTAGTTTGTTTAAGCATTCGAATGGTCCCATGGGCTGCACGAGTGAGAAAAACTCCCCTCGGAAGGCAGGATCAGAAGCTGCCGCCTTCGACTCCACAGTACGGGTCTCCGTGGTGGAGGACGAAGCCGTTATCTGCGACCACATATTGCGAATACGCGGGTACTAGAATGTTCGACGCCGAAAGTGGGCTGACACCCATGTGAATCACCCACTAGCTCGCAGTCTTTCGGCTACATTTTGGAGACCGGGACAATGCTATTGCGTCACGCTGTCTGGTCTTTTCAGCTCCGCGTCGCTCCATCGGGACAAACGGGAGTCGGAAAGGCAAAGGAGGAGGGGTATTACGGTTCACGTATCTACAGTGCAGTTTTCTCGATCTCTTTTGGAAGGATGCTGAAACGACACTGTACGGCGCTACGTATACCCAAATATCGCATAGGAAATGGTAGTCGTGAACCGATTTTCCAGATCACTATCAAGGACCAAGCTAATGCGACACATCTCTCGTACTTTTTGGGGTTATCTGCATTTGATTAACCCCGACTATCAAAACCCTTTCGCAACAGGTAAACTACGTGGTGGTGGTCCTCAGCTGCTCTCCTGTCATTCCCAGTTCCTCCACACAATAAATTAGGTTCGACGGGGGTGTCGTCGTGCGATGTAGAGTATAGCAGCGGACATATGGAATGGTTGGTGCTGTTCATCATACTTGATTGACGAAGAAATTTTACTTTTCTGTGGCAGTGCTTACCCTGATTTGCGCTCTCAGCTGAGCTGATGATGCCCCGAATATTCAATGAGTCGCCGGTTCAACATGGTTTCCTGAGTACGACCAGTTAGTTACGGGTATGGCAGGTGCGATACAGGAAATCGATTCCAGAGACTCTATTTGACGGGAAGTACTTGATCGCAGTCGATGCTGCTAAGGGAACTAGATTCCAGGTCGGGTTGGGACTGGTTCAAGTCTACCGTTGCCTCGGACGCGTGCTTGGGAGGCTTTCAGTAAGTACAACATTTTCTCCTGGTTTAGAAGACTGACAGAATACCTCTGCTCCTCTACAGACAAGCGTCGACTACAATCTACCGGCTCCTGATTAACACTCGAGTTGATGTGCCTTGCACCAAAGTTAGAGTGCGGAGTCTTTATATTCTGGCCAGAACTTGGTCTACACACATTCTAGTACGCTAATTTCTTGTCCAAGGATGGACCGCATAGCGACTGTAGTTTGTATTCCTTCGTGCCCACCCGTATCGTTCTCCGGTGGTAGTTTATCTTTCGATAGCTATCAAGCTATGATAAACCTGAATCGCTGACAAACCTGTGATGGTTCTTCTGAAGTCTTTCAGGTGAAATGTGGTGATGTATTGTATCAACCCACACCGGTTGACACCATCCTCCATTTGCTCCCTTTGGGAAGGGTCAGATTGTTGGTAAACGTCGAAGAGTCTAAGACTGAACCGGCTAACTACATAGTGCTTTTCATCCCATAACCGTTTTCTGATTGACAGACCGTGTCGGCGTATCTACGTCGCATGCTATTTTTGCCTCCTGTGCTACTTACTATCAGCCGATTGGTTTGGTCGTTGACCAGTGGACTAGTAACGTCAATTGCAAGGGTTCCCCAACTCGGTTTCTAGTAGGCGATCTCCTGGACGGAGCCGAGCCCTTAGCGCCTTAGCAGTTTACAGATTCTTTAGAGTTGCGTCAGCTCCAAAGTCTTCCTCTCGCCAGCCACCAGATTTCTCAGAAGTGAACACTCACCTACTCACCTCGAAATTTTCTTTTTCGACATCGTTGCCGGTAAATGTACGAAGAACTACTATCGAAAGCTGAAAGTTGTGACTTGTCAAGTTTCAATCGACGACCGTTAGTGATAAAAATCGACAAGTGTGGGCTTGGACCCACCATCCCACGCCCTTTCAGAGCAGGATTCCCAGAATAAACTAAAATTTCTCGAGGCAAGGATGAAGATTTAAACTGTTTACTGCAAATTAGGGTAGTGCATGAAACCTAAGTTTCGATACTCATACACCTAGGTTAATTACCAGGTAAGTTACCTCCTCTCGCTAGAAGAATTTTTTCCGAGGTAACTTACCAATGATGTGACTGACTGCCAGCTAAGTAAAACTTTATTTACAATTGGGTATATGTTCTTTGTACATGTTATGTGCATGCCGCCGGCCTCTGCTTCACACCCATTCCAACTTCAATCCTAACTCCAGCATTCCTCACTATCGGACTCATGGCCTCCAACCGCATACCATTACTCTGCCCCATTTGGTATTTCATTTATCATTTCATTTCACTACTTCACATATTAATTCTAGAACCCGAATCTGGTAGCAAATAGACCACTGCCGGAGTCCATCAGACTCCGACTTGGATTACCTATATATATACTGTAGAAGTACTTGTAGATACTCAGTTCAAATATCAACTTGGTTTAGCCAAATCTCTCTTTAATTCCAAGTCTAATTCTATCACTCTCAAGTCCACAGCCTCCACTCCATTGGGCTCTATCTAACTCTATCCAACCTTTGCTCTCTACAGACTCTGCTCTGCAATACAATCTCAGGGCTTTGGCTCAAGGGCCCTGACATTGCTAATAGCTTTGCCAAAAAGCCCACACACTCTGCCAGGCTCCACTCATGCAAGTTATCTTGATCTATTTGGCACATCCCTAACAGTACAAAGTAGAATACCAGTAAGTTACCTCCCCTCCCTGAGAGCAATTTTGGTAACAAAATCCATAAGTATATAATAAAGCAGCATGCCATAACTTACTAGGATTTTGGTCAAGGTAACTTACCCATCAATATAAATATCCATTACAATTCTGTTTATCTTCTTTGTACAAAGTAAAGTGTAAGATGTATGCAACATTTTGAGATGTACAACAGCTCCCAAGAGAGTATTTTTTTAATAAAAATGCAAAGATACATAACCTGAAAAAATGCTGCAATTGCTGCATGCTAGTCATTGCCAGTGGACTTGCATATGATATGTAAGTAACTTACATAGCAAAACTAACCTTCTTGGGGTAACAAACAGTTACTTACCTCCACCAAGGTCTAAACTTTGGTGTGTAAGCCTTGAGGCTTACATTCTAGCTGAGCACTGCAGTGTTGTGCGGGTCGCGCGACCGTTACCGAAGCCACGACGGTCACAGAGCTCTGGCCGTCGCTGTCATAAAACGATGCCCGAACCCAAACCGAACCGGACCCCATGACTTTTCCCACGCCACTGCGACCTTGCCTATACACAGACCGGATTCGACCAATGATGGTGACAAAGCAAGTCATATCGATGACCCGACAAATAAGTCTACGACCACGTCACGTTGTGGCCTCACAGCCACAGAGTCAGGGTCAAGGTCGGGTGACCGTACAACACTGGAGCACTGAGCACTGAGCAGCCTACGATGAAGCAAAAACTGACAGAAAGGGGATTCGAACCCCTGCCATCATACGATGATGAGAAACCCGGATCGGGCAAGTCTGATTATGTAATTGCGATCACATAAGCTGAACTTGAGTCACACGCCTTAACCACTCGGCCATTCTGCCACAATGAGTAGTCTAACGAATACATATAGGTTCCCCCCGCCGGATGCACAAAAAATGGAGGAAAACGCTTTTGAAATGAAGGAGTTCTGGGAATGGGGATGGAGGTAGAGACGCAAACCCGATCGTAATTGATCGTGATCGGGGTGAGTCTCTCTGAGGCCCGATCATGCTTTTGCTACGTAAAGTGATCTCTTTTCCAACATTGATCATCGGTTTCAACGGCAACACTACAGGAAAGTTCTAAGGTATTCCGTCATCGCTAAAAGGGCCAGGCTCTGTCCGTATGGCATACTTGTCAGAGGTATCTGCTTGTACGCCTCGATATTGTCGAACACAGGGGTTCCAAATGACACCAACTTCAACTCGCCGGCGTCAGTGATGTTATCCAACACAGCTTGAATCGCCTTCTTCGCAGTATTAACATATCTCTCCTCTTTTGGTATCAGTCTCAGCCTCAGCGCTTTCATGATTCCGTACGCGAACCCAGCCGTGCAAGACGCCTCCAAATACGATGTCGGATCGTCGAGAATGGTATGCCAAAGGCCGGTCGCGGGGTCTTGATACTTCACCAAAGCATCGATTTGAGCGACGAGAGAGGAGACTAGGAACAGCCGGACGCCGTCGGTTTCAGGCAATTGAAGCATCTCGACAAAGTCCGGAATGGCCACTGTCACCCAACAGTTTCCTCTGCCCCATCTCGCCCGCCCAAAGTGGTGTCGTCCATCAAATGTCCACCCTTGTTCATGGATGTAAGTGCAGGCCGGAGAAGCTAGGACAAACATCTACCATGAAACCAGAGTCCAGTCTGGACGTCTTGCAGATACTTGATACTATAAACGGTGGGTAAATGCATCATCTCTTGCGATCACACAGGCTTACTGTAACAAGAATTGACGCTTGGCTTCTTCAACATAGGCAGGCCTCCCCAATACGAGTCCAATCTTCGCCAAAGGCAAGACGGACATCATCAGTGTGTCGTCCCAGAGTTGCTGGTAGTTGTCAACAAGATACGTGATGTGCTGCAGACCGCCGTCTTCGGTTCTGGGCATGTCGTACATCACCCATTCGGCCCAAGAATCCAGATGGGCGAGATAACTGGCGTACTTCCCCTCATGAAGGTACGCGGCGGTCAACAGTGGGGACATAGTATTGACGTTCTGCTCCAGAAGTCAGGCGAACATCGTGTCTCGGAAACACGATTCACATACTTTGGTAGTTCCAATTTTGAAGCGGTCTTTAAACCACGCTAGGGAAATATCTAGGGCCTCCTGATCACCGGCGATTTCGTGAAATTTCCAAAGTCCGTAAAGTCCTGTTTTGCGCTTAGGTGTTTCGTCATTGATATCGGAAATCACTAACCAACTCCATGTGTCCACTAGAATACGCCAGTCAGAAGCCGGTCTCTTTAAGAACGATAATCTCACCTCCCAGTCGTTCCAGCCTTTCGTATCGATGACCCTTCCATCTTCCAAGGTCAGGAGGAACTCTCCGGTTTCATCTTTGATGTTCACTAAGCAATTGATGAGATTGCGGATATGTTGCAGGGTTTGAACCTGCACAATGGATGAGGAAAATGACTGCGGGAGATACGCGGACTTACCTTTCGAGGGTTGATATTTCTAGACGACATAGCGATGAAAAGGAGCGTTCTGGCCGCAGATCTCGCTTTAAAGTGAGTGGGAGGAAAGGAAACGGGCCGCGGACCGCCAGCCGGGGGCATGTGGGGAAATAACGAGGTGTAAATGCGGGGCCCCGGACCAATGATCGACTTGTAGCAGGTCGCGTACCACTGTTAGGCCAGGGGTGATCACATCACAGGATCTTTCGATCCCCTTTCATGGAATCGTATAAAAAGTTTGCTGATGCTTCTCAGAGGGTCCGAAGTTTCAACTTCTTCTCACTATGTCGGACGTGGCGAAAGACTTGCAGGAACATGTTGAGCATGTCGAGAAAGGCTCCTACCGCACTGGCTCTCCTACCTCTGGTATTTACCTCCTCTTGCTTGACAATTCGTCATTGGCTAAATACTTCCTCCACTAGGCGCACCGGCAGCCGGAATTGACGCCGAAGTCGCCAACTTTTTCGCCTCACAGGACACGCCTGTAGTTATCGACGAAGCGACAAACAAGCGGCTTAGATGGCTCATTCACAAGCGCGTATTGGTACGATATTCTACCCCACCTTGCCTTCCGTCACTCACCATTTCTACCTGCTAGCTTGTCATGGTCGTTACCTACTGTAAACGTGTTGGCTTCGTTTTAACGTATCCCGTACTTACATTTACCTTCAGTTGCACAAACCCTGGATAAGGGGTGAGTATTATGCTCCCCTCTGATATGCAAGCGTGCCATGTAATAGCCTTCATAGAACAATCAACTTCGCTTCGATCATGGGCATTCGGACAGATACCCACCTTCAAGGCCAACAGTATGCCTGGTTGACCACATGTGGTAAGCATCAACACTCTGGTTTTGGTCAGTTTTCTAACTATAGTTCAGTCTATATTGCGATGTAAGAGTTCGCCACATCGCATCTTTGAAGATGTGTAACGTGTACACAGACTCGCCTGGGAGTTCCCGACCAATCGGCTCATTCAACGACTTCCTATCGCGAAATATCTTTCGTTCAAGTATGCATGCTTCTCATCTCCCGTGTCATAATGGAAGCTTAGTCTCGTCGACAGTATCATGGCTTGGGGTGCCGTTCTAGCCTGCACAGCGGCTTGTAACAACTTTGTTGGTTTGATGATCGTACGAACACTTTTAGGTATCTTTGAATGTGTCTGCCAACCCGCCTTTGTTTTCCTGTGAGTTGGCTCCGTATTGTGGAAGATGCGTCACTGATGAAGGAAGGTCTACGATGTGGTATACTCGAGAAGAGCAGGCTTTGGTCATCGGGTCGTTTTACTCGATGAATGGTTTCCAGCAATGCGTCGGCGGTCTTATTGCCTATGGAATTGCCCAGATCACAGACGCCAAGATCAAGAACTGGCAAATACTATTTACTGTACGCGGCCTCCGCTTTCCCGTGCTGTCTTCCATTTCTAATCGATCTATCAGTTACTCGGCTGCGTCACGTTCGTATGGGGTATCTTCGTCGGATTCTGGCTCCCAGATAGTCCCATGCGGGCCAAGTGCTTTACTCCCGAAGATCGCATTCTTATTGCAGAACGCGTCAGGAAAAATGATACCGGATTGCAGAACAAGGAGTTCAAGGTGAGATCATCCTTACTCACCCTCTGTTGTGCTCTAATCTAAGTATTGCCACAGAAACACCAAGCGAGTACGTTGCACGTATGCACCCACAGGACTTACCGTCCTGACCTCCCTTTCAACAGTCGAAGGCCTTTTAGATCCAACCATATGGGCTATTACCCTGATCTCCTTTACGAATGCTTTGCCCACTGGCGGTATTGGTGCTTTCTCAAACATCATTTTGACCGCATTTGTGAGTACTGCGTCTTCTTGTCGCCCAGATAGCTGGTGTTAACTGTTAGAAGGGGTTCACGGTCCTGCAGACCTACTTGCTCGCCATTGCACAAGGTGAGAATGACCAGATTTGCCTTTAGCCCCCAATTAACCGTTCCCAGGTGCCATCATCATGTCTTTCTTGTTCAGTGCAGCATATCTGTCGAAAAGATACAACCAAAAACTTCTGCTAGCTTTCGTAAGTTGTCGTACACCAATGTTCGGACCTTCATGTAACGCTTTCGTTTGTCAATAGCTATATACTCTTCCCAACATTGCTGGCACGATTGTATTCATCTGTGTAGAAACGTCTGCAAAGACAAAAGTCGGGCTTCTGATTGCTTTTTAGTATGCATATTTTCTTGGTCCAAAACTCTGCGTTAACGATGCCCCAGTTGCACACAGGGTTTCGGCGCCGTTGCAGTCTTGAACTTGGCACTGATGTCCGGAAATGTCGGCGGGGTATGTGCAAAACAATGCCCCGCTAAGGATACGGATTGACAATATTCGCATAGCGGTCCAAGCAAGTGATCGGGTCGACGCTGGTGTTCATGTGAGTTGCATTTGCATCTTTAGAAATCACTAGATACTGAAACCTTTCCTAGTGCATGGGCAGTTGGAAACGCTGTAGGGCCACAAGGTGCGTTTTACCTTTCCAGCACTATTACATATCTGATGATAATGTGAGTTTAGTTTTCCGTTCTGATGACGGTCCTCGATACGTGAAAGCATGGATCTCCCACATGGTCATGTACGGACTCCAGATCGCGACTATCTTCTTCCTCCGAGTCCGGCTTATGCATTTGAATGTCTTGAAACGCCGCGCGCAATCACTGAAAGAGAGTCAGGCTAGCGGTGAAGATTCGGTACGCTCATCTCCATCGAAGTCTAGGCTTTGTGTTAACCATCTGCCCTCCAGGATGAGCATCTTGCCCATCGACAAGCCTTTGACGACCTTACTGACCAGGAAAATCCCGACTGTGCGTATCTGCTCAAACACTGGTAGGTTTCATGGACTGATTTTCTGAAACAGTCCGCTACGTCTACTAACGTTCCTTCACGATACTCGACTATATCAGTGATGATATCCGTGTTATGTACAGTATTCTCAGAGCGTCTATGTAAACAAGATGCATATTTCTGTCAAGTAAAATACATTGAGATCATTAACCCGTTTCAAATGAGATGGTACACAGCACGACAAAAGATCGAAAGAAAAACAGATCAATGTTCGGCATCTGGAGGTTTGGAAAGAGTAATGTCAAGTCTCGTTGCGAGTTGAATGACATCGTGTTCAAGTTGAGAGATCCTTGTTTGCCTGTAGATCTAGTCAGTCGAGGGGTCAGAAGCAGATTCTTTAGCACGTACTCGAAGGAGGATTTCTTCCCAAACTCAAATGCTTGAGAAACCCCGAGGGTCTGGTTGGTTTGAGCATGCTTAGCATTCCATGCCTGCTCTTTCTGCAGTAGAAACTTCAAATCAGGGAGTACACGAGCATACTCTCGCTGTATCTGGGACGTTCAAGCATGCTATGAGCCCGTGAAACCAGGGTCGAAATGACACGTACCATTCCCGCCCTGGCTGTGAGAGAAGATCCATCGTATCTTCCTATACCCGTTACGTCTTGCTTCATTCTCTTCAGCTCTTCAAACCATTTTGTTTCGTGTTCACTAAGTTCAGGCGATGCCTTGTCCATCATATGCTGCAGCATACGGTCCAGTCTAGCCATCAAGGTCTTGTGGGTTTCCTGAACCGTTTGAATACGAGCTTGGCTGGCATCGAGATCTGGACCCTTCAGCCTTTCCACTAGAACATTGAGCTCGGCGGCCTTTTCGCACAATCGCTTGAGTTCAAGCGCTTGTAGCCCTGCTCGTGTTTCTGACAGTCGATGTGCAAGGTGAATTTCGTGGATTTGATTAGTGAGTTCGGCAACCGTGTTGGCTAGGTAACGCAAAGTCTCTGGGGTAAGCATTAACTCGCCTCTCGCAGATGGAGGCAATGACAACTGAGGATTTGAAGGAAGTCCCGATGGCCGAGAAAGAATGGCTCCTGGTTGGAATGGTTCGATCCCAAGTAACGAGACATACGTAGACGGACCCTCAGCGGGCTTCAGCCATTTGTCCTTCTCCTTTGGCTCGTCCCCATCATCAGAGACTGGTGGTGGTAAGTTTTCTATTCGTGATCGAGGCGATTCCGATCGCAGAACAAGATTGAATGTTGTGATTCTCATTGCAGATGTCAGAATGAAAATGCTGTATGTGAGATAGACGTTGTCGGGAATGGTTACGGCCACCACTGGATTTGAGCACCTAGGAAAACCTGTATGAGTACACGTTCCTATACGAGACAAGCAGCTTACTTTTTTTCCACCGAAAAGGTGGATAGAATGGGTTGCACGTTGGTAACAATGGACTGTTGCAACGCTTCCATCAGAGTTGCGTCCACCTCATCATCGTTGGCACGCAAGGCAGAAGTAAGACTTTGTAGGACTGGCTCAAGGTGCAGAGCGTGAACCCCGAAAGCATGGTATACGTATATCGTATCGTCGTGAATTGGATCGACGACGAATACTGGATGGTTACCCTGAAGCAGGTCGAGCAGTTCAGGGGATAATGACCATAGTTTGGAAACTAGTCCCAGATCGATGGTCTCATACACGGCAAGCATGGGTAACCCTCGACTTGACTATAGGGCAATTTAAGAATAATGTACGACAAATATAAAACAGACTGAACAAACCTTATTGCTCCACCTGGCTTCTACCTTTTCGACGTCGAGACAAAGATCAACCCGCCCATCTTGGTATGCAATCATCACGACGCCTAGATGCTCCGTCTCACCTCCGTCTTCTTCTTCATTATTGTCATAGTCGTTACCGAAGGCAAGATAGGCTATATCTGTTGCCTCACCGCCATCACTGTGCTCCAGCATCCGCGGCGAAGGTTGCAATAAGAACGGACCTTGCCGTGTGGGCGACGCCTTCATGGTAGTGGGCGGGTGCATGGGGACAGATCGTGAGCTAGCGGGGAACACACTACCTGCAGGAAGCTGTTTCACCAAAGCCGACACATATTTTTGCTGATAGTCGTAGATGGTGCTGAGGTTTTTAGACGCGGCAGATGTACTTCCGCGAGACAGAAGTTCAAGTTTCGCTGAGATAAAGCATTCCAACGAGTGGACATATGCAGAGGGTATAGAACTTTTTTCATTGGTTTAATGCGGCAACGAAGACGAAGAACGACTCACGCGTTTTTGGGCATGTACGGGCATATGGAATATATGTCTCCGGATTTCATGACGGCGTATATCGTCAAAGGACCCCAATCTGCTTTCCCTTTACCCAAATCGAAAGAAGCCACTTCGCGATCTGCTGGGTCCTCAGCAAGATATGACCTCCCAGGTTTCTTGTCTGGAACAAAGGACAGTACTTGAAGTGGGTCCTCAGCATCAACCGAAATGTCGTATTCTCTAAGGATAGAAGGTAAACAAAGTGTTAAATACACAGTGGTCGACGAACCTAAGCTTTCCGTCGATGGTCATGACCATCAGCGTAGTACCAGCCTCGCCCCAAGGATGCCATTGTATCTTGGTAATGGGCGGCGATGTATCTGATGCATGATGATATTGACCAACTTGGACAGACCTGTGAGAAGTGTGAGACATCTATTCACGTAGTAAAATCTGAAAACGCACTTGCAATCCAACTTGTCGGGAACCAGCCTCAAGAATCCGGAGCGTGGAAGTACAATCACCGCGACTTGAGATGCGCCTGCGACGGCAAGGAGTTTTCCACCCGGATTCAGGGATATATGATGTATTTCAAACTGCAGATTTGGTATATGCAGAGTCTGCTAGAATTGAGCGCAATGTTCATTATTCAGACACTGAAAGCATACCTTGTACTGTTTCTCAGAACTGTGGCTGAACTTGCCATCGCCCAGGTGTGTCATCCTGATTTCCTTTCCTGCGGCAACTATGACATCCGAGTCGCGTAGAACCATGATTTGCCGTCGCCCAGACGGTGTGGGCCCATCTTGAGTCGGACTGTCATTTCTGAACTTTGGCAGCGTGGTGGTGGATAGTTCCAATGAGGATTCCGGTTGAGCGAGAGGTCCACTGAATTCTTTTGGTAGAGAGAATATCGGGTGGCTATTGAGAGATATCAGAGCGTCCTGGTCGTCGGGCATCGCGTTGAGAAAGAGAACCTGGTGTTGAGTGCGACTCGAAAAAGACAGACGCCCGATATGGGTCTTTCTTCCCACAGGGGTGACGCGTTGGCTTGCGCGTCCTGTAAGGGCATCACCATCTACCACCATGACTTCCATTGGCACAGGCTACGATCTCTCAGCAAGTACTTACTCTCCGGATGGAAGGATATTTCAGGTGGGCTCTGCTGCGCCAGGTGTCTTCAGAATGCTTACGCTGCTGGAAAGGTCGAATACGCAAACAAGGCCGTCGAGAACTCTGGGTATAGACCACCAATATCTACACTACTCAGAAATCTAACGAACTGGCTTCAATAGGACGGCGATCGGTCTACGTGTGAAGGGTGGTGTTATTCTGGCCGTTGAGAAGCTGGTACACTCCAAATTATTGGTTCCCGGTGCCAACAGACGGATACAGACAGTGGACAGACATATTGGCATGGTACGTCGGTCTTTCAAAGGTGACACAATTGATACAAAACTGTTGTTGTAGGCCACAGCAGGTCTACTCGCTGACGGTCGCCATCTGGCCAACAAGGCTCGAGACGAATCATCCATTTACCGTGAACAATACCGGACACCACCCCCATTAAAGGTAGAATGATGCAGCACTTCGACTAATCTAGGCTCATCCGCTTCTTCCCTCTAGTCACTCGCAGATCGATTGGGCCTGTATGTGCAAGCTTATACCCTGTATTCATCAGTCCGTCCGTTTGGAATCAGCACCATCCTCGGGGCGGTGGACAAGAATGGTCCGTCACTATACGTGATTGAACCAAGTGGTGTTTTCTATGTATATATCTCTTTCATTCGCCTTCATGTCTGGCTTTGACCATTATTTGTAGGGCTATCACGGCGCGGCAGTAGGCAAGGGTCGTCAACTAGCCAAAACAGAGCTTGAGAAGCTCGACTTGGCATCGATTTCCATGCGTCAAGCGGTGTTAGATGCTGCTCGAATGTATGTGTTCATCCTCTCCCATCCACCCTGATCTCAAGTCTAGTTCTAGAATCTACTTGGTTCACGATGACGCTAAAGAGAAGGAATTTGAGCTTGAGATGTCATGGATCGGTGATGAGACGAATGGTCTCCATTTGCCCGTCCCTAAGGATCTGTTTGATGAGGCGGAGAAAAAGGCCAAGGAAGCTCTTGAAACTTTCGAGTAGAAAGCATATGCTTTTCTATTGTACTCTGTCGTGTAGTTTCCCAACCATTGACTGCAACCAGAAAAACAAATTAATGCATTTAGAATCGCCCCGTCTACACTATTTGCTCTAGCTCCCGTGCGTAAGCCAATGAGGCTGCAATCAGCTTCTGTCTTGGGATTTCCAGCTGTTCCTCGCCTTTGCGGGTAAACGTGATTGTAGCACCAGTCAGATCTATTTCCCAGCCCCTCTGCATTGAATGTAAGACGAGAATAACGAGTATAGCATAATCCCATGGCACTCAACTTGTTGCGCAAAAGCGAGAAGCTCTGATTGTGATGAAAAGAAGAGAAGAAGAGCAGCGTCCTTCAAAGGAAGACTGTTGTATGCGGACTCTTCACAGCTTGCGATCTCATTCCTGTGAAACAAAGTCAACGAAAGTTCGTCATGTTGAGAGGATTGCATACCGGATGGTTCCAATCAAGCTGTCAACAAAGTACTTGTACTCTTCTGCTGGCGCCTCAGCCCTAGCATTCCACACCTTGCTATAGCTTCCCTCCATTAACCACCGTTCGAGATTTACCGGATGGCTGATGTATGGGTTGTCGCCGATGGCATCTGCAGGAAGCGGAAGACTTTCAAGAGTGGTGTGAAAATCTGCTATGCGGTTCTGAGTGAGAAGACGGATGAGGTTGAGGCCGCGGATGGGGAATTCTCGTTTTGACGGTGGCAAGTAGGAGCTGACGGAGTGTGAAGAAGCGTTCAAGTGAACAGGCAGTAGTACATACCTGTAATCGTTATAAAACGTCTGTAGCTGAGAGAAATATCGGTCAAAGGAGGGTTCATCTCGTGACCGTATGCTCCAAATTGCGCCGATTTCGAGGATGTCGCCTACATTGGAATCAGTACGGCGCATGGAGAACAAAAGCGGTACGTCTGACGAGCAATAACTAGGTCTCCCTCAACGGGTTCCCCCTGGGGTATAAGCAAGCCAGCTTCAATCAATCCAATCTGTAGCCAGCTCATCGTCAGCGCATTTATTCCATTTTTGCCGTCGAAACAGACCTTGAGCTGAGAAAGCAACGCTCCACATCGTTTGAGATCCGACGGTATCGAGTTGAAGGAGCGCTGGAGGTCTTCATATAGAGAAACGAGGCTGCTGGACATGACAGTCGGAAGTCAAGGGTCACTGGTCGACGCGTGTGCGACGCGTCAGCGCAACACTTGCCAAATCAGGATCTATACCTCTTTCCTTCTCTCTCTCAGCAAATATGGACCACATCGACATGCAGCAGCTCAAATCTGGCGAGGTCAACCTTGGGGTGTGTGTTTTTGGCCCTGTAGGGCGTCGCTACCGCTGACGGTGGCCCTAGACATCAATCATGGCCGTCCAATTCGACGGTGGAGTGGTCATCGGCGCAGACAGTCGTACAACCACAGGAAGCTATATTGTACGACAATATATCTCTCATTTTGACCTTGCACTCATTGTATTCCAGGCCAATCGTGTAACAGATAAGCTCACACACGTCCACGATCGTGTATACTGCTGTCGGTCAGGTTCTGCGGCGGACACGCAAGCTATCGCAGATATGGTGCATTACAACCTTCAAATATATACGTGCGTGTCGTCTTTGTGTTTTCCAGGATTCAGGTTAATGAATGTTGTACAGCCAAACGGCAGGCGCCCCTCCGTCGGTGCACGCAGCAGCGGCTATCTTCCAGAAGTTCTGCTACGAAAATAAGGACGCCCTAAGTGCTGGGATCATCGTTGCTGGATGGGACAAGGAGGTCGGTCCCAGTGTCTACAATATTCCTCTTGGAGGTGGACTGTTCCGCCAGCCTTGGGCTATTGGTGGTATGGCCTTTCACATATCGACTCCTTCCCTGTGTAACAAAGTTCCATAGGTTCTGGCTCCACATACGTATATGGTTACTGCGATGCCACCTACCAAGATGGATGGGGCAGAGACGAGACAGTGAATTTTGTCAAGAACAGTAAGTCCGCTGGTGCATGTCAACTTCTTGTTCTAATGGTCCTTTCCAGCTTTGGCGCTGGCTATGTCGCGAGATGGTTCCTCAGGTGGTGTGATACGGATGTGTGTCATCACAGAGGATGGTGTCGAGAGACTGTTCGTTCCCGGTGATAAGCTTCCCAAGTTTTGGGAAGGCCGGGAAGTCTTGGGTGCTGGAAAGACGATACCTGTCGACAGTGGAGTTGTGCCAATGGCTGTAGAAGTATGAAGTTCAGGCAATTACTATTTCTTTGTATTCAACATATTGAGTGGCTACTCAAATACATCAACTGAGTGGTACTTCTGACGTAGGACCCAGCGACTGCTCTCTTCCCAATCTGTTCCTTCTTCAAACATCCTCAGGCGCCAAAGAGCTACAGCAACAGCAGCCGTGTCACCCCTTTTGATGGTTTCTTCGTCAGAGCAGAGAAGAAATGCGTGGCTACCTTTTTGATCGCCCTTTGCGTTTGTTGTCCCAGTCGAGCTATTTGCTTTAGCACGAACTCGAGCCTGGCGTTCGATGGTCAAAATCCAAAGGAGCAAGGCATGTAAGGACGCTCGCTGAGGCCGGGCGGGAAACAAAGAGACCCCGTTGTAGAATGGCACCTGTGGACTAGAAAGCTGTTGTGATAGATCCGACGCGGTAATCGCATGAGAAGACAATGGGTATAGAGTAGACAACGGTAAGCTGGGCCTATCTTGAACGCCAGGAGGTATTTTCTCTTCCGCTTCTGTCAGAGGCAAAGGTGACATTGAGCCTTCCACCTTTTTCTTCGACTGGGGGTCTGGTTTTAAGGGAGGGACCACCAGCAGAGCGACCGCGTTTGGGTAAGGAATGGTTCCTTTATTTTTGACGTCCTTGAATTCTTCCCGAGTCAGTCTCCGTAATATTGGCGGTACAGGTAGACGTGTGGACCAGTGCTGCATCTGTTCCGCCAATAGCTGTAGCTCTTGCAGAATACGGACGCGTAGAAGGTGTGATATCTGTTTCACCACAAGTGAATGTAGATGGGGGTTTGCGGTAACGCGTCGAAACATATCTGCATGCCGCTAAGTCAATCACGGGTAGCATATGCAGGCGCGTTACTTACTTGGATCCAAATTATCAAAGACACGTTTCCAGCATAGGATGTATGTTGATCTGCCTGACCTGCGCGTAGCAAACTTGGAATGCTCAAGTCCGTCAGGCATGATGATACTCCTGTTGTCAGAGCGGTTGGCTCTCGGGGCAGGTAATTGCAATAATCCAAGACGTATCATAAAATCTGTTAAACGAGTCGGTTATGCTGCCGGGGTCATGTAGATCAGTACCATACCGGTCGGTAAGTCTTGCTGAGTGACTATGCATCTCCTAGTTGAAGAAGACAGCATTCGTACTGAGTGAGAGTTTGCTTCAGCGACACCCAGAAAAGAAATTGCTCGACGCGTACATACGGTATGGCGATGACCACCACCTTCTTTCCTCTGCTGTCATCTCTCTGGGACGTTCCATACTTCCCTGCCGTGGCTTAGCGCCTTTCGCGACAAAAACGCGAGGCGGCAGGGTTTTTCGCCGGACATGTTGCCGAGAACTGGTAATCGGGTTGTCGGGCGATAACAGTATGGATTCTGAATACTGCTCCGGATCGAAAGAAGGGCGGGGCGGTACAGGCTCATGCCGTGAAAATTTTCGTTTTCGCTTTACCAAAAACCGTTGGTGTTGCTGTGCAGGCTGGTCGGCGAGCTTGGCGATAAGACGTGGCAGAATACGTGGCATGGATGCCGATGTCGTGGTCGTCGTTCGCGGTAAGGTCGGTGACCAATGGCGTGGATCCGGTTACGTACCTTTTTCTTCAACGATGACTACAAGTTGCGGCGCTGGTTCTCCTGGCTATGCTTTCTGTTATCTAAATTTGTTCCCTTGATTGATACGAATCGACCGCATGACTGGCCTTCTGGCGACATCTAAAAGCCTATGGCAAAGGTCCTGGCGCTCAAAGGAATCTCCCTATCATTCTGCGATGTCAAACGACCTGGACGAGAAACAGCCTGCCGGACCAGTCACCTTGGCTGTAATAGGGTGTGGGCAACGAGGCAAGGTGCGCCTATTCAATCTATTGATATACGTTATCTCTAAAATGGGTTCACTGGCAGGCATACGCCAAATATGCTCTTCAATGTCCGGATCGCTGCAAGGTCGTCGCCATCGCAGAACCCCGCCCGGAAACTCAAAAGCACTTTGCTAACTTGCACAACGTCGATAATACGCTTGTATTTCGCACCTGGAGAGACCTGCACGCTGCCTCTGCAGAAACACTGAGCACTATCGGAAAACGTCTTGCAGATGCAGTCATCATCGCCGTACAGGACTATTTGCATGCAGAGGTCGCTGAAGCGTTTGCGCAACAAGGATACCATATCCTGTGCGAGAAACCCATGGCCACAAGCGTAGAAGACTGCATTAGAATCGAGACGGCGATCAAGAAGGCTGGGATCATATTCGGAATGGGACATGGTATGTTCAATTCTAAACTTACGATGACTGAAAATTTGAATGTTTGCAGTGATGCGTTACTCTCCTTATAGTCAAGAGATATCAGAAATCGTCCAGGCCGGGCGTCTAGGTAGACTAATAAACCTTGTTCAAGTGGAGCCCGTTGGATATTACCATTTTGCTCATTCTTACGTGCGAGGAAACTGGGCAAAGGAGGACAAAAGCTCCTTCTCCCTCATGACCAAGAGCTGCCAGTACGTCTTTACCTCCACGCAAACCGGTGACGCTAAATGATATAATGACAGTGATATCGACATCATTTGCCACTGGCTCTCCCCGTCAACCCCGACCCGTGTATCATCGTTTGGATCATTACAGCACTTTAGAAGATCTGCCAAACCTGTAGAAGCAGGCGCTGCCACACGCTGTATTGACTGTCCAATAGAGCAAACGTGTCCGTATAGTGCCAAGAAAGGTGAACAGTTTTCCCCCTTCGCATCATATGATGTATTTATTCTCTCACAGTTTATCTCGATCCCATATCCAGAGGCAACAAAGGATGGCCTGCCTCGACCGTCGTCGACGGTATCCCCGATATCGAAAACATAACAGAAGCCCTGAAATCTGGTCCCTACGGCAAGTGCGTCTACGAAAGCGACAATGATGTCTGCGATAACCAGGTTGTCAACCTCGAATTCGACAATGGGAGCACCGCGTCGTTCACCATGGTCGCCTTCACGTCTCTGATATGCGACAGACAACTCCGCATGCACTTTACTCACGGGGAGATAGTTGGAGACATGAACAAATTCACTGTCACTGATTTTCGGACGAGAACGACGACTACACATATTCCAAAAGATGAGGGTGGCGGCCATGGCGGCGGAGATCTTGGTTTGATACGGTCTTTCGTGAAGGCTGTTCGGACAGGTGATCAGAAAGTCCTGGGAACTGATATTGCGGATGTAGTGAAGAGCCATCTGACTGTCTTTGCGGCTGAGACGAGTCGGAAAGAAGGACGGGTGATTGACTGCGTTGAATATGAGAAGTTGGCTCGAGAACGGGCTGCACAGGTTAATGGTTCCGGAAAATAAATATCTTCGTACCTTCATCCACTTTTCTTGTCACAATCTCAGTCACTCTACAGCTTTGAATACTGAATTTCGGTCGATATTTCCATGTTAACACTGTACAACAACCAAGTTCTTTATTTTATCACTACAAACAACACTTTAACGAGTACGGCAACAAGCAGATATAAAATGACAGAGATGGGATAAATAGTTACCAATGTAGCTAGTCTGCCCGATAATGAAGGAGCACTGTAAACCTAGTTAATTATGAGGGAAAAGATAGATATGGATCCGAACGACACCCTGGCACAAACCACGGGTATATATGCTTCGCATCAGGGTTCTAAATGCAAGTCTTAAGGACTTGGGGCCCGAGAACCCACGCTCGCCCAGCTAGACGCAGATATGTCGCTGCCAAAATTACTGCGGAGCTCGTCCGAGTCATGCTCGTCAATGTCAGAGACAGAACTCTCAGAGGATGCCACAGAAACGACTGCCTCATGATCACTGCCATCAGAGAGCACCAAATGCTCGTCATCCGAGACTGGGGAGAATGAGTGGTACTCCGTATTTGATACATTAGAGAAGGGCGTGTCAGGACGAGATGACGGCGCCGAGAGAAGTTCGACACCATGTTCCTGATCGAGGTCGACGGGGTGAGAGAGCGATAGACTGGGAATCGAGCTTGGAGAAAACGTGAATGGCGGGAAGGGCTGGTCGGATGCGAGCTGTGGCGAAAGTGCGTCAGAAGGAGCTGGAGTTGGGAGACGACCTGGGGGAGATGTCGGAGATGGTGACCGTAAAGTCGAACGTGAGGGCGAGAGATGGATCTCGGGCAGGGTCTGGGGGAGCGGGGACGACGTTGGCGAGGGTGATGCTCCGTCGATATCACTCACGGTCGTAGGCGTCGACGGAGCAGAGGAATTGAATATAACGTGTGTGGGGATCAATGCAGGATAAGGGATAGAGATATTCGACTAGGAGGAGATACGCAGTAAGTCTCACAGAGGTTTCAAGTAAACGATGGGACATTGACCTGGTCTAAGGCTGATTGTTCGGATGCAGCGTTCCTTCTCAGCCGAAGAGTTGAAGAATTACTTTTATCCACCTCATTGCGCCATTCGTGGACTTCATGCGAGATGAGTTTCTCGAGTTCATAGGCGCTCTTATCGTCGTCGTCCGTATCGCCACTATCGTCAGACCGTTTGCACCGAGCCTTGCCCTTCGATGGGAGGGACACAGGCACGGCAATTAGAGATTCTCTTTGCCTCCTCTTAGCCTTGCGCTTCGCGACGAATTCCTCAGCCCATTTCTCCAATCTCGGGGCTATGTGGGGTTCGTATACGAACTAGGAAGGCTCAGACATGAATGGAACGTGCATAGGTGACGGCTTACCTCCTTGAAAGCGATACCTGCAGCTACAGTACCGACGATTGCGAGAACATAGACTGCAGGAGCGGGCATGTTAGGTAGACAGGATGTGGTAGAAGGATAAGTTACCACCCTGGCCTCGGCATCCGCGCCGGCGAATGTTATTAGCGCCGTCGGCATTTCATCACATTTCCCCAAGCACTGCCTTCCGTTCTTTTAGGGGACCACAGTACCCTTCAAGTTCAAGGCTCGAGGAATGCAAGTAATTAAGGATCCTTTGCGTTATAGGATTCCTCTTCTCGCTGGGCACATAGAATTCATTACTAATCCATGTGGTGTTCTTACACCAAGGAAGCCAGGTACTTCTGATTTCAATGATTTGACATGGGCCATATTTATCCTCGGCGCTTAGTCGCTGCAACCCTAACGGTCTCATATCCTGCTATGAGTATAAGGGGTGGAAGGATCAGAGTTTACTTCGTATCGGCCGGGGGAGCTTATCTCGTTTCACAACCTCCTCAGCGATACGACGTACACTCTCCCATTCGACCTCGACGCCTTCGACCTCGCATGCTTCTCGAAAAACCGGATTTGAGTACATCATCCATGCAATTCTTTCTTCGTTCGTAGGCGCGCCAGGTGGCTCCACCTCGAAATCCGGTTCTTTTCTATAGCCGAGCATTGCCACACGTATGAGTATTGCGCTAAGGTGCGTGTTAAGAAATGGAAACCCCAAAACATACAAACACATACGCAGTTAGACCGAATACAGGCTTGGTGCCCCCAGCCTCTCGGCCGGTCAGAAACTGATGAACACGCATTTGGCGGTAGGCACCGTCAGGTCCTGGGGGTAAACTGTGATCCTTGTATGAGTGATGGGGGACTTCAAGGGATGCCATTTCGGCGTTCAAAGGATAATCAGAGGACACGAATGCTTTGAGTGGATGAGAAAATAGAGAAGCAACTTCAGCTGAATTGAGGATCGGCTGCAAGGCTGGTCAGCTGTACGTTTCACAAGTCCGAATTGAAACGTACTCGCAGCGTGTTATCCACGATGAGCACGACGACACTAGACACAAATCAAATGCTAAACGAGACAGAGAGAAGAGAGGGTACTGACGGAACAACAATTAACTGGTTTGATGCTATAAAAGGATCCAAAACGCAGAGAAGGGGGACCTTGCGACGATCTCGAGGTAAACCAATCTGTTGTTGAGAGCTTTGGTGAAAGCAGAACAATTAATGGAAGCAACGATAGCGCAGTACCTCTTCAAAGGCTTCCCTGCGCTTTAGGAGGCTTTCGCATGGGTCATCGACAGCTTAGGTAGCATATTGGCAACTCACGGCGGCATCTTCGAAGTTCTTATCTTCCGGATCGACCTTTCCTCCGGGCAAAGATGTGTCTCCTGCAAAGGTCCTGAGCGTCGCAGCCCGGCTTTACCGACAGCTTTTGAACGAGCAGCACAAAGACTTAAAAGGCGTACATACCTACCGGCTTAACAAAACGTGCAGCTCGCCCGAGCGGCCAACGAACAGGGCAACGAGGACGGCAGCACACTTTGACCTGGGAAATTTGAGGCGTGGCTTGGGTAAACGGTACGAGGCCAGGGTTCGTATGCATCTAAGTACCTCTCGCTGAACGAAGAGGATATTGTTGCACGATAAAGACATACTGACGAGATTCCTTGCTGAGACGTGGTACTTCTCGGACCTGGCTGAGCCTTAATTTCGGTCGATGGTACTTTAGGAGATTGATAGGCTTGGGCCCTCTGTACACTGGACGCGGCGGCATTGAACGTGGTAGTAAAGGAGAACGCGGTGCACGTGATTTCCCAGACTCTTTCCCAGACAACTTCAATCACTTGAATTGTTCAGCGAGTAAGTACACTGAGCTCTGGCACTGGAAACAAAGTGGTAAGTACTTACTCAACCATTTCCAGCCTCGAGTGCGGCTAGCAACGAATTCTACGGTTTCATCCCGTCGTGTTGCAGCAGGGTCGTACAGCTGGCAGCTGCGCTCCATCGAACTCGTCACTTAGCTTTCAGAGAAAGCGGAGGTACATGGGCCTGTATACGTCTGAACTCAGTGTCAATGACAGCTTGGTATGTCCCCCCGAAACAGTTCTGTCTACCGCTAGCGCTGATATCGCGCTTCATGTGAAAATTTCGCAGCACGATAACATGAAACAGTAGCCAGCACGACTTGCCAACACATTACGAGTGGGAAATTGCAAGACCTGCCCGTGCCTTACAATCACCTCAAGTCGCGTATTACTCGACTTCATGTGACCCCTTTAAGAAATAACTGAAGAAGCCAGGAGGACACGAACGTTAAACATCTGGACCTGTGCATGCCGGCAAAGTAACGAAGCCATAAAGACTTACATGGAACCGACGTCCAGCTGCGAACTTTTGTGGCCAAAAACACTGGGTATCAATAATTGAACGAGGTCGCAAAGCCGTGCGGATTTTACTAGGGACAGACAAGCGAAACACCAGTAAATCGAGAAACGCAACGCGTTTTACTTCTTCTCACGTTGACGGCGGGTCTAGGCAGTCACCGGGCGCGAAGTCGAAGTTGGTCTGAGGTAGAGTGAATTTCATGCGTCCTAGGCCGGCGCGTTCAGACAATGGTAACAATGATGGCTTCCACTGCTCTGGTAAGTCATCGCTTTGGATGCCGATAGCAACAAGGGTTGACGGACTCTATACGCCACAGAACTCATCAAGCAAAAACTTTCCCATAATGGGACCGCCGCCATGATTTTCATGGACGCGGGTATTCTACGGCTTTGGTTTTCAATGGCCTGTCGAAAAATATAAGAACCCAATTCATTATTTGTTTGGTCTCGTTCAATTTCGTCGTAAAGTTCCGGTACCCGCTCACGAGCGAGCTCCGGAGTACGAGGTAGGCGGATGACGAAACCTGGACGAAACCAAATGTGGTGCGTACATCGCCGCGCAGCTATTTTCGATGTCAGAAACTGTTCTTATCTACGTTGCGTTCTAGAACCCTGTTTCATTTTGAGATTTACTGAAGTAGAGAATTTAGACGGACGACAGGGAATCATGTTCTGCAATTTCAGGTTCGCCCTACGTACGGCGTCGAGGCGTATACATCATGTAATTATCATGGTCTTCGGCATTTGGAGAGTCCTCCCGTCCATACGGAACGTCGTGACGTTACCTCAGGCTGACTCGTCTCGCGAGTGTCGCACGATGACGGGAACACGGTCTTGAACTGCCGCTGAGAAGAGACAGACAGGGCATGAGAATACAACGTAACAAACATTCGACCTCTCTTCGCCGTCTGGACGATGGGTCTCCGTTGGAGAAGCTTGGCAGAGGATCGAATGGGTTCAGTTTGACGTCTTCCGGTAACATGGCGCTATCTTTGCGGCATACTTTAGAGAATCCAGTCCTACGGGTCGAATGGCAGGTGCGGGAAGCAGACCCGTTAAAGATTGTATTTTGGGAAGTATCTAATCCGGGTCGGAGCAGAAGCTATCTCCTCGATTATCCGAAGCCAATGTAATCATTGAAAATAGCTAGTGCTTCGAGATAGGTACAGTAAATGTGTGAAAATTGGGGATTGTGGTATTCTGATTCGTCCTTCTTTAGCTCTACCGTATAGACGTTGGATACGGTGATTGCGGATCGAAACTCGGAATAGGACTCGGAAAAAGGGACCTCGACTCCAACAACTCAGTAACCAGGAGTTCATTTCGCTTCCACGTCCTTCCACGTATCTAGTCAGACAATCTTTCGAACCTGAGATGGTATCTTTACCCGGCGCACAGCTCTCCGTCTCTAAGTAAATACCCATTCCTGTTCCGGTGCTCCACTGAGATCGCTGTCAGGTACTGCTTCGACTTCTTTAGCAATCAAGAGTGACAATTGCCATTTGAGAGAAGTGCGAGCCTCTAGGAACTGTACCCGCATCAGTTTAGTCTGACATATTCCTCGACGCCACAAAATATGGCGGAGCTTCCAAGGGCTCCATTCTCTCCCCGCCCTGAGCACGGACCATGTGAAGTGACTAAATTATAATACAGTGAACCCTGTAGTCGGAAAGGCGCCTACTGGAGCTTGAGTCACCTTTTTCGTAAATATAAACTGCACGAATATGATTCGGAAGACCGATGACTCTCAACTGCGCTTGGGTCTCGTGTCTTGCGCGTCCGGATCAGACGAGTGGGGGACTCGGGAATGGTCCGGAGGTGTTTTTGAACGGTCACGTCCGAAATCGAGGCAGTGAAGGTCACGGACCTTGGTTTGTTTGATGTATGGAAAGGTCATTGTTCAGGAAGGTTGAAGGGCAGATGACAAGGTTCCTTTTAGTACTTACAGATCGGCCTAAGAAGACATAGCCTTGGGGTAACGGTCTGTGCCGGTTGACTCGAAAACTTTCGCTCACACTAAGGTCTTACAAGTATGTGACGGAAATTTACGTATTATTGGGAGCCCCTCGATCGAAACGATACTTGTCTCTCAACCACCATCATCTTGCATGTAATTGTTCATCCGTCCTTGTTCATCACGTCGCGGCGGATCTACTTCCCGTTTCAGCGTGTGGACATACAGTTAAAGTTGCAAGTACAAGATCTGATAGACTTCTACGGCTCATGGCGGGTCTAGTAACTATTCATTGAATTAACGGCACTAATAAGCCATATCTGTATATTTACCCCATCTCGGTTCTTGTACTGGTCTTCTGGATCGGCCGGTTTCAACAGTTTCAGTGCATAATAAAACAGCTCCAGCATGCGGCCCCACTTTATTCTATCCCATGATCCCGCCATCACTCTGATTTGCTCATCTCTGGTCTTGCGATTTGGAGATACCCGCAAGCCCTGTGATTGCTATACAACGTGGCATCGCTTCCATCGCTCGCCGACCCATTTATTTCTACAGCTCGGGAAACGCCCCCTCTCACGAGACCGATCTAGGTTCTATTCTGGTAGTACCGGCACCTTGCTGCAGCTCGTCATTCACAGAGGCGTGGCGAGCAACAGGCGCCCTTTCATCACCCTATATTCGTGTCACGGTCATCAATTCCTCAAATATGGCATTCTCCGGCTTCATCTTTTCTGTTGGGCACATCCATGATCTATGTCCAGGACAAACGATTGGCACTGCCGGGCGGGAGGACCCTTGCCTACGCAGACAATGGCAATACCTCGAGTTCTACACTCATTCTCTTTCTTCACGGGGCATTCTCCGTCGGCGATGCATCTCGACTATCACCAATCCTTGTCGAGAAAAACATACATTTCATAGCTCCTTCTCTTCCTGGCTGGGGCAAATCTTCGCCTGTTCCAGACCCTTCAAATTACCCCATGACCTTTGCAAGCGACATGTCTGCATTGTTAGTCCACCTACGGGCTGATGCTGTGCACCTGAAGATCATTATTTGCGGCCATTCATTTGGCACCGTGGCTGCTCAGATGCTGTATGGTGCTCCCGCAAGCGCGTTCTCTTTCCGTTCACAAATTTCATCTCTCGTCCTCCTCGCTCCCCACTCCCCGCCACACTGTCACATGGATTACGCGAAAGATATGTCGTGGCAATCCTACTTCTTGACAGGTCCGCCATCTCGTTATATACCGTTTAATATTCCCGCTCGTCTTGCGAGGTGCGCCTTGGTGGCAAAACTAAAATCTGTTTCGGAAGCAGAAGCCTTCATACGTCGTTCATTATTGGACTGTATGACGGATCGAGAGCGAGAGATGTATCTGCGCTGGAGAGAGGAGCGCGGCTTGAATGAGGGTCAGTTTGAGCGGGAGATAGCAGCGAATATGAGCCGCAGCGTAGGGCAGACATGGGAAGGATTTCTTCATATACCAACCATTTACCACTCAGGATGGGGCGGATTATCCCCATCTACACTTATCAAAGGGCGCGAGGATGGCTTTGCTCCTCCCGTATATCTTGTCGCTGCCAAACGGGATCAAACTGTGTCGGTGAACGTCGCACAGTGGTTGGCGGGACAATATCCGAACGCCACTCTCAGGGTAGTCGATGGTAGCCACATATCACTTATATTAAATCTGGACGACGTTTGGAGAGAAATCCTGGATTGACGTTACAGTACGACAAAAGTAATTAATTGTATACAAATCGAGCTAACAATACAGTAGTCTACATATCAAAGTCAGTAAGCGGGAAATACAAAACGAATTGAAAAAATAAGATGAAGCATGTATCAGTCCTGGAGCTCCAGCTCCCGCCTAATGATCTCTCTGACTTCACGCAAGCCACCTGTTTCCTTTTTCACTCGCTTGGGACTTCTTGTCAACACCTCCTCCGCACTGTCAGCCTTAGCCTTACGAGACCTAGGGCTAGAAGGACTTCCAATGGTGCCTGGAGCACTATCATCGATATTGATGGGGTTAGTCTTTGGCGCCGGCATTTCCAGCCATTCTTCCCCAGAAATGTTCAGCCTTTTCAGGAAGAACGGACACAGCTTCAACAGCATTTCCAAAGATTCGCTGGCTTCTGCAGCGGATATGGGTACAGGAGAAGACTTGATAACTGCATTCACCACCTCGGACATAGGCAATGCTCGACGTTTCCTCTTTGAGGGTGTGGACGTAGATGATCCGGAGATGGGCCCAGAAAACAACCTGAAGGATAAGCTACATGAGGAAAATCGCAGTACCAAAAGAGGGAAACACACATCCAAACACTCTCAGCGACACCGCCCAAGCGGCCAAGTAAACAACGTCGCCGCATTTCCTCTTGCCCGAGCTTAAGCATCTGATCGCGTGTCAGCTTACCACCAACAATATCATTACTTAGAGATTTTGTTGGAGACGCTGATAATGAACGCTGACGAATTCGCTCATATAACGCTTGACGACGGGCTGTGGTAGGTGTTTGCGGAACCGTGGAAGCATCGCGACCGCGTTGATGCACGGGCGTTGACGGTTCCGAAGGGACATCGGACACAGAAACATTAGAAGTAGTTGGTGTACGTGGCGCCAAGGTA
The DNA here is from genome assembly GCA_037576215.1 of Armillaria gallica. NCBI lineage: Eukaryota > Fungi > Basidiomycota > Agaricomycetes > Agaricales > Physalacriaceae > Armillaria > Armillaria gallica. Next base: position 2,313,355 of record JBANDB010000008.1, read on the forward strand.
CGTATACTACTAGAACCAAGAATGTCGCGTTTGGATGGCGTTTGCGGAAACAAAATGGAATTTTTGATTGGAGACTTGTTAGGAGTGATGGGAAACGGAATCGCGAAATCTCGGCTACGCTTTGTAGGAGATTTAGAGGGAGAACTGGGTGGCAAAGGCGGTGCGAATGATGCAGAAGCCTTGGGGGAGATCGAAGCGAAGACGCGGGTGAGAGAAGAAGGTTTGGAGAGAGTGCTCAATTTGGGCAAGTCCGCCAAGGGAACTGGCGGCATGGACGGCTCTTCAGAGTGTAACTGTATATGAATATGACACGTCAGTCATAAATTTATCGGATAGTGTAGATAACGGACCTCGGACCATTTGACTAGCTTTGCGTGAAACTCTTTTTGACGTATCTCTGCTCCTGCCGTCCAACGAGCTACAGCAGCCATACCACCAGCCATGTCCTTGTCAATATCCATTTCAACCTCAATTCCAATACCATAAGCTGCGACGCGTTTCTTGTCTGCCTTGGAATGGTGGGTGGCGGGGCTGATAACCATGCCCATAGCCCCACGAGTCCAGTCCTTGGACTGCGATGCCGGGGCATCCAAGAAGGGATTCTCATCGTCGTCACCACTCTGCTGCTTTTCGGGGGCTGAGACTCCATCCCACTCCCAAAGCCAGCAGAGTCTCCGAAGATCGTCGGATGTGAATTGGGTAGTTAGTCCAGTGTACGTTGTTAGCGAGAGATGGTTCAACACGTTGCGCACAATACCGGTGTCTGACGACGGAGACACGGCACACGACGCGAGAGCGTGTGAGAGAGCGTGTTGAAGGCCAGTTTGAATAGTCTGGAGACGCGACAAATGAGTAGGTAAATCATCTGTTTTCGGTGCTTTTTTCTTCGACGCAGTAGCAGGAGGCGTGATCGGTCTAGATACACCAGTTTCAGTCAGTTTCAGCATGTAACCAAGCAGAATACACGCACGCCGTCCGCAATCGTTTAGGTGTGTAATCGGCGTCGTTGAGCTCGGGCGGACAGCGTTTTTTCCTTGGCGACACTTGAAGGGTGGCATACAAGTCCGACATGATAGGGAAAGTCCAGTTTTGCTGGACAGAGAGAAGAAAAAACGCGTCCCGGGAGCTCTCCAACTGGGTGTCGCTGTAAGAGTTATGTCCTCGTGGTCCCCGTTACGATGTGACCTTCCACGTGGATGTCACAATTGCCCCCGGAGTTCAATCACAATCATCTTCCTTCCATCAACCTCTACGCAACTTTTTCTTCCGGGTCGATCTCAGGCGTCTTTGCTTCATGTTTTCACCATCCTGTGGTCAATAAAGCAGGGTCGACAGTTAATCAGAGCTTCTGTTTCCCGTCTTCTGTCAGCTACTGGGCTGCAACACGACGGGTTAAGTTGAACAGGCATATACCTCATTTTTCAATCGAGCATCTCTCTGATCGAAGGTTTCGAGCCTCCTTTTGACGTTAATACCGACCTGAGACCTATTGTTCGATTTTCTTGCGCTGAGCGATGTCTGCGCACTCAGATTTGTCAGGAAAATGCTCAGCAGATCATCGAAATACTGCGTTCTTTGCCTGCCTAGAGGAACGGACTATAGTTTACTCCCTAACGCACGCGCCACCTGTCCTGTTCAACGTTTCCGTGATAGACTTCACATGATCATTGCTTGAGTTTCTGACTACGTGTTCGGTGCGTTTTCTAGTTCTGGTCTATAGACACGATTTGACAATGTGTTCGTCGCACTTTTTACTTTTGGTTTCCTCGTGGCTTTCAGCATAAACAGACCCCGTTTGATTCACTATTAATACATTGCCTCCGCCTCTCAGTCCCACTAGAACTCCCCCAACATGGCTTTAGAATCTTCGACCAAAGATCACATGTCTGCTTCAGTACAGTCTCATCCTCTGTACGTACATGTCCATTGTCGATATTGTACCTGCCACATTCTTACAAATAATCTGTATTTTCTCTTCTCAGGAACTTGTACTTCGACCAACTCAAAGGTTTTCCAATTTCCAATTTTGCCTGTCGTTGCATTTACCGAGCTATGTAGATCAGGTCTTCGATATGATACAGAACGAAGCATCGTGTCTAGAGAGAATTCAACAGCTTGAAACCGAATTAAGCGCCTACAAGCGAGCCTACGCGGACGTAGACGCTGAACACCGACAATGTGAAAAGATTAAAGCCGAATGCGAGAAGCAGAAGGAGATATTAGCAAGTCAGCTACAGGTTTGACACTTCCTTCTTTGTCTGATGCGGACGTTGATTGTCTCGGCGCAGGGACATCGTGTTGTCACTTTGATCGATGGTGACGGCGCGATTTTTGCCAGTGAGCTTATCGCTCAGGGCCTGGCTGGTGGGCACGTAGCCGCACAGAAGTTATCCGACTCTATCCTCCAACATTTAGGTGCCAACTATGGCGCCAACCAGTACCAGCTTTGGGTTTACATTTTCTATAATAAACGTGGACTCGTTGAGACATTTGGGCGCTTGGGGTTGACCACGCTTAAGATTAAATTTGATGATTTCGCCATGGGTTTCAATCAGGCAGCGGAACGTTTTCTTATGGTCGACGTCGGAAACGGAAAAGAGGCTGCCGATGCAAAAATTAAAGGTTCGTTGTGATCTGTTACTTCCACTCATGGACGCTAATCAAATTGATATTTTAGCGCACCTTGAGGACGATATCCGTTTGCCGCAAACGTCAAAAGTAATATTTGCCGGTACATGTTGCTTCTTCTCTATCTACGTACAATATGCACCACTGATATTATTTGTTTAGGCTGTCACGACAATGGCTACGTGACCAATCTTCGCTCTCAGATAACTGCAGGGTACAAGCAAAAGCTTATTCTTTTAAAGAGCTACACTGATATGGCGGCCGGTATCTCGGAGCTCGATCTACCAACACTTACCATACCGGAGCTGTTCATGCCCCAAAAGTTAGGGCAACCTTTATCCAGCGTACCGCCTGGCCTCGCCACCGTACGCAGATCATCATTCGTAATACCTGGACCCGCTATGCCGCCATTCATAATATCAGACACTGCAGCCGCAGTCCAGAAGCCTACGGCGCCAGATCCTAACGGACCTTCTTCGGCGGTGCCGGACCAAGAACCCATCTCGGTGCAGCACCCTTCATTGCCACTCCCTTCTTACGCCTTTGCCATATCAAACGACAGAAGATCAGAGACTCCGGATTTGGACTCGGGGAGTGATGACTCGGATGACAGTGACGACCTGTCTGTCGAGGCATTCGTGTCGTCTTCTTTCACTTCAAGACATATTGATCCTCACATTGTGAGTATTGTTCTTTTTTGTCCTATTGATCGCCCTGTCCTGATGGCTCTGATGGTACAGCCCCTCTCGAAGCGTGAGTGACATCGAAAGTCAGAAATTTCCATCAATAACCTTATTCCGTCAGATAAACCCCCTCCCTGCACGTTGTTCTATTTGGCTAATTGCAAGCACGGTGCGGACTGCAGGTATGCTCACGATTATATACTAGACTCGGAGCATTTCAACGAAATTCGCACGAATGCTAAGAAAGCCCCGTGTCCCTACGTTAACAAAGGTGTCGTCGATTCGTCATAAGTGCGGCGTCCGACTGATCTGATTGCAGGTGAAACGTGTATCTGGGGAGAAGACTGTTGTTATGGACATGTCTGTCCCATGTCTGGCAACTGTTACTTCAACAAGAAGGGGAAATGTAAATTCACTGGAGGTTTGTCGGGTGTGACTTTTCCAGTCATGCGGATCTAATTTTTCCATTTCTAGTTGATATGCATAAAGAACCGAAAGTGTTAATCAATGAGTAGGAAATTCCGCTGCCTTAGTATGATGTATGTATGGAGGACTTCTCCACCAGTATGAATATGCTTTCTGTTCTCCACAGATTGTTAGTCAAAGAAATGATGCGCGGAGGTACGGATATCTTTTGGGACTCTTGTCCCCCCTTTTTCGTTATCCCCCTTCCAAAACAATCAAAGAAGACTTCCACTTTGGTGATTGCAACAAATGCTGACATGTACATTAGCACGCCTGTTGCCGTTCAAGGACACGACGGTATGTTTCCGGAGGGAGGGTTTGGGTGCTTTTAGAAGCACCTTGCAAGCGCTTGTCATTCGGACCGCCACCGTGACCCGTTTGTAAAGTCGCCTCGGTGTGACTTGCGAAGTCGATCTTGCTGCATTACGGCCTCGCTATTTCCCTTTTCGCTTCCCAAGCTGCCTGGCTGGATTAAGAACCCCGAGAAGCCGCTTCTCGTTTACCTGATCCCAATTGCTTGGTCGAAGGGCCATGCCTTAAAGGTACCGCGAATTTTACCAGTCTCCCTCCGTTCATCCTCACCTTTCTCCATTTTTTAATCGCTGCCCCGATGGCGACCCAACCTTTAGGCGAGGGTAATCAGCAGGTGTGGTGCGTATCCCATCTTGTCTGTGTAAGAGTGGCATTGATTGATTTCTTTTAGGGATGAAGCTCTCAGTCGGATTCTTAGTGAGTTTGTACTTCCTTTTGCTTCATCGTACCAGTCTGAATTCGTCTCTTTCAGATCTATCCCGAGTGACGGTTAAGCGGAACGTCGAACTCGAAAACACGGTTGCAAAGCTCCAAGCCGAGATTGAGTTATGGAAGGACCATCACGCGACGATGCAAATGGAAGCAAATGCGCATAAAGTGCAGCTTGCCACGCTCAACAAACAGGTCTCTAATATGGATGTCTTTCGTGGGGTACGTCTTTCTTTCATTCGTTCTTTGTTAGAGTGCTCATTTTGCGCTCTTTCAGAGCCAGGATCCACTCATTCTTTGTGTTATTAATGGAAGCGCCTCAATGTTCTGCACGAGCCTACTCTCGCAAGGATTCCGAGGCGGTAATGAAGCGGCTAAGCAACTGACCAAAGTTATCGCGGAATACCTTGCCAACGAAAGCGTACAGGTCGTACGAGGGCTATCATTTTGGGTTACCGTTTATTTCAATAAGTCGGAGGTCCTCAATACTCTGCTTGGTCACGAGCTCTGCACGGAGGAACAGTTTGAGTCTTTCTTAGCTGTGAGTATTCTATCGGTATATTTTCTTAGGCGTTATTGACCTTCAACTTTACAGGGCTTTAGCCATGCATCTCCGCGCTTCATGGTTGTTGACGTTGGTTATAATACCGAGGATGTCACTATGAAAATTAGAGGTATGTATCAGTTGTTTAATTTCAGTCAACCCGTCTTCTGAACGTTGCCCTAGAATATCTTCAGACTTATGCTAAATTGCCTTTGACCCTTCGCATGTTCTTCGGTGGTGCGTTGGCTCGGTTCATAGATCTCGACTACCGTGGCTTATCGATTCCTTTTTAGGCGTCCAAGAGCGCGATATTACATGTCTCCTTGACGACCTGGCGAAAGAGCACCTTTTGGGCAAGTTGGTGACGCTCAAGTCTGCAGGGGACTCTGGGATACCGCCGACATTCTTCCTCCCTTCCTTACAAGAAGACAATTTATTCTTTAACCTGAACTCACTCCGGACCATCCAGAAGCCGTCTCCGGGGCCTCTTACTGTGGGCCCCTTCAGCTCGGTAATAACGAACGGAGGTCTCATCAGCCCGCAGTCCCCCGAACGTCCTATTGGTACACGACTTATTGATCCATCGCTCGTACGTCGTTTTTGCTCCGTTTTCTTTACTCTTTTGATGAGTATGATCTGCCTAGCCTCTGCATAAGCGTATGTATGGTCACCCTGCCACCTCCATGTCATTGACCGGTCATACAGAGTCGCCGCCGCCGTGTAACGAGCACTACTTAATGACCTGCTCTAAAGGGGTGAGTCTCGTGCATGGAAGTCGTCGATACTCTTTCGCTCATGGCTTCGTGACAGATTGCGGTGTGCAAGTATTCGCACGATTACATTTTGACTTCGGAGCAGCTGGCCACTCTGGCCAGCAACGCCAAAAAAGCGCCATGCAATTGGCTTAAAAATGGTTCGTTGGAAATTCGGTTGTTTTGTAGTTATGACTCACCGAGAGCCAGGTCTTCCATGCCCATACGGCGAGAGCTGTTGCTGGGGCCATGTCTGCCCAAATGGACCCAAGTGTTTCCACCTGAGCAAGGGCAAGTGTTGGTTTAAAGGAGGTATGTAGTTGACCATTTGGCTTATCCGTGCAGCTCACTGACAAGAATCAGAATCGATGCACTCGCCTTCATCTCCTCGCGCATAATGAGCGAATTGGACAGCAGGTTCTGGACAGCAGGGGGTCGGGATGTTTTTACTAGTATCTATTATTTTTTGGAGTGACATACACTGGCTAAGTATCTCGGATCTATTTGTATACATCGATAGCGACTCATTATGATAACTGTTGTTTTTTGTTGTTTGAAATTCGAGAATTACGACCTCAGGGTACAACATAGCCCCGGTCGGTGTCTATGTAGCAGCGATGATGAGGAACGGAGTAATGCCATACACTTCTCATGAAATAGCAGTTGACAACGAAATATATATGTACGATCACGTCCATGTTCTAATAGATATGTATGCGGGAGTGGGAAATTTCAAGGAGCGCGTGAACATTAAGTCGTAAACCCCGAGCGGAAAGTGGCAATTTGAAAGTGAGAATCCATGTTACTTTCTCCTCCCAACTTAGCCTAAACAAATGGTGGGCGAACGATATGCACGTCCTCATGCATTGACTCCGCTATGCTCGCGAGCGAACTTGAAGCTGGAATTCCAACTTGGAAAAAGATATCGGCGATTGGCGGACTTTGAAAAGTGTGGCAACAGTAATCGCGATCTTATGCAGCCTCCCTGATTGGAGTATACTACCACCTTGAACGATGTCTGCGGTTCGTTTCATTCATTTGTTTTTCACTTTTACCCTTCATTCTCACGCTCGCCTATAGAAAGACGAGGCTGACGACTTTGCACCAACGACCACCCCTGGTAAGGCATTGGATCCTTCCCAGCCACTGCGGTGTACTTAACGACCACAGGGTACAAACCAACCGCCGCAAAGACTGCCGATGAGTACGCGCAGCTTGATGCTAACGATGAGAGTCTGGCCCGCTGGAAAGCATCATTGGGCATCGTTCCCGGTACGACATCGGGGGATACCAGTGGCCCAAAGGTACCGTGGCTTCTTGCTCGTTATTGATTGCAATCGCTGATCTCATTGACAAGGTCACCGTACTGACTTTGGAGCTTCATTCGAGCACTCTTCCACCTGGCAAAACGCTCGTTTTCCAACTCGCCGACAAAGCAAAGCTGGCTGACCTGAAGAAGAACCCTGTCACGATCAAGGAGGACATCGAATACAAGTGCGTGCTCGCCCCTGCGCGATACTGAATGTAGCGTATTCACAATACGCTCTAGCGTTCGCATTACATTCAAAGTCAACCACTCCATCATCTCGGTATGCGTCGCCTCATATACATTCGGAACGGAACCTCATTTATTCCTACAGGGCGTTCGATACATCCAAGTCGTGAAGCGTGCAGGCATCAAAGGTATATCCCATCGGTCACCGTCGTTTGTTGTGCTCTAATTCTGGGATCATCAGTGGAGAAGTTTGAACAGATGTTGGGTTCATACGGTCCATCGCCAACGGGAGAGCCGTACATTAAGAACTTCGATCCTGATCAGTCGCCATCTGGAATGCTCGCGCGATCTGGCTCCTACAACGTAAGGAGCCGTGTTGTCGACGACGACGGCGAGGTCTATGCAGGTGGATCCGTCTTCATTTTATCTTGGTTTTGCATTTCACTTATCGATGGTTGTAGATTGGGAATGGGCCTTCAAGCTCGGAAAGGAGTGGTAGTCCCACTCGTGCACTCAGACCCCATGCTTTGTTCAATTAACTCTTCATGTATTCGGAATCGGAATCTCATAGCATATTGTTACGTTGATACTTTGGTGACCATTATAATACGCCATCGATGGAATTGATAAGAGCTTCGAAACGCGTGGAGCTATGACGGCAGACGCGCTCGCGTTATGAGCTCACGTGATATCAGTCACTACCGCCGGTCCGGTTCCCGTCTTCCTTTTTCAACCATGTCGTTACGACTCTTTCAGCTTCCACAACGATGTCCGCCCTGCTGGCATACCCAGTCGTTCCCCCAAGGGCACACGATACAGAAATTTGCCAGTATTCGTCGGTTTTTGAGCTCTCAAACTCAATCGATCGTTCCCGTCCAGAAATCCTTGGTTGAAAAACTACCACCAAAAATGAGACCATATCTATACCTGAGTCGAATAGACAAACCCATTGGCACTATGCTGCTCTTTTATCCTTGTAGTATGTCATGTTTCTCTTCATTTCCATCTACGATACCCACAAGTCCCTTGTGTCGACAGCTTGGTCCATTTCGATGGCTTCATACGCCCTTCAAGTGCCCTACACTGTACCATTGACCTTCATCAGTCTCTTCGGCATAGGAGCATTTATAATGCGCGGTGCTGGGTGTACAATAAACGATATGTGGGATAAACATCTTGATAAAGCTGTGGGTAAGCTGCCGTGTTTGTTGTCCCTTCGGTCAAACTTAATGGCCCAAGAAAGAACGCGGGAAAGGCCCTTGTCGCGGGGAGATATAACCACTCCACAAGCTGTTGGTTTCCTTGGAGCTCAATTGTCGGCCGGACTCGCCGTGTTGCTTCAATTCAACTGGTATAGGTGATTGCACATCTTGATTACCACGACGACGCCAGTGACCGTCTCTCATAGCATCTTCCTGGGAGCTGCGTCTCTATCTGTGGTAACAATATATCCCTTCATGAAGCGTGTTACACATTGGCCACAGGCCGTTCTCGGTAAGTTCACTCGCCTTGGTCCAGCATCACTACTTAATGCCTCTTGTCAAGGTCTGGCTTTCAACTGGGGAGCGCTTCTGGGCTGGTCTGCCGTCGCAGGCACTACCAATTGGAGCGTTTGCTTGCCGCTATATGCAGGGGGTGTCTGCTGGACCCTAATCTACGATACCATATACGCTCACCAGGTTCATCGTGCTATTACGCCTCCCGTGTCTTGGATTCGTGTTAACCAACTGACTCTAGGACAAAAATGACGACGTCACTGTTGGCATCCGCTCTACTGCTCTTCTTTTTGGTGACCATACACGTTCAATACTTAGTGGCCTCTCCGTTGCTTCAGTATCTCTAATATCCTATGCCGGAATTCTTAACTCTCAAGCAGCACCCTTCTACTGTGGTGTAGGGATCGGTGCCTTACAGCTAGCCCGTGTCCTATACGAGACGGACTTCGAGAGTCGACCCAGCTGCTGGAAAGGTTTCGTTGGGTGCGGCTGGGCCGGCTTTTGGATGTGGATGGGTGCTTTGAGCGACTACGTCTTTTCTGTAACCGGGTTGTTATCGTAGTTACGTTGAGCAAAGGTCAGGCATTACATCAAATTAGTTAGTATATACATGTCATAAGTAGCATCAAGTTGGAACGCTATTTTATCGTGGTCGTGATACGGATCGATATAAACAAGAGGTGTAAGAAATAGATGAAGGAGATACAGTGGGATAGAATCAAACAGGCTACTGCGCAGTTTAAAGAACAACAAGAATGTAACAAAACGGTAAATGACACGATCATTTACGATTCATCGACAACCCCGGGACCGGATTGGAAGGAAGGAACGCTACAGAAATAGAATGTAGAGGATTGGTAGATAACATGTTAAAAAAGCCTGAGGATCAGGCAATCATGCAGAACTATGATACGACACCTGGGGGTTGAGTCGTGATTTCAAGTAACCCTTGAAACCAACGACACAGATCGTCCAAGTGAAGGCTAGGCAGGTCATTGCAACGGCGACATTCATGAACATCATAACATCTATATAGAACATCAGTCAGGTCCGTGAACAATCAGAATGATAATCAGAATAACACACCATCACGACCTCTTCGCATAGCTGCGATGGTCAACTCTTCCGTTGAGAACTGGAAAGAGAGTCCTCCGCAAGCGAGGAAGAAGCTCCCCAAAGCCTCTGTAGGCGGCCGAGAGGGAAGAATGGAGCGGGGCGGACCAAGCCAAACGAAGAAGTAGGTCAAGCATCTGAGGACGGAGAAAGCAGTCAAAAGGTAACCCCAGAGCATGTGTATTTGCACCTAAAAAAGATATGGATATCAGCTGAGTTATCCTTTGATGATCGCAAAAATATGACGACAAGAATAGATCGGAGATAGTGGATGTAAACGGAAAACAAAGTGACGTACTTGGAATACATATGTCTGTGCGTGTGCAGACATTGCAGCTCCCGTCACTCCGATGACCAACGCGGGGAAGGGGTTAAAGCTCGCAATGTAACTCGGCGGTTCAGCAACAGCCTCTTTGGAGCCATTAGAGGGCAAGGCAGCGATAGTCGAAGAGGCCATCCACTTCCTAACTCTCTTGGATTCAAGAGCCATACCCACAAGACCAGCAAACCAGAACATTACCTAAGTTCACATAAGTATCAATCAGAATTGAAGACTGCGTGAGAGGAAACACGTACAGCGATACCAATATGCTGAATCTGCTTTGTAGTATATGCGTCTCCAGCTTTGGCGCCAAAGCGCTCCATCCAGGTGTTCGTAATCCCGTAAATAAATATGACTAGGGATTCCACAAATTCCGCGCTGACATATTCCTTGTTAGGCGCTCTGTTCCACGCCCAGCCGAGGTCCGCGTATGAGCCCAGGAAACGTGCAAAGGTGAGCAGACCATAGCACCAGAAGATGCCACCCTCTGTAAAGACGGTAAATGAATATATCGGGAAGTAAAATCACTGGAGATGCATACTGATGAGATGCGCCAGACATCCGTTTGTATAATTTCCTCTGCATCCACCTAGGTGGTTTTAACACCGGATCATTCCTTCGATCAAAACAGGAACGCACCGGTGTAGATCACGACACCGAGAACCGCTTCGCCGTATGCAACTATCACGATAGATCTCTCGACGGTCGCAAACATACCCTGGCCAATCCGCCTGAGTAGAGTGTCCTTCGCTTTGTGTGATTTAAAATCCACGTCGGGGAAGTCGTCTGAATGAGAAGAACGTGCCCCAAAGAGCGTACGATCTGAGGCTGCCGAATGGGAAAATTCCCTGTGATGTCGGTTTACATTGTTGGCCCATTCCGCTGTATCTCCGTGGATGACCTCGTCGCCGTAGTGGACGTGCCTATCGGAAACCGGGCTAGAAGCCTTCGGGTCGTCCAGTTCGTACTGCTCGGGCTCCTCCGTGACTAAACCAGCATACTCCGGGCCCGTCAAACTATGCTCATCCTTCCCCAAAATGGCGGTATTCCAGAAGCTTCGCAACACAAATTTGTTACCTCCCCGGAAGAACGAGACAACCCGACGGAAAACATTGAGTAAGTCGATGCACGTTAATACGAGCGTGATAGCCAGTATGAGATAGCTTTGTCTTCCATGGACGGAACCTAGAAAGAGAATTGATTTTTTTGATATTAGCCTTTGTCTCGTCGTCAAAACGGCAAGAGCGGATGGTCTAACCTTCGTACCTGTGACACAGGGATGAGTCATTGGGTCTGTGTCATGGATGATCGATCGGCTTACATGTTGGGAGTGAGCTTTTTGTACAACGCGACGGAGGCGCATCCCAAAGCAGATAGCCCATAAAATACGACCATAACGGCGCCATGCCATGAATGCTTGACAGACCGCATGATGATGCCTGCTTAAGTCATGAGTAGAACTACAAAATGAGAAATGAGTTGACGCACCTGCGGGAAGCGCGACGAAGAATGCAAGACACATTATCACCACATGCATGAACATGAGTCCGGGGTATTGATGGTCTGTGGCGGGGTCGTTTTCAAAGTCGAGCGTATACCATGATGGTGGTATGGGGGCATGATGGAGCGTCACTTCTGTCTCGTTGAGTTCGGCGAGAGGAGCACCCATATGGTGATGATGGTCATCCCGTTTCGCCAGCAGCTTGTCTACTGGTAGCGCATCATTGACGACAAGAGACGCATCGGCTGGCGAGGTCGCAAGAAGCAGAGAAAGAGCGACGACAGGGACGGCAAGGGACAGAGCGCACCAGCGAGAACGCATTGCTGAACGAAAAGGGGAGAGGCCCAGAAAGTCCCGAGAAAATTGCAAGTACCCATTATTATATGGATTCGGATGATCTTGGGGGCTTGGGAAAGCTTTGATTGGTGATGCGCGATGAGCCGGAACGGCATTTGTTCTGTTGACTCAGGTTTTCTTATTAAAACATCAATGAAGTCAGTCGCTTCCGAGTCCATATTCAGTAATGGTAGCCGAAATCGAACAGAACGGGTATGGTCCAGGGTTCTGTGCCCTGATAAACTTACCAACCGAATATACGATGAGAAGCAACACTTGCCTAGTTGTTCAACGTACAGTGCCAGTACGTAGAGATATAAACTCGGGACCGCCAGAATGGATACCACATGTTGAGCCGGCGGCGATTTTCCTTCCCCCGCGTGAGGTCATAGATGACGATTGTCTGAGATGGGGACGAAATGGTGCACTTGTTGTCAACCACTGCAGTTCGTCTGAGGAACAATTCTCCTGACCTGCTCTCACAATCCAGGGACTCTGTCCGTCCTGTCCTGTTTGGTCGGACGTCGTTTCAAAATGACCAAGAAATGATGACGAAATCAAAGGTCCGGACAGGCTCATCGGACCTGCGACTACGTCCGCGGGAGACCGAAGTGGACGCAGTTGCTGCTTAAAAGCCGATCGAAGAGCATGAAAACCAGGTGCAATGTGCCCATTTGGCGCCTGAGGGCTTCCAATATCACTGAAAGAAAATTAGCGAAGGGGGGGAAGGGAAGCTGTTGAAACGCCTAATCGCCGACCCAACTCCGAACAACTAATGACGTATCGTGGGCCTATCTGTTCGCTATCTCATCCATCAATCAGGCCATTCCTTGGAATTCCGTGGTCTCGTGTTGCCTCGCTCAACGTCGACCTTAGTCTTTCCCCAGGATAGCAATGCTCGTCAGAATGAGAACCCTTTTATGGGGGAACATGGCGCCCATGCGCCCGGAAGCCAAGCTTCTCTTAAAGATCGACTGGTTCATCCTCAGTTATTGTTGCCTCCAGGTAAGTTCAGCTTCCATTTTTCTCATTACTTCTGAAATTCGGAAGTTTACTAACCGCGCCGGCTGCTGTATATAGTACTTCACAAATTGTTTGTGCCTTGTCTTCTTCTCTTTGCCGGCCTATTTTATTCGGAATCTTTCAGATCTAGATCGAAGGTAAGCCTGTCCGTTTATCGTTCACCCGAAAAAAGGAGGACGTCAAAGGATTGACTATTCACATTTCAAGCAACATATCTAATGCATATGTGAGCGGGATGAAGGAGGAACTTCGCATGTACGGGACTGAGTACAATGTCTGTGGCTTTCCTCAGTTGCATATGTATTCCTTGCTTATTTTGATCTCGTGTTAGAAAATTAACACTATCTTCACCTGCGGTTATATCGTAGGAATGATCCCTAGTGAGCGATATATTTCCATGGCTTTTGGATAATACCACTCTTGTCATCGTCCTTTATCCCGTGTCTAGAGCGGCCGTGTTGAGTGACCTGGACTGACTTTTTATTGCTCTTGCAGACAACTTGATGCTCCAGATCGTTCCTCCGCGTATTTGGCTCCCATGCATGCAGATTCTGTGGGGCGTGCTGACTTTTTGGTAACTGTGCTCATAGTCGTGTTTATGCCGTCGCTTAATCGGTGTTACTTAGTACAAGCGCCGTGCATAATGTTGAATCCGTCGGTATTCAACTCGACTTGGTATATTGCAAATACTGAATTACCCGAAGATATACGCGATTCGATTCTTCCAAGCTATGGCCGAATCGTCGACTTTCGTAGGCACCCACTACATACTAGGCTCATGGTACAAATCTGGCGAACTAGGTAAACGCTCTGGAATATTTACGAGCTCGGGTTTGGCGGGAACCCTGCAAGTCCCTTTTCATTTTTAAGCCTGACGAGTCTGAACGTGGGCATAGGTTTTCCGGTATTCTCCAGGCTGCAGTATACAAGTACGTCATTTGACCCTTGTTGAATTGTAAGGTTCGCTCTGATGAATATCACAGACATCTAAACGGTCTTGCCGGTCGAAGCGGATGGCGTTGGTTGTTCGTACAGTTATGGTGGTCGTCTCACACGTTCACTGATGATCTGACATGGCAGATTCATCATTGACGGAATCATTACCTTGCCCATAGCACTCTACGGTTTCCTTATTTTCCCGGACGTGCCTTTGACGACGAAGGCTTTCTATCTGAGTAAAGATGTACGTACATATCTTTCCATCATTGTTGCATTGGAATGATGTTGATAAATATCATAGGAAAAAAGGTTAGCCTCAGACCGGCTTCAAGGCGAAATTCAGGTAGCACGGGACCCTGTGTCATGGGCTACCGTTAAACGCATCCTTGGAAAATGGCGGTGGTATGGATGCAGCCTCCTGGTGAGTATCAGAATCAATGCCCTAGACGAGTCATATATCGTTCCTCGATCAGTTCGCAATCTCTGGTGAAACCGAGAGTTTCGGATCGAACAACATTATGGGACAATGGCTGAAAGCTATTGGAGGATACAGCGTCGAACAGATCGGTATCCGTCAATATTATATCATGTCTTCTTACTGATCAGCATCAATGTTCTCTGCAGATTATTATCCCTCCGGCGCCACCGCTTTTGCCATTGCGTCGACTCTAGTGTGCGCCACCTGGACAGACTATACTCGCATCCGATGGCCAGTACTGGTGTACATGTCGGTCGCGTGTATTGTATCTGCTGTCTGCCTTCTTGTTTGGGGCAGTCCCACAGGCTTAAAGTTTTTCGCTTTCTGTGCGTATCTCTGTGATCGGAATTGGATGACCAGAATCTAATTTTCTTTACAGATATTGCTGGTGCTTCTTATGCCGGTCAAGCGACTACATTCGCGTATGTACTAATATTCTATCCTTTGACTCGTAATGACATATGCACTCAGGTGGGCGAACCAGATATGTGCAGACGATGATCAAGAACGGGGTATTGTGCTCGCTTCTATGAAGTACGTCCGTATGCTTGACGGCTTCTATGATAATTTCTAACCTCAAGTTTCCAAACAGCATGTGGAATAATGTGATCAATGCATGGTGGCCACTTGTTTTCTATCCGGCAACAGATGCGCCTAGGTTTCACAAAGGTATGATCGCGATGATATGCGTCAGTGTTGCGACGCTAGGCGTTACGGGGCTTGTATGGTATTTGGAAAGAAGAGAGAAAAAGGCAGAAAAGAAGGTATCAGACGATGATGGGGAAGAACCGCAGCCTGAGGGAGATAAAGATTCGTTGAAAGGGACGAGTTGATCAACGGAGACGAGTAAGTATGCCATATGGACCGATGCACGTAGAATGTTAGATAAACTGAAATATAGTGTGTATGCTATGTCCTGTACAGTGTATCGGGGACGGCCCAGCATCGGTAGCGAGCCGCCGGCCCGGTGGCAGGCACGCGGTAAGCATTTTATTTGCTACTATTGTCCTGCGTCCTGTGACTACTCAGAAATCACAAGAAATGGTCGCTGCCCGCTGCAGGTCTGAAGCATTTAGATCTACGTTTTCTGATTTCCTATAGTATTTCTCATGTCCTCCATACTGCAGAATCCAGGCAGAATCCCCCAGGAGCTCGTCAACACCGTCCTTGATGAACTCCGCGGTGATATCGTGACCCTGAGCGCTTGCTCACTTGTTTGCCGACCCTGGACCAACCCTTCCCGAGCGCTCATATTTTCCTGTATCCATCTACTTCGGGAAGATGGAAGGAATGATTTCTCGAAAGGTCGCCCGCAGCTTCGAAGTATTCTGAACTTTTGCAACTTTCTGGCGACATACCCGCATATTGCCCCGTTTGTCAGTACGCTCAGTCTGCAGTCCAAGGGTCCAGCTCTTCCTGGGTCCAGCGGCTCCAGGGCAGCCAAGGCGCGGTGGAAGCCGTTGCACGACACGCTTGCACGCGCATTACCAACCCTCACCCATTTGAAGTCTCTCGAACTTCGGTTTGACAGAATATACGGTTGGGACGCGTTTTCAGAGTGGGAAGGAGCCCATGTCTTCACCCAAGCTTCCCCTGTTCTGACAAAACTCGAGCTAAGGAGGGTCACATTCGAAGATTTGAGTGTGTTGTTGAGTTTGTTGCGGTGCACACGTTCGCTCGAGGTGTTGGCGCTGCAGGAAATCGATTTCGTGCAGAACGACCTCCATGTTGATGTTAGCAGTCTCCTCGTGGCCGTTCAGACGGACAAACGGTCTCGGTTGAAGACCTTGTCGCTCCAACGGATGGAGGCTCATGTGTTTGATACTGTTGCTAGGGCCCTCACGCGTCCACAGTCCCCAGTTGATGTCGGTCATCTGCGTCACCTCGATTTATACGGTTCGCACCAAGGAGATGGTGCTTCCGTCGGCGATGATCTTGCTGCCGCTGCCGAGTTTCTGTTCATGAACCAGAATTCTTTGGAACATTTCTCAACATGTCAACCGTTTGGCGCCCGTATGTTTTATTATCTCAAACTCTGCAACGCGCTTATATCGTTCTGCTGTACCGTTTAGAACATCTCTGTCCACTTCTCAAATGCCGAACTTTGAAGACCATGTGCATGTCTGCAGTAACATCTGCATCCGCTTGGCTTGATCGCATATGTCCGACAATTAACGGCGTCTCCCACTTCACGATGGAGTCTCTGACCGTAGAAATATCGGGGCATTATTCGAAGCACCGGTTGCATGACGATAGCTCCAAATGGCGAGAGTTGGACAGCCTACTTGCTGCATCGGCGCTGCGGCAATTCACAATAATTTGTGCGCGTGCTGAAAGCGACTACCAGCACTATTGGGATCTAAATTGGGCGGAGCCGGAGGACTTTGATTCGGTCCTCCCGGCATTATGCCACAGTGGTCGCTTGGACGTTCAGCTGGAAAGTATGTTGTCACCTATGCTCTGCGTCCCTATCTGGTTAATGCTGCGTTCCAGTCATAGTATAATAGGGCTCTTGATGTCGATCCAGTTGTAGTGCCACTCTCAGGTCAGCCTAATTGCAGGCTTATAAATACTGATAATAACTTACCCTCTATGAACAGCTTTGCTTAGAAACTTTTATCGAGAAATTTCAAGATTCATAACTGGTAATGCAGTTTGGAAACAATTTATACGCGTATAGAATCAAACTAATTGCGAAATCCATCTAGGAATATTGCAAGGCTACTGCCATAAGTTTTCAAATAATAAGCAAGATGAGCAACGACTATGTACAGGGAGCGTTTTCACGACAGGAGAAGATCTGAAAGCGAAACTTCCTGTGAAATAGGGTATAAGTGAATGTTGGTATTAGCTAGCGACCTATATTCACAGATACTGTCAGAAGAGCACGGACGATTCATGAATACGAACGGACCTTCAAACTGTTGAGACGTCCCATAGGCGTAATTCTGGCCGAGGTTGTTCATTGGAGGCCCCGTAGCAGGTACCTGTGACCTCGGAGGAGACATGCTACGATTCTCAAAAGCCAAACTCCCCATATTATGGGTAACACCAAGATGATCATAACTTGGGTTCCTCGCCTCGGACCTTGTAGGTGCGTAAGCCGCATAGGTGTACGCGTTTCCAGTTTGACCACTGTAACCTGCATCATAATAACCATGGGCTGCCGGCGGCATGTACATGCCATGTCCAGTGGAGCTGCCATTTTCACGAGTACCAGACACAGAGCCCCCAATACTATTCAGTGTCACGGTTCTCTGATGGGTCAATTTCTCCTCCATGTCACGGTCGGGATGGTACGCACTCCCTTGGGGGTCGAACGAGATAGCCTCGTTGAGCAACTTGTTCTTACGCCTGCGGCGGAGCGTGAAGGTCACCACGAGGAGAATGAGAACCAAGCCGACGATCCCGCACAGGGCAAAAACGAAGCCGGAGAGAGGTTTGTTTTGGAGGAAAGATTTGTGTGTTGCACCCGTTTGGGTGGCGGCGGAGGAGCTCGAACCGGTCGCTGACTCTTCCGCAGCACTCGCAAATGCGGTGACTGTGTGCTCGACACCATCAGAGGTCGTCTCATAAACAGATTCCGAGACGGAAGGCGACGAAGAGGTGGCAGAATCAGAGCTGCTGCTGCTTAGCGCGGTTGAAAGCGTCTCGGAAGCAGACACAGATGATGTGGGACTAGAAGATGATGACGACCTAGGATCAGAGATGGTAAGTACACGCGTTTTGATGGTATACACATCGACGCGGCTTACGAAGTAGTCGAAGAAGAGGAACTTGAGGTATTGGAAGTATTGGATGCGCTTGGAGCGGAGCTTGTCGTAGACGCCGATGTGGACCTACAATGATGATAAGAGGCAGCAGCCAGGCAAAAAACCACACTGACGAAGTCTTAGAAGTCAGGATCACGCTTGAAACAGCGCTGGCTGCTGAACTGGCTGCATCGCCGATGTTGCCACTTAAATGGTTGTAAGTCTTATCGTTTTGACGAAGAACACCAGCACATACATCACGCTGGTCGCACTGGACGCTACTACAGGACAATGTTGTTAGTAACATCATTTGAACAGAACTAGTATTGAACTCACTTCCGCTTAGGGCCTGCCTCTGCGCGAGGATTTGTCCCTCCATACAAGTGGAGATTGGATAAGCAAAAGAGTGTGGGTTGGCGGTTGCCAAATATTCAGATATCCCCAAGTTCGAGGATGGTACCCCGGAAAATTGAGTTGATGGCCGCTTTACATTCGCATGCAAAGGTGAAGGAGAATGAAGGGAGAGGACAAGATGGTGTAGAAGAGAAAGAACAAAAGAAGGCGGTCAGACCTCAATCTAGCTGTCACTCGCATCACGATAGTCTCTAACAAGTGGAGACGTTATTTTGGGTGCGGAGCATCGTAAAATGTTTGCCGGTGCTTCATCGGATCACCCCATTTTAGTGCTCGGTACACAAATTGGCGCATGTATGTTACATTTGAAAGAAAACAGCACTTTTATCGCTACAGCACGAGAGATTGTACGAGAGAACTACCTAAATTTTACTTCCGTCTAGTGGAACCCATAGAAACTTACATCATCATGACTCTGAGATTTAGCGATCATCACCATAGCGACATGCCAAGAGAATCGCATACAGCCCCCGACTGATCCAAACGAAATGACTGCAAATTTATCGTCCGTTTCTTATTAGCCAGAGAACCACGGTCCAGGCCCGTATTGTTCACCTGCTCTTCGCTCCATCAGGTTACGAAGGGGGCCGAGAAGTCTCGTGAAAGCGGGGGCGTCCAATGCCGCCACTTTGAGCTTCGGAAGAAGACGTTCGCCGCGCTGGATGGCACAAACAGTTGCAGCTCGGGGAGCCATGCGCAAAAGCGACAGTTCTACTCATAAAATCAGTAAAGATTAAGAAAAAAGGGATGTAGAACACTTGCCTCCGAAGTAGTCGCCTTTCTTGTAGTGTCCAACTTCGAATTCCCGAATTTCACCATCCTCGCCCTCTTGGGCTTTGGTAACGACAGCTTCACCTTCCTCGACAAAGAAGAAGGTATCGCCCATTTCTCCCTGTCTGACAACAGCTTCCCCATCCATGTAAACCCTGCTGACCAGCGCATCGGCAATTTTGCTTCGCTCCATTGAATCGAGCGAAGACAGCAGGGTCACGGTTGATAAGAAATGCTCGTACATCGTGCGCCGCCGATGAGCAGCCGTCAAAATAATGGTCCGGAAGGTAATGCGATCCAGGGCCCAGAGCATAGATGCTTCAGTCGACACAACGGTCGCAGCACGAGGATGGCCATACATCAGTGCCAATTCTCCAAAGGACGTGCCGGGTGTGCACTCTGAGACTTGTTTGCCAAACTCAGGGTGGTACCCAGGCTGAACGAACATGTCCTCTGAGCGACGAAGCCCCGCTGGAGGCAGTGGTTCAGGTCGGATGTAGCAGGTCAGCAAACCCGACTCAACGACGTAAAAGTAGTCACCGACGTCCCCTTGTCGTATGATGACCTCCCCCTTCTCAGTAGCCTTTTCCTGCATCGCACCAATGACTGCTGTAATCTGTTCCTCTTCAAGGTCACGGAAAAGCAGATTATCTGTCATTGAAGCCCTAATCCGGCGCAGCTGGTCGGGTGTTTTTGGGTAGACCGGGAGGATCTCGTCTGAGCCGTCGAGGGGGATGGATTCTGCTGATACAGATGTACGCCTTGCAAAAATTGCAGAAGTGGGAGGTACTAGGAAACTACCAGGAGTGGGGGGTGCCAGTGGGGTGTCGTCGCGCACTGGGAACGGGGGCGACATCGACAATGGCGATGGCGGTGGCAGAACGCGTCCGTCCATCTGGATAGTTGGAGGTCCCATCGAGTTGTTGGCAAGCAAGGCATTCCCGGCAACGTTGAGAGTACCAAATGGTCCCGGAGTGAGGCTGACGCTATTCCTCAAGGATGAGCGGTGCGGTGCTTGGTGGAAGGGAGACACTGATATCGGACCCGGTGGAGTACCAAAGGGCGTATCCATGTATACATCGCTAGGCAAATCGCGAGAAAAAGCAGGTGTTCGACGAGCAAGAACATCGCGAGTGAGCGACCTTTGTTCTTCGAGCCGCTGCTGGAACCAATTGGCGCAAAATTGCAGAGCATCCTTTGGCTGAGCGCGATTTGCGTCGCGAGTAAGGTCTTCGACGAGGGAGTCAAAGGTCGACATGGGTGAGAGTAAGGAAGGAAGGCGAGAATTCGTTGATATTTAAGAAGGACGCTCTAACAAGGGGTTACATTTTTGCTCGATCGAAGCAGAGTCAAAGCGGCATTCAAAGTCCCATTGTCTGCCAAAATCGCTCTCGGTGTTCAAATGCCTTTCTACTAATTGCTCGATACCAACAGATGGTACTTTGTTAAACATGAAATGTATCCATGGAGTTCAATTGTTTTTGTGCATGCATGAGGCACAAGTATAGCCTCAGGACTACCGATCGCCGCACAGGCATAATGCCGCAGGGCGAAGGGAAATAGAAAGGTGGTGGTGGTTTTTATTCTGATCAAATGTCCCGGAGAAGGAAACGAACCAGAGTCCGTACTACATGCGTAAAAGGCGTCCGGAGAAAGGCGCAAAAAGCTCGTAAACAAAAGATTGGAGGCTCCATGATCGATAAACCAATGCGGCAAAGGTTTCAAGTTACTTGCAACTGTCAAGGGCACATAGCAAATGCGAGAAGAACAACCCTCTCAAGCAACAAATGGGAGGCAATTATTCGAATACAAAGGACGTTATTCGGCCGATCGGTTGACCTGCCCGGCGCGTCGTCCAACAGTCTTCACAGATCGTATCCTCGAACAGATTCCTCGATGTAATCCTCTCAATTTCCATGTAGATTCATAATATACGCACGCACGTACTGTTCATCTAGCTACAATAACAGACACTGGTTCTCCGGTGTGGTTTCATCTTCACAAGGATGAACATCTACCGCACTTGTCCCTCCCATATCCTCACCCCTACTATCCTCCAATATTATAAGCTCCCTACCGTATTTACTTTCAAACTAATTTCTTTGCAGCAAGTGTGAAAAAACCCTGACATATTGTTACTGAGAAGAAGTAGAGGCCTACCATGATGCTCATTCCATCATGACAAATGGTAACCTAAATGCAGCTGTGAAGACTCCAACACATCTCCAACGCAAAGAAAGTTATCAAGGAATGCAAATGCATATCCGTCAGATAGCCCGCTGGTCGTGGACTTGAAGGAGAGACTTTAGCACAGATGGCACAGGAGAAAGGCGTGAGGTACACGGTTGGTTATAAGCCAGACAAGGTGAAGTCACCTTCAGAAAGTTATTCTTCTGTTCAATACCATAGAGAATATCGATATGAGAGATCTCCAGATTAAGTTCATCATCGAGGCAAGTAATATCGACCAAATCCTGTCTCGACGTGCACGGTATGTCATCGCGGCGTTGATCTCAATTGCAGACGACCAGTACTTGGGGTCTTGTCTGCATTGTGATCCAGGTTTCCGCAAGAAAGCACATACAGTGTTCTCAAAGAAGACGGAGCCATCATGCTCGACACTGCAAAGAGGCCACCCTGACGTCTTCATCTCCACCCTTTCGTCCACCTGTCTGCATAGCACCATGTCACTGAGATCATCAACGAAGATGGCACTTCCTCCAGCGTGACCTCGCCCACCGATGGGTGTCCCGAATAACCTACAACGGTGTATTCGATAGCGGAGCAGCGATGAACCTGCACTGGCAGAAGGGCAAGGATCGACATCCTTGATATGGATCATCGACGGCGAGGCTTAAGGCTATAGTGAGGATTCCCGGGAGTGGCTGAGCCGAGCACGTAGCTCAATGTCAACTCCGAAAAAGACAACAGCGCGAGGGTAAGGGAGGCGTTTGCGAAGGTAAGATAGGCAAACAGTATGCTGACTTGAACGACGCTGTAAAGACAAAGACTACGTAGCCATCGACGTGATTTGACGCAGCGCGAAGGAAGGAACAAGGACAAAACTGCAACCAGCATCGCCTAGGTATTTCAGGCCGAGTTCGGGTGCCCTAATAATTGAAGATTGCTGGCGGAGTCTATGTCCTGTGGATGCCCGTGTTCTGTCTGTCAACCTTCGGTGAAACGGCACAATTCTTCCCTGATACCAATATGATTAGAGTACATTGTCGATGATGCGTACACGTGCAAAACAAAGCGAGTCCTTGTCAATCATAAGTTCATGAACAAATATTCTTCAGACCTTCATGATCTTCTCTTCTTAACCACCCGGAAATAGTACGCCGCCAACCCCACAAGTACAAGTCCAACAACGGTGATGCAAACCGCTATTGCGATTGTTGCCCCCTTGCTCAATCCGTTGGAGCCACGACATCCGTCCCTGATAGCAGCATCACACGGCCCGCCTTGTGGTCGAACATACGCTCCTTCTTGCAGAGCTGTGAAGTATGGATCATTTGTATCGTTCATAACATGCATCGCAGCCAGTGTGAGCATGGGTGCATTATAGTCCAAAGCAACCTATGTTTATACGATGAGTACATTTATCAGCACACAGAAAAGAACCATACCTCTGTTTGAATCCAATCGCTACGAATATCGTAGAAGTTGTCGTGCCTATCGGGTCCTCCGACAACTGCACCATACAGCACGTATGCTTCCACCTCTGGCGAGCTGTCAATATTACTGATATCGCTCCCACCACTAGCCATGGCCGAATGAGGATTTGAGGGGGAGTTGGGATTTGAACCAACGACGTATGGAGCTACAGGTCAAGTTGGCGACGTTGTCTTTTAACGGAAGACAGTAACCTACCTGACATAGGGTTCTTTCCGAGCGCATAGTCTAGTTGTATTTGTGCGTAATTCTAGAAAACCCATGAGAGAAGTGCCGCAAACAGTAATGTGCAGCTGCTGAACGCACCATGTATGATGTCGTTTTCGCGGATGAAGTAGCCATGGGTGCATATCTAGTCATTAACATTGCGGCATTCAAAGCGGGGTTGAGGCTTGCACTATCTGAATCTTCGTGATAGTACAGCAATCCACCTAACCATGGTAGGTTCAATACAATCCAAACAATGAGGTAATTCTAACCTCTTGTTTCAAAGAAGCGTCCATCGTAGTTAAGTATTCCGTCGAAATATCGTTCTGCTTCCCCTTGCCACCCAGAGGCGTTACTGCCGATGGAAGAGCCGGACTGGGCGATCTGAGCAAACAAAACAGCTAGCCCAGGAGTCTTGGAATCCCAGTTGAAAACACCATTCTGCCCCGAAAGCCCAAACGAGCTATAATAGTTCTCTGCTTGTTGGTACAAAGTCGTCGAATTAGTCGCCCAGGCCAGGAACAATGCGGCCAGAGTCAATTCATCCCCATATGATGACGACGCGTAGCTTTCAGTTACAGCTGGAACAGAATTCTGATAGACGACTTGGCCGCCAGAAGCATTGACGGCGAAACTAAACAGGCTCTGTGCGTGACTGAGGAGGATTTCCGAGTAGGTAGTGTTCGTCAAAGACGCGGGGGATTGGTAAACCCCACCGAAACCGCGGTTAGCGTAAAGATTAGAGCATGCAGAGAAGGCTGCAGAGACACCGGCAGCAACGTCGGTTCCAGGAGAGGTATCGTTAATTTGGAACGACGGCCGTGGTGTTGGTATATCTTGATCACCGCCCCAATAATTATTATCCAAATTAGCTAAGATTAAATGAGTACAGCTCAGAAGGTGAAAAAGGTAAAACTTCAAACCGTCAGCAACCTGCACATACAAGGTATCGTTTGAGGGATGCGCCTGTGGAAAACGATCATTGCTGAGTAAACTTCTCAAGTGTGACACAACGAACCTTGATAAGCCAGTCCAAGCCCCAACGTAGCATGGAATCCAGATATGCCGTTTGATTAGAATCATCATAACCTTGATTTCCTTGTTAAATCCGGGCACAAAGTGAGAAGAGTGGGTCCACCGACCTTTGCCGAAATCCGTGGCACCCCAACATATTGACATGATCGTAAAGGACTGCCCATGCTGTTGAACATTTGTGGTTAAGATATGACTACATTCCACCTACCAGAGGGAAAGTGCATTTTATGTAGTCTAAAATATTAGTCATGAGGGACAGCTGTGCTAATGATTTAAGGATGATACTCACCCCCGGCGTCATAGTATCCACCTATTGAAAGCATGTTAGAGGGGACACCAAGGTCATAAACTATAGTATACAGACCAGTCAGATCAAGGTTGACGTCGGATCCATCCTCTAAGGCGCTGTTATTTCGCCACCCCACACGATTGTCCGAAGGCAATCTCCCACTTCTCTGAGCTTCATAGAAGTAGATTAGGTTCCCCAGTAATGTACTCCATTGTGGGTTGGGGGTTCCTGAAGAAGAGACGGTCCCATTGGAAGCAGCCGGCGGTAATAATGGCGGATTCGGTAGGGATAATTGACCGAGGGCAGTACTAAACAGAGCGCTGGCAAGAATAGTAAAGAGTCCGCGCATTTCCCAATGTTCTACGTGAGAAGGGCGAAGGTAGAAGAAGGGCGAGAAGAAAGAGGGGATGTTTAGCTGCGCAACATAATAAGGAAACGAGTCTGCAGGTGGTGAATCGCGTTTCATCCAGTTACGTCAGTTTTCGGCCCGGACCGATGATCCGGCTCCCGGGACTTTTTAAGGACCCACATCCTACTTCGCGATTACCATTGAATTTCCGCTCACTCTTGGCTCTCGCTTTGCACGGGTTTTTCGTCCATTCCGCAGATCGGCCCCAAGAAACGTTTGTAATGGATCCTGGAACGTTGATCGGTGGAAGGCCGAATGAAACATGCAGTTCACATTCCAAATCGCCTCTAAAGTTCGAGAAAACAAGATCTATCATCTTCACTGAAGTCGACACAAGTTTTCAACTGTTTGTCCTTTTATCTCTTTTTTCGCTCACCGAAACGAACACCAGAAATAAACTAGTTGTGTGTACAAGCTGAAATTCGTTGACAACTCCACCGTACCATATAAAGGAGCCGAAAAGTAGCGTACAAAAAGTCAGGGGATTTTCACCCAGCCATTTTTTATCACCGCCTTGACGCTCTTGTCGTCCCTTGATCAAGTTGACTGTTAATGCCAGTAGCTCGCCTTGCCTACGCTGCTCGTACCATTGAACAGTACTTCACGAGGACGCGTATGGTTTAGAGCCGGAATTTAATGTGGGGACAGTACCGCAGAACGGTGACAGGCTACAGCACTTGGCGAAAATTTTGATCTAGGGTCCGACCGTCGATGATACACGATGCTACTGAGTAGTGTTGTATGCGGCATCATAAAATAAGTTCTTTGTTATAACGTCTGCAGACTCCATGACTGACAGACGCTCTTGACGAAAAATTACGAGTCATGAGTATGAGTATGGAAGTGCACCATTCGCTGGCACATCCGAGTCTGGGTTGTAGCAAGGTACCGGCGTGAAATCACGTATGCGGCCCTGGGAGGAAGCACTCCTGGTAAGCAACTACTTCGGGTCAGGCAAAAACTGACGAAAATAGGTGAATAACCTATGAAATTTAGACGCACAATTTAGACCATAGCAAAGAGTTATAATGGTAGTAAACCCAACTGATTTCGCTGTGCTCGAAAGAGCGTGTCAGATTTTCATCTCTATTCCAACGATTCCTCCTGCATTTTGACTGATGCAACTTAGTCACCTGCCAGGGGTGCACTGCGCAAACGGACACTAACACCATACTGTAGAAGGCGTAAATACTCTGCTCACTGCCTTAAACTGCGGATTCTGTGAAAGGATCCATGTGGATTCCGAGAATTATAAATATCCTTTGATCTCGCATTGAACTTGTGATCGATCACAGGATCGCAATTATAAAAGGGCTGACGAAAGCCTTCATTGACTTGATTCTCTGGTAAAAAAATTTCGAACAACTTCTGCACTATTACTGTCCATCGAACTTTTACAGCTATGCTAAGGTAATAAGCAACAACTCATGCAGACGACTGAGACCGAGGCCCAGCGTGAACGGAAGTTGCATGGGGTACTAGCGAGAAACGTGCCCAAAGCATTTATAACTGCTTTCGAAAATATTCCAGGTATTCTGCTCTGCCACATCCTCGCTTCGAAAAGACCTTTGGCTATAACGTCGCACCCCCGCCGTAATTCCACCCGGTTTAAAGGTAATAGCTGAATATCACTGACAGATCAAATAACGACTTTCATGATTAAGGTTTAAAAAAATCTTATGCCATCGAATAGAGTGCAGTCTGGAATCAAGAAGCGGAGACCGGCGGGCGAGTGTTGTTGGGGATAGATGACAGGGTTTACAATGGTCGATCGAAATCGGCCGCTTCTTCTGCTACAAAGGCAATGGTATTCAAAGCCTGATGTTATCCGGTCAAGGGCTTTCAGCTGATCGGAACTATCATGACTTCTGGGAAAGACTGGCGATGAGGAACTTGACGAAGTCCAGTACACCCTACCTCAAGACGGAGACAGAGAGAAATCAGTTTCGTGGTGCACAAATGCAGAGAATATGGCCAGCATGTAGTTCGTCGCTTCAGGAAATAGATCGTATAACTGTATGGAATGCGCTTAACTGGGCTACGTTATGTGCGGACTAGGTTTCATCAATTTCTACAAGAGGCTTTACGAATGTGTCAAGAACTGAATGACTCGCAGTGTCACTGTCGTCGATGCTAATAGGAGATGCGGCGGCGCTCAAGTGACCATTGCGTAAGTATTTACCCCCGACAATTATTCGATGGACGATTGAAATAGCTACAACAGCTTTGATAATCATGCGGATTCGTTATACGTCTTGGATACGATGAGCTAGGCACTTGGCGTGTTGCGAGCAAAACCACATTAGGAGTATTATACTGTCCCATTGTGTATTGTGTCTTAACAAAGCACGCTCCAAGAGTTCTTAATAAGAAGAAGGGATGGACGAGGCCACACTAAGATGTCCGCTTGGAGAATTGGGGTAGAAGAGGAAGGTACAGTGGGCAAGCAAGTAAGTAGCAAGGTAGCCATGGCCCAGATGGTGTCAACGACCCGAGCAAGTAGCTCTCGTAACTGACAGAGGAAGACAATCAAGCCAGCCAAGATCACAAGCGTGGTGCGCATGGGAAATTGGAGATAAGTAGCTTTGTAATGACGAAGACACGTCATTTTTGTAGATCTGCAAATCGGAACTGCCAAACACAATGCTGTCGCAGGGAGTCCCAGACGGTAAAGCCATATAGTGCCGCGACCGTTGCTCCACCAATATATAATTGCTATAATAAGATTGAGTGCTACACTGGAAGGTTCACCCAGACGCCCTTTCCGGAAGTACTGAAGACGATGCTTGGATTAACCGGGGACGGAGAGACAGCGTCAAAGGGCAATCGGCCGCTGAATGCTGACCATATTGGAGAGCAAATTAGCGGTTGTTTCTGAGTACTCTCCCTGGTGATCAGGAGTGTGGCCAATCATCCAAGGCTCTACATTGTAGACTCTGCGATGTGTGAACTGCAAAGATCGCAACAACAGTGGGGAACGGACTTGCTTGGTTATGGATTATGAGTATGGAAAGCTTGATCCGAAGACCCTTGATTCTTCTACCATCTTTGCATCATAAATCGCACGTTCATCTAGGTTAAGGTACGTCCGGAGTACCCTGGATGCTGGCATTGGGTCCCGTCTCTCCAGATCCTCGTCTTCACAGTTGAACGTGTAGTTTCCTGGAATAATACGAGGAAGCCTTAGATGCTGTATTACTGTTGATGGCTCGACGAGGAGCATGAATGATATCTGCAATCCAAATAAAACCTCTTCCTTGATTGGCGGGTCACTATAGCTGTAGACGGTTCCGTTATGACTTCTTCTTCTGAATCGCCGCCCGTGATTTCAAGACTCGAATGTTCTGCAGCCGTCATTCCATCAGAATTCTCTACAACAACGAGGATGTCGCATGGATGAGCACGCAGTGAGAAGAGAAGAGTATTATGGTTGGCGGTCCGTGTCCCGATTGAAGTGCCCGTGCCCCGTGATACTGCAAATCTCGGCGAGTTCCGAAATAGCGTGGTGGAAAACCTTAGTCACGATCACCATCATCTTGGACGGCACAGCCGAACTTTCAGACCTACTGTGAAGATCACCACGCTATCAAGGAGTGCTGGTGATGAGGTGTTGAAATCCATGGCAACTTCGTCTACTTACCACCTCATGTTGAAGGCCACACCGAAGACTTGCACACCCTGCAGGTTAGTATTTGTCTTCCGAGGTTCGGATAGGTCTTACCGTAGTGCCGCTGATTAACAGGGCGCGAAAAGTTGTGAGTGATCTTATTTAGCGGAATAGCAGTATTTTGAAGTACCCCGGAGCGCTGTGACGGTGTCTATCCAACGTGCGGGTCGTGCTCGAAGGCGCGCAAGTCAGTGAATTGCGTCTACGTCGACCCCGTTCCCACGGCCTCGAAAGGTGACCTCCTACAGAAAGGAGCAGCTTGCGTACCGTGCCGGTAATAGCTTTGTTTCTTGGTTTTCATCGTTTGCTTAATCAGACATACTCCGTAGACGTAAGAAGAAGGTAATTGGTCTGCCAATATACTATAATATGGGGCTGATCAACAGCTATTTATCTAGAAATGTGATGCCAGTCGGCCATTTTGCTCTACATGCCGAGTAGCAAACAAGGAGGACGATTGTCAATACGACGATGGGGTACATCGAAGTATCAAGGCTGAACTCTATGATCGCATAAAGGAACTTGAGGAACGTTTGCGAGCTTACGAATCCCAGGACAGGTCTATCTCGGACTCTGACTCTTCGTCTAGTCGGTCTAGCTCGGAAAGAGCTATCTGTGAATCTCCCAAGGACGATTCACCTACTACGCTATTTATCGAAGGATCTAGCAACCAATCCACTGGTGGAGCAGTCCTCGATATAATCCCACCATACGCAGATCTCCTGGCAGGCGACCCATTCAACTTGATGTCACCAGTGCCTAGAGATAACAGTGGAATGGAAGTGTTCTACATGTCTGATCTTACTCCGATGTGAGCGGACAAAACTTTTCTCTTCGCGAACAGGAGAACTGATTTAATGCAGGCGCGACATCTTTTTTTCCCACAGAGCCCAGTTGGGAGTTTGCTTGTCAGACGAGAAGTTATTCGCAGTCAAACGTGGGGACATATCAAATGCTGTTGTACATCCTATTATGGTCCACGTTGCCCAGCTATGGGGTGCCCTTGTGCAGGTATGACAACATCAGACCTATGGGCTTTCGCTGACCCACTGCAGGAGGAATCCTCATATTTCAGAACACTCACTGAAACTATGCAACTGCAAAGTGTGCTCGATTATCTGAACGAGTCACGGGAAATCCTCCCGGCTACAACATCGTTACAGGCACACGGAATTGTATCTTTGTATTATTTCACCAAAGGTGATCTTTACAAGGGCCGGGAATATTTACTCAAATCGGCCCACCTCCTAATGCGATATGATCTTCATCTAGTAAGGTCATCGCGGTCCCCAAACAATGACACCATTACTGTACCTTCTACGGAGGATGAGATCGGAGCTATACTGCAAGTATATTACATGGACAAGGCGGCTCATGTCCAATTCCATGTTCCTTGCCTCTTCCATCCAGACCTCGATTCGGAGCTTTACTTGTTGTCGGTGAGCATGCGCAATCACTACGATCTGTCATTGGTCTCAACCTATACCAGGAATTCTATGCTGCCATGCCAATTGACATCTTTGCAGTCTGTGCAAAGACGACTGCTGCAACGTATATCCAGGAAGTCCAACAACTAATGTGTCTTTGGGAAGATGAGCAATGTTGTGAGTAGACATCATAAAGTGGGCCTAAATATTTTGAATGCCCTTCATAGGCTCGATCCGTTCAACCCGAGGTTCCACCAAATATTGGGATCTTATGCAAAGGATACAGGTTCATTTATCTCGCGTGAAGTCGCGTACGCTGCTCGTTGTTGATCAACACTTTTCTCGGGCACTGAAGCTGGTGGAGGTTGTCGACTTGACTGCTTTGACAGAGCTCCATCTTTTGCTAGCGTCGACGGGTCTAGAATATCGCCAGGCGTGTTCCAACACAGCCGGTGAGATAGTCAGCATCTTTTCCACCTTTGTGGATGAAGACTATAGTCGTCTGGACCCGATACTGACAGTAAGTGGACCATTGCAT
Organism: Armillaria gallica; assembly: GCA_037576215.1. Taxonomy (NCBI): domain Eukaryota; kingdom Fungi; phylum Basidiomycota; class Agaricomycetes; order Agaricales; family Physalacriaceae; genus Armillaria; species Armillaria gallica. Next base: position 2,344,055 of record JBANDB010000008.1, read on the forward strand.
TGGAATTCTCATATTCATCACTACATCCCTGGCGTGGCGCAGCTAGCTCTAAGGGCTTGCCACAAAGTGCTTCAACAAGAGTTCTATACATCACCTTCCTTAATCTCTCAGGAGATAATTTATCATATGCATGCGGTCCTGCAGACCACGGCCAGTAAATTGAAGAGAAAATTGCCCTATATAGATGGTATGCACAGTTGTTCTTACCTGACACCGTCTAACCCGAGATCTCTACAGTGTCTTTTGACTTGTAATTGTGTCCCGTTCTATAAGCTTAACCTAGATCTCCGTAATTACTGTTAGGGCTTGATTGTATTATTTATGTTGTGATTCAAAGGTTGAATATCGGATAGTCTCTGTGCGCAGGACGACTCGGAGCAGTGGACAGGACGAATCCAATTCCGAGTAGCGCGCCTGAGTCGCGATCATAACACGTGACATCAGAAACAATGCCGGGAAACACGTAGGCAGATGAGATAACACTTTCCCATACTTCCATGTCGCTGGTCGAGTTGCACGTCGAGCTACCCGCCTACGCTCACTCATTCACGGTCAATGTCGACAGCGGATCCACAATTTTGGCAGTTAAAGAGCAGATTCAGGCAGTTTGTACCGGCCGACCTCGTGTTGATGGACAGAGACTCATTTGGCGAGGTCGAGCATTGGCAGACCATGAGCGGCTGGATGCTATTTGGACCGTAAGCCTGCTGTACAACTGCTATTGTGATACTTACCTCTGACTTTGAATCAGTCCCCTGACGAATTACGGATCGTTCATTTAGCGGTTCATCCTACCGCTTGGTCAGATTCACCCCCACAGGTTCCACGAACTGCATCCTCCAATTCTTCTGCTTCGCTTGCGTCGTCTTCGATTGAACAGCTTCTTGGTTCACTTTCGCAAACACAGTCGCGGACTGTTCCCTCACCATCGTCGGCACTCGGTTACGTGATCTTCCAGCATCGCAATGCCCTCCTCGCTCTCATGCAGTGTGATGTCGTTCGAATGTCGCATCCAACTACGCCGAGGAGGGAAGCCATGAGATATCTTGCTAGTCAAGGCTGGTCGTGGCCACCTATCTTCGACAAAGACTATCCTCCTCGGAGTCTTGGTGGTGTGAGGTACAAGCCAGTTGTCCGAGAGTGCGTTTCAGCATCCGTTCTCCTATCCGGCCTCTTACTAATCGTTCTCTCTAGAGGAAAGAATTACTTGAGCTTGGAGGATCCATCGCAAACTCCTACCGCGACACAGCAGCATGCACTGCAGGTCTTGTCGTTCACGCTGTCCATTCTAAAATCAGATGCCATTCCTGCACCAATGCGCACCGTTTCTCAGACAACACAACAGGATACCATTCCTCCCCAGATTACTGCGCTTTACAACAGCTTGGGCTTCCGCATGGCGCAATCCAAAATCCTCAGAATGTCGTCTTAAACGATGTTCCCGTGGGTAACCAGATACCAGCACCTCCAGAACTTCCCCAACTCCAAATACGCCCTTTCTTACTGCCTCTTACATTCCTTTTACTGCGAACACTGTTATTGCTCTACTTTTTTGCACCTGCGCGGAAGCCATTCATTGGCATCCTGATAATGGGATGGGCCTTGTATGAGATATGGACTCGGCATGGTTTTAACAGATGGATTGCCCCTGCGGCTGAAGATCAACGGCAACCCGCGGCTGGAGACGTAGCGGCTGCTGATAACCGGGTAAATCGTCCAGCTGCAGCGGCCGACGCTCCAGCTGCTGCTGCTGCTGCTGAGCCTGGCGGAGTAGGTGGCGTACAAGCACCCTCTATGGGAGTGTTGGATACCCTCGCCAACTTCAACATACCCAACGAGGAACGGACGCTTGAGGGAACGGTAACAGAACCGCCCACCTTTAGCCAGAAATCCTTGGCGTTCATGACGCTGCTCGTAACAACAGTTCACCCCGCTGTTTGGGATCGACGAAGAGCTGTTCTACGCCGGCGGGAAGGGCGAATACGGACGGAAGCTAATGCTATGGAAGTCCGCGGTGACGGTGAAGATACGGAAGAGAATCGGCGCAGAGAGCAGCGACGCGAAGAACTCGCTGCTCAACATGCCCGCCGGCCTGGATGGGTGCAGCAGTATGTTCGACGCGTGGTTGCGAACGAATGGGTAGACGACGATTAGTAACATCGGCAGCGTACGATAGAGTGAGAAACCAAGTTGGGAGTTTATAACTATGTGCGTACTTAAGAGCTTGTGTTCCTGTGTCCACGCGAGTATTGGAAGTGAAGGTATAATTTGTACATGATCTACGTATATACTACTATATAACTAAACAGATAGATCACTACTTCAGTAAACCTAGAAATTAGTTCAGTCAAAAGGAAGCCTAACATGAGAGAGAGAAGTCATACCTCAGTACATATCGCTCCTCTTCCTTGAGACTCTCGAGATATTCACCAGCAGACACGGCATCTTGACCCTTGTATTTCACTAGCGCGTTAACAAGGGCTTCATACACATCAGGCACCGGCCATGTAGGCCCACAAAGATAGAAAACGCCATTCTGATCTCGAATCATGGTAGCCAACGCTTCCGAGTCTTCGAGCATCTTGTGCTGGATGTAGACCTTTTTGGGACCATCCCTAGAAAACGCCAGTCCAGCACGAGTAATGACACCATCCAGAATGAAGGATTCAATCTCTTCTCCGTATAAATACTCCGCTGACTGGTACCGAGATCCGAAGTAGTAGTAGACGGGTCCAACCTTTTGGCCTTGTTGAAGGAGCCAAGCACGGTGTTGCAAGAAGGCTCGGAAGGGTGCGGCTCCCGTGCCCAGACCGGCGAGAATGAGTGGTTGCATATTGTCTGGCGGCAACTTTGGAAAAATCAGTTAGAAACAAATCAATCAAGTACACGTACAACTTACCTTCATGACACTAGGCTTGATGGACACTGTGACTTTTTGGCCAATCTTGAGATCAGCCAGGTATCGTGTGCATTGACCATAGCGAAGAGAGCCTAGTTTCAAGGGCCATCAGATCATCATAATTCCACATCGAAGCGCTTGACACTTACCATTTGGTGCTTGCCAATCTACGGCTACGACGAGTAGATCAACTCGGTCCCCCACGACACTCTGAGCGCTGGCAATACTATAATGCCTTGGCTTGATATCACCCACCAACTCACACAAACGCTCTATGCCGGGTTTGGCACTGGGGTACATTCTCAACACATCGGAGAAAGTAACAGTGTCCTTCTCCGATAATTTCTTGAAAGTCGAAGAACCTTCCGCTGATCCAATGAAGAGAAGAGAGTGTCTGTCGACGGATGAGGTGGCAAAAGGCGCGAGATCAGTATAGAATGATTTGGGTGGACGCCCAAAGAGATCAATCTGCTGCTGCAGCGCCTGGAAGACGGTCCGTGTGTGCATGTTATCTTCGCCAGCTACCACGGGAATAGTGATGAGACGGTTAGGGTCGATGCCATACCAATCGCAGAAGTCAAGGACCTCTTGCGCATCGTTCCAACCGTGTACGCCCAGTGCTTCACCAATCTCGTACTTGAGTCCGGTACCTGTAGTATCGAATTCAAGGTGGAAGACATTGCGATCGTATTCCAGAGGAGTAAGTCGACGATTGACGACGCATGTAACGAGGAAAGTGTCATCGGGGATTTCTGGGCGGAGAGAGGCATCGGAAGCCAGTCCGGAAGGCGTGAACGCGTCATGAAACAAGATATGCTTCGCTGCGTCGTGCCAGGTACCCACGTACGCGCCAGTGGCCACTGAATCACCATCATCACTTTCCACGACCACCGCATTGAACTCAATCTCCTTCAGCGGTGGCTCGAATTGGCATCCTCGCCCGAGACTACAGGCGTCTCAATATCAACCAATCCAGACCAAGCAGCAGAGTTCACCGCTTCAAGTGAAGCACCCTGTACAACACCCTCAAAGGCACTTTTTGCGACAGCGGCTACAAGGTCCTCCCGTGCAGCACTTCCCAGATACAACCTGAGGAAAGCGAGGGTGACAAGGACATTTTCAATGACGTCGGTGTTAGAGGTGTCAACAAGTTGAGAGGCAATGCCCGCAGCGTCAAGACTGTAAAAATGCACGCCTTTCTGTTCCACAGACGCGATGGACTCCGAAGGTAGATTAGCCAACAGTTCCGCAGGCGACCAGGACGTGATAACAAGAATCACAGAGCCGGGTTTGGCATATTTGAACAGAGCATGGGATTTGACGAGGCTCGGGTCCAATATACCAAGGAAATCGACTGCGTCCTTCTCGAAAGGAAGGGCGACGGGGATGGGGAGGAAAGGCGACACATCCTTCTTGGGCGAAAGAAGCATACGGTTGATAGTAATACCTCCCGTCTTGGAGAACGCGTCGTGATCGGTAAGGAGACGCGCTGACACGCCTTTGTTTGACAGGAAAACACCCTCCAACACATGCGAAAAAGATGTCAACGCGGAATTGGGAGTGCTAAAGAGGAAAAGCTTCTTGGCGGAGGAGGGAAGTAAAGCCGACACATTTTTGACAGACGCAGGAACGAGTTTCGAGAGGAAGCGGATGAACGCATCTTCCTCGGAAACATACGACTGTGTCTGGGCGGGAGTAACGCGATGTCCGTGAACAGCGGATACGGCCTCATGGTAAAGCAGCGCGCCGAATACATCAGCGTATAGAAATCCCTGCGTCAAAGCGGTCGGGACGTCATCCAGTACATGAATGATACGTGCTGTCTTGGGCAGAACGTCCCGAAGACTATCCTCATCCCAAGGTCTCAATACGTTCACCGAAATGACTCCAAAGCCCGTAGATCGGCTGGCGATGGCTTTGGCAGCCAATGCCAACGGGCCGTTCAACAAAACAACCACGATCTCCGCTTCCGAGTCGCCAGTATAGTCAAAGAAGGAATATCCGGCTTGAGCCAGGACAGTTGACACCGAACTATTCTGTTTAACAGGAAGAGGGGACAGGGGGGATATGGAATGGCCTATCTCGCGCGCGGCTGCATAGTGGTCGAAGATATGGACAATATGGTGAGAGGTGAGCTGGTAGGATAGATGTGCAAAATCAGCTGCTTCCTGAGGGGTCGCCGAGAGAAGAATGACGAGACTGCTTGGGAGAATAGGCAAGGAGGTAGCAAGGGGGGCGAGCGAGGGCGAAATCGATAGGGCATCGTTGGCGAAGAGAAGGTTAGGGACTTGCAGGACCAATCTACTCGTTGGACCCGCCTCCGGGAGGTAGGACAGGGAAGAGGCCATCATTGAAAGACCCTTTGTCGACGTATACGCAGTGATAACACCATCCTGGCTGGTTCCCTCCGACAAACGACCGACAAGAGTCAATCCAGCACCAGCCCTCGTCTGCAAGTCCACGACGGGGGCTGACTCCTTACCAGATCTTGCCCAGGACTTGGTGAGCGTGCCAAAGCCGGTCTGCTCTGCCAAATCGTACACAAAAATGGTTGAGCTCGTCTGTGGCCTGGAGGAGATGTATTCGATTAGGTGGGATGCCGGTATCCGGGGATTGAAGAATAGTGCCTCGAGCCCATTTGCCTTTAGCTTGGGCGACGGTGCCGTGGATAAGGTCTTCGTCGACGATAATGGGGTCGAGGAGCCAGACATCGTGTCGCTGAAGGATATATTTTGTCCATTCTGTTCCGAAAAATCCGTTCAAAGTCATTACTGTTCATTAGCAATCTGCGCGCAAAATCACGTCTTTCATTTCAAATCAGTTCCGGTCCTAACCGGCCCGAGTTCACCCACTGAAAATTCCACTCGTTTACGTCCACCAAGTACCCACACAAACTCACGCACAAAAATCCGTCGAATTCACTGGTACTTATTGGCGCCGACGCAAGTTTGGCATATCGGAATTCAGCGTATGTTGCTTGACATTCGAACACACATGCATCATCATCGAATGATGGACTTGAATCCAGCCTGTTGACTTGCGGAAATCTCTTTTCAGAAGATGAAGCCCCTTATATACAGCAAACTCGCATTCCTAAGCACTGGTTAAGTATAGATCATTCTCAGAAAGCCCGATGATATGGTTGGTAAACTTCCGTTGTTCTTTTCATAATGTGAAGGCCCGCCGCCCTAGTACGCTATATGCAATCTATCCTATAGTGATCATGCACGGATTGTGTTGAAGAGGCGGTCACCCTGAAACATTTATAAGTGAAAGAACGATCAACACTTCTTTGCGAACTTACAGTGTCTCCGAGTCCCGGGCTTATGATTCCTTGGGGCGTCAACTCATCGTCAACGCCGGCCACCCAAATCTACGCAAGAGCTCAGTGAACGCCGCCAGTATTTTGCACATTTAGAGTTACCTCTAACTCTGGGAATTCATCCTGGACATGTTCCAACCCTGGCTTTGAGGCCAGGACGCAGAGAAGCTTGACGTTTTGGACTATCAATAGTGTTTAGCATCATAATTCCTGGCATCAACATGCGGCTTACTAGGAATACCCCAATCAACGATCATAGATAAGGCGGCACAAGCCGTTCCCCCAGTCGCAATTAGAGGATCGAGTAGGAAGACAGTGTCAACGGGAGGAGAGGGGGGTAGCTTGGAATAGTCTGAGAATGCGATCAGCCGCAGGGAAGGAAGGACATTGTAGCATGGCACTTTACATTCTACTGGCTGGAGAGTAACCTTCTCTCTATAAAGACCAAGATGGTAGACGGGTGCTGATCTGGAATGTGCGGCGTGTCATGACAGAAGCATTGTAAGAAACAAAGAACATTACGGGAAGAGAGTCAACTGCCGGTTCGATGTCAATACAACATATAAGCACAAGATTGTGGCGAACGTACCAGTGCGTCCGACATTCCCAAACCAGCACGCAGAATTGGCGTGAGTCCTACACGAGGCTTGATAACGGTGCCCTTGAACGGTCCGATGGGAGTTTGCTACGGAGTTCGGTGTCAAATTCCTTCCTCCGTGACGGGCATTGGATGGACTAACTCCATCAAAGGACTCTTCTTCAAGCGACCGTGAGGCTTCAAGTCCTAGTATCAGACTAATGTGGTTAATTCCCTGAGGAATTCGAGTGAGAATGACAAAGGGGCTGATGCGATGGTCGAGCGTACCTCACGGAACTCCTTCGACGACGTCGACGACTGCCTCAGCTTCGAGAGCTCTGCATTGACGATGGGATGCGACAACAGATTTACTTTGGAGGACATGGTTGGAAGTCAAGGTGTATTGTTGCTTATCGGTCAGGACAGCGAGTGTTAATGGAGGCGCTTTACCGTGACGTCGATCTTATCACCTTGTCGCCTATTTATTTGGTTACCGGCATTTTCTTGTGCATTACGCTTCTTCCACTCTTCTTCCACTACCACCACCACCGCTCATTGTCCTCAATCGCCACTATGCCACTGTTCGACGTTCCAGGATGGTCTGTCAAGTCTGACCCAGTACCAGAAGCCAACTTGTCCTCTCGGAAGCGGAAAAGAACATCCGAAGATTCCGAAAAAATGCTCGCCGCCGAGGCCAACTTGGGCAAACTGATGAGCAGGTTCAAGGGAAATTTATCAAGTCAGCGCGTCAAGGGGCCGAAGTCTGTTGACAAATCGAGCAAAGCCTCCTCTAGAAAATCTAAAATTGACGCGCATGAGGAGAAAAAGAAAGCCATCTCTCTTCCGCGGCCATTGAAAGCCGTTGACTCAAGGCAGTCGTTGGACCGGCCGACCAAGAGAGTAAAGACGAAGCATAGAGTGGAACCGTCCGCTAGCGCTGATGTCGTGGAGGAGAAGAAACCCGATGGTCTCACCAACCTACAGAAAGAGATGAAGGAGAGTTTGAATGGCGCGCGCTTCAGGTCAGAACGCGCCACTGTCCCGCGTATACATACTCATGGACGCGTAGGATGATAAACGAAACGCTGTACAAGTCAAATAGCTCTGAAGCGTTTTCAATGATGCAAGAGGACAAGAATGGTACGTTTCATACTCAAATTTGATATTCTTGGTCTCAATGTACCCTTATCATGCAGTGTTCGAAGAAGTGCGTCGTCAGCTCAAAGTCCCTGCTACTGTGTTGATAGAATCTCTAGTATCATACTGGTTTCCGTCACCAAGTCCAATCCTGGCCGACTAATCCCGTGGAAACTTATATCACTGCGCTGTCGGACTACCCCCCGAAGACTGTCATTGCAGATTTGGGATGCGGAGATGCCGCTATCGCGCGCGCTCTCCTGCCGAAAGGATTCACCGTCTTATCTTTCGATCTCATTTCGACAAATGCGTTCGTTGTGGAGGCTGATATCTGCAACAAGCTTCCTCTCCCTGGTTCCGAGCCACTTCATGATAAAGGGGATGGTGAAGGCCACACCGTTGATATCGTAGTATGCGCACTGAGTTTAATGGGAGTTAACTGGCCTAATTGTATCAGAGAGGCGTGGAGGGTACTGAGACCTGAGTAAAAATACGCCTCAAACCCGGTACCTCGTTTACTGACATACAATCCCAGTGGCGAACTCAAGGTAGCCGAAGTTGCCAGTCGCTTTGGGGATGACAAGCAGTTCATTTCTCTTATCACCTCGATGGGGTTTCGACTTAGCTCTAAGGTGAGTACTCATATTCTTACTAGCCTAGCTTCCCCCTGACACATTCTGTGTTAGGATGCTAGCAATACACATTTCACCACGTTCGATTTCAAGAAAGTTCCTAGGAAGCCCAAAACTGACAAAGAGTGGACTAGTATTCTCTCAAAAGGCGCTATTCTCAAGCCTTGTGAATACAAGCGAAGATGAACATCGAATGTCATTAGATGGGTTGTGATGCCATGTCTATGTAGAAAAGCGCGAATTCTAATATACATATATATATCCCTAAGGTATACAGTTCGTTTGAACCAATTTCGCGCTTCGATCGTGCAAGATTTCATCGGATTACACCTTGCCCTCAGGTGCATGGTGTTCTCGAACTTCCCGGACATCCTCTCGTGAGGACACCGCGCTGGAAAATCCAAGGATTCTGTCGGCCTCGGGAGTTCCAGCGGCTGGGATGTCTTTCCGTAGCGAGACAGCTACGGGGGATACATTTTCGTTGTAGGCAATTGCGAAGATAACGTCCATGTCTGTTGGATCAGATGGATCAGACACTGATGGGGGATAGGTTATGTAAATGTGCACCTTCGAGCGATCTTCCCGCCGTTTCTGGGAAGAAGAGGTAGACGATGGGGACAATCATGGCGTTGAGGGAAGCAAACACTAGAAAGATGATCAGCAAACGTAAGTGCAAGGTGACAAATACCATACCAATATAGGTTCCCCAATTGATGTTTTGGAAGGATGGTCCTACAATCATGACAACTACAGCGACATGAGGCAAATCCAATACATTCAGTGGACCACTCTTACCCAAGAAGTTGAATATCCAATTGCTGGCTGTACTCAAGGCGTTGGCAGGGCCTCTCATACGCAGACCAACAATCTCGGCAGGCTAAACGGGTCCAAAATAAACGCACGTTCAATGAGAGCAATTCAGTTGTACTCACGTAAAGCCAGGTCATGCCTAACCAACCAAGGGCAAAGAACGAATTGAACACGAACAAAAGCACCGCACTGATGACCTGAGCGGGCGAATTGTCTACTTCTCCGAGAACGGCCAACAGAACCATGGTTATGCATTGGCCTATGGCGCCAAACAGCATGAGCTTTCTGCGTCCAATTCGATCAATCAAAACAAGCGGGAGAAGCGCGATGAAGAAGTATTCAGTTCCGTTACACGCAGCCAGAATGCGTGACTTGACATCGGAGAGACCTAGACGCTCGAAAAGGATGGTCTGTTGAATGATAAGGATTAAATTACATTGCGATAAATTTAAATGCGGGAAGCTCACAGCATAGTACGTGATCAAGTTGATACCGGTGAGCTATTTGAATTGAGGGAGATCAGAATCTGGAGATTAGGACGCGCGCAAAAGCTGACCTGTTGGAAAGCCTGAACAACGACGCCCAGAACGACTCGCCTGAAATTCTGTCCGCGTCCTCCAGTTAATATCTCCTTCAGCGCCACTTTACCGTGGGGTGTATTCCCTTCTTCAAGCTCAACGGCTTCGTTGATGGCCTTGAAGGTTTGCCGCACTTCTGGGTCATTGATGGGCTTATCATCAAGAGCAGAAATAACAGCTAATGCTTCGGCTTTACGACCGACTTTGATAAGCCATCGAGGGGATTCAGGCAGCTGCATGATATTAGTTCGGTTGCTTTCAAGACAACGTAAGGGAAAACTCACGAAATTCACACCCACGGCCATGACGAGAGCGAAGAAGATTTGAAATGATATGGGGAAACGCCATTGAACAGATGAATCGTTAGCCCAGAACCTGCGGGTATGTGAGATAGTGTATTGGCAGAAGGTTAGTGGACTGACAGCGCAAAATCTATCCACTGATCATGCAATCAATAAATATAAGTTCACGAAAGTATGAGTCCCAAAATAACTCACATATCTGTGAAACGATGAGTGTAGTTCAGAACCGAATCAGTGGAGGAACTTACGATATCATAATACCAAAGGCAATGAGTGCGCCTTCAATCATGATCAAACTTCCTCGCTTAGCGGCAGGAGAACATTCCGCATGGTAGGCCGGGACAGTAGACGTCTAGAAGTTTGGGGTTTAGTTCGCCTTTTTTTAGTGTGATTTGAATGCTTACATTGAGACCGTTACCGACACCGGTAACAATCCGGGCGACAACCAATTGAGCATAACTGAAAGACGTCGTTTGCAGAATGGCACCAATTGTCATGATGATGGCGCCAACGACCATTGTTTTACGACGACCGAGCTTGTCGCCGAGCCAAAGGTTGGACAACGCGCCCATGAGACATCCAATCTCCTGTGGCACATAGTAAGTATGATTGCGTGCGGACTGATTAGAAAGATAACTGACATATATTGCCACCACGAAACTTTGTAGTGTCGAGTGGTTCGCCGGTTGATTGTTGCCAGTAATTACTTGTGGGAATACTTTTTCGAACTATAAATAGATTTAAGTAGGTTGAAACAATTCAGAGAATAGTTCACGGCGCAGTACCTGGTTCGCTGTCAGCAAGGCGGACATAACCTGCAACGCATGCCCATGAGCGATGTAATCAAAGAAGAACAAGAAAGAGACGTACACCTTGATCAAATCCGAAGAGAGTGAACCCAGTACCGCTGATGAACGCGATTGCGGCAGTCAACTTTCTCCCCCGTAGTTTGAGGTGGTAAGAAGCGACATCCTTCTCAAACTCAGGAGTGTCGTGGTGAGTGTGTCGTGGCTTTTCGTTATCGGAGGCCATAGTTGACAGCGTGAGGAAGTACGGAAGACAAAAATAATACTCGGTTCGTAGGTGCCCGGACTAACGAGAGGGCTGTACAGATGCGGGGGTGGGGAAGCACAAGGCATGGTGCATTTCGGAGCACTCCCTTTTATACGTGCTATAATGCTCGGTGCGGTTGGCCGGAAATAAGATCTCACGGAATCAGGACCCTCAAAGGAAGGCGTCGGCAAGTTATTTGGTAGAATGTGGAGCAGATCACGATGGTCATTTTTCCCTGTAGAATGCGGATACTTCCCCCCATGGAAACAAAGGATAAGCGCCAACAGAGATCCACTGGAGTCGTTGCCCCAAGACACGAATAGACAATAGGAAGCAAGCGTGAAAAGCTCCACCGGCAGCCTATTCGAGCAGCGTGAAGGTAGTTCTATAAATAAGCAGGACCTTGGCATGCAGGTTCGTACAGCGTGCTTCGTGATATTCTTCCATATCACTATCGTGGTAAAATCGGGGGGCCCTATAACCCCGGATGACGTCATCATTGTGTCAGGCACATGCCGAATCCGACTTGCCAGGTATTACTTAATTTGAAATCGCCTGTACTCTTGAGCAGTCCTGTTTCTGATCCTTCCATTCATCTTCCATTTTAATCTGAACCACTATGCCTGGACTCATCGCGCATCTTCATTTTCTCCTTGGAGCTCCGTCCGAGTATCAGGACAATCACCAGCTCATCACCAACTGGAATAGCGAGTCAGTATCTGCGTTCTTTGGTCGGATCCGGTACTGATTCCCGCCGCAGCCAACATGGTCAGATGAACCGTGAGCCATTCAGTTGCCATCTGAAAGATAACACTTCTTACTCACCGTCGCCAAAAAAATTAATTACAGTAGCCGAAGTCGCCGGAGACGGGGACCTCATCGACGAGCCATCGACTTCAGTTCTTGACATTTACCGACACCCGGAACGTAAAACACAATTGGACGCTGTTTCAAATGTTCTCTTGTGTGTGCCTTTGATCGATAGGCTCGTGTCTTACGCTCATACACTGTCAGAAAACCCCATGGGCCATCGATCGCGACTTCTTTGCTATCTGTGCTTTCGTCAGGTCGCCCTAGTGATCAAATTTCAGGAGAACTCGCCGATATTGTGGGGTTTGACGATATCGACCTCGTCGTGAAGATTCTCAACAACCGTGACGCGTTTGTTCAAGAGGTATACACGTTCTGTTGTTGGTGACAGTGAGATATTTATATGCATCAAGCTCAAAGACTCTCTCCATGGTCAGCATGTAGCTCCAGAAACCATCCATCATCATGAGAACGAACGGATACCAAGTGGATCCAACACCCAGAGTATCATCTCTTCGACTGGCATATGGTCAAATGACCTCTCTGCAGAGTCTGCACGTCTCCGGACCGAGAAGACCTTAAGAGATAACGCTGCTCGTCCGCTCTTTACTGGAATCGCGGTATGTACAGATAAATACATTCAGCACGTCCTTACCTTGTCTCTGAAAGCAACCGGAAGCCGAAGTTTTGCCTCATGTATACTCATCTTCATCCACTAGTCAAGGCAATGTATTGTCATATCTGGGAAGCAAATATATGCTACCTGTTGATACCACACGGCAAGATTACGAGGCGAGTTCCAAATGATTTAAACGCAACCACTTCTAAAACTTGAATGTAGGAATACCTCGAGGTTGTGATCCCTCCTTCAAAGCCTATCCCTCCTCGGAGCACGGAGCGTTTGATACCCGTCTCAGAATTAGATCCAATAGCGCGAAGGTCTTTTCCAGTACGCCGATCTATTCGCGCGACTTGTTTTCGCCTTTTTTTAAAACCCATTTCTTCCAGGGCTACTCGTCATTGAACCGCATTCAGTCAATTGTGTACCCCACAGCATATCGTTCCAATGAAAATATGCTCGTTTGTGGTAAGTATTCTTCTTGTTGATATGAAACCTACCAACCATTTTTGTAGCTCCAACTGGTGCTGTGAGTAGCATTCAATTTGTCCGGCTATTCCACCGGGTTACTCAGTATCATGTAGGGTAAAACTGACGTAGCGATGATGACCATTTTGCGCGTCTTGGACCAGCACCGGTCCAAGAATGATGACGAAAATATACACGCAACAATAGATCGTGATTCATTCAAGATCATATATGTGCAAGTGCGTTTCATCATAAGGCCGGGCCCGGGCTAATATCGGTGAATAGAGCGCCCATGAAGGCTTTGGCTTCAGAGATCGTGCGAAAATTCAGCAAACGGCTTCAATGGTTATCGATTCAAGTCAGGGAGTTGACTGGTCTGGCTGCCTGTTACCTTTCCGGGAGTAGTATCGGACTGACGTACAATACTAGGTGATATGCAAATGACCAAAGCTGAAATCGCGCAGACCCAAATCATCGTCACCACACCGGAGAAATGGGATGTTGTTACTCGCAAACCGACAGGGGAAGGAGAACTTGCATCAGTGAATACATATATTCAAACCAAACTACTTCATAACTCATCCTCACTTTCAACAGTCGCTTAAACTACTGATTATCGACGAGGTTCATCTACTGAATGAAGAGCGTGGCGCAGTCATCGAAACCATCGTTGCCCGTACTTTACGACAAGTGCGATCTCTCCCTTCTTTTTGAACGTTCTCTAGATTGACATTACTTGCAGGTAGAATCGAGTCAATCTGTCATTCGAATTGTAGGCCTTAGCGCTACCCTGCCCAATTACATCGACGTCGCAGATTTCCTCAGGTATATCGGCCTCCGCTGTAAATAACCACAGCTAAATGGTCACAGCGTCTCGCGCTACACAGGACTTTTCTACTTTGACTCGTCTTTCCGTCCAGTCCCTCTCGAGCAGCATTTTCTTGGCATCAAAGGCAAACCAGGAAGTCTTCAATCACGCAAAAATCTCGATCGCGTTACTTTTCAGAAAGTATCTGATTTGGTGGCGCAGGGTCACCAAGTGATGGTTTTTGTACACTCCCGAAAAGATACCGTTAAGACCGCTATCTCGATCAAGGAAATGGCTGTTCTTGAAGGAAATGTGGACGATTTCAGCTGCCAAGACCACCCTACGTGGGGGAACTTTCGCCGTGATATAGGTCAGTCGAGGAACAGAGAAATGAAGCAACTTTTTGATCACGGTTTTGGTATACATCACGCTGGGATGCTACGGTCTGACAGAAATATGATGGAACGAATGTTCGATGCTAGGGCTATCAAGGTTTGAGAACATGCCGCGGGTAAACTGGTCGTATGACACTGACTCTGATCAACTTAGGTTCTATGTTGTACAGCTACACTTGCTTGGGGTGTCAATCTTCCTGCGCACGCCGGTAAATCGGAGCTCGTCCGAAGTCAATTGACTCTTATCTTCTTTTATATCACCAGTCATCATTAAAGGAACACAAGTCTATGATAGTTCCAAAGGTGCTTTCGTGGACCTTTCCGTGCTAGACGTATTACAGGTTTTTGGCCGTGCAGGGCGTCCTGGGCTAGAAACCAGTGGCGAAGGCTACATATGCACCACCGAGGACAGACTCACGCACTACTTGGAGGCAATAACTTCCCAGGTAACCATGCCCTGAATTGATCAACATTCATCTGACATATCTCCAACACATAGAATCCCATTGAATCGCAGTGAGTCAGCTGGCCACTTTGGCTGTGAACGAACTAATCGTATCAGGTTCCAGCGTGGCATGATCGACGCTTTGAATGCTGAAGTGTCCCTGGGTACTGTCGCCAACACACATGACGCGGTACAATGGCTAGGTTACACATATCTCTTCGTCAGGATGCGGAAGAACCCTTATGGTTATGGTAAGGGAGCCCCGTACCAGCGGTCTTGATTCTCGGCGGGACTAAGTTGGATTTTGTAGGGATACTCCGGGAGTCTGCATCTGACGACCCAAACCTTGGCAATAAGCGCAACGAATTGGTCACATCGGCCGCGCAAAAACTTGCGGAAGCGCGTATGATGATCTACGACCGGACTACCGGAGCCTTCACGATAACGGACCTGGGACGAATCGCTGCTAAGTATTATATCCGTCACGAATCTATCGAGATTTTCAACAAGGAGTTTCGGCCAAAGATGTCTGAGGCTGATGTCTTGGCGATGCTAAGCATGAGTATTGAGGTAAGAATTTCGTACAGTCTGGTTCCCTGGTTTACTCGTTAACGACTTCTTTTTAGTTCAATCAAATTCAAGTCAGGGATGCTGAAGAGAAGGAACTCCTAATTCTTGAGGATATTGTGCCCTGCGATGTTAAGGTATTCAAAAACTTTGACGCTCGTGTGGATCGTGTTCATTCCGTTGATAGGGACGTAACGAATCTAGCGCTGAGAGAGGCATTGAAACTCATCAGCAAAAGGTGAATATCCTTCTCCAAGGATACATATCCAGACAACCTGTCGAAGATTTTGCGCTCGTGTCAGACATGGCATATGTAGCCCAGAATGGTGGCCGTATCATTCGTGCATTACTCGAGATTGCCATCAGTCGGAAGTGGGCAACCGTCACGGCTGTTCTTATGGGGATGAGCAAAGCTATCGAGAAGCGACTGTGGCCTTATGATCAGCCTCTGAAGCAGTTCGACCTCAAAGCGGATGTGTTTTACGCTTTGGAGACTTGGGCAGATGAATGGGCGCCGGCAGAACTAGCAACCTTGGGTGCGGAGGAACTAGGTAAACTCATTCATATGAACGAGCACCACGGAAAAGCACTTTTGACTGCTGTCAAACAATTTCCGACCGTCAAAATTCTCTATAACTTGCGTCCTCTTGGACCTGATGTCCTCAAAATATGCGTTCAGGTGGAACGAGCATTTACTTGGAATACCAAGGTACATGGAAGCTCAGAACCGTTTTGGTTATGGGTTGAAGATCACGATGGAATGGATATCCTACAACTATCACATCTCCTTTTTCGTCAAACAACTGAAACCCTGAACGTCGACTTCGTTATCTCTATACCGGATGGTCGACCATCGCCTTCCGTCACTATCCGATTTGTTTCTGACAGATGGATGGGGGCTGAGGACGAGGTCACGGTATCATTGGAAACTTTAACTATGCCGGTGTCATCCAACAGCCACACACCCATACTAGATATTCCCTTCTTGGCGCCTACTGTGCTACGAAATCCGGTCGTCGAATCGATTTTTGTCAACCGTCTGAACAACTTCAACGCTATTCAAAGCCAAGTACTGTGGACCTTGCTCAACACAAATCTCACGCACTGTTGTGCGCACCTACTGGTAGCGGGAAGACGACAATGCTAGTTGCTGTAGTTTGGTATGTCTGAGTTACGTGACGTCTGAGTATCCTGATGAAGCGTGTTCAATAGGAGCACGATACTGCGACACCTTGACGCGTCTGTTCTGATAGTCGTACCCTCGAAATGCTCCCTTGCCGAGATTACATCCCAAATCCGAATAGGTTCCAGCATTGCAGGTGTAACCGTGGAAATCGCCAAGGACGAAAATTTCCTGCTCCCCTCAAAGAAGCGTCGACGAGTGCTCTTGGTCTCGGCCTCTCTCTTGCTAGACGCGTTATCTCGCAGAGACCCCAGCACACCACTCGCAGGGCTTGACCTGGTTGTATGCGAAGATCTCGAACGCTTGGACGCCACCTACGAGCTATCAATTTCATTATTGCTACACGCCACGCAGACTTGTCCCACGCGGTTCGTTTATGCCTCGAATTCACTCAACGACCCAGGTGACCTAGCTGCGTGGTTCAACATTGATCCCTTCGCGCTACACAGTTTCCGGCCCCGTGATCGAGGGCAGAGTCTCACCACGCACACGCAAACGTTTAGTATACCCCAATCTGCGACTTTATTCAAGGCAATGGCGAAACCCGCGCATGCTGCCATCATCAAAGCAGGATCCGAGGACATAAATGGGGGAGCTCTTGTCTTTGTGCCGTCCCGCGCGCAATGCCGCGTAACTGCGCGGGATCTTATTACTCAATGCGCGCTGGAGATGGAGACGGAAGCGGGGTATCTTCCTGCGGGGATATCACAGGAGTTCCTTGATCAATACCGCATGCAATTGCGTGACGCTTCTCTCATTGACTATATTCTTAAAGGGATCGGCTTCTTCCACGACGGAATTCGGAGAGAAGATAGACAACTGATGATGAAGTTGTATGCCGAAGGAGTACTTCGGGTTCTGATTGTGCCGCGGGAATCTTGCTGGAGCGTTCCTGTGAGAGCTGGAGTGGTGGTGGTACTAGGGACGCAGTATTTCCATGCCGAAGACGGGTTGAAGGACTATGATGTCACGGAGTTGGTGCATATGCAGGGTAGGGCTGTCCGGCACTTGGGGAGCGGAGAGTTCTATTTGTTTTGCCAGGGTGAAGCAAAGGATACCCTCGTGCGGTTCTTGAACGACGGTTTACCTTTGGAGTCGCGGCTTTTGGAATCCGATCAGCTGGCGGCGTGGTATACGAATCAGACAACCCGAGGCAGGCTACAGAGCAAACAGGACATGGTGGATGTGTTGTCATTTACCTTCCTTGCACAGCGGATCTCAACGAACCCAGCATACTATGACTGTTCCTCGGATTCGAGAGACGGAAACTTGTCACGGATTGTAGACGGGCTCACCAATCAGAGCTAGCGGTATTTTAGCGTGACATCATCATGCTGCTGTGCGCTAGAAGTATTTACAGTACAGCTATATATAAAAGCCGACCTGTACTAATGGCTGACCCATTTGTAGACTGTAGCGGGCGAGGTAGAAAGATTCGAACGCGGCGGAAAAAATTCTGGGATGTGGCTTTATAGATCAAACTTCACTTCATATGATTCTGGTCAGAATGAAGATAAGCCATGTTGAAGTGAGGTCGCCGCATATCTTCTGCGTGCGAAGATTGCTTCCATATTGATATCATATGGTCTGCCACAGGGGGAAAATGGAATAGCCACTGACCGGATTAATGCCTGAAACATTGCGACAGTGGCGATAAATTCTGAAATGTAAGTGGCAGAAGACAAGTACTCAGTTGTGTCAAAGTTCGGACCGGAGCATCGAGTGCCTTTTGCGCCTCCGTCGGCTATACCATATCTAGAGTCTCCCCGATTCCCGCCCATCAACGCCACTTAACCTTATTAGCGTAAGTTAAATTTTCATTTCGCTTTGCCCAAATGTCTAAAATCTACTTTTAGTTTAACATGGTAGCTATTGTAGATACTTCTTTATACCCTGTAACCTCTCAACTGCTCTGTGCAGTGTGTCTACGTCTTTACAGAATGCAAAGCGGAGGAAGGCTTCCCCGATGCCGGCATGCTCCTCGCAGTAAAACTAGGCAATATTAGCATCTGAAGAACAATGACAAGTAATGGCATTAGCTTACTTCGCTGACAGGAATCGATGAAACACCAAGTTCGAGTGCAAGGAACCAGCTAGCTCTATTATCCTGTCAGAAAATAGCAAAACTAATGAATTGGTGACTGACCTAAAATCCCTTCCCCTTCCTTGGAGACTCTCCGGGAAAGGATAGTCATCAGGGAACTTGACGTTCGATACATCCAACAACACAAAGTATCCTCCCTCCGGGAAAGTATAATTCAACCCAAGGCTGTCGAAGCAGTCCGTAAGCACCTTCCTACGCTCCGCATACTCATCCCTTTGGATCTGAAAGAAGTTGTGTTTGGGGGCGAGTTCGAGCCCAACGGCTGCGGCTTCCTGGAGGGGTGAGTTGGTGCAAAATACGATGCGAGTCGTCGCTGCGAGCGTGGGGCGGATGATGGATTCCGGTCCGATAAGCCAGCCTACACGCCAGCCAGTGGCTGCGAATGCCTCTGCAGATAAGAACGGCTTGAATAAGCGTTTCACAAATGTGACGGGGTCAACATACTTCCTGCAGAACCGACAGTTACGGTACGATCCCACATGCCCGGAAGGGTTGCTATCCGGACATGCTCCTTGCCATCGAAAACCAAACCATCATACTGACAACAC
Organism: Armillaria gallica; assembly: GCA_037576215.1. Taxonomy (NCBI): domain Eukaryota; kingdom Fungi; phylum Basidiomycota; class Agaricomycetes; order Agaricales; family Physalacriaceae; genus Armillaria; species Armillaria gallica. The sequence goes on from JBANDB010000008.1 coordinate 2,363,312, forward strand.
ATCAGGTACAAGAAATGCAAAGATAGGTCATACGCACCACTTCGTCGGTCATTACAAGCAGGTTGAATTCTTCCGCTAGATTCGCAATGCCCTCGAGTTCGACGCGCGTAAACACCTTACCCACCGGATTATGCGGTGTATTGATAATGATGATCTTTGTCTTTTGCGTTATCGCGCGTCTAAGCTCGTCAAGATCGATGGACCAATCATTACTCGTTGATTTTCCCTGCGCTTTGGGGGGATGCAACGGGACATAGACGGGAACGCCGCCATTGAAGATGACAGACGGGAGATACTGGTCGAAGAAGGGTTCAAACATGATGACCTCGTCCCCCTTCTCGAGGAATGCTGTGAAAACACTGTACTGTCCTGGAAAACTGGATTACTAAGGGTTATCTTTCTCACTTGCGGTTCACGTACCTTCATTCGCTCCACTGGTGACGAGGATCTCCTTCTCTATATCGAGCTCCCGACCGAACTGGGGACTGTAGAAACTCTGGATTGCCTTGCGAAGACGTGGACGTCCTTTAGGATGAGAGTAGTGGTTTGTCTCGACTCGCGAGAGTGCTTCTTGGGCTGCCTCTGTGACCCACTTTGGGGGAGCAAAGTTCATGTATCCCTGTCCAAGATTGATACAGTCGGCTGGGAGGTTTGCTGCGCTGTGCGAGGAGAATAAAATTAATCAGAGCTGCAACGTGTCTCCCAAATTGCACCTACTTGAAGATAGACCAGACATCCTCGGCAAGCGCCCGACCTTCTCTCAGTCTCGACGCAAAAGGAATGAGGTTGTCTCTATTTTTCGTCCCGTTGACGGTGGTGGAGGCTGCCATGGAGAGAGGTCGTCGAGAAAGGCGGAGGATCTGGTGAGTCAAACGATGACTAGATGAGACAATCATTGAAAATTTGTGGGTCGGCTCCTTTTCGGAAACTACGGCCGTATCGGACTTCCTTATCGGCCGTCGTGTATAGCGTCGTTCAGTTCAAGACGTCATTCAGACGCAAGGTAAGGAATGAAAGAAAGAATCGTAATTTCGAGTCTTATATCAAAACAAATGGTGCAACGCGTCGCGTACTGCACACTAACACGTCCCTGTTTTCGGACTCTACCCCAGATCCGTCCGTAAATTTCCCCACTCTAGTTCCACGTGATGTCATTCAGTTCTACTTCAACAGTTACATTCATTGGTAGCGTGAAGGACCAGTACAAAGAAGGGAAACACAAGTCGCGACGGCGCCATTGTGTCGACATAATACCTCACAAATGCGGCATGCTACCCGGAATTTTATTTTCCCGACAATATCTCGGGAGCCGTCGTCGTTTCTCTGCTGGTCTGTAGACACTTTCAAAGACTGATTTTAAGGTAGCATTTTCTTGGCTACCAGTTTTGACCCGCAACCCTAACGAAATACTATTTCGAAGGGGGATTCTAGTGACGGAAAATGGCAGGAAGTGAGAAAGTCAAAAATCTAGCCCGGATTCGGTGGGCTGCTGACAAATCATCGTTTCCCACGATGTCGTTAATATGGACATTACGCTTGTACAAACATGTACGCTTCCCATCGACCCAGTCTTCCCACACAACTTCGCCCGACATGCAAAATGGTGTCCGGACGGCTCGTCGACAGTCTTAGTACAATCTGAAAACCGGGCATTCCATGTTGTTTACCTCGACTCAAACACCAAAACTTTACCACAAGCCTCACCGATCCTGTCTTGGGCATGGTATCCCACAGCATCACCCTCGATGCCAGCGACGTTCTGCTTCGTTGCTGCCATCCGAGATTGTCCGATCCATCTTTTGACGCCTCTGATGGCCGTCTCCGCGCATCATACCCCATTGTCGACCACCGTGAACAATATGTTGCCCCGCACTGTATGGCATTCAACCTTACAGGAACCAAGTTGTATTGTGGACACCCCGATGCTATCGAGGTGTTCGAAGTCTCTCAGCCAGGCCACGAAGGGTTGCGAATTCCTACCACACCGACGAAGAAGAGCAAGGACGGGCTGAAGGGAATTATTTCTGCAATCTCCTTCACTTGGGGCTACTACGCCATCGGTACACTCACCCCCTGCGACTTCCCTATTGCTATTTACGGCGAGGAAGACGATGAGCTCGTCGGGTTCGTCGGTGGGGACCACGCGCTGCTGTTATACAGCTCGCCTTCACACCTTCAGGACAACTGGTGGCTTCCATTTCGCCGTCATTCAGCCATATATGCGTGGGATCTGTCTGCTCCTGATGCACCGCTGGCCGTATACGATTTTGGTACACCGACAACGTCGAACCAGCGACGGTACTTTGATCTGCATCCCACTGGGAGGTGGTTGGCTGTCGGCGATGAAGCAGGCTCTGTCCATGTATTTGATTTGACTAACGAGCATCAAACATCCTTTATGGCTCACGAGGATGTAGTCCCGTCGGTCGCTTTCCACCCTACGAAGCCGCTTCTCCTTACAGTGGCGGGCTCAAGGCATTTTGAGGATGTTGATGACGAGGAGAGTGAAGAGAATAAACTGCATCCTGTTGTTAGAGACGCGTCTATTAAAGTCTGGAACTTTGGTCTAGAATAAAGTGCGTTGTTTTATGTCCTGGTATGCGCGCGGCTTATGTTGAGACTGAACAGCTTTCTTGCCTTCACCTGTTGTGTATGCCGTGGACACCAGTACCTCCACAAGATGAAAGCATATCTCACACCGAATCGGACAGTAAGTCGTGTATGTCTTAAATGATTATGCTGAATGCTAAGCTATACCCTAAGGAGACCATGGAGTCGGTATAATCATGCTATGAGGTTCGCAAGGAGTATGGGAAGGGCAGAATGTGCATATATGCTGCTCAGAGGTATCGCTCTTAAGCAGCCATGAGATCGTCGTCCCAAGAAAACACTCAATCCATACCATCAAGTAATAACTCTTCAAAATCGCCCTTCTCCCGCCCTTTCCTTACCAACGGAAGCAGCCGGGTCAGTTCGACTGTTGTCAACTGGCATGCGGTGCGGTAGTCGTGAAACAAGCAGTCGATGCTCATGAGCAACTGATAATCTTCTGAGTTGGTGTCCGCGACATCCGTACGACCTCGTTTACAAAGAGGCGTTTCATTTACTGGATAAGAGTCGGCCTTTCTTTTGCCAGCCACTATTCAGAACATGAATGAGAGAGAGCATGGCGGTGATGATGGTGGACAGACGCACTCATCATAGACAGCTAATCTCAAATACTGCGTGGATAATGGGAGATATTGGTCAAGTCTCGGAAAGCGGAACGGTAACCGGTGTCACCGATCGTCCTCTCGATCTCGAGTCCTCTATGAAAGAGGTCCTCCTTGCCAGCATCCCTCCCTGAGTAAGGTACTTATCGTCACCCGTATATGGGAGACAAGTAGCAGTCAGCTTCAATCGAGCCAGGGTGCCCGTAAATAAGATTCTGTCTGACTCGACACTAAGGTCATCTACGGCAATTACATCTATTCTCGTATGAATATGCATTCTAGTGACTAGGGGCAGGCAGGGCAGTGACTAGGGACACACTTTGCGCTACGACGTGATATTTTTGATACTCTGCTATGACCTTTGACGCAGATGCAGGCCAACTGCAGTCGCTGCGGACTGCTGTGGAAATTCTATGAGGGACAGCATTCACATTTAATATGACCGAATGTCGTGTTTGAGTACCACTAGGTCCTTCGGAGGTTTTATTCAATGGCTCTACCTCTTCCGTAGGGTACCTGCAGGGGGGATCGGTGAGCGCACCGATAATACGGTTCAATGACATAGACTGGGAGCTTATACAGAACCGCCGTACTTAGTATACAAAAGTCATGGTGAGACTCGCCATCCTTAAACTTACAGAAAAGCGCTTGAAAGATACTTTCTCATGTCTCGCCCAGGGAAAACGTTCCTGATGTCACGCAAATCAACATAAGAGCCAGAAATGTACCAGAAATCACAGAAATCCCAATGTATAGTATGCCTACTTAGCGTGTAGCCGAAGATCCATCCTCAATCCCTCCTAGTTTGTCAGCCTCGAAAGCGACCGCATCGTCGACATCGTAAATCCTCTTTCATGACTATCCAAATTCGGAGTACTCATATAAGCCTCTCGTGTAATCGTCCTTCCGGATGCTTCGACTACTTCATTTGGTGCTATTAATTCAGGCATTCGACTACTTGATGTGCTACCTGCGCAGGACATTGGTCGATCTAAAGTCTAAGGATAACTGAGAACAGCATGAGGTATAAACCAAGAATGCAACTTACTGTCGCAGGATCCTCTGAACTCCCAGATTGCTCCCACTGCCAGTTGCCTAACGAGACGCGCCCAAGGTCATGAGACTTCATCCTCACTCGAAGCTCGTCTCGGTAGTTCAAAGTCCAAAGCAACATGTACACGTAGAGTTTTCCAGCAATGTTGACGAACAGGTGGAGGAGATTCATAGTGTTGGGTTCCTGAAAGATGACTTTAGTGAGAGACCAAGCTCGTGATAGAAAAGCTCCTTGCATGTGAGTGGAATATGATAACGGCTGCAAGCATCGAAAGTTGGGGAAGAATGGCAGATTCCCAAGCTATGTAGATCACGGACTGAACGACGCTGTCTGCCGCGGGTACGCCTATTTTTGATTGCAATAATTGGGCAGTCACTGCATCATGCTGATCAACGATCCATCGTTTCGTTGTGTAGGGGGTCACTCACTTATTCCCGCTACCGCCGTATCGATAGCTTTATCGCTCTATCAGTGACCATTATTCAAAAAGATAAAGGTTGGTATACCTAGGCAACCGATGATCCAACACGTGAAGCTGATGGACAGCTATACCATTTTGTATTAGAGAGCGTCAACAGAAGTCGTGAAGTCCATACGGATGGTGTAAAATACGCTCGATGGCTTACAGTCTGGGGAGAGTAAAATTTCAATAATGGCATGGAAACGGACAACTAAACCTCTCACATTTAACGACTTCGCATAGAAGCGATAACCAATGACCCAGTCAACCATCTACATATCGTACGCAGTTAGCGACATGCATGTAATGAGAATGTGTGGGAACGAACAAAATAGATGAACGTTGAAGTTGTGAGTGTTAACAATATGGATAACGGATAGAGAACCCAAGGAGAATGGTTGGTCATCTGAACTCAGAATTCGTCGAATGTCTTTATCATGAAGTCCGTCATCGACGTACCTTCCAGCATCGTCGAACGAAGAAGCATTCGCACGAAGTAATTATGAGGCCGTTGGCAAGGCTTATCATAAAGAACAACAGAGGGTGCTTGAGCTGATACAAGTTTGTATGTCAATACTGACCCTGAAAAAGTCCTGTATGGACTCACCCAGGCCTCGCCATTGATAAAGACAACCCACGCTCTTACGATTTCTAGAATAGTTTGAAGTCTATATCCAGCAGACGCGTAAATATTAGAAAATCCATAGCTCTCGGAAGACTCACAGCGTTAGAATGTTCAGAAATGCGACGAACACCCTCTTCTTCCATGTATCGTCCTTGTAGTCATACATGTACCGCCCAGACTGTGTCACTATTACGCCAATAAGGAAAGACTGTAAGACTGCGTTCACGAGGATTGAGCCAGGGTCCGCGGTGTAGGGTGAGAGGTCGTCGTCTTCATCACGAGCATGATAGGAGGAGTATGCATCAGGATTTGGGTTTGAATATCCTGTAGTATGATTAAGTAACGAGCGTGTTGTAGTGTTGTTGAACATAGATGATGGGAGGAAGGGGGAGAGAAGGATCTATGCCCTTCATCTGCGCGAGGACGTTGAAGTTCGTTGGCACCGCCACATACGCGACTGCTACGTAATCAATTTGTCGGGAGTTCGCACCGGCAGACCGGGAGGCTGTGCTCGTTTGTACACAGTGCACACGTCGAATTATCAGCTTATTCGGGCGAGGAGGATGGTCGTTTCGAGGTGCTACAAACAACAGCTTTCCCATAGGTCAGTGAAAACCACTATTTCAGTATCATTCTGAGCAATTATTGCCGAATAACGTTGATCTGTCATAAATCTAAGTAATCCGGGGTAAAGGGCATCTATATCATAGAACATGATTACATGTAGCTGAATTGAAAGAAATAATTTAGTATGCGACGTAGAGAATCGATAGCTGAACACGGTATACTGTAAACCAGCAGTGAGACACGACAGACACAATCTACTCATCAAATATCTGTTTCCGTAACGAATCTAGGACAATTGGATGAGCATCAAACATATGTTTCTCCATCTCTTCGGGGTTGTTGACGAATGGTTTCGGGAGTTCTTTCAAGGCGCCTCTGTCGTACCGTGCTCTGCAGAGGAAATGGGAATGCAGGCGTCGAAAGAAGAAAGGGCACTTACCGGCAAAAGAGACAGTGTTTGATGTTCGGGTCTGCTTCGTCTGGATTCACCATTTCTTCTACGACAACTGAAATTGGTCTCAACCCACTCGCATCAACCTCTACAACCTCGTCATCATGAATGGTGAGGACCTCAACGGATGTCGTCAAAGGAGTATCTTCCATTTGCTCCAATTTTGCCCTCTTGGAGGATTCAGGTGGCTCGTGGCTAGCAGAGCGCTTCAATGTCGGATTGTTAGACTCAGTCCCGGTTGCTGGAACTGAAGCTATGTTCCCTGCAGCATCAATGACGGGTTTCGTCTCAGGGAAAGCTTCTGGTGACATTGACTTGTGAGAAACAGGAGGAGTAGGTGGAACAACTCCACTCTGAATCTGCGTCTGAGGTGGACGTCGTTCTGGTAGTATCGGAACTTGCACCGAGGATGCTGTTTGTGACTGTGCCGGTGGAGCTTGTGATTGCGGTGGAGGAAATGGCTGCATCGGGGGTAGTTGGTGATTAGAAGATATTTGAGGGTATGAGTTTACTTGAACGGGAATATTTATGGCTGATGGCGCTGTTGATGGGGACAACTGCGCGCTCGTAGGTGGGGTGGGAGGCATTTGAGAGGGGCCGACAGAGGGTGGCAAAGAGTGGGTACTGATTTGGAGGGGTGGATTGGAAGATTGGCTAGGTATGGACGAAGGAACATATAAGGCTTGGGATGCTCGTTGCATTGGCTGAGGCTGTTGATTAGCGGTCCATCCTGCTAAAAGACCCGGGTTTTGTATATGCTGCCTAGGGAATGGAAGGATTTGAGCAGCTTGAGGATGGACAGGTTGCTGAGGCATTGGTTGCGGCCGGGGCTGAGAGGCGCGTCGAGACATGGCCATGAATTGTGTAGGTTGTGTGACCGGAGCTGAATTTCGCCTGGGAACGGCCTGTGAAATATGAAACATGAGTAGATGTTCATGAAAGACGCGAGCGAATAAGATCGTACTGATGGTCCTGCTACGCCTATGGGTCGTGTGAGAAAAATGGAAGATACAACTGAAGTGAAGGGGAGAAAACGCACCTTGTTGGTTATTTGCACCGAAGCCCATCGATTTCATCTGCGCGATCGTATTCTCCAGAGACACCTTCTCACTATGAGTGGCGCGGTGCTTGTCTTGTAGCGCTTGATACTCGCGAAGCAGATTCTGATAAGCATCGGGCTCACGCGTAGGAACTCCTCTGACCTGACGAGTCAGTTCTTTGATGGTCATATCTTTCCCCATGATCTCCGCCTTCAGAGTATCAATCTCGGCCGTTTTTGACTTGATATTGGATATCAAATGACGATTGTCCTCCCATAACTTGTGGTTCTCTTGCTGCCATTTGGATACAAGAGCATCCCTTTCTTTGAGAATATCGGTCAAAAGCTGATTTTGAACCTTGAGTTTCTGCATATCCGTGTGCAAGGTGGGGTAATACCCCAGTTCTGCGAGGCACCCATTAGCGGTACCAGCGATGATCTCGATGATTTTGTTTTGGAATTCAGCTTGTGAAGACAAAGCAGGCGTCGTTGGCGCTGAAGGGGGGCCAGAAGCGGGAGGTCCAGAATCGGCCCTGGCAAAAATCGAGTCAGGATGAAATTGCATACGGAATTTTGAGACCTGCCTAGGCAAAATCGGGGGTTGAGCATGCTGCTGCTGGTCCTGCACGTTCATGATCGTCGATAGAGTCACGACTGCAAAAACGAAGCGCAAAGCGCTTCGAGGGTGGTAGTCTTTGTCAAGCCGATTTCTCTCGGTTCCGTTTCGGATTGACAGCCAGCAGGGCACGTGCGTCGTTCTACTCATCCTCGTTCATTCATGTTCAGAGTCCTCGAGGCATCAGCATGTTCAAAGAAAGAGATCGCGAAAAAGGGCACGTCCTAATGGCTTTATCTACTCCTGGAAACGACTCGGCGGAACGACATCTCACCGACATCATCGATACCGGCCGATGTATAAATCTGCTGTTCGTGTGCCTTCGGTGCCTACAGATTCATTGAGAACATTGATAGATGGATGACAGCGTCAATGAAGTCCGTATACCAATCAATCGGCATTACTGTCGATCATATACAAGAAGCGCAGCAGCCTGGCTTCCGAAGGCTCTCCAGACATTTCGTGAGTCACGGGCTACTCCAAAACCATGCATCCAATAACGATTCACAACAAGGTAAAAGTATACAATTTCGACTGTACAACCAAGTAAGTTTCCAATAAAAGAAGCTGTGAATAACGCTGAAATGTCCTTCGCGAGCGTTTAGATGATACAGTATATACTGGCCAACACAAAAAAGCAAAATTGCGAGAAAGCATGCGTGCAATGCGCAGGCTTCAGATCCCCCAGAGCGCCTCTACTCCTATATGTTACGGAGTATGGGTTGTGTTCCTCGTTGTGATGTTACTGTGGGGGAGGGGGGAGGGCAGGCAATATCCACCTGAACGAATTCCGAGCGAACGGGACTGGGAGGCGGCGTGACTTGTAAGTCGTACGCGGGTGGTCGGGGGAAATAAGGTGGTGGTGGTGGCTCTTTCAAGGATGAGCGCTTAGAGATGAACGAAGGACTCATCCGATATTCAAGGTCATCCATTTCGCGATACAATTGGTGTCTGTGAATGATGGCCGCAATGCGGTCGCGTCTGGGCATGCGTTTGTAGTTGATAATACAGCGCAACAGGCAAAGGACGATGGCAAATCCTATTATACCTCCGAGGATTTCGAGGAACATGGCGATAGGTCTCTGGCGAGTGTCCCTACCGTTTGTGGACGATGGGTTACGCGTAGGACTGGGTCTCCAAGTGTAGAGAGGTAGTGGGGACAGCGTGCCGACCGTAGAAGAAGGTGGGGTCGTTGTAGTGGGGACTGAAAGAGTGTGGTCGTCAGTAATAGACGTTGGGGCCGAAAGGAGGCTGCGACGCGAGAACTAACTTTAGATGGTGAATATGCGGCCTGGGCGGATGTAACGTACCATGGTAGCATAGATAGAAGCATACCCCATTGAAGTGCCCACTTGACCATCATGGCGGCAATGTGACGGCAAAGAAGAGTAGGATGAGGTCAACCGGGGGGAAGCTTTGACGGACTCCTTTGAACTAAAAAATTAGTTGGAAGCGCCAGTGAGAAACTTGGAAAAACCGGGGTTGTTTAGGTTGTATGTATTGCCATTCCTTCCATTTATATAACTGGAAAAAATCAGCGCCCAGGAACTGGAACGAGTGAGTATGGTGCGGAGAGACAGGGTCTATCGATATCTTAATCGTTGTCACGTGCGAGATAAGATAAAGCGGTTTTAATCTCATGCAATTTACTATTAGTTTGTAATTATGCTTACTTGCTGACTTACCCTTGACCAAAATTATTGCAATTGGATGACTTGACCAGTAACCACAACGTAGCACGCCGTTCACCCAGGTCAGCCGCTGCAATTCGCTTAAATACCCGCCTGACATCGCACTTCACTCAGGTTTTCCCCTACATCGTCAGGAATGTCTAGAAGAAACGCACACGACGCCCTCGCTGACTGTGACGCTGCATTGCTGGACATGCTTACCGGTCCAGCGGCCCCAACCGCTACAACCTTTGCGCGGAGGGATGCTGCGCTCGACCCTCTTATCATGGCGGCTGCATTCGCTTCGGGACCCCATGTTACCCGAAATCATTACCACCACGACTTCTTTCCGGGAGTCATGCTACCAAAGGCAGAAGGCTCCTGGGATTGGACCAAATTTACTGGCCAGGATGCTTCGGCACCGGAAAGGAGGAAGTTTGCCTATGTTAGCATGCAAGCGCCTCGTCGGCAGCGGCTGGCGCTGGATGGGAAGGAAAACGACCACCCGCGGGAGCAGACGGACACGTCGCTTTCACCCATCGGAAACCTTTCTCTCTCCCACAAGAAACGTCGGACTTCGTTGTCCACCTCTGTGGTTCCTGCAGCAGAATCTACTGCAGAGGTGGGTCCCGATGTGATCCCGAAGGACCCGGCCGCGGACCTCGACGTGAAATGTATGGCACGAACGAGAATACCAACGCCTCACGGCACGGTCTTCCTTCACCTCTATCACAATAACCGGGACGACAAAGAGCATTTAGCTATTGTTGTCGACCCCGCCCAGCTGGCAGACAAGCCTGGCGCAGCTCCTCCCATTCGATCCCGCACCCTTGACGCTGTATGGAGCAAGGATGAAACGGAAATGGACAGGATCACACGGGGCGCCTATGTGGGTAGATTATCATCTACGTCTCAGCATGCGTCTATGCCGCCATCCGATGTTGCCGGAGTAACCATAGGCCTCCCTGCGCCTCTCATCAGAATCCATTCGGAATGTTTTACCGGCGAGACCGTTGGCAGCATGCGATGTGATTGTGGTGAGCAACTGGATGAAGCTATTCGTCTAATATCGCAACCCATCCCGATTTCTCCGTCATGCCCAATGAACTCGTCTACGACCATCCCGGGTCGCGGTGCTGTTGTCTACCTAAGACAAGAAGGAAGGGGAATCGGGTTGCTCTCCAAAATACGCGCGTATAACCTACAGGATATCGGGCATGACACCGTTACCGCTAACCTGATGCTCGGTCACGGGGCTGACGAACGCGGGTACGACATCGCCGTTGCGATTTTGCGTGATCTCGGGTTAGGTGGTGGTGTCCGTGTGCTAACGAACAACCCTGACAAAGTCCAGGCGCTGGAGAAAGACGGTCTGAGGGTTGTTGAGCGCGTTCCAATGATACCCAGGAGCTGGAAATCTCGTCAAGGGAAATCGGATGTTGATCCGAAGTACAAGGAAGATCATCTTGTTGGAGCCACGCTTATTGGTGGGAAATCTGTGTACGGGGAGGATCTAGATAAATATCTGCGAACAAAGGTGTTGAAAATGGGCCACATCCTGCCGCTATGGATGGAGGATGTTGAAGCTTAACATTGTTATCTTGTTATACACTCATTATTGGCGAAGACACATAAAATACTGTAAATCTCATGGTGATACCATTTTGCTGCGCTGCGCAGCTAAAGTAATAACAAATAGTGCAGATCTTAATGTAAATATAGAGCTGATCTTCTTTCGACCATGGACGTCGAATGGAGTGAGATATTTGTGGTGTAGGACATTGGACGCCGTGTCTGAAACGTACTGAAACGAATCAGTCTTAGCAGGCATGGCGGGGCCGCGGCGGTGTTATTGGTCAGCTGTCTAGGGCCGTCTAGCATTTCTTTGGTTCAATCTTTGGCTTCTGTCTAGCTTGGCCCTGTTTCTTGCTCTCCCTGTGACGACTTTAGCGCCGAGTTGCACCGCCAACCTCTCCTTTTCGCCCTTTTATTTAATCACGTCTGCTCGCTTTCTTTCCTTTTTCTCCATCTCCATCTCCAGCATGGCAGACAACACCAATTACGAGAGCGTCGGCAGTGGCTTGAACTACTCTCTTGAGAAAAGCAAACGACGGAGTAACAGATCAAAGTGGATAGTACGTTCATCAATCACGCAGGCTGTGTATTAGTTAACGTTTGCTGTTCAGGTCTTGGGGAGTATCATCACTCTACTGGCTCTGATAGCCATCGGCGTTGGTGTTGGTGTTAGCGTGTCCAACAAAAACAAAAACAAAAACAACAACGACTTGTCGAGCAGCTCCAGCTCCTCGTCGGGGTCAAATTCCACAGACTCTTCATCGTCGGATGCCAACCCTCCAAAGCAGACCGATCCCAACGACCCCAGTACTTTTGTCAAGGATCCCAATTTGAAGCAGTCATTCTATGGCATGGCATACACGCCAGAGGGATCACTGCTTCCAGATTGCGGAAACTCCCTAGACGCCGTCATCCACGATATCCAGGTTAGTCCGCTTGGTCCGCACTTGACAGGCGTAACTCACGTCGTCGCCCCTAGGTCATGTCGCAGCTCACAAAGCGCGTACGTTTATATGGTGCAGATTGCAACCAGTCCGCCCTTGTTGTATGTCTTGCTTTCCATCATTATGACAGTGATCTCAAATACTATCTTTACAGCTTGAGGCTATAAAGCAGACAAAGGTCGATATGGAGGTGTTTTTGGGTAACTATCCCACGCCGGACGACGAGACCGCGTACACACGTCAACGTGATACCATCAAAGCAGCAATACAGACATATGGCACTGATCACATTGCGGGAATTACCGTCGGCAATGAATACATTCTAAAGTACGTTCTTCAGACCAGTGTTAGGACTACGTTCACATTCTGAAATAGTTATCTTAATGCACATGGAGCAACGGATCCCAACAGCGCAGTTGGCAACACAGGTAAGTTCTACACGTCTTATCCACAACATATTTTAATATATTTTGAAGGTGGTGAACAATTGGTGGCCGACATCAATGACACCCGCAGTATGCTTAATGATTTGCAATTGAGCAAGACGATACCTATCGGCAACTCTGATGCTGGCAGTTACTTCAACAACCTCGTGCTGGAAGCTGTGGATTATGGGGTAAGGGCTTTTGCCCTGTTGCAGTCCAATATGCTAATTTCTTGGCAGCTGTCGAACGTGCATCCATGGTTTGCAAACACCACAATCCAGAACGCCGCATCATGGACGGCGACGTTCTTTGACGAAACGAATGTTCAGCCAGCAGCCCAACTACCGAATAAACCAAAGATGTACATAGCAGAGACGGGCTGGCCATCGGTAAGTTGTACTTTTTTGGAGAGGATGTGTATTGACATGTTCATCTCTTCAGGAATCATCAGATGCTGGAAATGCCAACAATGGTGCTTCGGACGCTTCTGAAGCTAATCTTCAAATATTCCTGGATAACTTTGTCTGCCAGGCAAATACCAACGGCACAGGATATTTCTTCTTTGAGGTATTTAATCGTACGAGTTACCCAGTCTTGGCTAACTTCGTCCCTTTTAGTTCACCGATGAGCCTTGGAAAGACAAGCTGTATGGAGGTGTTGAGGGACATTGGGGATTATTCCACTCCAAGTCAGTTCATCTTCATCGTTCTCTTTCTCGGCAGCTGACTCTCTCCCTAGCCGTACACTAAAGCGGATAACTATTCCCGATTGCCCAGCGCCATAAAGGCGTTTGAACATTTACTTATATACCATTCTTTACTCACATCGTTTCCGACGAACTATTATGATATATCCCATCTAGTCGGAGTTAAGTTTTCGGGATTTCCAGGACGATAGATATCCTATACTTCAGTAAAACTTTGGTGTATTCCTCGCTAGTTAACAGCATCTGTCTACCTTTTGATTTGTTTATATGTATCATGTTATTAGCACTCGTTTTTTGTTATAAGAATTTTCGCTTGAGATGGTCAATTGTTACGTAAAAGCGGAAAAAGGCATTTCTGTCTTGAGCTATTTTGTAGGCGACGTCGCGGAGCGTAACTTACTACATCCTTATCTCTTCATACCTATGTTCGATCCTCTCAACTCGGCCAGCGCTTTTGGAGGCAGCATCGAAACTCCTCCGTGGCCCACGACTCCTCACCCAAATTCTCCTATACCTAATTTACGACGAGCATCGACGCCAGTACCACCGACGCCTGATAAAGGACCCACTCCTGGACTGTACGGGAAGGAACCCCAGATATACGGGCAGCCAGAGGCTGGCCTTATCTCTCCTCGGGATACAGTAGGCTCTAATGGCACTAAGTATGAGAAAACGGAACCGTACCTTCGAGTGAGGATTACAGGGTTGGACAGAAACCGAAGAGATATTTTAATACGACTAGATGCACAGGTAACACCCTTCCACTGTTCCCTCTTCATTCCACTAAATACCCTTGCGCTCAGGCGAACCTGTCGAATTTCACCGGCACGACCTATCGCAACGTGTCGCGCTCGTACCTCGAATTCCAACAATTCTACGACTCTATCGTGCACAGCAACCCCCAGACCATCGTCCCTGCCCTCCCATTAGCGCAGACATCCGCCCCGACGGACGAAGAGGATGATAGACTAGTGAGGATCATGCTGCAGAGGTGGATAACACGGGTGTGCGAGGACCCCATTCTTTTGCACGACGAAGACCTTCGCTCCTTCATCGAGAGCGACTTTGGGTATCAGCCAACTCCACGCCCACGCCGGAAGACGTCTAGCGGATTTGGACTGATGAGACGTGGTGTACCCGATGAGGACGAAGAGCTGCAGAGGGCCCGGTTCGAGTTGACGAAGCTGGAGGGGCAATTTTTCGATACTGCGAAGGCTGTGGATAAGCTGGCTATGGCTCGGAAATGTGTGTATTTATTTTCTGTGTTTTCTAGTGGGCTGTTCTGACGTTTCCGCAGCTCTGGCTACTGCCCATTCGGAAATGGGTCACAAGCTCATTAATGTTGCTACGACAGAAGCCCACCCGCCGCTGGGAAATGCTTTGCGAAAGCTTGGAAGAACATGGCATAGTCTTTCCGATCTCGACCAGGCTCAAGCACTTAGTGAATGCGTCATTCTTGGGGACTCGCTAGGCTATCAAGGCATGAATGCTCGTTCTGCGAAGGAGACGTTACAAATGCGAACAGGCGTACTCGAAGAGTATCAAGCTGCTGTTAAGACTACTATATCAAAGCGGCGACAAATTGAACGGCTCAAAGCTAGCTCTAACATACGTCCTGATCGTGTTGATGAGGCTCTGGAGGAGATTGAAGAGGTTAGTTCAAATTAACCACGCTATTCTGTCAAGCTGATAGTCTCGCTAGGCAAACAAATACGAGCAAGTATTGGCTAAGAGAGCAGAGGGTATCTCGCAGAACCTACATCGAGCACTCCAGACGCACAACCGGTACGCCAACGACGATATCACGACTGCCCTAATCGAGCATGCTCGGTCATCAATCATGTACGAAAGGCAGCTTTTGAAGGAACTGGAAGCTTTGCGTGGGGATGTCAGTAATGCTGCAAAGAAGGTGGCTCCGAGTGCCGCACCTCCACCCAAACCAACGGTAATACCACCACTGGAAGACTTCTCCAGGCCTCCTATGCCGCGCGCTCTTGCTCCTGGCCCTGGCCCCGGAAGCAACGGCGTTCATCAGCACACGACCGTTCGTACACCCCCGCCGTCCAATCAACCCACCACGTCACATAATGGAGATCCCTTGCTTGCACAGGGTCCATCACTTCAGTCTTCACCATCTTTGCACAGTCCAGTACCTTCTTCGTCTTCTCAATTCTACACGCATCGCCCCTTGTCCCCTTCTTCAACGCAGGCCAGCATCGTATCCCGCCTTGCTCCATCTTCGGCTGGCCCATCGTCCCCCAGACCGCCGCAATCCCCCGGCGCTGGCCCATCCTCGCCGTCGCTTTCTTCAGAAGCTGCCGCGTCTCCAAAACAGCCTATCGACGATAGTCCGCCTCTCGGTGGGCGTTTTGTGGATGGGACCAAGTCGATGTTCGTCAAGCCTACGCCCTCGTCGACATCCCCTCTTGCATCACCGCCAACCGCCTCATCCTCGTCCTCGTCGAACTTCAGTCCGAATCCTTCTAGGATGTCTGGGGACCCGCTGTCTGGTTCCCTGAACCGACCTGTAGAGCGACACGTGAACAGTAATGGTCTTGACCCTCTTGGTCAAGCCAGGCCTGGGTACATGTCAGCCTCAGTCCGTGTGCAGCCGATGCGTCCGCGACTGGATGCACGAGAAGCCGCTAGCAAGCTTGCCAACATGTTCTAATGCCTAACTATTTTTTGCCATGTACGGAAGAGCAGTGACATAATGGATATCCTATTTCTACCTCTCTACTTTATGCCATGTTCATTTCCACCATTCTCGCAAAATTCACTCATTAATGGTTTCCATAGATTGTACAAATGATCATCAAGTTCTTAGTGGTAACTTTCCGGTGAACCATGCATCATTGAACATTGAAGGGTATCGTTGATTCTCGTTTCCTTTGGTCGATAAGATGAAATCTTTCTTGACGACCTAGTGCAGCCTCATTCGATACGCTTTGGAAATTTTTTCTCAATGTGAACCGCACCTCGAACGAATTGCCATGTCTCTGTCTCTGCATTCCAGTACGCATTCTCTTCAAGAAGAAATCTCAACGTCTCATTTCGTTCTGGAACGAAATGGGTGGCGAAGAGTTCGATACTGTAGTATGTGTTTGGAAGGATAGGCAGTTCCCCTAGAACAGGTACGTGTTCTGGGAAATTGGTGAAACCTTCAATCGAATTGATTGGATCCTCCCCGGTGTGTTATAATGCAACAATGCTCACCCATGACTGCACCTGCGTCGTGGCCCCAATCTCCGATGGGATGAGAATATATCTGACCTTCGATATCCTCAAGCTTCATCTGCTCAAGACACCTTTGGAGAACTTCATCGCCTGATAAACCCGCTTTCATATTTTCGAGCACGATGTCTTGCATACGATTTCCTTTCCTCGGGCCGGCCTTTAGACCCTCGGGAGCGTCCGTCTCACCTTCGCTGGTGCGGAGGACATAGGCAAGGTGCTGGGTATCCGTGTTCATTCCCATAGCAGTTATGCCGAAGTCGATATGCAGCAGGTCCCCCTCCTTAATGATATCATCAGACCCTGCCCATCCTGGAAATGAAGCTGGCGTTGTGACGAAAATTCGAGGATGGTTCCACGTTGTCACGTTCAAGGTTAGCATCTTTTCTCTAAACCACCATTCGAGGTCCTGTGGAACATTGAGCATTGACCTGCTTTTACTGGTTCTCATTACATACAGTTGTGCTCGTGACTCCGGGATCAATGATTTTATGAGAAAACCCTTCCTCAAGCATAGCCCATACGACCTCTTGCATATCTCGGTAATATTGAATTTGGTCCGATACCTTGCCGGAGACGTACTCGATAGCAAGCATCGGAACATTTACTGTTCGTGACATCCATTTCGGCCCTAATTGTTCTTCAAGGACGCGCATTTCTCCTACATGCATACCGCCGCTAAACGCAATATTCTGATCCACGTTTACTGCGATACGTTTCGGGTCATATGCCGCTAGTCTTTTATGCAAGTCTGTCCAGACCTGGCCAGTATTGTCGATCCACACGAGGGGATTCGGCTGGCCTTGTAAGGATGAGGTGTTGGTATGGAACAGGACAACGGTCCTCCTGTGAACGTCATAAGCAGTTGCATTCTTAATAGACCACCAAATGGTATCTTCTGCGTGTTCTCGTTGGCACATCTATCGTCAACACACCGTGAGGTACCTGCTCGTGAAATTCAATGAATACTGACCAGCCAAGCATCGACGTCGTATTTTTGCAAGAGCAAAGGAATGCGAGCAATACGCTCGGATGTCCAATGATTGAGGATCTCAGCTTGCCCGCGTAAAGGTGGAAGTCGTCTGTATTCTGCCGGAGCCGGAGGGTGAAGCTGTCCACCAACGAGCACGAGGAAGAAGAGTATTACCCATTTCACAGTGACTTTGAAGGGCATGGTGGCGGAGTGCGGAGGGAGCAACCGCGATGATAAGGATTCGAACTTTAAATTTATCATCGTAGTACGTCCACACTACAAGTCCCATATGCACTGACTCGGAATTCCCGGGCAGGCAGAAGCAGGCAGAGCAGGCAGGCAGAATTCCCGACGGATCAAGGATCACAACTGGGTTCCGTCCCAGTTCTATGATATAAACTGCAAGATCGTGTGCATGGTGGCCTAAGTCCTACGGTCGTGGACTCCGTTTGAGTTCAGTACTTAGCAACTTCCACTTTGTTTGTTTATGGGCTTAGCAGCAACCTTAGGCGTAAAATCTTCTGCAGGAAGAGAACGAAACAGAACACAAAATATCTGTCTACTGTTGCTTCTACGGTACACGGCCCATTGAGTGGTACAGAACGTGGTTCAAAATCATCTTTCAACTTGATCACATTCAGCCTGGATGGATTTATTGGTTATAAGTATATGCATGTCTCGTTCTGGGTGTATTTCAGTATTCTAATAGAAAGGACGATGGATGTCAAGGCGTGATATTATCTGCCAACGTATTCAGAAGTGACGCTAGTCGGTATGTCTCCTCTTTTGCCAAAGTGACATTCTTGTCAATAGAGAGGGCTTCAGTCAAGGCCGGTAATGTCGTTGCACCATACCCTGATGGTTGATTTAAGTACGATTCTTTTAGCAAAAAAACGACATACCGAGGTATCTACCAGGAGCAACGCCGAGATGCTTGAACCATTCTCGGCCTTTGATCCCGTCTTCTGAGATGAAGCCCCGTTCGAAGGAAATGAGCTTCTTATTGGCCTTGATAACACGTCTCTGAGCTTTTAAGAACTCAAGAATGGGAGGAATCTTAGGAATGTCGGTTGTGGTAGTAGTTGATTGCTGTTCTGCTAATTCAAGAGGAGGAACACCAAATACGCCCTTGATCCAGTTGGAAACCCGTGTGTAGAATGGACTCCGGCGACGACAAATGGCGCGTCCAGGTGGTGGGAACGAAGGTAATTGCCCAAGGAGGTCTTTGAATGTCTAGTTGCAAGGTTATGATGAGTATAGAGTTGACACCGACTTGGCATCATTTTTACTCACCTTCTCTGCATCTTCCTTCTCTTCGTCCAAAGCCTCGCTCGCAGCTTGCAATTTACTGATGGCCAGTCGGAGAATCCCAAAGTCAATCGTCGAGGAAGTTTCTTGTACAGCCAGACTTTCGACACTATAAAAGGTATCAGTCTCGAACATGTCGACCGGGAATTGAACAACTGACGCATCCAAGTACTGGTCCAGCTCGAAAGCATACTGAGTAGTATTCAAAGGGATTATGATTGAGTCAATAAGACGAAGACCCATCAGACCAAGATGTTTGGCCACAGCAACCTATAGCCAATATCTGAATCAGTCGTCAACCTTGAATGTCAGTAGATAAAAACATACATGGCGATGAAATCCGGGGTCCGCATAAACTTGCTGCCATTTTACACTGTCGTAGATGGAGTGGTAGTGGTATGGTGCGTCGTAAGGCGTACCGCCAAATCCTTGATCGGTGCTTGAGACCTGTAAAAATATCAACACAAGGAACAATGGTTCCGTCCGAACGTCACGCACACCCAATCTCTGCAGGAAAACAGTGTAGTCACTGCCGCTTCCCAAGGGTAGAACTCCAGTGTTCAGCTCGTCCCTGGCCTTCTTCTTCGCCTCATAGTCCATAAGTACATCGAGGTCGGCAGTCATATTGACGGACAATGCGTCGTCGCGGAAGGGGCCTTCGTCGTTTCGAGCATCCCATAATGTCTTGCCAGGAATAGTAGGATGAGGGATGTCCAAAGCCGTTCGCTTGATCAAAGGAGCTAGAGTAGGCGATCCTCCCACATTCCAGGTGGATCCAGACGATGAGACGTCAACGTTGATATAAGCAACAACATGCTTGGAAATCCAAGAGGAGAAGTCTTCGCCATATTCAACACTGCCAATAAGACCGTACTGTAAATATAGGAATGATTAACTTTTCGAAAATAAAGAGAGTTGACTGGGATCAACGGACTTCTTCTGCATCCCAGCTAGCAAAAACGACTGATCAACAGTTAGAACGAATCCATGGAGTGATAGATAGCTGCCACACCTGTGCGCAGGGGCTTCCATCCTTTACGAAGCAACTCAGCATATCCACGAATTACTTCGGTGAGCGAAACGGTCCCACTGATAGGATCAGCAGCTCCGAGCACCCATGCTAGATCAAAATTTAAGACATATCCTTTTGAGAGTTGAATGAATGTACCGTCACGATGGCAGGCAATTAAAACAACTTCATCCCTTACATGTCCTGGGATTGCAGCCATGGTGTTCCATATCGGAGTCACCTTCGTATCAACTATCGACCTCCGTATCAGAAAAACGTAAAGGAACTCGGTACATCAGCCTTACCATGGTTGACCAACTTGATCACAGATGAGCTGAACTTTCCGGTGAGTCTCGGGCTCACGTCGTCATCAATTTCCTCGAGTAATCTCTGCGCATTGTGCCAAGAAATAGGCAAGCTAGGAATTTTCGGAATATTTGTAGCATTCACTCGCTCCACTCCTTCATAAGAAGGATATCCCGGGGTGGTCGGGTCTCCCGGATACAATGGATACATGACGCTGCCACGCTCGACTGAAGAGGGATTTCTGGCCGGGCCATTGGGGTATGGGGCGTATCCATTCTCGACAGTCACAAAGCCGTCATCGCGAGGGTCTGAGTAGATGAGCGCCCCGACAGCACCGAGTGCTTCTCCTAGTTCAATCTAGCTGGAAATGAACTTATTGCGTGAAGTGGTAATTTTACCACTTACCTTCAGACCTCGATACACTTTACCGTAACGAGCTATAACGATTTTCCCTGTAAAGTCGACATCAGCGGCCACTAGTTCATCGTAGTCCTCTTTTGTTCCATAATTGACGTAAACAAGCTAAAAACACAAATCATGAGCATATACAACCTGAGTTGGGGATGTTTTCCTACTTGTCCTGTAGCTTCTCCGTCGGCGCTCAACCCGTGCCATGCAGGGACAGTGTCCTTGTACTTGGCCGCATCCTCGTCCAAAGGGTCACCGTCTTCCGTGAGATCGGCACTCCATACCGAACGGGCGTCTTCTCCAAGAATATCCAAACTTCGGTCTAACGGGGTGTCCATAACGGGGTAGTACACGTCAATCCATGCAGATGGTTTGCTGCTTCCCAAGTGCGAAGTGAGACTAAGGGTAGACAATCGGGACGCCTTTGAACCGGCAGGGAAGATGGGCTCCGTGTGTGGCTCGGGGATGTCAAATTCTGAGCGGAAGAGTTTAAGAATTGACTTCGCATCTTCAAAATCCTGAGAAGATCCAGCAAGATGAGGGTGCTTGGAATACGATTTCGACGTCTCTTCTGCGCGTTTCCCGTCTGGAAAGGACCTGGTGACCGTTAAGATTGATAGGCGTTGCGATGATATAGTACAAGCACATACAGAAATAGAGCCTCGCGTTCTTCAGTGGAAAGGCTACTCTGTGCAATGTGGGAGTAGCCTAAGTCCTCATGCAGTAGTTCTGCCTCGAACACGGATCGCGAATTACGGCACAGATAGATGAATGCGGCGAAGAAAAGTGACAGGAAGAGGGCCAGTCGAACTCGGTACGTGCGATCACGTCTGTTTTCCTGCTGTAGTTCCCCAAGGTCGGAAAATGGAAACTGAAGAAGGGCCTGCTTATCTGACACCGTGGTTGTGCCCATGATGGTAAGCAAGATAGCTTCCGCCTGCCGCCGGGTCAGTATGATGACCGGAAGTAAGCACAATTGCGTCATTATTATACAATCCTTTTATCTTTTGCCCTCACTTTTTCCAAGTTATGGATGAGCAACTGATTTGTGCATTTTTTCCTTGTTTCATCTTCACTTTACGAACGATGCCTGGTAGGTCAGTAGGTAGGCACTTAGCATCACACGAATGGTCGTGGATTCTTTGAAGCACTGAAGAACAGCTAGACTGAAAGCCATAGACACTGCGGCGATGAGAACATAAGACCAGTGCGCTCTTCTGGAGTGTACCCTGAGCATATTATGATTGACCAATCAACGTTAAGCTTCAAGATATGCTCCAGGAAAACTCCAGGTAGCCCCAGGGCGTCTATGAAGCCATCGCCGCAGTGAGAAGCGGCTCAGGCTCAAATGAAATCAAGGCAAGTTCACGTCCAAGTCATCGATCTATGGCTTTGACGCTTCTCGAGAGGTGTGCATGTCAACTTGGAGGTTTCTTGTCCTCGGTATCGCAAAGGTACCTTTCGTGGTCGCTACCAGTACATCTGGCGCGAAAGTTTTGGAAAGATATTTAGAATTCCTTCGAGGTGCTCTAGGAGAAAATAGACTACATCCGTTTCTGTGTCTGTCTCCAGAACGACAGTGCGTGATACTGGCATCCCTACCATCCATCCCAACCATCGCTACAAAGGGATGTTCAATGGGATTCAATGCCGTATACCCTGATGTGCCTCTGCTTCCCGCTGACAGTCCACTTGCCTTCGACTCTATTGCAACCCCACACTTTGACTTCTTGAAGTCCTCCTTTGCTACCGTCGATGATGCTTTTCACGGTAAAATCATCGACACCTCTACAAAATCCGAGGTCGATTTTCTTCAGATCTCGTGCTTGCTTCCCGATCTCTTCCAAGCTCTCATTATCGATATCTCGCCATCCATTGATATTCAGCTCCTGAAGGCAGGATCCGGAGTGGGCTAGGATGGCAAGAAGGGCATCCTTGTTCAGGAGATGGATACGGGAAATATCGAGGAACGTCAAGGGCGGATTATCCGTCCATGAGTTGAAGAAGTCAGCTACACCGGTATCGGTAAGTTCCGGGAGATCTTTCAGACCGAGTGAAGTGATGGCTTTGGAGTAGGGCTGTAATCCCAGTCGCAGAACTTTGTCGGAGACTTCTGTATGGTTTGAGAGGTCCAAGTGGGTTAAGGTGGGTGCTATAATGGAGAGCATTTCTATGATCGCTGCTTCACTGCAAGACTCGCTTGGTTCAGATATGTCCAGGTACGTCAATTGCCCTTCGAGGAGTTTGATGCAATCGAGGAACTCGTCGGACATCTTGCCAACCTCCTTGAGCCCCAAAGTGTGCAACGTCTTCTGTGACGTGGTGATCAGCGCTTCGACACACTTGACGTCGAACCTTGGACTTTGTGTTATCTTGAAACATTCGAGCTGAGGATGAGATTCAAAGAAATTGATCCAGGCGGACGTGCGGACAAGGAAGGGACCAAGCAATTGAAGAGATACCAAGTTCGGAAGAGATGTCGACCATACAGACATGACTTCGTCCGATAGGAGGCCACAGAAATCGAGCCGCAGGGTTGTTAGATTAGGGTTAAGATGAGCCAAAGTCCGCAAAGCGTCGGGCGTTAACTCTGACAACACGTAAGTTTGTATTGGGCAAGCAACAGCCATTCCACGTACTTGTAGCGTCATAAAGCGTCAGAACTGTGTTCTCTGGCCCATAAAAGAGCTGCGCGTTTGTGGATGTCCTGTTGGGGGTTAGCTTGACTGAACATTACACAAACAAGTCGACTAACAGGCTCCGATTCTTTGAGATGGCCTTGGATATAGCTTCCATGTTAAGTACACCAATGTCACCGAGGGCTTCGATATCGTCAATGTACCTCGATATTATCTACACGGATATTCGTCACGTTTACTGGAGACACGGGGGGATATCGTTACCTGGATACATAGAGAAGCAAGAGAGGGAAAGAGGCGCTCCTCGTAATTCACGACCCGTTTTGCCGCAGCCGGTTTGCGTTTTCTGGGGACTGTGGGCTTCTTGAACGGATCGGTGCCAGAAGACTTGGCACAAGGGTGACAGAGATATCCGGTTCCAGAATTTGCTGCCATAGTGTATTTAGTCTATGAAATGGTTACAATTGAACGAACATGAAAGAAATGAGAGGTCATACCACAGTATACTGTTTTTCGCACGTTGCACAGATGTCAAAGCTTCCTACCGCAGGTTTCGACGAAGAACCAGCCGTAGGAAACGTAGACCTTGGCAGGGCAGTGTACGTGTCTTCATCTTCATCTTCACCGTCCTTGTCACTTTTCTTGGATTTTTTCGCCTTCTTCAGCTTGGCTTCTGCTGCCTTGCTCAACTTTTGTTTCTTGGCGGGTGACGCAGGCTCGTCTAACTCATCAGAAACGTATCCTGACCTCCTCTATAGTTTGTTGAGAGATAGTGCCTTGAAAATGAACGACATATCTCACATTGCCCCTAGTTCGTCGACGCGGCACCTGAGCCACATCTTCCTGGTCGACCTCGATATCACCTGCCTCTTCCGGCGCATTACTTGGGCCCGCTGCTTGTCGATTTGCGGTCGCTGCGCGCCGCGCGATTGTTGTGGCAGTAATGCCGGAATCCTGCAGTGACTGTGAACACTTTGGAAACAGACTCTGCGCTCTTTTCTTACCCTAAGGAACTCAGTCAAGGCAGACGTTGGCCCACGGACGTTGTTGTTACTCATTCTTGGATGAAGAGGATGAAAAAGCTGATAATCGTGGGTACAAGGGGCCAAACTTCTCGGCCACCGGCCGTTGAAATTTCTCACGCTGAATTCACGCGTCACAGGTCCGACTTGACCATTCACCTTCTTCGCTACCCGCAGTCGCGTCTTCCTGTGAACATTCGGCGAGCAACATGGATATCGACAAGCTGTTCAAGGTAATGGTCCCCAGTATCTTTGACACTTCTGTAGCTGACGATATTGCCAGACTCCCAAGCTGCCAGTTGGGGGTGGAAAGCGGAAGTTGCCCGACAATCCAACACCTGAAATACTGAAGAAGATGAAGATGGATACAGACGCTCCATCTAGCTCGGGATACTCACCACAGAACGGCTCGTCCCAAGACAAAGGAAAGAGTCGCGCCGTGACCGTCGAGGATGTCGATGAAAACATGGAAAATCAGCGCGACTTTGCTCCCGGCGGAGATGCAGATTATTTTGTCGAAGAGGATGACGAAGGACGGTTCTTTGGTGGCGGTCTGACTTCCGAGCAGAAGGAGATTTTGAACATATTCGAGAACGCAAACGAGCAGGAGGAGGTGCGTCCTGGAGACTTCGTCTGTCTTCAGAATCTCACCCGCGTGCAGCCGTCACAACTTTCATTATCAGGTATCCGAAGAACACTGCTTCAGTTTGAGCGCGCCGTAAACAAAAACCAAGACCAGCGGTCAAAGTATCCTGATGATCCTACAAAGTGTGTTGTCCCAACCTTGTATAAACGACGGCGTTGACTTGCATCATAATTAGATTCATTGATTCCGAGGCTGATTTGGATAGCGCCATCAAGTCTCTGCTGCCTTTGGCGCAGCTCCCCCTTCTGTCATATCCTGAAATTGTAAAATCCGGAGCGGTGGCTCTTCTGGTCGGGCTTTTGACTCACGAAAATGTAGACATCGCAATTGATGTCGTTGAAGTGTTTCACGAGCTCACTGACGAGGATGTGGGTGATGAGGGCAACGACGATGAGGAGGATACAGCTGAGGCCCTCAAGATTCTGATAGAAGGCTTGGTACGCCCCTTATACCTGTTCCTCTTCCTGAGCTCACGTCCTTGAAGTTGGAAAATTCTATATTAGAACTGTTGGTTGAAAATCTCAAACGATTTAACGAAACAGAAGAGTCTGATCGGCAGGGTGTCTTCCACATATTGGGTAAATGTTCAACTCATTGCGCGTTTGCATTTGACTCATCAGTCCCAGGTATCTTTGAAAATGTCTTGGGTTTTGATCCTGCTTTGTCGAACCAGCTTGTGTCAAAAACCAATTTCCTACCATGGTTACTTGACCGTATACAAGCGAAAATCTTCGATGAAAATCGTGGATATGCCGCCGAAATTCTCTCGATTCTCCTTCAAGATAGCACAGAAAATCGCCTACAGTTGGGTAAACACGATGGTGTTGAAACCATTCTCAAGGTCCTCTCGGTACGTTCTCCGTAGCTCAGTCGCCTGTTCTATCAAGTAATATCTCTGTTCTAGCAATATCGAAAGCGCGACCCTGCCGATGCGGATGAAGTGGAATTCATGGAGAACGTCTTTGATGCTCTATGTTCTGCGTTAAACGAGACCGAAATAAAGAAATTGTTCCTGGCGGCTGAAGGACACGACCTCATGATTTTGATGATGAAGTTCGTATACTCAAGTTTAGCATCTCTGTGACTAACATAGATTTCCAGGGAAAAACTACAGTCACGGTCGCGGTCCATCAAAACATTGGACTACGCAATGTCTGGTCCTTCCGGCACGGCACTTTGTGAGGCTTTTATTGAGGCATTGGGACTCAAGTCGCTCTTTTCGATTTTCATGGGAAATGTTCGTGAAATATTTTTCCTCCTTCAGTTTTGCCTTAACCTGAAGTCTGCAGTCGAATAAAAAACAAAAGTCTGGCGAGACACCGGCATCTGAGGATACGTTGCACACACTGAGCATAATGGCATCACTCTTTTCTAATATTCCCTCCGATTCTACTGAGCGGATGCGATTATTGACCAAGTTCGTTGAAAACAATTACGAAAAGGTAGACAAGTTGCTGGATATAAGGGACTCTGCCAAGGCCAGGCTCCAAAGTACGGACACAGAGATTGCTGCGGATAAGGTGCGTTCGTTTAGATCTTTGTCGCTCGTCTCTAATTTCCGGGGCTAGCAGGCGTCACCAGACGATAACGACGACATGGATGAAGACTCATTGTATCTGCGACGTTTGAGCGGCGGACTGTATACCTTGCAAATTGTAGACTACATTTTGGCATGGATAGTCATGGAAGATGATGGGGTGAGTGTACAGTCGTTACCGAAGAACTGGTTGTCTGATCCAAAACTATTGTACAACAGATTCGAACACATGCGCTACAGATGCTGGCGCGGAGGAACCAGAGTTTGGAAAATATCGTAGAGACTCTACGGTTGTACCACGATAACGTTGACAACGAGTCAGGGGAACCCAGCGAAGATCAGGGACCTTCACGGAAAGAAATCCTGGAAGGTCTCATCGGTGCGCTGGATCCCAACGCCTCTGCTACATAGGATGTGTACAGCATAGGCGGTCACTGCTAGGGAACCCAATTTATCTGGAGTCTAATGCTGTAAGTGAGAATACCATATCCAAAGCGCCCTTGGTTTTTAGCAATTCCCTTTGAAATCGTAGTTCCATCAAGACTTTCTTCTGCAATTGAAGGAATAGAGAATCGATCAGAGGTGATTGTCCTATAACGGAGGCGTACATCTCTGCAAGTGCAGCTTAAGTATTTTGTAAGACGCGGAAAGAAAATGGCCGTACCAATAACCATGCTCGCAACGTCACACGCCATCTCTCCGAAACGAGGGTCAGTGACGTATTTGACCAGTAATCGTAGCACTGGTTCTAGGAGGACGTCGTCGCGTCCGGCTAGTGCGGTGCGAAGGCCATCGCGATGAATAAGCTCTTGTATTAGCGCAAAAGCTGTCGCTGGAGGAACATTCTGTATGCCTGAATTTAATGATGCACGCACAACAATGCTTGACAAGGTTCACCTTGCGCAGGACCGAATCAAGGGCAGCAGAATATTTAAAGCCCTTCAAGAATCGGTCGTAATCCTTCAGGCGCTTCGTGCGCTTGCTTTCTATCCGGAATTCGTTGGCATCTCCGATGGGCCTTGACTTTGACTTGTTTTTGGTCTGCCCTTGACCTATTCCTGAGCCGAGGAATGATTCAAATGCGCCCGATCGGACATTTGATGCAGAAAATGGTGCATTGTCTGACGTTTCTGAAGCTTTTTGCTGTCTTCGGCGGACCGACAACGTCCCGTCACTCATTCCGGCAGCTATATGGCTTTCGTCTGGCTAAAAGGTTGGACATGTGACGTGCAAGAAAGAACGAAAAGACGAAAAGACGAACCGACACAGCGAGACAAAGAATGGGAGCTGGATATCGCATAGTATGCACAACTTTATATGTGCTCACATCGTAAACCTTTACCATTTGATCGAGACCTCCTGTTAGAAGACGGCTAGCAGAGGCATTGAAGGCTAGGGATGTGATGGTCTTTTGATGATTTGACAACGCTCGTGTACAACGCCCTCCAGCGACAATATCCCAGGCGCGAATAATGGGACCGCTGGAGGAGATGGCGACAGTGCCGGAGGGGAACATCAACACCTGCTCTACAGCAGTCTTTTCTCCGCTATTGCTTTGGCCCATGATCATCTCACAATGGCCGGAACGAGCGTCAAACATACGTACAGTTCCATCGTAGGACCCAGTTAAGATAATGTTGGGATTCGAAGATGAGACTTGTCCTGTTCGAACGTAGTCCGTGTGCGACGTGAAAGTGGATATGCTGGTTTGGGATGGGACGTCCCACAACTTGGCGGTGGTATCATCGGAGCAAGAGAGAATTTGCGTGGGAGTCAAGGTAGAGAATTTGGTCACATATACGGGTTGTTTGTGAGAGTCTAGAGTTCTCAGGATGGCTCGTGAATTTATGTCAAATACCTTGAGAGTCACAATGAGAATATGGAAAGGAAACGGAAACAGTACACACTTGAATTAGACCAGTATCATCTCCTGCCACGACCAGTTTGCCATCTGCACGTATTGTACCACTACGAGCCACGTCTTTAAACCGTGCTATCGTCTTGGTGACCTTTTGGGTGCGCGGGGCATATATCTGGACGCGAGTCGCAGCGGTGACTGCATACCGATGTGGTTTGGAAGGAGAGAAATGGACAGATGTGACGGGGGCGTATTCCTTGACAAAAACAGGGTATTTAAACTGTCGCCAATATCGGGACTCTGGGCTGTGTTTAGTAGAGGACGGCCGGGCGTGCGATTTGACGACGACGGGCTGGTAGTCCATAAGAGTCCACAATTTGTCGCCGTGTCACACCAAAAATTTTGTCACAGATAAAGCGATTGTCGGGAGTTGCCGTCTAGATCGATTGCAGCTGATTTCACCACTTTTTCTTACTTTCTTTCCCTCCTCCTCTTCCTGCCCTTTTTGCTTCCTGTACATATCTGTGGACTAGCATCATGTTGTTGTACGAAGACGTTATCTCTGGAGATGAGATGTTCTCCGATGCCTTTCCCGTGTAAGTTTGAATCACCCTCCCTGTGATAGATCACTGATTTATATAAAATACAGGAAACTCGTCGACGATATTGTCTTCGAGGTAGATTGCCAGACAATCACTATCAAGCCCGGTGCCGATGTCGATATCGGTGTGTATCAACAGACACTGGAACGCCTGTGCGCTTACCGGATGTGCACTAGGTGCCAATCCCTCTGCTGAGGAGCAAGATGAAGGTCTTGAGGAAGGAGCGATACAGGTCAACAATGTCGTCCACTCCTTCCGTCTTCAGTCGACCGCCTTTGACAGGAAGTCCTTCCTGCTGTACTTGAAGGTATCCATGATTGTGTTTGGGTGGAGAGAGAGATCTCACTCTTTGTTCAGGGATACATGAAAACTGTCAAGGCCAAACTCGCTGAGACAAACCCTGACCGTGTCGAGGGCTTCGAGAAGGGTGCCCAGGCATACGCCAAAAAGATCGTCGCCAACTTCAAGGACTTTGAATTCGTAAGTTTTGTGTACTCTGGTCTTTTTGGTGGCGCTAATGGTCGTGGGAAGTACACTGGAGAGACGATGAATGCCGATGGAATGGTTGCCCTCCTCAATTATCGCGTAAGTGTTTAGCCTCTGATCCATACTTATAAACTGTACTGATGCCTCATCAAGGAGGACGGTGTCACCCGTAAGTTTCCAGGTATCCTGCATCGTACTTTTCTGACCATGCCCAGCCTATTTCACGTTCTGGAAAGATGGCCTGAAGGAGGTCAAACTCTAAATGTTGACTTGCGTATGTTTGCGTGCCACAACACGGATGAAATGGAGGCATATCGGGGAGTAATAGTGTACGATGCTGTACATACGGAAGCGTTGAAATGTATACGAGTACATATGAGCTGCAACGGAGGTAATAAATTGAGGCATTAAACAGTACCAAACACCTTGAACGCGTCGCGCTACCAATGCCTACCATGTCTTCCCTTCCCTCCTCCTTGGAGTCCCTTGTCCTCTCTCTTGTCCCTCCTACGCGAAACAATGAACGCCTCAAGGACGAGCTCGTCTTGCACTGTCAGGATATACTAAACAGGTAGGCGCGCCAATGGATCTGCTCTGCCACTGAGCCAAGAACAACTGCAGTCATATCGGCCAGAACCATGACCCAGATCTAGCGCACCTTGCAGACTCAGTTAAACGACAGCGTATGTGTCGGTTAGTTCTGGAATTTACATTTTGCTGAGCAGCCCCAAGTACTTCACTCGTCTCCGTCAGGTAGCACATACCTCAAATTCACCAATCTCTTATCTCGACTACTGGACCAGGCTCGTTCTTTATTTGCTGATAACACGATTTGCTGATGCTCAATTTCAGCCCGTCTTATCAAGAAAACACGCGTCTATTCTCTTTCTATATTCTCTAGCGTCATCATCGGTATCGCAGTCTTCAGCGCCTTCCCTACTTCCATCACTAGTACCGCCGCCGCCCTCGCGTCCAACCGCCTCACCGATCACAGCAGATCCACCCGTCGATACCCGATATGCCAAGGGAAGAACGAAAGCCGATATATTGAGAGAATACCGCACAAAGACAGGTACAGATGTTTCCTTCTATGCCTCAAAGCTGCGCTCATTCTCTCCAGGCCGTGCCATTATTCCTGAGCACTTGCTACTCCGTGATACTCTCTATCTATTGCAAGGCATTTCAGGAAAATACGTCCGGTTTTCATTGCAGAATGACGAGGAGAATACACTCGTGTTTGTGGAAGACTCGGTGCGTGCTCATCCACTCTTACCTATTTCTGCTAACAGAAGAGCAGAGATACATGATATCCGAACCAGTCAAGACACTCATTCATAGATTATCAGAAGTAGGGTATCTCTACACGCGCGTAGAGACCTTTGTGCGGGAACGGGAGGGTGCCCTAGCTGTTGGGATGATTGAGCAGAGTCTGTGCCATCATTTGCAAGCCCAGCTTACTGAGTACTATCGTCTCATCGCTGTCTTGGAGTCGCAGATGCCTAATCCGCCGAAGCACCCGACGGATGAATCAGAAGAGAACCAGAGCATCCGACAGGAAGAGACGGGGCTGACGTTGAAACGGTTGGATGTGTGGATCAATGATTGGCGACTGAGAATGAGAATGATGAGTGTATGCGTCGAAGGCGCCCGAGGTATGCTGCCCGCTATCTAGAGTGATCATTTCTGATACCCTCTCCAGATGCACACGGAGGTGCACTAGTGAATCTTATCCATAGCTATACTGATAATGGTGACCCCTTTGTGCGAAAGTTTACTGACCAGCTTTTGGAGAGGTTTGACAATTTCAGCGCTGTTCCTTAACTGATTCTCATTTCCCTTGATAGGTATCCAAGCCCTTCTTTGCTACTCTTCATAAATGGCTATTCTCTGGGGAGCTATATGATCCTTTCAACGAGTTCTTCGTCGCTATGGATCCGTCTCTGAAACACGTTCAATACACACATCCTTCCTCTCTATCAGGGGGTTTGGACAACCTACAGGCGATGGTCTCGGAGGCCTGCTCATGGACAACGAAGACACCATTGATAAGAGGGAAAACGGCCTTCAACTATGGCAGTCGAAATATCAATTCCAAGAGGACATGCTGCCCATGTTTGTGGGCGAGGCTTTTGGAAGAAAGGTCCGTTCAATTTGCCTTGGATATGCACTATACTTATGCCATCCAGATTTTGTCAACTGGTAAAAGTCTGAACTTCATTCGATATAGCTGTCATGATAGCGATTGGGTCGCTACCCGAGAGAAAATGAGTGACAGTGGCGGGAGTGCGTCCGTCTTGCATGTCTATATATCTGTAACTGATGGGTAACAGCTTTGAAGTACAGCGATATAAACGGACTGGAGCGTTCAATAGACGCTGCTTACCAGGTCGCGAGTCACCGTCTATTCGAGGTCTTCATCGACAAGTTCAAGCTTCTCGACCATCTCAAAGCACTACAACACTATCTCCTCCTTGGTCACGGTGACTTCGCCGACCAGCTCATGGAGGCTCTTGGGCAAGTCCATCAGACACACCATTCTTTCTTCTAATGCCTTCTCTCCACAGTCCTAGCTTAGCCCGCCAAGCCAACACCCTCTTCCGACACAACCTAACCGCCACCCTTGAGACAGCCATCCGGTCGTCCAACGCGCAAAATGACCCCGCCCACGTCCTACGCCGGCTCGACTCTCGCATGCTCGAGTATACCCACGGTGAGATCGGGTGGGACGTCTTCACACTCGAATACAAAGTCGACGCGCCCATTAACACGGTGATCGACCCCGAGTCGATGATCAAGTACTTGAAACTGTTTAGCCATCTATGGCAGATGAAGAGGATAGAGGGCGCGCTGAGTCAGGGATGGATGAGGGTGGCGGGGGATACACGGTCGTTTTTACGAGTTCCTGGTAAGCCCAGGGCCGTTCCTCCGCAGTGGCCTTTTAGTTGATGACGCACGTTAGATTTGGAGTTCCAATGGCATCAAATCCGGATCGTCAACGCTGAGATGATACATTTCATCCGGCAGATGCAGGCGTATTGCCATTTGGAAGTGATCGAGTGTTCGTGGAAGGTGTTGATCGAGTTTTTGAACAAGAAGGAGGGGGACTTGGACGCGATGATTAGTGCGCATCGGACATATTTGGATCGCATGGTGAAGAAGGTGCTATTGCTGAGTCCCAAGGCGGGAAGGGAGGTATGTTTGATGGGAGTTTCGATTTGAACCTCGTTATTGAGTGATATCTAGGAGAACCTACTTGTACAGGTTCGAGAGTTGTTTTTGATAATATTGCAGTTCAGGGAAGCTTCAGTGAGTTTTCCTCCTCAAATTTTCCCTTTGACTTTGCTAATTAATGTTCGTAGGACAACTTTTACAATTATTGTTTGTCAGAGTCTGTTCGACGAGACAAGGAGTTGGATAATGAACGTGTATGTATATTTTGTGTTTACTGGAAAAGGCGACTGATCCATTCTAGGGGGTATACACTGGACGAGGGACGACAGATACCGAGCTCCCCATACAGCTCAATCCAGTCAAAGAGTACGGCTCACAGTTTTCCGAAAAAGCTCAAGCACTGGTGCATCAACTCCAGGTTCACCCAGACTTGGACTGTCGCTTCCTCGCTGTCAGACTCTCCTTCTCAGAGTACTACCGCACCAAAAAAGATCTGGCAGCTCATAAATCCTAGCCGTTGTAGAAAATATGTATGAGCATGAATGCAATTAATTTGTGTGTGGGGGTATTATACAATATACATTTACAGCTCGTTATGCTCTGGTGTCTCCGTCGACGTGTTTTCAGAAGCACCTCCAAGAGGTACTTGAGCGGGCTCTTCCTCAGGAACGACAACCTTGGTCAAGTCATTCTTGGCATGCTCGGTAACGTAAGCAACTAGGCTGTCGAAGCCACGGTCACCTTCATAATCAAGCCACTCGCGTCCGCCTGCAGGCTTGAATTTGAGGGTCGGGAAGCCTTGAACGCGGAAGGGAACCGAGGGAGGGAGATCGTTCTCAGTTGCCTCCATCTTGGCACTGCAAAAAGTCAGCAAAGGGGAAACGAGAAGCAAAATAAGGACATACATCAGGATCTTGTCCTTTTGAGCCGCAAAGTGGTCACCGAGGTTGTCCCAAGTGGGCTTGAGGCGCTTGCAGTGTCCACACCTTGGCGGATGTTATTAATAGAACATTATTGAAGAATGGAAAAACGTACCATGTTGCGTAAAATTCAACGAAGACATCCTTGCTGTCATCAAACACGACTTCTTCAAACTGCTTTCCGACGAGGGTAAAGACGCTCTCGTCTTGAGACTCGGGGATAGGCTCGCTCTTGAGTTCGGGAGTGAGCTTGTCGTCAAGGTACTGCTGGACCCAGTCCTCCACAGCAGCAGCAGAAACCTCCTTGCTCTGGTCATACGGGTACTTGAGCTGCTTCTCCAAGTCTTGCACAACAAAGCTGGGCCACTTGGCTTCTTGGAGGTTAAGAGCCTTGCCGTGGTCACCGAATTTGACGGCGTCAATCCAAACAAAGTTGACCTTGGACTTGAATTTCTCGGCGACTGGTTTGATTTCTGCAAGTTTGGCGTCTTTGCCTTCGTCGGAGGGGTCGAGGAAGAGGTATGCAAGGGGCTTTTGGCTTTGAGCGTAGACAGCGTAGTTGTCACCGTTGACTTCGTCAATGATGGGGATGGCAAGTTCCGCAAGCCATTCTGCAATGTCTTTGGGTGTGGCGGAGGCAATTGGGTAAGGGTATTCGACACTGGGAGTATCGAAGGAGCGGTATACGATGAGGGCAGGGCAGAGACGCCGAGAGAGGCGAGGACTTCGGGATCAGAAGATTGTCCAAAGAGGTAGTCGTCGCGGTGGGCATCGGCGGTCTTGGCGAACTCGACAGCCAGGGGGTCTGACGGGTCTGAGACATAGGCGATGGCGACAACCTTGTCGGAAGATTGGAATTCAACGTGGTTTTCGGCGGTGACGGTGGAGACAGCGGGGAGGGATTGTCTGAAGAGGAGTTAGAGGGCAAAGAGACGAAATGAAAGGTTCTCACTTGGTCATGTAGGCGACGATGCCATCAGCCTTGCGAGGGCCATTGTAGTCGGCGTATTCACCGTTTTTGTATACTCGCAATGTGCTAGATAACAGTTAGGCTGCATTGTAAGAGATAAACGTAGCACTCACGGGTAGCCACCAATACCGTTCGCTTGACAGAGATCGGCCTGGTCTACACAGTCAACCTTGGCGAGCTTGATGTTTTTCTCTTTGAGCTCAGTGGCAGCCTCTTCGTAATGGGGAGCCAAAGCTTTGCAGTGTCCACACCTTTGAGGAGATATTGGCACAAGACCAAAGTTCAGCAAAAGACACGTACCATGGAGCAAAGAATTCTACGAGAATGAGAGGTTCTGGGTTGACAATATCGTCAAAGTCAGCAGCAGTAAGGCTAAGAACGTCGGAAGGGGGGGCGTCGGCGTCAGCAAAGACGGACGAGGCAAAGGCGAGTGCCAGTGCTGGGGCGAGGAAAGAGTAGCGCATGGTGGTAAGGTAAGGAAATGGTGATCGAGAATGAAGGGAGCTTTATACGGATTACCGACGTAGTGCGGACTGACGTGTCATCTTTATCAGCTTCCATTCTGGGAAAAGGTGTGATTGGTGTCTTGTTGGATGTGTACGACAAATCAGCGAGATTCTAGCTGGAACGGGGCCGAATTGGAATGCCAATCAATAAGAAACTCCGAGAGGCCGTGCGGCTGGATCACATTATTGATTCAAAACACGTAGATTTACAATATAGCTAGGTCAAAATCACAGCCCTTCTGTCGGCCGCTAGGATACTGTTTCACAGACGACTGGAAAGGACGAGGCGGTGGAAAGTCGGTAACGGGGAATGTATGCAATCCAGCACTGGCAGGCGGGGAGGGGACTGTGTGATGAATATTAATGAGCAGCCGCCACACAGACGTCATTCTTAAGGACACGTACTTTTTCTTGTTGACCCATTAGTGAGGCCACCGGATGGTCTGGGAGGAGGTAGTGCGCCTCCGGCTGACGTGGTCCTTAATCTAGTCGCAGGGGCTGCCAGACGCGACGGCGGCAGGGACGGTGGTTGATGCTCAGCTTCAGATACCGCACGGACGCGTTCATGAGGTGCCGGTGGAGCGTGTCCGATTGCTGGCGGGGGCTTCCTTGCCGGAGGCGGCGGTGCGACGCGTCCAGACGTGGTGGGTGACGGCCCGGCGCTCGATGGCCGGGGAGGCGGTGGAGGCGGTGCACGTCCGGGGAGAGTCGGGGGAGCAGGAACGTGTCTGCTGGGAGACTGGCCGAGCTGTGAGCTGCCTCTAGGTGGAATCGCAGGCGGTGGTCGGGCGATAGAGGGTGGCCGGGCCGATGCTGATGGCGACCCCATGCGTGGCGGGAGTGAAGGGGTCGGGCGTGCCGGTGGGGCGGGGGCAGGGGTAGCTGGTGGGAGGCGGGGTGGTGGGCGTGCGCTCGTTGGCGGGGACGGCACCCGACGGGGCGGGGGCGGTGCATTCGATGGCGGAGAGGGTACTCTTCGGGGAGGTGTGGGAACTGTCCTTGCGGGAAGGGTCGGAGTAGGTCGTGCGGGAGCTCTAGGAGTGGCAGGTGTCGGTACGGGGCGTGCTGGGGGCGCTGGACTGGGCGCATCTCGTTTCGGAATGGATGGCGGCTTACCCAATGTCGGTGGCTTCGCAAGATTATTCTGGCCAGCTGGCTTCAGCTTTGGCATTCCCCCAGCAAACAGCCCTGCTAATTGAGGCGCTCCTCCTCCCATTGTTGACCCAGCCTGAGAGCTTCCAGTTGAAACAGCTCCTCTACCAGCTCCTGCTCCTCCACCGCCTCCTCCCTTGGGCGGATCCAGAATTGGAGCACTACGGTCAAGGGTTTCTGCCTTCTTCAACTTCTTGCCAGCCTGGATTTGCTGCAGCAGAGCGCTCGACGCCATTGTAGATCGTGGTAAAGGTAACTGGTCTGTTTGTTCTTGTTACATGTCTTTCTACTGCGCGCAGACTCA
Organism: Armillaria gallica; assembly: GCA_037576215.1. Lineage (NCBI taxonomy): Eukaryota > Fungi > Basidiomycota > Agaricomycetes > Agaricales > Physalacriaceae > Armillaria > Armillaria gallica. Next base: position 2,399,707 of record JBANDB010000008.1, read on the forward strand.
GCTTCACTTCGCCAAGGACTATCCCCTTAGATGGGGACTACAATAAACTATAAACTCCAAATTATTTAAATGAACGTATCCTATTCCGCGACATAGATCAAGTCCCAAAAGTACTACTGAGTCCTCACATTTCCATGTCCTTCTCTGGCAACGGCAGTGCCTGGGGACTGCCTTTGCAAACTTTGCTTTCATTAGGAAGCGTTGGCCACCGGCTCTGAATTGGGTTCAGATATCCAGCTGCTCGAAACTGCATTGGGCGCTCCGGCAACGTAGGCACTTCTTCTACAGACATTG